>CP129455.1:19765000-21205000 GCA_030445155.1 Quercus variabilis | reverse complement strand
AATCCTTTGAAACCCAAGCCTATCAACATGAGCAAGAAGAAAGAAATACCAAAGACAAAAGTTTTGAACACCATAAGCTCAAAGGCATTTGAAAAGGTAGTGGTTTAAGAATTAGTTGTGTTTGCCTTAGTTACCAGGGAACTTAATAAGGAGGCACATGAGGAGCAACCTAAAGAAGTGATGTTAGTGCTCCAGGAATTTAAAGATGTTTTCCTTAAGGAACTCCTTGATCATTTACCACCCATGATGACATACAACACGCAATAGATTTCGTGCCTAGAGCAACCCTACCAAACTTACCTCACTATAGGATGAACCCTATAGAGCATGCCCAATTACAAAGGCAAGAAGAAGAACTACTTAAAAAGGGATTTTTTTTTTTTTTTTTTTTTTGTGAAAGTATGAATCCTTGTGCAGTCCCTACACTCTTGACTCCAAAGAATGATGGAACTTGGAGGATGTGTGTTAATAGTCGTGCCATCAACAAGATCACTGTGAAATATCTTTTCCTTATCCCTCAGTTGGATGACATGTTGGATATGATGGCTAAAGCAACAATCTTCTCAAAGATAGACTTGAAAAGCGGATATCATTAAATTAGGGTTTGTCCTAGCAATGAGTGGAAAACTGCCTTCAAGACGAAATATGGTTTATATGAGTGGATGCTTATGCCTTTTGGATTGTCCAATGCTAATACCTTTATGAGAGTGATGACTCAATTGCTCAAGCCTTTTATGGGAAAATTCTTGGTTGTGTACTTTGATGACATCCTCAAGTTAGACTACCTAACTTAAGTTTGTACTACCCTTAAGAAGGAGAGTTTATATGGAAACCTTAAGAAGTGCTCTTTCTTTACCGATAAAGTCATTTTCCTAAGTTTCATACTATACATAAAGGGAGTTTTTGCCAACCCCCAAAAGGTTCAAGCGATTGTGGATTGGCCCGAGCCCAAAAATATCCATGAAATTCAAAGCTTTCATGGGCTCACTTCCTTTTATCGTCGAACATCAAAGGGTTTAGTACCATTATGTCCCCCATCACTGACTGCATGAAACAAGGGAGTTTGATTGGATGAAAGCTGATGCTAAGGCTTTCAATGAAGTAAAACAAAAGATGATTGAAGCGTCTGTCATGCGTCTTCCTGATTTTACCAAATCTTTTGAAATAGAATGTGATGCCTCAGGTCTTCGCATAGTTGGAGTACTTAGTCAAGAACGCCTCCCAATTGCTTATTTTAGTGAGAAATTGAATGATGCTAAGCAAAAGTACTCCACATATGATAAAGAATTTTATGCCATTATTTCTCTTTGGCATTGGTGCCATTACTTGTTGTCTCTGGAATTTGTTATCTACTATGATCATGAAGCCTTACCTTATCTCCATTCCCAAAAGAAGCTAAAATTTAGGCATGGTGGTTGGGTTGAATTTTTACAAGCCTACTCCTTTGTGCTGAAGCATAGGGCAGGAGATGAGAATAAGGCTGCTAATGCACTTAGTCGAAGGGTATCTTTGTTATCAGTCATGAGTGTTAAGTTTACTAGGTTTGAACAACTTAAGGATGACTATAAGTCATGCCCAAATTTTGGAGAGCTCTACACTAGCCTAAGTAATGCCTCACGGCCAATACTAGCTGATTATTCTTTTCAAGATGGTTGTTCAAAGCCAAGTTACGTATCCCTCGGTCTTCAATGAGATATTTCCTACTTTAGGAGACACACGCAAGAGGCCTTGCTGGTCATTTTTGCCAAGAAAAAATAATTGAGGAAGATGAACATCAATTCTATTGACCTGGCCTTAAGAAGGGTGTTGCCAAGATAGTTGGTCAGTGTTGAACATGTCAATTGGCCAAACATCACAAGCAAAACACTGGCTTGTATACACCTCTACTTGTGTCAGATCACTCGTGGCAAGATTTGAGTTTGGATTTTGTGTTAGGGTTGCCCCACACCTTTAGGAAGCAAGATTTGATTCTACTAGTTGTTGATTGCTTCTCTAAGATGGCTCATTTTCTACCATGTTCTAAGACCTCTAATGCTTTAGAGATTGCAAAGCTCTACTTTGATGAGATTGTCAAACTTTATGGTTTTCCCAAAACCATAGTGTTTGATAGGGATGTTCACTTCATGAGTTATTTTTGGAAGACTTTGAGTCATTTAGTAGGCACCAAATTGAAATTTTCCACTACATTTCATTTTCCAACTGATGGTCAAATTGAGGTGGTTAATTGTAGTCTAGGCAACCTCCTTCGGTGTCTAATGGGTGAAGCCAATTTGTTGACACTCATCGACATCATACAAAGTTTTAGGTAGGAGATTATGTCATGATTCGGATTTAACCTAAACAGTTTCCATCTAGGACCATTAAGAAATTGCAGGCTCATAGTGCCGAACCATTCAAGGTATTGAAACGGATGGGCCTAAAAGCATATGTCATTGACCTTCCTCATGATTATGGTATTATCTCCTCCTTTAATAGAGGATCTAATTGCTTATAAAAGCCCCACATTTATTCCTGATACCCCTTTTAATGAGCCTTTACTTGATCCTATTGATGCCCCTATCCTTAGTCCTTTACCCTTAAATCTGTCCTATGCACATAAAGAATCTATTGATGCTATTTTAAAAGAGAAGATTGTTTCTACCAGGGATGGAGGAGTTCATCATTTCCTAGTTTGTTGGTGAGGGCGACCAGATTCTAATTGCACACTGTTAGGTTCTAAGGATTTAGGATCTAAATATTTTAGAACTTCAATATGTAATGTTAGCAAACCATGATTAAAACTTAGAGTCTAGAATTAAGCTACTCAAAGTATGTTTATTGTAAAGTTGGAATCGAGTAATTGCAAAAAATTACTATTCACTTTCTGCAAGGCTCGGTCAATCGAAAATTAAACTCGATCGATCAAAGCTCGTGCTGATTGTTTTTCTGTTGAATTTTCCAACTCAGCCCAAGCCCGTATGACATGTAGGGTTTTATGTTGCCTTAATTATAAAAGGAAAAACCCTAGCCATGTTTTGTTGTTATTGTTTATATTGTGTGTATGAATCTCTTATGAGATCTAAAGATGTTTGCCTTCATACATACTTAGGGCTATTAAGATCGAGATTGATGTCAAGAGCTTGGTGATTGTTTCATTTGCTGCATAAAGTGCTTAAAGAAAACACAAGTGGGAGTACTTGTTGTTGCTGTGAATCCAAGAAAGAAGTAGTTTGCGGACTCAGAGCTGTCATGTGGTCATGGTAGTAAGTTTTCTACTCAAGGTAGCAACAAAATGTTAGCAGTCTAAGTCGCTATTGTAAAACTTCAATTCTTTTATAGTGGATCTGTTTTACCTTGAGGATAGCTAGGTTAAATCTTTTCCAGGTTTTTTACCAATTTAGTTTTCCTAGGTTATCATATCGTTGTGTTATTTATTTTCCGCACTGTTTCAATGATATGATTTACTTGCGTTAACCTAGATCTGAATAATTTATCTAAGTTAATCACTTGGCTAAATAGCTAGGTTAATCTGTTTGTGTTTAAGGGGTCTAAAAGCATACATGTGGTATCAGAGCGGGTTAGCTCTACTTTTTAGATCCTTTGATCTAAGAGTTGATCTTTGACCCCTGTTGTCATGGAACACGGTCACTCTTTTGTGATCTCACCTCACTTTGATGGGAACAATTATGCCTACTAAAAAGTAAGGATGAAATCATTCCTAAAATCTATTGATGAGAGAGTTTGGAATTCCGTTGAATATGGATGGGAGAAGCCCACTACTCTTGATGTTGAGTGGCAAACTTACTAGCAAAGTTCCGTTAGTGAGTGGCAAACTTCTCAGAAAGAAGCAGCCGCTTTTAATAGCAAAGTTATGAATTCTATTCTTGATGTTGTTTCTATGAAAAAATTTAAGAAAATCTCTAATGTTGAGGTTGCTCATACTACTTCGAATATTCTCCAAACTGTGCATGAAGGCACAAAGGTAGTTAAGATTAACAAACTACAACAGTTAACTACTAGATTTGAAAGTATTAGAATGTATGATGATGAATGTTTGATAAATTTTATGCTAAATTGAATGATATTGTTAACTCTGCTTATAATTTGGGTGAAATCTACGATCAACCTAAAATTGATAGAAAGATACTTAGATCTTTGACTGAGAACTATAGACCCAGAGTGACTGCTATAACTGAAAGCAAGGATGTGGACTCTATCCCTGTTGATGAACTTGTAGGATCTCTCCAGTCCTATGAGTTAGACCTACCCAAGACAAACAAATCCAAATTAATGGCTCTTAAGTCAGTTGATGATGTTGATGGAAATGGATTTGATGATGAACTCTTTGCTACTGAGATTGCTTATCTTGCCAAGAACTTTAAAAACTTTCTTAGGAATAATAATAGAAGGGTAAGAGGTAAAAACAATGCTGAACCTAGAAAGTTTAGGAGAAATGAACCCACTAAGGTGAACAATAATGAAAAACCTTAAGAGAAAGTAGGTCAAACCTCTAATAATTCTATGGGTTAACAATGTTTTGGATGTCAAGGGTATGGTCATGTGAAATCAGAATGTCCTACATTCTTGAGATCAAAAGGTAAGGCTATGGCTGTAACTCTTAGTGATGATGAAGTTTCTGATAATAAGTCTAGTAGTGATAAGGATGGAAACTTCATTGCTTCTACAACTACTGCTATAGTTGATGAAAATGTTATGGTTGATGAGAACCTTTCTGATAGGGAACTCTCTGAGAATGCTAATTTACAAGAAGCTTTTAATAAGCTTTGCAAGGTTGTTTCAAAGAATGCTATGAATGTTGATTTAGGCTTACAGAAAATTGCTTCTCTTGAACTTGATAAGAAAAATTTGTTCTTGAAATTGTTTGATGCTAATGAATTGCTTAATAAGGTGAAGACTATGAACATGTTATGGCTTGATAACGTGAAAATTTTGGAACTCAAATTATCTATTGCTAGAGAATAAACAAATAGGTCTGCTAGTTCTAAACTTGAACACATGTTGAGTATTCAGAAATCTCCCTTAGACAAAACTAGTCTAGATTTTGAAGATAGCATCTCTGTGTCTAAGAATCATTCCATAAGCTTTGTTTCTTCTTCTGAGCCTCCCGTGAGTGAGAGTGTCAAACTAGAAGAAGTTACTCCTCCTAGGAAGATTAGGGTTGATCTCAAAGAGTCTAAACCTAAGACTACTAGCCCTCCTAAGGACAAGTTGCATGATAGATCTGCATGGGTTTGTCATTTTGGTGGAAAGTTTGGGCACATTCATCCGAACTGTTTCAAGTTGCAAGCTGCTAAGTGAGCAAATAAGCCAAAAGTACTTATGCCTCAAGCACAAGATCCCATAGTACTTATTGGTGAATTGGTAAAGGCTTTAAACCTTTATTCCAATCTTAGAGTTGCACAGCATTTTAATATGAATAATAACTCCAGTGCAAGAGTTGCATCTAAAAAGTTTTGGATGCAAAAGGCTCAATCTAATTGAGTCTTTCTAACATAGTCCTTATGCTTCATCTCTCTATTCTTTGTGACCATTCTTCTTTGTTGTTCTTTTTGTTTTCCTTGTTTTTAGGATTTTCATTGCATAACATTCATGCATTAGAAAAATGTGTTTTACATTTTTTTTTTCTTAGATTTGAAATCAAGGTTGGCCATATTATCTTTACATAACATGTTTATGTACCTTGTTTAGATTGGATGAGCTTATTTTACTGCACTTTACTAGTTTGAGCTCTGTGGTGCATGTTGTGTGGGAGTTATTTATAGTTTTTGATCACATGATCTTAATCTTGAAGTCACATGCTTTTGATTGTAAGGACTAAAAAATCCTAAGAGAAAGGCATAAATAATCATCTCATCGCTGTTTACTAGCCAATCATGAACACCTCGGTGCATATCATATGATTTTGTGCTCGAAAAAATGTAGCATATGAACAAAAAGAACATAAGGTATAGCCTCGGCTTATAATAAAATTCAAATTGAAATAAAATTGGTGTATACATTATCTTGGCTATCTTAATAAGTTTCAAATCAAATAAAATTGGTCTGTACATTATGAGGCAAATTAAGAAACTTATATGATTACAAGCTTGTTTTCTAGGAGATGTGAGAGTTATATGATGTAACTCTTTAGGTGATAGTAACTTTCAAATGTATGTGTTGAATTTTGTAGAAATTGTGATTGATCAATATTTACTTATCACCACACATGTATCTCAAGCTCTTACTAGTTGTACATACTACACAGGTTACTCTTTGCTAAACTTAGTACATTATATTGTGTGTGATCTTGTTGTGGCCATCCATTATTAAAAGTTCATTGATTTTAATGCAAAATGTGTTTTAAGTTTGAGAATTGGGGACAAATTGATTGAAAATCTTGTTTTTGGAAGATCTAGGTTAAATTCAAGGGTTTTTGAAAAACTTTTCATCTCATACTCATGCATTTTATTCATAAAACATTGTGTTTTGAGGAGTTTCTACATTAAAATTATTTTTTTTCAAAACTTTGATTTTTCCAAATTTTCGATCGATTGAACCTATTGCTCGACTGATCAAAATTCCAATTAAAAATTTGGTTTGAATTTGCCTGGCTCGATCGCTGCTCGATTGATGCTAGATCGATCGAATATATTCTTCGATCGATCTATCTTAATTTTTGACCAATCAAAAATCGGTCAAAGTTTTTTAAAACATAAGTTTTTCACGTGTTCTTCACTATTTCAAAAGTTTTCAAAAAGCTTCTCTCTCTCTCTCTCTCTCTCTCTCTCTCTCTCTCTCTCTCTCTCTCTCTCCGACTGATCCAGATTCACTATCAATTTTTTGTTGTTTTCCCTCAAATTTTTCTCAAGGTTTTTTTCGTCAAGCACCGGAAAGACCATTCTACCCTTTCTTTTTTTAGTTTAATTTCATTTTTCATGCATTTTAGGGAAATTTTTGGACCTAATAGTTTTTGGGGTTTTTGATGTTTGAGATGTTTTCTTTCACAATTGATCAATGGGTTTTTGTTATTGGATGATGTAAACATGTTCCTCATAGTTTAATTTGATCAATTTGGTGATTTGGGAAGAATTGAAAATCCTAGGGCTTGAAACTCACCGAATTTAGGGATTTTGTTCAATTGAGATTAATTTGATGAAATTGGCTTTTGTAATTGATTAATTATGTCATTATATATTGTTATCTAACATGTGTAATGATAAATTGATAAATTTGTTGGGATTTTTGAATTTGGGTTTTTGAAAGTTTGGGTTTCTGTTCTAAAACTCTATGTTTAAGCCAATTTTGTGTTTTTTAAAGTATAATTGGACTATTCTCAATGCATTAGAACATGTATCATGTGGTTATTCTATTCATGCATCATATATATTGTTCTTTTCTATTTTTTTGTGCTTTAACCATGTCTGATGCAGTCTACCCTTGGGTTTTTCTTTTTTTCCTTTTGTCTATTTTTTGTCTATCCTTTCCAACCTTTAGCATCATGGTTAGGAAGACTGGAGCCCATAGGACATCCACCTCCTCTTCTACTCCAGCTTTTGATAGTGACAGGTTTCGTAGTGAGAAAAACCAGGAGACCTACGAGAAGCTGAACATTCTTAGGTCTGTGTGGTAGAGAGAAAAGTTGTTTTGGATGAGCTTGACCTAGAAATTATGATGAATTTTGAGCGTAGGGGCTAGTTACCTTTGATAGATATAGATCATCCTCCTCCAGCTACCTTGATTAGAGAGTTGTACTCAAACCTCTCTGTCGACTCCAATGATTCTAACACTTAGTTTGTCAAAAGTTAGATACAGGGTGAAGAATATGTCATTACTCCTTCGGTAATGGCCTCTGCTCTTGGGGTGCCTAAGGTACAGCGTCCTGTGTACCCTTATAATGAGTCACCTCCTTTAGATGACATTATGTCATATTTCACTGGTACTTCTATTCAGTGGGGTACTGATCCTCAGATTACCTCTCATGAGTTGACCGAGATTTATTATCTAGTTTTTTGAATTTCTTGTCATTCCATCTGGCCCTTCTCTCTCTTGCACACCATTCTTATCAAGAGATGTGCATTTTTTTATGCTCTTGTGACAAATGCTTCTATGAGTTTTCCTCATCTTTTCATTCGATCCTTGGTTGAGGTTCATTGGAGTAGTTTTTCTGCACATGCTCTTTTCTTTCCTATTTTTATCCATAGGAATTTTTTGCATTTTGGTTTAGATGAGTTTCCTACTTTTAAGCCCGTACATATTATAGCTCCCATAGGTGCCACCTTACTTAAGCAAAGAGATACTTAGATGCGAGCTAGATCTAAACTCCCTAGAGTTGAGTCTTCTTCGAGTGTTGTACCTCCTCCTCCTCCTCTTTCTTCAGGTGATCTGACTGCTGATGAGTTTGTTGATCTGACTGCCGCTGCTACTCCTTCACCTTCTACTTCGGATGATTCTAGCATTCGTCATATGTTGGACATTGTCATGACCGTTTAAGCGGCTCATGGTCAGCTTTTGGTGGACATGCTCACGAAGCTTCAAGCTTTGCGTGCAGATTTGGCAAGCTTTAGACAGTTACCTCCGCCACCTTCTTTTGATGATGATCTTGATTGCCCTTTGGCAATTCATCACAAAAAGGGGGGGGGGGGGTACATATGGATGGAGATAGAGGAAGATTTTTTTTTTTTTTTTTTGGAGCTTTGGAACTTTAGATTGTATCTAGGTGCTTCACATTGTACTCTTTTTTTTTTTTTTTTGGCTTATGATGTATTTATTTTGATGTCTTTATTTTTTATGAGTTGTATATGATAGGAGGAGACATTATGTTTTTATTTCTGTTTCTTGTTTCACATTGTGCTACATTGGCTATTGATTTATATTTATAAGGTTATGCATGATATATGTCTTTTATTTTATGTTATGTGAAATCAAGAATTTATTTTGTTTTACTTGTATTTTTCACACATGCATTTACGTGTTTGTTGAGTGTTTTAGGAATATACAAGTTGATTCAGTCGTGCCGCTGTCTACACTTGCAACTAATAGATAGTAGTTAGGTTGAATTGTTTTGACTGGGCATTTTATTGTAATGGGCTGTTTTTGTAATTTTGAGCATTTTGTTTTATTATGTGGTTTGTCACGGATTTTCAAAAGGGGAGTTTGTTAGGTTCTAAGGATTTAGGATCTAAATGTTTTAAAACTTCAATATGTAATGTTGACAAACCATGATCAAAACTTAGATTCTAGAATTAGGCTGCTCAAAGTATGTTTATTGTAAAGTTGGAATTGAGTAATTGCAGAAAATTACTATTCACTTTCTACAAGGCTCGATCGATCGAAGCTCGTGCAGATTGTTTTTCTGCAGAATTTTCCAACTTGGCCCAAGCTTGTATGATGTATAGGGTTTTATGTTTTGCCTTAAGTATAAAAGGAAAAATCCTAGCCATGTTTTATTGTTGTTGTTTATGCTGTGTGTATGAATCTCTTGTGAGATCTAGAGGTGTTTGCCTTCATACATACTTAGGGTTATCAAGATCGAGATTGATGTCGAAAGCTTAGTGATCATTTTAGTTGCTGCAAAAAGAGCTTAAAGAAAAAACACAAGTGGGAGTACTTGTTGTTGTTATGAATTCAAGAAAGAAGTAGTCTGTGAACTCGGAGCTGTCACGTGGTCGTGGTAGTAAATTTTCTACTCAAGGTAGCAATAGGATGTTAGCGCTCTAAGTCTTTATTGTAAAACTTTAATTCTTTCATAGTGGATCTGTTTTACCTTGAAGATAGCTGGGTTAAATCCTCTCTAGGTTTTTTACCGGCTTGGTTTTCCTAGGTTATCATATTGTTGTGTTATTTATTTTCCGCACTATTTCAATTATATGATTTACTTGTGTTAACCTAGATTTGAATAATTTACCTAAGTTAATCACTTGGCTAAATAACTTGGTTAATCTATTTGTGTTTAAGGGGTCTAAAAACATACACACATAGATTACTCGAGATGAGCTATATCAACTAGATCCTAGCTTGCTTGAGTACTATCAGAGCTCTTTAGATTTCCACTCAATCGGGTCAAGTTCTTCTCACCCGAGGGGAGTTGGTGTGAACATAAGATACAAGTCTCCAATTATATGCATGTATGGGAGGAAGAGCAAAAAAGAAGATGGCCCAACCTGTGGCCTTATAGATAAAGCCTACTTGTAATTGGGCTTGAAGCTTAAGTAAACCCGAGCATTTACTAATTAGGATTTTTTTTTTTTTTATGCATCTTGTTGTTTGCTATTTAAGCACTTTTTATTATTATTGTAAGACAGCTTTGAGAAATATAATAAATATGTGTTTCTTTTACACTAGTGCCGATCCCGGTTCTGCTTGGTACTGACTCCAAACAACCCTTAAGTGCTAACTCCTAGTATTTATCCTTTGTTTTGTTGTTGATTAATTATCCCATTGAAATATTGTGGTTGTTGTACATCAATTCTAAATTTGAAATTATTTGATATAAAATTTTTCTGTGCATAGTACGGATTAGCGACTAGTTTTTTTATAATAATGAAGGCAGGCATTTTTCACTTTTCCATTGCAAAGAATTTGCTTGCCATTGAAAGAGATAAAGTCTTGATAAAATAGAACAACATTCATTTGGTGCGCGCTTAACTAGTTGAATTTATTATCACAGTTGTAATAGTCTTAGACTGATTTTGATGGATATAAGAAAAAATCAAAAATCAAAATCAGTCAAATTGTTTTGAAATTTTTTATAGACTGATTTTTTATTTTTTATTTTATATATATATATATATATATATTGGACACGTGGGTGATGGAGGATTTGTCCATTATGTTACCAAGCTAACGCAATCACTTACGTAATTAAGTGATTGCGTTAGATCGGTAATATAATAGACTAATCCTCGATCGCATCGTATGTCAACTATAGATTATCTGCTCCTTAGTTTATTACCGTAATTATTACTCATGAACATGGCTCGCATGAAAAAGAGTGTTCGTGATCGGCAGTTTGTCTATTATAAAAAGGCCTTGTTCGACCCAAATTCTACAAAAAAAAGTCCTGTCACAGAGAGAGAGAGAGAGATGGATTCCATTAGCGCAGGAGTTAAACCTCATGTAGTTTGCGTCCCGATCCCACTTCAAGGTCACATAAACCCAATGCTCCAGTTAGCAAAACTCCTTCACCATAAAGGGTTTCACGTAACTTTTGTAAACACAGAGTACAACCACAAACGCTTACTCAGGTCTCGAGGCCCTAACTCTCTCGTTGGCTTGCCTGGCTTTCACTTCGAAACCATTCCTGATGGCCTCCCACCCTCAGACGCAGATGTCAGCCAAGACATTCCCTCTCTTGCTGAATCCCTCCCAAAGACTTGCCTAGTCCCATTTTGCAACCTCATTACCAAACTCAACGATAATTCGTATTCGAATGTGCCTCCTGTTACCTGTATTGTCGCAGATGGTTGCATGTCCTTCACTCTTGATGCTGCTGACAAGTTCGGAATTCCATGTGTAATTTTTTGGACAGCTAGCGCTTGTAGCTTAATGAGCATTATGCATTTTCGACATTTCGTTGAACGAGGTTTGGTACCCCTCAAAGGTATTATTTTGTTTAGAAAGATCCGCTCCCATTCAAATTCTTTTATTTTTTATAAGCTTTAATCAAGTATAACATATAAGATAAATGTCATCTACTTTACTTTATGTGCTTTACAAGGATTTGATGATTATTGGATTTTTTTTTCAATATCGCGTGTGTTATATATGAATAAAAATACAAGGAAATTGCAAATTTTAAATAAGGATGATCTCCTAAATTTGTATCATCGTAAATTGACATTGGTATTTGATGTGTAAACATCTCTCTTGTTACATTACTAAAATCACATTCAAACGTTATACATGTTAGCTTTGATTTAAAATCAAATATACAACAGACATGTACGCGGAAAATCTGCAATAAAATTTTCTATATGTCTAATTACACCCGATATCTATAAAATTAAAAAGGTTTCTCTTTCCACTTCTTTTTTTAATTGAATATTTGTATGCTAGTTCTTAGTATTTTACTTGGAGTATGCTATTCACAATGATCAACATTATGTGCTTCACAGATGTGAACTATCTAGCAAATGGATACTTGGAAACTGTAATAGATTGGATTCCGGGGATGAAAAATATTCGTCTTAAGGATATTCCAAGTTTTGTTAGAATAACAGATGAGAATGACATCATGTTCAACTTCTTCATCCATGAAACCGAGAGAGTTTCAAGAGCTTCAGCTGTCATTATGAACACATTCTACCCCTTTGAAGAGGAAGTGTTGGATGCTTTATCAAACATGCTTCCTTGTATATACACCATGGGACCACTTGTGTCGTTTGTGGACCAAATTAAGGATAATAACTTGGAATCAATAGGTTCCAACCTATGGAAAGAAGAACCAGGGTGTGTGGAATGGCTAAATTCAAAAGAACCCAACTCTGTAGTGTATGTAAATTATGGTAGTATAACTATCATGACACCTCAGCAACTCATTGAGTTTGCTTGGGGGTTAGCAAATAGTGAAAAACCCTTCTTATGGATTATAAGGCCTGATCTTGTTGGAGGTGATTCAGCTATTATTCCTTCTGAATTTGTTACTGAAACTAAAGATAGAGGCATGTTAGCAAGTTGGTGTCCTCAAGAACAAATCCTAAAGCACCCATCAATTGGGGGGTTTTTAACACATAGTGGGTGGAATTCAACACTTGAGAGTGTGTGTTGTGGAGTTCCAATGATCTCTTGGCCCTTCTTTGCTGATCAACAGACAAATTGTCGATACTGCTGTGTTGAATGGGGCATTGCGATGGAGATAGATAATAATGTTCAAAGAGATGAAGTGGAGAAGCTAGTGAGACAATTAATTGACGGTGAAAAAGGTAAAGAAATTAAGAAGAATGTAATGGAGTGGAAAACAAAAGCTGAGGATTCCACCAAACCTGGTGGTTCTTCATACCAAAACTTGGATAAGTTGATTGCTGAAGTTCTTTTAGCTAGAAATGTTTAAACCAAACAAGCAAGACTTTCTACTTTTCAATGCACGTGTACTCCCAATCTCATTTGCTAAATAAAATCATTTTAAGTATTTATTTAAAAAATTTATTCCCATTTTTATTGCAATAAGTTCAAATTAGTTGTGTGGTTTGGTTAAATTAATGTTCTATTAAGTACTATTGTGTATGTAAATAAAGGACCTTTATATGTTTACATTGTACTTGTAATATAAATTTACATTATTAACACACAAAAAGTGGCAAATGTTGTACACATTTGCAAAAATATGTACAACATTTGTCACTTTTTATGTCTCTACAATTAATATAAATTTACATTGTACCATAGAATGGAGAGAGAGAGAGAGAGAGAGAGAGACGTTTTGAGTATGCGGCTTCAATTACTACAACACTATAACAAAATGTATTTTTAGCGGCAAAACTTAGTGAGGAAATTTTTTTTGTCGCTAAAATTACAGATTTAGCGACGAAATATGGATTTCATCGCTAATAATGAAAAAAATTATAACATTTAGCGATGAAAAGTAATTTTCGTCGCTATTGTTGACTTGAAACAGGGGCGCCAATGGGGAAAAACTAGGCACGAACTTAATTAATCTATAGTGATGAAATATTTCAACACTAAAAGTGAGATTTTTAGTGACAAAATATTTCGTTGCTATAGATGTTGCTTTGAACAGTATTAGCGGCAAAGTGAGTTTCATCGCCAAAGATAACCAATAGTGACAAAACTAAATCGCCACCAAAAGTCCAATGTATATAAATCGGCAGCTTTAGCAACAAAATCATAATTTTTAACAAAAAAGTTAGAAATAGTGATAAAATAAATTTCGTCACTAAAGAGTACAGACTAAATGGGTTAAATTTCAGCAAAAAGGTTTTCCTTTCCCACATAAAATTTCATTTCTCCCACCCCACTCAAAAATTTTCAACCCTCCCTCTCTCATTATCACTCATTCCCTAACACAAACACAAACTCAAATACAAAAACAAACACACACATCCCTCTATATCTTTCTCTCTACCAAATCTCTCCTCCCTCTTGGTCTCTTGGTTAGCTTCTACTAGATTTTCGGTCATCAAACTCTTATCCATGGTTTGACTTCTCCTAACATGAATCTAAGGTAAAATCTCCATGACCCACATTCTAATATCTTTGGGTTTTTATCCTATATTGTTAGGATTGCTCTTTATGTTGTGGGTTTTGTTTTAGAAGTAGTTTGTTGTGTTTGTTGGTACATTTAAAATCTTGTTGGAGGTTTCTAATTTAATGGAGTGAAATGGATTTTGTTGTTTGGCAACTATGTGAGTTGGGTTTCTTAAGAAATCATTTGGGTTTTTGATTTATTTGGGAGATTGGGTTAGTTTTAGAAAAAAGGTTTCCTTGCATTTTGAAATGCCTTTCGCATATGTGGTTGTGATTGTGGTGTTAAATATAAATTTGTGCAAGTAATATGAGCATGTGTCTTTTGCTTACCAAGTGTTTGACAAATTGCCTATATGAGTTACGAAATGGATTTTGTTGTTTGGCAACTATGTGAGTTGGGTTTCTTGAGAAATCATTTGGGATTTTGATTTATATGGGAGAATGGATTAATTTTGAAATGTCTTTGGCATATGTGGTTGTGATTGTGGTGTTAAATATAAATTTGTGCAAGTAATATGAGCACGTGTCTTTTGCTTACCAAGTGTTTGACAAATTGCCTTTATGAGTTATGAAATGGATTTTGTTGTTTGGCAAACATGTGAGTTGGGTTTCTTGAGAAATCATTTGGGTTTTTGATTTATATGGGAGATTGGGTTAATTTTAGAAAAAAGGTTTCCTTACAATTTGAAATGTCTTTGGCATATGTGGTTGTGATTGTGGTGTTAACTATAAATTTGTGCAAGTAATATGAGAATGTGTCTTTTGCTTACCAAGTGTTTGATAAATTGTCTATATGAGTTATGAGATTGAATTTCTTGACTTGCGTTGTGATGATTGTTATATGGGGTTATGGATTGTAATCCTAATTGTTTATAAGTACTAAGACATGTAGCTTTAAGGTTTAATCAAGTCTTAAAGCTTTTGGCATAGGGTTAAAACTATAGTATTTTTCTTTTGTGACTTTATACAGATTTGAGTCAGATGCACTACATGATTTTTAATAAATTATAGAAAACATATTTTGAACTGAATTTTTTATTGTACATACTAAACATATAAGGGCTTCTCTTTATTTAATTTCAAGTTTTTTGGATAAAACTAAGTGGACCAAACAAATTTTTAAAAAGACCTGACCTGTTGCGAATTTAATCAGAAAGTATGATTAGAATGTTAAGACTATAAGGAATTTACTACAAGCTTTTGTTGTGTGGTCTATCTTGTAAGTTCATATGTGCTTTATTTGACAAGTGTTTTACTTTGGATAATTTTATCATGGTTTGGTAATGACATGCTTTGTATTAAGTTGGTAAACGCAAATTGTTTGTGGTCGGGAAATAAAAGGTTTTGGTTGTGTTAAAGCCTATAAGTTTCTTGTATACTCACTTGGTTCCCATTTGGGTAGGGGTATTCGTCTTAGGGTGGTAAAGTTAGGCTTTAGGGCTTTAGGTTTTGATTGTGTTATATTTGTTGATTGCTTCTTCTTCTTTTCAATACTTGAAGCATTTGGTGGTTTTGGTGGTATGGAGAGGTGAGTATATGATATTTTGATGGTTTGGGTGCTATGATCTTTTTTTAAAACAAATGGGTAATGAAGTGTTAACCATAAAAGTTTAAGTGCTTTGAGGTTTTGCTTTTTGCACATAAAGTGCTTGATATATTACCTCAATAAGTAATGAAGTTGGGTTATTTGTTTTGTACGTATTTAGACCCCTTAAAACATAAGTTGATTAACCTAGATGTCTAGCCAAGTGATTACTTAGGTAAATTATTCAAAACTAGGTTAACACAAGTATATCATATCATGTCAACAATGCGAAAAATAAAGAACACAACGATATGATAACCCAGGAAAACCAAACCGGTAAAAAACCTAGAGAGGATTTAACCTAGCTATCCATAAAGTAAAATAGATCCACTATGAAAGAATTGAAGTTTTACAATAGCAACTTAGACTACTAACATCCTATTGTTACCTTGAGTAGAAAACTTACTACCATGACCACATGACAGCTTCGAGTCCACAGGCTACTTCTTTCTTGGGTTCACAGCAACCATAAGTACTCCCACTTGTGTTTTTCTTTAAGCTCTTTATGCAATAACTGAAGCGATCACCGAGCTCTCGACATCAATCTCGATCTTGATAACCTTAAGGTGTTTCCTTTTATACTTAAGGCAAAACATAAAACCCTACACATCATACGGGCTTAGGCTGAGTTGGAAAACTCTGCAGAAAAACATTCTGCACAAGCTTTGATCAATCGAGTCTAATTTTCGATCGATCAAGCCTTGCAAAAATTAAACAGTAATTTTCTGCAATTACTCTATTCCAACTTTACAATAAACATACTTTGAGCAGCCTAAATCTAAACTCTTAAGTTTTGATCATGGTTTACCAACCTTAGAATCTAATAGACTCCCCTTTTAGCAATCCATGACAAAACACATAATAAAACAAAATGCTTAAAGTTACAAAAACAGCCCATTACAATAAAATTTCCCAACCAAAAACAATTCAACCTAACTACTATCTATCAGTTGCAAGGGTAGACAGTGGCACAACTGAATCAACCTGTATATTCCTGAAGCACTGAACAAACACATAAACGCATATGTGGAAAATACAAATAAAACAAAATAACTTCTTGATTTAACACAAACATAAAATAAAAGACATAAATCATGAATAACCTCATAATATAAATCAATAGCCAATGTAGCACAATGTGTAACAAGAAACATAAATAAAAACATAATGTCTCCCCCTAACATATACAACACATAAAAAAAAAAAAATACATCAAGATAAATACATCATAAGCCAAAAAATAAATACATCATGAAGCACCTAGATACAATCTAAAGCTCCAAAACTCCAAAAACTCAAAAATCTCCCCCTATCTCCATCCATATGTACTCCCCCTTTTTGTGACGAATTGCCAAAGGGCAATCAAAACTCATCATCAAAAGGAGGTGGTGGAGGTGTTTTCCTAATGTTCACCAAATCTGCACATAGGGACTGAAGCTTCGTAAGCATATCCACCAAAAGCTAACCATGAGCCACCTAAATGGTCATGATAGTGCCCAAAATACTTTGAATGCTAGAATCACCCAAAGTAGAAGGTGGAGGATCAACAGTGGCAGTCGGATCAATATACTCCTCAGCTATAGGATCACCTGAAGAAGGAGGAGGAGGAGGAGGTGCAACACCCGACAAAGACTCTACTCTAGGGCGTTTAGAGCTAACTCTCATTTGAGTGGCTTTCTGCCTATGGAAGATGGTACCTATGGGAGCTATAATGTATACGGGCTCAGATGCAGGAAACTCATCTAATCCTAGATGTAACAAATCCCGATGAATAAAAACAGGGAAGAAAAGAGCATGTGTAGAAGAACTACTCCTATGAACCTCAACCAAGGATCGAATAAAAAGAGTAGAAAAACTCATAGGAGCATCTGTTACAAGAGCATACAAAAATGCACATCTCTCAATAGGAATGGTGTGAAGGTGAGAGATGGGCCAGATAGAATGGCAAGAAATGCAAAAAAACAAGTAATGAATCTTGGTCAATTCATGAAAGGTAATCCGAGGACCAGTACCCCTCTGAATGGAAGTATTAGTGAGATGTTACATAATGTCATCTAGAGGAGGGGTCTCATCATAAGGGTACACAAGATGTCGTACCTTAGGCACCCCAAGAGTAGAGGCCGCTACTGAAGGAGTAATGACATACTCCTCACCCTGTATCCAACTTTTCACAAACTGAGTGTTGGAATCATTGAAGTGAACAGAGAGGTTTGAGTAGAGCTCTCTAATCAAGGTAGCTAGAGGAGGATGATCTATATCCAACAAAGGTAACCAGCTCGTACACTCAAATTTCCTCCTAATCTCCTGATCTAACTCATCTAACACAACTTTTCTCTCAGCCCACATAGACCTAAGGATGTTCAGCTTCTCATAGATCTCTTGGTTTTTCTCACTTTGAAACCTCTCACTATCAAAGCTGGAGTAGAGGTGGAGATGGATGTCCTATACGCTCTAGTCTTCCTAACCATGATGCTAAGGGTTGGAAAGGATAGACAGAAAAGAAATCAAATAAAGAAAACAAAGAAAAACTAAGGGCAGACTGCATCAGACACGGTTAGAGCACAAAAAAATATAGAAAAGAATAATCTGTATGATGCATGAACAGAATAGACAAATTATGCATGCTCTAATGCATTGAAAACAGTTTAATTATACTTTAAAAATACAGAATTGGCTTGAACATAGAGTTTTAGAACAAAAACCCAAACTTTGAAAAAACCTATTTCAAAAATCCCAACAAACTGATCAATTTATCATTACACAAGTTAGACAATAGTATATAATGACATAATTAATTAATTACACAAGCCAATTTCATCAAATTAGTCTCAATGGAACAAAATCCCCAAATTCGTTGAGTTATAAGCCCTAGAATTTCAAATTCTTCCCAATTCACCAAATTGATCAAAATAAACCATGAGAAACATGTTTGCATCATCCAATAACAAAACCCTATTGATCAATTTTGAAAGAAATCATCTCAAACATCAAAAACTCCAAAAATTATTAGGTCCAAAAATTTCTCTAAAACGCATGAAAAAATGCAAGAAAAATGAGATTAAACTAACAAAGAAAGGGTAGAATGGTCTTACCAGCACTAGAAGACAAAAACCTTGAGAAAAAAATTGACAGACAACGATAGAAATTTGACTTCAATCTGGATCGATTAAAGACAGAGAGAGAGAGAATAGCTTTTTGAAAAATTTGAAACAGTGAAGAACACGTGAAAAGCTTATGCTTTTAAAAAAAATCTCTGAACTATTTTCTACCGGTCAAAAACTAGATTCAATCGATCAAAAATCACATTCGATTGATCCAGCATCAATCGAGCAATGATCAAGCCAGGTAGATTCAAACCAATTTTTTAATTGCAATTTCAATCGATCAAGCAATAGGTTCGATCAATCGAAAATCTAGAAAAATCAATTTTTTGAAAAACAGAGCATTTTAATGCAGAAACTCCTCAAAGCACAATTTTTATGAATGGAATGCATGAGTATAAGATGAAAAGTTATCCAAAAACCCTTGAATTTAACCCAGATCTTCCAAAAACAAGATTTTCAATCAATTTGTCCTGAAAGCTCAAATTTTAAACACATTTTGCATTAAAATCAAGGAAATTTAATCTTAGGTGACCACAACAAGATCACACACAATATAATGTACTAAGTTTAGCAAAGAGTAACTCGTGCAGTGTGTGCAACTAGCAATAGCTTGAGATACATGTGAGGTGATAAGTAAATAGTGAACAATCACAATTTCTATAAAATTCATCACATAAGTTTCAAAGAGACTATCACCTAAAGAGTTACATCATATAACTATCACATCTCCTTGAAAACAATCTTGTAATCATGTAAGTTTCTTGATTTGCCTTATAATATACACACCAATTTTATTTAATTTGAAACTTATTGAGATAGCCAAGATAATGTACACACCAATTTTATTTCAATTTGAACTTTATTATAAGTCGAAGCTACATCTTATGTTCTTTTTGTACATGTGCTATACTTTCTCAAGTATAAAATTATATGATATGCACTAAAGTGTTCATGATTGGCTAGTAAACAATGCTGAGATGGTTATTTATACTTTTCTCTTAGAATTTTTTAGTCCTTACAATAAAAAACATGTGACTTCAAGATCAAGATCATGTGATAAAAAATTATAAACAAATCCTGCACAACATGCACTACAAAGTTCAAACTAGTAAAGTGCAATAAAATAAGCTCATCCAAGCTAAACAACGTACATAAACATGTTATATAAAGATAATATAGCCGACCTTGGTTTCAAATCCAAAAAAATAATGCAACAAGCATTTGTCTCTTTCCCTTTCCTTTTTTTTTTTTTTTTTGGAAATAATAACAAAAACAAACTAGTATGAAATGCATGAATGTTATGCAATGCAAATCCTAGAAAAAAAAAATGCAAAACAACAAAGAGGAATGGTCACAAAGAATAGAGAGATAAAGCACAAGGACCATGCAGGTCTATCATGCAACTTGTTCTTAGGAGGGTTAGGAGTTTTAGGTTTAGACTCTTTAAGATCAACCCTAATCTTCCTAGGAGGGTAACTTCTGCTAGTTTGCAATCTCACTCATGGGAGGCTCAAAAGAATAAACAAAGTTTGTGGAATGATTCTTAGGCACAGAGATGCTATCTTCAAAACCTAAACTAAATACTCAACATGTGTTCAAGTTTAGAACTAGCAAACCTCTTGTTTGTTCTCTAGCAATAGATAATTCAAGTTCCAAATTCTTAACATTATCAAGCAACAATATGTTCTCAGTCTTCACCTTATCAAGTAATTCATTAACATCAAACAATTTATTTAGCAAATTCTTCTTATCAAGTTCAAGAGAAGTAATTTTCTGTAAACCTAAATCAACATTCATAGCATCCTTTACAGCAACCTTGCAAAACTTATTACAGGCTTCTTGCAAATCAGCATTCTTAGAGAGTTCCCCATCAGAAGGGTTCTCATCAACCACAACACTTTCATCAACTATAGCAGTAACTGTGAAAGCAATAAAGTTTCCATCCTCATTACTACCAGACTCATGATCAGAAACTTCATCATCACTAAGGGTTATAGCCATAACTTTACCCTTTAATCTCAAGAATGTAGGACATTCTGATTTCACATAACCATACCCTTGACAACCAAAACATTGTTGACCCATAGAATTATTAGAGGTTTGACCTACTTTTTCTTTAGGTTTTTCAGTATTGTTCACTTTAGTGGGATCAATTCTCCTAAAATTTCTAGGTTTAGCATTGTTTTTACCTCTTACCCTTCTATTATTGTTCCTAACAGAATTTCTAAAGTTCTTGGCAAGGTAAGCAATCTCTGTAACAGAGAGTTCATCGTCAAATCCATTACCATCAACATCATCAACTGACATAAGAGCCTTTGATTTGGATTTATTTGTCTTGGATAGGTCTAACTCATAGGAGTGGAGAAATCCTGCAAGTTCATCAACAGGGATGGAGTCCACATCCTTGCTTTCAGTTATAGCAGTCACTTTGGGTCTAAAGTCCTCAGTAAAAAATCTAAGTATCTTCTTAACAATCTTAGGTTGATCATAGATTTTACCCAAATTTTAACCAAAATTAACAATATCATTAAGCTTAGCATAGAATTCATCAAAACTTTCATCATCAGACATTCTAATACTTACAAATCTAGTTATTAATTTTGGTTAACTGCCTTTGGACCTTCATGTATAGTTTGGAGAATATTCCATACAGTGTGAGCAACCTCAACATTTAAGATCCTCTTGAATTCTTCCATAGAAACAGCATTAAAAATAGCATTCATGGCTTTCCTATTAAAAGCAGCTATTTCTTTCTGAGAAGTTTGCCACTCACTAACCGAAGTAGTGGGCTTCTCTGATCCGTACTCAACGGAGTTCGAAACTCTCTCATCAATAAATTTTAGGAATGCTTTCATCCTTACTTTCCAATAGGCATAGTTGTTCCCATCTAAGTGAGGTGGGGTAACAAGAGAGTGACTATGTTCCATGATAGCAAGGGTCAAGCATCAACTCAAAGATCAAAAGATCTGAATGATAGAGCTAACCTACTCTAATACCACTTGTACATTTTTAGATCCCTTAAAACACAAGTTGATTAACCTAGATATTTAGCCAAGTTATTACTTAGGTAAATTATTCAAAACTACGTTGACACAAGTATATCATATCATGTTAACAATGCGGAAAATAAAGAACACAATGATATGATAACCCAGGAAAACCAATCCTGTAAAAAACCTAAGGAGGATTTAACCTAGCTATCCTCAAGGTAAAATAGATCTACTATGAAAGAATTGAAGTTTTACGATAGCAACTTAGACCACTAACATCCTATTGCTACTTCGAGTAGAAAACTTACTACCATGATCATGTGACAGCTCCAAGTCCACAGATTACTTCTTTTTTGGATTCACAACAACCACAAGTACTCCCACTTGTGTTTTTCTTTAAGCTCTTTATGAAGCAACTAAAGCGATCGCCAAGCTCTCGACATCAATCTTGATCTTGATAAGCCTAAGTAGGTATGAAGGAAAATACCTCTAGATTTCACAAGAGATTCATACACACAGCATAAACAACAACAATAAAACGTGGCTAGGGTTTTTCCTTTTATACTTAAGACAAAATATAAAACCCTACATGTCATACGGGCTTGGGCTGAGTTGGAAAACTCTGCAGAAAAACATTTTACACAAGCTTCGATCGATCGAGTCTAATTTTCTATCAATCGAGCCTTGCAGAAAGTAAACATTAATTTTCTGCAATTACTCGATTCCAACTTTACAATAAACATACTTTGAGCAGCCTAAATCTAGATTCTAACTTTTGATCATGGTTTGCCAACATTACATATTGAAGTTCTAAAACATTTAAATCCTAAATCCTTAGAACCTAACATGTTTGTTGTTGATTATTTAATTTGAAATTGGACTATACGATAAACACACACACACACACACACACACACACATATATATATTTATGTGTGTGTGTGTGTGTGTAAAATTGTGTATTTTCAATAATTTTTTTTTTTTTTTTTTACCGTTTGTATGTTTTTCATAAGCATTTGAGAAAAATAATTTTAATGTGAGTCATTCTAATTCCATATCAATTGTAACACTGCAATGGTTAGGACTAAGGGCATTATGGTACTTTTGCACATGTGATGCCTTTGACATCGTAGCCTTACATGTTTACCATTCCTAAGGATAATTTTTCTAAGATTTAAGAGTGGATAAGACCAGATGATCACAAGATTGGTCCAACCCATAACCATACTAGAGGCACCATCCCTTGGCACCATTAGAGGACTAAGACAAAATGGGCCTCTTATGAAGCACCGCTTGCAGGGTGAGATGAGCATTAACAGGGCTTAAGTGTCATGCCAACCCACCAAGGACAATGTTACAGTACTCTCATTGGCTAGCTAGCTATCCATGCAGACCTAGTACAGTTATGTGAAAATTTTATTCTCAAATATTGTAAATTATCCATTAAGTTTAAGTTTAGGAAAAGAAACTAAATTTCTAGAAATTAAAGGAACATAAAATATTTGAACAAATCTAAATTATGATTTGTATCTAGAAAAAAATTATAGGTCCCAATGATTACAATTAGTGCTTTGACTGATTTTCCATCAACCAAAAGTTCTCGTTTGTATTTATGGTCTTAATTGAAAGGAATTTGTGCATCATATTTGAAACATGATTTGCAGTCCTAGAGCCAAGCCACCAAGTATTAGAAGAAATTTTAGTTAGATTGTCATTTTCCTTCTTTTAAGCTTGATCAGTTGGGTTAGGTACTTAGGTTTATTTGTCTAGTGTGATCCATGCATCAAGCCTTTTTTTTTTTTTTTTTTTGGGTTTCCTCCATTCTTTCAGCTTCTTGACTCATAAGATGAACTAAATATTGCTTAAGTAGCTTCAGCCTTACCTTTTCTTAATTAAGCATATTGGCCAATTGATTTACAGTCTACTTATCCTTCATAGTATTGTTATTAAATTGAAGTGGCCCATATTGAGGAGGCAAGAAATTTAAGAAAAATTGAACAAGAAAAAACTTCACATTCTTCTTTAGTCATCAATGTCCTTGCAAAGGACTTGTCAGCAGTTTTGATCCACATTGGCAAGAAATGTTTTTAGCATTATCTATTTTAGGAAGTGTTGTCTTGATGTTAATTTTTTGTAGTCATTCACATAGACATAATGTATAATCTATTTGACTTTTTCCATACCTTGCACATAGCATTTTCTTTCACACTACTTGTATTAGTATGTGCATGCGGTTTTGTATATATAATTTTAATTAGGTTGGGTTCTCTTAGACGGAGGAGTTGAGTCCTCCCTACCTTTTTTTTGCAGTATTGTTAATTTATTATTGATGTTTCTTTTTCTCTTTTACAATTTTGGTTAATATAATTTTTGCATTTCATTAAAAAAATTACAATCGTGTGTATGGTGAATTACAATGAGGGAGTGCAAGTGGTAAGAAATCAAATGTGGGTGCCTCCAAAACCGGGTGAGTACAAAATAAATTTTGACGCAGCAATGTTTAATGAGAGTGAGAAGGCAGGGATTGGCGTTGTGGTGCATGACTCATCGGGTTAAGTCTTGGCTGTCTTGGCCGAAAAATTTGAAAAGCCTTGCAATGTAGAGATTTTGGAAATGTTAGTGGCGAGGCATACTGTGATCTTTGCCATGGAACTTGGCATAAAAAATCTCATTTTAAAGGTGATTTAAAATCAGTAATCAAGACTTTACAGATGGGTACTATGTTTTCCTTATCTTTTGGTCACCTAGCTAGAGATACTTTAGCTTATGTTAGCTCCCTTAGGAGTTTCTCTTTCTCTCACACTATTAGGCAAGGAAATGTTGTAACACATGCCTTAACCAAAAAGCAAAACTTTCTTTTCCGTCATTAGTTTGGATGGAGTTTGTTCCACTAGACATTAATGCTTTTGTTTTGGATAATTTTTCAGTTTCTTAATAAAAATTCAGGTGTGGCATTTGTTTCTCAAAAAAAAAAAAAAAAAAAATCACATAATAAACATATGGTTAGGAAAATATATATATTTTTTTTTCTAGACACACAAGATGAATAAATAAACCTTTCTAAAAAAAAAAACAGTCAGATTCTTTGTAGTTCGAGGAATCCAATTTAAAGTCGAACTAGTCTAATCGATGCTGAACAAGAACATCCTTAACATAATGCCTTGTATTTCATTATTTCTTAAGAAGGAGATATTTTGTTGGCAACATTAATGAGTAACAATCACATGGCCTTAAATTCCACGTCAACTAGGTTTGGTGGAACCTAAATTTTCTACCACTCTACTGTCGAACTTCATTGAGATAGGGAAAATTGTTAGGTTTTTTCAAAGCACACTGGTGTGGTGCACTCTTCTTTTACATTTGGGTCTATTTGGATTAAGGGGGGGAGGGAAGGGGAGTGGAGAGGAAGAGTAGAGTTTGTTGAAAATAAGTTAATTTTTTGGCCAATTCTACATTACTCTACTTCTCCTCCCTCCCCCTCAATCCAAACAAACCATTACGATGGATTTCACAATGAATTTAATTAGTAAGATCAAACATTAATATAAGATAAGTGAGTATCAATACACTTTTTTAGTTAGAAACCATGTCATCTAACCTGCACTACAAGAAATCTGAGTTTAGGTCGCCTTTTTTTTTTTTTTTTTGGCGACAATTCCAAAAACATCACTATAGGAGCTCTATTGCAACAGTTCAACAAAACATTGCTAAAGAATGGACATATGGCAACGTTTTCTAAAAAGTCACTATGAGCTCTATTGCAACAGTTCAACAAAACATTGCTAAAGAATGGACATATGGCAACGTTTTCTAAAAAGTCACTATAGCGACATTTTTTAAAACTGCCACAATATATATAAATATTTTTAACTCTATAGCAACGTTTTAGAAATGTCACAATAGCCCAAACTATAAAAATAACTTTAGGGACTCTTGGAAACCGCTGGCATGGGGTTAAGTTTCAGCAAAAAAAATTTACCTTTCCCACATAAAATTTCATTTCTCCCACCCACTCACTTAATAAATTTCAGCCCTTCCTCTCTCATTATCACCCACTCTCTCAGACAAAATTCAAAGCCCTTTCTTTCTCATTTTCTCCATCTCTATCTCTGTCTCTGTCTCTCTCTCAAGTGACTCTCTCTATCACAGCCACTGATGCCGCCAAGCCTAGCCACTGTCGCCGCCCTTTCTTCCTTTGCTACCGCCTCACTCCCGCCCTCACGATCTCCCATGCCTCCACCTCCACCGCTGGACTCCACTACCCTTCTTTTTCTACCGTTGCCTCCTCCCTTGTAATAACCCAATTGTTACCCCCCCCCCCCCCCTCACACACACACACACACAACCAAAAAAAAAAAAAAAAAAAAAAAGAAGAAGAAGGTAAAATCTTCTCCATGGTTTGACTTCTCTCAACATGCATCTAAGGTAAAATCTCCATGACCCACCTTCTAATATCTTTGGGTTTTTATTCTATATTGATAGGATTGCTCTTTGATGTGGTGGGTTTTGTTTTAGGGGTTGTTTTGTTGTGTTTGTTGGGACATTTAAGACCTGATTGGAGGTTTTAAATTTAATGGAATGAAATGGATTTATTGTTAGGCAACCATGTGAGTTGGGTTTCTTGAGAAATCATTTGGGTTTTTGATTTATATGAGAGATTATGTTTAATTTTTGAAAGAGGGTTTCCTTATATTTTGAAATGTCTTTGGCATATGTGGTTGTGATTATGGTGTTAACTATAAATTTGTGCAAGTAATTTGAGCATGTGTCTTTTGCTTACCAAGTTTTTGATAAATTGTCCTCTATGAGTTATGGAATTGAATTTCTTGACTTGTGTTGTGATGATTATTATATGAGATAATGGGTTGTAATCCTAGTTATTTATATGTGCTAACACATGCATGTAGCTTTAAGGTTTAATCAAGTCCCAAATCTTTTGGCATGGTGTTAAAATTATATATATATATATATATATATATACACATATTTTGTGACTTTAAATCTGTCAGGGACAGGTTTGAGTTAATGCACTATGTGATTTTTAATAAATTATAGAAAATTATTTGAGCTTAATTTTTTATGGTACATACTAAACAACATATAAGGGTTCTCCATATTTAATTTCAAGCTTTTTGGAAAACACTAAGAGAACCAAACAAAATTTGAAAAAGAGCTGTCCTGTTGCAAATTTAATCAAAAAGTATGATTAGAATTTTGATACTTTAAGGAATTTACTACAAGCTTTTGTTGTGTGGTTTATCTTGTAAGTTCATATGTGCTTTCATTGACAAATGTTTTACTTAGGCTAATTTTATCATGGTTTGGTAATGACATGCTTTGTATTAAATTGGTAAATGCACATTGTTTGTGGTAGAGAAATAAAAGGTTTTGGTTGTGTTGTAGCCTACGAGTTTCTTGTATTCTTGCTTGGTTCCCGTTTGGGTAGTGGTACTTGTCTTAGGATAGTAAAGCTAGGCTTTAGAGCCTTAATTAGATTTGGTTGAGTTATATTTGTTGATTACTTTTTATTTTCAATATTTGTAAGCATTCTTAAACATTCTATATTATGATATTGATAATTGTGTTGGGGTGGATTGTTGAGTTGGAGCAAGCAAATGGCTTGCATGGTGTTATAAGGTGGTTTCAATTGTTATCGGGAATGTTTATTGATTTTTGAAAATTTGGATATATATTGTTGAGTTATATTTGTTTGATTATTTCATTTCTTTCATATATTGAACATGCAAACTAAATGAGAATTTTCAAAAGATATTGGCTAGTTACCATGGTTTTTGCTTATTTCTTAAGAGCTTCAACACTT
Source organism: Quercus variabilis (assembly GCA_030445155.1). Taxonomy (NCBI): domain Eukaryota; kingdom Viridiplantae; phylum Streptophyta; class Magnoliopsida; order Fagales; family Fagaceae; genus Quercus; species Quercus variabilis. The sequence goes on along the minus strand of CP129455.1, from coordinate 21,177,319 downwards.
AGTCCATTTGAGTGAATGAAGAAATGGATAGACTTGATATGGTTTGTTTATTATATTTCAGGTCGTGTCATCTTATTTGTATGTTTATGAAACTAAGTGGTTATGAAGTTGTTGTGTCTTAAATCCTTAAGTTTATGTGTAATCCTATTTACATGATTTTTGCTTAGTTCTTAAGAGTTTCAAGACTTTGTTTATTTGTGTGAATGGAGATATGGATAGACTTGATATGATTTGTTTATTATATTTAAGGGTTATGTATAATCTTATTTGCATGTTTATGAAACTTGGTGGTTATGAAGTTGTTGTGTATTATATTTAAGTTTGTGTAATCCTATTTTCATGGTTTTTGCTTATTTCTTAAGAGTTTCAAGAATTAGTTGTGTGAATGAAGATATGGATAGGCATGAAATGGTTTGTTCATTATATTTAAGAGTTACGTGAATTTATTTATTTGCATGTTTATGAAACTAGGTGATTATGAAATTGTTGTGTATTATATTTAAATTTATGTGTAATCTTATTTCCATGGTTTTTACTAATTTCTTAAGAGTTTCAAGACTTAGTGCTATAAGGCGGTTTACATTCATATTGGGAATGTTTATTATTTTATGAAAATTTTGATGGATATGGTTGAGTTATATTTGTTGATTACTTTTTGGACTTCAATACTTGTAAGCATTCTATATTTGTGATTATGATAATTATGTTGGGGTGAATTGTTGAGTTGAAGCAAGTGGGTGGCTTGCATGGTGCTATAAAGTGGTTTACATTCACATTGGAAGTGTTTATTATTTTTTGAAAATTTGGATGGATATTTTTGAGTTATATTTGTTGATTACTTTTTGGACTTCAATACTTTTAAAAATTTTATATTTGTGATTATGATAATTGCGTTGGGGTGGATTGTTAAGTTAAAGCAAGCGGGTGGCTTGCATTGATAATTGTTTTGTGGTGGATTGTTGTTTAATTATTTTATTTCTTTCACATGTCGAACATGCAAACTAAATGACAATTATCAAGAGATATTAATTAGTTACCAAATATATTAATAAATTACTTATGAATTTAGACTCCTTATGCCTACACTTAGGACATTGGTGTTACTTGTAAGTCATTTTCTTATATTTGAAAATTTTGTCTTGTTTTCTTAGAAGCATAGGTTTGTTTTGTTAGAGTAATTGAAATATGGATTAACGGTTGGTTTATGCTTTCATGATATCATGCTATTTATTCTGTAAATTTCTTCTATAGCTATGGACAGAAGTTTGATGGACATTAAAAATGGGACATCTATGGAATATAGAAATGGAGTTGCACAATGAGGATATTGATAGACTTGATATGATTTGTTTAGTATATTTAAGATTATGTGTAATCCTATTTGCATGTATATGAAATTATGTGATTTTGATTATGTTGTGTACTATATTTAAGTGTACACGTAATTTTACTTCCATGGTTTTTGCTTAGTTTGTTGAGATTTAAGACTTAGTCCATTTGTGTGAATGAGGATATAGATAGACTTGATATGGTTTGTTTATTATATTTAAGATTATGTGTAATCCTATTTGCATGTTTATGCAACTATGTGGTTTTGAATATGTTGTGTACTATATTTAAGTGTATGTGTGATTCTACTTACATGATTTTTGCTTAAGTTTGTAGAGCTTTAGTCCATTTGTGTGAATGAGGATATAGATAGACTTGATATGGTTTGTTTATTATATTTAAGATTATGTGCAATCTTATTTGCATGTTTATGAAACTAATTGGTTTTGAATTTGTTGTGTGAATGAAGATATGGATAGAAATGGATATAAATCTTCTTTATTTATTTTAGCTCTTGAATGTATATATGAAAATGAGAGTTTAGTTATACATAATGTTTCGGGTATTAAATTTTAATGTTTTAAGAATGTATTTGATGTTTAAACTATTTAAGTATAGCAACTATTATTTTGTTACTCAAAATGATTTCTTTATGAACTTATTAGATACTCTTAATTTGTATTCAGGGTGGTTTCGGTTTACATCATCAATCTTCAACTCCTCATATATCACAGGCTTCATCTCATCAAGAAATAAGCATATAGCGGTAAATGCAGTGTTTTAAGGACTCCATAGATTATTACATAATTGTTTTTAACAACCACATTTATTTTAGAAGTATTGTACTTTGTTTATAATATTGTCATAGTTTGGGTGGTTTTTTTTTTTTTTTTTTTGGTAGGTAGAAAAGTATTTTGTTACAACCACATTTATTTTGGAAGCATTGTACTTTGTTTATAATATTGTCATAGTTTTGGTGATTGATTTTTTTGTGTAGGTAGAAAAATGTTTTGTTCAATTCAAGATGATACACATATTGCTACTAACTATATATATATATATATATTTGAATTTATGGTTAATGTGTTAGTTTGAACATCTGTTATTGTGGAATATTGATGATCAATAGGTATATTTGATTTATTATAAGCTTATGTTAGTTATTGTTGAATTTTGAGCAGGTTTATATAACATTTATAATATATTAAAATAAAAATAATGAGCAGGTTTTAGCAACGTTTTAAAAATGTTGCTATAAAGTCAGGAAAAAATCTTTTTTAGCAACGCTTTAAAACGCTGCAAATAATATGTCCTACAAAATTATTATTTGCAACGTTCCAAAAACGTCACTAAATGTAGTTTCCTACATCTTCGAAAGCTATTATTTTTTATTTGCATGTCTATGGCGACAGTTTTAAAAACACTGCAATAGACATGCAATGACTGCTTTACTATGACGTTTTTGAACGTCGCAAAAATAGTCACTGTAGACCATTTGTGTCTATAGCAACGTTTTTTGGGTTTTGTAAAACATCGCCTAAACCCAAATTTCTTGTAGTGTTGCTGGAAAAGCCACAAGCCACACAGAAAAGTGCTAAAAAAAAAAAAAAAAATGCAGACGCTAAATAATCACTATCCAAATGGTCACTTAATCTTAATTATAAGTGGATCTATTAACCTGCCCAAACCCAAATGAAAATTGGGTATTGATAAGAGGAATATTAACCCGTTTTAGTTCAATAAGCTTCTGATTCATACCCTGATTTGACTCATTTTTAAAGTATGTTTGTATACTAAAATTGTGGGTACACGGCCTACCATCCATAACACGACTGCAAATGCTCCCCTAACCACCAACTTATTATCAATAAGGAGGGCAAAACGGGTAGTACCCCAACTTGAATTTAAGGTCCGTTTGTTTTGTGCATCTCACGTCCACGTTTTACGCGTCTTGATTTTTTTTTTTTTTTCCAGCTCAGCGCCTCTTGCACTATTTATGGGACATGAACAGTGCAATTAAGTATATGAACAGTAACCAAAAAATGAATTTTTATTGTTTTCAGAAAAATAAGTGGTATCCAAACGCACACTTGGTTTAGGCGGTTTAATTTACCTAGCTTAGGTTATTTGGAGTAGTCTTGGAATTTTTTTTTTTTTTTAATTGAGTGTATTTTATACTTTTGACAATGGAATGCTCTAGGAATGATGTTAGATTTAATTGAGGGAATAACAAAATGAGGAAATTTTCTCATTTTTGAAACATAGAAGGAAACATTACTTAATTCCAAATATTAAGGTGGTGGTGGTGGTGGTAGATTGGGGGGAGGGATGTGAACTGCCTCAAATATAGAAGTGATAAAATGGTTTTTTAGAGTCAAATATTGAATTGTAGGCCATTTCAATTTGGTCAAGAAAATAAAATATTTTGATATTGATCAATATCAGTGTACTGTTTTAAAATTCTCTCTCTCTCTCTCTCTCTCTCTCTCTCTCTATATATATATATATATATTTTTTTTTATATATTTATATTTATATATAATATTTATAAATTATTTATTTATATGTTAATCAACCAAAGATTATTTATAATTTAATCAATCAATGGCCATATAATTTGTTAAGAATATTTAAAAGCATAAGTCTATACTTAACATCAATATACTTAAAAATAATTATGATTATTATAATACCTTCTTCTTTTTTTCTTTTTTTCTTTTTTCTTTTTTTGTTATACAGGTATCATATTCATCGTTGAGTTTATAGTTTTTTTATTAAAAAAATTAAAAACTCTTAAAAAAAAAAAAACATACTTACTAGGTTTTTTTTAAAGGATTCTGAAAATGAATGTTCTTAAAGTATTTGTTAATGAACCGTTTTAGAAAAAATTTAATACAACTTTTATGAAAAATATAAAAAATTGTAAAAAAATCAGTTTTTTTTTTCCTATAAAAAGTTCTTAAAATATTTCCTAAACCAACTTTTAGGATCCGTTTAGTTGGAGGTATGGAAAAGTTGGAGAATAGAAAATGGTGGGAGGATGGAAAAGATTTTAATTTCCCTTATTTTTACTTGGTTGGGAGTGAAAAAGTGGATGAATTGAAAAAGTAAGTTTGTATAAATTTACTCATGTACCATTATTAAAAATGATGCCCAATTAAAAAAAAAAAAGTGACAAAAAAAAAAAAGAATGTGAGAAACGTACACTTAAATAAAATAAAATAAAAAGGAAAGAAGAGGCAACAAGGGAAAAAAAAAAATAGGAGGCAATATCCAGGAGGCAAAAAACTTTTTAGTAGAGGCCCGAAAAGAAAATACTTAGACCCCACAATTTATTTTCCTTTTTCCCTACTCAACCAAACATACTCCAAAAAAATTTCCTTCTCATTTTCTCTCCAAAGTTTTCCATCCACCCTATTTCATCTCCAAATAAACACACCCTTAAGCTATTCATTAACCTTTTTTTTCTAATTAAAAGATAGAAACTTAATATTTTTATTTATAAAAAGAACCCCTTTAACCATATGTTCACGTGGGACTATCAAACAGTAACACACAAAACATAATTGGCAAATGAAATATACCTTTTCTATTAAAAATAAAAAGTAATAATAAAGATTCGAGGTTGGAATTGATGTTCAGGTGGCTCCAAACACACACACACACAAATGCTAAATAAAGAAAAGTAAAATTGAGCCAACAAGGGCTTGGCTGAGTGGGTAAGGTTCGGACGCTTCGTGCAATACACCTAAATTCGAGTTCCGCTGCCATGAGGCTTTCGTTGGTGGGTAAACTTAGTGATGAGGTGTACTCACAAAATGTGAGGTGACTCCCACACAGAGGGTACAGAACAGGTACCGATTACGGACTCCCTGACCGAGGCCACTGGCTTCCTGCCCGGGGGTGTAATATGACCATAAAGACCCTCATTTTTTGCTTCTCAAAAAAAAAAAAAAGGCAAAATTGAAAAAGAATGAGAGGGAAATTTTTAATGACCTCCCCATATGAAAGAGAAACATAAGCAATACTAAAGGGCATCAGGTCTGGGCAGGGTGAAGGCGAATGGAAGGGGCGGTGGAGACTGTCAAACCCGGGGGTAAATACCAATAATGTGGTGGAAACGTGGTGGCAAAGTAAGCGTCGACAGAGCCTGTAAGTTATTGAGAATTAATTTCTCGGGCGAAATCCGGCAAGTTCCTGGTATGGCCGAACAAAACATTCTTGCTTCTGTATCGGATAGGCATTGGCTCTCTGGCTTGTTTCCTCAGAATTCTTCCTTGAATGTGGTGGAGGTAGGTATACCTTATATGTCCCATTCCTATTGTTAAGATGTTGCCTTCCCATTGAAGAAGGATACGAATACGATATGGATATGGTTTTAATAAAATAGGACAACATTCATTTCCGGCTTCTCTGCATACATGCTTGGTTTATTTGTTGCAAATATACCGAAACAGTAGCATATAGTTGAAATTTGTTGTTGCAGCTTTGATTGATTTTGATTTTATCAATTATTTTTCCATTTTTATAATTATATTTTGGACACCTGGTGGTGATGGTGGATTAGCACATTATTTTACCAATCTAACGCATCCCTTGCATGATGTAATATCCCAATATCTAATGCCTTAGATTTTTATCATTATTTTAATGATGTAATAATGTAATATCACAATATCTAATGCATTAGATTGTTGCCATTATTTTAATGGGAAGTTGGACATAAATGTATTAGTCTAGTTAGAAATTATCCTCCCTTCAATTGTTTATTTTTTATTTTTGGCTTGAAATATTTCTTGAATCCTTATTGCAATCTTGGACAAAACTCTCAAAGTTCCATTATTCAATGGGATTAGGCCAACATGCATCTCAAAACAGTGCATTCATTGTCCAGCAATCAATTTTTGAATTAGATTTGCTATACTCTAGTATCAACTATAGATTGACTTGTTCGATAATTCCTTTGTTTATCTTCGTATTCAATAGCCACATGACTCGCGAGAAAAACTATGTTCGGCAGTTTGTTTATAAAAATCCCTTTATCGACCCTTCCTACAAAAATAGACCTACCCCAGAGAGAGAGAGAGAGATGGGTTCCGTTGCAACAGCTACTAGGCCTCATGTAGTTTGCGTCCCAGCTCCACTTCAAGGCCACATAATTCCAATGCTCAAGCTAGCCAAACTCCTCCACCATAAAGAAATTCACGTAACTTTTGAAAATACAGAGTATATTCACTAACGTTTACTCTGGTCTAGAGGTCCCAACTCCCTTGATGGCTTGCCTGACTTTCACTTCAAAACGATTACCGATGGACTCCCACCAGTAGAGGCTGTTGTCAGCCAAGACATCATCGCTCTTGCTGAATCCACCACAAAGGCTTGTCTAGTCCCACTTTGCAACCTCATTTCCAAACTCTGTTACCTGTATTGTCGTGGATGGTGGTATGTCTTGTTGGAAAATATGGCTAAATAAACAAGTTTTGATTCAACAATACAAATCCTAAAAAATTAGCAATGAAAAAAAAAAAATAAAGATAGAGTTAGATAGATCTCACAAACTATAATATCGCGCAAAATATGTTGTCTTTAAAGGTTTATTCGTGCCACTTGAAGTAAAACTCGGTGTGAATGGCTCTCTTGGCCAAACAACCCCCCAAGATTAGACTATAGTAATTTCTTCAAGTAGATCACACACTCAAGCACAAAGAACTAGGAACAACCTTACTTGCCTTTCCTTTCTTTGAAAAAAAAAATTGATTGAAGCTGAAATTTCTATGTAGCAAAACAGAGGGGATATATGACTGGAGAAGAGGAAGAAATATGATGAATGAATAGTGTGTATTGTAGGGCTTAATAAGCTAACTAAGTGCTGCTTACTGTGCTGCCAACAGGCAACACAATAAATGCCCCAACGGGCAGAACCAAAATGGGCTAAAAACAAAAGAAAGAGAAAAAGAATGAGACCCAAGAGAGATAGAGACTAGCTTAAGTCCAACCCAAGCCCAACTCCAACTCTTAGCCCATTTTCTTTCGAGCTATCACTTAAGAGGTGCAATGGTTTATAAACCTACATGAGAACTCATCTCTAACCAATGTGGGACACGAGTATAGTTTAAGAGTTTGAAACACACATACTCCAACATGTCTTTCACTCTTGATTCACACCTAGCACTTGCGGCTTCTTGAGCTATATGCATTCCCGCCATCTAGTTGAACGTGGTTTAATACTTTTCAAAGTTGTATAATTTAAATCTTCAAATTCCTTCTATTTTTTAAGATGATTCAATTTTTTTTTTTTTTCAATATCATGAACCTCATATTTGAAAGTAAAGAAAAGAAAAGGAAATTAAAAGATTGGATTAGGGATCATTTCCCTTGTTTTGTATCATCATATATTGACAGTCTTATCTTGTAATTAGAAATTACTAGACAAATGACATATTTTGATTTATGGAGCATAGAGTGGAATAGAGGAAGTGAGATAGAAAATCTTAATTTTGATTTACGCCTCTCTCATATGCATTACTAATATCACCTCCATTTATTTGGGGTAATAATATCAAGTCCAATTATCATACATTTTAACTTCAATTTAAAACGAAACATGCAAATGAAAAGTCTAAGTATTATATATAAGAAATGTGCATGGGAGGTGCAATAATATTTTCTATATGCTAATTACACTTAAAATAGCCATCAAATTATCAAGTTTTTTCTTTCCTTTTTTATATTTACTTTTATTTTTTGAAAAACTGATGCTTCTTTTAAATATTACATTGGAGTAGGCTATTCACAAAGGTAAAACTTATCTTTGTGTGATTTACAGATGCAAACTATCTAACAAATAGATTCTTGGAAACTACAATTGATTGGATTCCTAATATGAAAAATATCCGTCTCAAGTATCATCCTTCTTTTGTTAGAACTACAGATGAGAACGACATCATGCTCAACTTTAAAATCCGCAAAACTAAGAGAGCTCCAAGAGCTTCAGCTATCATTTTGAACACATTTGACATCTTTGAACATGACATGCTGGATGCTCTATCTTCCATGCTTCCTCATATATACACCATTGGACCACTTGTGCTGCTTGTTGATCAAGTTAAGGACGCTAACTTGATATCAATAGGTTCCAATCTATGGAAGAAGAATCAAGGTGTCTGGAATGGTTAAATACAAAAGAACCTAACTCAGTAGTGTATGTAAATTATAGTTGTATAATTGTCATGACACCTCACCAACTCATTGAGTTTGCATGGGGACTAGCAAACAGTGAAAAACCCTTCTTGTGGATTATAAGGCCTGATCTTATAGGAGGCAATTCAACAATTTGTTGTCAAAACTAAAGATAGAGGCATGTTAGCAAGCTGGTGTCATCAAGAAATCCTAAAATACCCATCAATAGGGTGCTTTTTTTAACATACATAGCAGGTGGAATCCAATGCTTGAAAGTGTGTGTTGTGGAGTTCCAATGATCTCTTGGCCTTTCTTTGCTGATCAACAGACGAATTGTCAATACTGCTGTGTCGAGTGGGGCATTGGGATGGAGATAGATAATAATGTTTAAAGACACAAAGTGGAGAAACTTGTTAGAGAGTTAATGGACGGTGAGAAACTTGTTCTCTTAACAAGAAATCTTTGAACCTGACATAGAAGGCTTTCTAGTTTTTAATGAACTAGTACTCCGAGTCTTACTGATATGCTAAATAAAATCATTTTAAATATTTCTATAGAATTTATTCCTATTTTTGTTGCAATAAATTCAAAATAATTGTGTGATTTGATTAAATTAATGTTCAATTATTAAGTACCGCTATGTATATAAATGAATATATATATATATATATATATTTGTGTGTGTGTAAAATCGGTTTTTTTTTTTTTCTATAAATTGTTTTGGGTAAAATACTATTTTGGTCCTCAAACTTTATCAAAAATTTATTTTTTGTCCATAATTTTAAAAAGTTCATTTTTTGTTCCTAAACTTTTGAAACGACCATTTTTCATCCCTAATCTATAGAAAGGGTTTTACTTTCTATCTTTAAAATCTTTTTTTATACATAAATGATTGGAAAAATATTTTTATTTGTCCTTATTTTTAAATTATAAAAAAAAATTTAAAAAAAAAAAAAAAAACTCCTTACAAAGTTTAAGGATGAAAAAATAACATTTTAAAATTTGAGGAAAAAAAAATTTTTTTTTTTTTTTTTTTTGGCAATGTTTAGGGCTTGTTCGATAAGGGAGTTCAAACAACAGTTTTCAATGTTTAAACACTGAAAAATGTTTAGGGCTTGTTATGAGATTTCTTTTAGGATAATATTTGTGTTATGTTTCTCATTTTAAGGTGTTTGAACATTGAATTTACAAAACTCCTCCTATTAGTTTTTAGATTGCAAATAACATTGTTCAATAACACTTTGTAAATATGTTAAAAACTATAGGTCCCACCTAATTAGACCACATGAGGGAATTTTCTCTCTCTTCAAATAAAATAAGCTTAAAAAAAATAATAAAAATACACATACACATACCAAACATACAATTATGTTTTTTCACAATTTAAAATATAAACATGGCACCAAACACATTTTTTGCATTATAAATACTTTAAACACGTATTTTTACAACACTTTTTAAACCATAGTTATCACATCATTTTGAATAACAATACTTGAAATTTGCTACCAAATAAGCCCTTAGAGACCATAATAGTATATTACCAAATTTTTTTTCCCACTTGTATGTTTCATGTTTTGTTTATTAAAAGAAAATTGATTTTTGGTGACAAAAATCATGGTGACAAGAGCATGAAGCCCTCACAAAAATATGTTCTTGTGAGAGAGAAAGACCACCCTCACAAATATTGTATGACATGGCGAAAAATTTGTAACAGAAAAAAAATAAAATAAAATAATTTTACCTACACCTTGAAGAAAAAGACCAAAATGAGAGGGAAGACCTTTGAAACTAGAAAAATGGAGTCATTGGGTGATTTTTCTATGAGTTCAAACGTGGCTCATGGTAGTTGTTGGAAATTTAGACCCCTTAAACACACAGATTGCGTAGCCTAGATTAATTAGCCAAGTTGTTACTTAGTCAAATTATGCAATTCTAGGTTAAAGCAATCAAATAATCATATCAAGATATAAAGCAGCGGAAAATAAATGAACACAAGATATGATCACCTAGGAAACTACTCGGTAAAAACCTAGGGAGGATTTGACCCACCGATCCTCAAGGCATAACAGAATTCACTATGAAAGAATTGAAGTTCTTACAAAAGGACTACAAGCTCCCCGCTCGACTTCCTAATGCTACCCACCAGTAAAACTTCCTGACACGACCACGCGCAGGCTCCGAATCCACAGACTACTTCTTTCTTGAATTCTTCAATCAGCTACAAGCTCCCCGCTTGTTTTTCTTTAATCTTCAATGGTAACAACCTTGTTGATCATCAAAATGTTGAAATAATCTCTACCTTAAAAACCCTAAGTTTATGTGAAGGAAAGCTCCTCAAGGATCTCACAAGAGATTCACATAAACCGCAAATATGAGCAACAAAGACTTAGAGAGGTTTGGGTACAAAACCCTAAAAGTAAAAGGAGGCACAAGAGGCACTCTAATCTCTCTCTCTCTCTGGTCCCAAAAACGTTCTAGGGTTTTCCTTATATATAGGAGTGTTTTACTTGATCCGCAAGACGTTTAAATAGAGTTTGGGCTGAACTGGAACTCTGCAGAAAAATAAATCTGTACATGGTTCGATCGATCGAGTCTAATTTTCGATCGATCGAGCCTTACAGATTTAGTCCAATAAATCTGCACTCACTCGATTCCAGTTTTACAAATAAACATACTTTGAGCAAGCCTAAACAAGACTAAACAACCTGTTTTGATCATGGTTTGCCAACAATACAAATTAGAGTTCTAAATACATAATTCCTAAATCTTTAGAACCTAACAATCTCCCCCTTTGGCAATCCGTGACAAAACACAAACTCAGCTCAAAGTTTACCAAGTAAAAGCCCAAACAAAAAATAATGCTCATAACAACAAATCCAATCTTAACTACTATCCATCAGTTGCAAGTGTAGACAGCAGCTCAATTGAATCAACCTGTATATTTCCTGAAACACTCAACAAACGCATAAACGCATGTGTGGAAAAAATACAAATAAATCAAAATTAAATTCTTGACTTCACAAAACACAAAACAAATACATATATCATGAATAACTCGTAAATATAAATCAATGAGCAGTGAACAAGAAACAGAAATAAAAACATGAGTAAACTAACTCTCCCCCTAAGTTAGATACAACAAAAAGTTTTTATTTTTATTCTTCCCTTTCAAAAATAATTTCAACTCCCCCTAAACAAGACAAACATGATTCCCATAAATCAATAATTTCTCCCCCTTTTTGTCACGTATTGACAAAGACAACTCATACAAAGAGTAAACAGTCAACATACGTAATAAAGGATAAGAGAAAACAGAGAATCAAAGGGACACAAAACAATTCAACTCTATAGAGAATAGGGACAGCTCCCCCTATGAACAACATAGGTAAAAAAACTTTTCTCCCCCTATAAAAATAGGAAAAACAAAACAAGTTGTGGGAAAAACAGTTTTGGGGAAAAATAAAGGAGGGGGGGAATCAGCAGCAGCAGCAGCATCACCAACAGGATCAGGAACATCCTCACCAGCAGGACCAAAGTTAAAAACACACAAACCAAAATTAAAAACTAAGGTGAGGATACACATGAAGAAAAAATATTCTCTCTTTCAATAAAATGCAAACATAGCATTATGTGACCCATAAACAGTTGCATGAGTAGAGAAAATATTTGCACATTGATTATCCATCATATCTCTTAAGAAAAATATTTTCTACAATTCACACATAAAAATAGCATATACTAGAAAGTACGTAACTCAAAAATTAATCAATCAATTTTTAGATCAAGTTGAGTACCCAATTTAGCAAAGTGTATGCATGCTATGTATGAAAACAATGAGAGATATGACTGCAAAACTGCAAAATGGATACAGAAATCAATGCAATGCATGTGAATCCTAAACACAAACCAAGGGCAGACTGCAAGTTAGCACAAAAATCAATAGAATAAAATTCTATATGATGCATGAAACAATTAAAATGCCATGATGCATGTACTAATGCAGTGAGCGATTAAGTTCAATTGAGATTAAATTGACAAAATTGGTTTGAGCATAGAGTTTCTAACAAAAACCCAAAAATTTGAAAATCACTTGTTGAATTTTTAAACAAATTGATGAATTGAGCATCACATAACACAACTCACAGAGTATAATGCTTAATTTCATCAATACAACAAGCCAATTTCATCAAATTCAACTCAATTTCACAAAAGCCCTAATTCGGATCAAGAACAAACCCTTTAAAAAAAAAAAAAAAAAACCTAATTCGCGACTTTCGATTGATCGAAAAATACATTCAATCGATCGAATGAAACAGTCATTTTTAAACAAATTAAAGCACTTTTTCGATCGATCGAAAATCAGAATGGATCGATCGAACTAGGCAGAGACTTTTGATTTTGAGAAAAATCACAGTTTTGAAAGACACAAACCTAATTTTGAAAACACTCCTCAAAGCATTAAATTGTAAAAACAACATGCATGAGTATAAGATGGAATGATTTTTTCAAAAACATTTGAATTGAACTCAGATCTTCCAAAATCAAGATTTTCAATCAATTTGTCCTCAAAGCGCAAACATTATACACATTTTGCATTAAAATCAAGGAACTTTCAATCTTGGATGGCCACAACAAGATCACACACAATATAATGTACCAAGTTTAGCAAAGAGTAACTTGTGTAGTGTGTGCAACTAGCAAAAACTTGAGATACATGTGAGGTGATATGTGAATAGCAATCAATCACAAAGTCTACAAAATTCATCACATAGAATTTAAAAGAGACTATCACCTAAAGAGTTACATCATATAACTCCCACATCTCCTAGAACAAAAGCTTGCAATCATGTAAGTTTCTTGCATTTTTGCCTCTTATTTGTATGAGATGGCATTCAGCCTAATAGTACACACCGGTTTGAATTAAGTGAATTGGCATCAAGCCTAATAGTACACACCAGTTTTAATTTAATTTGAGGCTACACCTTATATTCTTTTTGTGCATGTGCTACACTTTCTCGAGTACAGAATCTTATGATATGCATTAAGGTGTTCATGATTGGCTAGTGAACAGTGATGAGATGGTTATTTATGCCTTTCTCAAAAGGATCAAGTCTGACAGTCAAATAACATGTGACTACAAGATTAAGACAAAGTGATAAACACCATAAACATCTTTCCCACACAACATGCACTACACAGCTCAAAATAGTAAAGTGCAATAAAATAAACTCATCTAAGCTAAACAAGGTACATAAACTTGTTATGTAAAGATAATATGGCCAATCCTTGATTATAAATCCAAGATGTGAAATACAAAACACAAAAATCCTTTTGATTTTAAAAAACTATATGACCAAAAATAAACAAGCACATATTATGCTAAATGAACTATGCAAATGCAATGCATGACAGTGCAAAACTAAGCTATAAAGGGTACACAAACAAGAAAAATCAATTTCTTAATTAACCCTTGAGTACATGTACAAACTAGTACATACTCATTCAAAATCAAAAATAGCTTAGCACAAACTATTCAAGTTTCTCCACAATGTCAGGCATGTTCTAAATCAAGAGAGATATTAAAACTCATGTAATCCTCAAGAAAAATAAAACAAGACACAAAATAAAATATTTTTGTCTTTTTGAGAATTTTTCAATGTTTTTGAATTTTTTTTTTTTTTTTAAAAATAAAAACAACCTAAAAAAGAAAACAACCAAAAACAAAAACAAAACATGTCCACAATTAATTGAAAGAATTAAATCAAGGACAAGTTAGCAACACTCACCTTGGAGAATCTTTTCTCACCCATATAGCACGATTCTTCGGCTTTGTAGGTGAAAATCCATGAGAAGTGGAGTGTATTTGAGGGACTACACCAATCTTCTGAGAAAGACTAAAATCCTGCAAATTCCTTTCACAAGCCAACAAGCTCAAATTTTTCAAAAGCATATGAAATAATTTATATGGACTTATGGCAGGAGAAATATCATCACATATCCTAGATTGACATACATAATGCTTAAATTTCATTTTATGACAATTAGGACGAATGTGACCGGAGACACCACAAAAGTGACAAACAGGAACAAATTTAGGAACATCAGTATCCCTAACAGCAAATCTAGTCTCAGATTTTGGTTTTTGCCTCAACAAAGAACAATTTGGTCTAATATGACCAACAACACCACAACGGTGACAAGTAGGCACACAAACAGATTTATTATGTTCTTTAACAGTAGGTTTAGACTTAGGTTTAGAAACTTCAGCGTCAACATCAGAACTTTTACCTTTGTCTAACCTAGCAAAATAAGCCTTCTCTTTATTATTTCTCTTAAAAGGAGGGATATAAACTTTTTCAGTTTTAGGCTTAAGAGAAACAAAAACAATTCTGTTATCATCAGCAGGCTTGGTACTAATCAAATTTTCAAGTTTAGCTTTAGATTCAGCTAACTCTTGTTCCAAGCTTTTCATCTTCTCATCTTGAGAGGAAATTTGATTTCTCAAAAATTCATTCTTTTTATTAAATTCATATAATCTAACAAGCAAATCCTCTTTTTCAAGATTAGCCAATTTTAACTCTTCTTTGAATTTCTTAGCAATTTTCAAAGATTTAGATAATTTCTTACGAAGAGTTTCAAAAGCATCAAAAAAATCAACAGAAACAATAGTGTCCTTTTTATTCAAAACATCACAGGCATCAATAAAATCAGCAAAAGCATGAGCAGAAAGACACTTCAAATTATCCATGACAACAGGGGTCAAGGATCAGCTCAGAGATCAAAAGATCTACAACAGAAGAGCTACCACGCTCTGATACCACTTGTTGGAAATTTAGACCCCTTAAACACACAGATTGCGTAGCCTAGATTAATTAGCCAAGTTGTTACTTAATCAAATTATGCAATTCTAGGTTAAAGCAATCAAATAATCATATCAAGATATAAAGCAGCGGAAAATAAATGAACACAAGATATGATCACCCAGGAAACCACTCGGTAAAAACCTGGGGAGGATTTGACCCACCGATCCTCAAAGCATAACAGAATTCACTATGAAAGAATTGAAGTTCTTACAGAAGGACTACAAGCTCCCCGCTCGACTTCCTAATGCTACCCACCAGTAAAACTTCCTGACACGACCACGCGCAGGCTCCGAATCCACGGACTATTTCTTTCTTGAATTCTTCAATCAGCTACAAGCTCCCTGCTTGTTTTTCTTTAATCTTCAATGGTAGCAACCTTGTTGATCATCAAGATGTTGAAATAATCTCTACCTTAAAAACCCTAAGTTTATGTGAAGGAAAGCTCCTCAAGGATCTCACAAGAGATTCACATAAACTGCAAATATGAGCAACAAAGACTTAGAGAGGTTTGGGTACAAAACCCTAAAAATAAAAGGAGGCACAAGAGGTACTCTAATCTCTCTCTCTCTAGTCCCAAAAACGTTCTAGGGTTTTCCTTATATATAGGAGTGTTTTACTTGATCCCCAAGACGTTTAAATAGAGTTTGGGTTGAACTGGAACTCTGCAGAAAAATAAATCTGTACGTGGTTCGATCGAGCCTTACAGATTTAGTCCAATAAATCTGCACTCACTCGATTCCAATTTTACAAATAAACATACTTTGAGCAAGCCTAAACAAGACTAAACAACCTGTTTTGATCATGGTTTGCCAACAATACAAATTAGAGTTCTAAATACATAAATTCCTAAATCTTTAGAACCTAACAGTAGTCATGATCCACTTTGAAAGTAGCTCATTATAAGCATGAACTACTTTGAACGCTTATGCAGGGCCCCCAAAAAATAATTTGAGGTCTGAGGTGAAAATTTAAAGGGGGTCTTTTTATATCTAAATATCACTTAAATGATATTTATTTTATTTTTTATATTATATATTTATTTTATTTCAAATCCATTATTAATTCTTACTAATTAATAAGACTAATTCACCTAAAGTGAGATAGAAATACTTATAGTGTAGGTTTTACAAACTGACAAGTCATCAATAAATAAAAGTTATTCAAAACATTTATTTATTATTGTGGGGGAAAAGGCTCAATCTAACGTAGTGGGCCTAGGGCCCCATTTGAGGACTACTGTGTGTCTGAAGAGAAGGAATTAGTAGGGACAAAGTCCATCTGGAAGAAGGATACCCGGAAAAGAAGGGATGGGTACAATCCGAAGAGGTTGCCATTAGTCTGAAGAGGTCCTACTCCTCGGATACGAAAAGTATTGATTAATCAAACGTGTAGAAGGTCCGAATGATCTTCCTAGCATCCCTACTGATGTGACATTTCAATATAAGAATAAAAGAATATTGAATTACTTATTGTGATTGGACATATCAATTTATAAGATCTATGTGATTTTTTTAAAAAAACAAAAGTGCAAATTACACACTCTTTTTTAATTAGGAAAAAAAAATTATTGACCCAATTTTAATTTGGGGCCTTTCCATGCTGGGGGGGCCCTTAGGCCATGGCCTAAATAGCCTAGGCCTAGGGCCGGCCTTGACCATGTGCACCATTTTAAGAGCTTTTTGTAAGTTAATTCATATTTTCTTCTTATTTTGGACAGATTAACAAAACCTGAAGAATTTCATTTTTCAAAGTCTCTGATTGAACTATGAGAGGCCTTGGAAACCTTGGTTCAAGAAAGTAAGCCTTGTCATAACTCCATATCTCATGATTTGAGGCGGTCCATGATTTAAGTTCAAAGTAACAAAATTTTATTCACAAAAATTACGGCCAGCAAAATATTGCAGCTTGTTCTCTCTCTCTCTCTCTCTCTCTCTCTCTTTCTCTGTGTGTCTCTGTGGAAACCAAAACAGAGAAAAAACACAAAAAATGAGAACCCTAATTCCACCTGAAATGCAAACCAGCGCCAAAAAACCCACTAAAACCTCCATACTAGGCTAAATTTAACAAAATCGGGTGGAATTAGTTAATTTTGGAGCAAATTTGAAGTTTGAACAAGTGTAATTAACCAAGTTTCCAATGACTTTGATCACATCATTCATGAACTTCTACTGATGTCATTATTTTTCCACACCCTTTCATTCCTAGCTATAGTGGGTTCTTGAACTGGATATTGCCCAAGTGTTGCTTGCAAAGAACCCACTTTGTGCTCATAATAGACACGGTTAATCATCTAAATTTTTGCTACCCCGATCTCATGATCTAACCATTCAATCTCCACATTCGTACAATCTTCCACTAATTTCAATATTTTACCACATACGTACAATTTTTCACTAATTTCAATATTTCGACCAAGTTTGACATGAGTTTGACTCTCGAGAGCACTAGAAACCCTAATTTTGATCTGACTATCAAAATAGGCAAAAATTATTGAATTTCCTTTCTAACAACTATTTATAAGCCGAAATCAAATTTAACACGGTTGTGATATTCATGTGGGACCAGTAAACACAAAATGACAAAACATGATGGGCAAATGACATCATTTTATGACCCTTACTATAATAAAGACTCCAGGTTGGAATTGATGTTCACGTGGCTCCAAACACACAAAACAAAAGTGTTAGGACATATGTGTTTTCACTTGTTAAGAACATATGTCACTTATTTATGTAAATTGGCTAATCCTTTGACAAAAGGCACTCTACTTGTAATTGGGTAGTTCTAGGTGTTTTTAATACTTCAAGAAACAAGGTTTCAATGTCAAGTGTTGAAGTCATCAAGTATGTCCAAGAAAAAGCAAGCTGAAGTGCAATTTCATTAAAGCTCGACACCTGCTCGATAGCTATCTCGACACTTGCTATCTGTCGAGATTTAAAATTTCAGATTTTATGATCTGGTTTTCTTGTGATCCGTGAATATGCTTTTGGGCCTTCTTTTCTCCAAACCCTAAACATATAAAATGATTGTTTTAAGAGCCGTCAAGTGTGACATAAGTTACAAAAGCATTGAGCAATCTCTGTTCAAGCAAATTGTGATCAAAGATGAAGTTCTTGACCTAGTTCATCTTCTCTGAAGAAATTGTTGTGTATTTGCACCATAGGATTTTGTGACTAAGCATCTTCCTGATCTTCATCGTGTAGGATGAACTGAAGAACTTTGCAGCCAACCTTTCTTCCTTAAGTTGGTGTTTTGAAGTCGCGTACCGGGATTCGCGCATTGGTTCGTCACATACTTGGAGTCGTGCATCAAAGGTGGGAACTGTTGCTACAGATCAAGTCCAATTGGGTATTGGAGTAAGGGTTCAACTGTAAGTTGGTAAGGTACTTGGGATTCCTTTACTTGTAACCGCTTGATTTGATAATAGTGGAGTTTCGGGAGTGGTGACCTTAAAATCACCCGGTGGGGTTTTTGCCGCAAGGTTTTTCCCCATTCGTAAACAATCACCGTGTCATTTAATTTCCGCTGCATATTTAGTTATTTGGTGATTTTTTTGTGCTTCCACATATTTATATGCTAAATTGATTAATTAATAACTTGGCTAATTAATTAATTGGTTTAATAAAAAATGGTCATTCAGATTGTGGCCTATCAAGTGGTATCAGAGCAGGCACACTCTGATTAGGTTTAATCTTTGTTGTGTTGATCCATTGACCCCTGCTTGTCATGGATAGAGGACAGTCATTAATTATAGCTCCTTTATTTGATGACACTAACTATGCATACTGGAAAGTACGCATGAGAGCTTTCTTGCAATCTTTAGATGAGAAGGTGTGATAAGCTGTAGAGATTGGCTGGACCAAGCCAAAAGAAGAACCGGCTGATTGGGATGACGCAAAGATGGCTAACTTCAACAACAGAGCGCTAAATGCTCTATTTAGCGTAGTGACCAATGAAGAGTTCAAGAAGATATCCTCAACTGAAACTGCTAAGGAGGCTTGGATCATCCTCCAGACAACCTATGAAGGAACAAAGGCTGTCAAAGATTCAAAAATTTAGAGGCTCACTACAAGCTTTGAAGAAATTAAGATGGAGGAGGATGAGTCGTTTGATGAGTTCTATGCCAAGCTAAAGGACATAGTGAACTCAGCCTTCAATTTTGGGGAAACCATCCCTGAACCCAAGGTTGTAAGGAAGGTGCTCAGATCTCTACCTGAGAGATTTCATGCCAAGATTACGACAATAGAAGAATCAAAGGATATTGCCAAATTTCTTTGACTGAGCTGGTTAGAAACTTGCAGACCTACGAGCTAGGACTATCTAGGATTGGCTAAACTAGTAAAGGCAAGAGCATGGCCTTGAAGGTAAAGAGCAGTGACACAAATAAGTCTTCCAATGATGAAGATTCTAAGATGAAGTCCAACATTACAAGGCAATTTAAGAAGTTTATGAAGAATGCCAATGGGAGGAACTTCGACAAGGACTACAGACAATCCAATTCTTCTCAGTTTAAGAACTAAGACAAAGGGAAGAAGGACACTAAGGATGGTGGTCAGTACACTATTCCAGCTGGACCAAAGTGCTTCGAATGTCATGGATTCGGTTACATGAAGCATGAATGCCCAACATATCTCAAGAGCATTGGGAAGAGTAAGGCACTTGCTGCAACCTTGAGTGACACTGAGCCTGAAGATAATTCCGACAATGAGGATGATGGAATCTTAAATGCCTTCACTGCCACAGTGAATCCTAATGAAGGGATTGTTAAAGAAGTGGATGGAGAAGAAGAACTGGTGGAATCCAAATTTGAGAAAATGGATGATCAAGATGATATCCACTCAGCCTATGAGAAACTTTACAAGCTCTCTGAGAAGCATGAAAAATTGTATAAGCTGGCCACCAAGAAGCTCAGTGATGTAGAACTTGATCGTGAAGAGTTATCCACAAAGTTTGATGAGGTGAATCAAACTATTGGAGCACTGAGATTTGAGAACAAGTTTTTGGTTGAGAAGACCAAGAAGCTTGAAATTGAGCTGTTTCAAGTTAGAGCTCAATTGGAGAGGACTTCAAGTGCAAAGCTTGATGAGATGCTAAGCAATCAGAAAACTGTTTCAGATCGAATAGGCTTAGGGTATGGTCTTTCTTTTTCTAATACTGCTTCTACTAGTAATACTGTTTTTGTTTCTCCTGCTAATAACACTGAAATTGAGAACACTGATGTTAAAACTGAATTAGCTAGCGAGAACTTAGACAATGGTAAATCAATCTTAGGAGCACCCCATAATCAAGATAAGAAAGATGTTAAAAACCCTAGGACTAAGAAGGCTAACTCTCAAAAGCCTAAACAAAGGAAGCAGCATCTCTGTCATCATTGTGGAGCTGTCGGTCATACTCGTCCTAATTGCAATAAGTGACTAGCCACTCAACAGAGTAATGGCATAATAACATCTGGAAGCCAAAATCAGCTTCAATCCTCTCTTGCTCCTCTTGGAGATCTTTTGAAAGCCCTCATGTTCCTTTCGAACTTGAACGGTTTCAACTCTTCCCCCTCACCGTCTGTTCAAGGGTTCAATCAAAGGAAAGGTTCTTCCAAGGTGTGGAAGAAAAAGGACTCTAAGTGACTTCATCACTTTCTTTTCCCTTCTTACTTTTCTTGTTTGTTGCATTGCTTGTGTGTTTTGTATTTTTGTTGAGTCAGTCTAGTTTTATGCTTTATTTTGTTTAACATGTTTTTGTGTGTTTACTTTCAGTTTTGTTTACTTTTGTTTTTAATATAAAAATAAAAAAAAAAATTGAAAAATCAGAAAAATACAAAAACAATGTGTGTTTTGTGTACATTGGTACTTGTGTACCTTGGATGGCCATTGAAATAAAGTTTCTAAACTTTTTATCTTTTGTAACTTAGATGAGCATCTCTATGCACAACTAAGCAAGTGAGCTTTGTGGCTCTTGTTTGTGATGAGTAAGATTAAGTTATCTCTTAAAACTTAACACTCATATCACTCTTTTTTACGGGTAGGACTAGAAAATCCTAAGAGAAATGCATAAATAACCATCTCACCACTGTTGCCCACCAATCATAATAAGACACCTGTATGCTTCGGCATAGCAAAAGTACAGTGTCAAAGACATTCGTATGCTTCGGCATATCAAAAGTGCGATGTCAAATGCTTAACATCTTGGGTATTTCTTTTTTCTCTTTTATATGCCTATGTATGGTATGCTAAAATAAAAGAAAATATACAAAGAAAATAAAAAACAAAAAGATCAAAAATGCTTTAAATATGGTTGCAAGCATGTATTCTAGGAGATGTGGGAGTTATAGGATGTATCTTGAAGGTGATAGTCCCCATCAAACAGTTATGATTGTGTGTGAGTTAAAGTTATTTTCTCATATCTCAGATCGTCATAACATGTATACACATATGCAATCTTGCGATGTTTTTCACACACAACACGCAATATTCTTTGCTATGTTTGATACATGTGCAGGTACAATGTGATTTGACTATCACAAAGGTTTTACATGTGCTAATGTATACTCACTAAATTGTCTTAACTTGTTTTTGAAAAATAAAATTGGTTAGACTTGATTAGTGTGTGTGTGTGTGTGTGTGTGTGTGTGTGTGTGTGTGTGTGTGTGTGTGTGTGTGTGTGTTTTTGAGGATCCATGAGCTTAAATTTTTGTTGAGAGACGATTTTGAGAGCTTTATATGTTGAGTGGATCTTTGGTTGAGGTGTATGATGGATTGCATTCATGTCTGTGTTTTTCTTTTCTCGAAAAACTACTTTTTCAACCTGTCTCGACACCTCCTCGATACTTGGTTATCTGTCAAGCATCTCAGGCCTTTTTTCTTATTGCAATCTCGACACCTCTTCGACACCTAATGGATCGATCAAGAAAGTTCCTGTCTTCTCGATACCTTCTTGATACCTAGTCGATCGATCGAGATTCTGTGCTTCAAAACTGTTCCTTATTCCTCGATACCTCTCGACACCTGAAGCTATCGAAGCTTCAAAATAAATCAAAGCTTAATTTTTTTTTTTTTTTTTTTTTTTTTTTGCCTTCTCCTAAGTTGATATCTTCTTTGTCTGATTCTCTGTCTGTCTATCAGTCTCTCTCACTCCAGTCTGTGGGTGGGGGTAGTAGCTTCCGACTGATTCGCATTTGTGTTTACTGTTATGTTTGGCTTTTAGAGAACTCTGAAGTTTACAAATCAGAAGAGAGGATAACATCTTTTATGTATTTTCTAAGTATTTAATTTATGAACTTTTTTTTTTGGTCATATTATTTTCTAAGCTGTTTAACTTCCATTCATCAAATTGAGTTTTTTGGCTGTAAAATTTGAGTTCCAGGGGAAACAGGAAATGGCATTGAACAAATGCTATCACTTCATAATCCAAAATCAGGTATGTGCAACAAGATTCATTAACTCTTCTCTCTTTCCCTGCTCTTATTATCAGATTTTTTAGTTAACTAATTTTAACATATTCTAGTCCCTGTTTGTATCAGATATTCTAGTCCCTGTTTTTTTTGCTTTGGATTCTTTTTGTTTGTCTTTCCGGTAATTCAAACTATATATGACATTTTTTTTTTGCTCCATACAGATGGCCGCCAATATTCTGCAACTGCAACTCCAGTTGATCCTGATTTTATTTTTCTGCCCATTTTTGAGGAAGCTAGAATGAAGGTACAATTAAAATTTATGGTGGTTTAGATCATAAATAAAATTACTTTTCTGATTTTTAACATTTTAACTGTTTCAAAAATATCTATTTACTTTTCAATCATGATATACTATTTGCTTCTGAAAACTGGAGTAACAGTTTAGTTTTTGATACCTCCTGCTTTAACTATTAATACTCCCTGTTTCCTAGTGAAAAATCTTGTCCTTAGATTTGTTCCTAGCTATGAGATCTATGTGTGTTTTTCTTTTCCTAGTTCTAGGTTTTGCTATCGAATGCCAACTTTGTTTTGTTTTAATTAGTTTTTTTTTTTTTTCTGTAAACCTTACTGACAGCAATATTCCTTTGATATAAATGCAAAAGGGAGATGATTAAGGGAAGTTCAGGCAATGGGATGAGGTATTATTTTTCATTAGCAACTATCCTGGCCGGATATCAACTTTTATTGTCTATCACATAGAATTCTAGTTAAAATACTATGTTCCTTTTGGTTATTGTGAAAGTGTCTCCATAGACTTTAAGAATGAAGGGTTTAATGATTTGAAAAGATAATTGAATTTTATTTTGATATTTATGTTTTGGTATAATATAGATTTTGTAATAGAGTAAAACTACAGCAACAAACTATCTTGTAGCATTTTTACAAAATGTTGATGTGATCAACTTCTTATTAATTTTTATTTAGGTTCACCATTAATATCTTTTTTTCATTTACCGATAATTACTTACTACAACAGTAATTTATAAATTTTTTTATAAAATAGTTTGTATATCCTAGCATTATTCTTTGTAATATGTGGTTCCTTAACGTTTATGGGCATGATTGTGGTTTTTAAAATTAAAAAAAAAAAAAAAAAAATCTTATTTTTGAGGGTTGGGAGGCCCTAAAAAGAAGGTTATCGGACTGTTTATTTATTATTAAAATTTTTGAGGGTCGCCAAACCTCCATATAGATAAAACATTT
This sequence comes from Quercus variabilis, assembly GCA_030445155.1. Classification (NCBI taxonomy): domain Eukaryota; kingdom Viridiplantae; phylum Streptophyta; class Magnoliopsida; order Fagales; family Fagaceae; genus Quercus; species Quercus variabilis. The sequence goes on along the minus strand of CP129455.1, from coordinate 21,153,295 downwards.
GTTTTGAGGGTCATAGCCGTCGAAGTTTCTATTTCAAAGGTCATATACGGAATTTTGGTTTCAACGTTCATCAAGGGTGACGCTCAAATTTATATTTTTTGAGGGCTTTTATTACTTTTTTTCAAGGGTTATGACCTTTGAAAAAAAAGCCAACTTTGTTGTGATTGGTTCCATTACAACAGCTACTAGACCTCATGTAGTTTGCGTCCCAACTCCACTTCTAGGCCACAAAACTCCAATGCTCAAGCTAGCCAAACTCCTCCACCGTAAGGGTTTCAAGTAACTTTTGTAAATACAGTATATCCACAAACGTTTACTCTGGTCTAGACTCTAGAGGTCCCAACTCCTGGCTTGCCTGACTTTCACTTGGAAACTATTCCCGATGGGCTCCCTCCAGTAGACGAAGATGTCAGCCAAGACATGTTCGCTCTTGCTGCGTCCACCACAAAGGCTTGCTTAGTCCCACTTTGCAACCTCATTTCCAAACTCAACGACACTTCGTCTTCGAATGTGCCTCCTGTTACCTGTATTGTCGCAGATGGTGCTATGTCTTTCACTCTTGATGTTGCTGACAAGTTCGGAATTCCATGTTTGCTTTTCTGGGCACCTAGCGCTTGCGGCTTCTTGAGCTATATGCATTTTCGCCATCTAGTTGAACGAGGTTTAATACCTCTCAAAGGTATAATTTAAATCTTCAAATTCCTTCTATTTATTATTTATATTATATTTTTTAAGATGATTCGATTTTTTTTTTTCAATATCGTGAATCTCACACTTGAAAGAAAAAAAAGAAAAGAAAAGGAAATTAAAAGATTGAAATAGTGACCATTTCCCTGGTTCCATATCATCATATATTGATAGTCTTAGCTCGTAATTAGGAATTAGTAGACAAATGACATATTTTGATTTGTGAAGCATGGAGTGGAATAGAGAAAGTGGGATAGAAGATTTTGATTTTGATTTACACCCCTCTCATATGCGTTGCTAATATCACCTCCATTTTTTGGGGTAATAATATCACATCCAATTATCATACATGTTAACTTCAATTAGAAATCAAACATACAAATTAGAAGTCTATATATTATATATAAGAGATGTGCATGGGAGATCCAATAATATTTCTGTATGTCAATTACACTTATAATAGCCATCAAATTATCAAGTTTTTTCTTTCCTTTTTTATATTCACTTTTATTTTTTGAAAATCTTACGCTACTTTGTAATGTTACACTGGAGTAGGCTATTTACAAAGGTCAAACCTATTTTTGTGTGATTTACAGATGCAAACTATCTAACAAATGGATGCTTGGAAACTACAATTGATTGGATTCCCGGTATGAAAAATGTCTCTCAAGGATCTTCCAACTTTTGCTAGAACTACAAATGAGAACGACGTCATGCTTAACTTTAAAATCCGTGAAACTAAGAGAGCTCCAAGAGCTTTAGCTATCATTTTGAACACATTTGACCCCTTTAAACAACATCTGTTGGATACTCTATCTTCCATGCTTTCTTGTATATACACCATTGGACCACTTGTTTTGCTTGCTAATCAAGTTAAGGACAATAGCTTGAAATCAATAGGTTCCAATCTATGGAAAGAAGAATCAGGGTGTGTGGGATGGTTAAATTCAAAAGAATCTAACTTGGTAGTGTCTGTAAATTATGGTAGTATAACTATCATGACACCTCACAAACTCATTGAGTTTGCATGGGGATTAGCAAACAGTGAAAAACCCTTCTTGTGGATTATAAGGCCTGATCTTGTGGGAGGAAATTCAGCTATAATTCCTCCTGAATTTGTTACCAAATCTAAATATAGAGGCAGGTTAGCAAGCTGGTGTCATCAAGAACAAATCCTAAAGCACCCATCAATAGGGTGTTTTTTAACACATAGTGGGTGGAATTCAACGCTTGAGAGTGTGTTGTGGAGTTCCAATGATGTCTTGGTCCCTGTTTGCTGATCAACAGACGAATTGTTGATACTATTCTGTCGAGTGGGGCATTGGGATGGAGATAGATAATAATGTTCAAAGAGACAAAGTGAAGAAACTTGTTAGAGAGTTAATGGACGGTGAGAAAGGTAAAGAAATGAAGAAAAAGGTAATGGAGTGGAAGAGAAAGACAGAGGATGCTACCAAACCTAGCAGTTCTTCTTACCAAAACTTGGACAAATTGATTTCCAAAGTTCTCTTAACTAGAAATGTTTAAACCAAACATAGATGGCTTTCTAGTTTTCAATAAACTAGTATTCTGAGTCTCATTAATATGCTAAATAAAATAATTCTAAATATTTATACAGAATTTATTCCTATTTTTTTCTCAATAAATTCAAAATAATAATTTAAAATAACTGAGTGATTAGGTTAAATTAATGTTCTATTATTAAGTATTGCTATGTATATAAATAAATAAATATAAATGTGTGTAAAATTGTTTTTTTTTTTCTATAATTTTTTCTTTTGGATAATATGCTATTTTGGTCTCAAAAATTTATCAAAATTTTATTGTCCCTAATTTTAAAAAAATTCTTTTTTTGTTCATAAACTATTGAAATGGCCATTTTTTGTCCCTAAATTATGGAAAGTGTTTTACTTTCTGTTTTTTGTCCCTAAATTTCAACAGTTTCATACCTAAACTATTGGAAAATGTTTTTTTTTTTTTTTTTTTTTTTTGTCCCTCTTTTTGTATATAGACTATTGAAAAAAAAAAAACTCTTTACAAAGTTTAAGGATTAAAAAAAAAAAAAACATTTTAAAATATTGAGGACAAAAAATAAACTTTTGGTAATTTTTAAGGACCATAATAATTTTTTATTTTTTATTTTTTATTTTTTATTTTTCCATTTATATGTTTCATGTTTTGATTTTTAAAAGAAAAATGATTTTTAGCAACAAAATCATTGTGACAGGTGCACGAAGGCCTCACAAAAATATGTTTTCGTGAGGGAGAACGGCCACCCTCACAAATATTTTATGACATGGCGAAACGTTTGTAACCAAAAAAAAAAAATCGCTGATAACGTATCATACCCAAATTAAGTAGAGCCAAATATCAAAACCGTTCATTGAAAATGCAACAAATCACCTCACATCTTCAAATCCAAAAATTATATTACCTAGACCTTCAGGAAAAAGACCAAAATGAGAGGGAAAACATTTGAAACTAGAAAAATGGTGTTATTGGTATTTTATTGATTTTTCTATGAGTTCAAACGTGGCTCATGATAAGCATGAACTACTTTGAACGCTTTCATGCCCACCAGCTACACCACTTTAAGATCTTTTTGTAAGTTATAAACTTCATATTTTCTTCTTATTTTGGATGGAATAACAAAACCTGAAGAATGTCATTGTTCGAAGACATTTTATTTTATTTTTTTTTATAAAAAATTAAAAATTGTTCGAAGACTCTGATTGAACTATGAAAGGCCATGGAAAACCTTGGTTCAAGAAAGTAAGCCTTGTCATAACACCATGTATCATTTGAGGCAATCCATGATTTAAGTTCAAAGCAACAAAATTTTATCCCGCTCACCAAGCCTTTATTACATTAATTGTAAACTTAATTTCTATTTTTACTCATTGTCAATTCATGTTTCTGAACTAAAGTTATACTTATATCAAGTTTTTATATGGAAAATGCTAGAAATACAAATTTTCTTACAAAAAATTTTATAAACTGTTGATGTGGTGAGAATAGTTATTAATAAATGAAAAAGTGATGTTGGTGGTGAGCCCAAATGAAAACGAGTAACACTACAACCACAAACTATTTTTCAACATTTTTACAAATTATTAATATGACAAATTCTTACTAGTTCTAATATGGATCCACCACTAATATCGCATATTTACTTACCAATAATTATTTAGAAAATACTAAAACTATATTAGCAATTTGTAAAAATATTATAAAATAATTTGTGTTTGTAGCATTAGTCATTGAAAACTAATAAAAAGTTGGTCATAACAGCAATTTATAAAAACTAGTCGCAGACCCACATGATACGTGGAGATATATTATTACTTTGAAATTGTGATACAATGTATAATATGTTCTCTCTAAAAATAAAAAAAAAATTAAAATTATTTTTCATCTATCCATCTTTACATATATATCATTTTAATATTTTAGGTGTGTTTGATTGAAATTATTTCTTTTTGAGGTTATCTATATTTTTCTAAATTAATTATGGTATGTTGTGTTTTCCTATTTTTTTTCTTACAACTAAATTCTTTAAGTTTTTTACTAAAAAAAAATTCTTTAAGTTTCAAATATATTATTCAAATTTCTCATTTCTTAAATAAGGTATTATGATAATCAAAACTCATTACAAAATTACACCTGATATTACTCAAATAGTTAGGAAACACATTCAAATACATAGCGAGATTGTGTTTTAATATAAATTCTAATTTTTTATTATGTCAAACAAAAATCAAACAAAAACTATGAGAGGGAGAGAGAAGGCTTGTGATGGAGAACTTAGAAACGCACATAAAATTGTATATTAACCCAAAATAGTGTTATAAAAAAAACATAATGATTCATCAACCTAAAGTTAAGTTGCAAGAAAGAATAAATAATCGAGAAAGAGAATAATTACTTTTTTCGAGAGAGACCTGAATTAGATAAATTTATAGAAAATAAGACGAGAAGAAGAATAGTCAAAATAAAGGATATAGTCACACCAAATTATCCAAGTCAAATAACATTATATTCTTATATTCTATCTTTATAATGCAATATGATAGCATTTGAAAAAAAAAAAGGGGAAAAAGTAACAACTTGAAAACACAAAACCAAAAAGTTTGGAGCATGAAATTCAATTCAATCCTATTTATTTTTTGTAGTGGTATGCATCAACTTAAAGTATAGTTTTAAAGAACACACATATATAACAACCAAAAGAAAAGATATAAAACAAAAAATAATAAAAAAAAAAAAAAAAAAAAAAAAAAAAAAATCCACACAAAAAAAGAAAAAAAAAATGAGAGAGAGAGAGGGGGGGGGGGATAATAGTAGAGTTCTAAAGAACATGGAAATTCATCAATATAAAGTAAAGATACAAAATTTTTTTTTTAAACTACCAAAATAAAAGAAAAACACAAGAAAGAAAGAGAGAGTAATAACCTTTTTGTGTGATAAAATATGTATAGGGTGCAAGAGATTAGCAAATTTATAGTAAAATGTTGAGGATAAAAATAGTCAAAATAAAAGGAAGATGAAGGAATGAAGGAAAAGTGATATTAATGTTAATAGTAGTGGGGAGATAAAAATGTAAAAGGGGATGGGAAAAGTTGGAGAAAATGTAACCGTACTACAAAATTAATAAATAAATAAATAGGGTAAACAAAAAAAATAAAAGAGAAATGATTGAAAATAAGTAGGTGATATGGCCGTTGACGTGGCTCAACAGAAGCGTAGTAATAATAAATGCTATGCTTCAGTTTTTAGATATATATATAGATGTTATAAAATTGTTTGTGATTATAACATTACTCTTTTTATATTGTAGATGAAAATATAAATGACATTATGTGAAAACTTAATTTACAAGCACTTCTCTAGCTAATATAAATATTTAGGTAAATTACAAATTACACTCCTAAAGTTTGGAGGTGATTGGATTTTACACCTTAAAATTTTAGAATTTGAATTTTACCTCATGATATTTGAAGATGTTTGGATTTTACATTTTGATGTTTCAAAATAAGGGTTTTACTCTATTTTTTAGGAGGAGATTGGGTTTTATGCCATAAAGTTTGAGAGTATTTGGATTTTACACCCTAAAGTTTCAAATTTGTCCCTAATTTTAGAGAATAAAATCTAAATTCTGAAACGTTAGGGTTTAAAATCCAAAGACTCTAAACGTTAGGAAGTAAAATCTAAAATTTGAAATTTCAAGGTGTAAAATCCCAATACCCCCAAACGTTAGAGATGCAATTTGTAATTTATCCTAAATATTTTCTAATTTTCAATTAATGTGTCTAATTTGAAATTTTTAATTTTTATGCCAATTTTTTATTTTTTTGAGAATTAATTTTTATACCAAGTTAATTATTCATTAAGAAAAAACAAAAAGTCCTATATTAAATGAACCATGCCACTAATCATACCCACTTTGAATCCAAGATGAAGAAAATAAACTATTTTTAATAGATTTGTTGACGTTTGAAGACGGAGAGAGTAAACCAATCATACCGACAGAGAGTTGACCACCATTTGCCAAGGCATACCACGCACCTTCCATGCTTGATGCTTCCACTACTATATTTTCAAACATAAGACACTTGGAATTTTTTATCTTCAAAATTTTTAATTAACTTTTTTCTTTTCTTCTTTTTTTTACTTGGTTTACTTCTAGTACTTTTTAACTAAAATCTCATTTTATTTTATTGAAAAATTGTCACATTACACACTAACTGAATAAAAATAAAAAGTAGAGATTAAAAATCACTATTACTTGTCATTGTATATTTGAAACAAAAGAACACTGCCAATTAAAAATGTACTAGAAGTAAGCTAAACATTTTTTTTTTCTTTATAAATTTAAACTTCAAACTAGAAATTCTAATAATTTTTTCTTATCATTTTTTCATTTATGTGTTCAAACTATCATTTTTAATAACTTTAGTCCTTTTTCTTTTTTCATCTATTTCATACTTGTTCAAACTTCAAACTAGCAATTTTAAATTATCAACTTTCCCTTTTTCTTTATATGTTTAAACTTTAAACCAGCCAAGTAACAAGAACATTCTCTGTAAGGTGCGGTTTGTACTTGTCTATTAGGATATATGTTACGGTTTTTATTTTTTATTTATTTAGTTTATTTATATGTGAAAAAATACGCAATGTGAGTTGACCCAATTACCCGTTGAAGAATGGGTAAGGGTTATAACAATAAATATTCACTTTAATCCAATATGTTTTTTTTTTATCCGATATGAAATTGGGCCAAATTAACCCAGAGTTTAAACTTGGTCAACATATTAACTGAATTTTTATCGATGTAAATCTTTTTCAACTATATATATCGTTTTCTATTTTTCTTTTTTCTTTTTTTGTTGGTAATCAACTATATATATCGTTGCTCACAACTAACTTTAGCCAATCATATCTCCAAACATATAAAATTCAAAAAGTTCAGGAAAATTAATAAAACAATCATGCACGTTTATCAAATGAGTAATGAAATTGGAGAGAATTTTTCCTCTTTTATTTATATTTGTTTTTTAAGATAGGAACCGTTGACCATCCAAAGCTAAAACCTGGATGGATATACAGCAGCAGCCCACCAAACAATCTCACCGGGTAATAGCTCTCCCAATCATGCCTACCCATCCTTTTCTTTCGCTTTCATTTTCCTTAACAAGTAGACAGCCTCATCGATTTCTCCAACTCTCTTTCGCTTCATCATTCCAATGATGCCTTAGATGGCATCAACGATTCAGAACATGAGTGGATTTGGATATGTCATCGGATTCATATTTTTCATCTTCCTCATGGTCGTACTCAGAATCATGATTTCAATTTGCTTTGCCGTGCCCTTACCTTCTGGCCACCAACCCCGATTCGGACACCAAGAACCCAACGGAGCTGTCCCCCAACACTCCATCAATAACATTGAACTAGGTCTTGATGAAGCCACTCTACGCAACTACCCAAAGCTCATCTATGCCCAAGCCAAGCTCCACAAGGGAAACTCCGTCTCATCTTGCTGTTCAATATGCTTGGGTGATTACAAAGACACAGATGTGTTGCGATTGTTACCTGATTGTGGTCATCTCTTTCATCTTAAATGTGTGGACTCCTGGTTAAGGCTGCATGCTACATGCCCTCTGTGTCGAAAGTCGCCTCTTGACGAGGTGGCGAGTTCAACCAGAGCAACTTCCTTAGAATCATAATTGGAATTTGGGACCTCGGGATTTACGACATCTCCTTCAAGTTTATCGAATCCACTCTGCAGCGTTTCGAAAGAGGCATAATTGGAATGTAAATTGTATAGAGATTCATGCATGTCGTTTGGTACGTTTTCACAGCTTGATTTTTTATTTGTAAACATTTTTTTAATTAAAGTTTTTGTCATGAATCATTTTCGAGAAGTGCGATTATGTTATTATTGATTTATTGCATATATTAAACAACGCCTATAATATTTACACGAAGTCTAAGCCTAGAATGACAGTACAAGTGAACAATACTAGCTGCCATGAGTAAACTGAACAATACTTCTGGAGCACACTTCAATGAGTATTTTTAAGTACTCTTGGAGCATAGTGAACAATACTCCTCTCACATTTATGTTAATATCTACTCATTAAACTTATGATAGGGTTCACTATTATTGTGAGAAGAGGGAGTACCATATATATATATATATATACATATTAATACAAGATAGAAATTTTATTCTAACTTAATCTAAGTGTATTTGTATGTGAAATTCCACTCTAGTGACTTAAACTCCAATTCCTTGCCCTCTTAGGAGTATCTAAATATTTTTCAGAAATAATATCCTTCAATTAATTAGTCAATACTCAGATAAAAGTGGGAAGAGAATAATTAAGTTGCAAATTCAGACTATAAATTAATAATTTATATTGCTTCCTAGCTTAGGATACTACGAACAATAATGTTTGCGTCTTTTTCCTAGCTTACTACGAACAATAATGTTTGCGTCTTTTTCCTAGCTTAGGATACTACTAATTTTTGTAATCTTTGTATAAGAGAGGCTAATTTAATATAAGAAAAAAAAATTTTGCCGAAAGAAGATTTAGTCAATCACGTATTGCGAGGGAGTATATGCAAGGAAACAACAACCAAACCGACAAAACTGCAGCTAGGAAGAGGAAAAACAAGGTGAAGCGTGATTAGAGGAAAACCAAAATTAGATGTTCCTTGTGTAAAAGTCTTAAGAATACAAAAAGAAGACTTTCCTCTCTGGATTGATTACGTGAGGCACATCAAGAAATTATATATACAGCCAAATTCATACAACAAACATCCAAATATATCTTCGGATTACACCATGGCAATGAGAAATCAATGGTAATTGTTACTTGGGTTACGTTCCTTGAGTGATTTTCTCTGTTTTACATTTCCATATTAGAGGTGATGTTTGAATTGATTTATTCTTCACCCCTTAAGTTTAGAATTCGCTGTCCTACCCACAATATCTCAACACAACACCGCCATTAATAGAGAGTTTCTTTCCTTAACAACCCCCGGCACAAAGCTTGTCTTGTAACACCGAGAAGCAAGTACTGGATAAATCCTTTGTAAAAGTAACAGCGACTTGATCACTTGTGGAAATAAAATGAATTACCATATCCTTATTAGCAGCTTTTTTGGGAATTAAGTGGTAACTAGCTCACTGTTGAGATTCAAAAAATTACAATGTTGTACCAAGGCCCAAAACAACACAAATGATTGAAATCTAGAAAAAAAGCACTTGAGCTTTCAATAAAAAAAGGGGGAGGCCCGAACCCATTAAGGGTCCATAAGGAGGGACCCAAATCCATGGATAGGCAAGCTTTGGATCTCACAAAACAAAGGAAAGAAAATGGTCCAGCCCATCCCTCAAAGGTCAGAAAAAATCGCTGGGGAGCTCGGGGAAAAAACTGGACCAGGATACCTAGGGATTCCCAGGAGCCTGGGATCCTCAGGATGTGCAATAAGGCCAGGTTAGGACTAAGATAGTTCTAGGGGCCATACCCAAAAACACGAAGAACTAGGACAGATATGTTCCTATCAGCCACCTAGTGATGCAAAAAAGGGATCAGAAGATTTGGGAACCAACAACTCATGAGTAAGGGTCTAGTACCTCAAGGAACCCAGGAAGAGGAACCACAAAGGAAGGTGGCTGGGGATCTTTCAGCCTGGTAGGAAGGAATTAGCTCACTTGGGAAAAATGACAAAAGGAAAAGTAGCCAAAAAGTGGTTTTGAAAAAATGGAATTTAGAAGCCTTAAGAAAAGAAAGACCAAAGGTCAACCCTTTAGGACCCCTAGAACAGGAAAGTTAGCTGGGGGGTCTTTTGAAGAGGGAACCTCAAAAGAAGAAAACAATGAAGAATGAGGAAGGGACCAGCTAACAATGTTGCTGACACAGCGTTGGTTCTAGTACCTAGGGGAGTAAAGAGAGGGAATCAATGGTTCTCCAGAAACCCTAGGATGACACTATAAAAGGGGAAGTAGCCAACAATGAAAGGCATTCAACAACAGGGGAATGAGAGTAAAAACCCTTGAGAAAAACTCTATCAGAATTCAATAAGAGAGAAAAGAGAGGGAAGTTATCGTCCAGGATCCTCAACATTGCCACTAGAGAATACACTTGGATTCAAAGGGATCCAAACTTCGCAAGTCTTAGAGGCTTGAAGGGCCATTTAAGTCTGTAATTTTTGAACTTATTTGGACATATCCTAGTGAGCATAATGTATTATAAAATCAAGAAAATAATGACACATTTAATATTATCCTAAGGATTCCTAACGTTTTTACTTTACTTTCTTCTTTTCCTCGTTATTTTATTCTTTACTGTTCCTTGCTATTCAATATGTGTATGCTTGTTGTATGTTAGTATGTATGTGTTGTAGGATCCATGCTTTGTGCACCACTAGGTTCGAAATCAACTCGATTTAGCTGCGGTAAACTAAGCTCAGTCCTTTAAAGCAAAAGCATCAGGCTAGGGATCCTTATTCCTCCACTTGGGCCTGTGTGCTTTTATATATATATATATATATATATATATATATATGTATGTATGTATGTATGTATATAAATAAAATAAAATAAAATAAAAAAAATAAAAAACCCACACACCCACCTTAACGTGTTTCATTCAAGCATGAAAAAAACGGATATGAAGCGAGGGCCAAGGTGCCAACATTGTTCATGGAGATCCCTAAGGTGCATTCATATCTTATATTAGTTAGCATTGGTAACATTCATGACACGATATTCTACTTCTATACTGAAATGGGTCATGATAGGTTGCTTTTTAGCAGTCCAAGAATAAGATAAGTGGCCAAGAAAGATCCCAAAACCAATTGTAAATCATTTTCCTAGTCAAAGTAAAAAAAGGTATAGAGTTGAAGTGACCTTTTAGGGAAAGACAAACCATGATCAATGGCCCCTATTAAGTTGTGCAACACCTATTTAGCAGTTGTCCAATGATCAAAGGTAGACGAGTTCATGAATTGACAGAGAAGGCAATATCATACTAAGAGGGCTAATAATTTGCTGATGCTTGGTGTCATCAAGTAGAGGAGGACCTTCAAATTGGGAGAGCTTAGAACATGAGGCATTAGGGGTGGAAGATGATTTAACACCAAACATACTAGTTCAGTAGAGGAGCTTTGAAATGTACGTAGATTGCAATAGTTAAAGACCATAAGAATCATGCACAGCATGAATAACCATAGATGTGATAATTCATCCAAATCCTTCATGTTGGCAATAAAAAAAAAATAAAAAAAAATACTGATGGGCCTTTCCTCACTTACTTTCATAAACACACATACTACTTAGAGTCCATTTGGGTACAGCTTATTTAACTAAAACTAAAAATTTTTACTGAAAGTACTATAGATAAAGCTAAAAGGTAGTTGAAATAGTACAATAGGACCCATGAATAGTATAAAAAAGTGCAATGATGCCATAAATAGTAGTAAAAATAAGTTAAATAATAATAAAAAAAAAAACTTAGCTTTTTAAGCCAATGCTAAACGCACACTTAGGGTATGTTATGGATCCGCTTATTTTGCTGAAATTTATAACTTTTTATTGAAAGTACTGTAGATAAAAGATAAAAATTAGTAAAATAGTATAGTGGGACCCATGAATAGTACCAAAAAGTATAGTGGGGCCATGAATAGTAGAAAAAATAAGCTAAATAGTAAAATAAGCTGGTTTTTTAAGTTGGAGCCAAATGTGCACTTAGTGTATATAAGAGACTCACACTTATAAATTAAACAAAGGGAGAGAGAATGGAAAGGGAAGAGTTAGAATACTTTAATGCTTTGTATTCACTTCAACTCTTGCATAGAACTTGATGGATGAATGGATTTATATAGTACACCATCAAACCTCCAACTCCCACTACATTTATTTTTCTAACTCTTATATTCATAAATCCCACACATAACTTAAATAAACCTCCCACTACATTAACTTTTGAAACTCCCACTTACTTATGAAAGTTTAATTAAAAAACAAGTTCAACTTCTAACATCCCCCTTAAACTTGTTTTCTTAATCACTCCAAGTAAGAGTTGTAGCTTGTTGAATGTGTCATACTTTGAGAGCTTTAGTGAGTATATTTGCAACCTAATCATGTGACTTCGTAAATTCAAGATGAACTTCCTTTCTTGCAATACATTCTCAAATAAAATGAAACCTTGTGTTGATGTGCTTGCTTTGGTCATGAACTGGATTCTTTGCAAGAGCTAATGCTAACTTACTGTCCACAAATGTCTTCGAAGCTTCTTCTTGCAACATTTGCAACTCCTTCAATAAACTTCTAAGCCATACTGCATGAGAAACACTGAGGTAGCAGCAACGTACTCAACTTCACAAGTGGAAAGTGTCATAATTGGCTACTTCTTGGACGTCCATATAAATGCAATATCACCCATATAGAATACAAAACTTTTAGTACTATTTTTATCATTCGTGTCTTCGACCCAATCACTATCACTGTCGCCAACAAGTTTAAAATCTATACAATAGTCCATAATCCAGTGTGCCTTTTAAGTAGCAAAGAATTCTCTTGGCAGTTTTCAAATGAGTCATGGTCGGTGCTTCCATGTAACAACTAACTAGGCCAACACCAAAAAGAATGCTTGGTCTTGTGCATGCATGTTAGATACCTAAGACTTCCAACCAAACTCTTGAAGAATGTTGGATTAACCTTCTCTTCATCATCATGCTTTGACAACTTCACTCCACATTCTATAGGTTTGCTAACTAGATTGGAATTTAACATCTCGAGAATATCCCTTTGCATAACCTTTTGGGAAATAAAAATCTCATCCTCCATTTGCTTCACTTCAATGCCCATATAATAGGCCATAAGTCCAATATATGTCATTTCAAACTCCTTTGTAATTGCTTTCTTGAAGTCCTTAAATATACTTGGATTGTTGCCTGTAAAAATCAAATCATCTACATGCAAACAAACAATTAAGATAGCTCCATTTTTATGCACCTTACAGTAAAGCGCATGTTCATGTGGGTATTTAGCATACCCAATAACTTGGAAGTATTTGTCAATTCTAGTATTCCAAGCTCTTAGTGCCTGTTTCAGGCCATATAGAACATTCTTCAACTTCAAAACTTTATCTTTTTGCTCTTTTACAACATAGCCTATAGTTTGCTCAACATAAAGTTCTTCCCCAAGTTAGCCATTCAAAAATGTAGATTTTATATCCATTTGGAAAATTTTGCATTGATTCCGAGCTGCTAAAGAAATTAGCAATCGTATAGTTTCCAAACGAGCAACTAGGACAAATACCTCATCATAAAATCAATAGCTTGTCGTTGATTATAGCCTTTCACCACCAATCTTGCTTTGTATCTCTACCTCTCCTTTTGCATTCTTCTTCAACTTGTACACCCATTTTACACCAATTTTCTTCTTTCGAGTTAGAATAGTTGCTAACTCCCATGTATCATTCTTCTTTATGCCTTGATCTCTTTGTCCATAACATTTCTCCATTTTTTGTCTTGCACTGCTTCTTCAAATCTTGTGGGTTCACAATCAGCAAGCGGACAAAAAAGTGTTACATCATTTGTAATCTTTGTTGAATCATCAAGATCATTGAGACTTCTCATTTTTCTTGGTCTTTCACTAGAACTTCCTTCTCGTAATGATGATGATGATGGACTTTCATGAATAGGAGATAATGTTGCTAGTGATGGAGGTGGAGTGACAGGTTCTTTGTGAACTTCATTCCCTTGCTCTTCCTCTTTAGATAGAGGAAAGATATCATACTTCTTCTCTTATTGGATGCTCCAATCCCATGTGCCTTCTTCATCAAATTCCACATCTCGACTAACAATGACTTTTCCAGTGCTCGAATTATAGAGCTTATAAACCTTAAAGCATGGATCATAGCCAATGAACACATACTTCTTACTTTTATCATCTAGCTTTGACCTTTCTTGATCAGGTACATGTGCATATGCAATGCTCCCAAACTCACGAAGATGGGAAACTGTAGGCTTCTTCCTACTCTAAGCTTGTTGTGAGGTTTTTCCTTGAACACTTCTTGTGGGCAACGATTGGACAAACAAATTGCACAATCAATAGCTTTAGCCCAAAATTCTATAGGTATTTTCGTGCTCTTCAACCTGCTTCTAGCCATATTAAGAATTAGAAGATTCTTTCTTTCTGCTACACCATTTAGTTGTGGTGACCTTGGAACTCTTAGAGAGCAGTGAATCCCATTTGCTTCACAAAATTATTTGAATTCATTTGATGTGAATTTACCTCCTTTATCAAATCTTAAGGCCTTAATTTCATGGCCACTTTGTTTTTTTTTTTTTTACAAATGCCTTAAATTTCTTAAATGCACCAAACACTTTTGATATTTGCTTCAAAAAATAAACCCACGTTTTTCTACTAAAATCATCAATAAAGAGAAGAAAGTAGTTGCTTTTTCCAAGCGATGATGGTTTGATTGGTCCACACACATCAATATGAACAAGTTGCAATGGCTTGGTTGCTCTTATACTAGCTTCTTTTGGAAAGTTCTTCCTTGATTGTTTGTTAAGGAGACATCCTTCACAAAACTGGTTAGGATGCTTAATGGAAGGCAATCCTTTCACCATCTTCATCTTTGCCAACAACTCTAGTCCTCCAAAGTTTAAGTGCCCAAATCTTAAATGCTAAAGACAAGAAGAATCTTTAAACTAAGTCTTCAGACATCTAATAACATCAATTTTAATATTTTACAAGAACATTCTATTTATTGTCATAGGCATGTTAGCTATCGCATTATTTCAATGATCCCTTATTAAGAAACTACGATCTTTCAATTGGATATCGTAGTATTTCTCAAGGAGTTATCCTATACTCAAAATATTAGTTTTCACTCTTGGCACATAATATACATCATAAATAAACTGATTCTTTAAACGGATAAGAATTTTGCCTATCCTCTTCACTAAAACTTTGGATGAGTCACCAAAGGTAACATTCCTGACCACCAATTCATCAATCTCCATAAATATCCTTTTATTCCCACACATATGGTTGCTAGCACTAGTGTCAATACCATGCACCATTTTCTTCTCTGTCTTCTCCTTTGTATGCCAACAACAAGTTTGGCTCCACTTCTTCATTCTTATCTTCAACATGGTTAGCTTTCTCATCAACAGCGTTAGCGACATTTTTACATTCAGAAGCATAATGCCCATATTTTTCACAATTATAACATTTAAAATTAGACTTATCATACCTTCTTCTGTATGGCATTGAGAAACTTCCTCTTCCACAATCTCTTGTGGATTGTGAACTTTGACCTCTCTCTTCATTATTAGGAGAGTTTTGACCATTCCTTCCTCCAGATCCTCTTACTCTACCACGTCCACATCCACATCCGTTGCCTCTTTGGCTACTTTCACACCACCCTTTTTCATTCAAGGTAAGCTTAGCTTATAGGACTTACTCCAAAGGTTGTTGCTTCTTATCATTGAGCCTTTCTTCATGGGCTTGTAATGATCCTATGAGTTGTTCAATGGTCATTGACTCCAAGTCTTTTGATTCCTCAATCGCCACAACAATATAGTCAAACTTAGATGTTACCTTAGGATTTTTTCTACCACATGGACATCATCAAAGTTTTCACCATATCTCATCAATTGATTTATAATTACCAACACCCTTGAAAAATAATCCAAAATAGATTCAGACTCTATCATGTGCAAACCTTCAAACACACCTCTTAATGTTTGAAGATGAACTTTCTTTGCATTTACGACTTTCTCGAACATAGATTCATCCAAACCCTGATAGATCAACGTAAAAGCTTGTTGGTATTTCTTCTGAGCCTTTCGTAAAGCTTCCTTTTTGTTTGGGGTCAAAGATTCTTCATCTTGTGACTCCACATAACTTTTCTCCACAATCTCCCACGCATCTTGGGATCCGAGTAATGCCTTCATTCGAATACTCCAATTTTCAAAATTATGTTTGGTGAGTCAAGGAAATTGGAACGACACCATCCAATTGGCAATATCGATCCATTCTCACCATGAACTAATTGGCTTTGATACCACTTTATTGGAAATAAAACAAAAATACTAATGGGCCTTTCCTCACTTACTCTCTCACAAACACTCACACACTACTTAGTGCATATAAGAGACTCACACTCATAAATTGAACAAAGGGAGAGAGAGTGGAGAGGGAAGAGTTAGAACACTTTAATACACTGCATTCACTTCAACTTTTGCTTAGAACTTGATGGATTAATGTGTTTATATAGTACACTATCTAACTCTTACATTCATAAATTTATTTTTCTAACTCTTACATTCATAAATCCCACACATAACTTCAATAAATCTCCCTCTACATTAACTTATGAAACTCCCACTTATTTATGAAAGGTTAATTAAAAAACAAGTTTAACTTCTAACACTTCAAAGGATAGTTATATATTGTGTTGAATCAAGGTTAGTATATGTGATGTATGAGTGTCATTGACCAAGATATCATCAACATGTGATGTTATCGGAAAGACCTTGATACCTTACATATATATATATATTTTAACAAAACAAGCATGTAATCTATTGCTTTATTTAAACAAATTAACCCTCCATCAATAAATTAAACTTTCAAGCATAAGGAAATAATGACATAAGTAAAAACATCAATCCCATGGTTATAGTTGGATTCATTCAAACAAAGTAACATTCCCATCATGATGTTTTACCCAAGCATAAGAGATATAGAATAATGGGACAATGATTTATGCACTTAAGCACATGGATATGAACATATAAGCTCTTGTAATGCCCTTTTTTCCAGGATGTTGATAGTATGTTTAGCAAATTATAATAGGCCCTGTAATGTAATAATTATCATATGATTTCACTATTTAATAGTTTGGTTATGTTTTTATTATAGGGAATAGTCATTCTTTATGAATAGCTATTCTTTAAAATGAGGAATAATTATTCATCTCTAAAAGGGATATAATAACTATTAAGGAAATATCTTTTCATATACATATAACAATTAAGGAAATAAAAAATCATAAAAAATAACTAATCTCTCTTTCAAATTAAAATATATATATATATATATATATTAGGAAATATAATTATATGAGTAAGATATTTTCCAAAATGTATCTATAGTTTGATTTAAAATGCTTTCATTTCATTATTTTTAAGATTCTATTATTATGTTGTCACCAAACAAATGAATAGTAATAAGCATTATATTACTACATTTTACATTCTTAGTAATATCCATTTCTATTCCTATGTAATTACTATTACAGTCTACCAAATGTGCCCTTAGAAAACTTGCAAATGTTTTAGTTCCATCCTTCCCAAGTTGTAAGAAATTCATGCGCAAATAGGGCATCAAACACTAGATTTTATGGTTTATACACAATTTATCTTATTTTTGCAACATTATTTCCCGACTCTCTCGAACTTCGTTCGGCTCACATGAAATATTATCGGAAAGACCTTGATACCTATTTTCTAAAACTATCCACTATTTGGCCCAATTTTTGATATTGGATAAATAAAATGCCTTGGAAAGTAAATTAGTGTCAAAAACTAGTTTTTATTAAAAGGTTTCTACTTCTTTGTTTTTGTAATTGAATTTGTTATAAGTGGGATTTTTGTAATCCGAGTATGGTAAATTGAAATTCATGTTGAGAACTTTCCATTGACTCCTCATTTGACCCAAGCGGAAATTGTTTGATTAAAATTAAATGAAATTGGATTTTATCAAGCTTATTGACATAAAATGAAAAGGACAAAATGTTTTGTACTTTTTCATCATATTTACAATATCTCGTTTATTTCGAATCTGATTTGAGCCTGTATATAGTCATTTTAAAAGGGAAATCAAATATCCCCAATATGAACTTAAATTTATCCCAATCTGGTGGTCGGATTTTGGTCAAATCAAGATTAAGCTAGGGTAGAGCATAGTGAAACTTGGTCAAACTTGTGAAAATGGTTTAGAAATATTAATTTTAACATGAAATTATGTAATTTCGATAATTTGATGGAATTTGACTGTTAACCAACCAAGGACAATTGGGTCATTTGATGATTAAATCACAGAATTTGCTAACCTGCTGGTTAACAAATTGAGATAAATTAATTGTTCTGAAAAAATCCCATTATTCCAACGAGAAAAATAATGTTTTTGGTATTTTTTTTTTAATTTAAAATTTGGAAATTTGGACGTAAAAACGAGGTCAGGAAATATATTCTAGCAAAATATATTCTATCTCATTAACTTCAAGTAGGCCTAGTAAGTTTGGTTAGCTCTCTTGTTTGAATCAAACAACATTCTGGCAAAAATATTCTAAAACATTTCTAGGTTGTTTAAATAAAGCTTATTTTAACATTATATCTCTTTTCATCTTTAAAAAAACGCATGAAAGGTTTTTATTTTTTATTTTTTATTTTTATTTTTTTGCTGAGTTACGCATACAAAAATTGAATGATGATCTTTGTTGACTATTTCCCGTAATTATAATATACAAGAAAAAACTAACAAGGTATATCAAACTAGTGTTTATTGGGGAATAACTTATCTAACCTTTTGTTTTTGTTCTTTTCTGATAGTACTATAAGAAAAAAAAATACTTTGCTTTTTTGTTGAAAATACTATTTTTTTTTTATTTATTTTAAAAAGTGAGTAAAATGGAATCTGCAATAAATAAAATGGTGAGCAAAAACCATAAAGTGAGACCTATAAATAGTACCTAGCCATGATTTTTTTGACCAAAAACAAGCTAAGTGGAAATCGCAAACAGTACTTGGCTATATGAGAAATAGGCTAACTAAATATAGAATTAAGCTTCTTTGTTACAGGAACCACTTGGAACCCACAAACAATACAAAATATAAGCAAAAAACTCCTTATACCAGCTTGTTATCACATCCCAAATGAAATTGTGTTTAAAGAGAGAATGATGCTGCACGTTTTGCTTCCGTGAGAGAAGAATAATAGAGTTCCATAAAAAATAGAGAAGAATAATTTTAAATAATGTTACACCATTTAATAAATTTTTATTAAATAAATATTAAAAAAATCCTACCATTTTATTACATGATCATAACACATATACCAAGTTCTATGTCAATTGAAAAGCTATTCGGTATTCGATCTAGAAACTCATTTTTTTATACACAATTTTAAATACAAAAACTTGAAATTTTAAAATTTGATTGATAAAACAGTTGTTGATCTCAAATCATCTAGAAATTTAACAAGTATATAGAGTATAAGAAGAAAATCTAATTCAACGGTAAATTTGTTAAAATACGTATTCAATAAAAATTATATTGAACGATATAACCTAACTTAAAAATACATCAGGTGTAACTTGAATATATATATATATATATGTAGATCATCCGAAGTAAGAGTAATAAAAGTACGGCAAATAAACCATATTGCGTGGATTTTTACTGGTGTGGATCTTTATCAGTTGTATAAACCATTACTCAATAGTCTGAGTAATGTAATTGGAGAGAAATTTCTCTTTTCTTTTTGTGTGTGTGTATATATATATATATATATATATTAGAGGATTGAAACATGACAGTTGACCATCAAGCTAGAAACCGGATATAATGATATATAATAGCAGCCCACCAAAGAATCTCACCGGATGCTAGCTCTCCCCAATCATGCCTACCTCTCCCTTTCTTCTTAACAAGTCGAAAGCCTTATCGATTTCCCAAACTCATTCTCTCTCTCTCTCTCTCTCTCATAATCCAATGATGCCTTAGATAACATCAACATGATTGGAGCTGGATCTATCGTCGCATTCTCCCTTTGCATAGGAACCTTACTTTTTTTCTTCCTCATGATTGCAACTTTCTTTCACCTGCAACGTACTTCTGCCTATCAACCCCAACAGTCCGCCGGAACTGTCCCCGTACACTCCATCAATAACTTTCATCCAGGTATTGATGAAGCCACTCTACGCCAATACCCAAAGCTCCTCTATGCCGAAGCCAAGCTCCACCAGGGAAACTCTACCATATCCTGTTGTTCAATATGCTTGGCTGATTACAATGACACGGATGTGTTGCGCATGTTACCCGATTGTAGTCATATCTTTCATCTTAAATGTGTCGACTCCTGGCTACGCCTGCATGCTACATGCCCGGTGTGTCGAAACTCGCCTCTTCCTGAGGTGATGGCTTCAGTGGAAGTGACATCCTGATAAATGGAAGAGCTCTTTTTCTTTTTTCTTTTTTTTCTTTTTTTTGATACGGGAAGAGCTCTTTTATTACAATTCCATTTGCCCCAGTTTGTAAAAGTGATCAACGAGGAGTAGTGAATAATAATTTTCACACTAATTTTTTATGTAAGACAGAATTTACCTTTAGACTTTTGTTAATTGTTAATTTTTTTTGGTTATTTTTTGGAATTTTAGTTTTAGGGTAATTATTTTCTTATTTTTAAGTGCATGTAGTGCCTAATAAGTGAAATTAGAGTTCTATTATGATAGGTATCAATTAGGACCTATTTCAAAACATATTTTCTTATTTATCAAGTTTTAAAGAAATTTTAAATAAGTCTTCAAGTGGATTTCAAACCTATCATCAAGTGGATTTCAAACCTATCATCTTGTGAATTAAAGAACTCTTCATAAATTTGAGATTATCTTTCAAAAGCTAGTATGTTTTGTTTCTTGCACTTTAAAATAGACATGTTTTATTTTTCGCAGGTATTCTACTGCATTACTAAATCTTTTTTATCACTCATAGTCAATTATGTTAAAGTTGTAACAATTTTGTTTATAGTTAGGAATATACTAATTTGGTACGGATTCAAACACTTTGTTTGGTACGATTTTGTTTGATTTTGTATTAAAGAAAATTTTTCACCAAAGTTTTTGTCATGACTCATTAAAGAGAAGTGCAAACATTGTATTATTGATTTATTGTATAAATATATGAAATGGACGGTACAAGTAGGTCTAGAATTTAAGTAGATATAATCAAGTTGGGAGTAGAATTAGGAAAATTCTCAAAAATAAAATTAAAAATTAAAAATTGGAATTAGTTTAGACTATTCCTCGTTGTTCAGACTATTGAGCGATGGTTTGATACGTTGTATTAAAATATGAAAAAGGAAGAAAGGGACTTTTTTCCCCTTTCGGTCTGCACCACGCATGAACTTCCGAACAATTATTCTCCAAAACTTATCATAGTAAGTTGGATTTCCTGTATTTCTACCTATAAAAAATGATAAGCTTCAAATTTGGTTCTTGATAGTAGCCTTTGAAAATTTCTCTTCCTCATGCTTGTGAAAAGTTTATTGGTGAGGTATTTAAAAAAAAAAAAAAAAAAAGCAAATACGTGAATTTTTTTTTTTTTCTTGAGAAGAAATATATGAAGTTTTACAATTTCCTTTCAAGGATTTTCATCTTTTTTTTTTTTTTTTTTTTTTTTTTGAAAACGGATTTTCATCTTCTTAAATAGTTACATAATAGTTCATTATTAATTGTCATTATCTATAATCAATGTGGATAAGTATGACCATTTTTATTTTCTTAAGTTTGTATAACATTTTTATTTTTATTCAATTGTTATTTCCTATTTTTCATTGTTTTTTATTAAAAATATTTCATTGTTTTTTTTTTAATAAAAAAATATATTTTTAATTAAATAACAAAACTAAACCCATTGGCATTGTATTAATTATTGACACAAATAACCACATTCATTTATATATAAATAATATACTAAATGTCTACTTAACCAATCAAGTAATTGAAACATCATTTACTTTTTTAACAATATACACACATTTAACAAAGTCTCTGTATTTTTTTATTATTAAATTATATAAAGTTATATTATATTCATAATATACATGTACACATTCACACACATCACAATTCACACAAATAATATTATGACAAAATAAATAAGTAACGTATACAATCAGTATCACATACGTACATAATATAAATTTATAATAA
This sequence comes from Quercus variabilis, assembly GCA_030445155.1. Classification (NCBI taxonomy): domain Eukaryota; kingdom Viridiplantae; phylum Streptophyta; class Magnoliopsida; order Fagales; family Fagaceae; genus Quercus; species Quercus variabilis. The sequence goes on along the minus strand of CP129455.1, from coordinate 21,131,084 downwards.
AGAGAGATACTAATTTAGATAGATAAAAAAAAAAAAAAAAAAAACAAAAAAAAAAAAAAAAAAAAAAAAAAAAGGGGAGATGAGATTCATGAGAATGAGATTAGAAATCAAATCAAAGAGATAAAGTGAGAGTATTCTATTTAGATTTTGGTTTTGAAATGGGCTGATTTGTGTTGTTATTTGTTTTTGAATTGGGATGTGATCAGGGGGTACAAAAATACTTTTAAGTGTCATAAATCAAACTACTAAAATAAATATTTTATATATGAGATAAGTTCAAGTTACACATTTTTTTTAAAAACCATTGCATTTAAGTTGATCCAACGGTTAAAAGAAAAAAAAAAACTTATGAATGCTAGTATTGTAATTGATCTCATTTATTATTGTTTATTTAAGTAATATATTCCATACTTATTTCTAAACCCAAAAAAAATTTATATGTTTCACTCTTTTTCTCTCCATTACACGTCTCTCTCTTTTTCTCTCTCTATCTCCTCCACCGCTAGGTCACCAACAAGAAGAAGGAAAAAAAAAAAAAAAAAAAAACTGTTAACAATGCCTAATTACCCCATTCTAATTCCTGAGAACTCATGCTGGATGATTCAAGTAAAGGAACTAAGGAAGCCCTTTGAGAAAAATGATGTTCCATGATTGTTTGAAGATAGTTTTAACAGCTAATAAGTTCTCATCCACAACAACAAAACAAGCAATAAAACAGCATAGCAAAACCATCTGTTAAGAATTAAATTGGAGGAAACATAAAAGAAATTACAAGCCTAGTTCAAGAAAGATTGCCTCCTCTTTCCGTCATGAGTCAATCATTGTTATTGTTAGCTAAAATGTATTAGATGCTTCTAAGAATTTTGTTGTGACCCACCACTTCAATGCTCTCTTTATATTAATATTCTACTCTACCAGTCCACCTAAATAAATTTCCCTCCCCTCTTTTTTTTCTGCATTTTTTTTTTCTTACATCCTTTGTCAAAACCTAAGGCCATATATGTCCATTTTCATTTTGATCTTCCAGTTCCAGTTCCAAACCTGATATTCATTTTCATTTTTATTGTATTGGTCACGCCATGGGTAACTTGCTAGTTAGATTTCAAATCTACCAAAATAAGAAATAAATAAATAAATAGACTAAATAAAAACTAAAATTAACACTTCCCAAAATTTCAAAACCCAATATTATGACCCTACTCACTTCTTTGACTTTACACAAATTTTAACTTGTTTTTAACAAAAATGGACACAGATGAGGAGAGGGGGGGAAAAAATTAAAGGGTAATACCACTATATCAATATGGGAGGAGAGGGAAGATGATTGATTAGCGTGAGGCATTAAATGTGAGGAATTTAAGTAAAAGTAGCTAATTTGGAAAATTAATGCTCTACATTAATGACATGAGAGGGTGTTGTTCTCACCCTTAGATTTAGTAAGAATCTATGGTGTATAACTCTTGTGGAGTTATACCAAGTGTAACTTGAATCCATCTCTTCATATATATATAATGTTTTTTAATTTTCAAGCTAGGGAAAAGTTAAGAATAATAAGAGAGAATAGTTAATTTAATATGGTTAGGTCCAAACTCATAGGCTTAAAACCTTTTGCATCAATTGATATCTTTATATGTTATAGGGAAAAGTTAAGGGCATTTGTTAATGAACCATTTTAGGAAAATTTTTATAAAAACAAAAAATAAGCAATTAATTAATCTTTTGACAACTTTTTCAATTTCTCATAAAAGTGCTATAAAAACTTTCCTAGAATGGTTTATTAATAATTGTCCTAAGAGTATCTATTAGCATGACCCTATATTATATTAACTTTTCAATTGGAGACTTATCGAGGTGTTATCTACCCAACAACATATTGGTCCACAACAAAAAGAAAGAATAAAGCTAGAAAGTATATTCTTCAAGTCATAACTCAGATTATGTGTTTGCTATTTGCTTGAAAATTTAAATTCACATTTTTTTTTTCCTTCAATAGTTTAAGTATAATAAGTTTTGTTGAGATGCTATCTTTCATGTAAAATTGAATAAGTCATGGGTAATTGAAATCTACAAGTTTTATATATATAAAAAATTAAATCAAGTATTTATATGGTATCTATGAATGCTCTAAGCAAGCGTGGCAGCTTAGTTAGCTTTTTTGTTTGAATCAAATAACGTTCTGGCAAAAAGATATTCTAAAATATTCTCAGGTTATTTCAAATTAAATTGAGCTTATTCTAACTACATATCTTCTCTTCTTAAAAATAAGGCATAAAAAGTTTTTTTTGTGTGTGTGCGCGCGCGCGCGTTGAGTGACGAATACAAAGATTGAATGATGATCCCTGTCGATTGTTTCCAATAAGTATAATATACAATAAGAACTAAAATAGTACTACGGCAAAGTAGGGGTGTGTGTGGGTTGGATTAGGTAGGTAGAAGCTAATATTTCTATCAAATCCGCCACTAGCAGGTTGGGAAAATTCAATCCACTACCAACCCACCAAAGTTGAAATTTGGCAAATTTGTTACAAATTTTGGCGGTTTCAACTCGGCGGGTTAGGCGGATTGTGTGGGTTGGTATTAACAATGTTATTTTTTTAAAAAAAAAATTATGACAATCTACAATTTATTATTTCATAATCTTAAAATATAACTAATGCACACAAAAAAATTAAAGGTAGATTTTATTTAATAATCTCAATTCCAACACAAAAATAGGGTCAATAAAAATGAGATGTATCATCTCTAACAGACCTTGTCTCCACCAAAAAAGGAAAAAGAAAAAAATTAAAAATAGTATGTTGTTGCCTAACAACTAAGGAAAATTGAATTAACAAACTCAAAGTCTTAACATTTCCAAAGCCACATCAAGGATTCAAAATAATAACATACCAACATAACAAATAAACTTCGAAATGGTATGCATGGTCTCAATATTTACAAGAATATATGGGACCTAAATCAAAAAGAAAAACAACATAATCAATAAAACTATAGATACAAACATTAAGCAATATAAGACATAAAAACAACTACCTTTGTGGTTGTCTAGGAGAGTACACATTTGATGGAATGTGAAGAACTGAGGGATTAAAAAAAAAAAAAGAAAAAAAAAGAAAAAAAGAAAAAAATGAAGGTTGAGGAAGAAAATGACAAAACAACATGAAAGAGGGAGGGAGAGAAAGTGGCTAAAGGTGAAAGCTAAATACAGAGTGTATGTAATATATGGTTGAAGTGATTTTAGAGTTTCAATGTTAACTTTTTATATTTTGTATAAGGAATTGTTTATTGATTAGCTATAAAAATTGATTAGGTGAATTGATTAACTTTACATGCAAAATATACAGTTGATCAATTTGAACTTATATATATACATATATATATATATATATATATATATATGGTTGGATTCAAATTACACCTGGTGTAATTCTAAGTAATGTTACACCACTCATTATTTTTAATAGGATGCCAATTTTGACAAATCCACCGTTTGATTATATTATCTTCGTATATTTTCTATGCTTGCAAAATTTCAAGGTAATTGAATATCAATAGCCATGTCATTAATCAATTGTTTAAATTCAAGTGTTTGTAGTTTAAAATAATACATAAAAAATGTGTTTATGGATGAAATAGTAAATAACATCCGATTAGCATGAAAATTAGCATACATGTTAAAAACATATAGAACATGTAATCCAATGGTAAGATTTCCAAAATATGAATTCAATAACAAGTTATTAGATGGTGTAATACTGCTTAGAGTTACACAAGGTGTAATTTGAACCTAACTCATATATATATATATATAATTAAACGGGTGGGTCGAGTTGTAGCGAGTTGACAATGTTTCAATCCGTTATCCAACCCAATTCGCTATTTTGGGCATCTAACTCGCCCAACCCAAACCGCCTAACTTAATGACCGGTATAGAACAGGTGGGTCGGGTGGGTTGGCGGGTCAAACGGATATTCTACACACCCCTATAACAGCTTATGTTTAACAAAGAGAGAATGATGCTACACTTTCTACATAAGCGAGAGAAGAATCAAGAATAACGAAGTTCCATAAAAAAGAGAGAAGAATAAGTGAATAACATTGTTAGAAACTAGGAGATAATATTATTTTAGTCCTACGTTTTGGGGTTACAGCTAATTTGATTTTTATGTTTTGCTAGTTCTCAACTAGATTTTTGTTTTTATACCGGAAAAAAAAAAAAAAAAAAAAAAAAAAAAAAAAAAAGGTTTCTATTATTTTTAATTTAAAGTCAATTTGGTCCCTCCCGTAAACTTATTAATGAAAAATGCTTACTTGACAAACGGATTGTACATTTGGCACATTTCAAATCTACATGACTACCAAAATAATAATAAAATATTTTAATTGTTATTTTTAAAAACCACATCCATGTAATAAGAAACTACCTCAGAACATTAGAAAATGGAATGATTTTTTTAAAGGAAAAATAAAATGAATTTAATCGGAAAAAAAAAAAATGAAACGATCTAGAACAATGGAAGTTGGACTTGGATCATTCATATCTACTTTAGAATTTGTATTTTGAATCTTTATATCTATTTTTCCCTAGACCTATTTAGAGATCAGGTTAAGGGATTTTGTCTAGGTTTGGTTAAAGTCCTCAACGATAGGATGTCCATGGGTCGGTTCGGGTCAAGTTTGTGCCAAATTCAGACGTGACTCAATCACTTCGGGTCCCTAAGATCTAGACTCACCGCCGACTGGGAAGAGGAGTTAGTTTGAGTGAATTGAGTCTCCTCAGGTAATGGTCAGTTGACGATTAGAGTCAAACAAGAGAAACCTGGCCAAAACTCACTGAAATTGGTTGAAAGTCTATTGGATCTAGCAAGATCTTGATGAGATTGGTCAAATCTCATCATATCTAACTAAAACTAACTGAAGAATGGCTCATACCAATTGAGAATAGCAAGATTTAGTGTGTAGATCGATTGGGTCAATTAGAATCATATTTCTTGCGAAAACTGCCACTAACCGTCGGCATTGTTTTCTAAGGCTAGAAACCTATCATTGACCGTCAAATGCATTGGGTCAACCGATTTTCAAGTTGGCTTGAATGGTTTGGGCAGGTGAGCCAGGTCTACACTTTGGTTGGACACCCTTACTCATCGTACATACTCTAGGTTTGGATTTTTCTAGGTTAAACTCTACAAAAAAGTTTTTGGGTTGCTATGTTCGACTACCAAGAAAGTGCAAGTCTCTGATGTCGAATTATTTATTTATTTAGATCCTAATGTGGCTTTTAAAAAAAGAAATTAAAATATTTATTATTATTATTTTAGTAGCCACATAAGTGTGAGTTGTACCAACTATGCAATCCGCTAGTCATGTAAGTATTTTCCGTTAGTGAGTTAATGGTAAGGACCAAATTGACTACTACTAAAATGTATTGATCAAATTAACCATGAATTCAAAATGTAAGGACCAAAATGGTATTTCACCTAGAAAGTATGTTAATTTTTTTTTTTTTTTTTTTAAATCTTTCTAACAAAAAGATTATAAAAAAAATGGTTATCCTAAGTAAGAGTCATCTATACTATCTATAAGAGGATTCCTCTCTTTGAACTAGACTTTTATGTGATTCAAAAATACCCTCATTAATGAAGGGTAACTTCTCTTCGAAATAGGGTTATAAATGTCAAATAACAAATTTAATCTTTTTATTCCCTAAAATTTAGCATTTTTATGAGTCCAAATTCTCTATCCCAACTTATATGCTCAACTCTATGCTCCACCAAACATATCAAGCCATATGGACATCACTTATTAAACACAAACTATGACTTAAACGGAGTCAATCTCCTTCCTAGCTCATGTTACAAAAAATAAAGGAAAAAAAAAAAAAAAAAAAACCACAAAACCATTAAAATACCCAACTAAAACAAGATTCCACCACCATGGCTACCTAAAGAAGATGACCATGGTGAATCTCAATAGCAAAGAATAGAGTTTGGAAGCCTTCATGATCAAGCCAATACTTTGATTTTTTATTCTTTCTCACAAACCCATATGAAATTGTTCCTCACACAAAAACCAAATTCATTGTACAGATTTGGAAGTGAGGGTTTTGTGGGTTTCTTTGCCTTTTATCTATTATTTTGATGTACAAAAGAAAAAAATGAACTGATAGGGTGGGCTAGGATACCTGTGAGTTTGGGTTTTTTTGTTTTTTTGTTGGATGATAGGTATTTGGCCAAGAAGACAACCGTGGGTAGATGTGTTATCTCAATTGGGGGTAGACAACTGTGGCCAAGAAGCACTATTGTTGGTGTTGGAATAGTTGTAGGGGGGCTAGGATTATTTTTATGTATCATCATGGGTGATGATCTTGTGACATTCGTTTTCTAGGTGTATCAGAATAAGAGTTGGTGAATGACAAGATCCATCGTCATCATTTTCTCTAGTTGGCCATGGTGGTGGAACCTGGCTATGGCTGGGTAAATAAAATTTTCTTTTCTTTTGGGTTTGAAATGTGAGTTGGGAGGTAGAGGAGAATAGGAGATTGACTCCATTTAAGTCATCAGCTTGTGCTTAATATATAAGCAATATCTACATGGCTTGATATGTTTGGTGGGGCATTGAATGTGTTGTATATATAGGTATATACATGGATAAGTTGTAATAATTATGTTTAAGTTTGGCGAATATTGTTATATAACGTTGATAAAGAGAAAATTCAAGTTCTAGATTTTTCTAGTTGAAAATTCGAAAATAAGGACTTTTGATCGCTCGAAGTTTTTGCTTGATTGATTGAAATTATGAGGAAAATAATCCTGGAGTCTCTGGATGATTCGATCGCTATTTGATTCCTGCTCGATCGATCAAAAAGAACATTCAATTGATTGAAAGGAGCTCCTGACCAATAAAAACTCGGAAAAAAAAAAATGAAGCTAAATTTTCTACAGAATTTTCAGGTGACTATTTTGAATGTTCAAAGATATTTCAAGCCTTATGACCGGTTTTATGAAACATTTGGACTTTTCATAATTGCCTTTTGATGAAATATAACCCTATGAGTATAAATAGAGACTTAAGTTCACTTAAAAAATAAGTTAGAGAGAAACACAAAAAATCTTGTGGTTATTTTACAAAATTGCTATCTATAGAACCCAACAACTTGGTTGTATCTTGAAGACAAATTTGCAGATAACCCTTCAGCACAAGAGTGTGGGGGCAAATATAGTCTAAGGATAACAATTTTATACCTGCAAGTTATCTATTTATTTTTGTCTTTTGTGTTATCCTTATTCTTCCTTGATTACTTTGTGTATTATTCCTAACAGAGTGGAGCATATAAGTTGGGACAGAAGATTTGAACTTTTTTTTTTATTCCTTTTTCATGATGAATAAAAGTAAAACACCTCCAATTTTTTTAAAAAAAATTAAAAAAAAAAAAAAAAAAAAAAAAACTAAAAGAACTCCTAAAATTTAGCCTTCTTTCTCCTCACTTTCATCTTATTTTTCCTATCCAAATGTTTCTCTATATCACTACACTACTTTCAAACACACGTTCAAAAAATAAATTACAACAATTTATCCTTTTTATTTTTTTGAAAAATAACAAATATATATTTTCAAATTATAATAAATGCAAATAATTAACTTTTACTCAAAAAAAAAAAAAAAAGGAAGAAGAAGAAGAGCATTTGAGCATGCACAACAAACGTGCTTAGAGGCTCATAAAAATAGAAAATCACTTTAATCCAATATGTTTCAAACCCAAACCCATTTGGGTCGAACCTAAACCCAATCAACCTAACCCTTTGCTAGGTCTAAACTTGGTCAACATGTTAAGTGGATTTTTATCAATTTTATAAATCATTGCTCAATAATTAATTGTTGCCAATTATATCTCTACAAATATTAAATTAAGAAGATTAGAAAAAAAAAATCCATTTATAATTTGAGAAGTGAAATCAGAGAGAAAATTCACTCCTTTTTTTTTCTTAAAAAAAAAGGATAATAAATAAATGGGAACATAACAATTGACCAGCCAAGCTAGAAACTGGATATAATGATATATAGGGTCTGTTTGTGATCGTTATTCAAACAACAGTTTTTAGTATTTAAACAACGTTACACATATTTTCACACACTTTCACTCATACGTATTTCCAAAAATACAAACTACATTATTAGAAATCTCTTACCAAATTAGCCCATAATCGCAACCCCCCAAATTAGAATCTCACCAGATACTAGCTCTCCCAAATCATGCCCACATTTCCTTTTCTTCTTAACATGTCGACGGCCTCATCAATTACCCATAGGGCCAATTGAACAATAGATGCAATTGTGTAAGGCCCCCAAATAAATGAAAAAAAAAAAAGGCCCCCACTTGAAAATATATATATATATATATAATATTTATCTATATATTTTAATTACAAAAAAAAATTAAGTACTTTTATTGGTCAATAAAATGCATTAAAAATGTCATATTATATCCTAAAATACAGAATACTACACAATAACAATGCACACAACTTTATTGGACAAGACTGCACAATGCTATGTGCACTGTGCAGTCTTGTTCATAAGTCCCAACAAATCACAATGCCTAAGCTAAGCTGGTCCCCACATAGCCTCACACTAATTAATAAGTTATCACATTTTTTTTAATGCAAACTCCTACTTTATTAATTATTATAAATTATCACACCAATAATATGATGTATATTAAATCAACTCATTTGTATTATAGTGAAACTAATTTATTGAACCATGTAATAAATTAATTTTTATTTGTGTAGGTTTAGACTTTAAAGTTTAAAAAAGAATCCACTTAAAATTTTTGCCTAACGCCCCCAAAATTGTTGAGCTGGCCCTGCTTACCCAAAACTCTCTCTCTCTCTTTCTCTCTCATAATCCAGTGATGCCTTAGATAACACCAACATGAATGGAGTTGAAAATGTCATCCAATTCATCTTTTTCATTGGAACTATCATTTGCATCGTCTTCATGGTCGTAGTCAAAATAATGATTGTATGTTGCTTTCCCCTTCAGTGACCTTTTGGCCATCAAAACCACCAACATGGCTTCTTATCAAATACTACCCTCCAACAATTCACAGAGTCCATCGGAACTGCCCCCCAACACTCCATCGATATCGTTGAACTAGGTCTTGATGAAGCCACCCTACATAACTACCCAAAGCTCTTTTATGCCCAAGCCAAGCTCCATAAGGGCAACTCTACCTCATCCTGTTGTTCAATATGCTTGACTAATTACGGTGACATAGATGTGTCGCTCTTGTTACCTGATTGTGGTCATCTCTTTCATCTTAAATGTGTGGATTCATGGTTACGACTGCATTCTACATGTCTGGTGTGTTGAAACTTGCCTCTTGCTTAGGTGGCAACTTCATTGGGAGAGACATCCCTGACTTGATTAATGGAATAGCTCTTCTACAACTATACCATTTGCTACAACTTGTAAAAGTGGTGGATTAGAAGTAATGGATAACTTTTACATGGATCCACCATTTCATTTCTATTATTTACCATCAATCATGTTAGAGCGTAGCAAAAGTTGTAACAGTTGTGTCTCTAATTGGAATATAATTGATAAAGATCCATGCACTCTTGTACGTTTGTTTAGACCGCTTAAACAGATTGTTTAACCTAATATATTAACCAAGTGATTACTTAGATTAATTATTCAAATCTAGGTTAAACACAAATATATCATATCATGCAAAGTAGTAGAAAATAAATAACACCACGATATGATGACCTAGGAAAACCGATGAAACTAATCGTTTCAAGGTAAAAACCTTGGAGGATTTGATCTAGCTATCCTCAAGGTAAACCAAATCCACTATAAGAGAATTGAAGATTTTACAAAAGATTTAATCCTAAATCTAATGCTACCTCCAGTAGTAACTTATTATTACAACCATATGCAAGCTTCGAATCCATAAACTCATTCTTTTCTTGGATTACAGTAACACAAGTTGCCTTGCTTATGACTTTGAGATCCTACTCAAAGATTTCAGATCACCTTCAATTGTTGATCTTGTAGCAGCAACTTCTGCAACACCAGATCTTGAGATTCTTCAAGGAATATTACCAGTAGAAGACTTTAGAAAGGTATGGGTACAAAAACCCTAAATCTACAATTTTAGGCACAAGATGCACTCTTTTCTCTCTAAGAGCTTTGAAAACGTAGTTAGGGTTTTTCTTTACATACTAGAGGTGTTTCACTTGAAACCCAAAACATTCAAGCAGAATTTAGGCTAAAATAGAATTCTGCAGAAATTTCATGTTTACGATTTTCGATGGGTCAAATCTAATTTTCGATTGGTCAGATTTCACTAAATTCAAATTCTTCTTTCTTCAGCTTGTATGTTCTTGTGTTCTGACTTATAACACCTTAAGCATTATTTAATAAACTCTATAGACTTTAAGATCTATACATAGACAAGTTTGTTCTCACGATTTGCCAATTGTTCCAAACTTTTAGAACCTAACAATCTCCCTCTTTGGCCATCTGTGAAAAAACTTACAAACAATATGAAATGCTCAAATACAAGAGTAACCCAATTACTATAAAATGCCCAATTACATCACAAATCCCAATCTATTACTTCAAACCTAAAAGTTGCTAGAAGAGGCAAGAGGTTTTGATTGGAATGTACCTATCTTTCCTGAAACACTCAAAATAGCACATCACCGTATGTGTGGAAATAAAGACAAAAAAACAATATAAAACACAATAATAACAAATATGAGACTATAATCAAACTAAAGCAAACTAACTCTCCCCCTAAGTCAAAAAAAAAAAAAAAAAAAAAAAACCTTTTCCAAATCAATTAAAAAACCTTTTCCAAATTTCATCTATTTCTCCCCCTTTTTGTCACATATTGGCAAAACCAATCCAAACAAAGAGTAGATAGTAAACATACAAAACAAAGGAGAAGAGAAAATAGAGAATCAAGAAGGCAACTCCCCTTATGAATAGCATAGGTTTTATAAATAGCTTTCTCCAAGTTTAAAAAAAGAAAAAAAAATTGGGGAAAATTTAGGAGGTGGGGAAAACTAAAAAGACACAAATCTAACCCAAAAAAAAAAAAAAAAAGTTGAGGATACACATGAACACAAATATTCTCTCTTTCAATATATGCAAACTTGACACTATGTGACCCATAAACAGATGCATATAAACATTCTAGGTACAATCAGTTAAGTCTATACAATATAGACCTCAATGATATAAAAATTCACCATGTAATGTTTTAGAGAAAATATTTGCACATTTATTGTCCATCATATCTAAAAAAAAAAATCCAACTTTCAACAGTCACACATTAAGAAAAATAGCATGTACTAAAATGTACAAAACTCTAAAATTAATTAATCAATTTTTAAATCAAATTGAGCACCCAATTTAGCAAAGTGTATGCATGATATGTGTGAAAACAGTGAGATATATGACTGCAAGAATGCAAGATGGACAAAAAAAAACAATATAATGCATGTGAATCCTAACAAAAATGATGCATGAAAGACAGATTGATCAAGAAACTAAAAACCAAAAACTTTCTAGTTTTGATCGGTCGAAAGGAATCAAGCCAGGAATCAAAAAACACTTAAAAACATATTTGACTGATCAAGAGGAATCGAGTGAGGAATTGAGGCAAGCCAAGAGTTTTTGATTAAAACTGGAATTTTATTTTTCCTTTTCAATTAGTCAAAAGACTAACTCGATTGGTCGAATTATAAAGAAACAAAATTTTTGAAGAATTTTGGAAATTTTTTTGCAGAATCGTTGGAAAAACTGTTTTTATGATATGACATGTATGTTCATGACTTCGTATGTTTTCAAAACCAAAATTTTCAAAGAAAAATTCAAACTTTATCAAATTTCCTCACTCCCCAAAATGCATTAAACATATCAAGAAGTTTAATTTTGGAAGGCCACAAAACTTAACACACAATTACATGTACCAAATTTAACAAAATTTTGCTTGTGGTGTGTGCAACTAGCAAGTGCATGAGATACTCACAAGGTGACATGTAAATAGAGAATAAACTCACTTTCCACATTATTTATCACATAAGCTTGAAAGTGACTATCACCTAAAGAGTTACATCATATAACTCCCACATCTCTTAAAAAAAACGCTAGCAACCATGCTTTTTTTTTTTTTTTTTTTGAAGCATATTTTTCTTTGTTTTTCATTTTGCTTTTTACTTCTTTTAACTATGGTACAATAACACCTTAAGTATTTTGCTATGCAAGTGCTACACCTTACCAAGCACAGTTTTTATGATTTGCACACAGGTGTTCATGATTGGCGAGTAACAGTGGTGAGATGGTTATTTATGTCTTTCTCCTAGGATTTTTTAGTCCTTACAATCAAAAGAATGTGACTTCAAAATCAAGAACATCTATTTAAAAGTTATAAACAACTCACACAATATAAGCACTACATAGCACAAACTAGTAAAGTGCAGAAAAATAAAGCTCATCAAAGTTAAACAAGGTACACAGTCATGAAATGCAAATTTCATAAGCCAACCTCAATTACACATCTTGAAGATGCATAATACAAAAAACAATGAAAATATTTTTGGGTTTTTAAATTTTTAACCAAAAACAAAAAGCACACATTATGCTAAATAAAAAATGCAACAACAATGCATGACAGTGCTCAACTAAGCTATAAAGGGTACATAAACAAGAAATAACAATTTCTTAATTAACTCATGAGTACATGTACAAACTAGTACATACTCATACAAAATTATAATTATCTCAAAATAGTCATGCACTTAGTTATGCAACACATACTTTCTATGTTTCTCCACAATATCAAGCATGTTTTGAATCAAGAGAGAGATATCATAATTCATGTAATCCTCAAGAAAAATAAAAGTAGACACAAAATAAAATATTCTTGTCTTTTTGAAAATTTTCAATATTTTTGGATTTAAAAAAAAATCAAAACAACCAAAAACTAAAAGTAAACATATCCACAAACAATTGAAAGAATTAAATTAAGGACAAGTAAACAACACTCACCTTAGCAAGTCTTTTCTTACCATATAGCACGAGGCTTTGGCTTTGTAGGTGAAAAACCATGAGAAACAAAGTGTATTTGAGGGATTACAAACTTCTTTTGAGATAGACTGAAATTTTGCAATTTTCTTTCACAAGCCAGCAAGTTTAAATTTTTCAAAAACATATGAAACAATTTGTCAAGACTTATTGCAAGAGAAAAGTCATCACATATCCTAGATTGAAACACTGCATGCTTAAATTTCAATTTATAATAGTTAGGTTGAATGTGACCAAACACACCACAAAAGTGACACACAGGAACAAATTTAAGAACATTAGTATTCCTATTAGCAGATTTAGTCTCAGATTTTGGTTTTTGCCTCAACAAAGAACAATTTGGTCTAATATGACCAACAACACCACAAATATGACAGGTAGGCACAAAAATAGATTTCTTATGCAATCTATTAGTAGATTTAGACTTAGATTTAGAAACTTCAGCATCTACATTAGAACTTTTACCTTTGTCTAACCTAGTAACATAAGCCTTTTCTTTATGATTCCTCTTGAAGGAAGGGATATAAATTTTTCCAGCTTTAGGCTTAGGAGAAACAAAAACACATCTATCAACAATAGCAGGCTTGGTACTAGTCAAGTTTTCAAGTTTAGCTTTAGATTCAATTAACTCTTGTTTCAAGCTTTTCATCTTCTCATCTTTAGAGGAAATTTGATTTCTCAAATATTCATTCTTTTTGTTAGATTCATCTAATCTCATAGTCAATTTCACTTTTTCATGATTAGCCAATTTTAACTCTTCGTTGAATTTCTTAGCAATTTTCACAAATTTAGTTAATTCCCCACGAAGAGTTTCACAGGCATCAAAAAGATCAACAAAAACATTAGTGTCCTTTTTCTTTTTTTTTTTCAAATTATCACAAATATGAGCAGACAAACACTTAAAATTATCCATGATAGAAGGGATTAAGGATCAACTTTAGGTTACGAAACCTATAAACAAGAGCTAACCCACTCTGATACCAATTGTATGTTCGTTTAGACCCCTTAAACAGATTTTTTAACCTAATATATTAACCAAATGATAACTTAGATTAATTATTCAGATCTAGGTTAAACACAAATATATCATATCATGCAAAGTAGCAGAAAATAAATAATATCACGATATGATGACCTAGGAAAACCAATGAAACTAACCATTTCAAGGTAAAAACCTAGAGAGAATTTGACCTAGCTATCCTGAAGGTAAACCAAATCCACTATAAGAGAATTGAAGTTTTTACAAAAGATTTAACCTTAAATTTATTGCTACCTTCAGTAGTAACTTACTGACATGGCCACATGCAAGCTCTGAATCCATAGACTCCTTCTCTTCTTGGATTTAGAGCAACATAAGCCACCTTGCTTGTGACTTTGATATCCCACTCAAAGATTCAGATCACTTTCACTTGTTGATCTTGTAGCAACAACTTCTACAACACTAGATCTTGAGATTCTTCAAGGACTATTGCTAGTAGTAGACAATAAAGAGGTATGGGTACAAAAACCCTAAATCTACAATTTTAGGCACAAGATGAACTCTTTTCTTTCTAAGAGCTCTGAAAACATAATTAGGGTTTTCCTTTATATACTAGAAGTGTTTCACTTGAAACCCAAAACATTTAAGTAGAGCTTGTGCTGAAATGGAATTCTGTTGAAATTTCATGTTTGCGATTTTTGATCGGTTGGATCTAATTTCAATCAGTCAAATTACACTAAATTTGAATTCTTTTCTGCAGCTTGTATATGCTTGTGTTGTGACTTGTAACACCTTGAGCATTGTTTAATAAACTCTATAGACTATAAAGTCTATACCTAGATAAATTTGTGGTCACAGTTTGCCAATTGTTCTAAACTTTTAGAACCTAACAACTCTGTTTGGTGAGTTTTCACTTGATTTTGTATTAAAGAACATTTCCACCTAAGTTTTTGTCAAAAATGGTTAAAGAGGAGTGCAAAGATTGTATTATTGATTTATTATATAATATATGAAATGGACAGTAGAATTAGAATAATTAATATTTATTCGAAGACTAGCCTAGAATTATAGTAGATATAATAATGTTAGTAGTATAGTACACTACAATGCGCTAAAAATACTACAAAATGTTCACAATATAATGTAACAATGACTGTAATTTATAAATTTCATCAATCTAATTCATGAATGTTTGAATTACATTTTTGTAATTGGTGGCATACCAATTTGTAAGCCTATAGTAAAATTTATGTATTCTTAAAAATGTAAAGAAATGTAGGCTTTTTCCCTAAGAGGTTTTTTTTTTTTTTTGGTAGTGGGCTCTGGCCTAAGTTGCCTAGGCCTTGGGCCACTTAACACGTTGAAACTAATGGCAAAATACCAGTATACCACCACACATTGGCTTTGTGTTCTACTGGTAAGCGGGAAAATTTTATGAGTGTTAGATTCATTTTTCTGAATACCCATTGTTAATAATCTCTCTCGTCAACTTTAACTTTCATTATCATAAAACATCGGCCCATTTTCAACATTCCTGGGTTCATTACCAATAGACATAGCCTTGCCAAAAGCCATTTTCATTATGTTGATCTAAACACAAATTACCACAGTAGCTTATTTCAACCAAGGGACCGGTCATTGGACTAAACAAAGTTTCTCTCCAAACTAATTTGGAAAAAAATCCTTCAAACTTCTTATATATCTTTATATTTAATTTGAATTTTGAAAATTTAACTGTCGAATTTCAGATTCATTGTCGATTATGACTAACTCGATTCTTTGACATGTCATGTCATACTCAGGGCCGGCTCAACAACTTTGGAAGCCTAAGGTGAAAATTTTAATTGGGGTCTTTTTTATATTTAAATATTAATTAAATAATATTTATTGATTTTTTTAATTTTTATTTAAAATCTATTTTTCTTGCTTTCTGAGATGCAAAATTACTAGTTAAATTTTTGTATTTAAGTTCTTCTAAAAATTAATTTATTACATGGTTCAATAAGTATCACTATAATACAAATAGGTTGATATGATATACATCAAATTATCAATTAGTGTGATAACTTATAGAAACTAGCGTTTAACCCGCGCAATGCGCGGGATCATTTTATAATTTAGGCTCACCTTTACGTCACTCACACCATTAAACTCCTTTGATAGGATTGAGCTTTGTGTTGCATGTAAGACATGCAAAAATAATACCCCATTTGTTGTTAACATTAACAATCTTGGCTTTGCATGTCACCAATTAATTTTATCTATATAAAATTGTATATATTTAACATTATGCTATTCCTTTTTCTTTATTTAACAGATTAACAACTTTCCTAATACTTGAACAATTTGGGACTCCAAAAAAGGAAAAAAGTAAGAGACCAAGCACAATAGATTAATAGGTTTCTTGATATTTAGTTTTCCAAAAGTTGGCGATCTCCCGCAATGGTTTGTATTTTAATTTTCTCAACTCCGAATATTTGCCTTATTCATACCCTTTAGTTGTTATTTGTATAATATAAACCCAAAAGGTCAACAATCAAGCTCAGTACTTAATTAGGACTCAGATTCATTACTTGAAATTAGAAGCTTTTTAATGTAGCACCTATAAAAATGCATACTCATAGCATTCTCAATTTTCATCAATCTTGTATTCCCAAAATAAGGCTACACTAAACAATGCAGCAATCTAATAGAGGCAAATGAATTACAATCTACATTTATAACTGAGTTCAAAATTAGAATCACATATATTACAAAACTTAAATTCATGTTGATATAAGAGTCTCAGGATGCTCAGATTACAAAACCACAGCCTAAATACAAAAAATTAAATCTCTCATAATCTGAAATAAAACAGAAAATTAAGTAAATAAGAAAAGGGTATGAAGAATAGAGCTTGGTGCATAATTCTTAAGCATTTTTTATGCATCCAAGTCTTCTATTTCAGCAACTATTTTTCTATTATGTAAGAAAGTTATCCATCTAGTCCTTTAGGAGGTCCTTTTGGCATAATTTCCTTTGTGACTTTTGGAATGTCAAAGTTGATGTAGAGCTTTGTTGCCCACATGAATGACAGTCAATAGTTACCTACAAATTTTTTTAATCAGTTAGGCATTAACAATTGTCATGTTTTCATTTAAAGTATATGAGAATAATATCTAATAATATTTAAAGAAACACCCAGACGATCAAATAGTTAAAACTTAGAGGTGAGAAAAACATAACTTTCATTTCACAGAAATAATATAACTCTCATGCTCAACACATACTGCAAAGATCAAAACCACATCTATAACACAAAACACAAAGTAGCAAGGCACAAATTAATTAAGTTTAAATATAACTTAAGAAACCAAAATGCTCTAAAATAGAAAATGTAGTGAGCTCAAGTATAAGCGAAATCTAGTTTTCAATCATACTTTACCCAAGGATTTCTATGGGTAATAGTGATCTGTGCAATTATTCTCTTTGGACTCTATGATATATCTACTCCCTTTAATTTAATTTAATTTGGCATGATGTTTCTATGGATAATAGTGATCTATGCAACATCTAGCTGAGCTGGTTTTTGGTTTGCACAGCATGTGAAACCAAAAAATGACATCTCTTAACCATTAGAACAGAGATTGCAAACTATTTTTCATGTTGCATCAAATGTTGTAGCCTTACTTCCTACTTTTAAAGACCTACAACAGAAGGTAAGATCCAATTCATGTCTAGTGGAATTTCAAGTGCATTGTATCATGCGCGTGGTGTGTAACTGCTATAACTTTTACTACTACTTTGGTATCAGTTTATGGATTTTTGGTTTTCTTCCTTGGCTGTGGTGAGCACTTTTGTACACCTAACTATTCTTAGTGAAACTGCAAAAAGGGCAATCCATATAATTGCAGCCATTATTTCCAATTGCTTAAAAAAAAAAAAAAAAAAAAAAAAAAAAAAAAAAAAACATAGCAATTTTAAATTGCAGCAGAGAAAGATGAAAGAAATACTGCAAACGAAGCCTAAGAAAACATTGAAAATATGGGTTGAACTGTAAAAAGTAATGCAGTAGTTTAGTGAAAATTTAAATCTGAAAAATGAAGGTTTGGACCACGACCAATCAAAACTTGATTCTGCATTTGTTAGTGGTTCATGTACAGCCTAGAATTCAGATAGCTACAAAATCTATCAATAATTAAAATTATTTTAGTAATAGGAGGGGGTTAAAAAAAGGTTAGTTCCAAAAAAAAAAAAATTAGTGGAGTACAGAGCAAAAAATGATGATATAAATAGCAAGAAGTGTTTTGTTAGCAAACAAAGAAAACCACATCAAGTGTCAAATTCACTTTTTGGAAACTGGAAAAAAAACGAATGAAATGTTATTTTCCTAAAAACACTAATGAAATGGTAAAAATAACAAATAAAATAGTAAATATATTGAAGTTGGTGATAGCTGGTGGCTAGAACACATGAGCCACACATGTGGTAGGAGTTGGAGCAATCCAGCAAATTGTAATCTGAAAAAAGAAACCTTCGACTTAGAGATTCATAAGTAAAAAACTGTAAAAGGGACAAAGAAGTAAGGAGGAAGAAGAAGAAGAAGAAGAAGAAAAAGAAGAAGAAGGAAAGAAAAACTAGACTAAATACTGAGTCTAGATGCCAAATACTAAGGACTCAGAGAGAGAGAGAGACCAAGAAATGGGTCTCCTTTCATGGTCAACTCCAACTCTCCAATGTAAGTTTGTTCAAAAAAAATTTGTATACATCCTAGTTTTTTTGAATGCCCATTTAATTTTAATTTTATTTTTCATTTTTTGTGTGGGATATACAAAGTTTATAACTATACAGGATGATAATCTTATCTTTATAAAAACATTATAGGGAGAGTTTGGGGGCCAAAATTGTTTATGTTCTTTTGAAAAGTTTTGTAGAACACTATCAGTAGAGACTGCAAAGTAGAAACAGGTAGTGAGAGAAAAAACTCTATTGGATACCACTAACAATGTAAAAAATCTATTCTAGAATGATCAAAACATGCAACCCACGTGATTTTTTTTTTTTAAACTGTGATGAGAATTTGTAAAGAATAAAACATGTTAGCCACGCAAGTTCTTCAACACCACATTATCTTAAAAGCGAAGTTTAAATTTGAGTCAATTGATGTTTTATAAAAAAAAAAAAAAAAAAAATGCCCTAAACAAAATTAAATCTAACACAAATACCCAAAATAAAATAAATCTCTTAAAGCAACTATTTGATTCTAACCAAAAGACTTTAGTTCAAACGGATTCCAAACCAAATTGTAGACTTTAAAGCCAAATTTGTTATTTTTATTTAAACGCTTTACCTACCAATGGGTGTGAATACTCTGTTTCCTCTTTCTCGCTGTCCATCTCTTCGTCTTTGTGTGTGACTTACAGTTACCAACTTTCTCTTAATGTTGATTCTAAATGTTTTGGTTTCTTTATATGTAAACAGCAAGAGGTTGTCAGTCATAAGGTTTAAGCAAAAAAAATCAAACCAAAAAAATCAAAATACCTTAATCTCAGCCAAATACGTGCAGCAAAAACAATCCTAAGCCTAAATAATATTTAATGCCAATTTCTTTCTCAAAAAGTAAAAAATGTTTTGGAAAATTGAAACTTACTGATAGCAAGTCAGCAAGAGACCGGATGATTGCAGAAGGCCAGAATAGCGGTAATGGCAGTCCTCAAATGTTTCTCTCTCTACCTTGTGATCTCTATCAATCACTGTTTTTGGCTTCTAAATACCTACCAAAACATTCAAAAACCTAAAATCAAAATTAAAAGTAGGATTGGAAAAACTAAGAACCAATTGGAATCCAAATATCTACCAAAACTGAAAACCCAAAGAGTGAGAGAGAAAAACCTGAATGGCCAGTGCTCCAAAGAGAGAAAAAAAGAGAAAAGAAGTTACCTGTGAAAAAGGAGATTGGTGGTGAATCAACAGCAAAACTGGTTTTCCAAATCAAAACCCCAGGAAAAAAAAAAAAAAAAAAAACTTTGAACGCAGATATTAGAAAACAAGGAAAGGCTTAGTGATTTCTGTAATCCAAAATAGGGAAAAAAAATATCAAAAAATTGAGAAAACAAACATTTTCATGGAGAACCCAAAAACCTAAAACAAAAAGGAATCAAAGCCAAGATCAAATCTAAACGTATCCAACAAAAAAAAAAACTCAATAAAAAGTAATATTTCATACCCAAGTCTTAAAAAATGAAGAAAAATGTACCGAAGCCGGTTCTGATACCCGCAGATCTCTGATTGCGCCTTCATTGTGAAGGCGAACTCGCGCTTGTGACCCGTTCGAACTCGACATAGCAACACGAACTCCTTCGAATCTGTACCATTCGCCATACACACACACACAAAGATCGATTCAAATCTGATTTTTCAAAAAAATTTAAAAATTTCAGGAATTCAATAATATAAAGAGCAAGAAACAAATATGTGAATCTTGAATCGGAAAAAGATTGAATTAAAGAACAAACCTGTAGCCTGGATTGAAGGGATTGAATATTCTTGAAGAAAAAGATTAGGGTTCGTGAGAAGAGAGAGAGAGAGAGTTTGGGGATATTGGAAGAGACTGTACGGCTTTTCTTCATCTTGAATGGTGTTTGATGTTTTGGGTTTCAGTTTTTGATCTCTCGATCTCTCTCTCCTTATCCGTTCTCCGTTCTCTGTCTTTCATCGCTTCTCAATTTCCATTTCCGTGTATGCTTTAATTTTAACCGGTTATTTTGTTGTTATTTATAACAACAGGCTTTTAAACAGTGTGTAGCAATACCAAACAACCTAATTTATCACCTTTTTATTTAAACCAGTTTTTTAATTGCAAGCGTGTGCAGAGTTTTGAAGTACCAAATGTTGCAACATACGGGTTTTTAAAGGAAAAATTGAATACGTGTCAGTAGTTTAAGGGGGTCATTTTGCCTAACGTGTCAGCACTTGGTAAAAGTTTCTGCTATTATATATAGTATTAGATAATGGACAAATTAAAAGTAAAAGAGATGGTACAATGGGTGGGGTAGTGTATGCCTATGCATATATAGTGTAACAGTGGCTGAGTTAGTGTTTTTAGTGATAAGAGCATTCTTATCAGCTCTCTCATAAAAAATGCTATTTTAACATATCAAAAACCTACTTTATCATTTTAGCACACCATTTTACAATTCACTATTTATCACATCTTCTGTTTTTCAATTCTATACATTAAAATAATATATCCAACACATTAAATAATATTAAACAAATTCCAACACATTAAACTACAATCACAATCAACCTCCACAAACCACCAATGACAATGGCAACGGCAACGGCAATGGCAAATCACCACCAATGGCAAATCAACCTCCACAAACTACAATCACAATCACTGGATCTCCAACAAATTCCAAATCCAAAAACCTCAACAAAAGAGAAAAGAAAAAGAAAAGGAAACTCAATATCTTCAACAAACACTGCCAGCCAACTATAGCCACAAACACCGCCGCCCACTACAGCCATAAACATCGCCAGCCCAAAACTCAACCAACCACTGCCGCAACCACAACACCACCACCAGCCTAAAATCCTAACCCAACCGATCAATCAATGACCCAAAACCCACACATTGAAACCCATTATAGCCACAAACACCACCGCCTACTACAGCCACAAACATCACCGGCCCAAAACTCAACCAACCATCGCCACAACCACGACACCACCACCTGCCTAAAATCCCAACCCAACCAATCAATCAATGACCCAAAACCCACACATTGAAACCCACTAGAGCCACAAACACCATCGCCCACTATAGCCACAAACATTGCCGGCCCAAAACTCAACCAACCACCGCCATAACCACAACACCACCACCAGCCTAAAATCCCAACCCAACCGATCAATCAATGACCTAAAACCCACACATCGAAACCCATCCCAAATCTCACACCCACGACCCGATTAAGAGATCTGAAGGTCGGCGGCGTGGGCTATGGAGGTCGGTGGCGAGGGCTGTGGAGGTTGACGACGAGGTGAGACGGCGAGAGATCTTGAGCAAAGATGAGAGAGATCTTAAGCAAACTGAGAGGGAAGATATAGAGAGTGACGGAGAGAGAAGAGAAAAGAATAAAGTGATAAGAGAGGAGAGAAAAAAGAGAATAAAAAAGTATTAAACCAAAATGGCATTGCTGTCTGTACGCTCTCATATTTGAGAGCGTACTGTAGCATGTCTCAAAATTTTGAGACATTTAGCATACCTGATGAGGGTCTGTATTTGTGTTTAGTGTGCCAAGTGTGTCAAATATTTGGCATTTGGCACATTTGAGATAGCTGATGAGAATGCTCTAATGAGTGGGACCTGTGCATTGGCTGGCTATGCTTGCTGTAGTGCTAATATGCAATCTGCAGTCTGTAGTGTAGTCAGCAGTGTGTTGTCCTATCAATTGTGCAAAGGCTCGTGTGCAGATTTAAAAAAAAAAAATGAAAAGAAGCCAACACTTATCAGTTATCACAAACCATGCTCATCAATTTTCATGAAAATTTCAAAAAGAGAGAGGAGGTTACCTCAGATTGCTATGCCCACACACAACAACAACACACATTGTCCACCATTGAAGGTAGTGAAACTATTGCAAAGAATAATAGAATGAAAGAAAGCTTATAATAAAATATTAAGGATTCAAGATGAAGAAAAGAAATGCGAGAATATAGATGGAAAGACAGAGAGATATAGAAATGAGAGATTTTTTATTATTTATGTTTACAGTTTTTTTTTTTTTTAGAAATTTATAATCTCTAACATATTTCAAGACATTTATGTTGTATTATTAATGAATTTGCTTGATAATAATTTTAATTTTAGTAGATTTCAAGAATGAGTTAATGAATTTGTCTCCTATGATTTAATTTTAATTTGTTAGCAGAAATGTCGAATTTTGACTATTTTTGACTATTTTTGTTTTTTTTTTTTGTTTTTTTTTTTTTCAGTCTTTTGTATTTTAGGATACAATGAGACATTTTTAATGCATCTATTAACCAATAAAAGGACTTAATTTTTTTTAATTAAAATATATAGATAAACATTAAATATATTAATACAAGTGGGGGCCTTCTTTTATTTGGGGATCTTAGGTAATGAATCAGTTGTGTCTAAAAGCTCGAAATTATGTGAATACACAAGAGCTTGTTGAGACCCCCAATTAAAAATTACGGCTAAATTGTTTTTACTCTAACTTATCTAAGTGTGGAACAAGAGTAAATGAAACGCAATAAACTGATAACTACTCTAGTGCATAAACATGAATAACAAACAATAAAAGTAAAACATAAGAGTAATGGAAGAAAGATGCAACCACAAGATAACACCAAGACGTGTTATTAAAGAAGAAACCAAAAAACTCGGCAAAAAACCTCTTTGCCACCCTCCAAGCAGTAAATCGATCCACTAGAGAATAAAAGTTAGAGCACACGAATAAAAAAAGACCCCCAAGCCTAGTCTACCCCATTTACTTGAACCCTCTAAGCTCCTGCAACCAATTGACTTCGCCAAACCTTGTCTTCTCTAGCTCTCTGGATCACGTAATACACCTGATTGCATCCGCCAAGCCTCACCCAAAACTTCCCAAGCTCTGAAACACTCTCTATACTCTGAAAATGTGTGAGTTGTGTTTGGGTACAAATCTCTTCTCAAGGTATGACAATGGGAGAGGGAATGAGAAGAGGCTAGAATGATTTCTCACTAAGGATGAGTAGTTCTCTCTCTAAAAGATGGGTATGTATGTTGTAGAAGACCTATCTAGGGTTTTTCTCTCTCAATGGCCTCCTTCAATTTCTATGGGTAATGAGGGTATATATAGTATGGGTGAAGGGTAAAAAAGTCACACTCAAAAACCTTTCAGGTAGAATGTTTCTCAACTACCTCGCGGGAAGGCTTTACCCACAAGACACTCACGAAATTGACAGCCTGGCACGACTCTTCAGCTTCTAGACATGTGCTTCTCATGTGGCTACTTCGCAAGTTAGCTTCTCGCGAGCTTCTTGTGAAATCCACTTGATCTTCAATTAAGCTTGAATTTTTACCAACTTAATACTAAACCCAATACAATAAAATCCCACAAAATTAAAGCAATTACAACATTTTTTGTCATGGAATAAGCTAACACTAATGTTATGAGAAAAACCATAACTTAACACATATATTATATGCATGTTATAATAGTGGGGCATAAATTGAAAAGAAAAATAACAATTATTATTATAGCATGCATATTTTATAATATCATAATATATTATATAATAATTATAAATAAATAAATAAATATATATATATATATATATATATTAAATTTTTTTCATATATAAATGGATTATTGATTATTGGCTAGTTTTTTTTTTTTTAATTTTTTATAAGATTAGTTTTCCTCCACTGTCACATAAATCCTAAATAAAAATTATAATTAAAAAATATTGACTGCCTTGGTTCTTTGACACGTTAAATACCTACCAAAGATATTGCTCAAAAAGTCAAAGAAAATTTATGTTCATGACTCATGATTGCTTTTTTTTTTTTTTTTTTGGTTACTCCTTGTTAGGTTCTAAGATTTTAGAAACTAAATGTATTAGAACTTCACTTTGTATATGTTGGCAAACCATGATCAAAACAATGAGTCTAGGTTTAGGCTTGCTCAAATTTTATTTGTTATAGTTTGAATCGAGTTGAATGCGAAAACTTGCTGTGCATATTGCAAAGCTCGATTGATTGAAAGTAAGGCTCGAACGATCAAGAATATTATCTGCAGAATTTGAATTAAGTCTAAACAGCAGTTCAAGCCCACTAAGGATTAGGGTTTTAGATCTACTTCTACTAGTATATAGAGGAAACCTTAAGCACGTTTTTATAAAGGCATTTTAGAGAGAGATTAAAGCGCATCTTGTGCCTTTTTTTTTAGATCTAGGGTTTTGTAGCCAAAATCTCTCTAAGGTCTTTGTTAAGTTATGTGTTGAATCTTTTGTGAGATCTAGATGTGTTTACCTTCATACACACACATAGAGCTATCAAGATCAAGATTTGCATCAAGAACTTGATGGTGGTTTTAGTTGCTCCATAAAGAACTTTCAAGAAAATACAAAACCTTTGAGTGGAGTCTCAAAGTCACAAGTAGGAGAACTTGTGGTTGCTATAGATCAAAGAAAGAAGTAGTCTATGGACTCTGAGCTATCATGTGGTTGTGGTAGTAAGTTTTCTACTCAAGGTAGCAATAGAATGTTAGTGGTCTAAATTCTATTGTAAAAACATCAATTCTTTCATAATGGATTTGTTTTACCTTGAGGATAGTTAGGTTAAATCCTCCCCAAGTTTTTAACTTGTTAGGTTTTCTTGGGTTATCATATCGTTGTGTTCTTTATATTTCCACATTATGTACATGATATGATTTTATTGTTTTAACCTAGATCTGAATAATAAATCTAAGTATTCACTTAGTTAATTGATTAGATTAAACAATCTAGTTCACAGGGATTTAAAAACATACAAGTGATATCAGAGCAGAATGTTTAAAAATGTACAAGTGGTATTATACAAGTGGTAAAAATGTATCAAGCCCGCTGTTGATAACAAAAGTGTTTCTGTTTCTCTTAAGCCTAAAACTGAGAAAGTTTATATCCTTCCTTTCAAGAGGAATAATAAAGAAAATGCTTATTTTGCTAAGTTAGACAAAGGTAAAAGTTCTGATGTAAACACTGAAGTTTCTAAACCTATGTCTAAACCTACTATTAGAGAGCATAATAAATATGTTTTTGTGCCTACTTGTCACCTTTGTGGTGTTGTTGGTCATATTAGACCAAATAGTTCTTTGTTGAGGTAAAAACCAAAATCTGAGACTAGATTTGTTGTTAGGAATACTGATGTTTCTAAATTTGTTACTGTTTGTCACTTTTGTGGTATCTTCGGTCACATTCGTCTTAATTGTCATAAATTGAAATTTAAAAATTCTGTATTTCAATCTAAGATATGTGATGATATTTCTCCTGCCATAAGTCCATACAAATTGTTTCATATTCTTTTGAAAAATTTAAGCTTGTTGGCTTGTGAAAAGAATTTGCAGGATTTCAGTCATTCTCAGAAGATTGGTATAATCCCTCAAATACACTTTGCTTCTCATGGATTTTCACCTACAAAGCCGAAGACTTGTGCTATATGGGTGAGAAAAGATTCTCTAAGGTGAGTATTGCTTACTTGTCCTTAATTTAATTTTTTCAATTAATTGTGGACGTGTTTTCTTTTAGTTTTTTATTGTTTTATTTTCTTAGGTTGTTTTGATTATTAAAAAAACCCAAAAACATTGAAAATTTTCAAAAAGACAAAAATATTTTATTTTGTGTCTAGATTTATTTTTCTTGAGGATTACATGAATTATAATATCTCTCTTTTGATTTAGAACTTGCTTGATATTGTTGAGAAACATAAAATGTATGTGTTATATAAGTGTTAAGCTATTTCTGATTTTGTGTGAGTATGTACTAATTTGTACATGTACTCGAGGGTTAATTAAGAAATTGATATTTCTTGTTGGTGTAACCTCCATAGCTTAGTTTAGCACTATCATGCATAGCTTTGCATTGTTCATGTAGCATAATGTATGCTTTTTGTTTTTTGTCATAATTTTTTTTTTTAAACCAAAAATATTTTTACGTGTTTTGTATTACACATCATGGATATGTAATTGAGGTTGGCCTTTATCTTTACATAACATGTTTGTGTACCTTGTTATGAGCTCATTTTTCTGCACTTTGCTAGTTTTAGCTATGTAGTGCATGTTGTGTAGGAGTTGTTTATAGTTTTTTATCACATGATCTTAATTTTGAAGTTACATGCTTTTGATTGTTAGGACTAAAACCTAAAGAGAAAGGCATAAATAACTATCTCACCACTGTTTACTAGCCAATCGTGAACACCTTAGTGCATATCATAAGATTTTGTGATTGAAAAAGTGTAGCACATGCACACAAAGAACATAAGGTGTAGCCTCGGATTAATAATAAAATTGGTGTGTACATTATTAGGCTGTAATAAAGAAGATATAAAGAAATAAAATTGGTGTGTACATTATCTGGCTTTAATAACTATTTCACAATGAAGTAAAAATGGTGTGTACATTATGAGGCAAAAAAAAAAAAATACATGATTGTGAGCTTGTTTTCTAGGAGATGTGGGAGTTATAGGATGTAATTCTTTAGGTGATAGTCACTTTCAAATTTATGAGATGAATAATGTAAAAATTGTGATTGATTACTGTCTACTGATTGATTACTATCTACATATTACCTCACATGTATCTCATGCTGTTACTAGTTGCACACACTTCACAAGTTATTCTTTGCTAAACTTAGTACATGAAATTGTGTGTGAACTAGTGTGGCCATCCAAGATTATGTTTTCTATGGTGTTTAATGCAAAATATGTTTAAGGGTTGGAAAAAATTGTGTTTTTGATGATTGAAAATCTTGATTTTGAAGTTTTGGGTTGAAAACAAATGTTTTTGAAAAACTTTTAAACTCAATCTCATGAATTTCATTTATGAAATTATTTGGTTGAAGTGTTTTCTACATAAAAATTCTATTGTTTTTCAAAAAATCCAGTTTTTTAGAATTTCGATCAATCAAGTGTAATTTTCGATAAATCGAAAATTTCCAAAATTTTCAAGTCTAGCTTCTGTCTGACTCGATTGGTATTTGATCGAAGCTCAACTGATCGAAACTGAAATATTGTCAGTTTTTAGAGTTTTGACCAAATTTTTTTTCTTGCATCATTTATGTTTAGGATTCACATGTATTGCGCTTTTTTTTTTTTTTGGGTATCATCTATCTTGCAGTTTTGTAGTCATATATCTCATTATTTTCACACATAACATGCATACACTTTGCTAAATTAGGTACTTAACTTGATTTAAAAATTGATTGATTAATTTTTTAGTCTTTTGTACATTTTAGTATATGCTATTTATGTGTGAACTGCAGAAAATATTTTTCTTAAGAGATGTAAGGTTGAATTTTATCAACCATTTTCTTATTCTGTGCCAATTTGCTTGTAATTCAGCATTTAGAAATCATGTATTTAGGTGGGAATCATATAAGGGTAGTGTGTGAGAGAGTGTGAAGAAAAGCTCAAGTTTATGCATTGGATCTTAGTAGGGCCTCGCAACTGGATCTCATGCCTGCCTCACAGCTTACAAGTCTCCAAAAGAGGCACATGTGTGAAGCATGCGGAGGAGTTGAAGAGTCATGCCAGTTGTTGCATTACAAGACAAAACTTCCAACTGGCCAGGCTGGTAGCTCGGGACTTAGGCTCGCGACTTAGTTAAGTCGCGAGGCCAAGTCGCAAGACTACTCTGTTTGGGAAAAACTGACCTTTCACATTCCAAACACACACTAGTATAAATACCTCTTATAACCACGAAATATAGAGAGCTTCCAGAAAGAATTTTAAGAGAGAAACCCTAGAAAAAAATAAGATTGACTTATCCACAATCTTCATCTTTTGATTCTCCAATTCCTCTACTCTCACCCTCTCCATAGTTACATCCTTGAGAGATACATTAGCCAAATCCTTTTCTTACCATACCCATATCTGTGAGAAGGTTATTTGATCCTTAGGAAGTAGTTAGGAAGGGACCAATTGATACTGGTTGATGCTATGGGTTATAGCAAGATTCGATAAGGTAAAGAAGACAAATGTTCAGCGTAACCTTGTTGGAGAAAGAAGCTTAGAGGACTTAGGTACACTAGGTAGATTAGTTCTGATTTACCTTTTTTTCATATTCCACACATACATTGTTTGTTAATAAGTTTGAATTGGTAATTTGTAATTTGGGGGTCTAAACGTTTAAGGGTATTTTATACACATTTTGAACATTCAATTGGTATTAGAGCGGGTGCACTTGCTGTGGTTTAATTACCTTAGTGTGATCCTTGACCCTGTTTGAGATGGACCAGTCTTAATCTTTAAATGTTCCACCATATTTTGATGGTAGCAACTATGCCTTTTGAAAAGTCCGGATGAGGGCATTCTTATGTTCAAGTGATGATACTGTTTGGGATGTTGTAGAAGTAGGATGGCCTAGGCCGGAGGGCGTTAAATCCACTTGGGATAAGGCAGCACTTGTGGCAGCTAACACTAACAGTAAATTTTTGAATTCTATTTTCTGTGATGTTTCTCTAGATGAGTTTCATAGGATTTCTCACATAACAATTGCTAAAGAGGCGTGGGAGATATTGGAGACCACCTATGAAGGCACGAAGAAGGTGAAGGATACTAAGTTGCAGATGCTAACCACTCAATTTGAAGAGTTGAAAATGAGTGAAAACAAGTCATTCGACTCATTCTATAGCAAGCTGAATGAGGTGGTTGTTGGCAAGTTCAACTTGGGTGAAAAGATGGAGGACTCAAAGATGGTGAGGAAAATCCTTCAATCATTGTCGGAGAGCTTCTGTGCAAAGGTTACAGTAATTGAAGAGAGTAAGGACCTTGATGATATCAAAGTTTAAGAACTAATTGACTCACTTCAAACATATGAGTTGTCATTGCCATCACAAAGGAAGAGCAAATGCCTTGCTCTTAAGACAATTAATGAGAGGGTAGAAGCTCACGACTCATCGGATGAGGATGTTGTCGATAAAGACGTGGCATATCTTGTGAAGAATTTTTGAAAGTTCTTGAAGTTCAAAAAGAATGAAAAATTTGATGAGAAAGGAAAATTCCCAAGTTTCGGAAAGGAGAAAAATGATTTCAAGAGGAAAGATGAGAAGGACTCTCAATCTTCTTAAGGAATCACTTGCTTCGAATGCAACAGACACAGACATTTCAAGAAAGAGTGTCCCAATTATTTGAAAGCGAAGGACAAGGTGTATGCGACTACTTTTAGTGATTTTGATTCCTCTAATTCAGTTTTAGATGAAAGCTATAATTGGAAGGGAAACTTCGGATGATTTGGGTGCAATAGTGAAAGAGCTTGGTAAGCACTCTAAATTGGAGTCAATTGGGACAGTTGAGGAATCTAAGGATGAGGAAGATGAAGAAATAGTGGGACTGCAAGAGACCTAAAATTCTTTCCTTGAGAAAACCGGTGAATATGTAAAAGTGGTTAACACAACCATTAAAAAGATGAAGAGGGTAGAGGAAGATTATAGAAGTCTTCTAGTGTGATATAAGGAGATCAAATGTGAAATGGAGATGCTAAATGGAGAGCTAACCAAAGCCTACTCAAAGGTAAAATTTCTTGAGCTTGAGGTGGTTCAAGCCAATGCTAAGATAGAGCAAATATCTTCCAAAAAGCTCGATGAAGTACTTGCTCATCAAAAACCTTTCTCCGATAGAACTAGATTGGGATATACTGGAGAGAGTAGTTCAGCTATCAATATCTCCAAGGAAGTTAAGTTTATGAAAGCCAAGGAACTGAAAGTAGTTGCCACTACTGCTGAGAAAGTAAAGGTGGAGAAGAACAGAAATGTGGCTAACTAACGGGTGTTGAATAAACCTTGTAACCAATTAGTGGTCAGGTCTGAAGCCAAAGGGAAATCATTTCCAAAATCACAAAGAGGTCTGAGAACAAAACATTTTTGCCATCATTGTGGACTTCAAGGACACACGAGACCAAATTGTCATAAGCTTAGAGCATTGAAGAATGCAAGTGATTAGAGGTTAAGAAGACCAAGAAATGACAAAAGGAATTGGGTTGTTGAGCGATTAAGAAGCTGAGATGGTGATTTCTAAGTGATGGATGTGATAAAAATGATTGATACATTCACCACCTATTTGGCAAACTTCAACAGAAGGTTTGAAAGCCACAACACTCGTAGCCAATCCTATAGGGATATCACCCCAAACACACGTGACGTGTAGGTGAAGAAGGGTACTCATGCATAAGCCTTACAACATGCCCATGCATTAATACTTCCTATGTTTTATGACTTTGATTGGTTATGTGTTTTTTGTTTTTGTTCTAGCTTGTGCTAAAAAATTGTGTTTGTTTGTTCACATTTATTTTAAATGTTTCCACATTGTTGCTTGTGATTAATCTTTTCTTACTTTTGTGTCAAAAATCCAAAAACACATAAAAAATAGAAAATCCAAAAGGTTTGATCGACATTATTGTGTTTTGTCACAAGCATGTTTTGCCTCGTACCTTTGTGCTAATGGCTTTGTGCATGTACAAGCATAGCTTGTTCTCAATGCACTCATATTATTGTGGGAAAAATGTTGAAATCTATGTGACTGTTGTAAATAGATCTTCAAACTTGTCATAAATGATTAGTCAATGGTTTTGTTGATCTTGAAACTTGCATAGACTTGTGCCTACCTATATATCTTCCCACTTTTTTTAATTTTTTGTTTAAAGAGCTCAACAAATGTAAATCTCAAAATGAAAAAAGATAATGAGCTACAAAAGTCATCGCACATACTAGTATTTGACTAGGAAAAAGGGAAACCGACTTTTGTAAAGAAATGTATGTGCCCAAAAAGCCAAAGGCTTGATCATCAAATTAAAATATCAAAAATTTCAAGCATCGATCTCAAAAACAATTGTATTGAATCAAAAAGATCAAATGATATGATGTATATGGAGCCAAATTAAAAGCTTCAATGTTATGTAATCAAGTTTTGTGGGAGGTCATATATGCATACTTCTATAATTGAGATAGGTCATGTTTCCTAGTACTAATTGTGTATGCTTTGGTTGCATTGATCATTGAAACTTCACATTAGACTAAGGATTATCTCATCTTTGGTACCCACACACATCATACATGTCTATGTTCAATGAATGCTTTATCATTTATGTGATTGTACTTGATTAAATGTGTTTCACATACTCAATTTTTGTTGATTAAAAACCAAAAGATTTTAGAGTGTTTTAATTGTTTTTGGATTTTTTTTTTTTGGTAAAAATATCAAAAACTATGTTGCCCTGCTCTGGCAACTTGGTCGCGGGTAAATCTAGTTGCTTGCCCCCAGTTGCGAGCTTACACAGTAGGTCTTTGCGACTCTCTGGTGGGTCAAAGTCTCAATTGCGAAAAAGACTTAGAAATTTTTTCAAAAATCTAGTTTTTTATTTCTCACGACTTGGTTTGGCGATTTGCATGCGGGTGGAAGCTTCAATCACGAGCTTACTTAGAAGTTTTCGCAGCTCCCCACGCAACTTACTCGTGGGTGAAACTTCCAATCGCAAAAACCACTTAGACTATTTTTAAATTTTTTTTTTATCTAAGGTGTTTGGCGACTTGTCTTGGTGACTTGTTCGCAACTTAGATCAGTTGTGAAAAATGCATGTTTTGCGCTTTAAGGACATTTTTTTTTTTATTTAAACTTTTCAATTTTCCCTCGAACATTTTTTACTATTCATTATCTTGTTCATTCTTCACTCTCACAAACTCGACGTATTTCACTCTCAAATCCACCATTTTCATCATCTTCTCAACTTCAATCTTCAAGAAAAGGTATGGGTTCTTCATTATTTTCAAAGTATTTCATAAATATTGCCTTGGATTCTTGATTTTTGTGTTTTTGTTGATTTTTGGAAATATGTAGTTTCGAATATGGGTTAGGTATTTTTGATTGAGTTTGTTCATTGGTTATTGTTGACATTGTTTTTATAATGCTTGATATACATGTTTTTGTGCATGTTTCTCAATACATGATGATTTTCTGCATACTTTGTTCATTTAACTTGATTAAGTGATATGTCTTTCTCAATGACAATGTGTGTTTATTTCATGGACTAACTTGAATCTAATCAAGTTTATGTTTGTGTTTTGTGGCTTTGCACTTGGTTCTCTATTGTGTGTATGTTATTTTGCAGATGTCTCATCATTCCTCTCGAGGAAAAGAACTTGTATCTGATGTTCCATCATCCCCTATTTCAAAATGGACTCGTTGTTCATCTCAAGTTCAAACAATGAGAGATTCATAACTCCAGTTGATTCACAAACTTTCTCAAACATTTTTAAAGATGCTCCTACTGTGGTGGAATGGGTTGTGAAATTTGATACCTTGGGAACAACATTCATTCCTAGGATCTTTAAAGCAAAAGATTGGGCTGATTTGTTCAAGAACTTTGAGGACCCGATTTACGAATTGGTTAAAGAGTTCTATACAAATGCTAGATTCACAGGAGTTAAGTTGAAGTGTTGGGTATGAGGAAAGGAGTTCAGCATCAATCCAGATTACATCACAAAGGTTCTTCGCATCACTAGACTGGTAAATGTAGACCTCACTCCATATGATGGTAGACAACCTCAGGTACAAGATATTCTTCATGTTCTTGGGCCTGACCATGAGATTTCAAGCAAAGGCACATCCATAGGCACTGCAAAGTTTGCACCTGATCTAATGACTATCAAATTGATCATGTTCTTCAACTTGTATCCACTCTCAAACACTGCATTCATCAACCTTGGGAAAGCGCAATTTCTATGTGATCTCATCACAGGAGTTCCAATTGATATCTATGCCCACATTTTTTAGCTCATTGGGAAAACAGTAGCTCGATTAGGAACAAGAACATGCCTTCCTTTTTGTAGTCTTCTCATGAAGATCATTGTCCTTAAAGGTGTTCGTCCCCTAATGGATGGAAAAATACTATCATGTTTTCAACCACTGTCCATGATATATTTTCAGGCAAGTAAGAGTCATTCTTCTAAAGCACCTAAGAGTGAATTTTTCACTCATGCCACTCCATCTGGTCAGGGCTCAGCTACACCTGTGCATACCGAGACTGCGTATCCCATTACTCCTGAATTGCAGAAAACTAACACTTAGCCTCTGCATCCTAGCTCTCAAACTAACAAGATGAGCACTTTGATTGAGGGCTTGTATCAACGTATTTCCAGATTTGAAAGAGCACTATACTCCACCAATAACCAAGTTCAAATGCGTCTCATAACCAACCATTGAAACACAATTAGATCCTATTCAACAAAAACTAAAAGACAGCCTTTGGCTATTCGTGCCAAAAAGGGGGAGAGCAAACTCATTGTACAGTTGGATGATAGCATACAGTAAAGGGGAGAGCAACACAAGAATGAGAAGTGTGCATATTGACAGGGGGAGTTGTGTGAGCTCAGAAGAAGAATACTAACATACTTTGATCTGTCTTGGTTTAGTTTATTTGTTTATAGTGCTTATAATT
This sequence comes from Quercus variabilis, assembly GCA_030445155.1. Taxonomy (NCBI): domain Eukaryota; kingdom Viridiplantae; phylum Streptophyta; class Magnoliopsida; order Fagales; family Fagaceae; genus Quercus; species Quercus variabilis. The sequence continues at coordinate 21,096,830 of CP129455.1, read as the reverse complement.
CTTGATTTTACATTGTGCTATTGTTTAAAGCTGTTGGTACTGTGGTATATATATAAGTTGATATTTAGTATGTTGTTTTGTACCCATGCTTGTAGCTTAGTACTTGTTGTTAAATGTTATACATTTTCTTTAAGTACATCACTCTTGTGCCCCTTGTTGAATTTTTATCTTTGATGTAATTACCTGGTGTTGTTGTATTGGTTGAGTGTTGGACATGCAAATGATACTTTGCATTGAGCTTATTAGCTTTCATGTCCAGATGTTCATTCCTTGTGTAAATAAGCATTGTGATCACTATTTATAGTGATTATTCATTTTTTGTTAAGCCATGCTTTATTGCTTTAATCTATATTGCTTGATCGCATTGTGCTTGCTCTATATGCATTACAAGTTTTCTGCATATAATGATCGTGTTGTGTTGTGTTTCAGGAGATACTTGTTCTTATGGTTCAAGAGCTTCCCAGATTCTAGAGTTAGGTGTGAGTGAGTAATATTAAACTATTTCCAACTCACATGTTAAGTCTAGAGTTTATTTTAGGGTTTTGTCACAAAATAGCCAAAGGAAGAGATTGTAAAGTTGAATTTTATCAACCATTTTGTTGGCTTTATTCCGTGCCAATTTTCTTGTAATTCAGCATTTAGAAACCCTATATTTAGCAGGACCTTATGACCAGATCTCGTGGCTGGCTCGCGACTTGCAAGTCGCCAAAAGAGGCACACGTGTAAAGCATGTAAAGAAGTTGAAGAGTCACACCAGCTATTGCACTACAGGACAAAACTTCTAGTTGGCCAGATAGTTAACTCGCGACTCAGTCAAGTCGCGAGACCAAGTTGCCAGACTACTCTGTTTGGAAAAAACTGACCTTTCGCATTCCAAACACACAACAGTATAAATACCCCTTATACCCACGAAATGTAAAGAACTTCCAAAGAGAATTTTGAGGGGAAAACCCTAGAGAAAAACAAGATTGACTCATCCATAATCTTCATCCTTTGATTCCCCAAATTCCTCTACTCTCACCCTCTCCATTGTTACATCCTTAAGAGGTACATTAGCCAAACATTTTTCTCACCATACTCATATCTATGAGAAGGTTATTTAGTACTTGGGAAGCAATTAGGAAGGAACCAATTGATATTGGTTGATGCTATAGGCTATAGTGGGATTCGGTAAGCTAAAGAAGACAAAGGTTCAGCGTAACCTCATTGAAGCAAAAAGTTTGGAGGGCTTAGGTACACTGCGTAGATTAGGCTTGAAGGGTCTTCTGCTATTCATGTATCCCAACTTCATTCTTTAGTGGATTATTGTCCGCTTGAAGGGCAGCGGAGAGATTTTACGCTAAAGACTTCGGTTTTCTCTTCGATAACATATCACTGTGTTGTCTTTATGTTTACATATCTCTTCCCTTAATCTTTACCATTTAATTTCTGCTATGGTTTTGATATTATTTGGTTTAGATTGTTTTTTCAATTCTGATTTAGCTTATTTTCATATTCCACATATACATTGTTTGTTAATAAGCTTGAATTGGTAATTTGTAATTTGGGGGTTTAAACATTCAAGGGTGCTTTACACATATTTTGAACATTCAAGAGATATGATAGATAATCAATGTACAAATATTTTCTCTATTTGTTTTGAGTTCAAACACCATATGTTCATGGGTCACATACCGTCAAGTTTGCATTTATTGAAAGACAGAATATTTTTTTTTCATGTGTATCCTCAACTTAATTTTTTTTTTTTTTTTAAGTTAGGTTTATGTGTTTTTACTTTTCTCCACCTCCTAAATTTTCCCCAAAACTTGTTTTTTTTTTTCCTATTTTTTTTTTTTGGGGGGGGGGGGGGGGGGTGGTGGGAATTTGTTTTTAAAACCTAACAAGTGTTCATAAGGGGAGTTGTTACTCTTCATTTGTTTCCTTGATTCTCTATTTTCTCTTGACTTTTGTTATGTATGTTTTCTGTTTATTCTTTGTTTGAGTTGTCTTTGTCAATATGTGACAAAAAGGGGGAGATTTCGATGAAATGTGGGAATATGTGGGAATCCTATTTGTTTTATTTAGGGGAGTTGAAATTGTTTTTAAAAGGAAGAGAAAATAATTTTTTTTTTTTGATGTATCTAACAGGGGGAGAGTTTGTTTGCATATTTGTTATTTGCTTTAGTTTGTTTATTTTGTTTTACTTGTATTTTCCACATATGCGTTTATGTGTTTGTTGAGTGTTTCAGGAATTTACAGGTTAATTCAGTCGTGGCTGCTATCTACTTTAGCAACTGATAGATAGTGGTTTAGGTTGAATTGTAATTAGGGCTTTCTAATTGAATGGGCTGTTTTACTTTGAGCATTTTAATTTTTGTAATGTGTTTTGTCACGAATTGCTAAAGGGGGAGATTGTTAGGTTTTAAGACTTTAGGAACTAAATGTATTAGAACTTCACTTTGTATATGTTGGCAAACCATGATCAAAACAATGAGTCTAGATTTAGGCTTGCTCAAAGTTTATTTGTTATAATTTGAATTGAGTCGAATGCAGAAATTTACTGTGCAATATTGCAAAGCTTGATCGATCAAAAGTAAGGCTCGATTGATTGAGAATCGTATCTGCGGAATTTGAATTAAGCCCAAACAGCAGTTCAAACCCACTAAGGATTAGAGTTTCAAATCTACTTCTTCTAGTATATGAAGGAAACTCTAAACACGTTTTTATAAAGACTTTTTAGAGAAAGATTAGAGTGCATCTTGTGCCTATTTTGTATATCTAGGGTTTTGTACCCAAAAGCTGTCTAAGGTTTTTGTTGAGTTGTGTGTTGAATCTTTTGTGAGATCTAGAGGTGTTTACCTTCATACACACACATAGAGCTATCAAGATCAAGATTTGCATCAAGAATTTGATGGTGGTTTCAGTTGCTGCATAAAGAACTTTCAAGAAGATCCAAAACCTTTGAGTAGAGTCTTAAAGTCACAAGTAGGAGAACTTGTGCTTGCTATAGATCAAAGAAAGAAGTAGTCCATGGACTTGGAGCTGTCAAAGGGTCGTAGTATTAAATTTTCTACTCGAGATAGCAATAGAAAGTTAGTGGTCTAAGTTCTATTGTAAAAATTTCAATTCTTTCTTAGTGGATCTGTTTCACCTTGAAGATAGTTAGGTTTTCCTAGGTTATCATATTGTTGTGTTCTTTATATTTTCGCATTATTTACATGACATGATTTTACTTTTTTAACCTAGATCTGAATAATAAACCTAAGTATTTACTTGATTAATTAATTAGGTTAAACAATCTAGTTTACAGGGATCTAAAAACTTACACTCCTTCTTTTATTAACTGCCATTAATATTATTGCTTGGATGGCTAACAGAGAATTAATATGGCATCTTTTAATTGATGTGGCATTTACAAATTGATGTGGCAACTTAAGTGTTAAATGCCACATCAGCTATTTAATTACAAGGTTGTCATATAAATTTTAATTGATTATTAGTTATTATAATGGGGAAAAAAAATTTCTTCTGCTTGTCCATTTTCCCTCTATTTTCCCTTTCGCCTTAGCTACTTTCATTTCTCCAATCAAGTCACTCGAGCACCTCAAAGCCAACAAAAATCACTTGTAAATTGATTACTGGGTTGGAGAGATCCACCTTTAAAGAATTCAAATTCTTATAAAATTAACTCTCTCTCATTTAGATTCAATGACCATAAATCCTTTCTTGTTAATGAGAATAGTCTAAAGTTTGAGCACAGGAAAACCAACACAGATCAATGCAATGAAATGCAGTTATGCATCCAAACTTATATCTATGAAATAAAATGCAGATCCCATGAATATTGGTTGGAAGAGTAGGGGTAAATAAATAATAATTAAAGATTTGAAATGGATTTAAACATTTTCATGTTGATTATAGATTTGTACTAGAAACAAAGAAACATTGAGATCTTTGGGGATTAGCAACTGGTGAGATCCATGGAGATTGGCAAGGGATAAAAAGGTGCTTGTGCTGGTTGATGCGGTGGTGACGACAGTTGTTTGGATTAGAGGGAAGTGAGGCTAACGGCAGCGACAACCACAATGTCAGAAGCAATGAAACCCATCGGGAGAAAAGGAATAGGATGTTTTTGGGTGGGTCACAATTCACAAGAAATAAACGAAGAACCTAGACAAGTTTTTAATAAAATAATAAAAAATAATGACTCAAATGCTAACCTAACAAATTCTCCAAATGTGGCTATTACCATATATACACGCCCCTTTCTAAAACACTTTGTAGTAAAAAAAGAAAAAAGAAAAAAAAAGAAAGAAAAGAGAAATGCCAAATCATTTTGCTATTAGCCATATAGGCAATAACGCTAACCGTAGTTAGCTTAGGCTCCGCTTAGGAGTTCATAATGGAAGGGAATGGAATGTAATAGAATGATTATAAGGGAATGGAAAAGAATATAATGGAATGGAATGTATTTAAGTAAGGAAAAAAAATGGAAAAGAATAGAATGGAATGAAATTAAGTAACCTTGATTGGATGTTCTAAAATAAAGGAATAGAAATGAATGAAATTGAATAGAATGTAAGTAATTTTGTTTAGGAGCAACATGGAGGGAATGGAATATAATCAAATTATGACAATATTACTATTAGACTCCTATTTTAAAATAAAGAGTTAAATATATAGAGGTATTTTGGGAGTTTTAGTAAAAAAATCATTAAATCTAATTCTGTGCTCTCTCATTCCTTCCAATTTCGGGGGGAATGAAAATTTGAGATTTTAAGGGAATAGAGAGGAATGATTGTTCTCTCCTACCCATTCCATTCTCTCCTACTTAAACTTTTAAATAAGGGAATGTATTTTTCATTCCCTTTATTAAAACTCCTAAACAAGGGAATGGAAAAATGTGCTCATTTTTTTAAATTTGGGACCAATGGTGCTCATTTGAAATTTAAGGGACCATTTGTGCTCATAAGGTAAATTTTAAAGACCAACAATATAGTTTCGCCTTTATAATTCTCCCAAAAGGTGAACAGCTAAATGCTGAACTATCAAAAATAAATAAATAAATGTTGAAAACAATGATCATTTTTCCTTCTTCTTTCTTTCTTTTTTTTTTTTTTTTAAGCTTATTACACACACACACACACACAAAAAGGAATTTTTGGAAAGACAAATTATCTGCCGAAACAACTTTAATTTTCTCTACTTATAAAATCAAGAAAAAGAGAAGCAAATATCACCAGATACATTTTCTTCATTAATTAACAAATCCATTTACTCAACAAATTCTCTTTCATCAAAGCCTTTGCCTTAACTCTCTCTCTTTACTACATATCCCAACCAATCCAATTTATATTGTAGAAGATTATTCTAATGACAACTTTGATATGACCGATATTTTATTTGCTATCGGATTAATCCTTTTCATTGTCTTCATTATGGTAACGAAAATACTTATTTCCTTCTGCAAGCATTCTTTGCCTCCCGGTCCTTATCAGATCAGGAACATTAACACCGGTGACCAACAACACTCCATCAACGCCATTGAACTTGGCCTCGACGAAGCCACTCTACGCAACTATCCGAAGCTTACATACGCCCAAGCCAAGCTCCACAAGGGAAATTCTACTGCTTATTGCTGTTCAATATGCTTGGCTGATGACAAAGATACGGATGTGTTGCGCTTGTTGCCTGATTGTGGTCATCTCTTTCATGTCAAGCGTGTTGACCCGTGGTTACAGCAATATGCAACGTGCCCCGTGTGTCGGAACTCGCCTCTTGCTGAGACGGCTCTTTCAGTGGAGCGGTATTAAAAAGGTCATATTCAACAATAAAACTCTCACTTGTGGAAATAAAATGAATTACCATATCCTTATTAGCAGCTTTTTTGAGAATGAAGTGGTAGCTAGCCCACCTTTACGTGATTCCTGAAAAAAGCGGATTTGAAGCGAGGGCCAAGGTGCCAACAATTTGTTCATGGAGATCCCTAAGGTGCATTCATGTTCTATATTAGTTAGCATTGGTAACATTCATGACACAATATTCTGCTTGTGTACTGAAACGGGTAATGATAGGTTGCTTCTTAGCAGTCCAAGAATAAGATAAGTGGCCAAGAAAGATCCCGAAACCAATGGTCCATCATTTTCCCAGTCAAAGTCAAAAAAGATATAGAGTTGAAGTGAGCTTTCGGGGAAAGACAAACCATGATCAATGGCCCCTTTTAAGTTGTGCAACACCTATTTAGCAGTTGTCCAACGATCAAAGGTAGACGAGTTCATGAATTGACAGTGAAGACAATACCAGACAGACTAAGTGGGCTAATAATTTGCTGATGCTAGAGGAGTACCTTCAAACTGGGAGAGCTTAGAATATGAGGCATTAGGGGTACGTGGAAGATGGTTTGGTACCAAACATACTAGTTCAGTGGAAGAGCTCGAAATACACGCAGGGCCAGCTCGAGATATTTTGTGGCCTAAGGCGACAGTGTTCAAATGGAGCCTATTTTTATATAATTTAATAAGTCAAATTGAAGTAATTTTCATTTATTGGTAAAAGAAAATTTAAAACTTGTTTTTATCAAAAAATCTAAACCATTTATCAGAGTATCAGAATATTTGATATATATATATATATATATATGATTGTATTTTAGCCTCTATCAATGACTAAATAAATAAGCAATTTTATATTCAAAATCACCATTGAACGATAAAATTGAAAAGAAAAAAAAAATTAGATCTCTCTAGTCTTCATTATTCACATCACCCTAAAATTGTAGCAGCATTCACCCAACTAATGTAATGTAATAAAAGAGGAAAAGTAAAAAAATAATGCATTTTTTCTGTACATCACATGGGTCACTCAGTGGCTGTGCGATAAGTTTAGAAGGAGAAATATCAAAAATACTAAAACACTTGACTGAATAATGACTAGAAATAAAAGGGTGAGGGGGCGACACATTCAGTAAGTGAGGCTACCATTTCAATATGTGGCTTCTATTTTGTCTTCTAGAAAACAAAATTTTAGAAGAAAAAAATTGAGTGAAAACTTAACACAAATCTAAAAGGTTTTTTAGAGCCAAACCTAAAGGGAGAAAGATCAAAACCACAACAAATTTCAAGCTGCTACAGAGAATTAAAATGGAGAGAATGACAAAGTTTCTAGTAATGATTATAGAAGTCTAAGGTTCAAGATTGATTTTTTTGAGTCTTTTGTTTTTAGTTTTTCCTTATTGAGTTGTTGAGAGAGAAAAAGATTTTGCTGTTTGAGTTTTGGGAGATTGAGTTGTACACTCTAATTAAAACTCCCACACAAAGATCGAACCATCAAGAGCATAGTTCACGAAGAGTGTTTTTTTTTTTTTTTTTTTTTTTTTAGATATAGATGAGAGATTATCAGTTCTCCTGCATAGCCCACATTTTTTTTTTAATGTTTTTTCTTTGGTTAAAAAATTATTTATATGCATTAATTAATATTTGAAGCTTAATTAATACTTTTACACATAAAGAGATAATTTTATTGGTTTAGATTTAGGGTCTTGTTTTGCTTAGGGGGCTTAGGCAATTGCATCAATTACATCTAAGATAGAGCCGACCCTGAAAATATGTAGATTGCGATAGTTGGAGACCATAAGAATCATGCACGGCATGAATAACCATAGATGTGATAGTTGATCCAAGTCCTTCAATGGGTAGTTATATTGTTGAATCAAGGTTAGCATATGTGATGTATGATTGTCATTGACCAAGATATCATCTACATGAAATGTTATCGAAAAAGAGTTAAAATATTATGTACCAGTTTTTGTATACCACTCTATATTCCACCATTCAGTACTTACCATGTTTTTATTTTACTTTCCTTATAAAATAACTGAAATTTAAAATGGAAAGAAATCATACACAGGGTAAGTAGTGATTGGTGGAATATAGAGTGGTACACAAAAAGGAAAAATTATTAGGTTCTTCCGAAGTACCATAAATGCGTACTCCCTCCTCTCACATAAATGGTAGGTTTCACCATGAATTTAATTAGTGAGACCCACCATTTATGTGAGAAGAAGAAGTACGCATTTCTGGTACTCTGAGAGTACACAATAATTTCCCTACAAAAAGTAGCATAGAGTATTTGCATCATCGAAAAGACCTTGATATATATATATATATATATATATATATATTGTTATGATTAGTGGCTTGAATAGTGCACGTGAGATTGCATAGTCCTTGTCTTGGAAGGATTTGTAAACCAAGTCCTAGTTATATTAGGACTTGTATAGCTGACTTTGTGATATGCTCTCAAATAATATACCCTTGCTGACTTAATTAAGCAATTCTACTTCGAGGTGGAGTTTGTATTGTACTCCACGACAAAAGGCCCACATCTCTGCTATATATACACTAGTTATGCGGCTATTGTTGATAAATTATGAGTGCCGCAATATTAGAATAGGTTTTTTATATTCTCTGGTATTTTGTATAGAGTTCTAAGGCGTGACTTTGTTCTAGAGATTTTCAGGTTTCTCTAGTCATGTGCTTTTGGTGATTGAGAGCTCTTTTGGGTGTATTTGAGGTTTGGGTTTTGTGAGAGTGTTTTAATTCCACCTTTGTAATCTCTTTCTTTTGTTAGTGAAACTTTCTCCTCAACGCCGCCCGTGGACGTAGGCCAAAAACCAAACTAAGTAAATTTTTGTGTTCCCACGTAATTGTTTCTTTTGTCTTTCTATTTCTATTCTGCATAAGCCCTCTATTATTTGGATACACACACATCAAATTGATATTCATGCTTCTACTATTCTCAACAAATTGGTATTAAAGCTTCCGCTTTTACAACATATATATATATATATATATCAACAAAACAAGCATGTAATCTATTGATTTATTTAAACAAATTAACCTTCCATCAATAAATTAAAAATTCAAGCATAAGGAAATAATAATATAAGAAAGAACATCAATCCCATGACTTTAGTTGGATTCATTCAAACAAAGTAACATTCCCATCATGATGTTTTATCCAAGCATAAGAGATATAGAATAATGGGACAATGATTTAAGCACTTAAGCACATGGATATGAACATATAAGCTCCTGTCCCTTTTTTTCCAGGACGTAGACAGACATCATTACTTAGAAAGCTTGCCAATATTTTAGTTCCATCCTTTTCGAGTTGTAAGAAATTCATGCGCAAATAGGGCACCAAACACTAGTTTTTATGGTTTTCACACAATTTATCCTATTTTTGCGACATTATTTCCCGACTCTCCCGAACTCCGTTCGGTTCACATGAGATATTGTAGGAAATAGCTTGATATATTTTCTAAAACTATCCACTCTCTGGCCCAATTTTTGATATTGGATAAGTAAAATGCCTAGGAAAGTAGTATCAAAAACTAATTTTTATTAAAGGTTTCTACTTCTTTGTTTTTGTAAATGTGTTTGTTAGAAGTGGAATTTTTGTAATTTGAGTATGGTAAATTGAAATTCATGTTGTGACCTTTCCATCAACTCCTCATTTGAGCCAATGGGGAATCGTTTGATTAAAATTAAATGAAATTTGATTTTATTAAGATTATTGAATAAAAGGAAAATGACAAAATGTTTTCTACTTTTTCATCATTTTTACAATATCTTGTTCGTTTCAGACCTGATTTGAGCCCATGAATAGTCATTTTAAAGGGAAGTCAAATATCCCCAATATGAACTTAAATTTATCCCAATCGGGTGGTCGGACTTTGGTCAATTCAAGATTAAGCTTGGGTAGAGCATAGTAAAAATACAACCAGTGTAACTTGAATATATATATTTATATATATATATATATATATATAGATCATCCGAAGTAAGAGTAATAAAATTAAGGCAAATAACTTTAATTCAATTCGTTTCTAATGAAAACCCAACTTGGTCAAACTAGAACCCAATGGACCCAATCCTTTCCCAGGTCTTGGTCTAACATATTACTTGGATTTTTCCTGGTGTGGCTCTTTATCAGTTGTATAAACTATTACTCAATAGTTTGAGTAATGTAATTGGAGAGAAATTTCTCTTTTCCTTGTAATTTTTTGTTTTTTTAGAGGATTGGAACATGACAGTTGACCATCAAGCTAGAGACTGGATATAATGATATATAATAGCAGCCCACCAAAGAATCTCAACAGATGCTAGCTCTCCCCAATCATGCCCGCCTTTCCTTTTTTTCTTAACAAGTCGAAAGCCTCGTCGATTTCCCGAACTCATTCTCTCACCCTCTCTCTCTCTCTCTCTCATAATCCAATGATGCCTTAGATAACATCAACATGATTGAAGCTGGATATGTCGTCGGATTCACCATTTTCACAGGAACCATCCTTTTTGTCTTCCTCATGATTGCAATTTGCTTTCTCGTGCAACGTACTTCTGCCTATCACCACCAACAGCCCGCCGGAACTGTCCCCGTACACTCCATTAATAATTTTCATCCAGGTATTGATGAAGCCACTCTACGCCAATATCCAAAGCTCCTCTATGCCGAAGCCAAGCTCCACCAGGGAAACTCTACCTCATCCTGTTGTTCAATATGCTTGGCTGATTACAATGACACGGATGTGTTGCGCTTGTTACCCGATTGTAGTCATATCTTTCATCTTAAATGTGTCGACTCCTGGCTACGCCTGCATGCTACATGCCCGGTGTGTCGAAACTCGCCTCTTCCTGAGGTGATGGCTTCAGTGGAAGTGACATCCTGATAAATGGAAGAGCTCTTTTATAACCATTCCATTTGCCACAGTTTGTAAATGTGATCAACGAGTAGTGAATAATAATTTTCACACTAATTTTTTATGTAAGACAGAATTTACCTTTAGACTTTTGTTAATTGTTAATTTTTTTTATGTCGTTTTTTGGAATTTTAGTTTTAGGGTAATTATTTTCTTATTTTTAAGTGCATATAGTGCCTAATAAGTGAAATTAGAGTTCTATTATGATAGGTATCGATTAGGATCTGTTTCAGAACATATTTTCTTATTTAGTTTTAAAAAGACTTTAAATAAGCTTTCAAGTGGATTTCAAACCTATCATCAAGTGAATTAAAGAACTCTTCGTAAATTTGAGATTATCTTTCAAAAACAAGTATCATTTGTTTCTTGCACTTAAAAATCGATATGTCTTATTTTTCACGGGTATTCTACTTTCTTTTTATCACTCATAGTCAATTATGTCAAAGTTGTAACAATTTTGTTTATAATTAGGAATATATTTGGTACGGATTCATACTTTGTTTGGTACGATTTTGTTTGCTTTTATTACTCTTACTTTCGAACAATTATTCTCCAAAACTTATCATAGTAAGTTGGATTTCCTGTATTTCTACCTATAAAAAATGATAAGCTTCAAATTTGGTTTTTGATAGTAGCCTTGAAAATTTCTCTTCCTCATGCTTGTGAAAAGTTTATTGGTGAGGTATTAAAAAAAATATGCAAATACATGATTTTTTTTTTTTTTTCTTGAGAACAAATATATAAAGTTTTACAATTTCCTTTTAAGGATTTTCATATTCTAAAAATAGTTACATAATAGTTCATTATCAATTGTCATTATCTATTATCAATGTGGATAAGTGTGACCATTTTTATTTTCTTAAGTTTGTATATCAATTTTATTTTTATTCAATTGTTATTTCCTATTTTTCATTGTTTTTTATTAAAAATATTTCATTGTTTTTTTTAATAAAAAAAATATATTTTTAATTAAATAACAAAACTAAACCCATTGGCATTGTATTAATTATAGAGCCAAATAGCCACATTCATTTATATATAAATAATATACTAAGTGTCTACTTAACCAATCAACTAATTGAATCATCATTTACTTTTTTAACAATATACATACATGTAACAAAGTCTCTATATTTTCTTATTATTAAATTATATAAAGTTATATTATATTCATAATATACATGTACACATTCACACACATCATAATATTATGACAAAATAAATAAGTAACTTATACAATTAGTATCACACATGTACATAATATAAATTTATAATAAAGAGAGGTACTAATTTAGATAGTTAAAAAAAAGAAAAAGAAAAAGAGATGAGATGAGAATGAGATTAGAAATCAAATCAGAGAGAGAAAGTGAGAGTATTCTATTTAGATTTTGGTTTTGAAATGGGTTGATCTATGTTGTTATTTGGTTTTGAATTGGGATGTGATCATGGGTGCAAAAATACTTTTAAGTGTCGAAAATCAAACTACTGAAATAAATATTTTATATATGAGATAAGTTCAAGTTATACATTTTTTAAACCATTGCATTTAAGTAAATCCAATGGTAAAAGAAAAAAAAAACAAAAAAAAAAAAAAAACCCCTCTTATTAATGCTAGTATTCTAATCAATCTCATTTATTGTTGTTTATTTAATTAATATATTCCATACTTATTTCTAAACCGCAAAAAAAATTTATACATTTGACTTTTTTTCTCTCCACTGCACGTTTCTCTCTTTTTCTCTTTGCACGTTTCTCTCTCTATCTCCTCCACCGCTATGTCACCAACAGGGAAAAAAAAATATATATATATATATATATATATATAATAACTGTCAGCAATGCCTAATTACCCCATTCTAATTCCTAAGAACTCATGTTGGATGATTCAAGTAAAGGAACTAAGGAAGCCCTTTGAGAAAAATGATGTTCCATGATTGTTTGTAGATAGTTTTAACAGCTAATTAGTTCTCATCCACAACAACAAAACAAGCAATAAAACGGCATAGCAAAACCATTTTTTAAGAATTAAATTGGAAGAAACATAAAAGAAATTACAAGCCCAGTTTAAGAAAGATAGCCTCCTCTTTCCGTCATGAGTCATTCATTGTTATTGTTAGCTAAAATGTATCAGATGCTTCTAAGAATCTTGCAGTGACCCACCACTTCAATGCTCTCTTTATATTAATATTCTCCTCTACCAATCCACCTAAATAAATTTCCCTCCCCCCTTTGTTTTCTCCATTTTTTTTTCTTACATCCTTTGTCAAAACCTAAAACCATATATGTCCATTTTCATTTTGATCTTCTAGTTCCAATTCCAAATCTAATCTTCATTTTCATTTTTATTGTATTGGTAGCGCCATGGGTAACTTGCTAGTTAGATTTCAAATCCACCAAAATAAGAAATAAATAAATAAACGGACTAAATAAAAACTAAAATTAATAGTGTCCAAAATTTCAAAACCCAATATTCTGACCCTACTCACTTCTTTGACTTTACATGAATTTTAACTTGTTTTTAACAAAAATGGACATAGATGAGGAGAGAAAAAAAATTAAAGGGTAATACCACTCTATCAGGATGGGAGAGGGAAGATGATTGATTAGCGTGAGGCATTAAATGTGCGGAATTTAAGTAAAAGTAGCTAATTTGGGAAATTAATACTCTACATTAATGATATGAGAGGGTGTTTTTCTCACCCTTAGATATAGTAAGAATCTATGGTATATAAAGGGCGTAACTCTTGTGGAGTTACACTAGTTGTAACTTGAACCTATCTCTTCATATATATAATTTTTTTTTAATTATCAAGCTAGGGGGTTCATTTGAACCTCCTAAAGATAACGTACAGTCACCCCTGAGTAAAGTCCAACATTAAATAAGAATAATAAGAGAGAATAGTTAATTTAATATGGTTAGGTCCAAACTTGTAGGCTTAAAACCTTTTTGATCAATTGATATCTTTATATGTTATAGGGAAAAGTTAAGGGCATTTGTTAATGAACTATTTTAGGAAAGTTTTTATAAAAACAGAAAATAAGCAATTAATTAATGTTTTGATAACTTTTTCAATTTCCCATAAAAGTACTATAAAAACTTTCCTAGAATGGTTTATTAATAATTGTCCTAAAAGTATCTATTAACATGACCCTATATTATATTAACTTTTCAATTTGAGTCTTATCGGGGTGTTATCTAACCAACAACATATTGGTCCACAACAAAAAGAAATAATAAAGCTAGAAAGAGTATTCTTCAAGTCATAACTCAGATTATGTGTTTATTATTTGACTGAAAACTTAAATTCATATTTTTTTTCCTTCAAAGGTTTAAATATAATAAGTTTTGTTGAGATGCTATCTTTCACGTAAAATTGAATATACAAGTTTTATATATATATATAATTAAATCAAGTATTTATATGGTATCTGTGAATGCTCAAAGCAAGCATGGCAGCTTAGTTAGTTTTTTTTGGTTTGAATCAAATAACGTTCTAGCAAAAAGATATTCTAAAATATTCTCAGGTTATTTAAAATTAAATGAAGCTTATTCTAACTACATATCTTCTCTTCTTAAAAATAAGGCATAAAAAGTTTTTATTTTTTTTTTGTTGTTGTTGTTGTTGAGTGATGAATACAAAGATTGAATGATATTCCTTGTCAACTGTTTCCGATAAGTATAATATAAAATAAGAACTAAAACAATACAACAGATTAGGGGTGTGTGTGTGGGTCGGATTGAGTAGGTAAAAGGCAATATTTCTATCAAATCTGCCACCAACAGGTTGGGAAAATTTCAATCTATCACTAACCCACCAAAGTTGAAATTTGGCAGATTTGTTACAAATTTTGGCGGTTTCAACTCAGCGGGTTAGGCAGGTTGTGTGGGTTGGAATTAACAATGTTATTTTTAAAAAAATTATGACAATCCGCAATTTATTGTTGCATAATCTCAAAATATAACCAATGCACACAAAAAATTAAAGGTAGATTTTATTGAATAATCTCAATTCCAACCCAAACATAGGGTCAATAAAATTGCATTATAGGCCAATAATACCCTGCTCGGATCAATTTGTGCGCTAAGGAACATGCCCCCGAATGGTTTCCGCAAATACCCTCGTAGACTTCTCTCATTACGTAGTCTGCTTCTTCGTGGCCTAAACACCTTAGGTACGCTCATGAGAATCCCCTTTTGTATAAGACATCATTAATCATTACAAATAGCTAGGCTCGGACTTTTAGTTTTCTTGCTGCATCTCTTTCATCTAGTAGCTTGCCCGTCTTTAGGTATGCTATTAACGGCGTAGTCCAATTGTTTTCGGGATTCACTTCCTGCACTTTTGTTCCGTTGTCAATAATTGAGGAATTTTGGATAAATGACAATACCTGACCGGGGACCATCATAAACTCTGCGGAGGCAGCTTTTACAAGTCGATCAGCACATTCGTTCTCTTCCCTTGGGATTTGGATGAATGTGACTTGGAGAGTGCCAATCCAACTCCTGACCTCTTCCAGATATTTCTTCAACCTTTCGTTTCTACACTCATAGACGCCGTTAATCTAACTGGTTATTACCTGTGAATCTCAATGTACAACCATGTCCTCGGCACCTATTGCCTTTGCGAGGTCTAATCCTGCCACCAACGCTTCATACTCGGCCTCATTGTTGGTCATTGGAAAGTCTAGCCGAATCATACACTTGATTTTCTCTCCGTCAAAGGTTTGAATTAACACACCGGGGCCTCCAGCTTGCTTGTTTGAAGATCCATCCGTGTGGATGTTCCATTGTCTGAGGGCGTGTGCCCCCTTGTCTTCCACTTGGGTGTACTCGGCAATGAAGTCTGAAACTGCTTGTCCCCTTATTGCAATTCGCGATTGATAATGTATGTCAAACTTGCTTAGCTGTATCGCCCATAGAGCCATTCATCCGACAGCTTCAGGGCTGCTCATTGCTCTTTTTAGTGGTAAATCCGTCAAGACGATGATAGTATGGGTCTGAAAGTATGGTTTGAGTTTTCGGGCTGCAGTTACCAGCGAGAAGGCGAGCTTCTCCATCTGGGGGTACCTTTCTTCTGCTCCCCGGAATCCCCTACTTATGAAATAGACAGGTCATTGAGTTCCTTCCTCTTCTCTTACTAAGGCCACGCTTACCGCTACCCGCGAAACTGCTAGGTACAAATAGAGTTCTTCTCCTGGTTTGGACGGGCTAAGCAATGGTGGAAAGGCAAGGTATTTCTTCAGGTCTTCAAATGCCTTCTGACACTCATCCGTCCACTCGAATGATTTCCTTAAGATGCGAAAGAACGGTAGACATTTGTCCGTTGCTTTAGAGACAAACCTGTTCATGGCTACAACTTTGCCATTCAAGCTTTACACGTCTTTTATCATCCTTGGCGGTTCTAGCTTCATGATAGCTCGTATCTTTTCTAGGTTGACCTCTATTCCCCTTTGGGATACCATAAACCCTAAGAATTTTCCCGTCGTCACTCCGAACACGCAATTGCTTGGATTCAGTTTCATGTTGTATGATCGTAGGGTATTGAATGTCTCCTGGAGGTCGCTCAGGTGATCATTTTCACACAGGCTCTTAACCAGCATGTCATCAACATAGACTTGTACGTTCCTCCCAATCTGGTGTGCGAACATTTTGTTCATTAATCTTTGGTACGTTGCCCCCATGTTCTTGAGTCCAAATGGCATCACCTTATAGCAAAAAAGTCCTTGGCTAGTGACGAAAGACGTTTTCTCTTAATCATCTTCCTTCATCTTGATCTAATTATAGCCTGAAAAGGCATCCATAAAAATTAGGAGCTGGTATCTGGCCGTTGAGTTGACCAGAGCATCTATCCGCGGGAAGGGGTAACTGTCCTTCGGGCATGCCTTGTTAAGGTCCGTGAAGTCGACGCACATTCGCTACTTCCTGTTAGCCTTTTTGACCATGACTACGTTTGCCAACCATTCTGGGTAATATACTTCTCGAATGAAATCCGCCTCAAGTAGTTTTCTAACCTCTTCCGCTATTGCTCGATCTCGTTCCTGAGCCAAAGCTCGCTTTTTTTGCCGGACGGGTGGGGATGCAGGGTTCACATTGAGCTTGTGTACCATGACAAAGGGGGATCGATCCTGGGCATGTCCTTGTGGCTCCGTATGAATACATCTTGGTTCCTCCTAAAGAATGCTACGAGGGCCTGACGCACTAGCTGGCTGGCTAAGGTCCTTATCCTAGTCGTTCGCTCAGATTTTGATTCATCAAGTATTATCTCCTCTAACTCTTCAACCGATTCCACGACGGTCTCCTGTTCTTCTATGCACATTGTCTGATGGTGATCTTCCATTTCTAGCATGGCAATGTAGCATTCCCGGGCAGCCACTTGGTTTCCTCGCAACTCCTCAATCCCATGGTCCGTAGGGAACTTGATCATTAGGTGGCACGTCGATGTTGCCGCTTTCCACGAGTTTAAGTGTGGGTCGTCCAAGAATACCATTGTAAGTAGACGAGTAGTTCACCACAAGGAATGTTACATCCCTAGTGAGTTCTTATGGATAATCGCCCACCGTTACCGAGAGTGTGATCAAGCCTATTGGGAATACCCTTATTCCTCCAAAACTGACAAGTGGAGCACTTGTTGGTATTAATCACGCTCTATCGATCCCCATTTGTTGGAATGCTAGATAGTATAGATTGTCTGCCGAACTGCCATTGTCGATTTCGATTAACACTCGGTGAACATTATAGTCCCCCACACGTACGCTGACAACTAGCGCATCGTCTTGTGGATGGTGGAGTCTCCTTGCATCTTCCTCAGAGAATCCAATGATAGGGTTTTCCTTCTGTGCTGTATTAGGCGCAGAGCCTATTAGCTAGACGTTCTA
The DNA here is from genome assembly GCA_030445155.1 of Quercus variabilis. Taxonomy (NCBI): domain Eukaryota; kingdom Viridiplantae; phylum Streptophyta; class Magnoliopsida; order Fagales; family Fagaceae; genus Quercus; species Quercus variabilis. Next base: position 21,079,216 of record CP129455.1, on the reverse strand, counting down.
GACCATCATGAGGTATGTCTTTCGAGCTTTATTGGAGGAACTAGTAGTCGCGGTTCCTTCCACAATCATCCTTATGTCTCCGATGGGGGGTCTAAGACGCTCATTATCCCGTCGGGGGACCTGCTCTTGGTGATTGGGATCCACTCTCTTTTTATTGACGAATTTTTGCAACTTCCCTTGTCTAATGAGGGCCTCAATCTGCTGCTTCAAGTCATAGCAATCGGCCGTGTCATAACCGTGATCTCGGTGGAAACGATAGTACTTGTCTCGAGGTCGTTTGCTTAGGTTGCTTTTCAGTTTCCCTGGGAACGTTAGCACCTCCTCATCCTTGATTTGCATCAAAACCTGGTATATTGGGGCGTTTAGTGGTGTGAAGCTTGTGAACCTCCCTCTTGAGGGTTTAGGGTGCCTTTTGTCCCTTCTGTCTCCTGTCCTTGGTCTCTTTTGCCCTTGATCCTGCCGTATGTCCCCCTGCTGCTCTCTCTTCCTAGGCTTTTCCTCCCGTGCTAGTAGCGCATCTTCTGGTTCATGTACTTAGTGGCCTTGTAGAGTACTTTTGACATGGTCTTGGGGTCATTTTTGTATAGTGAGAACAAAAACTTGTCCTTTCGCAACCCGTTTGTGAAGGCTGCTACCAGTATTTTGTCGTCGGCTTTATCGATCGAAAGCGCTTCCTTATTGAAGCAGGTTATGTAGGATCTTAACGTCTCGTCCTTTCTCTGCCTGATGTTCACTAAGCATGCCATGGATTTCTTGTACTTGTGTCCCCCTATAAAGTGTGAAATGAACTGAGCGCTCAACTCTTTGAAAGTGCTGATGGAGTTCGGCGTTAGTTGACTGAACCATATTCTCGTGGGACCCTTCAGTGTTGTGGGGAAGGCCCTACACATGATTTCGTCCGGTACCCTTGTAGGTGCATCAAGGTCTTGAATGTCTCCAGGTGATCTAAAGGATCCTTGACTCTGTCATAACTCTCTATCTGTGGCATCTAGAACTTATGCGGTAGGGGAAAGGAATTGACGGAGGCGATGAATGGAAAGTCGGTCCGGTTCACTAGGTCATGAAGATCGTTGGACACTTGTCCCTTAAGGGCGTTCATCATGACCTCCATTTGTTCCTTCATCGCCTGCATCTCTACAAAAATAGGTGGAGGAGTCATGTCCATGAGGGATAGGAGGCTCGCGTTTTGCCATTCTGGCCTGCTTAGGGCATTGCTCCTTTCAGGCCCTTCTCGATCTCTTTGCATGGCACTGGTGCCTTCTTGATCCTCCCTCTGGTTGTTGGGTGCTGTGTTCTTCTGACGCAACTGTTCTTCTAGGTCGTGATTTTATTTGGTGAGGTGCACCATGGCTGCAGTAAGAGTTCGAACCTGTCTCTCGAGTGTGGTTGTGGGTGGTTCCTCTCCTAAGATGTCGTTAGTGGTTGCCATCGAGCGAGTGAGCACCATGCAACCCTTCTATCTCAAGGATGAAGCAACGTCTGATCACTTCAAGTCTTCTTCCCCACAAACAGCGCCAACTGATGATGTTGAAAAATCACCAATGAATTACACGTTGCTCACACGCTCTAAAAATCACCTGTACAATAAGGAAGAGAAAAAGAACCTATTGAGAGCACCGGTGTAGTGCCAACCAAATGCCCTCCGAAGGTCAAGTTAGAACCTTTTACAACTCCAAAGTGCTAGAGAGGGTTAATTACGCGTATCTTAATTTGTGAGGGTATTAGGGCTTTTATAGTAGTCGAAAGTCGCACTCTTTTACTTGGAGTCGAAGTCCTTTCCTTGTAGAAATTATCTTTAAGAGTCCAAAACATGGTGGATAGGTCTTTTCCTTATAGGGAAGATCTTCACCAATATACATAATCTCTAGAATCCCCTTTGCACTAGGATTCTGTTTAAGGCTTTCTGATAATTGGCCACAAGTATTCCCATCAAGAAGTCCAGCAGGCCCATGGCCGATCAGTCCGTTCCTCTCTCATCCGTCCACTCCGAATTTGTCCTCAACAGGCCTTGCACATAACAGACTCGTCTACCTTTCAGCCCACGAACCATAATCAACCTGTTCCGTCACATTAGGTATCGTAGCCGTACATTTTTCCCCTTTCAAATTTAACCAAAAAAAAAAAAGGAACGATCTAGAACAATGGAAGTTGGATCTTTATATCTATTTTTCCCTAGACCTATTTAGAGATCAGCTTGGCAAAATATAATTTATTATAGAATTTGTAATTTTGTCATTAAAGTTTGACATCACGAAGGAAATATAGGGACTTGGCAACAGAGATCATAAGGTGGAGATTTGCAATGAAAGCTCTAATCCTTGAGATCACAATCTAACGATGATGAACCTGAAAAGATGTGCATCATTTTCAAGCCTAATCTTAGCAGCTCGGCGTTAATTTTTTTCTAGGATTCTATTTATTTGTGTGACTGTGTAATCAAGATCTTTTTTTTCTTTTTCTTTTTTCTTCTTTTTTGTTTTTTCTTTTTTTTTTCTTTTTTTTTCCTTTTTTTTCTTTTTTTTTTGAGTTTGTGAGATATAAAAAATTGCAAACCTGAGTTTGTGGTTCTTTCATCAGTTTTGAATCTTGGCTTTTGTGAAAGGTGTTGAGGGGTTTTGAGATTTTCTTTTTCTTTTTTCTTTTTTCTTCTAGGTTAAGGGATTTTGTCTAGGTCTAGTTAAAGTTCTCAACAATAGGACTATCCACGGGTCGGTTCAATTCAAGTTTGTGCCAAATTCAAACTTGACTCAACAACTTCGGGTCCCTAAGATCTGGACTCGCCGCCGACTAGGAATAGGAGTTGGTTTGAGCGAGTTGGGTCTCCGTAGGTAATGCTCAGTTGTCAATCAAAGTCGAACAAGAGAAATCTGGCAGAAAATCTCCAAAATTGGCCAAAATTCTGCCAAATCTAACAAGATCTTGATGAGAATGGTCAAATCTCATCATATCTAACTAAAACTAACCGAAGAACAGCTTGTACCAATAGAGAATAGCATGATTTAGTGTGGAGATCGGTTGAGTCAATTGGAATCAGATTCATGTTAAAACTTGCCACTAACTGTCAGCATCTGTTTCTAAAGGCGGTGACTTGTCATCGACCGTCACATGCAATGGGCCAACCAATTTTCAGGTTGGCTCAAATGGTTTGGGCATGTGAGCTAGGTCTACAATTCCATTGGACACCCTTACTCAATGCACAAACTCTAGGTTTGGATTTTTTTAGATTAAACTCTACAAAGAATTTTCTAGGTTGCTATGTTTGGCTACCAAGAAAATGCAAGTCTTTGATATTGAATTTTTTGTTTATATATATTGTAGGGACTCAATTTGGAGAAGTCCTTATAAATCAAAAGGAAATTCATCCCGCAAGCCCAAACAATACATTTTTAGAGGGTAGGTTCAAGAACTAGACCCTAACGAACGGACAACGCCCAAAACAGGACTTCCACCCATTGAAGGTTGGCACACTATGGTTACTCATCAAGGTTTCTCCTTGGCGTTGATCCGAGGATCCTCTTCCAGGTCCCCCCTCACTATTCTGTTGGTTCCCCTTATATAGCCCTCTTCTCACCATCTTTTTCTTCCCCCTGTTGATCATCCATGCGCTTCCCTTCTGACCGTCCGTCTCATCAGCTGTATTATTAGTAATCATATGATTCGTAGTAGACAAGGTTGCCCTGTTCAGGAGTCACATATCCATTAGTGCGGTCAGAGGATTAGGTAAGCGCATTTATTATGGAGGTGACAACCTGTTCTGGGCTTGTTCCCCTACTTGGCGTTGTCCTCGGTCCACCGAGGACAAGGTCATCCTCGGTGGGGTCCTTACATCTCAGGCCTCTATACAACGTCCTTGGGCGATTCTTTATCCTCGGCATGGGCCTTGGGCCAGGTGTAAAATGGGCTGAGGCTATTAGACTTTCAGGCCCCATATATATATATATATATATATATATATATATATATATTTATTTATTTATTTAGACCCTAACGTGGCTTTTAAAAATAGCAATTAAAATATTTTTTATTATTATTTTAGTAGCCACATTGGTGTGAGTTGTATCAATTGTGCAATCCATTAGTCACATAAGTATTTTCCGTTAATGAGTTAATGGTAAGGATCAAATTCACTTCAAGTTGAAAATAACATGGACCGAATTGACAGCTACTAAAATTTATGGATCAAATTAGAAAAGTCATCCTCAGTAAGATTCATTTACACTATCTATAAGATGATTCCTCTCTTTAAACTAGACTTTTCTGTAGCTCAAAAATACCCTCATTAATGAAGTATAACTTCTCTTCAAAATAGGATCATAAATGTTAAATAACAAATTTTATCTTTTTATTCCTTAAAATTTAGCATTTTTATGAGTCCAAATCATTTGCTCCAACTTATATGCTATACTCTATGCTCTACCAAACATATCAAGCCACGTGGACATTACTTATTAAACACAAACTGATGGCTTAAATGGAGTCAATCTTCTTCCCAACTCACATTACAAAAAATAAAGAAAAAAAAATAGCAAAACCACTCAAGCACCATTAAAATACCTAACTAAAATAAGATTCCACCACCATGGCTTAGGGATGGCAATTTTGCCCTACCCCACAAAAGAGGTGGGGTGAGGATGAGGTGAGATTTTAGCCCTGCATCACAGGGCAGGACGGGGATGGGTTTAGAATTTTTAGACGCAACCCATCCTGCCCCGCATTGATAAGTGTCAAATTGTAAATTTTTCATATCCTAAAACCCTACTATTTGAACAAACATATCATTAGCTTATTGTATTATACGCAACAAGACTTTTTGCCTTTTTTTTTTTTTTTTTTTCTCTAGCAAGTTTGGAAATAAGGTACTAATTTTAATGTTTTCTTTTGTCTTTATTATAAACAAATTTATATAATATTGAATCATTGATTTTGTATTATGAGATTTTTCTTTTTGTTATGATATTGTCTTATTAAAGACTTTAATAATATTATTCAATTTTTACTAAAAATTAGTTTGATTTGATAAGATAAATTTATTTGTAATTTCAATTATATTTTTATTAACAAAACAGGTTTTATCAAAAACAATTGTAATAGTTGTGGGCAAATTAACAAGTAGTAGTGTTTTACGGGGTGGGGTGAGGCTTCACGAGGCCCCAAGGGGTAGGGATGGGGTAAGAAAATTTTCCCCATCATACGAGGCGGGGCGGGGATGAGGTAAGACAAAACCATGTGGGGCGAGAGCGAAGACGCCATCCTTCAGACCCGCCCCGCCCCGCCTCGCCCTATTTCCATCCCTAGCTACCTAGAGAAGACTAGCATGGTGAATCTCAATAGCAAAGAACAGAGTTTGTAAGCCTTCACGATCAAGCCAATACTTTGATTTTTCATTCTTTCTCACAAACCCATATGAGATTGTTTCTCACACAAAAACCAATTCATTGTACAGATTTGGAAGTGAGGGTTTTGTGGGCTCCTTTGCTTTCTATCTATTATTTTGATGTATAAAAGAGAAAATTGAACTGATGGGACAGGCTAGGATTCCTATGAGGTTTTTTTTTTTTTTTTTTTTTTTTGGTATGATGGGTATTTGGCCAAGAAGATAACTGTGGGTAGATGTGTTATCTCAACCATGGGTAGACAACCGTGGTCAAGAAGCACTATTCTTGGTCTTGGAATAGTTATAGGGGCTAAGATTATTTTTAAGTATCACCAAGGGTGGTGGTCCTGTGATATTCTATTTTTGGATGTACCAAAATAAGAGTTGGTGGCTGACAAGATCCACCAGCATCATCTTCTCTAGGTGACCATGGTGGTGGAACCCAGTTGTGGCTGGGTAAATAAAATTTTCTTTTCTTTTGGGTTTGGAATGTGAGTTAGGAGATAGAGGAGAATAGGAGATTGACTCCATTTAAGTCATCATTTTCTGTTTAATATATAAGTAATGTTCACGTGGCTTGATATATTTGGTAGAGCATAGAGTGGAGCATATAAGTTGAGATAGAAAATTTGGACTTCTTTTTTATTCCTTTTTCATGCCAAATAAAAGTAAAACACCCCCAATTTAAAATAATAATAATAATAATAAACTAAGAAAACTCCTAAAAGTTAGCCTTCTTTCTCCTCACTTTCATCTTATTTTTCCTACTCAAAATTTTCTCTATATTACTACACCACTTTCAAATGCACTTCAAAAAATAAATTACAATTTTTGCTTATCTCTAAAGTTTATCCTTTTAATTTGTTTAAAAAAAATTTAAATCAAATTTTAATAGATGCAAATTATTAATTTTTACTTAAAAAATAGAAGAGTCTCTTGAGCACGCACAACGTGCATACTTAAAGGCTAGTAAAAAAAAAAAATCACTTTAGTCCAATATGTTTCTAATCCAAACCCATTTGGGTTGAACCTAAACCTGATCAACCTAACTCTTTGCCAGGTCTAACCTTGGTCAACATGTTAAGTGGATTTTTATCAATTTTATAAATCATCGCACAATAATTAATTTTTGCCAATCATATCTCTACAAATATTAAATTAAGAAGATAAGAAAAAAGAAACAAAAAAAAAAACATTTATAATTTGAGAAAGTGAAATTGGAGAGATATTTCACTCCTTTTTTTTTTCTTTAAAAATAGATAATAAATAAATGGGAACATAACAGCTGACCATTCGAGGTAGAACTGGATATAACGATATATAATAGCTGCCCACCAAATTAGAATCTCACCAGATACTAGCTCTCCCAAATCATGCCCATGTTTTTCTCAAAATAAAAAATAAAAAATAAAAATAAAAATCATGCCCACGCTTCCTTTTCTTCTTAACATGTCGACAGCCTCATCGATTATCTCAAACTCGCTCTCTCTCTCTCTCTCATAATCCAATGATGCCTTAGATAACACCAACATGAATAAAGTTGAAAATGTCATCGGACTCATCTTTTTCGTTGGAACTTTTGTATGCCTCTTCCTCATGTACGTAATCAAAATAATGATTCTAAATTGCTTTCCCCCTCAGCGACCTTCTGGCCATCGAAACCACCAACATGGCTTCTTGTCAACTACTACCCTCCAACAATTCCAATTGTCCGCCGGAACTGTCCCCCAACACTCCATCGATACCGTTGAACTAGGTCTTGATGAAGCCACCCTACGCAACTACCCAAAGCTCATCTATGCCCAAGCCAAGCTCCACAAGGGCAACTCTACCTCATCCTGTTGCTCAATATGCTTGGCTGATTACAATGACACGGATGTGTTGCGCTTGTTACCTGATTGTGGTCATCTCTTTCATCTTAAATGTGTGGATTCCTGGTTACGGCTGCATACTACATGTCCGGTGTGTCGAAACTCGCCTCTTCCTGAGGTGGCGAATTCATTTGGAGCGACATCCTTGACTTGATTAATGGAATAGCCCTTCTACAACTGTACCATTTGCTACAACTTGCAAAAATGGTCGATGAGAAGAAGTGGATAACTTTTACATGAATCCACCATTTCATTTCTATTATTTACCCTCAATCATGTTAGAGTGTAGCAAAAGCTGTAACAGTTGTGTCTCTAATTGGATTATAATTGGTATGGATTCATGTACTTTGCTTGGTGAGTTTTCACTTGATTTTGTACTAAGAACATTTTCACCAAAGTTTTTGTCAAAAATGGTTAAAGAGGAGTGCAAACATCGTATTATTGATTTATTGTATAATGTATGAAATGGACAGTAGAATTCGAATAATTAATATTTATTCGAAGAGTAGCCTAGAATTACAGTAGATATAATAATGTTAGTAGTATTAGTATACTACAATTTGAATTAGGATAGTATAATATAGTGAGTTTAGGTCCTAAACCCGTATCACTAACGTATCAAAATTTTGAAAAAGGAGAAAGTGATTTTTACTTTTTCTTTCCATCTACACCATGCATAATAGAAATCAAATGGAAAAATGCACTAGAAACACTATAAAATATTCATAATATAATATAATAATGACTATAATTTATAAATTTGATCACTCTAAGTCATGAATGTTTAAATTACTTTTTTGTAATTAGTGACATATCAATTTGTAAGCTTATAGTAAAATTGATGGTATTCTTAGTATCACTAATAATTTTTTTTTTTTAAGTGCATAACCATTAAAAATGTATATATAATTTTATAAAATTGTGGGTCTTTTACAATAGAGATGTAGCTATGTAGGCTTTTTCCCTAAGAATAAATATTTTTTTTGGTAGTGGGCTCTGGCCTAAGTTACCTATGCCTTGGGCCGGTTGTGCTAGAACCATAAGCTTAACATGTTGAAACTATTGGCAAAATACCAGTATCCGCACATTCTCTACGTTCTACGGGTGAGAGGGAAAATTGTATGCGTGTAAGATTAGTTTTTCTGACTACCCATTGTTAGAAAAATAATCTCTCTCATGAACTTTAACTTTCATTATCGTACATCGTCGGCCCATTTCCATCATTCCTGGGTTCATTGCCAATACACATAACCTTGCCAAAAACCATTTTCATTATATTGATTTAAACACAAATTACCACGGTAGTTTATTTCAAGCAAGGGACCGGTCATTTAACTGAATAAAGTTTTTTTTAAAACTAATTTTGAGGGGAACTCTTCAAACTTATTACATATCTTTATATTGAACGGAAATTTTAAAAATCTAACAGTTGAATTACAGATTCATTACCGATTATGACTAACTCAATTCTTTAACATGTCATGTCATACTTAGAGCCGCTCACAACTTTGGAGGCTTAAGGCAAAAATTTTAATTGGAGTCTTTTTTATATTTAAATATTAATTAAATAATATTTATTGATTTTTTTATTTTTTATTTAAAATCTATTTTTCTTACTTATTTCTGAGATTCAAAACTACTAGTTAAATTTTTGTATTTAAATTCTTCTAAAAATTAATTTATTATATAGTTTAATAAATTAGTATTGCTATAATACAAATAGGTTGATATGATATAAGTTGAATTATCAATTAGTGTGATAACTTACAGTAATAATAGATAAATTATAAGTAAAAGCGACGGTACAATGGGTGGGATAGTGTGTGCCTATGCGTGAACAATATAACAGTGGTTGAGTTAGTGTGTTTAGTAGTGATAATGTGTGGGGCCTGTGAATCCGCGAGGCTAGCTGTGCTTGCTGTAGTGCTAATTTGCAGTGTGCTGTCCTATCGACCGTGCAATGGCCAATGTGGAGATTAAAACAAATTGAAAAAAAGCCAACACTTCTCAGTTATCACAAATTATGCTCTTGAATCTTCACGAAAATTTCGGAAAGAGAGAGGAGGTTACCTCAGATTGCTATGCCCCCACACAGTAGCAACACACCTTCCACCACTGTGAAGGTAGTGAAGCTATTGCAAAGAATGATAGAATGAAAGATAAAGAAAGCTTATAAAAAAATATCAAGGATTCAAGATGAAAAAAAGAAAGATGAGAATATAGATGGAAAGACAGAGATATAGAGGTGAAAGATTTTTTTTATTATGTCTGTTTTCTTTTTCTTTTTCTTTTTCTTTTTTTAGAAATTTATAATCTTTAAGATATTTCAAGACATTTACATTGTATTATTAATGAATTTATCTGATATTAATTTTAATTTTAGCATATTTGAAGAATAAGTTAATGAATTTGTCTCCTATGATTTAATTTTAATTTTTTAGCCAAATTTTGACTATTTGTTTTTTAATCTTTTGTATTTTAAGATACAATGAAGCATTTTTAATGCATCTATTAACCAATAAAATGACTTAAATTTTTTTTAATTAAAATATATAGATAATATTATATATATATATATATATATATATTAATACAAGTGGAGGCCTTCTTTTATTTGGGAGCCTTACGCAATGCATCACTTGTATCTATGGTTCAGTCGGCCCTAGTCATACTATAATAATGGGGCATAAATTGAAAAGAAAAATAACAAATATTATTATAGCATGCATATTTTATAATATCATCATATATATTATTTAATAATTATAAATAAAATAAAATATAAAATATATATTTTTAAAAAATTTTCATATATTAAAAGGATTATTGATTATTAACTAGTTGTTTTTTAAAGATTATTTTTCCTCCACTGTCACATAAATCCTAAATAAAAAATATAATTAAAAAATATTGACTGCCTTGGTTCTTTGACACGTTAAATACCTACCAAAGGTATTGCTCAAAAAGTCAAAGAAAATTTACGTTCATGACTCATGATTGCTTCTTCTTCTTTTTTTCTTTTTTTCTTTTTTTTTTTTAATGAACGACTCATGATTACTTTATATAGTTTATAATTCCCCCAAAAGGTGAACAGCTAAATGCTGAACTATCCCAAAAAAAAATAATACAGTAATAATAAAGGTTGAAAACAATTATCATTTTTCCTTTTTCATAATTTTTTTTTTTTTACTTTCTTATAGCTTTTATAATACCCTCACCCAAAAAAAAAAAAAAAAAAAAAAAAAAAAACCGAATTTTTGGAAAGACAAATCATCTGCCGAAACAACTTTAATTTTCTCTACTTATAAAATTAAGAAAAAGAGAAGCAATCCAATTGGAATTTGTCAAATACGATAGAGTTGGGTAGATTATATAATAGCTGCCCACCAAATTAGAATCTCACCAGATACTGGCTCTCCCAAATCATGCCCACGTTTTTCTCAAAAAAAAAAAAAAAAAATCATGCCCACGCTTCCTTTTCTTCTTAACATGCGGACAGCCTCATCGATTACCCCAAACTCTCTCTCTCTCTCTCTCTCACATAATCCAATGATGCCTTAGATAACACCAACATGAATGAAGTTGGAATTGTCATTGAATACATCTTTTTCGTTGGAACTATCGTTTGCATCGTCCTCATGATCGTAATCAAAATAATGATTCTAAATTGCTTTCCCCCTCAACGACCTTCTGGCCATCGAAACCACCAACATGGCTTCTTGTCAACTACTACCCTCCAACAATTCCAAGAGTCCGTCGGAACTGTCCCCCAACACTCCATCAATACCGCTGAACTAGGTCTTGATGAAGCCACCCTACGCAACTACCCAAAGCTCATCTATGCCCAAGCCAAGCTCCACAAGGGCAACTCTACCTCATCCTGTTGTTCAATATGCTTGGCTGATTACAATGACACGGATGTGTTGCGCTTGTTACCTGATTGTGGTCATCTCTTTCATCTTAAATGTGTGGATTCTTGGTTACGGCTGCATACTACTTGTCCGGTGTGTCGAAACTCGCCTCTTGCTAAGGTGGCGAATTCATTTGGAGCGACATCCTTGACTTGATTAATGGAATAGCCCTTCTACAACTGCACCATTTGCTACAACTTACAAAAGTGGTTGATTAGAAGTAGTTGATAACTTTTACATAGATCTACCATTTCATATCTATTATTTACAGTCAATTATGTTAGAGTGTAGCAAAAGTTGTAACAGTTGTGTCTCTAATTGGAATATAATTGGTATAGATTCATGAACTTTGTTTGGTGAGTTTTCACTTGATTTTGTATTAAAGAACATTTTCACCAAAGTTTTTGTCAAAAATGGTTAAAGAGGAGTGCAAACATCGTATTATTGATTTATTGTACAATATATGAAATGGACAGTAGAATTAGAATAATTAATAATTATTCGAAGACTAGCCTAGAATTACAGTAGATATAATAATGTTAGTAGTATTAGTATACTACAATTTGAATTAGGATAGTATAATATAGTGAGTTTAGGCCCTAAACCTGTATCACTAACGTATCAAAATTTTGAAAAAGGAAGAAAGTGATCTTTAGTTTTTCTTTCCATCAACACCATGCATAATAGAAATTAAATGGAAAAATGCGCTAAAAACACTATAAAATATTTACAATATAATATAATAATGACTATAATTTATAAATTTTATCAATCTAATTCAAAAAATTTCACCAAAGTTTTTGTCAAAAATGGTTAAAGAGGAGTGCAAACATCGTATTATTGATTTATTGTATAATATATGAAATGGACAGTAGAATTAGAATAATTAATAATTATTCGAAGACTAGCCTAGAATTACAGTAGATATAATAATGTTAGTAGTATTAGTATACTACAATTTGAATTAGGATAGTATAATATAGTGAGTTTAGGCCCTAAACCTGTATCACTAACGAATCAAAATTTTGAAAAAGGAAGAAAGTGATTTTTAGTTTTTCTTTCAATCAACACCATGCATAATAGAAATTAAATGGAAAAATGCGCTAAAAACACTATAAAATATTTACAATATAATATAATAATGACTATAATTTATAAATTTTATCAATCTAATTCATGAATGTTTGAATTACTTTTTTTGTAATCGGTGATATATCAATTTGTAAGCCTAAAATAAAATTTATGGTATTCTTAATATCACTAATAAATTAAAAGAAAAAAAGAAAGTGCATAACCATTAAAAATGTATATATAATTTTATAAAATTTTGAGCTTTTCACAATAGAGATGTGGGCTTTTTACATAAGAGATTTTTTTTTTTTTTTTTTGGGTAGTGGGTTCTGGCCTAATTAAGTTACCTAGGCCTTGGGCCGGTTGTGCTACAACCATAAGCTTAACATGTTGAAACTATTGGCGAAATAGTAGTATACCACCAGTGGCGACACCACTTACAAGTCAGGGTGTTCCTAGGAACACCTTGACCTGAAAAAAAAATCCTGAAATCTTTTTTTTTAGTTTTTTATATTTCCTTTGTATTAGGAATATCCTCAATCACAGAATTAGGAATACTCTCAAATTTAAAAAAAAAAAAAAAAAAAAAAAAAAAAAAAAAAAAAAAAATCTATATATATATATATATATATGTTCTAATTTCAGGCAAAAAAAAATTGAACTAAAATTTGAAAAAAAAAAAAATTGTAACAAAACCCATGGCAAGCCCAATGTAGCAAACCCACGGATTCTCCCAAAAAGAAAAAAAGAGCAACACCTCAATCCTAAAGGTCTAAATCAGAAAACACTAAAGTATTTCATTTCAACGCCGTATTTCAGAAATCACTAAAGTATCAAAAAAAAAATCATTAAAATCCAATCCAAACCTAAAGACAAAGCAACGGGTTCTTTTCAACGACGTCGCCGCTTGAGATCGCTAGATTAGATCGCTTGCTCTGAGCAACAAATGGAGATCTCAATGTTCATCGGATCGCTCGCTTGCCCCTCCGCCCGTCGTTGCTCGCCCCTCCACGTCGTTGTCGTTGTCGTCAATGCCGCTTGAGATCAAATCACTTGCTCCCTGCTCAACTGCTCTGGTGCTCCCTCCCTCAAGGTATTTCATTTTTCTCTCTGACTCTCTCTCAGTCTCTCTCTCTCTCTCTCTATATGAACTGAAATGAATGAAAATTATAAAACTCTCTTTATGAAACTCTCTCTCTTAGGAAATGAATGAACTTTAGCTTTATTAATTTTTTTGTCTGTTTTTTACTTTTTGAATTTGGCTTTATCAGTTTATCTTATCCGTTAGTATTGGTGTCTGTTTTTAGTTTTTCTTTCCATCAACACCATGCTTAATAGAAATCAAATGGAAAAATGCGCTAAAAACACTATAAAATATTTACAATATAATATAATAATGACTATAATTTATAAATTTCATCAATCTAATTCATGAATGTTTGAATTACTTTTTTGTAATCGCTGACATACCAATTTGTAAGCCTATGTTAAGCATAGTTTTGCAGGTTGTTTTGTAGGATTGTATCAGTAGATTTCAATCCTAACAATTGGTATCAGAGCCTCGTTCCTGCCATTACTGAGGCGCAAGCTGCTACCATAAATGTGGTGAACGAAGCAATTGCTTCTCCCCGTACCACCTCTAATCACCATAACAAAGAAATCCAAGAGATACAAAAGATTCAAGGCATTCATACAAGAACCTTGAATGAGATGAATCAGAACATCAATGTCATCTTACAGAAGCTTAATTCCATAGATGGAAATCATAATTCTCCTCAGAGAAATGTACAATCAAATTCCATTCCAAATTCTTCAACCGTGTCACTTGCAAGATCGGTGAAGTTGGATTTCCCAAGATTCTCAGGTGTTAATCCTGCTAGTTGGGTTTACAAAGCTAACCAGTATTTTGGTTATTACCAAACCCCAATTACAGAAAAGCTATTGATAGCTTCCTTTCACATGGAATTGGAGGCACTAATATGGTTCCAGGAAGCAGAAGAGGCTAGGATATTTTCTAATTGGGAATCCTTAGTTCAAGCTCTACATGTGAGGTTTGGGTCAACTGCCTATGATGATCCCATGGAGGTATTAACAAGGCTGAGACAAACTGCCACAATGGCTATATATAAGGCAGAGTTTGAAGCAATATCAAACAGAATCAAAGGGCTTTCTCTACTGCACAAACTCAGTTGTTTCTTAAGTGGCTTGAAGGATGAGATACGGTTACCTGTACGGATGCTCAATCCTCAATCCTTGAATGCAGCTTTTGGATTGGCCAAGATTCAAGAAGAATATGTGATGAGTTGCAAAAGGAGTGTCAAGTATCAGCAAGATTCAGGTAAGAATTCTATCTTGGGTTTGCCTAGAAGTAATGGTAGTAATGGTATGGTAGAAACTAAGCCTAATATACTTATTAAGAGAATAACTCCTGCACAGATGGATGAAAGGAGGAAGAAGGGTCTTTGTTATAATTGTGATGAAAAATGGGGGCTAGGGCATAAGTGTAGGAATGCCAAATTGTTTCTTTTGGAGGGAATTGAGATAGGTTATGGGGAAAACTCTGGGGTGAAGATAACTGAATTAGATGAAGAGGTAGGCAGTGAGTTAGGTAATAAATTTGATAGAAATGTGCAGTCTAATTCTAGTGAGGAGGTTGAGATAACCTTGTATGCTTTCACAGGAACACCCACACCTGGTACAATGAGGGTTATGGGTAGAATTAATAGATGTGGGTTAGTAATTTTGATAGATACAGGTAGCACTCATAATTTTGTTGATGCATCATTGGTCAATAGTTTCAGCTAAAGGTGGATGTCTCAAGGGTGTTGGAAGTCAAGGTAGCTAATGGCTCTATTGTGAGGACTCAAGGATTTTGTAGTAATGTGCCAGTGTTTGTCCAAGGAGTGGAATTTTGCATTAATTTTCATGTGTTGGCATTGGGAGGTTGTGATGTAGTCTTTGGTACTCAGTGGTTAAGCACTTTGGGTGAAATTCAATGGAATTTCAAGCTTTTAACTATGTGCTTTTGGTATAAGGATAAGCAGATCTTGCTGCAAGGGTTGAGTCAAGTTTCAGGTTCTTCTTTTGTGGATTGTAAGACATTCTTTAAAGCTCCAGTGAAAAGAGGATTGTTATTACAGATTGCTGGTGTGGAGACAGATGCATCAGAAGTAGGTATTCCTATTGAAGTAGATGTCTTACTGCAAGAGTTTAGCCAAGTTTTTGAGACTCCTAATGAGCTGCCTCTACTGAGGGGTCATGAGCATTCCATTGTGCTTAAAGAGGGAGCTCAGCCTATATGCCAAAGGCCTTATAGGTATCCCTTTTATCAAAAAAATGAGATAGAGAAAATTGTGAAGGAGTTGCTGTCTGTAGGGTCAATCAGAAACAGTAACAGTCCATTTGCTTCACCTGTGTTGTTGGTTAGGAAAGCTGATGGGTCATGGAGGATGTGCATTGATTATAGGGCATTGAATTCTATTACTGTTAAGGATAAATTTCCAATCCCAATTATTGATGAGTTGTTGGATGAATTGCATGGGGTTGCTATCTTTTCCAAGCTAGATTTGAGGTCTAGGTACCACCAAATCAGGATGAAGGATGAAGACATACCAAAAATAGCTTTTAGGACACATGAGGGTCACTATGAGTTTTTGGTGATGCCTTTTGGCTTAACCAATGCTCCTTCCACCTTTCAATCTTTGATGAACCAAGTATTCAAGCCTTTTCTAAGGAAGTTTGTGTTATTTTTCTTTGATGATATCTTGGTTTATAGCAAATCGGTGTCTGAACATGTTATTCACCTGAGGAGAGTTTTGCAGATTTTAGTTCATAACCACTTATGTGCCAAAAGATCTAAGTGTATGTTTGCATGCACTAAAGTGGAGTATTTAGGGCATGTGATCACTGCTGATGGGGTGCATACTGATCCTAAGAAGGTTGCTGCCATGCAGCAGTGGGCGATTCCTAAGGATATCAAGTCCTTAAGGGGTTTTTTAGGGCTTACAGGATATTATAGGAAGTTTGTTAAGGGGTATGGTACTATTGCAGCTCCTTTGACTACTTTATTGAAGAAGGATTCATTTTGTTGGTCCAAGGAAGCTGAACTTTCTTTTCATCAACTTAAGGAAGCTATGGTCCAACCACTTGTGCTAGCCTTGCCTAACTTTGATAAACCATTTGTGGTGGAGTGTGATGCTTCAGGAAGGGGTATAGGTGCTATTTTGATGCAACAAGGCAAGCCTATTGCCTATCACAGCCAGGCCCTTAAAGGTAAGAATCTAGCGTTGTCCACATATGAGAAGGAACTTTTGGCTCTGGTCATTGCTGTTAAGAGGTGAAGGGCTTATTTAGTGGGAAGACCCTTCACTGTCAAGACTGATCAGCAAAATTTAAAATACTTATAGGAGTAGAAAATTGGTACTCTAGCTCAGCAAAAATGGTTTGGAAAATTGTTGGGGTATAACTTTGTGGTGGAGTACAAGAAGGGAAAGGAGAATCTAGTGGCTGATGCACTGTCTAGGAAGGTTGAGATTGAAGACTTTTGTCATGATTGTGATGATACTGAAGGGGTTTTATGCATGGTTTCTTTTCCTACACCAGCTTGGTTGACTGACGTTAAGCCAAGTTATGGCTCTGATCAGAAGGTGCAAGATATTTTCCAAGCTTCTCAAGTGGGGAAGGAAGTTCCTAAAGGGTTTTCAATTTAGAATGGGTTACTTTTATATAAAGGGAGGATTTATTTAGGTTCTTGTGATGCTTTGAAGGTGGCTGTGCTTCAACAGGTCCATAATAGCCCTTTGGGAGGGCATTCAGGATTCCCTAAAACTTTTCATAGGGTTAATAGAGATTTTTATTGGCCTAGTTTGAGAGAAGATGTAAAGAAGCATGTCAAGGAATGTGATGCCTATCAAAGACTTAAAACTAAGACTTGTAATGTAGCTAGCTTGTTGCAACCTTTACCCATACCAGATAAACTTTGGCTTGATGTAAGCATGGATTTTGTTGAGGGCTTGCCCAAGTCACAATCAAAGGATGTGGTTTTAGTGGTGGTAGATAGACTGAGTAAGTTTGTTCATTTTGTTCCATTGTCCCACCCTTATACTGCTGCCAAAGTAGCTCATCTATACCTGAATCATGTGTTCAAGCTGCATGGGATGCTTGCTTCAATTGTGAGTGATAGGGACCCTGTGTTTACTTCCCACTTTTGGCAAGAATTGATGAGATTGCAAGGGGTGCAACTAGCACTGTCCTCAGCTTACCACCCTCAATCAGATGGGCAAACTAAGGTGGTTAACAAGAGTTTGGAGCACTATTTAAGAGCATCTGCAGCTAACAAACCCCATTCTTGGGTTGATTGGTTACCCTTGGCAAAATTTTGGTTCAATACCAACTTCCATACTTCCACCAAATTGACTCCTTTTGAAGCTTTATTTGGTTATCCTCCTCCGAGGCTGTTGGACTACATACCTAACACTACTAAGGTTGACAATGTAGATATACATTTGAGGACTAGGTAGCAACTACTGACATTGTTGAAGCAAAATTTAGTGGCAGCTCAGGAAAGAATAAAGATCAATGCTGATAGGCATAGTACTGAAAGAGACTTTGTTGTGGGAGAATGGGTGTATTTGAGGCTGCATCCTTACAAGCAGAAGTCATTGAGGTAGAGTAAGATGGGAAAATTGTCTCCTAGGTACTATGGATCATTCCAGATTTTGAAAAGGGTTGGTAAGGTGTCTTACAAGTTGGATTTACCCTCAGACTCCAGGTTGCATCCCACTTTTCATGTATCCTGTCTCAAGGCAAAATTAGGTCAGCATGTATCAGCACTTCCTACTCTCCCACCTGTGGATTCAGAGGGTATCCTTAACCCTGAACCCATTGCTGTGTTGCAAGAAAGGTCCCACCAGTTGAGAAGTAGGACTGTGACTCAAGTCTTAATTCAATGGCAAGGGGAAAGTCCTGAGAATGCTACTTGGGAGAATTTGTACCAGGTGCAGTTGCAATTCCCTCACCTTGTGGGCAAGGTGCTGTAATGGGGGGGGGGGGGGGGGGGGAGGTATTGTTAAGCATAGTTTTGCAGGTTCTTTTGTAGGATTGTATTAGTAGATTTCAATCCTAACAGCCTATAATAAAATTTATGGTATTCTTAGTATCACTAATAAATTAAAAGAAAAAAGAAAGTGCATAACCATTAAAAATGTATATATAATTTTATAAAATTTTGGGCTTTTCACAATGGAGATGTAGGCTTTTTACATAAGAGTAATTTTTTTTTTTTTTTTTGGTAGGGTTCCGGCCTAAGTTACCTAGGCCTTGGGCTGGTTGTGCTACAACCATAAGCTTAACATGTTGAAACTATTGGCGAAATACCAATATACCACTGCACATTCTCTGTGTTCTACAGGTGAGAGGGAAAATTTTATCAGTGTAAGATTAATTTTTCTAACTACCCATTGTTAGAAAAACAATCTCTCTCACGGACTTTAACTTTCATTATCATACATCGTCGGCCCATTTCTATCATTCTTGGGTTCATTGCCAATACACATAGCCTTGCCAAAAGCCGTTTTCATTACGTTGATCTAAACACAAATTACCATGGTAATTTATTTCAAGCAAGGGACTGGTTATTTAAGTGAATAAAGTTTCACTCCAAGCTAATTTTGGAGATAAACTCTTCAAACTTATTATATATCTTTATATTGAATATGAATTTTGAAAATTTAACCGTTGAATTGCAAGTTCATTGCCGATTATGATTGACTTAATTCTTTGACATGTCATGTCATACTCAAGGTGGCTCAACAACTTTGAGGGCTTAAGACAAAAATTTTAATTAGAGTCTTTTTTATATTTAAATTTTAATTAAATAATATTTATTGAATTTTTTTATTTTTTATTTAAAATATATTTTTCTTGCTTTTTTCTGAGATTCAAAACTACTAGTTAAATTTTTGTATTTAAATTCATCTAAAAATTAATTTATTACATAATTTAATAAGTTAGTATCATTATAATACAAATAGGTTAATATGATATCCGTCGAATTATCAATGAGTGTGATAACTTATAGAAACCATGGATAAATTAAAAGCAGAAGTGACGGTACAATGGGTGGGATGGTGTGTGCCTATGCGTGTATAATATAACAGTTGTTGAGTTAGAGCATCCGCATCCAGATTCTAAATCCTATCCTATTTTACCACCTCAAAAAATCACTTTATCAATTATACAATACAATTTTACAATTCTCCAACATCCCAACTTTTATATCTCAATCCTACTTATTAAAATAATATTTTTACATAATAAAATAATATATCTCACCATTACCATTATCCAATTCAACACATTATTTATTCATTATTTGTTCCTTCTCTCTCTTTCCTGCTGTCCAAGATCCACAATCAACACCACCGTTGCACACCACCACCACCACCGGCAACCCATAAACTACCTCCTGCCCTCCAACCATCAACACAACAACCACCACCACCACCACCACCCTATCCGCCTATCAACACCGCAAAAAAAAAAAAAAAAAAATAAAAAAAAACCAGAGAAAAGACCTGAGCCACGCCACTGCACCTCCTGCCCTCCAACCATCAACACAACCACCACCACCACCACCACCACCCTATCCGCCTATCAACACCGCAAAAAAAAAAAAAAAAAAAAAAAAAAAAAAAAAAAAAAAAAAAACCAGAGAAAAGACCTGAGCCACGCCACTGCACCACCTGCCCTCCAACCATCAACACAACCACCACCACCACCACCACCCTATCCGCCTATCAACACCGCAAAAAAAAAAAAAAAAAAAAAAAAAAAAAAAAAAAAAAAACCAAGAGAAAAGACCTGAGCCACGCCACTGCACCTCCTGCCCTCCAACCATCAACACAACCACCACCACCACCACCCTATCCGCCTATCAACACCGCAAAAAAAAAAAAAAAAAAAAAAAAAAAAAAAAAAAAAAAAACCCCACAGAAAAGACCAGACCCACCACCGCCGAAGCTTGAAGGAAGCGGATTTGCCACTGGGAAGCTTCGCCGAAGCTCGAAAGAAGCGAATTCGCCGGTGCTCGAAGGAAGCGGAGACCCACCCTCGAAAGAAGCGGAGACCCACCACCGATCTAGAAACCCACCGCCGATCTAGAGACCCACCACCAATTTAGAACCTCACCGCCGATTTAGAGAGTTACCGGAGATAATTTTTATGCTTCCCCTAGATGCAAACAGCCTTGCACGCCTATGGATTAAAAAGAAGAGAAGCACAGACAGAACCAGAGTCCCGGCTGCCGTGATAGCTACAGCCCTCACAATCTTATTTCTTGTGGATGATGAGTTTTGTGGTGGCGGCGCCGGCGATGTTGGAAGTGAAGGCAATGGAGGATCGCTTGATGGGTTGCTGGGAAAATCTGGTTGTGGGGAAGGAGATAGATCATATGGAAAGAAAGTCTCAATGTTTTGTGGAGAACCGTATTGGCAATGAGAGAATGGAATGAAAAAAAACACAGAGAAGAAAACTAGGATTGAAAATGGCTGAGAAGAATCGGAGAGCAAGACGAAGAACAAAGAGCAGAAAGAAAGAGAGAGAAGCAGACAGAAAAATGAAAGAGGAAAAAAATGAGAGAAGAAAGAGAAGGGCCGGTTAAATTAAAATAAAGGGAGGAAGGATTAAAAAAATATTTTTTTTTTATACCACCTTGCTACAGTACCATCTTACATTTGAGATGGTACTGTAGCAAAATCCCAAATTTTTTTTAGCATATAGGATTTAGCCTCCCAATTGCTGATGGGTTTTGGGGTTTAAATGCCAAATGTTCTTAACATTTGGCATTTACAACCCCAAATGTGGATGCTCTTAATGTCTTTAGTGATAATGTGTGGGGCCTGTGGATCCGCTAGCTGTGCTTGCTGTAGTGCTAATATGCAGTGTGCTGTCCTATCGACCGTGCAATGGCCAATGTGTAGATTAAAAAAAAAAAATGAAAAAAAGCCAACACTTTTCAGTTATCACAAAACATACTATTCAATCTTCACGAAAATTTCGGAAAGAGAGAGGAGGTTACCTCAGATTGCTATGTCCACACACAGTAGCAACACACACCTTCCACCACGGTGAAGGTAGTGAAACTACTGCAAAGAATGATAGAATGAAAGATAAAGAAAGCTTATAAAAAAATATCAAGGATTCAAGACGAAGAAAAGAAAGATGAGAATATAGATGGAAAGACAGAGAGATATAGAGATGAAAGATTTTTTATTATTTCTGTTTTCTTTTACTTTTTTTAGAAATTTATAATCTTTGAGATATTTCAAGACATTTATGTTGTATTATTAATGAATTTATCTAATATTAATTTTGATTTTAGCAGATTTGAAGAATGAGTTAATGAATTTGTCTCCTATAACTTAATTTTAATTTTTTAGCCGAATTTTGACTATTTTTGTTTTTTTTTTTTTTAATCTTTTGTATTTTAAGATACAATAAAGCATTTTTAATGCATCTAATAACCAATAAAATGGCTTAAAATTTTTTTAATTAAAATATATATGTGGGGCCAGAGAATTCGGTGACCCTGGCCCATTTCATAATGAGCCCAAGGCCCACGCCGAGAAGAAAGGAACGTTCGAGGACGAACAAAGAGAACCTAAAGTGCCGAGGAGCATAGCCGACGATAATCCTATCCTCAGCCAACCAAGACCGTAGAAGGGAGGAGCGGCACACCATCAAAGGCAACCTTCCAGAGCACTCCAAAGAGAAGGACGAGTGCAATGGGCCAGACTTGGGAGCATGGGGGAGGCGCAATTCAAGGAAAAACTGTTACCTCCGCATTAAATGTCCACAACTAACATTTTAGGCGCATTAATGAGAAAATGACTCTGAACAGTGCTACCTTGGTTACCGCGACTCACAGAACACCAGAGAGGGTGTCTAATGGGACAGACACTCAAATATAAGCTTGGATGATCAACAAGTGGAAGGTCAAGATTGTTTAAAGAGGACTATATAATTGGAGGAACCGACCAAGGAGGGGAGGATGGCGATGTCAAGAACTCTGGCAGCCATTGGCACCCAATATGTACAAAATGAGAACTCCTCGGGTTGGGCCGAGGACAAGCTTTCTTTGATGAACTTAGTTCATTCCTGTTTTATCAGCATAAAAATCCATTTTAACTGTTATCCCTATACTAAAGCCAAGCTCTTTGGGCCACTCTCTACATATCTATTGTACTGGGTTCATTGAGCTAAGATCCCACTCATTTTTGAGCTTAGTCCGAAAATCGTGACCTACAATTGGCGTCATCTGTGGGAAGAGCTTGCATGATAGTAAGTGCGACGGGTAGTTAAGATAGGATTAGGCCTTCATCGGCCAGAGTCCCCGAGGAAAGCCATTATGGTGGCCAGTTTACTATGCAAGTAAGACACTACATGAGGCACACACAATTTTTGTCCTAGCTCAGCTTCTGCTTAGGTCTATATTTCGAAGTACCAATTATACGGGGAGGATTGCTGAATGAGGGACAACTCTGGGGGCTTCTGACATCAAGTACATGCCCTGTACCTCTGTCCAGGGTCAAGCCCTCACAAATTTGGCGGTCGAGTTTGCTGGACCTCCATCGGGGGAAGTGGCAATAACACAGAGCAATCCAAGGAGGCCCTACGGCGGGGCTAGTTCTGGAAAGTATATGCCGATATCTTATAATCTACTGAAGTGGTTAAACGAAACCTTGGCGATGACGGGTCCTCAGACCTCCTGTTTAAGTGTTAGACAGAGTCAAGGTCTTGCATGGTCCTCGGTCGCAAACCTGTGGGGAAACTAACAACTTTTGACAAATTATCTAAGTGTTAGATAGAACCAAGGTCTTGCATGGTCCTCGGATTCAAACCTGTGGGAAAACTAACAACTTTTGACAAATTATCTAAGTGTTAGACAGAACCAAGGTCTTGCATGGTCCTCGGACTCAAACCTGTGGGGAAACTAACAACTTTTGACAAATTATCTAAGTGTTAGACAGAACCAAGGTCTTGCATGGTCCTCGGACTCAAACCTGTGGGGAAACTAACAACTTTTGACAAATTATCTAAGTGTTAGACAGAACCAAGGTCTTGCATTGTCCTTGAACTCAAACCTATTGGGAAACTAACAACTTTTGACAAATTATCTAAGTGTTAGACAGAACCAAGGTTTTGCATGGTCATCGGACTCAAACCTGTGAGGAAACTAACAACTTTTGACAAATTATCTAAGTGTTAGACAAAACCAAGGTCGTGCATGGTCATCGGACTCAAACCTATGGGGAAACTAACAACTTTTGACAAATTATCTAAGTGTTAGACAGAATCAAGGTCTTGCATGGTCCTCGAACTCAAACCTATGGGGAAACTAACAACCTTTAACAAATTATGTAAGTGTTAGATAGAATCAAGGTCTTGCATGATCATCGGACTCAAACCTGTAGGGAAACTAACAACTTTTGACAAATTATCTAAGTGTTAGACAGAACCAAGGTCTTGCATGGTCCTCGAACTCAAACCTATGGGAAACTAACAACTTTTGACAAATTATCTAAGTGTTAGACAGAACCAAATAGAACCAAGGTCTTGCATGGTCCTCGGACTTAAACCTATGGGGAAACTAACAACTTTTGACAAATTATCTAAGTGTTAGATAAAACTAAGGTCTTGCATGGTCCTTGGACTCAAACTTGTGGGAAAACTAACAACTTTTGACAAATTATCTAAATGTTAGACAGAATCAAGGTCTTGCATGGTCCTCGGACTCAAACCTATGGGGAGACTAATAACTTTTGACAAATTATCTAAGTGTTAGACGAAACCAAGGTCTTGCATGGTCCTCGGACTCAAACTTTTGGGGAAAATAATAACTTTTGACAAATTATCTAAGTGTTAGACAGAAGTTAAGGCATGTTTGAATCCTCAGATCAGACGCATGGGGAAAACCGACGCCATGGTATCATTGTAAATGCCAAGCAGAGCCTTAATGCACGATGGTCCCCACGGACGACTTACTTTAAATCCAATATCCTTTCATAGTTACATAGTTTGCGGTATAAAACACATGGTTTTGTTCCTGATTATTCCTACATAGCTAACTTATTTAAGGCTAGCAGCTGAGTGTTGTAGTCAGCTTTGATAGGTCACAATTTGAATGACCCCTTGTGATTAACCCTAATTAATTAATTTAGCTAAGTAATTAATTAATCAATTAATCATGCAATTTTATGAAAGCACAAACAAATCAGCAACAACTAAATAAGCAGCGGAAAATAAATAACACGGTGATTTGTTTACGAATGGGGAAAACCCTAACGGCAAAAACCCCACCGGGTGATTTTCAGGTCACCACTCCCGAAACAACACTATTATCAAATCAAGCGGTTACAAGTAAAGGAATCCCAAGTACCTTACCAACCTACAGTTGAACCCTTACCCCAATACCCAATTGGACTTGATCTGTAGTGACAGTCTCCACCTTTGATGCACGGCTCCCAAGTACGTGACTAACCAATGCGCGGATCCAAGTACGCGACTTCAGAACACCAACTGAGGAAGAATGGTTGGCTGCAAAGTTCTTCAGTTCATCCTTTATGATGAATAGCAGGAAGATGCTTGGTTACAAAACCCTATGGTGCAAATACACAGCAACTTCTTGATGGAAGATGAACTAGGTCAAGAACTTCGTCTGTTGATCACAATTTGCTTAAACAGAGATTGCTCAATGATAATGCAACTTGTGTCATCCTAGACGGCTCTTAAAATAATCCTTTTATATGTTTAGGGTTAGAAGAAAAGAAGGCCCAAAAACATATTCACGGATCCCAATAAAATCAGATTGGAAATCTGAATTTTTAAATCTCGACAGATAGCAGGTGTTGAGGTAGCTATCGAGCAGGTGTCAAGCTTTAAAAACTTAGCACTTCAGCTTGCTTTCTCTTGGACAGACTTGATGACTTCAACACTTGATCTTGAAATATTGTTTCTTGAAGTATTAAAAACGCCTAAAACTACGCAATTACAAGCAGAGTGCATTTTGTCAAAGGATTAGCCAATTTACATAACTAAGTGACATATGTTCTTAAACAAGTTAAAACATATATGTCCTAACAATCTCCCCCTTTGGCAATCCGTGACAAAACCACAACAAACAAATGAGCATATGAGAGAAGTCATAAATCACTCAACTCATATTCACTTGTTGAATACAATAAAATCTATCCTAACACAAACTCTTGAAAAACTTTGAAAAAGAGAGCTTATGATAAGTAGACTTTGACAACCTATATTTCTGAAACACTTTAAACAAAACTCATCATGGCATCTTGTGTGAAACAGAAATAAATAGATTGCATACAAGTATAAAGAACTTGTGTATAAAGATAGAAAAGAAACAACACATGAAAAAAGAGGTGAAAGAATCATACATCAACATATATAAGAGATGAGATAAGTACAATGTATATAAAAATGGTCAAAGGACCTCATATACAAGACCAATGTATCTAAGAGATAAGAAAAAAATACATATAGCCTCACTACATCCCTCAAAAATATGACAACAATCCCCCTATCAAAAAAAATGTCCTATACTAACTCTCCCCCTAAGATGACTACTCTCATAGCATAAAACTACTCCCCCTTTTTGTCACGAGTGACAAAGGGTAGAGTGTCATGTAGACATCTCATCGGCAGAGCTAGTATCTCCATCATCATCATCATCATCATCCTCATCATCCTCAGAATCTGACGCTACTGGAGTAGATAGTGAAGGAGTAGCCTCTAGAGCAAATCCACCCATGATCGCCTGCCGTCGTGCAATACGACCCACACGAACATTCACCTGATACAACTCAGCAGAGAGTGTATCAAGACGAGTGTCCATGCGCTGCAGCTGCGCCATAATATCACCAAGGGATACATCACTCGAAGAGGAAGAATGAGTAGATGTAGATGGAGTGGATCTGGATGGCAATGAACGGGAGGGAGGAGTGGCACCTAGCTGTCTCGACCTGAACTGTGCCTCACTACGTTTTACGGTAGCGGCATCTATGGCAGATATGTGTGTGAAAAGGTCGGACACAGGAAAGGGAACGAAAAAATGGCGTAAAATCCGCGTGATAGCAGAAGGAAAGATGAGCTTATCACGGGACGCCGAATCAAGATAGACCTCTATGATAGACCGGATGAAGTGTGAAGGGAAGTCTATGGTAAGATGCTCAAGCAAAAAAAGCAAAAATCGAGCACGAGGCTCTATGATAGAGTTATAGTGAGAAAGAGGATGGAGAACAAAAGTCATCACCATGTTAATGAATCTAGGACCTTTAGCAAAAGGCCTACATGATGTGAACTGATGCTCACCCCAATCAGCAAGGTGCTCACAAAAAGCAGAGATGAGCTCATCTTTGGACACAGTCCTCAGACGCTCACAAGAGGGGTAATCTGGAAACTCTATCCTAGGTACCCTAAGCACATCCACAACAAGTTGCGGTGTGACAGGAATGAGTATACCTCAAACGCGAGTGACAAAATGAGGTACTGAAAGATCAATCCCGTGCATGTTGGAGTAGAACTCCTATATCAGCACGAGAGGGCAAGTGACCGGGATGTCACACAGTGACCCCCATCCCCTACTGTTAATGACAGAGGGAAGGTCAGTATCGGCGAAGTCCGCCAAAATAACTTGGCGTTTCGAATGAACACCTCATTTAGAAAAGTTCTCCGAAAATGCCTTATGGGCATCTCCATCACGGAACCGAATGTTAAAGGGAGTAGAATCTGAAGAAGTAGAAGCTCCAGAACGCAGAGGGTTCCGAGCAGGAGTAGATTTACGTTTGGGTGCCATAGACACTACTAACGTAAAAGAATGAGAAAAAGATAGAGAGGGAGACAATCAGAAAAGTCCCAATATAGTTCAAATATATCAAATATGTTGAACAACAAGTACGTATGCATGGGAATGCATGAGCATGTGACATGCAAAGAACAAAAAACATCATGGGCTCAGCCCAATCCAATCCTAGCAGCACACAAATATAAAGCACACATCTAAATGCATGTAAATATCATTATAATGCAAATGAAATGCAATGTATGACATTTTGAAATCATTTAAGTACAAACCCAACCCAAAATTTGAAGAAAAACTCATCAATTTTGAAAAACCCCAAAAATTTTCAAAAAATCCCAAAACCTAGGTTTCAAAACATGAAATGCATGAAAAGGAAGGGAAAAGTGATCTTACCAAGAGATTGAAGAAAGGAATGAGCAAGATCCAAGTGGGGTTGAAGATTTGAGTGAGAAAACCAAGTTTGGGAGATGAAAAGCCACGGACAGATCGAGAGAGAGCGAGAGAAATGAGTGAAAATCGCGATCTGCCCTTAAATAGGCACCTCAGTAATTCTCAACAGCTGAGGTGTCGAGAGGTATCAAGGAAGGTATCGAGGAAAATGCCTTCGACAGATACAGGTATCGAGAGGTATCGAGGTACAAGGCCAAATGCAGATTCAAGAAGCTCGATCGATTGACCAAGTATCGAGAAGCTGTCGAGAAGACAGAAGAAATCTCGATCGATCCACAAGGTATCGAGACAAGTGTCGAGAAAGAAGACTCAAACAGCATAAGTGAATCTCGATCGATCCATCAGGTGTCGAGAATCTATCGAGAGGACATAAACTTTCTCGATCGATCCATCAGGTGTCGAAGAGGTGTCAAGATTGCGATAAGAAACAACTTGAGAAGCTCGACAGATGACCAGGTATCGAGGAGGTATCGAGCCATCAGAAAAAGGCAGTTTTTCGAGAAGGGAAAAACACATACATGAATGCAATCCAACACACATCTTAACCAAAGATCCACTCAACATATAAACCTCTCAAAACATCTCTCAACAAGAAAATAAGCACAAGGATCATGCAAAACACACACACACACACACACACACACTAAACGAGTCTAACCAATTTTATATTTCAAAAACAAGTTATGACAGTTTAGTGAGCATACATTAGCACATGTAAAACCTTTGTGATGGCCAAATCACATTGTACCTGCACATGTATCAAAAGTAGCAGAGAATATTGCGTGTTGTGTGTGAAAAAAATATCGCAAGATTGCATATGTGTATAGATGTTATGACGATCTGAGATATGAGAAAATAATTTTCAACTCACACACAATCATAACTGTTTGATGAGGACTATCACCTTCGAGGTACATCCTATAACTTCTACATCTCCTAGAATACACGCTTGCAACCATATACAAAGCATTTTTAATCTATTTGCTTTTTATTTTCTTTGCATGTTTTCTTTTATTTTAGCATATCATATATGGGTATATAAAAGAGAGAAAAGAAATACCCAAGATGTTAAGCATTTGACATCGCACTTTTGCTATGCCGAAGCATACGAATGTCTTTAACACTGCACTTTTGCTATGCCAGAGCATACAAGTGTCATATTATGATTGGCGGGCAACAGTGGTGAGATGGTTATTTATGTCTTTCTCTTAGAATTTTCTAGTCCTACCCGTCAAAAAGAGTGATATGAGTGTTAAGTTTTAAGAGATAACCTAATCTTACTCATCACAAACAAAAGCCACAAAGCTCACTTGCTTAGTTGTGCATAGAGATGTTCATCTAAGCTACAAGAGATATAAAGTTTAGAAAAATTTGTTTCATTGGCCATCCAAGGTACACAAGTACCAAAGTACACATAACACAAACTGTTTTTGTATTTTTCTGATTTTTCATTTTTTTTTATTTTAAATCAAAAACAAAATAAACAAAATTGAAAGTAAACACACAAAACATGTTAAACAAAATAATGCAAAAACTAGACTGACTCAACAGAAAAACAAAACACACACGCAATGCAAAACACAGAAAAACAAAAAGGAAAAAGAAAGTAATGAAATCACTTAAAGTCCTTTTTCTTCCACACCTTGGAAGAGCCTTTCCTTTGATTGAATCCTTGAACCGACGGTGAGGGGGAAGAATTTAACCCGATCAAGTTCGAAAGGAACATGAGAGCTTTCAGAAGATCTCCAAGAGGAGCAAGAGAGGATTGAAGCTGATTATGGTTTCCAGATGCTATCACGCCATTGCTCTGTTGAGTGGCTAACCACTTATAGCAATTTGGTCTAGTATGACCGGCAGCTCCACAATGATGACAGAGATGCTGCTTCTTTTGTTTAGGCTTTTGAGAGTTAGCCTTCTTAGCCCTAGGATTTTTATCGTCTTTCTTATCTTGCTTAGGGGATGCTCCTAAGATAGATTTACCCTTGTCTAAGTTCTCACTAGCTAATTCAATTTTGACATCAATATTCTCAATTTCAGTATTATTAGCAAGAGGAACAAAAACAGTATTGCTAGTAGAAGCAGTATTTGAGAAAGAAATACCATACCCCAAACCAGTTCGATCTGAAGCAGATTTCTGATTTCTAAGCATCTCATCAAGCTTTGCACTTGAAGTCCTCTCTAGTTGAGCTCTGACTTGAAGCAGCTCTGCTTCAAGCTTCTTGGTCTTCTCGGCCAAAAAGGTGTTTTCAAATCTCAGTGCTCCAATGGTTTGATTCGCCTCATCAAACTTTGTGGACAACTCTTCACGATCAAGTTCCACATTACTTAGCTTCTTGATGGCCAGCCTGTATAATTTCTCATGCTTTTCAGAGAGTTTATAAAGCTTCTCATAAGCCGAATGGATATCATCTTGATCATTCATTTTCTCAAATTTTGATTCCACTAGTTCTTCTTCTTCATCCACTTCTTCAACAATCCCTTCAGTAGGATTGACTGTGGCAGTGAAGGCATTTAAGATTCCGTCATCCTCATTGTCGGAATCATCTTCAGGCTCAATGTCACTTAGAGTTGCAGCAAGTGCTTTGCTTTTCCCAATGCTCTTGAGATATGTAGGACACTCATGTTTCATGTGTCCGAACCCATGACATCCAAAGCATTTTGGTCCTGCAGGAATAGTGTACTGACTTCCATCCTTAGCATCCTTCTTCCCTTTGTCTTGGCTTTTAGACTGTGAAGAACTGAACTGCCTCCGGTCCTTGTCGAAGCTCCTTCCATTGGCATTCTTCATAAACTTCTTGAACTGCCGAGTGATGTAGGACTTCATCTTAGTATCTTCATCATCGGAAGACTCATCTGTATCACTGTTCTTTGCCTTCAAGGCCATGCTTTTACCTTTACTTGTCTTGCCAATCCTAGATAATCCTATCTCATAGGTTTACAAGTTTCCTACCAGCTCAGTCAAAAGAATCTTGTCAATGCCCTTTGATTCTTCTATCGCTATAATCTTGGCATGAAATCTCTTAGGTAGAGATCTGAGCACCTTCCTTACAATCTTAGGTTCAGGGATGGTTTCCCCAAGATTGAAGGCTGAGTTCACTATGTCCTTGAGCTTGGCATAGAACTCATCAAATGACTCATCCTCCTCCATCTTAATTTCTTCAAAGCTTGTAGTGATCCTTTGAAGTTTTAAGTCTTTGACAGCCTTTGTGCCTTCATAGGTAGTCTGGAGGATGGTCCAAGCCTCCTTGGCAGTTTCAGTTGAGGATATCTTTTTGAACTCCTCATTTGTGACTGCGCTAAATAAGGCATTTAACGCTTTGCTGTTGAAGTTAGCCGCCTTGATCTTAGTATCTGTGAGAGACCGCGTCCCCAGCCCGTTTTAATGAATGTTGGGCCAAACCCACGTGAATGGGTGGAGTCGTGTTATTGCCTCTCAAAATGGAGGTTCGACTAGTTATATTTTCCCCTTTAGATTAAGGGTTTTACAATGGAGTCGCCACTTTTAATTGTTGGAAAAATAAGAAAACCATAGTTGAAAAATTCCTCATTTTATTAATTTGAAATTTGAATTTACATTGATCATAGGAAAATTACATGGCTTTGGTCCTAGATACAATCTAAGATAAAGTACATGGCTTTGTTTCCTAATTACAATCTAGAAATTGAAAATTACAAGGATAAGCATTTGATCTACTAACCCTTGATCTAAGCTCGGAGGCTATGTTACAAGGTGAGAAGGTGTTAGGCACCCACCTTGCTCGGTGAAACCGGTCTTCTAGACTATGGTGGCCAACAATCATATCATATCATCCAATATGTCAATCAATTTACATGTTGAATTTAATGTGTGTGCATGTGATAAACCCTAATTCAATTTATCAAACATTGCATTTGGATTGAAAAATAAAATTCTAGTGAATGTGTGTGGATGGTGATAGCCTAGATTCAAGGATTTGAAAGAATTATGAAACAAACATGTTTTTCATATTTTTGATGTAAATTTAAGATCAAAACTAGTGATATGCATGAATATGTGATGAACAACCAAGAACATGTAAAGAACGCATAAGAACATTTAAGAACATTCAAACATATTCAAGAGAATTTAAATAATCACCATCATGCTTTAATCCTAAATTTTCATCATGGCAACACAATAAACAAGTTAGAGAAAGGGAATATACCTTCATGCAAGATTCATACGGTAGAGGAGGAGACTCTCAGTAGAGGTCCTAAGGGTGGAGAAAAGAAGAACTAGGAGAGGGAGAGTGAGTCTCACTCAATACCTTGAGTCTCAGGAAGACCAAGATATGACAAGACTACTCAACTTCACTAGAACTCAAGAGGGGAGAAGAGAGGAGGTTTTTTGGTGTCCTGGAATGAAGGAGGGGGAAGGTTTATATAGTGGTAGTGAAGAGAATATAAATGGAAGGTCATTTAATGAGGGTTGACAAGGATTATGAACCTAGACCTCATTTTAGCCTTGGAAAAAATCTGGTGCATTAAATGGAGAGATTGGTGGGAGTGGGGAGCAAGCCAAAATTCGGTTTTCCCGTAGCTGCTGTAACAGCTTGTAGAGCTAACTTCGAAAAATCATATCTGACCCAATTCCGATCGAAATTGTCTCGTTCTTGTACTCAAATTGAAGCCCCGGATGTCTAGTTACTTGGAAAATTAACCTCATTCATAGATTCAAAATATTCTGAGAGATATTGATGAAATGGTGAGCAGAGGTCATTTGTTAGAAAATGGTTTCAGCACAATTAACATTAATAGGTCCCAAATTAGCTCCCAATTAACATTAAATGGATCCAATCACTCCCATTTCAGAATTAATTGGTTCCCAATTTACTCTAATTAAAAGATAATTACACAAATTACTCATTGAATAATTAATGTTTAACTATCTAATTAATTAGGTGTATGCAACCTCACCATAAAATGTAGTCCTAACCAATTAAATTATGACACATCATTGATCTTAAATTGATTACACCTATAACCAATTGAAATTAATTGTTCATAATCACATATAATCGGACTCAATTTGTGATAGTACATCTTAACCATTAAAACTGGATTTGATGATAACTTTCAATCTAATGGTCCGATTAGGGCTTACGACCAGTCGATTTGATTGTTACAACATCAAGATCATTTTGGTGAAATGAGTCCAATGATCTAATGGTTAGAATTAAGAAGCATATTTTTAAAGTGAAAATACCATTTTACCCTCCATGTGAGTTTAAATGCAGGTTGCAAAATAGAGTGTCAACAAAATGCCCCTCATTGGCAGAGCTTGAAAAGCGAATGTCAATGTATGAAAGAGACACCTAACTTTGCAATCAGCATTTAACCGTGGTGAATGTATGATGCATGTAGATAAAAATGTAGATGGTCATGTTATGGATCAAAATGTGGACCGAATCTCGAGGGAGATTGCCTACGTACCTCTTGGTCGGAGGATCAGGTCCAAACGTAGTTCATGCATGCAATTTTTTTTTTTTTTTGAATAAGTACAAGACATGCTTACCTGAGGTCAAAAAAAACCGGAAGACCAAGGATCTTGACTCATGTTTTCAGAGGACCTAGGATTTTTGGATCTTGGCTCGTGATTTCAGAGGACGAAGGGTTTTTTTTTTGCGCTTTGGCTCATGTTTTCAGAGGACCAAAGGTTCTGGATCCTGGCTCATGTTTTCAAAGACCTAGGATTTTTGGATCTTGGCTCATGTTTTCGGAGGACCAAGGGTTTTTGGGGCTTTGGCTCATGTTTTCAGAGGACCAAAGGTTCTGGATCCTGGCTCATGTTTTCAGAGACCTAGGATTTTTGGATCTTGGCTCATGTTTTCAGAGGACCAAGGGTTTTTGGGGCTTTGGCTCATGTTTTCAAAGGACCAAAGGTTCTGGATCCTGGCTCATGTTTTCAGAGACCTAGGATTTTTGGATCTTGGCTCATGTTTTCAAAGGACCTAAGATTCTTTGGGCTTTGGCTCATGTTTTCAGAGGACCAAAGGTTCTGGATCTTGGCTCATGTTTTCAGAGACCTAGGATTTTTGGATCTTGGCTCATGTTTTCAGAGGACCAAGGGTTTTTAGGGCTTTGGGTCATGTTTTCAGAGGACCAAAGGTTCTGGATCTTGGCTCATGTTTTCAGAGACCTAGGATTTTTGGATCTTGGCTCATGTTTTCAGAGGACCTAAGATTCTTTGGGCTTTGGCTCATGTTTTCAAAGGACCAAAGGTTCTGGATCTTGGCTCATGCTTTCAGAGACCTAGGATTTTTGGATCTTAGCTCATGTTTTCAGAGGACCAAGGGTTTTTGGAGGCTTTGGCTCATGTTTTCAGAGGACCAAAGGTTCTGGATCCTGGCTCATGTTTTCAGAGACCTAGGATTTTTGGATCTTGGCTCATGTTTTTAGAGGACCAAGGGTTTTTGGAGGCTTTGGCTCATGTTTTCAGAGGACCAAAGGTTCTGGATCCTGGCTCATGTTTTCAAAGACCTAGGATTTTTGGATCTTGGCTCATGTTTTCAGAGGACCTAAGATTCTTTGGGCTTTGGCTCATGTTTTCAGAAGACCAAAGGTTCTGGATCCTGGCTCATGTTTTCAGAGACCTAGGATTTTTGGATCTTGGCTCATGTTTTTAGAGGACCAAGGGTTTTTGGGGGCTTTAGCTCATGTTTTCAGAGGACCAAAGGTTCTGGATCCTGGCTCATGTTTTCAGAGACCTAGGATTTTTGGATCTTGGCTCATGTTTTCAGAGGACCTAAGATTCTTTGGAGGCTTTGGCTCATGTTTTCAGAGGACCAAAGGTTCTGGATCCTGGCTCATGTTTTCAGAGACCTAGGATTTTTGGATCTTGGCTCATGTTTTCAGAGGACCAAGGGTTTTTGGAGGCTTTGGCTCATGTTTTCAGAGGACCAAAGGTTCTAGATCCTGGCTCATGTTTTTAGAGACCTAGGATTTTTGGATCTTGGCTCATGTTTTCAGAGGACCAAGGGTTTTTTGGGGCTTTGGCTCATGTTTTCAGAGGACCAAAGGTTTTGGATCCTGGCTTATGTTTTCAGAGACCTAGGATTTTTGGATTTTTTGGCTCATGCCGACGTGCGTGGGCCTTTTACCCTAGTACCTGCAAAATAAATATTTTCAATTAGTAACAGAGTTATTCATTGAAAAGACTTTGGCATACCTGGCGAATGCCCCTAGTTTAGGACATATTTCATGCTTCGATGAATGCTGAGGGTGGATAGCTAACTTGCTGTTGTAACCACTGGAGAATATGAATGGAGATCGCAATCTGCCATTTGTTTTGGAGATCTTTTATTTGAAGCTATGCTCAAGAGATTTATCCTTTGAAGCTTTGACTTTGGAGATTTTTCCATTGAAGTTTTCAAAATTTTTAATGAAGATTTGTTCATTGGAGATTTTTCCTATGAAGATTTATTCATTGGAGATTTTTCCTTGAAAAATTGAGATTTTTTTTTGAAGAGTTATCTTGAAGATTTATCCTTTAAACATTTGAAAATTTTTTTAAAAAAAGATTTATTCATGGAGATTTTTCCTTTGAAATATGGAGATTTTTCCTTGAAGATTCATTCTGGAGATTTTTCCATTGTAATTTTGAAAAACTTTAATGAAGATTTGTTCATAGGAGATTTTTCCTTTGATGATTTGAAAATTTTTAATGAAGATTTATTCATTGGAGATTTTTCCTTTTGAAGATTTGTTCATGGAGATTTTTCCTTGAAGATTTATTCTGGAGATTTTTCTATTGGATTTTTGAAAAATTTTTAAGAAGATTTGTTCATGGAGATTTTTCCTTTGAAAAATGGAGATTTTTCCTTTTGAAGATTTGTTCGTGGAGATTTTTCCATTGTAATTTTGAAAAACTCCAATGAAGATTTGTTCATAGGAGATTTTTCCTTGAAAAACAATTTTGGAGATTTTTCCTTTGATGATTTGAAAATTTTTTAAGAAGATTTGTTCATGGAGATTTTTCCTTTGAAAATGGAGATTTGTTTATGATAAAAAAGTGAAGAAGATGAAGATGGACTAGAAATGATGAAGATTTATTCATGATGATTTTTTTTTTTTTTTTTTGAAAAACCTATCCTTTGAATAAGAACAACTTTGGCTGAAAGTTGATGTGGATTGCTGGATAAGTCCTTGCTTAATTCCTGCAAAAAGATAATTTCAATTAGCAATGGATTTATTCATTGACATGAATTGGAAGTGCTTACCCAATGCCCCCAGTTTGGGGCATATTCCATGCTTAGATTGAAGTTGAATTCATTTGATGTTGTGACCATTGGGGAACATGAAAGAAGATCATGGTTCGCCATCCTTAGTTCCTACAAAAAGGCTTCAGTCTCTAGCTCGTTAGAAACCAGTTGTTGTGAAAACTTGCACACAATATAAATAGGCCAATGCTCCAAGTTTAAACATGCTTAATGCAAACAAATGGGTTTAACCTAACATGCACCCAAACAATTTTGTCACACTGTTTTGACTTTGTTTTCCAAGGTTGTTTAGGTGAACAGGACCGGGCCTTTGCAAGGCTGCCTACGTACCTCTCTCATAGAGGATCAGGTCAAAACGTAGTTCAAGAGAACTGGATTCTGAAAAAGAATGATTTTTTTTTTTTTTGAACAAGAGGTGATCCTTTGAACAACCATTTTAGCAAATCAAAGTGTCTAAGAATCAAACAAATCTCTTTGATTGGGAAGGATCGAGATTATTAAACTCATGTAACCAAAATTTGCTTCTTTCTTTTGAACATTGTCAGATTATGTTTTCAAAGGCAATCAAAAAATAAAATGTGATAATGTTTAAGAATCACATTATTGGGTGCAAACAGGGAGAATGCTCCAAGTTTGAAAGTTCTTTTGAGCCATTTGGGGATTTGAAAATTTGAGAAGTTTTGTCCTCGGACATATCATCCTGTGGGGTTTGACAATTTTAAGCATTTTTCCTTTTTAATTCAAGAGAAAATAATATTAGAGCTTAAGATGTGCCTACAACTAGCAATACTTCAAGGAGGTCTTTACTCATGGGTTATAATGTAGGCCGGGTTTGGGTAATGAAATGAAAGATATAAAAGGCTCAAAATTCCTTATGATGTTTCCCCCAAGTATGCATTATTCAAAAATCAAGTATTGGAAGAGTTTTACCATTTCTTTTTTATCATCTTCTCACTAGTCTTCATTGGTCACTTGTATCAACAATCGTTTTTGTGCTCATTCCTCTTGAATCATACCTCTAGACTTTCATCTTGTAAAATTATTCTCTTTTTAGGTTGCATATTCAAGTTTCCAACTTGGTAGGATCTTCCAATTTTTTTTTTTCTTCTTCTTCATTTCTTTGGCCCTAACTTCTGCCTAGACCGCCCTTTTGGGTTTTCAGCCTAGCGGGCTTTCTTTTTTTTCTTTTTTCTTTTTTTTTTTTTTTTTTGGCCCTAGCTTTTGCCTAGACTGCCCTTTTGGGTTTTCAACCTAGCGGGCTTTTTTTTTTTTTTTTTTTGGGCCCTAACTTTTGCCTAGACTGCCCTTTTAGGTTTTCAGCCTAGCGGGCCCTTTTTTTTTTTTTTTTTTTTTTTTTTTTTTTGCTGTCTTTCATCTCTTGATTGAATGAACTATTGCCTTCCTTGTATTTCTCAGCTTAGTGATTTTTGATCATTTTGATGCACTCTCTAAACTTCTTTCTTGCCTCAATGCACCTACACCTTTCTGTGCTTGATGAATCTTTTCCTTTTTTGATGAACTTTCTTTTGGATGAACCTTCTACTCTTCTTGGCATGATGAATTTTAGGTTCTTCAAACCTGATGCACATTTTTTTTTCTCTCACATTGATGGAATTTCATTTCTCTTTCCTTGATTGGGTGAAAACTCCTTTTACTTTGATGATCTCTTATCTTTAGCTTAATGAATTCTCTACTTGTCTTTCATGTCCTCTAGGAGAGATTTATCAATTAGCTTCAAAGCTCAAGGTAAACTCCTCTTTAACATGAGATTTAAGAATGCATACTCTGAATTTTCCCACCCTAGGTTTAGATTTTAGTGAGTTCATGCAGAAAAGAGGCTAAGTGTTTAAAGGCTCAAATGGGCTAGCAATGGATAATAATCATTCTAGGTATTAAGGTATAATCTTGTTTTACCAAAGACGGCCTCCTATCCCTAGCAATGCTTACTTGTAGGCACAATGACTTAAGCTCTTTTAATAAATTCACCTTAAAAGAAAAAGTATGAATGCTCTGATGATGTGAAACAAAAGATCTGTGAAAATTGGTCTGAGTGTATGGTTTCTTGGGATTTTTTGATGGATGGATTCTTTTTTATTGCCTTTTAAGACCATTTCTTCTCTTATTCAAAGTAATTTAGCAAAATTGTTTACATGGATCAAATGAAATCAATCCTTTCTCAGTACAAGTTGATTGTTCAAGCCTTTAAACATTTTAATTTAGAAAAAAGTTTTGTCCAAGGGATCCTCATGTACCATTTTGAAAATGAGATTTTAAAGAATCTTGAAATCTTTGAAAGAAAAAAAAAAAAGGATCTTTTTGAAAAAACCACTAGTAAGTCCAATGCCCCTAGTTCAAAGAAATTTTTTTTTTAATGACTTAAGGGCTCAATGCCCCTAGTCCAAGGATTGTTTTCATTTGAAAATTTTTCTCTTTTTTTTTTTGGGAAAGATTTGGAAAAAAAAAAAATTTTGAATTTTTTTTTTTGTTTTTATTTTTTAATATATATACATGAACAAAGCTCATTAAATGCTACATGAAAATTTTGAATTCAAAGAAACATGGAATAAACAAACGAATTTTAAGCTTAATCATGATGTTGCAAACCAAATGTGGAGTGAGGCAAAGTTGGGTCACTTGCTTCTTGTTGGTCCATTTAGGATGCTTGAGGCTTGGTGTGCTTGAACCTTGAT
Source organism: Quercus variabilis (assembly GCA_030445155.1). NCBI lineage: Eukaryota > Viridiplantae > Streptophyta > Magnoliopsida > Fagales > Fagaceae > Quercus > Quercus variabilis. The sequence goes on along the minus strand of CP129455.1, from coordinate 21,040,734 downwards.
TATGATGAAATGGCTTGGGCTTGCACTTGGAAGGCATGCATCTTGCGAGCTTTTGGCCTTTGATGTTGATCATGTCTATACACCTTTGATAGGCTCAAGTGTTGAGCTTAGACTCATTCAAGAAGCAATTTTGGGCTACCATACCAAGTAGAGTTCAATTATAGGCTTTTGGGCTAGAGCTCATTCATAGCATACAAGGTTCAAACAATTATGATGGGATCAAGCGTTGGACTTGAGTCATCATGGTTCAAACAACGGGCCAAACAAATGTATAATGAAATGCAATTTACATGGACCGACCTAAAGGTAGGTTCTATGGGTCATTACAACATGGGTGGAAGGTAGGTTAAAGGTTCCCACAAGCTAGGACGTCGTACCTCCCAACTTGTGACGCCAGGAGCGCCGCGTTGGTCCGAACGATACAATTTGTCCCTATGAACAACCATGGCATAACCATGATGATCCTTGTCGCGGTGGGTGGTAGGTTCACCGCTGGGTATGTGAGTCTCAGGAAGACCACAATCCACGGTTAATACTACCGGGCTTCCGGGCTAGCACACAAATAAAATAAATTTCATTCAAGCAAATGACGCATGACATGCAAAATAATGACATATTATACACATTATATACAAAAAAGTAATAAATAAACAATGACATGGTTGGCCACCATAACCTAATTGAAACTTAGCCCTCAATATCCCCAGTGGAGTCGCCACTGTGAGAGACCGCGTCCCCGGCCCGTTTTAATGAATGTTGGGCCAAACACACGTGAATGGGTGGAGTCGTGTTATTGCCTCTCAAAATGGAGGTTTGACTAGTTATATTTTTCCCTTTAGATTAAGGGTTTTACAATGGAGTTGCCACTTATTTAATTGTTGGAAAAATAAGAAAACCATAGTTGAAAAATTCCTCATTTTATTAATTTGTAATTTGAATTTACATTGATCATAGAAAAATTACATGGCTTTGGTCCTAGATACAATCTAAGATAAAGTACATGGCTTTGTTTCCTAGTTACAATCTAGAAATCGAAAATTACAAGGATAAGCATTTGACCTACTAACTCTTGATCTAAGTTCGGAGGCTATGTTACAAGGTGGGAAGGTGTTAGGCACCCACCTTGCCCGGTGAAACCGGTCTTCTAGACTATGGTGGCCAACAATCATATCATATCATCCAATATGTCAATCAATTTACATGTTGAATTTAATGTGTGTGCATGTGATAAACCCTAATTCAATTTATTAAACATTGCATTTGGATTGAAAAATAAAATTCTAGTGAATGTGTGTGGATGGTGATAACCTAGATTCAAGGATTTGAAAGAATTATGAAACAAACATGTTTTTCATATTTTTGATGTAAATTTAAGATCAAAACTAGTGATATGCATGAATATGTGATGAACAACCAAGAACATGTAAAGAACGCATAAGAACATTTAAAAACATTCAAACATATTCAAGAGAATTTAAATAATCACCATCATGCTTTAATCCTAAATTCTCATCATGGCAACACAATAAACAAGTTAGAGAAAGGGAATATACCTTCATACAAGATTCATACGGTGGAGGAGGAGACTCTCGGTAGAGGTCCTAAGGGTGGAGAAAAGAAAAACTAGGAGAGGGAGAGTGAGTCTCACTCAATACCTTGAGTCTCAGGAAGACCAAGATATGACAAGACTACTTAACTTCACTAGAACTCAAGAGGGGAGAAGAGAGCTTTTGGTGTCCTGGAATGAAGGCGGGGGAAGGTTTATATAGTGGTAGTGGAGGGAATATGAATGGAAGGTCATTTAATAAGGGTTGACAAGGATTATGAACCTAGACCTCATTTTAGCCTTGGACAAAATCTAGTGCATTAAATGGAGAGATTGGTGGGAGTGGGGAGCAAGCCAAAATTCGGTTTTCCCGTAGCTGCTGTAACAGCTTGTAGAGCTAACTTCGAAAAATCATATCTGACCCAATTCTGATCGGAATTGTCTCATTCTTGTGCTCAAATTGAAGCCCCAGATGTCTAGTTTCTTGAAAAATTAACCTCATTCACAGATTCAAAATATTCTGAGAGATATTGATGAAATGGTGAGCAGAGGTCATTTGTTAGAAAATGATTTCAGCACAATTAACATTAATAGGTCCCAAATTAGCTCCCAATTAACATTAAATGGCTCCAATCACTCCCATTTCAGAATTAATTGGTTCCCAATTTACTCTAATTAAAAGATAATTACACAAATTACTCATTGAATAATTAATGTTTAACTATCTAATTAATTAGGTGTATGCAACCTCACTATAAAATGTAGTCCTAACCAATTAAATTATGACACATCATTGATCTGAAATTGATTACACATATAACCAATTGAAATCAATTGTTCATAATCACATATAGTCGGACTCAATTTATGATAGTACATCTTAGCCATTAAAACTTAATTTGATGATCACTTTCAATCTAATGGTCCGATTAGGGCTTATGACCAGTCGATTTGATTGTTACAACATCAAGATCATTTTGGTGAAATGAGTCCAATGATCTAATGGTTAGAATCAAGATGCGTATTTTTAAAGTGAAAGTACCATTTTACCCTCCATGTGAGTTTAAATGCGGGTTGCAAAATGAGGTGTCAACAGTATCATCCCAATCGGCCGGATCTTCTGTTGGCTTAGTCCAGCCAATCTCTACAGCTTGCTACACCTTTTCATCTAAAAACTGCAAGAAAGCTCTCATGCGTACTTTCCAGTATGCATAGTTAATGCCATCAAATAAAAGAGGTATAATTAAAAACTGTCCTCTATCCATGACAAACAGGGGTCAATGGATCAACACAGCAAAGATTAAACCCTAATCAGAGTGTGCCTGCTCTGATACCACTTGATAGGTCACAATCTGAATGACCCCTTGTGATTAACCCTAATTAATTAATTTAGCTAAGTAATTAATTAATCAATTAATCATACAATTTTATGGAAGCATAAACAAATCACCAACAACTAAATAAGCAGCGGAAAATAAATAACACAGTGATTTGTTTACGAATGGGGAAAACCTAACGGCAAAAACTCCACCGGGTGATTTTCAGGTCACCACTCCCGAAACTCCACTATTATCAAATCAAGCGGTTACAAGTAAAGGAATCCCAAGTACCTTACCAACCTACAGTTGAACCCTTACCCCAATACCCAATTGGACTTGATCTGTAGTGACAGTCTTCACCTTTGATGCACGGCTCCCAAGTACGTAACTAACCAATGCGTGGATCCAAGTACGCGACTTCAGAACACCAACTGAGGAAGAATGGTTGGCTGCAAAGTTCTTCAGTTCATCCTTTATGATGAATAACAGGAAGATGCTTGGTTACAAAACCATATGGTGCAAATACACAGCAACTTCTTGATGGAAGATGAACTAGGTCAAGAACTTCATCTGTTAATCACAATTTGCTTAAACAGAGATTGCTCAATGATAATGCAACTTGTGTCACCCTAGACGGCTCTTAAAATAATCCTTTTATATGTTTAGGGTTAGAAGAAAAGAAGGCCCAAAAACATATTCACGGATCCCAATAAAATCAAATTGAAAATCTAACTTTTTAAATCTCGACAGATAGCAGGTGTCGAGGTAGGTGTCGAGCTTTAAAAACTTAGCACTTCAGCTTGCCTTCTCTTGGACAGACTTGATGACTTCAACACTTGAACTTGAAACATTGTTTCTTGAAGTATTAAAAATACCTAGAACTACCCAATTACAAGCAGAGTGCGTTTTGTCAAAGGATTAGCCAATTTACATAACTAAGTGACATATGTTTTTAAACAAGTTAAAACATATATGTCCTAACAAGCTTTGTTAAAGTCAAGGTGACGATTTCCTTGTTACCACCAATGGCATTAGTTCCAAGTCCCATTGAAGGGAAAAATGACAACACACACAGTAAATAATCATTGCAGAGAAAGAAAAAATTTGTAAAGTGAAAAGTACAGCGTCTTTTATTAAACAAAGGAAATGTACATCATACACCGAATGGCTTAGGCAGGCTTGTTTTAAAACTAACTATAAAAAAAAAAAGGCTGAGGCAGGCTTGTTTTAAGGCTACCAACAGCAATCGAGCCAGTGTGGGTGGTATCGGAGATGAGAAAAGGGAAGAAGCGGAAGCACCTGATGGCCCCATCCCAAGACGTTCCTTTGATTCTCTCCTAGTTTCATGATAATTAAGCATTGGAGACGGCAACGCCCAGGCATCTGCCATTTAGCAATCATACAAACCTCCATCGGTAAGTGAACTGGACGCGAATCACTACCAGCTTGAAAGGCAGGCAAAGACGCATACTGGAGAAAAATGTTATATTTCTTATGAACCTTTCTCCTAACTGCAAGATGTCCTTCCATCAAGGTGATACCCAGACTTTGTCACACCGAAAGTCTGATACGATTTATGCCCGCTTCAGTTCTTGGCCGAAGGAGGAAGGTCTCCTTTCTTGCTCAATCGAAAGGTAGGAACATCTTTGGCCTCTGCTTCCTTTGCCTTAACTGCGTCGCCCAGGATCTAGGTGGCATCCTTGGTTCCTGAAAGGGGCTCGACTTCCTTGCCTTTGCTCTAATCTAGGGCCATCTCATTCCCTAGGCCTTGATCACGATCTTGGCAAGGTCCTTGGAAATGCCCAGAGAGTTGAGAGCTTAAAGTTCTTGACGAACTCAAAGACGTGTAAATATGAAAGAATGATTCCCCCAAAGTGCCTTATATAGAAGGAGAAATCTAGCAGAAATTAATGTGCACGAAATCTAAAGAAAGAGCTACAAGCGAAATAACTCCTGCCCAATTTCTGAAGAAACCCCCACCATTAGATTACCATCACATCGTTGAACGTGGGGGCACAGAGCTACCAGGATTTAATGAGGGCACACTCCGTATACCAAAGTGCTCTGTATACCGAGGCGTTTTCGTAAACCGAAGCGCTCCGTATTCCGAAGCGCCAGGAACATGCCTTGGGCAAGTGAAGAGACTCAGGTGCTGACAAAAGACAAGGCTCGACAAGCCATGATAAGGACCTGAGGATATCAAAATCCTCCTCTCCGTTTGAGGATCCAGACAGCAGGATTTCGAGGGGCTATTGTAGGGCCAGAGAATTCGGTGACCCCGGCCCATTTCATAATGAGCCCAAGGCCCACGCCGAGGAGGAAGGAATGTCCGAGGACGAACAAAGAGAACCCAAAGTGTTGAGGAGCATAGCCAAGGATAATCTTGTCCACGGTCAACCAAAACCGTAGAAGGGAGGAGCGGCACACCATCAAAGGCAGCCTTCCAGGGCACTCCAAAGAGAAGGACGAGTGCAATGGGCCGGACTTGGGAGCATGGTGAAGGCGCAATTCAAGGAGAAACTGTCACCTCCGCATTAAATACCCACAACTAACGTTCTGGGCGCATTAATGAGGAAATGATTCTGAACAGTGCTACCTTGGTTACCGTGACTCATAGAATGCTAGAGAGGGTGTCTGATGGGACAGGCACTCAAGTATAAGTTTGGATGATTAACAAGTGGAAGGTTAAGATCGTTTAAAGAGGACTATATAATTGGAGGAATCGACCAGGGAGGGGAGGATGGCGATGTCAAGAACTCTGGCAGCCATTATCACCCAATATGTACAAAATGAGAGCTCCTCAAGTTGGGCCGAGGACAAGCTTTCTTTGATGAACTTAGTTCATTCCCGTTTTACCAGCATAAAAATCCGTTTTAATTGTTATTCCTACACTAAAACCAAACTCTTTGGCCCATTCTCTACATATTTATTGTACTGAGTTCACTGGGCTAAGATCCCACTCATTTTTGGGCTTAGTCCGAAAATTGTAACCCTACAATATAGATAAATATTATATATATATATATATATTAATACAAGTAGGGGCCTTCTTTTATTTGGGAGCTTTAGACAATGTATCACTTGTACCTATAATTCAATCGGCCTTAGTCGTTCTATAATAATGAGGCATAAATTAGAAAGAAAAATAACAAATATTATTATAGCATGCATATTTTATAATATCATCATATATATTATTTAATAATTATAAATAAAATAATAAAATATATATTTTTAAAAATTTTCATATATTAAATGGATTATTGATTATTGACTAGTTTTTTTTTTTAAAGATTATTTTTCCTCTACTATCACATAAATCCTAGATAAAAAGTATAATTAAAAAATATTGACTGCCTTGGTTCTTTGACACGTTAAATACCCACCAAAGGTATTGCTCAAAAAGTCAAAGAAAATTTATGTTCATGACTCATGATTGCATTTTTTTTTTTTTTAATGAACGACTCATGATTACTTTATATAGTTTATAATTCCCCCAAAAGGTGAACAGCTAAATGTTGAACCATCCCAAAATAATAATAATAATAAAGGTTGAAAACAATTATCATTTTTCCTTTTTCATAATTTTTTTTTTTTTTTACTATCTTAAAGCTTATTATAATACCCTCCAAAAAAAAAAAAAAAAGAACACGAATTTTTGGAAAGACAAATCATCTGCCGAAACAACTTTAATTTTCTCTACTTATAAAATCAAGAAAAAGAGAAGCAATCCAATTGGAATTTGTCAAATACGATAGAGTTGGGTAGATTTTTTCTTCGGATAGTGACTTCTAATATAGCCGCCTAGTTAAACAATCACCAGATACATTTTCTTCATTAATTAACAAATCCATTTGCCCAACCAATTCTCTTTCATCAAACCCTTTGCCTTAACTCTCTCTCTTTCGATATATCCCAATTAATCCAATTCATATTGTAGAAGATTATTCTAATGACAACTTTGATATGACCGATATTTTATTTGCTATCGGATTGTTCCTTTTCATCGTCTTCATTATGATAATGAAAATACTGATTTCCTTCTGCAAGCATTCTTTGCCTCCCGCTCCTCATCAGATCAGGAACCTTACCACCGGTGACCAACAACACTCCATCAACGCCATAGAACTGGGCCTCGACGAAGCCGCTCTACGCAACTATCCGAAGCTCATATACGCCCAAGCCAAGCTCCACAAGGGAAATTCTACTGCTTCTTGCTGTTCAATATGCTTGGCTGATTACAAAGACACGGATGTGTTGCGCTTGTTGCCTGATTGTGGTCATCTCTTTCATGTCAAGTGTGTTGACCCGTGGTTACAGCAACAAGCTACGTGCCCCGTGTGTCGGAACTCACCTCTTGCTGAGACGGCTCTTTCAGTGGAAAGACGTTAAAAAGGTCCTATTCAATTCACAAAATTCTCACTTTTACGAAATTTGGGAGAACGGATTGGTGATTATAACGAGCCTTCAAGTAGAGCAACATTCTTGACTTGATCATTGAACACATATATGGGTCACTTTCACACATGTTTTTGTAAGTGATTGTACATTGGAATTCTGCCTTGATTCATTAGTGTGGTTTGTTACTGTAGATTTTACATTAATTTTTTTTTTCTTTTTTCTGTTTTGGCTATGATCATGAAAAATATAAGGTGTTTGTGAATTTTTTTTTTTTTTTTCATTCTTTTTGGTTTTTCTTCGTAGCTGCATCATCCATGAAATCAGTCTCACAACTCACTATTAACTTGCTTTTTTTCTGTTTTGGAGTAACTATTTAATACTAGGAGCACACAATAAATGTGTATTTCTTCTCTCACATAATAATAGGTGTCACTAATTATATTTAGTGAAATATTAACGAATGTCTTAAGGTATTGATTTAGAAACTATTTTTAGAAATATTTTATTAAAAAATAATATAAAACAATTAATTTTTCTAACAATTTTTTATATTTTTTAATAAAATGGTGTTAAATATTTCATAATATAATTTATTAATAATTGTTTTAAGGGCAAGTACTGTTATATAACCCTTAAATTTAAAAATTGTAGCACGACGAAGGAAAAGAGCATACATTTATCAGGCTCCGGAAGCAAAGTACCCCTGTTTTGTGCACACGACCGCAATAGGAAACTTAAAGCATCTAATTGATTTTCCCCTCACTCATAATAACCCAATAACATTGATTGCTCACCCTCCACGTAATGTTTTGCCTTGCAAGGAAACTACCTTATTATACTTATTCTTTGCTTTATCTCCAAAAAAAAATACTTATTCTTTGCTTTTCTGTCATATAAAATTAAATATTGATTAAATTTTCTAGTCGGTACGGCTGACAAAGTAAATGCATAAATTCATATAAAAAATAGTAGCTACTCAAAAAAAGTCAAACACGTAATGCAAGGTATATGGCTAGTAATTAACAACAAAGGTGACTAAAAAACTGGCTGATAAAGTCAATACTCAGCCATGATAAATACCACGTTTCATTCGATTTACTGATTTTCACACTCCCTACATGTTAGATAGATTTTAAACTAACATTTTCCTGCGATACTTTTATTAATTTAAAAAAAGGGAAAGGTTTTGTTGCACTAATTAATGCTGCATAATAAGTTATATGGCAGCAAAAAGAAAGTAACAAGTAGACCCTTTAACACATATTGCTTTTTTTTTTCTTTTTTTTCTTTTTTGAGGAAGATATTGCTTTTCTTTTTTATTGCTACATTACCTGCAATTGGAGAATATTATGAAATAAAACATATATGTACAACAAAACTTTTTTTTATAGGGGAAATACGTACAATGGGTCCATTTGGATTGAACTTATTATTGCTGAAAATTGAAAACTGAAAACACTGTAGCAAAATAATTTTTAAATGTGTGAATAGTACTGTGGAACCTATTTTTAATAAAAAAGTTACTGAAAAGTGGTATTTGTGGGTCCGTGAACAGTGCACAAATGCACTGTTCACAGCTGACTTAGTCCAATGTTGCGGCTGAACAAAAAAAAAAAAAAAAGGCAAAACGCAGAAAGAGAGAAACGTAGACGCGCAACGCGCAATCCAAACGGCACCAATATATAAAACATAGTAAATAATTATGAAATAAGACATATATGTACAATAAAACCTTTTTTTAGGGGAGTTCCACATAAAAAGGTTTCTCAAAAAACAAAGAAAAAGAAAGAAGAATTCCACATAAAAATAATATATGTTGTTTTGAGTAAAATTATGATAGGATAGTGCCCCTTCAATTTCAATTTCAATAGAGCTTTTCTGATTTTCACCTGATGATAAAATTTTGTAACAATTAATAGGTTATTAATTTTTATAAAAGACATAACAAAATGAAAATAATAATCTTAGAGATTTTTTTCTAAAACAATTGGTGGGCTAATTTTGCCTATATATATTATCTAATATATAATAATATTCAAAGTATGAAAATAAGTCAATTTCTCCACTAATTTGGACCAATTTAAAAAAAAAAATTAAAAAGTTTTTAATTTTATTTAAATGATTTTTAATCTATGAATCGTCTCAATAATGTTTAGCAAAATATATTGTTAAAATTCATAATTGGCACCTTTATGCATGAGTTTATTATTATTATTATTATTATTATTATAGATACCATAGATTTAATTGGGTAGTGTCTACTACAAGATGATTGCTATATCATTTGATTAAGACACCATTTGATTTTTTGGATGGATAGAATTCAAACATAATTAATCCCTTATTCAACAATAATAAACTTTATTAATTAATCTAACTAAAACCCATAGCCTATAATAATTAATGCTAGGGCCAAGATTTGAGGTCAGAGGGACCAAATTTATCAGTGATGCACAAATAAACATACATACATGTGAATACTTGAGACTAATTTATATAATAAAAATTCATTCATGTGAGGTCTAAGCAATATTCTTAATATAGAAAATCTATTAAATAAGAATATATTTCTTATATTGTGTTTATCCATTAAGAGTTAACCTTAAATATACCATTGTGTATGTGTGTTTTTATTTATTTATTGAAAATTTCACTTATGAAAAGATTTTTAGTAATTATACAAACTTCAAATTGTATAATTTTATTGCTTATATACAAATTTTTGAGGAGAAGAATAAATTATTACATTAGAATTTGAGTTTTTTTTTTTTTTTTTTATATATAATATTGGACAAAACTTAGGTATAATTATTTAAGTACAGAATAAATACGAACATATGATTGTATACTTGCACTTTAAATTCTATAATAATGTTTTTTTTTTTTTTTTTTTGGTTCTATTTCGATTAAAACTCTTGCTTTTTTTTTTTTCAACCTTTTACTTTTTTTTTTTTTTTTAATATAGGTTTTGGTCTTTTAAAAGACATGGGTAAAATATGATTTTTTTTTTTTCTTTTATAAATTGCAATGTAAATGAAACAAATACATAAAGCAAATCTATGAAAAAAAATTCAAAGTTTAACATGGGATTGGGAAGGTGGGAAAATAGATTAACAAACCATATTTTTTAAAGTAAAAGTAATAAAAAAAATTATTATTGTTAAATGAGTGCAATGTGGACGTGTACTTATCAAAGCCCGAAACTAATGGGCAAAACACACGTCATAAAATACATAGCATGGCAACAATCATGCATATCACTCTTTAAGAATTACATAGGTGAGGGCCGAGGGAAAACTACCCCCTCTTGACCTTCCCTGGCTCTACCCTTAAATGATTTTATCCCATTAGTTTTTCTTATATTCCTTAGTTAGAATTTTTTAATAATTTTTTACTAAGTCTTATAATTTTAGCATAAAGTCTAATTTTGTATTGAATGTTATCAGTGTCCTTTAAAATTGTTTGGAGTCTTCATAGTTGGAGATCTGGATTAGGTTTCCATTAAAATAAATAAAAGAAGGTTAATTCCAAACTGTAGTCCTATTCAACGCGAGCCAAACGTAGAAGAAAGTAATAACACTTTTTAAAAAGTAACTTCCTTTCACCTGTGATTTCTAATAAAATATATCATCACATCTGCATGTCCCAATCAATATTTTCTCACATATGACGAATACTAGAATATAATATTATAAATTCATCAATCCATCTCAAATTTGATAAATTTATTGACTTTCTGTTATATATATATATATATATATATATTGTTAACTTTTTTGTTAACATTATGTTACAAACTTTTGAAATCTCACATTTCTATGTCATTAGTATAATAATTTTTTTTTTACAAATCTTATTATTTTAATCTAATAAAATTCCTACAAAAACTAACTAAAATGGCCCTTCTTTTTATAAAATGACCGAACATTACAAAAAAATAAATTAAAGACATGTTTGGTAGACTGTAATAAATATTATAATGTAATAGATATTTTTATGGCATAACTATTCGGTTGTTTGGTTATATTTTTGTTACAATGAATAGTTATTCCTTTTGAATAGCTATTCTTCAAAATGAGGAATAACTCTTTTTTAAAAAGTTATTACAATGAATAGTTATTTCTATGATAGACTGTAATAATTATTACATGAGAATAAGAATAAGTATTACAAGAAATACATTAAGTTAGAATGTAATAAGTATTACTATTCATTATTTTGGTAATCATTTAGAAATAGAATTCTGAATATGTATCCACAATTTAGTAGAGTATAAAAAGAATGTGTAATTAAATCATTTTTAAATCAAATTTCCTAAAATATGTGTATTTTAGGTGTTCAAAATAGAGCTAATAATTAACAACAAGAAAAAATTATTTTCTTTTCTTTTAAAGATGTGGCAATTAATGGCTTTTTAGAAAATTATTTTAAAAAGTTAATATATAAGGTAAAGGAATAGATATTTAGTACTTTTTAAAATGAATAAATATTCAGTACTTTTGATAAGGAATAATTATTCCTCATTTTGAAAAATAGCTATTCATAAGGAATAACTATTTATTACAATAAAAACATAATCATACAACTGAATAGTTATGCTATAGGATTATCTATTACAGTCTACCAAATTTGCCCTAAATATCTTTTCCTTCACCTTATGTTATAACTTTTTTTTTTAAATTCCTAAAAGGCCATTAGTTGCCACATCTTCAAAAGGAAAGAAAATAAATTTTCTTTGCTGTTAATTATTAGCTCTATTTTGAACACCCTAAAATAAGTGTATATTAGGAAATTTGACTTAAAAATGATTTAATTACACCTTTTTTATACTCTGCTAAATTGTGGGTGCATATTCAGAATTCTATTCTTAAATGGTTACCAAACTATTGAATTGTAATACTTATTATATTCTAACTTAATGTATTCCTTGTAATATTTATTCCTATTCTCATGTAATAATCATTACAGTATACCAAACGTGCTTGAACTACATTAGGAGGACCATGTCGGTAGTAACCATGTCAGGAGAACCCAAATAGTATTCTAGCTTACACAACACCCTCTTCTCAAAAAAACAAAAAAACAAACAAACAAAACAAAACAAAACAAACAAACAAAAAAGCTTACACAATTTTTGAATTTTTTTTTTCTGGCGACTTGGTGCAGACATAAGATATAGGCCTTCATTTATATAGACCTAAGTTTTGGAACTCTATTTAAGAATCTTGGGTTCACTTTTGTAAGACAGAGTTTGATTGATAAATAAAGTTCCTTTTGGTTTTATGGTCTTTACCATGAACTATCTATTGCAAGCCGCTCATTCCCACAAGCTAAAGTGCACCACCAAAAGGACCACCGCTTTTCTTATTAGATGTATATTTTGAAGATAAAGTATAATCAAACATAGCTCATGCTGCTCATCATAGTTATTGTTAAAGAAATAATTGTGTTGATCATGTATATATGGACGTAATTGGTTATTGGGTTGACCATACTATATATTTGAGAACTGAAATTCTTCAATACATAAAGTTTAATTTAGTTTTACACCATCTGTTTTCGGGGCAGAATTTTTCATGGAAATGAGTTTTTCTTGGGATATTCAGATCAGGGTAAATGTTGTTACACATAAGTTAATTCACACAATTTGCACACACACCTCAAAATAACGGCACTTGTGATTAGAGTGTGTATAATAAACGTCACTCTTGATATTAGTTGTAAAAAGTAAATGGTTCAATTAATTGGTGTCTACAAGGCATTTGTTTTTTTTTTTTTTTTTGAGAAAGTCTATAAGGCATTTGTTAATAGATCATTTTAAGAAAATTTTAATACTATTTTCATAGGAAATATAAAAAACTGGAAAAAAAATAGAGTTACTTTTATATTTTTTTTCCATAAAGTATTTCTAAAAATATTTCCTAAACTATTAATATCATTAGGGTATACGTCAACATTTCCCAAAAGTAAATATAACAGTCTTGATCAAGTAGTGAGAAATCAATGCATATTTCAAGATTTACTTTCAGTGTGTGTACGAAAAGAAATAAGGAAAATGTTAAAACTACTATATATTTTATTACAAAATGTTTACAAATTAATGTAAAAAAAAATGTGGTTGATGGCCTTTGACAACATAGTAAAATAATATCAAAATTTCTTTTAATGATTGATGACACATTAGTTTATAAAACTAATCTAGTATAGTTTATATATATATATATATATATATATAGAAAAATGTAGTATATACTTTATAATGTTCTTTCTTTTTCTTTTTTTTCTTTTTTTTGAGGGAAAAGCAAGAATGATGTCAAATGAAAGCTACAAAAATGAAAGTATATCACTGATTTGCAAGATAATTGAATGACGTATTTCACTGTAATATAGGAAAAAAAAAATTTGCTTACTTCTAGTACTTTTTTAACTGCAATATCTTTTTGTTTTAATGAGAAATTGTCACGTCACCCACTAACTGAATAAAATGTGTGGAGATTAAAACCCACTACCACTTATCATTATATATTTAAAACAAAAATACATGTCCAATTAAAAAAGTACTAGAAGTAAGCCAAAATAATAATAAAAAATAAAAAAAAAAATCATTGTATTTGTCAGTATTCTAGTTATGTGCAAATCTTCTGGACTTAGAATTTGTTGTTGCATATCTCCTTGGCTCTTGGCCTTGTGGACTTGATGGTCAATCTCCAATCCCCCGAGGAGCACTTGTCCCTCGGGCTCCTCGGGCGTACCGCTCTCCTCGGTTTCTCAGACAATCTTATCCAGATTGATCCGAGCCTAACCTGACATATAATTAGGAAGTACTGCCCCTAGGGCAGGTTTTATTCTATGATTCTCCCTCTTCGGTTCCTCACCCCCGACAATATTCATAAGTTGTAACTTGGAAAACACAAAAAATAAAAAATAAAACAAAAACATGGGGTGCAAGAAAGATTCTATGGAAAGACCATTGGTGAATATATATAATTTTTGAGGATTTGATAACAAAATTTTAGTTGGAGTGAAATTTAAATTTCTAAAACTTAGATGTATGTTGCATGTTTCGTTAAAACACTTATTGTTACTTTATCTAAAGAAATTGATAAAAACAAATAAGTTGTTGTGTCTCTATCAACTGAAACTTATATACATGTTGCATGTTTTGTTAAAATACTTATTGTTAATTTATTTAAATAAATTGATAAGAACAAATAAGTTGTTATCACTATCAATTAAAACTTAGATGCGTGTTACATGTTTTCTTAAAATTAGTCACTAACCCGTGCTATGCACAGGAACCTACCTATTTGTGAGAAAGACAAAAATAATTTTATAAAATCTTAAATTCATTAAGATAGAGAGATAGAGTTTAAGTTTAAGTTAAACTTGTTAGAGAGATAAAGTTTCCCTCCTTGTTAAGTTTGGACCCAAACCTTTGGCTTTTTATTGATCTCTTCAAACCTTACCACATCATTATTATTATTTTATATATATATATAGACATGTAACATGTTGTTTTGTTATATATATATATATATATATATATATCTATAGAAAATTGGGTTTGAAAATATCTTTCTTCAAACTACATATCAGGAAGAATAGATTTTGAATACCAATTCCTTGTAAAAGACATGGGATTGGATTTTCTAACAAATCTTTTAATTTCTGGAAAATCATCATCAAAAATCTTTTTAACAGAAATAGAAGATAATGAATCAAAATCTGTGTTTTCGTCAAAAACAGTTTCTTTTTCATTTCTTGAAATATATATATATATATATATATATATATATATATACAAGTATTGTTATTTTATCTAAAATGAATGTTGCATATTTTGTTAAAACAATTATTGTTACTTCATCTAAATAAATTAATAAGAACAAATAAGTTGTCTCTATCAATTGAAACTTAGATGCATGTTGCATGTTTTACTAAAATACTTCTTGTTATTTTATCCAACAAATTAATAAGAATAAATAAATTATTGTCTCTATCTAAAAAAAATAAACTATCCAAAATATTTATATAATTTGGTAAAACCACTTAATGCAACTTGAATTTCTAAGACCTACTTAGAAAATTTAGTAAAATTTTAGATAAATTTTATATGAAAAATAATGGGGAGAGTCTGTGTCCAGTGGTCAATGCCACTGGACATGTTGTGATGCAGATATATACCCACTTTTAAACATGTATCTGTATTATAATGTATTCAGTGGCTTTTACTGGACACAAGCCATTAATTTCCAAAAATAATAGAGGGAGCCATACAACTGTACAAGAGCGCGTGCCACCCTTGCCTATCGCCTTCGAAAAAATAAAAAACTAATCATCTCGACGACGACTTTGTCTATTTCCATAATCTGAAAAAAAATATAATAATAATTATTAATCTGATTGAGCTTTTAAATTTTAGTACAAGTAGCGGAGCATTTTGCACTTAAGCAATATTATAAGACCAATTAACAATCCCCATATGGCAACTTGAAATATACATACTAAAAAGCTGCAAACATAAACATTCACCAGATAAAAAAGTGTTTCCTTCATTAAAATAACAACACCACCAAAGTCTCTCACGCATTGTCCTTTTTCAACCCCAAATACAATCCCCACTCTTCCATTTCATTTTAGATTCTAACAATGTCTTCAAACAATCTAAATGCGTTTACATATCCCATTGTACTCTTGGTTTCCCTGCTTGTCATGATCATGATTGTAGCATTGCTTTGCTATTGCACTGTCGCGCCATCCAACCAAATTGGCACCTTCACAATAGTACAACGAGATGCAATCAACATCGAACTAGGCCTCGACAAAGCCACTGTAGAAAACTACCCAAAACTCATCTACAGCCAAGCAAAGCTCCACAAAGGCATGGGCAACTCTACCACATCATGCTGCTCAATATGCTTGGCGGATTATAAAGACACAGATGTGTTGCGGTTTTTACCTTCTTGTGGTCATCTCTTTCATGTTGAATGTGTGGACTCGTGGTTACTGCTGCATGCTACGTGTCCGGTGTGTCGGGACTCGCCTCTGGCCAAGGCGGTGCCTTTGGAGGAGCAAGGTGTTTGACCGGAAAAAATGGAAACATTGGGGTCTCATTAACGCATGTTTTGTAAATTAGAGGTATATAAATTTATTATATATTTAATTTTGTACAGATTCATGTATGTGGATTGGTCAGGTAGGTTGGATTTTCTCTGTTACTAAATAATGATGTCTTGCATTGTTGGTCATGACTTGATTGATATCCATATACGTAAAAGAGTTTTTCGTTCCTTTGAACGAGAAAGGGTTTAACTCGAAAAATGGACAATAGCAACTTTCAACCATTAGGAGTGTTTGGTAATGTTGTTTGTATTTTTTAGAAATACGTATAAGTGAAAAATGGTATAAAAATATGTGTAATGTTGTTTTAGTTACACTACCTGAACGGTTTTTAGATCCCTTAACTCAACCAGATTAACCTAGTTAATTAGTCAAGTGATTAACTTAGTCAAATTATGAAAATATAGGTTATTACAATCAAACAATCATATCAAGTATAAAGCAGCGGAAAAGTAAATAACACAATGATATGATGAATCAGGAAACTACACGGTAAAAACCTGGGGAGGATTTGACTTAGTTATCCTCGAAGTAAACTTGAATCCACTATCTTGAAAAAGTCAAAGTTCATACAATAAGACTTACAAGCCCCCACACTCAATTTCTTATTGCTACCCACCAGTAGAACTTACTAACACGATCACGTGCAAGTTCCGAATCTATGGACTCCTTCTTTCTTGGATTCTCCAGCAAGTACAAGCACCCACACTTGTTTTTCTTTAAACTTCAATGGCAGCAACTAAATTGATCATAAAGGTGTAGATAAAATCTCCTCCTTAAAAACCCTAAGTTTTGTGTAAATGAAAGTTCCTTTAGATCTCACAAGAGATTTACACAAAACAGCAATATGAACAGCCTCTAAAACGTGGCTAGGGTTTGCCTTATATACCTAGGGCAAAAACATAAAACCCTAAACGTTTTAGAAGTTAGGACTAAGTTAGAAATCTGCAGAAAAAACACATCTAACCCGATTTTCGATTGATCAAGCCTAAACTTCGATCAATCAAACCAAGCTAAGAAGCGCTATTAAATCCTACATCAGCTTGTTTCAACTTTACATAAATAATACAACTTTGAGCAAGTCTAAACAAGACTAAATAACTTGTTTTGATCAAGGTTTGCCAATAATACAAATTAGAGTTCTAAATACATAAATTCTTAAATTTTTAAAACCTAACACTACCTAACAACCCATTAGTCTTTTAAACAAGCTAGTTGTTTATATCAAGCACACTTACCGCGAAAGGAACTATTATACAAATCTTTTGGCAAAGAGAAGCACACTTAAAAGTGTTTAGCTAATGCTCAAGGTACTATGTATCTTAGACTTTGTATTGTTTATATTTGATTTTTAATGAATATTCCCTTTTCTACAAAAAAAAAAAATGAAAAAAGAAAAAAAGTTGTTCATAACTGCTTTTTTGTGGACTTCATGTTTAAGCCATCTATTGTCCATAAACTTTATATATATATATATATATATATATATATATATATATATAATTTTAGATTTTAAAAACTTGAAATTTAAACATTTTATGTAAGAAAAAAGTAATCTATTGATCTTTAATCTTTTGGAAATTTTACAAGTATGAAATATATATGAAAAAGAAATGTAATCTAATGGTAGATTTGTGAAATGACAAAATTTAACTATAAAATTAGTTGTAGCCTAAGACTACAACTTTACTCAATAAAATAAATATTATTACATATTTTGAAAGTCTAACCGTTAAATTGCATGTTCTTTATACTCTTAATATACATGTCAAATTTTGTGTCAATTGAATATTATTTACTGTATGATTTATAAGTTTATATTTTATGCACAATTTTAAACTACAAAAACTTACAATTTAAAAAATTTATTGATGACATAACTGTGGAGCCACGAAGAGTTGGCAACTCCGGCCCACTTTGAATCAGGCCCAAAGGCCCATGCCGAGGATCGCCTGGAATCCGAGGACGTGCCTTAGGTTCGAGGACAAGGCGCGAAGGTCTTGTAGTCCAAAAAGACATGCCGAGGATGGACGCATCCTCGAAAACCCGAAGTGAGGAGATACGCAAGCTGCAGTCCATCAAGGGGAATCTCCCAGGGAAACCAAGGGGGGTATGGCAGGTGCCGAGCACCGGACGTGGAAGCATGGTGGAGGCGCAAGTCCCAGACAAGCTGTCACCTCCACATTAAATGCCCTCAACTAATGTCCTGGCCGCATTAATGAGGATAGGACCTCTGAACAGCGCCACCTTGGGCACTGCAACCCACAGAGAGATGGGAATGCGGCTGATAGGACAGGCACTCAAGTGGAGACCGGATTGATCGACAAATGTAGGGCTAAGATCATCTGAGAAAGGGATATATAATGTAAGAAGTCCCCCCTAAGAGGGGGACGGAATGGGAGAACCAGGGAGAGATATATACTGTAACAGTGCATTTCCTTTGGGGGACGGTAAAACTTATTTGAATAAGATAAGAACTGCTGTTACCTTTATAACACGTCCGAGAAGCCCTGTTGTGTCCCCTCAGCCCGTATTAGGACTACCACAACCCACGAGCAACCATGCATGGCCGTTGTGTCCTTCACTAGGGCCTAGCTCTTGAGCCCATTCTCTACAAATTTATTGTCGGGGGCCCACCTCCGAAAATGGAGCCCCTACAATTGGCACCGTCTGTGGGAAGAACTTGTGCGCTAGCAGGAGCGATAGTCAAGCCTGGTAGGATCAGGCCCTCACCAAAGTACTCCCAATCGACCCGAACCGGCGAAGTCGCGGCATCAGGGCAACTATGGCGACCCGAGGGGCGGTCAGAACGACAATGGGCGATTTCGGGAAGGAAGCATGCATACTTCAACGACGGGCGGAAGCCAAACCCGCCGGGAGGGGCACGTTCCCCAGGAACGCGACGATGGCCAGGCCGCGCGATCGCAAGAGGCCCATAGCCACGCCTCCCAGAGAAGGGATGACAAGGTGGCCATGCAGCGTGAGATAGATGATCTCAAGAGGAAGCTGCGCCGTGTGCAGCGAAAACGGTCTGAGCCCAGCCCTGATCCATTCTCCGAGGACGAAAGTGACGATGAATACAGGCAAAGGTCAAGGACGCCCCCCAGCGAGACTTTCTCCCACGAGGAGGAGTGCTACCAGAAGCGTGGGCGTACCAACCCAACCCCCAGGGGCTTAGGAGGCGACGCCATGAGCAGGGCGCTGGACCAGCTCTCCAAGTCGCCCTTCACACGTCACATAGAGGAGGCGGAACTTCCTCGGCGGTTCCAGCAGCCAACCTTCATCGCCTATAACGGCAAGGCGGACCCCGTGGAGCACGTGAGCCAATTCAACCAAAGAATGGCTGTCCACTCTAAGAATGAAGCGCTGATGTGCAAAGTCTTCCCATCCAGCCTGGGACCTGTGGCAATGAGGTGGTTCAACGGTCTAAGGTCGGGCTCCATAGACTCGTATAGGCAGCTGACCCAGGCTTTCGGTTTCCGCTTTGTCACAAATAGCAGGCCTCCTCGACCCATGAGCGCGTTGCTATCCCTATCCATGCGCGAGGGGGAGACCCTCAAAGCTTATTCGGACAAGTACTGGGAGATTTACAATGACCTGGATGGCAAATACGATGTTGTCGCAATCAATACATTCCAGAACGGACTACCAATGGGGCATGGCCTGAGGAAGTCCTTAACTGGTAAGCCCGCCACCAGCGTGCGGTAACTGATGGATCGGATCGACAAGTACAAGCGGGTAGAAGAGGACCTGCTGCAGGGCAAGGGCAAGGAGAAGGTTATCCCCCAGGAGAGGAGGGATTTCAGGTCGGACCGTTATGATAACGCCCGTCCGAGGAGGGATTTCGGTGGGCAATCCGGAACAACTAACACTCAAACGGTCGACGCTGTGTTCCGAGAACCCGTACACAGGGTGCTGGAGCAGATAAAGAACGAACCGTACTTCAGGTGGCCAGCCAAGATGGCTGGGGAGCCTGACAAGCGCAATCAGAGCCGCTACTGCCAGTACCACCAGGACTACGGGCATAATACGAAGGACTGCAGGAACCTCTGGAACCACCTGGACCAGTTAGTCCGGGAGGGAAGGTTGAAGCACCTCCTCCACCATTCCAGCGGCCAGCAAAACCAGAACTTCCAGGAACCCCGGAGGGACCTCGTCATGGGGCGGCCCACAGGAACGATCAATGTCATCCTGGCGGCACCAGGAAGGACAGGCACGCAACCCACGAGGGTGCTGTCTATAGTCCGACAGCCAGCCGAGGATTCCTGGACAGGACCGAAGAGGGCCAGGAGGAATTGTCCACCAGTCTTGAGTTTCTCGGAGGAAGACAAGACGGGGACCGCCCAACCCCACGATGACGCCCTAGTCGTTACCCTCAGAATTGGGGGATACGACGTGAGAAGAGTGATGGTGGATGGGGGCAGTGCGGCCGAGGTCATGTACCCAGACCTCTACAAGGGGCTGGGGCTAAAACCGGAGGACCTGACGCCCTATAGCTCCCCCCTAATGACTTTCGACGGGAAGCTCGTCACCCCAAAGGGCATGATAAGGTTGCCCATACAGAAGGGCCCAGAAGTGGTGGAGGCGAACTTCGTGGTGGTGGACACATACTCCCCTTACACGGCCATCGTGGGGAGGCCCTGGCTTCACACTCTAGGGGGAGTTGCCTCCACCTTGCATCAAAAGGTGAAATTCCCGTCCGGGGATCAGGTCCTGGAGATCCGAGGTTGCCAGCCCACGGCCAGGCAGTGCACGGTCGCTGCCATATCCTACCGGCTTGATGCACAGCCCTCGGCTCACGCCGAGGAGGGTTTATAGCAGTCAAAGACCCCGGCGGTGCCTCCTAATGCACCTGCCGAGGGTGCTATGTGCGAGAACCTGGAAAGGGTGTTGATCGGCGATAGCCCGGAAAAGTTCTTTCAGGTCGGAGCCCAACTGCCTCCACAAGAAAAGGAGGAATTGCTCGAGTTCCTCAAAAGGAACCTTGATGTATTCGCATGGGACCCCTACGATGCTCCTGGGATTGATCCCTCTTTCATCTGCCATCACCTCAATGTCAACCCATCTGTGATCCCGAGGCAGCAGCCGCCTCGGCGCCCGTCAAAAGAACACGCTGACGCGATCAAGGAAGAGGTCAATAAGCTTAAGTGTGCAGGAGCCATCAAAGAAGTCTTCTACCCTAAATGGTTGGCCAACACGGTGGTGGTCAAGAAGAAGACCGGAAAGTGGAGAGTCTGTGTGGACTTCACCGACCTGAACAAAGCATGTCCGAAGGACCCCTTCCCAATGCCACGGAT
The DNA here is from genome assembly GCA_030445155.1 of Quercus variabilis. Lineage (NCBI taxonomy): Eukaryota > Viridiplantae > Streptophyta > Magnoliopsida > Fagales > Fagaceae > Quercus > Quercus variabilis. The sequence continues at coordinate 21,019,051 of CP129455.1, read as the reverse complement.
AGACCAGCTGGTAGACGCCACGGCAGGCCATTCTCGGATGAGCTTCCTTGACGCCTTCTAGGGCTACCATCAGATCCCACTGGCCCTGGAAGACCAAGAGAAGACAGCCTTCGTCACGCCCATCGGGAACTACCACTACAAGGTCATGCCGTTTGGCCTGAAAAACGCAGGATCCACCTACCAAAGGATGATGACAAGAATGTTCAAGCCAATGTTGGGCAAAAGCATCGAGGTCTACGTCGACGATATGGTGGTAAAGAGCAAGCAGGAGTCCAAGCACTTAGAGGACCTCGGCTTCACGTTTGACGTCTTGAGGGAGCACAAGCTGCGCCTTAACGCCTTAAAATGCTCTTTTGGCGTCAGCTCTGGCAAATTCTTGGGGTACATGATCACCCACCATGGGATTGAAGTTGACCCCGACCAGATCAAGGCCATCCACAACTTGAAGCCTCCCCGGAATCCCAAAGAGATCCAAAAGCTTGCCGGGATGATTGCAGCGCTGAATCGGTTCATTTCCAGGTCAGCTGACAGGTGCAGGCCCTTCTACCGCCTGATCAACAAATGGAAAGGATTTGAATGGGCTTTCGACATCAGGTACATGCCTCGGACCTCCATAAAAGGCCAGGTTCTGGCAGATTTGACAGTGGAGTTCGCCGAACCGGCTGTGGAGGTTATAGCCGAGGAGGGAAATCATGGTGAGAAGCTAGTTGGGGCAATCTTCACCCCTGAGGCACCATGCTGGAAGGTATATGTCGATGGCGCGGCTAACCAACGAGGTTCAGGAGTGGGACTAGTCCTAGTGTCCCCTGAAGGTCACGTCATGGAGAAGTCCCTGAGACTCGGATTCGCGGCCACAAACAACGAGGCCGAATACGAGGCATTAATACAAGGAATGACCATGGTGCAAAAGATGGGAGGAAAGTCAATAGAGATGTTCTCGGATTCAGGGTTAGTGGTAGGACAGGTGAATGGGGCGATGGAGGCCAGGGACCCATGAATGCAAGAGTACCTGAGCCAAGTTAAGCGCTTGCAGGTGGGGTTTGGCCCTTACAGCTTGTCTCACATCCCCAGAAGCGGGAACAACCATGCCGACTCATTGGCCACGCTCGCAACCTCCTCGGCAGGGTCTCTGCCTCGGACAATACTCGTGGAGCACTTGGGAAGGGCAAGCGGAGCGCCAAGGGGAGGAATCCCCATCCATCAGATCGAGGTGGGTTCCAGCTGGATGGACCCCATAGTGGGATTCCTCAAGGATGACATCCTGCCTGAGGACAAGTCAGAAGCTGAAAAAATTAGGAGGAAAGCTACTCGGTTCTGGTTGTCCGAGGACCACAAACTGTATAAACGCTCCTACTCCGGGCCATACCTGCTATGCGTCCACCCTGAAGCGGCGGAATCGCTACTCGAAGAGCTGCATGAGGGAATATGTGGAAGCCACACAGGGGGGAGGTCCTTGTCCCACCGAGCCATCACACAAGGCTACTGGTGGCCGGGGATGCAGCAGGAGGCCCAGGAATATGTCAAGAAGTGCGACCAGTGCCAGAGATTCGCCCCGAGTATCCATCAGCCAGGAGGGGTCCTAAATCCCTTGTCCAGCCCATGGCCATTCGCCCAGTGGGGCTTGGACATTGTGGGGCCTTTCCCCAAGGCACCAGGGAATAAGAAGTATCTGTTGGTGGCCACGGACTACTTCACCAAGTGGGTCGAGGCTGAGCCGCTGGCCAATATTAGGGACGTAGACGTCAAGAAATTCCTTTAGAGGAACATTGTTACGCGATTCGGGGCCCCTCACACCCTCATCTCGGACAACGGGCTCCAATTCGACAGCAAAGCCTTCAGGGAGTACTGTAGCGAACTTGGAATCACAAACAGATACTCGACGCCGGCTTACCCCCAGGGGAACGGACAGGCCGAGGCCGTCAATAAGGTCATCGTGAATGGGCTTAAGAAAAGACTGGACGACGCCAAGGGGAGATGGGTAGAAGAACTACCCCATGTGCTATGGACGTACCGAACCACGCCTCGGCGATCAATGGGGGAAACGCCTTTCGCCATGACCTACGGCGCCGAAGCAGTGATCCCCCTGGAAACGAATCTCCCGACACTAAGGACGAGCTCCTTCACCCCAGCCAGCAATGATGGACTACTGGAGCGGAGCCTGGACCTGGTGGACGAGCGAAGGGAACGAGCAATGATACAATTGGCCCACTACCAGCAGAAGCTCAAACAAGGATACGACGCTAACGTGAAACTCAGACCGCTAGCACCGGGGGACCTGGTGCTGAGGAAAGTTGTTGGGGCGGCTAAGAATCCTTCTTGGGGGAAGCTGGGACCCAACTGGGAAGGGCCCTACCGGATTACCTCAATAGCAGGGATAGGGGCATATTACTTGGAGGACCTAGATGACAAGCCTGTACCTCGCCCATGGAATGTAAATAACCTGAAAAGGTACTACTATTAATAAAGGAACTATTTCAATTCATGTTGTTGGCTTCTTTTGCTTACGTTCTTCACCTCCCAACCAATTTAAAAAGAAAACTAAGTGTTAGACAGAACCAAGGAACTGCATGGTCCTCGGACTCAGTCCTATGGGGAAACTAACCAATTTAAAAAGAAAACTAAGTGTTAGACAAAACCAAGGAACTGCATGGTCCTCGGACTCAGTCCTATGGGGAAACTAACCAATTTAAAAAGAAAACTAAGTGTTAGACAGAACCAAGGAACTGCATGGTCCGCGGACTCAGTCCTATGGGGAAACTAACCAATTTAAAAAGAAAACTAAGTGTTAGGCGGAACCAAGGAACTGTATGGTTCTCGGACTCAGTCCTATGGGGAAACTAACCAATTTAAAAAGAAAACTAAGTGTTAGGCGGAACCAAGGGACTGCATAGTCCTCAGACTCAGTCTTATGGGGAAACTAGCTACTTAAGAACGCTAAGCGCTAGACAGAACCAAGGAACTGCATGGTCCACGGACTCAGTCCTATGGGGAAACTAGTTGCTTCAGAAAACTTAAGTGTTAGACAGAACCAAAGAACTGTGTGGTCCTCGGACTCAGTCCTGTAGGGAAGCTTTCTACTTCAAAAGAACCTTAGTGTCTACTTCGTAAATTCTGCCTGTTCCTTAGGACGTGCTATAGAACTGATACAACCCATGATTGACAGGGATATAATGTAAGTTAAAAACCATTTCATTAATAAAACTTTTCCCGGTCTAAAATTTTAAGTTACGAACCACGATTGGCAAACAAAAATGAATAATATGCAAGCAAGGAAACAGCCGCGACACAGAAAAAGAAACAAAGCCTTCATTTCATTAAGTCTAAAGGATTACACAAAAGGAGTTCCACAATGAAAAAAAAAAAAAAGAAGAAGGGGTGCTTCAGTCTAGTCGTCCGCTTCGCTGGGAGGCACGGCAGGAATGGCCACCCCCTCAACAGGTGGGGCCTGGGTGTCAGGGGCGGACTCCACGACCTGCTGGGGATTGTCCTCATCGGAGCCGCCGCCCAATTCAATTACCGGGGAGGGATCACTCCCTTGAACTGGCTCGCCAGTGGCCCCAGCATCCAAGGCCCCCTCCCCTGGAGTTGCAGGAGTTTCCACAGTGGCCTCCTCGACCTCTGGGCCACCTGCAACAGCCTCGCGGATGCCGGGGGGGTAGTATACACCCTCCTCCTTCCACAGGGCAGAAGAGGCCTCCACCCCAGCTTGTCTCAGGGCCTCGCGCCAGGTTTCTGAGCAGTAGCGCCGACATAACCCGGGGACTTGGGATTTGTATTCAGCTGCTGTCTCAGCTGCCCCTGCCTCAAAGGCAACCTCCTCAGCACCCTCCTTGCTTGCTAAGGCCTGCTCCCTTCCCCTCTCCGCTTCAAGCCTGACCTCCTCGGCAGCAGCCTTCTCCTTCTGGAGGTCGTCTATCAGCTCTCGGGTGATCCTGAGCTGCTCGTCGACCTCACCCAGGCGCCTCGTTTGCTCCACGGCCTACCTCTGGGCGCCCTCAAGGCCGGATATCGCGTTGTCCCTTTCCTTGGCCATCTCCTTCAGCTGCTCCCTGGCCTTGGCAAGGTCTTCCTCGGAGGTTTTGAGGACCCGGGTGGCCTGCAAGCGCCTCTCACGCTCGGCGTCCATGGCCTTCCCATGGTCGTTGGCCGCCTACTCCAACCTGTAAGTTGCCTGGACAGCCTGCCAAACAAAACAGGTACAAAGCAAAGTTAGCTCATAGAGAAAGGAAGGCAAAGCTAAAAACAGATAAAGCGCCAGTGTCCAAAATCTTACCATCCCCAAGTATCGCTTGAGGCAGAGGAAGACCTCCCTACTCCTCATGGCTCCAAGCTGCGCCATGTCCGCAGGAAGCAGTAGGCACCTCTCCACCGCGTCGGCCACATACGCGCCCTCGCCCTCTTTGAAATCCCTGAGGGAGGCGTCGTCCCTCAAAGGACTCCCACGGAGCATTGGGGCGGGGAGCCATGCCTGAGCCTCAGGCTGGTCCTCGACCTGCTTGTCCTGGTCCTTGTGGCCGATCTTCAGCTGCTTTGATGGCCGCCGAGTATCGTCGCCCTCCCGCGTGGGCCCAGACTTCTCCTCCATGACCCTCTTGCCCTTATCCTTTTTCTGCTTAGGGTCGGCAAGTTCGCGCCTTGACGGGGAGGTCGTCTGAGGCGGAGAAGGGGGTAACCGAGACTGGGATGAGCTCGACCTAGTGTAGGCAGTGCGGGTCTTGGGGGAGGGAGGAGGCAGCTTCGGCTTAGACTTCCCCGGCTGTCCCTCGAGCAACTCGGACAAACTGGGTCGGGGCTTCTTTTTGTAACCCATCTTGGACCGAGTAGATGGCCCTGATTCTTGTAGTTCTGTTTCGGACAAGCGAGGATCACCCAAGTCTCCGGAGGGGTCCTCGGACTGGTGGAGTTGCTCGAAAACACTGAAGTCCTCCTTGGCAAAACCAGGATTGGCTGTTTCCCCTTCTCTCTCTCTATCCTCTCCCACGGCCTCTAAGAATGTGTGGGGAGGGGGGGGATTGCTACTGTGACGCCTTCAGAAGTGAAGGGATCCTCGGGAAACTTAAATCCGTCCTTGGTCACTTCTATCTTTGACAGCCGAGGATCGTTTGCTTTGATCACGTACTTGGGGGCCGCAAACGACTTTTGGAGCGGGGTGTACCTCAAGATCTTGTGAGCCGCCCTGACCTGGTGGTCTGCCTCGTTTTCAAAATCCGCCAACCTGAGCACCGTCTGTAGATCTTCCCTATTAACTAGGTTGAAGTTGGGCTCGAGGGTGTGCGGATCTGCAAAAAGAAAACACATCCACGTTAGTTACCAAGCAGAACAGAGGGGAATGATACGGTAAACAAGGTAGAACCTTTGAGTCCCCTCCTATTCCCACTGTCCCACCTGGTGTCCCCTCTGTCGTCGGACAGTGAAGGCCATCGTGCCACTCTCCAGACACAATGAGAAAGTCTTCGTTCATCCCCTTGTTGGACTCGGGGAGACACTGGATGAGCCGGACTCTGTCGTCCCTCGTCCTCATATAGTAGGACTTGCCCTTCAGATGTTGAAGGTTGTAGCAATAATTCACATCATGATGGGTCAGCCTCAGACCCATCTCCTCGTTTAGGGCGTCCACACAGCCCAGAATTCTGAACATGTTGGAGGCACATTAGGTGGGGGTTAACCGGAAGTATATAAGGTAATTCCTCATCACAGGCCCCATGGGGATCCTCAGCCCCCCTTCAAGGAAGGCGATAATGGGTATCGCCACCTTGCCCGTCCGCCTCCGGAGCAACCACTCCCCATACTCACAATACCTCAAGCCCACGTTGGCCGGTATCTTGCATCTGGTGACGAATTCCTCCATCGCCTCCTCAGTAAAAACGTATTTCTTAAGTCTACCCATCCCAAACAACGCCTTAAGGGACTAAAGGGGGAAAGCGAATCAAAGAGGGAGGAAAGGAAAAGAAAAAGCTCAGAGAGGGATAGAGCGACTTACAGGAATGAGGAAGAGCTCCTCGGATTGACTTTTTATGCTGGAAGTATAGGTGGAGATTTGGCTGGACTCTGATAGAAGGCGCAAGAGCTCGTGATTGCGAATGAGAAGGGAAAAAGCGGTTCGAATGGGTATTTATACCCTAGGCGGAAGAGCCGCGCGAGTTTTCCCGCCCATAAATGCCAGGTCCATCCCTACCGTTTGATCGCCATCAGCCCATTGAACGTGGGGAGCATAAAGCCGCCCGAATTTAATGCAAGGCACGACACCCACGTCGAAGCGCCAATAACGCGCCTTGAGCAGGCGAAAAGTCCTCAACGCTGACAAAGAGCAGGACTCGATAGGACGTGGGACAGATCCGAGGGTGTCAAAATCCTCCTCTCCGCCCGAGGATGCGGACAGCAAGATTTTGAGGGGCTATTGTGGGGCCACGAAGAGTTGGCAATGCCGGCCCACTTTGAATCAGGCCCAAAGGCCCATGCCGAGGATCGCCTGGAATCCGAGGACGTGCCTTAGGTCCGAGGACAAGGCGCGAAGGTCTTGTAGTCCAAAAAGACACACCGAGGATGGACGCATCCTCGGAAACCCGAAGTGAGGAGATATGCAAGCTGCAGTCCATCAAGGGGAATCTCCCAGGGAACCCAAGGGGGGTATGGCAGGTGCCGAGCACCGGACGTGGAAGCATGGTGGAGGCGCAAGTCCCAGACGAACTGTCACCTCCACATTAAATGCCCTCAACTAATGTCCTGGCCGCATTAATGAGGATAGGACCTCTGAACAGCGCCACCTTGGGCGCCGCAACCCACAGAGAGATGGGAATGCGGCTGATAGGACAGGCACTCAAGTGGAGACCGGATTGATCGACAAATGTAGGGCTAAGATCATTTGAGAAAGGGATATATAATGTAAGAAGTCTCCCCTAAGAGGGGGACAGAAGGGGAGAACCAGGGAGAGATATATACTGTAACAGTGCATTTCCTTTGGGGGACGGTAAAACTTATTTGAATAAGATAAGAACGACTGTTACCTTTATAACACATCCGAGAAGCCCTGTTGTGTCCCCTCAGCCCATATTAGGACTACCACAACCCACGAGCAACCATGCATGGCCGTTGTGTCCTTCACTAGGGCCTAGCTCTTGAGCCCACTCTCTACAAATTCATTGTCGGGGGCCCACCTCCGAAAAAGGAGCCCCTACAATAGCTATTGATTTTTAATTTTCTAAAAATTTTGCAAGTATAAAAAATATAAAAAGAATATGTAATCCAATGGTGGATTTGTCAAAATTCACATCCAATAAAAAGATATTAAGTAAAGTTGTAGTCTTAGATTACAACCATTTTTATAACTAAACTTTGTCATTTGTCAATATTCACATCCAATAAGAAGATATTGAGTGCAATTGTTGCCATTAATTATAAATTAGTTTCTAGCCAAACTTTATCCTATAAAAATAAAAAATAAATAAAATAAAAGCTCCATTGCAATTTGCGATTGACTGAGTAACAAATGGGCCCTTTAATACATGTTGCTTTCTTTTTATTGTTACATAACCTACAATCGAAGAAGCACAATATTATGAAATAAAACATATATGTACAACAAAACCCCTTTTTTTTTTTTTAAAGGGGAAATACGTACAATAAAAACACAATAAAATATTATCAAATAAGACATCTCTCAAACCTGTCCCGCCCCATTGCCGTCCTTATATATGTACAACAAAACCTTTTTTTTAGGGGAGTTCCACATAAAAAGGTTTCTTAAAAAAAAAAAAAAAAAAAAAGTTGTTCCACATAAAAATAATATATGTTGTTTTGAGCAAAATTATGATAGGACAGTTCTCCTTCAATTTCAATTTCAATAGAGCTCTTCTGATTTTCACCTGTTGATAAAATTTGTAACAATTAATAGGTTATTAATATTTATAGAGGACATAACAAAATGAAAATAATAATCTTAGAGATTTTTTTCTAAAACAATTGGCGGGCTAATTTTGTGCATATATATTATCTAATATATAATAATATTCAAAGTACGAAAATAAGTCCATTTCTCGACTAATTTGATCAAACTAAAAAAAAAAAAAAAATTAGAAGAAATTTAAACAATATATAATTTTATTTAAATTATTTTTAATCTATAAATCATCTTTAAAATGATGTTTAGCAAAATATATTGTTAAGATTCATAATTGGCACCATTATGCATGATTTGTTTTTAATTATTATTATTATTATTATTATTATTATTATTATTATTATAGATACCGTAGATTTAATTGTGTAGCGTCTACTACAAGATGATTACTGAATCATTTGGTTATTAAGAGATCATTTGATTTTTTGGATAGATAGAATTCAAACATAATTAATCTCTTATTCAACAATAATTAACTTTATTAATTAATCTAACTAAAATCCATAGCCCTACAATAATTAATGTCAGAGCCAAGATTTGAGGTCAGAAGGGGAAAATTTATCAGTAATGCACAAATAAACATACATGCACATCAATACTTGAGACTAATTTAAATAATAAAAATCCATTCATGTGAGGTCTAAGCAATATTCCTAAAATAGGAAATCTATTAAATAAGAATATATTTCTTATATTGTGTTTATCCATTAAGAGTTACCTTGAATATACAATTGTGTACTTCTGTTTTTATTTATTTATTGAAAAATTCACTTATGAAAAGATTTTTAGTAATTATACAAACTTCAAATTGTATATTATTTTATTGCTTATATACAAATTTTTGTGGAGAAGAATAAATTATTACATTAGAATTTGAGTTTTTTTTTTTTTTTTTTTTTAATATTGGACCAAACTTAGGTATAATTATTTAAGTACAATTATACTTCCTAAATAAATACGAACATGTGGCTGTATACTTGCACTTTAAATGTAATAATAATGTTATTTTGCTTTTTTTTGGGTTCTATTTTGATTAGAACTCTTGCTATATTTTTTTTTCAACCTTTTACTTTCTTTTTATAGGTTTTGGTCTTTTAAAAGGCATGGGTAAAATATGATTTTTTTTTTCTTTTATAAATTGCAATATAAATGAAACAAATACAGAAAGCAAATCAATGAAAAAAAATTAACAGGAAAAATTAAAAGTTTAACATGGGAAGGTGGGAAAATAGATTAACAAACCATATTTTTTAAAAGTAAAAGTTAGGAAAAAAACAAAAAAAACAAACAAAAAAACAAAACATTATTATTGTTAAATGAGTGCACTGTGCGCATGTGCTTATCAAAGCCCGAAACCAATGGGCAAAACACACGTCATAAAATACATAGCATATAGCAACAATCATGCATATCACTCTTCAAGAATTTCTTAGTTTTGAAGCACGTGCTTTGAAGCACGTGTTAGCCAGTAAAATGATTACAATTACTATGGATAGAAATAGAATTTATTTGCAGTTATTTAATTATTGGATTGCTTAGAAACTAAACTATTATTAAATGTTTTAAAATATTCAGATATCAATACTTTAGTCTTATTCTTGTCACTTTTCTAGTAAATGCTATTTTTTTATATTTTACTGTCAAAGATCACATATATAAAAAAAATGTAGTATTTGTTATATTAAGTAGATAATATAATTTTTTAAGCTATATTTTATGTCAAATACAGGGAAATTTTTTTTAACTAAATTAACTATAATAATAACGTAAATCATGTTAGACTTTATACAAAAAAGAGCTATTGGATTGGGCCTAATGAGCTACTCATGGGCTTGTATTAAAATATTATTTTATTATTTTTATAAGGAAAGAATCAATTTTTTATAAGTAAATAATCAATCTATTTTTCAAAAGGAAAGAATTAAAGAATTTAATACTTAATTACAAAAATTTTTACAATCAAATCTATTTAATTTTTTGGTTTGTTGATGAAAACTTATTTAATTTTTTTATTAAGGCTTTAAATAGATTTTTATTTTTATCTTTAATAATAATAAAATGTCAAATGGTTAATTCAAATTTGCTAGACTGCTAAAAATATATATATTTAGTAAACTAAGTTTAACACAATTACTTTAAACATCTTAGTAGTTCAGAGAATTCTCTTAAGAAATTCTTCTATAATATCTCAAGGTCAATTATTCGTACACATTTTATATATTTTTGTTATGAATTATTAATTATCTCTGTATGTCACCCTTTTCTCTATTTGGGGTTGTGGCAGCTGAACAAAATGACAAGGCACACTCGGCAAGATTGAAGAAGCATCTACATTCTAGGGTTAATAGGCGAAAAGACAGAAAGACCCCCATACAATTTTAGCCTACCCACAGAGTTGAGAATAAAAAGACTAATAAGCCCCCCACTTTTTCTCTACGTAACAAATAAAGTTACAAGCAAAAAAGTAATTTTCACCGAGTGTGTCAGCAGAAGATTATAGAGGGGAAGACCAAAAAATGGTTCAAGCTTCAATGTTTTTTTCTCAACTCCCATATATCTATAGGGGCAGCAAATCAGATACAATCAAAGGAAAGATTAATGGATCCAATGAATTGTTAAGAAAGAGAGAAGAATTTTGTTTTGGAAAAAAAAAAAAGAAAAAGAAAAAGAAAATATGGAAGAGTTTATGAAAACATGGGTAAGAATCATGCACCTTTTCTCTCTGACTTTTTTTTTTTTTTGTCTGAAAAAGGTACTTATATATTAAAGATTAGAAGCAACAAGTCTATTACAAATGATATTAGCTTTATCATGAGCTAACAACGACTCCACCACAAGCGGTAGTTCAACAAAAACAACAAAAGAGAAATTACGCCTAGCCCCTATTCTAGCTAGAGCATCCGCACATTGATTTGCTTCACTGTAAGTGTGTTCAATCCGTTTGTTGGGGATCACTCGCAGGAGGGTCCTGCAGTCAGGACTTCTTCTTTTACTTCTTTCTTTTCTTTCTCTATCAATTTGGTCATGGCTGATTTTTTTTTTTTTTTTTTTCTTATCTCTAACCTGGATCCTATGTTTGTGTTCATCCATAGAGAGAAGTCTAACTGTTGTGTTCGTGTCCATCAATAGAGTAGGTGGCTGACAAAAAAATGCCAACAGCGAGATGAGATCAAATAAAATAGGAGTAAAAGATAAAACAAATCATTTCAGCCTGCTTGTATATTAAGGTAAAAAAGTTAAGAAGGTGCTGGACAAAGTCGGTCAAAAAAAAAAACAAAAAAGTGCTAAAACAATAAACAATTCTAGGAAGCACGGGTGCGTTTCGAGACTCGGGTGCGGGTGCGAGTGCGGGTATGGGACTTGGTAATTTTTTTAAAAAGTTGGTGCGGGTGCAGCGGGACTCGGCGATTAAAAAATTATTAAAAATATATTTATTTATATTTTTAATATATTGCTAAGCACACTTTTTTACATTATATAAACATATACCAAATTTAAGAGCAATAGTAGATAATAACTAAAACAAGATGTTCATAAATTAAATACGACCCACAAAATTAAAACTAAAACATTCCATGATGTTCGAAAATTAGACTACAACTCACAAGTTCGAAACTAAAACAAAATAAAAGATAATCAACAAGACAATCAAACACCAATATCATCATCCTCAATATCAATAGCTTCATTTCGAGCTTCACTTCGAACTTCACTTTCACTAGTAGTAGCACTAGTGTTAGCATTCCCAATAATCATGGTCTCCAACTCTGGCTCATCAAGTGTAAGGGCTGCATTCTCAAGAATTCTAGCTCCTCCATGTATGTCGCTCGCATTCCAAGAGTCTCCTGCAATATCCCACATCTTTGTTGCTGTATGTCCGTACTCCTCATTGCACCTTGACAAGAGTCGAAGATTAGAATGCACATATACCAAATCCTCAGCATGTGCAGGAGTCATTTTGTTTCTTTTTAAGGAATGAATGAATTTGTATGTGCTCCAATTTCTCTCAGCACATGAGGATGAACAAGATTGTCCAAGAAGTTTAAGGGCAAGGGTTTGAAGAGTTGGAAATGTGGAGCCATGATATTGCCACCAAACCAAAGGTTGTAAGGCCCACCTATTTGTCAAGGCATCTGGTGAAGGAAACCTCCCTCCTGAAAATGTAGCAAACTCAGACTTCACCACCAGCTTTAATTCACTCTCATCTTGAAAGTATCAATCCAAACACTTGCTCCTTTCCATAGAAATTTCATGATCCCGATGTGGAGGGATGCGTTTTGGATTCCCCGAAAGCCATTCAATGGAATAATACCTAGTTAAAGAATAAAAAACAAATATAGATGAAACGTGTGTTTTATTAAAAGGGTGAACTAAGGAAAATAGAAAATAAATGTACTTACTTAGGATTTAAGGAATGAGCCAAGCAATGTATTGGTGTATAATTTTTAGTCCATCGATCAATGAGTATATCATACACCACAGCCCAAAATGAGCTATACTGATCATTTTCCAAGCCTTCGTGCCGATATATTATTGCCTTCACCTTCTCTATCATTGAATCTCACATCTTATACACAAGATGAAGACAAGGCTTATCTGTGTCGGCTATTCGTAGCATATCATAAATGGGCCCTGTGAATTCAAGAATATAATCAACCTTATCCCACCAAAGATCACTTAGAATCATATCTTTCACCTTTTGACCTTTTCCAACATCATCCTCTCTATAAGAAGCCCATTGGTCACTAATACCCTTAGCTTGAAGGCATCTTTTTATCAATTTCAACCTTTTCAACATTACAACAACCGAAGCAAATCTAGTATCAGCAACTTGGAGCAACTTTAATGGACAAAATTCATTAAACATTGCCAACCTCATTGAATGGTTCATGATAAAAACACGTATGAAGGATGCATCATTACCAATATGTGTAATCCAATTACATTCCTCATATGTAACTTCATTCTTTTCAGTGTTTTTTGCTGCACAAATATTCTTCAAGGCTAAATTGAGAGTATGGACAACACAAGGTGTCCAAAATATTTTAGGATACTCACCTTCAATAAGAGCTTCAGCAGATTTCATCACACTAGCATTATCAATGATGACTTGGACAACTTTTTCATGCCCAATCTCTTTTATAGCATCCTTCAACACCCCAGCAATATAATGTTTGTCTTTGAACTCACCTGACCCATCAACTGCCTTTATAAACACTGGACCCCCATCTGATACAGCCATAATATTAATAAGAGGCCTCCTTTGTGGATCTGACTATCCATCAGAAACTATACTTACACCATTTTCAAGCCAAGAGTCCTTAATTGGTTTCAAAAGTCTTTCAACATGAGCTCCTTTTTTTTTTTGTAAAAGTGTTGTTCTCAAGGCATTGTATCCAGGAGGAAGATAACCCGGAATGTTATGGGTAGCAGCATATGCATAGGAACTACGATAATATGGGTTCCTTGCAAAGTTAAACGAAAGCCCACCAGTGTAAAACATCCTAGCAATTCTGCTATCCAAATCATGTCTAGCATTATTCTGGAATGCTCTCTCCAAATGAGAATCCACCTTCCTCCTCTTACTATCAACCGGATTTGTACTATCACTCCCTTCTTGTCTTCGAAATGGGGAAATAAGAGCATGCCCACGGCCTGGGGGAGGTGGGGGTAAGGGAATTTCACTCTCCGTTCTCTCTCTTTCTTATCATTCTCAACTTGATCATGCATTCGCTGCATTTCCTGCCTATGACTCTTCGCCTTAGAGCATGCTCTAATACCTTTGCCAAAAATTCCTAATAAATGAGCCTTAACCTTAGAATAGGATCTCATATAAACTATATCACAATAGTTGCACTTAAAGTATGTGTTTTCACCTGATTTAACAGAGCACCAGGTGGTTTTTCTACTTTAGTCACATACTGCCAAAGAGGAGATTCATCATTTACTTCTTGATTAGATGAAGGTGAAGTTTCTGTGCTAGTAACTTCATCCATTGCAAATTCAATAGATTCAATTTAACCTACAAATAATAACTATTAACTAAATAAATTAATAATAAATCAAACCCAAGTTCACAGATTCACAAATCACAATAAGTAATAATTAATAACTATTAACTAAATAAAACTAAGATTGAAAAGAAACTAAGATTCACAAATAACAAATTCACAGGTTCACAAATCACTTCTAAATCCTATCTTATCCTAACTAATTTACAAATTTTATCAATTAGGATAAGATAAGATTCTTAGCCTAACTGATAAAATTTGTAAAGCACAGGTCCACAGCAGCCATATTAATAATTATAATAACAAAACTTCAAGTCCTCACCCAGTCACCCTACAAGCCTAAAATAAAAGTTACAGAAAAATTAAGAAAATGCACTTGTTTTTTACATAATTTATAAGTAGAATAACAATACACACAAATCCCACCATCATTTCCGAAATACCCACCATCATTTTCAAAATACACACAAAATGAGTATCTAAACAATCATCAGCACACCTATCATTATTTACTAACAAGTGCAACAAGTCACAGCTAAAATTTCATAATAAGTAGTGTAGGTCAGTTTTTGTAGCCCAAACCCAAAAGGTATGGGTTCAAGGCCCAACGAACCCAGGACAATGAATTTGTAGAGAGTGGGCGAAAGAGCTGGGCTGGTTATGAATTAAATAATGGTTGGCTAGGGTACTTGCAGTGATGATAACATGAAATAATGCTTGAACAACTCCATGAATGAATGTCCGAAGAGATGTTTTATTAAGTGAACAGTAATTACAACATTCAGAGCTACAGTAAAGCTTTTCTTTCTTCTCTCTCGTCCCCCCCTTATCAGGGACCCTTTCTTCTTTATATAGCACCTTTTCCCATCATCTTCATCATTCACCTGTTCTTCATCTGCGTATCTACTTAAGTACATGTCACGTCATGTGTCTACTTTAGTTCTTTGTGAGTGGCGGTAGCTGAGGTTACACTGTTCAGGAGTCTTCTCCACATAAATGCGGCCAGAAAATCTGTTGCAGTGTATTAAATACGGTGGTAGCAGCTTTTCCTTTAGATATTTTTTCGTTCTAATCATCTCTAGACCTACCAAGAACTTATCATTATCATTAGGATTGCTAGGAAGATCATTCGGACCTTCCATACGTTTGATTGATCAAGGCTATTTGTGACCGAGGAGTAAGACATCTTCAGACCAGTAGTGACCTCTTCGGACGGTACTCCTCCTCTACTTCTGGGCTTCCTGCCTTCAGATGGACTGTCCCCACCCAATTACTGCTCTTCGGAAATATAATATTCCTCAACATGGTGCCCCAGGCCCATTAAGTAGCTCTGGGTTTTTACCCCCCATAATAGTCCCTCAAAATCTTAATTTTTCCCTCGCATCTGAAGAGAAAAAATGGGATTTTGACTTGTCATGGAGTAAAAGTTTGAAAACAGACAAAAATTCGATCTGGCACGTGTGTGGGTATAGATGCGCGTGTTCCATCATTGCTGCCATTGTTTTCCGTATTCCCAAAGCGCTATATTAATTACTCCAAGTGGCGCCTTGTCCTTTGCATCCAACGGTAGGCCATTGATCCAATGGACGGGGTTCTTCCTCAGGATTTGAGCGAAATAATTTCTGCCCCTTCGTTTGACCTCGTATAAAATCTCAGAGGTAGACATTTCTTTCTTACTTTACAACTCTCAGACCATCCCACAAGAACAAGCGTACAAACGCTCCGAGCTCTTCCAATCGTCGATTTCAATGCTTCCCAGAGTTTTCAAGAATCCTTCTACAAGTTCAGAGACCGGTCTCTAGTTCAGTTCCTGTAAGTTTTCATCATCTCAATCCTTCAGTTTTCTCTTCGGCTGTCCTTTTTTCCCTTTGAGCGACCATTTCTTCACTACTACATCGTACTTCCATTTTTCCGTTAAGGAGTGATGGGTAAACTCTAGTATTTGGTAGATAGTTCTGCCCAGTTGGAGAAGTTTAGGGCTACATACCGTATACCTCCAAACGTGGGTGTGAGGTATTGCCCTCCAAAGAAAATACTAACTGATCGAAAAATGGGAGAAGTCGTGATTCTTGTCATTGCCTTTCTAGAAGGGGGAATGATAATTCCTATGGGCCCTATCACCACTAGCTACCTTCGAAACCATAGGATTACCCCTTGGCAGTGCGCGCCTAATATGTTTAGGATCTTAGGAGAAATTGAGGACCTTAACCGTCACCTAGGATTGGAGCTCACTTGGCTCGATGTGGTGCATATGTATGAGTTCCACAGCCAGCAAGGGGCGGGATATTATTTAAAATCCCGGTCCGATGTTGTTAGACTCATTTCCTGCCTCCCCAAATCTAATAAAAGGATGAAGGATGACTATGTGATCATCTCGGGCGCGTGGCACGACGGCCCTCACTGTCCGACCAAGCCAGGAGAGCCAGGTGGGGCCCATTAGACTTAGTGGGCCTGGGGCACCATGTTGAGGAATATTATATTTCTGAAGAGCAGTAATTGGGTGGGGACAGTCCATTTGAAGGCAGGAAACCCAGAAGTAGAGGGGGAGTACCGTCCGAAGAGGTCACTACTCGTCCGAAGATGTCTTACTCCTCGGTCATAAATAGCCTTGATCAATCAAACGTATGGAAGGTCCGAATGATCTTCCTAGCAATCCCAATGATAATGATAAGTTTTGGGTAGGTCTAGAGATGATTAGAACGAAGAAATATCTAAAGGAAAAGCTGCTACCACCGTATTTAATGCACTGCAACAGCTTTTCTAGCCGCATTTATGTGGAGAAGACCCCTGAACAGTGTAACCTTAACTATCGCCACTCACAAAGAACTAAAGTAGACACATGACGTGACATGTACTTAAGTAGATACGCAGATGAAAAACAGGTGGACGATGGAGATGATGGGAAAGGGTGCTATATAAAGAAAAAGGGCCCCTGATAAGGGGGGACGAGAGAGAAGAAAGAAAAGCTTTACTGTAGCTCTGAATGTTGTAATTACTGTTCACTTAATAAAACATCTCTTCGGACATTCATTCATGGAGTTGTTCAAGCATTATTTCATGTTATCATCATTGCAAGTACCCTAGCCAACCATTGTTTAATTCATAACCAGCCCAGCTCTTTCGCCCACTCTCTACAAATTCATTGTCCTTAGTTCGTTGGGCCTTTAACCCATACCTTTTGGGCTTGGGCTACAAAAACTAACCCTACAATTGGCGCCGTCTGTGGGAAGAGCTTGTGCAGGGGCGAAGACAACAGTAGGTGATGGCTGGACACGGTCAACAAGAAGCGGAGTCTAGGGCATCTCGGCATGTGGACCCTTTTCTTAACCTAGAGCGAAGACAAGACCGTGAGGGTAGCGTACACACCGTGCCCCCTGGTCAGAACCAATCACATGACGGGAGTCGCATGTCCCATGCAGAGAAGAACCAAGATTTGCAGTGGGAGATTGAAAAGCTAAAAAGCGAGTTACGGCATGCAAAGAGGAAACGGGCTTCCTTGTATTCTGATGAGGACCCTGATGACGAGCCGGACGTCACTTATCAACATAAATCCAAGACACCAGCCAGCGAGTCCTATACCTATGAAGAGGAATCTCATCGCAAAGGGCAACGCAGAAGTCCATCACGTGGAGACGTGGGAAACGATGCCATGAGCAGGGCTCTAAACCAGATTTCTAGGTCACCCTTCACGCGCAGGATTGAAGAGGCGAGGCTTCCTCGGCGCTTTAACCAACCAACGTTCACCATCTACAACGGTAAAACAAACCCCGTGGAACACGCGAGTCATTTTAACCAAAGGATGGCTATCTACTCTAGGGACGAAGCGCTGATGTGTAAGGTTTTCTCTTCCAGTCTTGGGCCAGTTACCATGAGGTGGTTCGATGGGCTGAACCCAAATTCCATCAGCTCTTTCAAAGAGCTCACCCAAGCTTTTGGTTCATGTTTTGTCACCTGCCGAAGAGTGGCCCGACCTTTATTTTCTCTACTGTCTTTGAGCATGCAGGAAGGAGAAACACTGAAGGTGTATTCGGATAGATATTGAGAGATGTTTAATGACATGGAGGGCAATTTTGATGTAATGGCCCTAGAAACGTTTAAGCTCGGCCTCTCTACTCATCATGGTTTAAGGACATCCTTGTCTGGTAAACCTGTTACTAGCATGCGTCAGCTAATAAACCGCATTGAGAAGTATAAGAGAGTTGAAGAAGACAAACAACAAGGAAAAGGCAAGGAGAATGTTATCCCCCAAGAGAGGAGGGATTTCAGGTCGGATCGATACGCCAACAGTAAACCGAGGAGAGATTTTCCTGTGCAGTCAGGAGCAGCCAATCCCCAGACTGTCAACACCATATTCAGAGATCCAGTCCATCAAGTTTTAGAAAAGGTCAAGAACGAGCCGTTCTTCAAGTGGCCGAACAAGATGGTAGACAATCCTTATAGACGTAATCGCAATCTCTACTGCCAATATCACCAGGATCATGGACACAGGACTGAGGACTGCAGGAGTTTGTGGGTTCATTTGGACCAACTAGTCGGCGAAGGGAAACTACGACATCTCTTACATCATACCAGTGGCCGAGGAGGTCCGATGAGTGCGGAGTCCTGGAGAGATGATCCTTTGAAACCCCCTCTGGGAACTATCAATGTTATCTTTACAGCCCCAAGGAGAACAGGATCCTGGCCATCCAAGATCATGTCGGTAGATCGGTTACCTGCAGGGGAATCTGGCCAGGGTCCAAAGAGGTGTAAACTGGATGATCAACTAGTTTTAGGTTTCTCGGATGCGAACAAGGTGGGCACTGTCCAACCTCATGATGATGCATTGGTCGTCACCCTCAGAATTGGGGGGTATGATGTGAAACTGGTGATGGTTGACCAAGATAGTGCTGCAAAAATAATGTACCTCGATCTCTACAGGGGGCTGAACCTCAAACTTAGTGACTTAACACCATATAGTTCTCCGCTGATCAGTTTCGAAGGAAGAGTTGTTACCCCGAAGGGTTAAATACGACTACCTATACAGACTGGCTCAGAGGTGGTGGAGGTAGATTTCATAGTTGTGGACGTTTTTTCACCCTATACGGCAATTGTAGCCAGACCTTGGCTTCATGCGCTAGGGGCGGTTTCTTCCACCTTACATCAGAAAATCAAATACCCATCCGAAGGCCAAGTTTGCGAAATCTAGGGGGATTAATCCGTAGCTACACAGTGCTTGGTGGCTGCCATTCAGCATGAGCCAGGAGCCGAGTCATCAACCAGAGCCGAAAAGGGCTTATAGCAACCAAAGCACTGGTTATTGCCCACTGAAGATCCGGACAAGGGCGCAGGATGCGAAGATTTGACAAAAGTCATCATTAGGGATAATCCCGAAAAATTCTTTCAAGTCAGATCCCAGTTACCTTTGCAGGAAAAAGAGGAGTTAGTGCAACTTCTTAAGAAAAACCTCGACGTATTCACCTGAAACGCTTATGAAGCCCCTGGGGTGGATCCGGAATTTATATGCCACCACTTGAAAGTAAACCCCATGATCACCCCTAAGAAGCAGCCTCCTCGGCGTCTATCTAAGGAACACGCTGAAGCAGTCAGAGAAGAAGTGGTAAAGTTTAAACAAGCTGGAGCTATTAAAGAGGTTTTCTACCTAGAGTGGTTGGCAAATACTGTGGTGGTGAAGAAGAAGAGAGGGAAATGGCGAGTATGTGTGGACTTCACTGACTTAAATAAGGCATGCCCTAAAGATCCATTTCCTATGCCAAAAATCGATCAGCTAGTAGATGCCACTGTCGGACACCCTCGAATGAGTTTCTTGGACGCATTCCAAGGCTATCATCAGATACCCTTAGCCCTGGATGACCAGGAGAAGACTGCCTTTGTAACTCCCATGGGTAACTACCACTATAAGGTGATGCCATTCGGCTTGAAAAATGCGGGTTCTACTTACCAAAGGATGATGACGAGGATGTTTGAACCACAGCTGGGAAGAAATATTGAGATTTACATAGATGACATGGTGGTGAAGAGCAAAGTGGTGGCCAAGCATGTGAAGGACCTAGAAAGTACCTTTGAAGTTCTCCGGAAATACAAGCTACGCTTGAACGCTTCTAAGTGCTCATTTAGTGTGGGATCAGGCAAGTTTCTATGATATATGGTGACTCACAGAGGAATTGAGGTCAACCCTGATCAGATAAAGGCCATCAATGAGTTGCAAGCTCCTCAGAATCCCAAGGAGGTTCAGAAACTGACGGGGATGACGGCAGCCCTAAATCGATTTATCTCTCGATCAGCGGATAAGTGTCAGCCTTTCTTTTCCTTGCTTAACAAGTGGAAAGGGTTCGAGTGGACAGAAGAGTGTGCTGTGGCCTTCCAGCAATTAAAAGATTATCTAACTCGACCACCAATCATGTCCAGCCCTGAGCCCGACGAGGTCTTGTTCGCGTATATCGCTGTAGCTCCCTATGCTGTAAGCTTGGTGAAGATCCGAGCAGATGGCGATGTACAGAGACCTGTTTATTGTGTAAGCAAGTCGCTGCATGAAGCCGAGATCCGCTATTTACCATTGGAAAAGGCTATTCTAGCAGTGGTGCTCAGTACGCGAAAGCTCCCACATTATTTCCAAGCCTATACAGTCATTGTTCTTACCCAACTTCCACTCAAGGCTATACTCCGAAGTGCAGACTACACTGGAAGAATTGCAAAATGGGGGACGATCCTAGGGGCTTTTGATATCAAGTACATGCCACGCACCTCAGTCAAGGGCCAGGTGCTTGCTAATTTGGTAGCCGAGTTCACGGAGCCCCGATTAGAAGAAGTAAAGCTGACATCAGACATGGATGAAAAATCGGTTGGTATGATTTCTCAACAAGGCCCTTCCCATTAGGAGGTGTACATGGATGGCGCTGCAAACCAGAGAGGCTCTGGAGTGGGGCTAGTGCTGATATCCCCTAAGGGAATCATTATTGAAAAAGCATTAAGACTGGGCTTCTCGGCAACAAATAATGAGGCGGAATACGAAGCCCTATTGATGGGGATGAGTATGGTCCAAAAGATGGGGGAAAAGGCAGTAAAGTTATTCTCAGATTCAAGGTTGATTGTGGGTTAAGTACAAGGGAAGTTTGAGGCAAAGGATGAAAGAATGCAGGGATACTTGAGCCGAGTTAAACATCTACAGTCAGGGTTCGAATCTTTCAGCTTGCTACATATTCCTAGGAATGGTAACTCACACGCTGACTCCTTGGCCACTCTAGCCACCTCTTCGGCACAAGATTTACCGAGAGTTATCCTCGTCGAGGACTTGCATAAACCTATCGAAGCAGGGAAAGAAGTAGTTCAAGTACATCAAGTCAGGGCTAGACCCAGTTGGCTGGACCCTTTAGTTAAGTTTCTAAAGGAAGATATCTTGCCTGAAGAGAAGGGAGAAGCCGATAAAATTCGGAGGAAAGCAGCCAGGTTCTGGTTATCTGAAGATCAGAAACTATACAAACGTTCCTATTCGGGACCGTACTTGTTGTGCGTGCATCCCGAAACGGCTGAGCTGTTAAAGGAATTGCATGAAGGAATCTGTGGAAGCTACACTGGAGGTAGATCCTTGGCTCACCGAGCCATCACTCAAGATTATTGGTGGCCAAACATGCAAAAAGAAGCCCTGGATTTTGTTAAAAAATGTGATCAGTGTCAACGATTTGCCCCACACATTCATCAGCCTGGGGGAACTCTCAACCCGCTATCCAGCCCATGGCCTTTCACCCAATGGGGCTTGGATATCGTGGGACCATTCCCTAAAGCTGCAGGAAACAAGAAATATCTGCTGGTCGGCACTGACTACTTCACCAAGTGGGTCGAAGCAGAACCTCTTGCCAACATCTGAGACGTAGATGTGCAAAGGTTTGTGTGAAAGAGTATAGTTACTCGATTTGGAGTCCCATGTATTCTCATCTCGGACAATGGCCTGCAGTTTGATAGCAAAGCATTTAGGAGTTATTGTAGCGAACTAGGGATCATGAATAGATACTCTACCCCAGCTTATCCCCAGGGTAATGGCCAGGCCGAAGCTGTCAACAAGGTCATTGTGAATGGCTTGAAAAAGAGATTAGATGACGCAAAGGGTAAATGGGTAGAAGAATTGCCGCATGTGCTTTGGGCTTATAGAACTACTCTACGCAGGTCTACTGGAGAGACCCCCTTCTCAATGACCTACGGGGCTGAAGCTGTCATACCTTTGGAAACTGGATTCCCGACGTTGAGAACTAGCTCGTTTAGTCCAACAGGTAACAATGAGCAGTTAGAGAAGAGTTTGGACCTAATTGATGAAAGGAGGGAAAATGCAATAGTCCAATTAGCATATTACCAACAAAAGCTTAGACAGGGCTACGATGCCAACATAAGGCTCAGACCTCTGGAACTTGGTGATCTCGTATTAAGAAAGGTGGTTGGCACTGCAAAAAAACCCAGCTTGGGGAAAATTAGGGCCTAATTGGGAAGGGCCATATCGTATTACTTCAGGAGCTAGCATCGGGGCGTTTTTCCCTGAAGACTTAGACAGTCATGTGATACCACGCCCATGGAATGTAAATAACCTCAAAAGGTATTATTATTAATCAAAATTTTCTTTTAATCAGCATATCAATCTTTTACAATTTCCCTAAGTGTTTAAACTTAAATCGATTCATGCCTGTAGTCCTCGGACCAGATGATATGGGTTAGTTAGCACTCTATTACAATTTTCCTAAGTGTTTAAACTTAAATCCATTCATGCCTGTAGTCCTCGAACCAGATGATATGGGTTAGTTAGCACTCTATTACAATTTTCCTAAGTGTTTAAACTTAAATCCATTCATGCCTGTAGTCATCGGACCAGATGATATGGGTTAGTTAGCACTCTATTACAATTTTCCTAAGTGTTTAAATTTAAATCCATTCATGCCTGTAGTCCTCGGACCAGATGATATGGGTTATAGTTAGCACTCTATTACAATTTTCCTAAGTGTTTAAACTTAAATCCATTCATGCCTGTAGTCCTCGGACCAGATGATATGGGTTAGTTAGCACTCTATTACAATTTTCCTAAGTGCTTAAACTTAAATCCATTCATGCTTGTAGTCCTCGGACCCATATCATGTAGTCCTCGGACCAGATGATATGGGTTAGTTAGCATTTTATTACAATTTTCCTAAGTGTTTAAACTTAAACCCATTCATGCCTGTAGTTCTCGGACTAGATGATTTGGGTTGGTTGGCACCCCCTTACAGTTTTCCTAAGCGTTACAACTTAGGCTCGTTCATAGCTTGTTAGTAAGTTTTATACTAGCAGTTTCTCTTAGTACTAATTTTTGCTTACATCTTCTACATGATATGATGAATAAGTTTGGCTATATTGTTATCTCAATTAAAAGGAACAGTCATTTGCAGCAATAACGAGTCATAAAGAATGTAACAGGAGACACAAGCAATAAAAGCGAAATATTTTTCATTAATTAAAAAGGAGACAAGTTTACAAAATCCCCACAAGACATAAGAAAGTATAGTAAATACAAAATGAGAGACCCCTTAGTCCCTAGGCTTTCCTCTGAGAGACCGAAGGATTAGTAGCTTGGTCTTCGGACTCTGGGAGGGTCTTCTTCTCCGTCAGAGCTTCGCCCTTATCCTGAGGAGCTTCAACAAGCTCGTCAGACCGACTAGATTCCTTTGCAACCTCGAGGCTAGCTGGGGGGAGCTAGCCGATTATGTTTTGTTTCGTAGCCTCAAGAAGCTGTGGAGCAGGAGGGGGGTCAGTCCCTGGGAGCTCTCGGATGTCTGGATCATAGTATGTGCTCCCAGGTAGCCTCAGGTGAGAGTCCGAGGGGACCCCAGCAGTGTCCAGTGCCTTTTGCCAGGTTATGTCACAGTATTCACGACTAACCGAAGCAAATTGCTCCGTAAGTTGGTTCCCAGTCTCATCCACTCCCAGCTGATATGCCGCCTTTCTTTCGGCTTCAACTGACTCCTTAGCCAGTTGAGCCTCCTGCTCGGCTGCTTGGGCGCTCTCTCTGGCCTTTTGGAGTTCAGCCTTGAAACCCTTCACTAGCTCCCTTTCAGTCGCCAGGTTGATCTCTGACATGTGCAGTTGTTTGCGCTGCTCCTCGGCCTGAGTCTCGGCGTTTTTAAGGCCGGCCTTGAGGCTGTCCCTCTACTTGGTCATGACTTTAAGTTGCTCTGACGTGTGAGCATACTCCTCCTTCAGCTGGCTAAGAGCTTTCTCCACCTCGGATTAAGACTGGGCTGCTACTTGGGCCTCAAGGTAGGACTTCTGGTTCCATTCCTCGGCCACGTAGATTTGCTAAGTAATCTGCATGACAACATTTTCAGCATAAGGTGAAGAAAGGAAGCAAAGCAAATTAAAAATAGAACCTAAATTAAGAGATTGAGTTCATTTGCCATAGCTATATCCCTCTTAAGGGATAAGAAGAGCTCCTGCTGGTTAAAGTGCCTGTAGGATTTCATATCATGAGGGAGGAGGAGTGGCTGCTGCAGGGCCTCAGCAACATACCCTGCCCTTCCCCCATCATAATTCCTAAGGGATGTATCCCAAGGAATGGGAGCGCCATCCAGCTCCAGCCTTGGGGACCAGATGCGAGGTCTTCCTTCTCGGCGGACCTCAGCCCCGATGACCTCGTCATGGCTTTTAGTGGAAGAGGCCCTTTTGCCTCAATGGTCTCTCGCCGTCTTCTGTTGCTTACTTGTTTTTGGTGGCACCCCCACCTCCCTCTCTTCAAGCTCGAGAGGCCTTTTCTTCTGTAGGTTCGGCACGGGCTTCAAGCCGAGGTCAGGAACCTGGGGAGGCACTGGAGGCAGGGTCACCACTAGTTGAGAGGTCCCAATGCCTTTCTGCTCGGCCTTTTGGCCCCTATTCCTCATTAGACGTTTCAAATCCGCCATGTCGTCGTCCGAAGAATCGTCGGGAAGGGCAGTTATCAAAAATGAGTGGACACTGGACTGCCTGTCACCTTCTTCCGCAGCGTCCGAGACCTCTACTACTTGATTTGCCCTTGAAGCTTCCCTCCCGAAGTGGAACTTGTCTATTTGCTCCTCTAGCGAGGAGGTGGAGGAACCAACTATTTCACCCTCAACCTCTGGTCCGAGGGGATTGCTGGAGTGGCTAGACGAGAAGGGGTATACCCTGGGGGTTTGGGTATGGTACGGGTGGAAGCTCGTACGGTGCCAAAAAAACCCTTCCACGCAACGTCAATACGGTTGAGGCGGTGATCTCCCTAAGTTATCGCGTTGCCGACCGGTTGGAAGTCTTTTGGCTTCGCTTTGTACCCTAGGATGAGGGAGCCAATCGAAGTTGTTCGTCCTCGCTTACAAAGATCTCTGACCGTAATAAAAAGTTAAGCGTGGCGATGTTGGCGAGGCTGAGCCGAGGAGAGATGTTTCTTTTATCTGTTACAAGTCACATCAGAGCTTTGTTAGAAACTCGAAAACAGCAACACAAGAAGAATCAAAAACTGTTAAAAGACGAAAATCCTGAACCTATGGTTAGTGTGCCTAAGTCAAATGGGCCCCACTTGGCTCTCCTGGCTTGGTTGGACAGTGAGGGCTGTCGTGCCACGCGCCCGAGATAATTATATAGTCATCCTTCATCCCTTTATTGGATTTGGGGAGGCAGGAAATGAGCCTAACAATGTCGGACCGGGATTTTAAATAATATCCCACCCTTTGCTGGCTGTGGAACTCGTACATGTGCACCACGTCGAGCCAAGTGAGCCCCAATCCTAGGTGACGGTTAAGGTCCTCAATTGCTCCTAAGATCCTAAACATATTAGGCGCGCACTGCCAAGGGGTAATCCTATGGTTTCGAAGGTAGCTAGTGGTGATAGGGCCCATAGGAATTGTCATTCCTCCTTCTAGGAAGGCAATGACAGGAATCACGACTTCTCCCGTTTTTCGATCAGTTAGTATTTTCTCTGGAGGGCAATACCTCACACTCACGTTTGGAGGTATGCGGTATGTAGCCCTAAACTTCTCCAACTGGGCAAGACTGTCTACCAAATACTGGAGTTTACCCATCACTCCTTAACGGAAAAATGGAAATACAATGTAGCAGTGAAGAAATGGTCGCTCAAAGGGAAAAAAGGCCAGCCGAAGAGAAAACTGAAGGATTGAGATGATGAAAACTTACAAGAACTGAACTAGAGACTGGTCTCTGAACTCGCAGAAGGATTCTTGAAAACTCTGGGAAGGATTGAAATCGGCGATTAGAAGAGCTCGGAGCGTTTGTGCGCTTGTTCTTGTGGGATGGTCTGAGAGTTGCAAAGTAAGAAAGAAATGTCTACCTCTGAGATTTTATACGAGGTCAAATGAAGGGGCAGAAGTTATTTCGCCCAAATCCCGAGGAAGAACCCCGTCCATTGGATCAATGGCCCACCGTTGGATGCAAAGGACAAGGCGCCACCTGGAGTAATTAATATAGCGCTTTGGGAATACGGAAAACAATGGCAGCAATGATGGAACACGCGCATCTATACCTACACACGTGCCAGATCGAATTTTTGTCTGTTTTCAAACTTTTACTCCGTGACAAGTCAAAATCCCATTTTTTCTCTTCGGATGCGAGGGAAAAATTAAGATTTTGAGGGGCTATTGTGGGGGGTAAAAACCCAGATCTACTTAATGGGCTTGGGGCACCATGTTGAGGAATATTATATTTTCGAAGAGCAATAATTGGGTAGGGACAGTCCATCTAAAGGCAGGAAACCCAGAAGTAGAGGGGGAGTACCGTCCGAAGAGGTCACTACTCGTCCGAAGATGTCTTACTCCTCGGTCACAAATAGCCTTGATCAATCAAACGTATGGAAGGTCCGAATGATCTTCCTAGCAATCCCAATGATAATGATAAGTTCTGGGTAGGTCTAGAGATGATCAGAACGAAGAAATATCTAAAGGAAAAGCTGCTACCACCGTATTTAATGTACTGCAACAGCTTTTCTGGCCACATTTATGTGGAGAAGACCCCTAAACAGTGTAACCTCAGCTATCACCACTCACAAAGAACTAAAGTAGACACATGACGTGACATGTACTTAAGTAGATACGCAGATGAAGAACAGGTGGACGATGGAGATGATGGGAAAGGGTGCTATATAAAGAAGAAAGGTCCCTGATAAGGGGGAGGACGAGAGAGAAGAAAGAAAAGTTTTACTGTAGCTTTGAATGTTGTAATTACTGTTCACTTAATAAAACATCTCTTCGGACATTCATTCATGGAGTTGTTCAAGCATTATTTCATGTTATCATCACTGCAAGTACCCTAGCCAACCATTGTTTAATTCATAACCAGCCTAACTCTTTTGCCCACTCTCTACAAATTCATTGTCCTTAGTTCGTTGGGCCTTTAACCCATACCTTTTGGGCTTGGGTTACAAAAACTGACCCTACATGTAGAATAACAAACTAAGATTCACAAATACACACACAAACAAGCACACAAACACAACAGAGAGGGACGAAATCGGGTTAAAAATCAGGCACACAAACACAACAAACACAGCACAGAGAAGAGAGAAATAGAGACTAAAAGGGAAGCAAAGAGAAGAGAGAGCACACCTGAAGGAGAGAACACGGCAGAGAGGGAAAGACCGAAGGCGGAGCCGCGGAGAGCACAGAGAGAAAGAGAGATGAGGGACGGAGTGAAATAGTGTGTTTTGGACAAGTGAGAGTGCGTGAGAGTTTAAGGTATTTTTAGGTTTAGTTCAAATGGTGCATTTCGCATTGTTTTTTTTTTTTTTTTTCAATTTCGGCATGAACCGAAAATTTCGGGTTTGGCCGATTCGGCCCGATTCGCGCCGCGTCGGCGCGAGTTGGCGATGCCACGTGGCAGGACGCGGCCCGACGCGGCATGGACTCACAGTCAGCAGCGTCCCTGCCGCGTCGTCGCGTCCGGCTGAGTCCGACTCGGGTGCGGCTCCTCTGGAGCCGCGTTGGTGCTTCACAATAAACAAATAGCAAACAAGGTGCTCGACAAAAACACTATTTACAGGTGCATTTACACTTTTTAATATATGTATTAGATATATGGGAGGCCCGAGGGGCAACTACCCTCTTCACCCTCCCTGGCTCTGCCCTTAAATGATTTTATCCCATTAGTTTTTTTTTTTTTTTTTTGGAGAAAAACCCATTAGTTTTTCTTATATTCCTTACTTAGAACTTTTTAATAATTTTTTACTAAGTGCTCGTTTGGCTGGCATGTTTACATTTGACGTCTGCGTTTCTTCAGCCTTTTTTTTTTTTTTTTTTTTTACGCGTTTCCAACTCTTTTTTACTGTAGCAGCCTGTAGCGGCTACTGTTCAATGAACAATAGCTGCAATAGTTGACTTTTCAGCACAAATTTTACTGTTTACGGACCCATAAATTTTACTTTTCAGCAATTTTTTCATTAAAAATGAGTTCTACGATATTATTCACACATTTAAAAATTATTTTGTTACAATGTTTTTCAGTATTCAACTATATCTAATCAGACCCTAAGTCCTATAATTTTAGCATAAAGTCTACTTTTGTATTGAATGTTATCAGTGTCCTTTAAAATTGTTTGGAGTCTTCATATTTGGAGAACTGGATTAGGTTTCCATCAAAATAAATAAAAGAAGGTTAATTCAAATTGTAGTCAAACGAGAAGAATGTAATAACACTTTTTTAAAAAGTAAACTTCCTAATAACCTTTCACCTGTGATTTCAAATAAAATATTTCATCACATCTGCATGTCCCAATCAATATATTCTCACATATAACGAATACTATAATATAATATTGTAAATTCATCAATCCATCTCAAATTTGATAAATTTATTTACTTTCTGTTATATATATATATATATATTGTTAACTTTTTTGTTAACATTATGTTATAAACTTTTGAAATCTCACATTTCTATGTCATTATTATAATAATTTTTTTTTGGTTACAAATCATATTATTTTAATCTAATTAAATTCCTACAAAAACTAACTTAAGTGGCCCTTCTTTTTATAAAGTTACCCAACATTAAAAGAAATAAATTAACTACATTGAGAATCATGTCAGTAATTAACAATGTCAGGAGAACCCAAATATAGCATCTAGCTTTCTAGCTTACACAGCACCTTCTTGGAACTCTATTTAAGAATCTTGGGTTCACTTTTGTAAGAAACAGTTTGATTGATAAATAAAGTTCCTTTTGGTTTTATGGTCTTTACCATGAACTATCTATTGCAACTTGCAAGCCGCTCATTCCCACACGCTCAGGCGTCGAAGTCAAACTGCACCACCAAAAGGACCACCGCTTTTCTTATTAGATGTTTATTTTTGAAGATAAAGTATAATCAAACATAGCTCATGCCTCATGCTGCTCATCAGAGTTATTGTTAAAGAAATAATTGTGTTGATCATGTCTATATGGACGTAATTGGTTATTGGGTTGACCATATCTATATATTCCCTCCGTCTCACTTTATTTGTCATGTTTGAAAAGTCAAACTTTTTAAGAGAACATCATTTATTGTCTTATTTACCTTTTAAAAATGTACAAGTTTACAAAACTATCCTTAAATAAATTTATCAAAAAACTGAATTAGTAAATTAATAGGAGTATAATAGGAACATTAGTAAATTAAAGACTTTTATTTTTAGAAATAGGACAATATTTTGGAACATTTCAAAATGGAATAGAGGACAAACAAAGTGGGACGGAGAGAGTATTTGAAAACTGAATAAGTTTAATTTAGTTTTGCACCATTTGTTTTTGGAGCCGAATTTTTCTTGGGATATTCATAATAGGGTAAATGTTGTTGCACATAAATTAATTCACACAATTTGCACACACACCTCGAAATAACAGCACTCGTGATTAGAGTGCATATAATAAACATCACTCTTGATATTAGCTATAAAAAGTAAATGGTCTAATTAACATGTGTCTATAAGGCATTTGTTAATAGATTATCTTAAGAAAATTTTAATATCACTTTCATAGGAAATATAAAAAAATGTAAAAAAAAAAAAAGTTAACTTTTCCCAAACGTTAATATGATAGTCATCAAGTAGTGAGAAATCAATGCACAAGATTTACTTTCAGTGTGTATGAAAAGAAATAAGGAAAATGTTAAAACTACTATATATTTTATTACAAAATGTTTACAAATTAATGTAACAAAAATGTGGTTGATGGCGTTTGACAACATAGTAAAATAATTTCAAAGTTTCTTTTAATGATTGATGACACATTAATTTATAAAACTAATGTAATATAGTTATATATATATATATATAGAAAAATGTAGTATATACTTTATAGTGTTCTTAGAACCACTCAACAATAATGTCATATGAAATCTACAAAAATGAAAGTATATTGCTGGTTTGCAAGATAATTGAATGATGTATTTCACTGTAATATAGCCCCCAAAAAAAAATGGCTTACCTTCAATGCTTTTTTTAATTGGAATCTCATTTTATTTTATTGAGAGACTACTACGTCACCTACTAACTAAATAAAATGTGAAAATTAAAATTCACTACCACTTGTCTTTATATATTTAAAACAAAAGAATATGTACAGTTAAAAAAGTACCGGAAAATGGAAATAAGTCAAAAAAAAAAAATCATTGTATTTGTCGGTATTCTAGTTATGTGCAAATCTTGTGGACTTAGAATTTGTTGTTGCATTTCTAGTGCTAAAAATATAAATATATCTATGGGAAATTTTGAAAAATATAGATATTGGGAATGATTAAAGAAAGAATATTTAAATGAAAATGAGAATATATATATATATATATATATATATATAGCTCGTAATGGAAAGTGTATTTGAAAAGGTTTTAATTTTTGAACCTGGGTAGGTAGGGTCCAGGATTGGACTAGATCCCAAAATTGGGATTGGGTTGGGCAAATCCACTAAATAGTTTTTTGATTTAAAAAAAAAAAAAAAGGAGAAAATTAAACTTTATTACCCTAAACTATACACCAAATTACACTTTACATCATAAATTATTCGAATGTATATTTTGCACTCTAAACTAGCTATCACACTTATTACACTTTGCATCCCAATATTAGTTTTACTCTTATGTTAGACAAAAATTAATAGCACATGATTTATACATGATTTTTGCTTAGGTGGCACATTACTTTAAAACAAACAAAAAAAAAAAAAATCCGTTCACAAACTATTAAAAACAAAAGCTTATTTCATTTTTATTTTTATTTGGGTTGAAGATTTCTCTCACCTATAGTGGAAGCTTTGTATTTTTACTTGCTTTTTAATGAAAGTTGCAGTTTTACTCAAATAGGAACAGCGGTAAAAAGCTACAATTATAGTGTGACTTTTTGTTACCTGGGTATAAGTATCTGTATTATTTTATCAAACTGATTTGAGTTTGCACCTGGTATATGATGTAGTCTCCACCATTTTGTATATGATGCAGTCACCATTTTGAAGTTATTAGGTTAAAAAATATTTGCGTTTTATCAATGATGCGCGAGGGAGGGAGAAAAAAAAAAGTTTTTGTTTTAATTGATTGTGAAGATGGGTGTTTTTGTCTTTTTTTTGTTCCATCTAAGACAAATTATGTACAAGTCATGTGCTATTATTTTTCGTCTAATTTAACAGTGAAACTAATGTTAGGGTGCAAAGTGTCATAAGTGTGATATTTTTATTTGGGGAAATTACCAGGGGTGGCTCTACAGCCAGGCCAGGGGGTTCAAATGAACCCCCTGGCTTGGCCCCAAAAAAAATATTATATATAAAAAATTTTATTTTTTATTTTGACCCTTAAAATAAAATTTTGAACACCTTAACCCTAAATTTTGTTTAAACCCAATTGAAATAAACTTGAAATATGATCATATTAATGCTATTTTCATAATATTTTCACAATATTTTTACAATAAAAATTAAGTGACAAGTTGTAATTGACTTTTTATCTAAACCCTTAACTAACATCACTTTTTTACATACTTTTAACAACATGCCATCTAAATTTTATTGCG
Source organism: Quercus variabilis (assembly GCA_030445155.1). NCBI lineage: Eukaryota > Viridiplantae > Streptophyta > Magnoliopsida > Fagales > Fagaceae > Quercus > Quercus variabilis. Next base: position 20,987,144 of record CP129455.1, on the reverse strand, counting down.
TGTTTTGTCAATAGCACTACTATTAAAATTGCTCATTTGTTAAAAAAATTAATCAACATTATCTTTGGACTCTAGCTTACTTTAATATTTTTGGTAGAATGAAACTGTTTTTTTCTACACTTTTCTTCTTCATCAACAAAAAATTACACCACTTGTACAACCAACTGATCTATATTTCCATCTATGATTCTTTTCTCGTACTCTCTTTCTCCCTTCTATATCTCTTTCTATCTAATCAAGTAGTTTGGTAAGTGTTCTACAATTTTTTTAGTTCAAAAAGCCTTTTAGTGTTTGCTCTAATTTCAAGAGAATGACCACACATGTGATTAAAAATCCATACACTTCAAAAGCATTATGTAAGTTACTATTTATTTTCCTTAGTTTAACGTTTACTCTCAGACCAACTCTTAGGTGTGTTACTATTCTTCTTCATAATATATTTTTATTTAACTGATATTACATATGATTATAATAAATTATTATTAATTTGACAAATATTATGATTAGTTATTTATTTATATGCATTCTATAGTTGTTTTCTTACTGATCTTTAAACTGTTAATAATTTTTTAGACTATTTTACAAGATAGTTGTATTGTATACTATTTCAAATACTATGTTAGAGTATTATATGTAATATGACAATTGTATATACCAAAAAAAAAAAAAAAATCATTTTATCTTTTACTCACCACAACAAATCTTAGCTCAAAACACTATTGACCCCCCTAAAAGAAAATCCTGGAGCCGCCACTAGAAATTACTCCAGATTACACTTTGCACCAGATTACATTTTACATCATTAAAAATATGTCTTCTTTCTAAACAAAGCAAGACTAGAGAACCAATGGAGCTTTTTTTTTCTTCTAATTTAAGGGATTAAAATTGCTCATTTGACATTGTAGAGACTAAAAGTACTCAAAAGTTTAGGAGTGTTTAGATTTTACATTCTAAAATTTTAGAATTTAGATTTAATCCCTTGAAGTTCTATTCCATTTGCATTAGTATCATCTTCATTTATATTTTCCGTTAACGGCTACATAAACTTGTCACACTTATTTAGTCCATCCAATAAAATGATGAGTGGCTGGGAGGAAACTTTTAGTTTGGAACCTTTTGTTTACTAATTGCATCCATAAATAAATCACTAGCACTAAAAGTTTTGGGGAAATTATTAAGTGGTCTGGGACTACAAGGTCAAAGAACCACGTCATTAAACAGAGTTGAGATCAGCTTACTTGCCACGTCATCTCAACACAGCTCCACACTTAACAGCCGTGAGCCCCGTTGCGTTAACCCTTCATGCAAATTCAAATTTTAATTTGAAAATTGGGCGGGTTGGTGAAGGTAAAACTAAAAACTGAAGAAGCTTTTCATTTTCCTCAATCTTTTATTTCTCTTTGTTCATCATCACCACCATTGCAACGTTGGCAACATTTCTGCACTTGCAAGGTACCAACTTTATTCCCTCTTTTAGTGGCACAGAGAGTGTTTGTTGAAATGCTTCATAGAGATCCCTTTTTTTTTTCCAAACTTCTTATGGCTTTGTGTTCTGATTATTAGGGGTTGTGGGTTCATGTTAGTGTGGTGCTGACAGACTCATTCAGAGTAAGCCTATTCTCCATGCCTGTTAGTGGTTTCTGTTCGGTGCAAGTTGTAATCATGAGTGGCTAGGAGGAAAATTTTAGTTTGGAAGCAAAAGAGGCATACGGGTAGCTTCGTAGTTAGGTGGAAGACTTTTATAAAGAAGGAATTTAATTTCTAGCATGGCATAAGGATATCACGGCCTGGGTACAGCGTTGCTTTTTTTTTTTTTTTTTTCTCTCTTTGTGGTGTACATCATTTTCATTACACAGCACTAGTATTTATAGAGGTAGAGAGTTGATATGCCCTAAAGTTTCATATTGTTCAACCAATTTTTGGGTTCATTTTGATGATAATAGGTTCTAAAATAAATTTGCTCTAAGCCACCCTTTGGCATATTTTGGTATATCCTATGTCACTATGAAACCTGCTTATTGGTATTGACCAAATTTTAAATTTTCACTTTGTGTTTCTGTTCTTGCAAAGAAACCAGTTCTTCTACTAATTTTTTTTTTTTTTTAAAATGAAAAGTGAGCTAGTTATTTTTGTCCTCTGTGGCATTATATTACAGAATTATGTCCTTAGCTTTAATGCTTTGGTGTGAACCATTGTATGCTCGAAACCAAATAATTTTTATAAAACCTGCAATATTTGAGGATATCAATATCATGCAACTACGTTCTGGTATAAGTTAAATCTGGAGTTGTGTGAGCTACTTGATATTTGTTTTTCGCTGTGATGAATCAATACAAAATAATTAGAATGACTGTTGTGAGGCTTAATACCATCATTTTTATTCCATTTTTAAATGCTAATGTGATGTTTTAAATGTTTGTAGAGAATAGATATCATGCTACCGTCCATAGTCTATTCAAGAACCAAGAATCCAGAGAAGTTAACAAGACAAGCAAAAATTATTATTACATGAGAGTTGAGACTTAAAGCCTACATAATATTGTCATGTGACTATTACATTTGTTTTCTTTGTAATCATTTTCAGTTGGGGCCAATTGAAAGTTATGTACTAATTTTATGTGCTTAAACTCGAAAGGATAGTCTAAAGAGTCTTGTAATGTATTAGGACCTAATTCTAATTCAATTTCTTGAAGGTATTTGGTGATATTTTTTTAATTATCTTTAATTTGTAAAACAAAATTGCTATTTAGTTGTGCCATTGTTTCAACACACCTGATAATCAAAGAGGCCTAATCCAAAGTCGTGCAAAAATGTGTTTCATTGTTGGGAATGGTATTGAGAGTTTATTTTCACAAGTAGAGATAAGGCCAATTATTAGTTTCATACTAGACTGCTCATATGAGATAATTTATGATATTTTATTGTTAAAAGATTTATTGAGCTCTCAGAACAGTTTTCCAATAACTTGTAAAATAAGTTTGTATAAAAGAGGAAAAAACAAATATTTTTTGTTCAGATAGATTTATTGAGCTCTCAGAACAATGTTTGTTACAAAGTTGATTATCAACCGAATTACAATGATAAGATAATTGAGCATAAAATAATCTAATAACTCAATCAGATATCTCTACTAAAAAACTAGGAATTTATTTGCTGAATTCTAATCGACTACTAACAGCTCCCTTGGATAAAGGAACCACTCCAACCATCAACAAATTTTGATGTTCAGCAACAACATAGCGTTTGTTTTTGCCTAGAAATTGATCCGACTGATATTGAACCTGAGAAAAAAAAAAAAAAGTGCATAAAGTTAATAAGATACTTTAACAACAGCTCACACAAAACATAAACAACACAGCAGAATAAAATATCAAACTTACCTGTCCTGCATAACGAACAATGGTTCACACTTAAGCATTACAGCTAGGGGAACATAATTCTGCAATTTAATGCCACAGATGACAAGAATAAGTTAGATAACTAGCTCCCTTTTCTTTTTAAAAAAACAGAAATTAGTATAAGAACTAGTTTGTTTGTAAGAACAGAAACACAAAGTAAAAAATTTAAACTTTGGTCAATACCAATAAGCAGGTTTCATAGTGACATAGGATATACCAAAATATGCCGAAAGGTGGCCTAGAGCAATAGCAACTTTGCACCCAGGAGGGCCAGGACCCAGGTCGTGATGTCCTTATGCCATGCTAGAAATTAATTTTCTTCTTTATAAAAGGCCTTCCACCTAATTACAGAGCTACCCATATGCCTCTTTTGCTTCCAAACTAAAATTTTCCTCCTAGCCACTCATAATTACAACTTGCACCCAACACAAAACGCTTCCAAACTAAAATTTTCCTCCTAACCACTCATAATTACAACTTGCACCCAATACAAAACACTAATAGGCATGGAGAATAGGCTTACTCTGAATGAGTCTGTCAGCACCACACTAACATGAACCCACAACCCCTAATAATCAGAACACAAAGCCATAAGAAGTTTGGAAAAAAAAGGGATCTCTATGAAGCATTTCAACAAACACTCTCTGTGCCACTAAAAGAGGGAATAAAGTTGGTACCTTGCAAGTGCAGAAATGTTGCCAACGTTGCAATGGTGGTGATGATGAACAGAGAGAGATAAAAGATTGACGAAAATGAAAAGTTTCTTCAGTTTTTAGTTTTACCGTCACCAACCCACCCAATTTTCAAATTAAAATTTGAATTTGCAAGGAGGGTTGACGTAACGGGGCTAACGGCTGTTAAGTGTGGAGTTGTGTTGAGATGATGTGGCAAGTAAGCTAATCTCAGCTATGTTTAATGACGTGGTTCTTTTCTATTGGCGGGGAGTTGACCTTATAGTCCCGGACTACTTAATAATTTTCTAAAGTTTTGTGCGTTGCATGACTTTAATTATCAATTTTCTTTATATATATTTTTTGAGAAATAATAACTAAATGAGTTTTTATTACATAATTTTAGAACTCATTTCTAAATAAATGAATGATTATTATTATATAAAATGCATATTTTTCTATATTTTTGTTTATAGGTCCGTTTGTTTTGTGCGTCTCATGTCTCCGTTTTACGCGTTTTGCGTTTCAGCTTTTTTTTTTTAGCTCAGCACCTCTTGCACTGTTCATAGGACATAACAATGCAAATAGGCAAATGAACAGTAGTTTTAAAAGTGAACAGTAATCGGAAAATGATTTTTTTTTATTATTTTCAGCAAAATAAGCGATATCCAAACACACACTACATATAATATCTCTAACTAAAATTATCAATAAAAACTTTTCTAATTATTTTTTTACGATTCCTTATTTATTAATGAAGTTGGTGATTTGAACTCAAAAGTTAATTCTTTTTTTTTTTTTTTTTTTTTTCTAATTCTTGCATAAATAAGATTATCCTAAAATAATCAATTTGAAAATTAGGATTAAAAAATCAATTATATTTGTACACCTAAAAGAAAATTCTTTTTTATGTCTTATTTTGATATTTAAATCATTTGTTTTAGTGTTACTTTTATTCAAATGGTTAACACCCTAACTTATACAACTCGAGTAATGTCTGTTCTTTAGCCTTTAAGAAAACATATGCTTATATTACACATGAAAAACAATCCAAATTTCTGAAATTTAAAAAAAAAAATGAAAAAGAAGTTAAGTAAAGATGGTCGTACATAGGAATTTAGACAGATAGATCTAATTTAGCCAAATATTATCTATGATCTAAAAGGATATAGTAGAAATTCTAAATTGAATTTAGTTAGACTTTCAAAGAAATATGGTAGGAATTTTGCATACAAAGAAATTAACACAAAGCACAAACAAAATTTTAAGTTATAAAAATTGATAAAAAAATAAATTTTAAACAATCAATAAGTAAAAGTAACTTGGAACCAAATTGCACTACAGCACATGAAAGACGTGTTTTGAACCAAAGAATTTTTTGTAGTGATAGCCAATTGAAAAAATTAAAACACTTACAAACTAAATACATAGAATAACAAAAACCTAAAACACACAAAATAATTCAAAAGTTGAGAATTTTTTAAAAATAAAATAAAAAAACTTACCTAAGAGAAACTAAGAACTTAAATGGTTGTCTCTTGTTTTGCTTTTTTATAATAGACTTCCTTTGACATAATATCCATACATGAAAATTTAGAAACAAATAACAATAAATAAGATGAATTTATTTAATCAAAATTATCATATACAAATACATAAGTGTAGGGGACTAGAGCTACGGCCCGATCCCAATTCAATGGGTATGGACTGTATGGTGGCCTAGTACAATTAATTTGTAGAGGTAGGTTATCAAGGCCAACCTTTCAAGCCTTACTGATTTTGTTAAACAATATAAAGAGAGATCAATTGTTTAGGTATTAGCTTTGTAAGAGAATAATAATAAGAAAGACAAACATTTTTGTATCAATTCTTCCTCGGGTCTGTCCTAGGATCATCAATACATATCATATTCCCTTCTCGGTTACTAAGTTCTTGATTACATTTTATGTTTCTCTCTCTAATTTCTTTTCTATATCCTTTTTTGGAGGAGTCCTTTTTCCTTATATAGCTACTCGAATTGCATCTCTGCCCTCTACTTGGATAGCCACTAATTTTCACTTGGATGCTTATCCCATCAGGGCCTTGCTGGAGGTGGTAGAATACGTTGCAAGCTGTGAGGGCACTATTTTGAGATTATTCTGCTATTAATGTGGCCAGTTGAGCTGGTATAGTGCATTGAATGCAGATGTGATGAGTACTTTATCTAGAAACTTCCTCCTTTCTTCACTTACATGTCTCTCCTTCCCTTATTAGCTCTGACCTTGTTAACTTTATGGTCAATCTCTGGTCCCCCAAGGAGTACTTGTCCCTCGAGCTCCATGAGCGTACTGTTCTCGATTTCTCAAACAACCTTATCTAGGTTGATCCGAGCCTGTCCTAACATATAGTTGGGACGTACTGCCCCTCAGGCAAGTTTTATTCTCCTTCTATGGAAAGACCATTAGTGAATATATATAATGTTTGAGATTTTGATAATAGACTTTTAGTTGGAGAGAGATTTAAATTTCTGAAACTTAGATGCATGTTGCATGTTTTGTTAAAACAAGTATTATTATTTTATCTAAAATGCATGTTGCATATTTTGTTAAAACAATTATTGTTACTGATGGTGAACTGAAAACTTTAACTCCTATTCGTCCATAAGGGTCATCCAAGCCAAGAAGGCAAGAAGGGTTTATACTTAACAAGACGGTCATCCAAAGGAATATGGGTCGTCCAAAAGGCAAACGCCTAGACGACCCCTAGCACTTGGAAAACTCCATGGAAATTTATTTACAAAAGCCAATAAAATTGGACCACTGTCATTATTTCCAAGGCATGAGTAGAATCCTAGTTCATCACCATAACTTCCTACTTGATACTAAACTTCCAACGATGGTATTCTAACTCCTATAGCGGTTGTGGAAGTTAACCTTGAACCCTCTGACCTCCTCAAATATAGGGGAAGCTACAAGACAAGTAACCGCTCCAAGAGCACACTATACAAATAGTGATTCACGACAAGTAAAGGGAAGTTTCGGGACAACTTCCAAAAAGTTGGAATTCCAGAATTTGAGAGAAAAACTAACTTAAGCATTGGAGGGTTCTTGGCCAATGAGCCCTAGTCACCTTTGATTGTTTGTTTTCCTTTTTAGGCCTTCCAAATCATTGAAGCTTGAAGCATTTAGTCTATTGATTTTTTGTGCATCATTAGTTAGTGTCATCTGTGGGAAAGATCATTTTTATGTTTTGCAATTTCTTTCTCCGACAAAAGGCTACATGGTTCTAACAAGATCAAGGGCCACTAGCCTAGGCCATCAGGAGAGTAGGGATGCCTCCAGTAATCCCCACCGTGATCGAAAATCAGTGCCTGTCATGCAATTGCCTTCCATCCAACATATACAATCCATGGCAACAACCATGGTAGAATTAACCTGTCAGAATCAAGAGTTGGCTAGGGAGATCTGTTTTAGGAGGCAACACCATGAAAGATACACAGAAGGACAAGCCCAAAGTCAAGAAGATGGAGGAAATGTTGAGCCCAAAAATCAGTTAAGGGGAACCGCTTCACGAAGGGTACCACACTTGGTGAGGGAGATGGATCAGATGAGGAATGTCATGGACGAGATGAGGGAGAACATGAGAAGGGTGAATCCCGTAAAGGATTTGATTCATCGAACAGACTCCCCTTTCACGGCTTCCATCAACAGTCATCCTTTGTCTCTAAAGTTCAAGATGCCTTCCTTGGACTCGTATGATGGAACGTGTGACCCTTTCGATCATATTGCTACTTTCAAGACTACGATGCACCTTCAAGGGGTTCTAAACGAGATTATGTGTAGGGCCTTCCCTACTAATCTCAAAAGGCCAGCACGAGTATGGTTCAGCAAGATACCTTTGAATATTGTGAGTTTTTTTCGAAGAATTGAGTAAACTGTTTGTCAAAAATTTTATTAGAGGACAAAGGCATAAACGTTTCTCGTCCAGCCTGTAACCATAGAGCAAGGGGAAAATGAAAGCTTGGGGTCCTTCATTACACGTTTCAACTGGGCGGCCCTGACAATGGACAAGATAGATGACAAGTTGTTACTGGCAGCCTTCTACAATGGAGTAAAATTCTGATCTATTCATCCATAAGCTTTATGAACAAGAACCTCAAACCATGGCTGAACTCGTCCATTCAACCCAAAACTTCATGAATGCAGAGGACGCAATTACAGTTAAGAAGAGGAAGAAACCTGAACGAATGAAAGCAAATCTTCTGCGCCATCCTGAGTAGGGTCCTTGTTAAAAGAAGGCACAGACGGGAGAGAAGGAAGATCGAGATAATAAAAAGGCAAGCTCTTTGGCATGGAGTCAGCAATATACACCCTTGAACATGCCGCTTGAACAAGTTCTCATACAGATCAAGGATGATCCTTCCTTGAAGTGGCTGGAAAAAATGAAGGGAGATGCCAACAAGTGCAATAAGAACAAGTATTGCCGCTTCCACAGAGACCATGAGCATGACATGGAAGAGTATTTTGATTTAAAGCAACAGATAGAAAATCTCATTAGGCAAGGAAAATTGAGAAATTTCCTTGGATGAGATCACAAAGATGAGACATTGAAGGCAAAGTTAGAAGAGTCGTCAAGACCCCCACTTGGAGAAATAAGAGTTATCATAGGAGGGACCTCGATAGGACAATCTTCCAAGTCAAGGAAGATGTACCTGAAGGTAGTGCAAAACGTCCAACTTTCAAAACTATCCCCGAGGACAAGGACCATGGACGAGCAAGCCATTACATTCACTCACAAAGATGCTGAAAGGGTTTACCACCCACATGATGACATGATCGTCATTACTTTGCTTATTGTTGATTATACAACCAAAAGGGTATTGGTAGACAATGGGTGCTTGGCAGACATCTTATATTACCCTACTTTCCAACAAATGAGGCTTGGACGAGATCAAATTCGTCTAGTGCATTCACCCTTGGTAGGATTTGGAAAGATGAAAGTGCAGCCTATGAGTACCATTATGTTACTTATGGTGGCAGGAGCATATCCGCAACAGATAACTAAAGAAGTAAACTTCCTTGTCGTGGACTGTTCACCGTTATACAACGCCATCATTGGACGGCCAACTTTAAACAGTTGGAAGACAATAACATCTACCTATCACCTATCGGTCAAATTCCTTACAAAGTACGAGGTAGGGCAAGTGCAAGGAGATCAATTAGCAACAAGAGACTATTATATGGCCATGCTAGCTATGGACAAACAATTTCGGACAATGAGCATTGAGGAGAGGAGGGTTATGGCAGAGCCTACCGAAGCGCTGGAAGACGTTCTTTTGGACGAGAATAACCCTAAGAAATATACAAGGGTTGGAGCAGTTATGGAAAGGAAGATGAAGCAAAACCTTGTCCAATTCTTGAAGAAGAGCATTGATGTATTTGCATGGAGTCATGAAGACATACCAAGTATCGACCCTAGTGTCATCACCCATTGTCTAAATGTATACCCTTCCTTCAAGCCCATCTGTTAAAAGAAAAGACTCTTTGCTCCTAAACGAGATAATGCAATCAAGGAAGAGGTCTAGAAGTTAACCATAACAAAATTTATTTAGGAAGTTTATTACCTTGATTGGTTGGCTAATGTAGTGATGGTTAGGAAGGCTAATGGCAAGTGGAGAATGTACGTGGACTTCACCAATTTAAACAAGGCTTGCCCCAAGGATAGCTAATCATTGCCACGCATTAACCAGCTAGTGGACTCAACTGCAGGTCATAAATTGCTAAGTTTCATGGATGCTTTCTCGAGTTACAATTAAATAAGGATGGGCGAGGTAGATCAAGAGAAGACATCATTCATTACTAGCCAAGGTTTGTTTTGCTACAAGGTGATGCCCTTTGGTTTGAAGAACGTGGGGGCAACTTATTAGAGGTTGGTTAACCATATTTTTTATCCACAGATCAGGTTGAATGTAGAAGTCTATGTAGATGATATGTTGGTAAAAAGTTTGGACGGGGAAAAGCATCTAGACGACATTTTGGAAACCTTTGACATGCTTAGATAGTACAACATGAAGTTAAATCCAAGCAAGTGTGCTTTCGGAGTCTCGTCTGGTAAATTTCTTGGGTTCATGGTTTATCACAGAGGAATTGAAGCAAACCCCAATAAAATTTAGGCAATACTGAATATGGAACCCCAAAGAACATCAAGGAAGTCCAGCCCCTCACCAGATGAGTTGCTATCCTTAACAAGTTCATCTCTAAAGCTACTGACAAGTGCTTGCTATTTTTTAAGGTTCTTAAGAAGGCATTTGAATGGATGAACGAGTGTCAAAAGGCTTTTCAAGACCTTAAGGCCTACCTCACAACAGCTCATTTGCAGAGCTCGTCTATACTAGGTGAGGAATTATACTTGTATTTAGTGGTGTCCTCGCATGTAGTAAGCTCAGCACTGATTAGAGAAGAAGGGAAGATTTAGAAGCAGGTTTATTACACAAACCGAGCACTAAGAGGGGTAGAAGGACAATACCACAATGGAAAAGCTGGCCTTCACTTTAGTCACGACTTCTAGAAAGTTAAGGCATTACTTTTAGGCTCATGTCATCAATATCTTGACAGATCATCCATTGAAGAAGGCAATGAACAAGTTGGAAGCCGCAGGAAAGCTAATCCAATGGGCTATAGAACTTAGCGAGTTTAATGTCAGGTACCAACCAAGAAACGTGATAAAGGCACAACTATTGGCAGACTTCATTGCAGAGTTCAGTCCTAATCAAGGTGAACTAGACGAGGTGGACGAAGTACAGAGGTGGGTCGTCAATATGGATGGCTCGTCCACATTATATGTAGAAGGAATTAGAGTTATACTCAAACCCTCAAAAGGAGACAAGTTGAAATACGCAGCCTGTCTATAATACCAAACCACCAACAATGAATCTGAATATGAAGCTCTGCCTTAAAGGATTAGAATTGGCTAAATCCTTAAGGGCAGAAATAGTAATTGTCCAAGGGGATTCTCAGTTAATCATCAATCAAGTGAATGGAATGTGTGAAGCTAAAGAAGATCGAATGAAGACGTATCTAAACAAGGTAAGGCATCTTGTCAAGAAATTCAAAGAGACCAGTTTTGGTCAACTCCCGAGGGAGGAAAACATGGAAGTAGATGCTTTGGCAAAAGCAGGGGAGTTATGGACGAGTGTGATAAAGTCCAATATATGCTGAGTATAGATCTTCCAGAGATACAACAAATTGAAGAAGAAGAAAATTGGATGACTCCAATAGTCATCTATCTTAAGGATGGAAGGCTTCTAGAGGACAAGGACGAGGCCAGGAAGTTGAGGAACAGAGCTGTCAAGTATGTCCTCATAGACAAGGTGTTGTATAAACGAGATTTTTCTCAGCCCTACTTAAGGTGTTTAGCCCCAGATGAGTCGAACTATATGCTAAGAGAGGTTCATGAAGAAGCATGCGAAAACCACTCAGGAGCAAGAGCACTAGTCCATAAGGTTGTCTGTGCAGGTTACTACTGACCAACTATTCAAGCAGATGCTAAAGCTTATGTCAAGGTGTGTGACCAGTGCCAACGCTTTAACAATGTCCCTAGACAACCGTCAGAGTATCTCACCTTGATGATGGCCCCATGGCCCTTTGAGCAATGGGGATTGGATATCTTAGGTCCCTTTTTCACCGGAACTAGGCAGATGAAGTTTTTAGTAGTAAGGATCGATTATTTCACTAAATGGGTGGAAGTTAAACCCTTAGAAAAAATCACACAACAAAATGTTAAGAACTTTGTTTGGAAAAACATTGTGTGTAGGTTTAGGGTGCCTAGGCTATTGATATTAGACAATGGACAACAATTTGATAATATGCCTTTCAAAGACTTCTGTGAATACTTTGGAATCAGGAATCATTATTCGTCACCCTCCCACCTACAAGTAAATGGTCAAGCAGAAGTGGCAAACCGATCCTTGTTGAAAATCATCAAAACTCGGCTTGAGGGGGCAAAGGGAGTATGGTCAGATGAGCTACTAGGTGTTCTATAGGCTTGCAAGATGATATGAGGACCCCCACAGGGGAAACCCCTTTCAAATTAGCCTATGGAAGCGAAACAGTCATACCTGCAAAAGTGCACATGGCCAACCACAAGGTAATGAAATATCAGCACAAGGAGAATAAAGAACAACTTCGACTTAACCGAGATCTCATTGACGAGGTAAGGATGGATGCGAAGCAAAGGATAGCAAGATACAAAAGTCTTATGGCTAGGTAGTATGATGCAATGGTGAAACCCAAGCATTCCAACATTGGGGACTTTGTCTTAAAAAAGGTCTCTTTGGCAACCAAAAACCCAGCCCCTAGGAAACTGAGACCTAATTGGGAAGGACCCTACAGGGTTATTAATTGCAAAAGGCAAGGATTATACTACCTAGAAGCCCTAGATGGATGAAAGCTGAAGCATCCTTGGAACGTTGATCACTCGAGGAAATACTACCAATAAAGGGTCCACCAAGACGAGCAACATCATGGATGAAGTAGAAGTGTTCCCCTCATGTTTACTTATGTTTACTACTACTGCTGTGTGTTTTGAATATTTTAGTTTCCTAAAAAGTGCATTAGACTCCAACTTATGCACTGTCTAAGGACAAGTTTATGATGGACAAAGTTATGTACTTAGTCTATCTGTTTGTGTATTTTTAATTCCCTAAGGCACTAGCTTCTAAGCATGTGCAATGCTTATGGGTGGTGTTTATGTTATGTATATGAAGTTTGAATTTCCAATACATGTGATGCACGAATCTACTTTCCATAATTTCATCCACAAGAAAGCTAAAGGCTCAAGACGAATAGTTTGGACGCAGGGACGTAACGTCTACAAGCTTTCCACGAAATAAGGATAAAGCAAAGAAAAAGTAAGCCTAAGGTATATCCGTCTAACCAAATGGATGAATAGGTCCTGAAGCATATTCGTCTAAGAAATGTACGAAAAAATGCATGCACGCAACAACATTCAAAATCCATGGATAAATATCCAGCTATAACAATCAAATACTTGGACGAGCAAGTGCGGGAAACGTCCAGCCTATGGACGAAGAGTAAGAAACAGCTACCAAATCTCTAGATGAGTAAAGTTGGTAAAAAAATTTGTCATTCGTAAGACAAGTTATACTTGTAAAAAATATGTAGAATGGTAAGAATATAGAACATAAGAAATTTACATTAACATGGATGAGAGAAATGCCTCCATGGGTGGATGGACCACACTAAAAAACTAGTATAATATGGATGATGTAAATAAAGAAAGATTTGTCCATATAATAGCATGTTCAATAGTAAATCAAAAGTAAAGGAAATAAACATTCATTCACAAAAGTCTAGAAAAGGGTAGACAACCACTGTCCAAAAACCCTTATAAAGTAAAAGCCTAAAAGGCAACTATTGGAAGCTCGTCCTAAATATTATGGACAACTAAAATGTACTTTGATAAATTTCAAATGGTCTAAAACAACGGACCTTACAAAAAAAATAAAAACTATAATATTAAAATTTTGATATTTTCATTGAAGAGGGTCATTTCCAACATTGGGGTCATCGTGGGCAGGCTGATTGGTGGCATCATCTTCAATATTAATGTCTTCAGAGCTCGTCTGGAGAAGAGAGCTTGTAGCAGCACCAAGGTTGAACTTGATGGAGTTGAAGACCACTTCAGGGAAGTTATCCATGGCGTCCAGGAGAAAATCTTCAAAGCTAGCAGCATAATTCATGTCTAGAAGATCAATATACTATTTGGAAGTTTTGAAGTCCATAACAACGTCTTCTTTGGCTTTCTTAAGAAGGGTGCTCAGCTTGTCATTTTCCTTATGAAGATGATCAAGACGAGAACATTCAAAGTTTTTCAAAGACATGTCATAGCATACAGCTATGTCCTCACCAGACACAACCTTCTCAAAATGTTCCCAAGTCAGGTCCTCATTTTCAATAAATTTCATAGGAATCCTTTAAGGAGGCTGGGATGAGGCAGGAGCAGTGACCTTGGACGGAATAACCTCAAAGGGCACAGACTAGTCTAGATCAAAAATTTGGACGGGCATCTATTGAGATGGAGGATTAGGAAGGCCAGGTTTTGTCAACCCCAGCCTTGGACAACCTATGCTTCGCCTTTTTGCTTCCTCGACGACTAGGAAGATTCCCCAGATCAAGTGTCTTAGACAAGCTTTTTCTTTTATCTCCAGCAAAGGGATAAGGTTGAGATTGGGCCTCCGGTCTAGTTGCCTCGTCCACTACTTCCTTGCCCTTATTTTCCTTCATGGTTGCCATTCATAAAAGAAAATCATAAAATATTAGAAAAAAGCCTAACTCAAACAGTACTTAAGTAATTTCTAAGTGAAAAGAAAACTCATGTTTGCGAACAGTGAGCTCATGAGTAATGGCTTCAACAGATGGTTCAGGACCAAGTCCCCACGTAGCAAGGCGTTGAAGGGTCACCAATGAATGGAAACTCCTATCAATGTGTAGATGAGCTCTGTGGCTGTGGTCATGGCGAAATTTGCTTAAAGAAGGTCGACCAATAGCTACAAAAAGAAAGAGAGAAAAAGGTTAGACAATTATATGCAAAAGACAAAAGAAATTAAAAAAAAGTACCTTCAGAACGAAGATTGCCTAGTTCTACAATATATGGGGCAAAAGTATCCCTGCCAACCTCAATAGAGTGCCCGAACTAGAAACTAGGGATAAAGAAAAACTTCGTATTCCAGTTTCTGTCAGATGTTACCAATGACTTAATTAATCTACATTCTTGGCCCCTGGCTATAAATTGGTAAAAGCTAGGGGATTGTTTAATCTCTGAGGGTTTGTAGCAGAAAAGGATCTCTTTCACAGTAAGAGGATGGTCCCCTTCAAATACCTCCCTCCATAAAACTTGCACAGAGACGACCAATCTCCATACGTTGGGATTAGACTAACATACTCCTAAACATAATCTAGTAAGCAATTCCCTAGCAAAAGCATTAAGGGGTAACCTGATTCCCCCTAAAAGATAAGCCTCATAGACACCTATTCCAAAATGAGGGTTACAATACCACTCCCCACGAACGGCTAACCTAGGGTTAAGGTCGTTTGGAATTCAGTACCAACTCCTAAGTATAGTTAGTCTCCTTTCATCTGTTTTAGAAGGGATACCTACAGCACAACTATACACTGTCTCTATCTCATCTAAAAGGGTTGGAGGAACACTCGTCGAGGTGCCAGCTTAGGACCTAGAAGTTGCCCTCGTCTTGAGCTATTCCTGAAGAACTTCTAATGGAACCCCAGGGACATCGAATGTATATTCCTCCTCCGTAGTGTTCCCCCCACTGCTACCAGTACTACTACCACTACTACTAGAACTGTAACTAGTTGTGTCATGGAACTCATCTATGACCTTATCAATACTATTGCTAGACAAGGAAACAACTTCAGACATTTTGAAGAAAACTTAAAACCTAAAGACGAAGATGAAGAGAGTACCTAGATCTAGACGAAGGAAGACTATAGACGCGGAAAGACTTCAAGACGAGGAGCTAGATGACAAATGTCAAGAAAGAAAATTTCAGAAATGTAAAGGGTAGGTGTTAGGACATATGTGTTTTACTTGTTAAGAACATATATCATTCTTTTATGTAATTGGCTAATCCTTTGACAAAACACACTTTACTTGTATTTGGATAGATCTAGATGTTTTTAATACTTCAAGAAATAAGGTTTCAAGATTAAGTGTTAAAGTCATTCAAGTTTGTCCAAGAGACAAGCTGAATAGTGCAAATTTATTAAAGCTCGACGGCTAGCTCGATAGCTGCATCTATCGAACTTAAGAAAGCTGTCTCAGCCCGTGTGCTTGACAACTGCTTGACAGCTGCTCGACAACTTCTATTTGTTAAGGTTTAAGAATTTCAGAATTTTGATATGATTTTCTTAGGATCCGTGAATGTGTTTTTGGGCATTCTTTTCTCCTAACCCTAGACATATAAAATGATTATTTTAAGGGCCGTCAAAGTGTTTATAAGTTGCACAAGTGTTGAACAAAGTTTGTTTAAGCAAATGGTGACCAGAGACAGAGTTTTGCCCTAATTCATCTTTTTTGAAGAAGTTGTTGTGTATGTGCACCATAGGGTTTTATGACCAAGCATCTTCTTGATCTTTGTTGTGTGGATGAACTGAAAAACTTTGCAACCAACAACCTTCTCTTGTTGGTGATTGAAGTCGCATACTGGGATCCATGTAATTGGTTAGTCACGTACTGAGAGCCGTGCATCAAAATGAGAAATTATCACTATAGAACAAGTCCAATTGGGTATTGGGGTAAGGGTTCAACTGTAGGTTGGTATAAGGTACTTGATTCCTTTACTTGTAACCGCTTGTTATGATAATAGTGAAATTTCAGAAGTGGTGACCTTAAAATCACTAGGTGGGGTTTTTGCCATGTAGGTTTTCCCCATTTGTAAACAAATTATTGTGTCAATTTATTTTCCACTACATTCTTAGTTTAATTGGTGATTTGTTTGTGCTACCACGTGCTTTGCATGTTAATTTGATTAATTAATAATTCGGCTAATTAATCAATTAATTTAATCACAATGGGTCAATACGTTTTTGGCCTATCAGTAGGAAAGGAATTCTACTATTTATAGACTGTGGAATCTAGCATCTGAAACAATACAACCAATCAGAAAATGACACGTGGCATATTCCTTGAAGAGACAAATCAATGTGACCAATCACCTATAAGGTCATGACATGTAGCACGACGTTTAAACAACTAATGTAAAGACATGTCCAAAGAACAGCTGTAAATTTCTCGGTGCTTTGGACGACCCTTGGACAAGGGGGCAACTGATGGTGAACTGAAAACTTTAACTCCTATTCGTCTATGAGGCTCGTCCAACCCAAGAAGGCAAGAAGGCTTTGTACTTAACAAGATGGTCGCCCAAAGGAATGTGGGTCATCCATAAGGCAAATGCCTAGATGACCACTAGCACTTGGAAAACTCTATGGAAATTTATTTACAAAAGCCAATAAAATTGGACCACATGTCATTATTTCCAAGGCATGAGTAGAATCCTAGTTTGTCACCATAACTTCCTACTCGATACTTAACTTCCAACGACGGTTATTCTAACTCCTACAACAGTTGTAGAAGGTTAACTTTGAACCCTCTGACCTCCTCAAATATAGGGGAAGTTGCAAGATAAGTAACCGCTCCAAGAACACACTATATAAATAGTCTTTTACAACAAGTAAAGGGAAGTTTTGAGACAACTCCCAAAAAGTTGGAATTCTAGAATTTGAGAGAGAAACTAACTTAAGTATTAGAGGGTTCTTAGCCCGTGAGCCTCGGTACCTTTGATTGTTTGTTTTCATTTTCAGGCCTTCCAGATTACTGAAGCCCGAAGCATTCAGTCTACTGATTTTCTGTGCATCATCATTTACTTTATCTAAAAAAATTGATAAGAACACATAAGTTATTGTCTCTATCAATTGAAACTTAGATACATGTTGCATGTCTTGTTAAAATACTTATTGTTATTGTCTTTAAAATTAAAAAAAAAAAAAAAAAAAATCCAAAATATTGATATAATTTGGTAAAGCCACTTAGCACTACTTCAATTTCTAAGACCAACTTAGAGCATTTCCAGCGATCTTTCCAAATTTTTGTACTATCTAGAGTATGAACGATGATTTTTACCTTATACCTACTTACTTTTTCAAATACACTTTCCAACAAATTTTCTTTCTTTTTTTTATCCCATTAAAATATTATTTCTTAATTCTTTTTTTAATCTTCCTTCATCCATTCATAATGGTTATATTTTTTAAATTCTCAATATCCATATTTTTTAATCTTCCAGTGGAAATATTTTTTAATTTTCCAATAATGTTTTTTTAACAAATATCATTGAGCACTTGTTACAACCATATACTGAATTATAAGATCATCTAATTTTAATGAGAAGTGTTACCTTTACAACATTTATGCAATAATTTCACAAAAGAATCCTATGTGATAAGTTGTTACTAATTTTAATTTGAACCCACTACTGAAATTATTTTTTTACTCACCAATATTAGCTAATAACAATTCGTCACTTACAATTTATTGTGAAAAGATTGGGAAAATATTGTGGTAACATTTCTCAATTTTGATTTCTTATTCTTTATTTTATTTTTCCGTTTTCTCTTTATTTTTTTCATTCATACATTTCTTCTTTCTTCTTTCTTCTTTTTTTTTCTCTTTTTTTTTTCTCATGTTTTCTCTCCTTCACACACGTATACCCACTCTCCTCTTTATCTTCAACTTTTTCACTTTTTTTTTTCTACTTCACTCCAGAACACCCAGCAACTCTCTCACTTTCTCTTTCTCCTCTTTCTATCTTCACTTTTGCTCTCATTTTTCTACTTTTTGTACTCCTAAGAACACATAGTTAATTTCTCACCACATACCTCTTGCATAATTTTACAACTCCACTGACCATCACAAACCAAAGTTCATAATGTGAAAAATCTCATTTGAGAGAGAGAAAGAGAGAGAGCTGGTGGAGAACAAAAACCATATGGGTCTCTCTCTTTTCTTTTCTTTTCTTTTTTTCTTTTTATTTTTTTATTTTTTTTTCTCTCATTTCATTTTGTTTATGAGAAAAATTGTTTTTGTGTTTGGATTGTGTTTTGTATTTTGTAGCCGTTGAGATAAAGAAGAGAGAAAGAGAGTGAAGAAGAAAGAGAAATGGAGGAAAGAGGAAAAAAATCATTTTTTATTCAACCGGGTGATTATTTTAAGTGATAATGATGTTTAGAGTTATTACAGTAATTGTTATAGTGTTCTCTTCTTAAAGAGAGCTACTGTAACAACCTTAAAAAAAATTTAGAGTTAGAAAGGCTGTCATAGGTTTTTTTGTGTGTTTACTTTAAGGAAGTCAATTTCGTACCGTACCGGCCGGTATAGCCAGTATATACCGTTCCGACCAGTACACCGGTACAAGCACACCCCTTGTTTCATACCGAAAAAAATACCGGCCGTACTGGCCTCGTACTGGCGAAATCTGGCTGTTTCAGCTGGTAAAGATGTTTCGGACCGGTACAAACAAGAAGAAAAAAGAAAAAGAAAAGGAAGAAGAAGATGAGAAAAAGTGAGAAAGGGAGAGAAAGAGGTAGACCAAGTGAAGGCTGAAGCTGTTAGAGAGAAATAATTTGTTGCTTTACTCTGTGTTTGAAAAACTGGGGAAGACATCCAGCTGCTTCTTCTTCTTCTTCTTCTTATTTTTCTTCTTCTTCTTCAGTTTTGATTGAGACTGAACTCTCTTTTGTGCTTTCTGTTTTAGCTTTGTGTGTGTGGCTTTTGTTTAGTTGTTTTATGTGAGTTTTGACACAGCTACGTGAACTCTTTTTTTTTTTTTTTTTTTGAAGAGAAAAAGTAAGAAACCCACGTGAACTCTAATATGTTCAAATTTCCAATATAGCTTGACTTCTAGGCTAGCACACCCACGTGAACTCTAATGAGTTCAAATTTCCAATATAGTTTGACTTTTAGGTTGGCTGCCATTCACATTTGGTAAGCAATTATATATATATATATATATATATATGTATATTATAAATAATTAATATCATCTTTTTATCTTTTTATTATTATTACAATCTAGTATGTCAACTTACATTATTGGGTTGATATTTGAGCAAAAATTAATTATATTAAAAATAAGCAATTAATTTAGAGAAATATGCTATTATAAATTTAAGGATTCGTATATAGATTTATAAATAATTTTAAATAAATAATCAAGTATGTGTATATATATATATATATATAAAATAATAGCGATAAATCCGAAACGGTACACTAGTATTGACCGGTACTTGAAATATATCGTACCGCTGACCAAACCGGTACAGCATCCAGTACAATATTGACTCTCTTGCTTTACTCTCCAAAATTGGCTTTAAAAAACTTATTGGAGATACTCTTATAGAATTTAGTAAAATTTGTAAAAATGTTAGAAAAAGTTTTTAAGAAAAATAATAGGGGGAGCCGTACAACTGTAGAAGAGTACGTGTCACCCTTGCCTCTCGCCTTCGAAAAAATAAAAAACTAATCATCACAATGACGACTTTGTCTATTTCCATAATTTAAAAAATAATAATTATAATTATTAATCTGATTGAGATTTTGAATTTTCGTACAAGTAGGGGAGCATTTTGCACTTAAGCAATATTATAAGACCAATTAACAATCCCCATATTGCAACTTGAAATACACATACTAAAAAGCTGCAAACATAAACATTCACCTGATACATCCCAAAACGACAGAAGTGTTTCCTTCATTAAATTAACAACACCACCAAAGCCTCTCACGCATTGTCCTTTTTCAACCCCAAATACAATCCACACTCTTCCATTTCATTTTAGATTCTAATAATGTCTTCAAATAATCTAAGTGTGTTTACGTATCCCATTATACTCTTGGTTTTCCTGCTTGTCTTGATCATGATTGGAGCATTGCTTCGCTATTGTACTGTCGCGCCATCCAACCAAATTGACACCTTCACAACAGCACAACAAGATGCAATCAACATCGAACTAGGCCTCGACAAAGCCACTTTAGAAAACTACCCAAAACTCATCTACAGCCAAGCAAAGCTCCACAAAGGCATGGGCAACTCTACCACATCATGCTGCTCAATATGCTTGGCGGATTATAAAGACACCGATGTGTTGCGGTTTTTACCTTCTTGTGGTCATCTCTTTCATGTTGAATGTGTCGACTCGTGGTTACTGCTGCATGCTACGTGTCCGGTGTGTCGGGACTCACCTCTGGCCAAGGCGGTGCTTTTGGAGGAGCAACGTGTTTGACCTGAAAAAAATGGAAACATTGGGCTCTCATTAACGCATGTTTTGTAATTTAGAGTTATTTAATCTATTATAAATTTAATTTTGTACAGATTCATGTATGTGGTTTGGTTAGGTAGGTTGGATTTTCTCTGTTACTAAATTGATGTCTTGCATTGTTGGTCATGACTTGATTGATATCGATAAACGTAAAAGAGTTTTTGTTCCTTTAAACAAGAAAGGGTTTATCTCAAAAAATGGACAATAGCAACTTTCAACTATCAGTCTTTTAAACAAGCTAGTTGTTTATATCAAGCATACTTACCGTGAAAGGAACAATTGTGCGAATCTTTTGGCCAAAAGAAGCACACTTAAAAGCGTTTAGCTAATGCTTAAGGTTCTATGTATCTTATACTTTGCATTGTTTATGTTTGATTTTTAATAAATGTACCCTTTTCTACCCAAAAAAAGTTGTTCATAACTCTTTCTCGGTGGACTTCATGTTTAGGCCTTCTGTTGTCCATAAACTTTTTTTTATTTATTATTATATAATTTTAGATTTTAAAAACTTGAAATTTTAATACTTCTTGTAAGAAAAACGTAATCTATTGATTATTAATCTTTTGAAAATTTTGCAAATATGAAATATATAAGAAAAAAACAATGTAATCTAATGACAGATTTGTCAAATGACAAAATTTAGTTACAAAATTGATTGTAACTTAAGATTACAACCTTATTCAATAAAATAAATATTATTATATATTTTGAAAATTTAATTGTTAAATTGTATATTCTTTATACTTTTAATATACATGTCAAATTTTGCATCAATCAGATATTATTTATTATATGATCAATACGTTTATATTTTATGTACAATTTTAAGTTACAAAAACTTGCAATTTAAATAATTTATTAATGACATAGTTATTGATCTTTAATTTTTTAGAAATTTTGCAAGCATAAAGGATATCCAAAGGATGATCGTAGATCCTCCTCCAAATTATTAGGTCTCTTTCCTTCAGCCCAATAGCTTACTCCTAGAAGAAAGAATTTTTCAAATAGCACCAGTCACTATTTGGAACAGTTTCCAAACCCGGTTACTATGCAAGAATCTGCACAGCTACAGTACCCGGACAAACCACTATTCATCAAACAGTAACGATGAACAGTGATTCTGAAAAGCAAGGGGACAAAGTACTGTTCATGTACAGTGACCGTTACTGTTCACTCTACAGTACCTCGACAGAAATCACGGATTTACTATTTGCTTTTGGCTGAAATGATTATTCACCCGAAGTTAAAGCATTTCACCCTCCGGATTTTCAGCAGTCTTCAACAGTTCCAGATGCTCCATTCTCCTATAAAAAGCAGCCTCCTTCTGGGTACGGCTATGATACTGATTAATGAAGAAAGATTGCAAACCCAAAGGATGATCGTAGATCCTCCTCCAAATTATTAGGTCTCTTTCCTTCAGCCCAGTAGCTTACTCCTAGAAGAAAGAATTTTTCAAATAGCACCAGTCACTATTTGGAATAGTTTCCAAACCCGGTTACTATGCAAGAATCTGCACAGCTACAGTACCCGGACAAACCACTATTCATCAAACAGTAACGATGAACAGTGATTCTGAAAGGGGAAGTTACAGACAGATACTGGGGGAGATGGGTTATAGCCATCTGGGTGCGGAAATATAAAGAGTACAGGTTACAATTTCTGTAAATTTTGATACAATGGAAATATAAAGAGTACAGGTTACAATTTCTGTAAACTGTGATACAATATAGAAAAGTCATATGTTTGCAACAAGTAAAGAGAAGGGAGAGATTTTTAGGAATTGAACTAGACCTAAAATTTTTATCTGCCTCAGACTGGAGAGGAGGCTGCCTTTTATAGAGGAAGGGAGCGTCTGGAACTGCTGAAGACTGCTGAAAATCCGGAGGGTAAATTGCTTTAACTTCGGGTGAATAATCATTTCAGCCAAAAGCAAACAGTAAATCCGTGATTTTTGTCGGGGTACTGTAGAGTGAACAGTAACGGTCACTGTACATGAATAGTGCTTTGTCCCCTTGCTTTTCAGAATCATTGTTCATCGTTACTATTTGATGAATAGTAATTTGTCCGGGTACTGTTCCTGTGCAGAATCTTGCATAGTAACCGGGTCTAGAAACTGTTCCAAATAGTAACTATTTGAAAAATCTAATCTTCATCCAAATTGTAACCTTCATAGGGATCCTGTGAATCCTGGAAAGGGTCAAATAGATACTTGTTGACTGAGGCTACTGAAGAGGCGGGAGAAACCTTTTCTTCTGACTCTAGCTTCTCAGCTTGGATCTGGATCTGCTGGGCAAGATCTTTAAGTTCTTTGCTAGATTTTCCGGTGATCTGAACGGAGTCTAGGTTGGATTGGGATCTTGTATTATAAGGGATGGATCTCTGGACAGGGGGAGGGAAGTCTTTATTTATCTTGCGGATGACATCATTGAATCTGAAATTATCCCACCATTTTACAGAGAATTCCCTATCTAACAGATTGTCATGGAGAGCATAGTTCCACATGCTTATCCAGTGGATTCTGTACATGACTGTCATGTGCAAAATTGCTGGAAACTGAGAACCATGAGCTGAGGCTTGGTATCTGGAGCTGAAATGTCTGAGGGCATCCTGTAAAGGTTCTGGGAAGATTTGTGGAATTGAACCAAACATTTCCCACCACTTTAGGAACCATGAAGGTATCTGGCTAGAGAAATCCTTATCAAACATTATAAACCAGGAATGATCAAAGTCTTGATTCTGGTAGAAGAGGACTTTTTCAAAGGCGTCCATGTAGTCATAATAGCTGTACTGGAGCTCTATGAAACCTTTGGTATTTGTAAGGTTCTTGAGAAGGGAGGGATGCTGTCCCCATTCAGAACAACTAACAAAACCTTTGATGATGAATTTGTGGTAGAGAACTTGTGAAGGGTCTCTTTTGTTCATGATGTTTTCTATTCGAGCAGAATCTTCTTGAATGAGTATGCTCTTGTAGAATCTGATGTTTTTCGCTGGGCTTTTCGGGAGAAAGTGCCATCCGTTGGGTAAAATCTCCATGGCCAGAGCTAGGGGATCTGTTATATGGACCAAATGAGGTTCAATATAAGAGATATGCTGGACAAATGGTTTTTTGACATAGAAAGAGGTGGATTGCTTGATTTGGTAAGAAGGCTTTTGGGGTATAACCTCCTGATACCAAAAGGGGAAGTTACAGATACTGGGGGAGATGGGTTATAGCCATCTGGGTGCGGAAATATAAAGAGTACAGGTTACAATTTCTATAAACTGTGATACAATATAGAAAAGCCATCTGTTTACAACAAGTAAAGAGAAGGGAGAGATTTTTAGGAATTGAACTAAACCTAAAATTTTTATCTGCCTCAGACTGGAAAAGAGGCTGCCTTTTATAGGAGAAGGGAGCATTTGGAACTGCTGAAGACTGCTGAAAATCCGGAGGGTGAAATGCTTTAACTTCGGGTGAATAATCATTTCAACCGAAAGCAAATAGTAAATCCGTGATTTCTGTCGGGGTACTGTAGAGTGAACAGTAACGGTCACTGTACATGAACAGTACTTTGTCCCCTTGCTTTTCAGAATCACTGTTCATCGTTACTGTTTGATGAATAGTGGTTTGTCCGGGTACTGTAGCTGTGCAGATTCTTGCATAGTAACCGGGTTTGGAAACTGTTCCAAAACCCTGATTCTTCTATCACAATTGATGTCCCTTTTGATCCATTCCAAGGAACATTGTATTATTCTAATCCTCATATTTTGCATAAAAGAATTTGCTTTCTATCCTATCAAGCTATTTTCCTATAACACCTAAACACTGGTTGGTGTAGTTGTTTTGCTCTATGACCTTCTTCACTACCATTTCTTCTTGAGTGGTAGGGGTTTTGAAGGGAGAGGCAACTAGATCTGTTCCACGGTGGTTGAAGACTATGGCTTCTTGGGGTGGATGGTGAGATCTAACAACTTCTGGGGTTTTGGGTTTGCCACTAGCGTCTTTACTAGGGGGCTTTGTCCAATTGGTTTTGGTGAGAACACAAGACTTCTTGTGCCACAGATTGTGAAACATGTGCCTTACTTGGAAATCATCACATGATCCCCCGGTTCAACCTATCAAAATGTAATCCAAGGAGGATTAGTTTGAGACTGGAGAGGATTAAGGCAAATTCTTAAATGCACAACTGTCTCCCTAGAGCATTATTTTCCCCCAAACTAACTACCCTCGTCTCTCTAAGGAGTACTTCTTGGCACTTATTTCAAGAGGGAAGTGCAAATCGGCACTTCCTTTAGGCTTTGACCAGTTGATTCTTTTTCCTCCAATTGTGAATTTTACATGATTTTAACTCTCTCTCTCTCTCTCTCTCTCTCTCTCTCTCTCTCTCTCTCTCTCTCTCTCTCTCTATATATATATATATATATATTAATTTGTTTGAGGATAATTTTTTATTTTTAAAAAATTTATAAGCCACTGAATGATTTGATACTTGATAGTTCCCCAACAAATTTATGGATTTTTTAATTTAATCTCTCCCCCCTTTTCCAAGATGACTGCATAAAATTCAAAAACCATAATTATCTTCAAGTATTATTCAATAAAACTTTAAATACACACTTGTAGTAAACTTTAAATGAATGAGATATGACATATATTAATTCTATTTTATCAATTCAATGACAAATCAATTAATTAATCATAGTCAGATAGTTTAAACCCTAATTTGCAATAATGTATATTAATTGTTAAAATTTGATGTGCTTGATCTTTTAATTCGATGATTTGATTTTCGCAACTCAAATGCATTTTGGAATTGATTTCATGTTCATTGAATAGTTCAAATAACATTTTTTACCCATCCAATTATCCAAAGTGGAAATTATGGTTTTTCCATTAATTGAAGTTTGGTTCCAAAATAGTTTGTACACTTAAGTGGTCTAGTTAAATAAACAACTGGACCAACTTAGGTATTGCTTCATGGGGTTATCAATCGAACTATCTAGATTTAGTAACTATGCAAAAAACTGTTGAAAGAGAAATAAAATCAATTTTGTAAGCTCTCTTTAATGGAGCTCTATCTCTTTAGTACTTTTAAAACTATGGTTGCTTCTTAATCAACTTTTAGCATTGGAGATAATATTTTTTTTTTTTTCAAAGTATCAATCTTTTTCTTTTGCCAAATAATATGGAAACTTTATTTTGCACTTGAAGTATGTTAATATATGGATTTGTATTATGTAATCCATCTATAAATCAGTTATAGTTATAAAATTTTAATTCTTTATTGACCTGTTTTCATTGTATACTAAAGTTCTAATGAAATTTTGCGTTGTAGATAAAAATACTAGCAAAATTATTATCCAACTTGAGATGCAATTCTCAAGTATGAATACTTCCACTATTAGATCTACTACTAACGTTGAGTATATTGGTGTCCAATTCATATTAAATATTTACTTATTTTGCTTTACGTAGCATATTATGTTTTATTTTTCATACTTTATACAATAAATACACCAAAGAAGGTTGAGAACTTGATGGGATCCATGACATCTAGCTCTTTTTTTTTTTCCCCCATTCTTTTGTGGTGAGAGATTATTGAACTTTGGACTATGTAAATTTCTTTTATTTGTTTTGAAATGAAGAAAAAGACATAATAATCATGTTTCTTTTTTATTTATATTTTTTTGGTATGAGAAAAAATACAGGTCATACTAAGTTGACCTAATTCTCAAAAGACTAGGTAAGGATCATAGGATTTGCAAACATGTAGAATGATATATTTCTAACCAGAAGTCAACTAGGTCAAACTAATTGACTTGAACTGTTTGCCACGTTTATATAAGATGCATGTAGGGTGAGGTAAAACATATTCTCTTAAGTTATTGGGGGTGTCAACAACATATTAAAAGGGATGATCGGTTGAATTGTGTAGGATCAATGCTGATGCAGGAACATAGTGGCAACTTATATATGTGGCAGCCACATAGGCGATTGTGGTGTTATATTTTTATCAATATAGTTGTTTTTTTTATTTATCTTTATTATTCAATCAAAGATAATCATGAGTCTTGTTGGTAGTTTTTCCAACCTAATAAAATTGATCATAGGGTGATGTGAAGTCAATCTAGGGAGTTGTCATTTGTATTGGAAGTTCTCAAGTATTTAGTGGAAAACATTTATTTTACATGCAATGTATTCACCTATAATTATCAATAAGAAATTAGAAGAAGGGAGAAAAGTTTTTATTCATAAAATTATTTGCAAGTAGAGTTGCTTTGGAGTTGACTGATTCCTCCTAACAATCAAGTGTGTGACTTGGTCATGTTGAGTGACATCTGTGTTTAGTAGTGTTAAGTGACATCTGCTACCTCCGGTTTAGTGGCATCTCGAAACTATTCATCTTATCATTAGGTTAAATCTTTGATTTAGCCTATCTAGTACGTCTTGGCTTGCATCAAAATGTTTTGTAATGCTCGGTGGTTGATTTTAAACAAATGCAAGATCTCCACTGATTATTTGTGAGAGGCAGCCTTAATTGTCTAATGTAGTTCACTGTAAAATAATAAAGGTTAATTGGAAGTATTTTTCTGTATGTTATATTGTATATATAACTAGTTGCTAACTTGTAGAATGTACATGATAGTTAAATTTAAAATCACATATATTTAAAAAAAAAAAAAAATAGAGGGTCCTGTATGAAAAAACTATTAATTAAAAATTAATAGAAAAATTATTTTATAATTTAAAATAGTTTCCCATAGGTATTGTGTAGATATCAAGCAAGCAGGATGCATATTTTAAATTTAAAAAAGAAAAAAAAAAAAAAAAAAAAAAAAAAAAAAAAAGACCGTAATGGTGGGCGGTGGCTACTTTTGTTTTATTATTTATCCCAAAAAAAAAAAATTGATAGCATATGAACAAATAAATTGTAGTAAAAATAGTTTCCCATAGGTATTATTTACGTATCAACAAAGTAGGATGCATATTTTAAATAAATAAAAAAGACAAAACTTTGTCTTCAAACTCTCACATGCACTAATGCTACACCACCACCATATGTATAGAGGTTATTACACATCCTTGTTTAGTTTCTTATCAATGTGAATTGCCACTTTTAATATGAATAATGCACCTCCTCACTTCATATTATTCTACTAATCAATCTGAGATTCCAAAATCAAGTAGGAAACATCTAAAACATTCCCATATGAACTATACTTCTCCTTTTCTTTTTTTTACCTATGGACTATATCACAACCTTAATATAAAATTGATTATTGATGACAAGAAATTTGTAGTTTTGATGGTCAAGAATAAGCTCTTCTTCTTGTTATTGATGACCATTTTTTTTATAGAATGGTTTTTCCAAGATCAAATGAGGGTTCTATATATATCATACATAGTAGTACAAATTACACCAACGTTAGAGAAAATTTGATTGATGAAATTAATAATTATTAAATCAAAATTACGATTAAATCTAATATTTAATTGTAAAAACAAATTTTTACAATTAAAATTTTCACATGTAGATTTTTTATACTAATAAACTCACTCACAAGTCACAACAACAACAATATTATAAAGTAGTAATCATAGAGAGTTAGAGCATGGAAAATGGCAATATGTCCTTACCTCTACATTTACTCTAAGCAACTTCATGGATACAACGCTACAAAGTGGTCTCTTGAAGTCCCGTACCCTCTTTGCAAAATCTTCAATTTGCTATGTGTGTTTTCTTTTGTGAAAATTTGAGTGAGTATGAAGGGTTTCGACCTTGGCTGGGGTTTATATTTGTTAAAATTTTTGTTATACAATTTTAGGTGAAGTAGAATTTTCAAGCTCTTGAAACATATATTTAATGAAGTTTTACTTAAGCTAAACTATTATAACACTTGATAAGATAATTATAT
Organism: Quercus variabilis; assembly: GCA_030445155.1. NCBI lineage: Eukaryota > Viridiplantae > Streptophyta > Magnoliopsida > Fagales > Fagaceae > Quercus > Quercus variabilis. The sequence goes on along the minus strand of CP129455.1, from coordinate 20,958,287 downwards.
GTTGAAAGAAATAATAAATATATAAGATATAAAATGTAAAATAAAAAGAATTTAAAAATAAATAAAATAGTGGTGACATGGAAAATTGTGAAAGTTCTACAGGCTTTGGTTATATATTTATATATATAATGCATATTCTTGTGTGTGTGTGTGTATATATATATATAATGCATATTCTTGTTTAACACAAATTGATAGATAGTTTTATGCTTCTAATTGGTCGTTGGTCAGAAGAAAAACCAGACACTTTGATTGGCTTGCTGAACTAAGCAATGATGCGCATGGTCTTAAAACTTATGGACTATGGAGAGGGGAAATTCAGCTTTTCTTTCTATTTTCTAATCGTTTTTTTTTTTTTCTCAATTTAGTTACTCACTGCTCTACAAGAACAAGAAACTTCAATCTTAAAATCCTTAATGCGCACCTGTAGTGTTTTAAGTGAGATAAGCTTGTGCTTTCATCTATATTTCATTCAAATAAAAATAAATAAAAAATCGAAGAAGAATTTTCCTTCTAGCTAATCATTATACTTTCAAGAATTTTAGGTGTTAGTTACGTGGAAAACTTGGATTTTATAAGTGACCCCGCATGCTCCCCTTCTAGTTTGTAATAATTTATGGCATGTTTGGATGTTTAAAAAAGGAGGGGGAGTAGAGTAGAGGGAGGGAGAGTAATGCAATTACCTTGTTTGGAAGTTTTTTAAAGAATGAGAGGGAGGGGTTTGGAGGAGTTTGAAGGGGTTTGGACTCCCTCTAACCCCCCAATTTTAATTCCCCCAAATTGGAGAGATTTGGAGGGGGAGTAGAGTACATAAACTATTAACCAAGTAAATTACCTAATTTACCCTTATTATATTAACAAAATTACACAAGGGGAAGGGCTAATTACTCCCTTCTCCCTTACTAATTTTAAAAACATTCAAATAAGGTGGAGGTGAATCATTCTCCTCTACTCTCCTCCCCACTACTCCCCTTCCCTCTACTCCCCTCTACTCTCCTCTCTCTCTAAACTTCCAAACAAGCCATTAGAGAGCAAAACTAGTCCTCAGGACAACTAGGGACGGACTTAGGTGGGGCCAGCTCCTGGTCTAATTTTTTTCTTTGTTATTATATATTTCATTTTTGTAGTTAGACCATCCTTCCAAAACCATAGGCCTCCTTTCTCCTTAATAAACCTAATTAGCCTCAACCAAATAGTAGCTATCTAACCCAAAAACTTAACAAAAACAAGAAAAACATTCACAATGATGATTGTATTTTAGTATAAAAAAATAAATAAATAAAAAATTTATTTTACCACAAAAGAACCAAAAAATCATGTTTATTAGAAAAGTTAAAGCTAAATTTTTTTTCAACTACAATAAATAGGTATAAATAATAGTTGGCTATACCAATTGATTGTAGTAAGTTGTTAAAAATAAAATACAATATTTTATTAAGATTATATCTCTTCCTTTAATTAAAAAACTCAAATTCTCTCATTTTCTTTATTATTTTAATGAGTTGTTTATATTATTTTAGATGAAGTGATAAAAAAAAATAGAACATTTAATATTGGGTGTATTGTAAAGTGATATGGTAAAATAAATAAAATAATTTTTTGAGGTATTAAGGGTCCGTTTGGATTGAACTTATTATTGATAAAACTGAAAACTGAAAACTGAAAACACTGTAGCAAAATAATTTTTAAATGTGTGAATAGTACCATGAGACCTATTTTTAATGAAAAAGTTGATAAAAAATAAAATTTGTGGGTCCGTGAATAGTATACAAATGCACTGTTCATGAACAAAAGTCAACAACTGCGGCTACTGTTCATGTGAACAATAGCCGCATAGTAGCGGCACAGTTTCGCTTTGCTCCCTCTCACGCCTGAAAAAAAAAAAAATTAATAAAATAAAAGGTCCAAAACGTGAAACTGAAAACGTGCCGTGAGAATAATTGCAATCCAAATGCTCACTAAAAGCTAAAATTTTAGCACCACCACTATAATGCTTTACTTCAAAAAAAAAAAAAAAAAATCTTAGCCAACCTATTATTAATAAAAAAAATATTTTTTTTTGTCTTTATGGGTAAATAATTGCATCTCAATATATTTAGAAATAACCTTATATATTTATAATTTTTTAATACTATATGAATATTTATTTGAAGTTTTTTTTTTTTTTTTTTATATTTCAACTCTGCTAGTTTAAAATTCTGAGTCCATCCCTGAGGACAACCCAATGCAAAATAGACAAAATAATAAATTAATAATCCATTGGAATGTTTAAATTTAGTTATAAAATTATTGAGAATTTTGTACTTAGCGATAGTATTGAAACAACAGTTAAGAATCCCCATATAGCAACTCCAAATATGCACCAAACAAACAATCACCAGGTACTCATTCCCAAAACTAGCAAGCACTTTCTTCGTTAAATTAACAACATCAAAGTCTCTCACGTATTGTCCTTTTTCATCCTAGAAATACAGCCCCCGAACTTTTTTCCTCTATGCACCCACTCTTCCATTTCATTTTAGATTCTAACGATGTCTTCAAAAAATCTATATGGGCTTGTATATATGATTATGCTCTTCTCTTTCATCACCATCATGATCATTATTTTAATAATTGCTTGCTATTGCACTGTCCAGCCATTCCTCCAAAATGGTAATCTCACAACTGCAGAACAAAATGCAATCTCCATCGAACTAGGCCTCGATGAAGCCAGTCTAGACAAGTACCCAAAACTCATCTATGCTCAAGCAAAGCTCCACAAGGACAAGGCCAACTCTACCACATCATGTTGCTCAATATGCTTGGCTGATTATAAAGACACAGACGTGTTGCGGGATTTACCAGATTGTGGTCATCTCTTTCATCTTGAATGTGTGGACTCATGGTTAAAGCTGCATGCTACATGTCCGGTGTGTCGGAACTCGCCTCTAGCCAAGCCGGTGCCTTTGGAGGTGTCTCATTAACGCATTTTTGGTAGGTATTTATTATTAAGTACTATAAATTTGTTTTGCACAGATTCATGTATGTGGTTTGGTACTTTTATGTTGGATTTTGCGTGTCACATTTTTTATTCGATTTCTTCTCTGTTACATAACAATTATGTCTTGCTTTGTTGGTCATGTATTAAATTATGTCATGACCTGATTTGACATCGATATAAGAGTTTTTCTTTCCTTTAAACAAGAAAGGGTTTATCTGATGAAGCTTGCCTGGGATTTTTTTTTTTTTTTTTTTCAAAACAAGAAAGTGTTTAACTCAAGAAAAATCGACAAGAACAACTTACAACTATCAGTCTCCTAAAATAGTTCTGTTTATAACTCATTTTTGGTGGACTTCATGTTTAGGCCATAAAAGGCTCACAAATGCAGACAAGAACGATTGGTCCAATAAGGCCCCAAACCTTATCACATATAAAGAAAGCCCCCATTGCGATTTTTGGCTGATTGAGAGCTACGTAAAATGCCCAAAACACCAAAACGGCCTAATGGATGGCCTAGGAACCCCAAATATGCCACAAACATTGAAAAGATTACGAAGTATGTGCCTTACTTGGTAATCAACATGATGCCCCTAAAGGGGGGTCCAACTTATGGCTCAAGCTCATAACAAGTCCAACCTATCAAAATTTATGCATTTAAGAACGGCGTCGATCTCGAGAAGTTTGCGAATGCGGAAAATCCATTTGGGGAAGAATTGTGGAGGAGGACTGTGGGCATCAGAAGGCACAATGGCCGCTCCTCCATTTACTGCCGCAGATATATAAGGTGTCTCTTTGGTTGATTTCTATTGGAATTGTCTTCCTTGTTTACAACTACTAAAGTTTTCTCCCAAAAAAAAAAAAAAAAATACAACTACTAAATTTATAATGAAACTTTGTGTTGTAGATAAAAATACTAGCAAAAATTACTATCCAACTTAGGTGCAATTCTCAAGTATGAATACTTACATTATTAGATTTACTACTGACATTGAGTATATTGATGTCCAATTCATATTAAATATTTACTTATTTTGCTTTACCAAGCATATTATGTTTTATTTTTAATACTTTATATGATAGATACACCTAAGACAGTTGAGGACTTGATAGGATCCATGATATCTAGCTCTTTTTTTCTTTTTCTTTTTTTTTTTTTTTTTTTTTTTTTTTTTTTTTTTTTTTTCCATTCTATATTGATGAAGATAAGATTATTGAACCTTGGACCATGTAAACTTAAGAATTTTTGTAATATTTAAATTTTATATTTGAATGTTTATGTTTCTTTGTTCTCTTATATGTTTTGAAAGGAAGACAGCATTGGCGGCTCTAGGAAATTTTTTCAGGATAATCATTAAAAAACTTAAATATAAAAAGAGAACTCCATATATTGATTAAAAAAAAAAAAAACACAAATACATAAAGTCTTACATTGTATGACAGTCTCATTATCAATATTATAAACTATATCTCTTTTAAAATTTTAGTTAAATAAAAAAATATTTTGGGCTTTCTCTTTTAGTTTGTAAGGACCTAATGTATTGTTAAAGCGATCAAAGTTTAAGGACAAAATTTGGCTACAAACTTAGTTGTAACCTGAGACTACAATTTTAATTAAACAAATTAACATGATGATATATTTTGAAAATCTAACAGTTGAATTGCATGCTCTTTATATTCTTAAAACACGTCAAATTTCATTGCCAATCAGATTTTATTTACTATTCAATCTAAAAACTTATTTTTATGTATAATTATAGATTATAAAAACTAGAAATTCAAAAATTTGATTGATGAACATAGTTATTAATTTTTAATCTTCCTAAAATTTTTCAAATATGGAAAATATAAGATGAAAATATAATCTAATGGTGCATTTGCTAAAATTCACATCTAATAATAAAAACAATATTGATTGCCCTAGTCTACAACCAAATTTGTTGTCAAACTTTGTCCAAAGTGTAATTATGTTAGACCTAAAAAAATTTAGGGTGGTCACAAATTTTATTAAATGATAAAAAAATCATAATTTAAAAAAAAATTATATAATAATAATAATTTTTTCTAGGTTAAGGTGGTCTTGCACAGTGACTACCCTAGACCCAACATAGATCCGCCGTTAGACGACAGAGACATAATAATCATGTTTCTTTTTTATTTATATGTTTTTTGGCATAAGAAAAAATATGAGTCATACCAACTCCAAGTTGACCTAACCCTCAATATACTAGGTAAGGATCATAGGATTTGCAACCTATTTAGGATGATATATTTTTTACCAGAACTCAGCCGGGTCAAACCCAATCAACTTGAATTGTTTGCCACGTTTATATAAGATACATGAGAGACATTCAAGCAACAAAGGAAAATATTGTGTGAGGTAATACATATTCCCTAAAGTTATTGGCCGGGGATGTCAGCAACATAGATTAAAGGGGATAATAGATTGAGTTGTGTAGGATCAATGAGTTCTGTGCATGTTTTGTAACGCTTGATGGTTGATTTTAAACGAAGGCAGAATCTCTAGTGGGAATTTGTGAGAGGAATAAGCCTTAATTGTCTTTTACAGTCCGCCGCAAAATAATAATAAATAATAAAGGTTGGAAGTATTTTTCTATATGTTGTATTGGTAGATAGTTTTATGCTTTTAATTGGTCGCTGGTCAGAAGAAAAACCAGACACTTTGATTGGCTCGCTGAACTAAGCAATGATGTCATACCATGACCTTAAAACTTATGGACTATGGAGAGGGGAAATTCAGCTTTGCTTTGTTTTTTCTAATCAATCTTTTTTCCAAGTTTTTTACTTACTACTCTACAATAACAAGAAATTCCAGTCTTAAAATCCATATGCATGCACATGTGTTTTAAGTGAGATATGCTTGCGCTTTCATCTTATTTCATTTTAAAAAAAATCGATGAAGATTTTTCCTTCTAACTAATAATCATTATACTTTCAAGAATTTTAGGCGTTAGTTAAGTGGAAAACTTGGTTTTATGAGTAGTACATAAATTATCTTCAGAGTTGCATTCCTTTTGAGATAAGTTTTGGGACCTACACCTATAACATCTTCATTTGCTCTTCACCTTCTCCTTAGTAAAAAAATAAATAAAAGTTGGGGATTTGAAAGTGTTGGACATTTATCCACGCACAAAGAGAAGAAACAACCAAAGCTAAGAAGCAAGTAAAGTGGATTTTCAGAAATATTATTTCACTATACTCTAAAAAGTACATAAATATTTTCTAATCTTAAAATGATTTAACTACAATTTACTGTCTTCACAAGAGAGAAAATTTGAAATGACAAAAATTATCATATCCATGTGACATTTACATATATAATAAAATGAGCCTGCATGGCGCATGCTACCTTTGTGGTTTGCGATAATCTAAAGAGCTAAACAAGTCATCAGGACAATCCATATGCAAAATAGACAAAATAATAATCCATTGGAAGTTTGGAACGTTTAAATTTAGTTGTAAAATTAGAGAGAATTTTGTACTTAGCAATAACGTTGAGAGAGCAATTAAGGATTCCCATATAGCAACTCCAAATATGCACCTAATAAGGGGCGGTTATAGGAATTGTTTTTAGAGTGGATACTATGAAACTTAAATTATGCAAAATTTAATAAAGAGATCATTTGAATATATCAATATCACAAAAAAAAAAAAAAACATGCAAATACATGAAATATTACAATTTTATTGTACTAACAAAGAGAATAAGAAAATATATATATACTAATAAAAGATAAAATGCAAATTGAAAATATTGATATGAAAATAATAAAGTGACCACAACAATTTTATAACAACTCTTATGTAACAAGTTGTTAACTTATTATTGGTGGGTAAAACTTGTCAATATTGAACCCAAATTAGAATTAGTAGCAATTTACCACATAGTTTTATTGTGAATTTATTGTTAAAATATTGTGAATGTAACATTACTTTAATATTTATTAAACTCAAATTCTTATGATTCTTAAATAAAGGTGTTCAACATTTTTATTAAGATTGTCAAAATAGGTTAATTTAGTATATTATATATTTTTTAAATGTATATATATATATATATATACAATTTTTTTCAAATCAGGATGGTTACAAAACATATTAGTTTAAAATGATTATATATATATATATATATATTAATATATATTTTGGCAATAGAGCCGCCAGTGCACCTAATAGCAATCGCCAGATACTTTTTCAAATTCAAGCATTTCCTTAGTTATATTAACAACACCAAAGTCTCTCACGTTTCGTGACTTTTGTCCTTTTTCAACCCAAATAAAATACAGCCCCCCTATGTTTTTTTCTCTATGCATCCCACTCTTCCATTTCATTTTAGATTCTAACCATGTCTGCAAATATTCTATATGGGCTTGTATATATGATTATACTCTTCTCTTTCATCACTATCATGATCATGGTTATACTACTGCTTTGCTATTGCTCTGTTCACTCATCCCTCCAAATTAGCAACCTCGCAACTGCAGAACAAAATGCAATCACCCTCGAACTAGGCCTTGACGAAGCCACTCTAGACAAGTACCCAAAGCTCATCTATGCCCAAGCAAAGCTCCACAAGAACAAGGCCAACTCTACCGCATCATGTTGCTCAATATGCTTGGCTGATTATAAAGACACAGACGTGTTGCGGGATTTACCAGATTGTGGTCACCTCTTTCATCTTGAATGTGTGGACTCATGGTTAAAGCTGCATGCTACATGTCCGGTGTGTCGGAACTCGCCTCTAGCCAAGCCGGTGCCTTTGGAGGTGTCTCATTAACGCATTTTTGGTAGGTATTTATTATATAGTATTATAAATTTGTTTTGTACAGATTCATGTATGTGGTTTAGTTTTAGGTTGGATTTTCTTTGTCACATTTTTTATTCGAATTCTTCTCTGTTACTTTACAATTATGTTTTGCTTTGTTGGTCATGTATTAAATTATATGACATGATTTGACATCGATGTACCTATAAGAGTTTTTCTTTCCTTTAAACAAGAAAGGGTTTAACTCAAGAAAGGGTTTATCTAATAAAGCTTGCCTGGTTTTTTTTTTTTCCCAAAACAAGAAAGCGTTTAACTCAAGAAAAATCTACAATAACAACGAATACAACTTGTCATGTATTAATTTTACTTTTCTTATGAAATAATTAGAATTTAAAATGGAAAAAAAAAAAGATTAATATATTGCAAGTTGTGATTTTTTTTTTTTTTTTTGGAAGAAAGAGTAAGTTGTGATTGATGGAATAAAGTAGTACACAAAAAATGGTACAAATAATTTATATTCAATAACAACTTACAACTATCAGTCTCCTAAACTATTTCTGTTCATAACTTATTTTTGGTGGGCTTCATGTTTAGGCCATAAAAGGCCCACAAATGATGCAAGCAAGATTGGGCCAACAAGGCCCCAAACCTTATCACATATAAAGAAAGCCCATTGCGATTTTTGACTGATTGAGAGCATATATAAAATGCCCAAAACAGGGCCTAAAAGATTGCCTCAGAATCCCAAATATGCCACAAGCAATGAAAAGATTGCGAAGTATGTGCCTGACTTGGTAATCAACACGATTCCCCTAAAGGGTGGCACAATTTATGTTTCAAGCTCATGACAGGTCCAATTCATCAAAATTTAATCCAAGGAGGATTAGTTTGTAAATTGGAAGGGCGGGAATAGGGATGGCAATTTTAGCCTACCCCATTTGACCCATCTCTCTTTGCTTTGCCCCACGCGGATTTTTCTCGTCTCACAAAGGTGGTGGAATGGAGATGAGGCGAGATTTTAGACCCACATCACAGGGCGGGGTGGGCATGAGTTTACACTTTTTAAACCCACACCGCCTCACGTTAATAAGGGTTAAATTGTAAATTTTTCATACTCTAAAACCATACTATTTAAACAAATATATCATCAACTTATTTTATTCTACCCAACGTGGCTATCTACCTCTTTTTTCTCTCTAGCAAAGTTGGAAATAAGGTACCAATTTTAACATTTTCTTATATCTTTGTTAGAAACAAGTTTATATTCTATTGAATCATTGATTCCATTCAATGTCATTCTCAACATAGTTTTCATCATGAACATAATAGAACGTTTTCCCTTTTTTTGAGTTACATGTCTGAATGTTTGTGTTTGTGTCATTATGCGTGGTTGTTATGAGGTACGGGTCTGAATGTTTGTGTAGTTATTTCTATCATGAACAAATTGGAACAACATAATAGCTTGTCCTATGAGGTACGGATCTACACACACAAACACACATATATATGTTAGAAAAAATAAAAGCTCTAGATTAGTTTCACTCATAAAAATAATATATATACATATACATATAGGTATATATATGTTAGAAAAAATAAAGAAAAAAGATGTTATAAAAAAAAATAAAGAAAAAGGACTTTTAGAAAAAAATAAAGAAAAAAGATGTTATAAAAAAAAATAAAGAAAAAGGACTTCCAAATTAGTTTATAGAAGGAGATAAAGATGTTATAAAATAAATAAAGACAAAGAAAAAAAATATTATAAAAAAATTAAAGACAAAAAATGCATTAGGTATTATTAAAAAATAAACAAAATATTTTCTTGAAAGTTAACTCACTATACCTATTGGTGTGTTTGGTTTTGTATCTTGAGGCATTTCTTTTGGGGATTTGAATATACAAGTGATAGCTTTGCGTGTATTTTAACATTTTCTTTTTTCTTTATTAGAACAACTACTTCAAATATTCGGCTTGGAAGTTTAAAACTCATTGTTTCATTTTATTGTTGTAATTTTATTTCTTTCCCATTATTCTATATTATCTTTGTTGGAGAAATATAGTTTGTCCATTACTAAGTTGCTAAATTAACATCAGGAAAAACAATGATTTCACATGATAACATTGGTAGCTCCAATCCATCCGTACCTATTCGTAGCAATTAATTTCCTTTGATAGTAGATGAAGATAATGCAACCCCATCATCACCTCTGTTGGATAGGCCAAAAGATGTCCAACATAACAATGAGATAAATGAAGGAGAGGGAAAGTACAAATCATTTGTTTGGAGTACCAAAGAACTAGCCCTTGATTGTAAGACTCGCTGGAACTCTATATATCTCATGCTTTCTATTGCTATAAAGTATCAAAATATCTTTTATCAATTGAACATATGTGAGTCATCTTATAAGTGCATTCCAACAGAGGAAGAATGGGAGATGGCAAGTAGTATATGTGAGAGATTGGCAATGTTTCACAAGTTTACAAAGCTATTCTCAGGTACCTCATACCCTAAAGCTAATTTTTTTTTTCCAAGGTGTGTAAAATAAAAATAGCTTTGAATTCTTGGTTTACAAGCACAAGTGATGTGATTAGGAGTATGACATTTAAAATGTTGGAAAAATTTGATTGTTACGGGAATGTGATTCATGGTGTTATGGCCGTGGCAACCATTTTGGACCCAAGATATAAGATTGAATTGTTAGAATATTATTTTCCACTAATTTATGGTGATGAAGCTAATAATGAAATTCAAAGGGTTAGAGATATTTGCTATGAAATGATTCGTGACTACAATTCTGGGAGAATGGGTAGGGAAGGTACTCATGGCCCTTTTGTGGGAGAGGATCTGCAAGTTGATGACTCCCTTATGGACTTTGAAAGATATCTTAGTAAGGGGGAAAAAAAGGTGTGGGAATATTAAATTTGAGTTGGACCATTACCTTGAGGATGATTTTTATTTTTTTATTTTTTTAGAATACTAAGTATTTTTTAACACACACGCACACACAGGGAGATGGGATAAGGTATTTAAGAAACTGACAGTGGTATATTCCAAGAACCATGGATGATTTAATGCCAAGAATTGTGGATTTTGATATTTTGGCATGGTGGGAATCTAATGACCCTAGGTATCCTACTTTGAAACTTATTGCAAGGGATATCCTTGCCATTCCAATGTCAACTGTTGCCTCGGAGTCATCATTTAGCACAAGTGGTTGATTGTTAAGTCCACATCGTAGTAAACTTCATCAAAAGACTGTGAAGGCATTAATGTGTGCTCAAAATTGGTTATAGGCTAAAATTAATGGTAATTATATTTACTAGTTTAATTATGCAATGATTTATGTTGTTGCATTCTTTATTATGTTTTTCAATTGTTTGATTGAATTTATTTTACTTTTTTTAAGGCTTTTCATCTACTATTGATGGAACTAAAAATACATTCCAAAACATCCGGAATGATTATGATGATGAAGAAGAAAGTGAAGATTATTTTTGAAGAACTAGGAAATTTTTATTTTGTTATGTATTAGTAGTTTGGATTATTTTGTTGTGTCATACTATGAGATTTTTGTTTTTGTTGTGATATTGTCTTGTTAAACACTTCAATAATATTATTAAGTTTTTGCTAAAAATTGTTTTGATTTGATGGGATAAATTTATTTGTAATTTCAAGTATATTTTTATTAATGAAATAAGTAATTTTATTTAAAAAAATTGTAATATGTGTAGGGAAAATTAACAAGAAATGGAGTTTTACAGGGTGGAGCAAGGTTTCACAGGGCCCTAAGGGGCGAGGATAAGGCAAGAAAATTTTTTCCGTCATACGAGGTGGTGCGGGGATGGGGCAAGACAAAACCATGCAGGGCGGGGGCGAAGACCCCATCATTCGACCTTGCCTTGCCCCCATTGCCAGCCCTAGGTGGGAACAATTTTTGAGTGGCTAAGGGCTGTTTAGTGTTGTTTAAGTATTGGCGTTCAAAATGTTGTGAAAATTGTGGTTTAAAAAGAGTTGTGACTTGTGAAAACACGTGTTTAAAGTATTCATAATGCGAAAAATAAATGTGTTTAATACCATATTTCAAATAACATATTTTAAAATGTGAAAAAAAAAATTTGTGTGTTTGGTATGTGTATGCTTTTTTTTTTTTAATTGATAATTGTTTAGTAAAAGATTACTATTTTATTTAGGGAAAAAAAAAAAAAAAAGGAGAGAAAGACAAAGAGGTGGGCCTGTTGGAGAAAAAAGAAAAGAGTTTAGTCTAGTCCATGGGGCCACAATTTTCAACTTGTTTACATTACAAAATGACCATTTAACAACGTTACTTGAAAATTAAAAACTAGTATGAATGAGTTTTCAAAATATATGTTTTGCATACTGAACGATTTTAGACCCCTTAAAACAACCAGATTGGTTAGCCTAGATTAATTAGCCAAGTTGTTACTTAGTCAAATTATGCAATTCTAGGTTAAAGCAATCAAATAATCATATCAAAATAATAAAGCAGCGAAATAATAAAAGACACAATGATATGATCACCCAGGAAACCACACGGTAAAAACTTGGGGAGGATTTGACCTAACTATCCTCAAGGTGAACCTGAATCCACTATGTGAAAAAATCGAAGTTCATACAGAAGGACTACAATCTCCACGCTTGACTTCCTAATGCTACCCACCAGTAAAACTTACTGACACGACCATGTGCAAGCTGCGAATCTACGGACTCCTTCTTTCTTAAATTCTTCAATCAGCTACAAGTACCCACGCTTGATATTCTTTAAGTTCTTGAATCTGCAACTGAATGATCATCAAGGTTTTGATAATATCTCCACCTTGAAAACCCTAAGTTTTGTGTAAAGGAAAGCTCCTCAAAGATCGCACAAGAGATTTACACAAAACAGCAATATGAGCAACAAAGGCTTAGAGAGGTTTGGGTACAAAACCCTAGATACAAAAGAGGCACACTCTTCTCTCTCTCTCTCTCTCTCTCTCTCTCTCTCTCTCAAAAAGTCTCAAAAACGTTTTAGGGTTTTCCTTATATATAGGAGTGTTTTACTTGAACCCCAAGATGTTTAAATAGATTTTGGGTTGAACTAGAACTCTGCAGAAAAATAAATCTGTACGTGGTTCGATCGATCAAGTCTAATTTTCGATCGATCGAGCCTTACAGATTTAGTCCAATAAATCTGCAATCACTCGATTTCAGTTTTACAAATAAACATACTTTGAGCAAGTCTAAACAAGACTAAACATATTGTTTTGATCATGGTTTGCCAACATTACACATTAAAGTTCTAAATACATAAAATCCTAAATCTTTAGAACCTAACAAATACTCTAATTTGATAATTGTAACTCAAACACCCATAATAAAAACATCGCTACCCTATACCCTTTTTTTTTTACCAACAATTTTTAGTATTTAAATACTGAAAACTATTATTTGAGCCTGGCTGCCAAATTCACTTCTACCAAACCCTTTTGTTGTTGTGTTCGCTAAGGAGCATATGCACTAAGGATAGTGGATTATTGTTTTTTTTTTTTTTTTGAGAAACTAGTAGATTATTGTATAAACATCCTATTTTGTATTGGTTAATAAACTTGAACCCATAGTTTCAAATGATAACACCTAGACATGATATATTAGTCAGCTAAGATCATTCTTATTAAGGTGAGTAAAATTTTTAGCATATACCACTTCAAAACCCAAAATTTTAGCTTTTAACAACTCATTTTACAATACACTCAATATCAAACCTTCTATATTTTTTACCATTTCATTTAAATAATATAAACTACTCATTAAAATAGTAATAAAACAACTCCACATAAAACTATAGCAACCAGCCAACCCCTTCCTCCACCACCGCTCCACTTGCCATAAACACCATTGTAGCAACCACAATCCACCATAGCCACCACCACCACAAGTCATAGCACCACCGTAATAAGTCACAACACCACCATTGTAGCAACCAAAACCCATCACACACACAAAACCTAGGATTGGTGACCCACGACCCACGCCCCACGCCTAACCAAAACCACTACCACAAACCATAGCAAAAAACCCACCACAAAACCTCCATCACCACCACCCACCCACCCCGATCTCAACCCCAACAAAACCCACCACCACCCACCCACCTCGCTCTCAACCCCAACCAAAACCCACCACCCTAATTCGAAGACAACACCACAAAACCCAAAATCGGACCAAATCTCAACCACCATCGGAGATTCCAAAGAAGAAATCAAACTGAATCTCAACCATAATCCACCAAATCAGACCAACAACATCCATCAATCGGAGCAAATCTCAGCCATGATCCACGATCCACCACCAACATGATCCATCAGTGAGAAGAAGGAGAGAGAATCGGTGAGAGAAAAAAAAAAAAAAAAAAAACCCACTATGATAGAGATTGGCTTGCCTTGACGCTCCGGCCTGGGTTTTGTCAAAGAGGGAGGCAGAACGTCGAGTAGAGGGAGAGGGAGAAAGAGAGCAGAGAAGTGGTTGGAGGCTCTTAGAGAAAGAATGAGAGACGGAAGAGAGACAAGGAAAAATAAAAAATAAAAAAGCGGGCCCCACGGAATAAAAAAATAATATAACTTTTATAATTGGTAAACAGTGCGGTCTCAAATTTGAGACTATACTGTTCATCAATGCCAAAAATTATGGCATTTACAATACTTGATGTAAGCGTTTTTTTAGAGGTTAGGGTGTCAAATGCCAAATTTGACACCCTTGATAAGAATGCTCTAAGACACTAAAAAGCAAGAAAAGGAGCATAAGTATAGCATGCTGTATGCATGCATCAACCATGTATACACGGCGTCAACTGTGCCTTACACGTGGCTGTCAACTCTTGCGTATGGAGGCCGTGGCTGAAATACTAAAAAATGGAAGGTTTCTTTAAGATACTATTTTGTGGCTAAGCAGTCCTACATTGCTTAATACAACCTTCTCACCCAAACTTCCCCATGTAATGAGGGTCTTCAACTAGTAAAAACAGCGAACTTAAGGAGAGTGGGTATACTAAATAGTATTCAGGATTCAAAGAAAACAATAATAAATATAAATAAATAAACTTTGCTTTCTTTTTCAAAACCTTCTCTCTCTCTCTCTCTCAAGGTTTTGATTGCTCTTTTGTTCTTTGAGTAAGTCTAAATCCTGAGGGGACCGGCCAATTGAGTTTTAGGGCCTGGTAAGTGGTAAGTTCATTTTTAGTTTATGTATTTCCATGTTGTATTGAATTGTTTTATGTATCAAATTCACTATTTATTTCCATTTTCCTTTTCTTCTAAAAAAATCCATTTTGTCTAAATTTCAGATAAGTGTTTTGTTTATTTTAGTTTAAATATATGTAGATTACGGTTGTTGGGATAAGGGTGCATACACATATTTTAGGGTGCGTATCTCTTATTGCATTTGTGTGGCCTATATGAGTGATTTAAATTATGTTTTTTTTTTTTTTTTGAGAAATTAAATTAAATTTCTTATATACATTAGGTGGTATCTATTTTTTAAAATTTTATTTAAAATAAATAAATCCAATAAAATTTTAAGGTATTTTGTCTACTTCATGGTAATTATTCTTTACTATCTTATAACCCTATACATATTCATAGATACACTTAAAAATATACAATAAGATGCATAATATAATTCCTATATATATATATATATATATATATAATTTAAATACTATTGATAGTCATTTTTATATTTTGTTAACTCTTTAAAAAATTTTGTAAGGATATTATTAGGTATAAAATGTAAATTATCATTTTTTTTAAATTATTGTGAAGCTTTATTTTTTTTTTTTTTTTTTTACAATTCATTTATTTTAGACTCTTTGGTTTTTGTAATTAATAACTCACTTGGATAAATATTTATGGTGTGATCCTACATTTGATTCTAAAATTAAGAAATAAAACTCTTTAAAAATAAATAATTTAGGACATATGGCACAAAATTGGAACTCTAATTTTGAATTGTAATTTGAGTTTCTCTCAACTTCACCTATTATTATATATATAGATTATTAAGTAATTTGAAATCTTTGATTTAGTCTTCAAGGTAGCAGCTAGTCCATAGATGTCCATGTCATTGTACTCAACTTTGAAAATTATATATGGTGTACCAGAAACTCTCTCAAAGTCAAGAACAAGATAGTGAGCTCAATCAACTTTGCTCTACTTGGACAAATTGAAGGAACTATTAGAATTTGATAAGGAAGTGCGGCCAAACCTAGTGGTAAGCAAATGGAGACCCCCAAAGGTGGGTAAATATAAAGTTAATTATGATGGAGCCATGCTCTAGGATCAGAACTTGTCTAGCATGGGAGTGGTAATTCAAAACCATAATGGTCTCATCAATTACTAGGAAACCTCAAGATTGGGACTATGACTCACCGAAAATTCTTACCTAGTCCCAGACTAGTCTCAGCCAATAAGAACAAAACATGTAAGATAAAAATGCTGACATCATTTAAATATTACAGCTCATCAACAATGGCTAAATACCGGTCTTCCCGTTAACTTTCCCGTTAGCCAGCTATTTTCAATAGTTCTTGACCAATTTCAAAAGTTTTTGGGCCCACCTCAATTTCAAATTTCAAATTTCAATCCACCTGCTTGTTTCTTATATTTCATTTCTCCCAACATAAAAATGAAAATCACTTTCTTGTAACTCTCTCCCAACCGACATAGCCATGGTCTCATTGGTTTTTTCACTTTCTTATAGCTCTCTCCTAGCCGACACAGCCATGGTCTCACTAGCTTTTTCACTTTCAAACTCATATATATATAGTCATACAAAGTCTTTCCAAAATCAAAATCCTCCAAACAAAAATAGAAGAAATTGGAAATGAAGTTTTAGAGCAAAAAAGGGATGAGCTTGAAAGTGAAAACAAGAACCGAGAAGTTGTCCTTGGAAAACTACCTCGATTTCGTTCTCTCTAACAAGAAAATCGATCTCACCGTCAACTTCCTCAACCAAGTCATCCCTCATTTTGCTCTCTCTTCTTCTTCCAATTTCATTATGCTTTTTTCATTTTTTGTTTATCACTGAAACCTTAGAAATTTATCTCTCATGTTTTGTGTTTGATTTTGTAGATCATTAACATGCACGAGCTCAAAAAAATCCACAAGGTTCAAAAGGTGACAATGAAATCGCACTCTCTAATATCTCTTTCTCTCTCTCTCTTTCTAAGTTACTAAACTTATATATTAGTGTTAGCCTTTGTTTGATTGTTGAGAAATTGGATGTGTAATCAATTGTAAATGTCTTAATTAACCATTGTTTCCATTGCTGTACAAAATTTTTTTCTCCTTTCAAAAGCTCAAAAGATGTGTTACACTTTTACTCAATTAAGTGTTGTTTTATGTTTTTGTCTATAGTGCTCTGAATCATCAATGAAGTTCTTAGCCTCTGTTTGGTTCCAGAGAAAATAGAAGGAAAAAAAAATGTTGATAAAATAAAATAAAATTTATCTTTTTCTATTTGGATATAGTCTTATGAAGGATTTAGTTGCTCCTTATGGAAACTGACTAAACTATTTGATAGAAATTAATATTCAAATTTTGAAGTTGATCTTTATCCATAAAGGAGTCACTTAGCATTGACCTCTAATTCAATTAGCAATTAATTCTAAAAAAGTTAGCCTTTTGAAAAATACTTACTATTTAATGTTTGTGTATGCTTAATTTCTATAGTTCTACTATAATTTTCCAGTCTCTCTTAAGCCTATTATTTCGTATTGAGAAGGCTTTTAGAAAATTTTGCCTCATTACTTGGTTAGTTGGACTTTAGCTTTGAATCTATGTGATGGGGAGTTGCATTCTCAAATTGCCAAATTGGTGCTCAATTGTTATTTGTGCTTTAATGAAGGGGAATGAAAATTTGAAATTGGTGCTCAATTATTGTTTTTGATTCTATGAAATAGATGCTCAATTGCAAAAACTTGATGCCAAATTTAAGTTGTAATCACCATTTTCATGGAATCATAGGTGCTTAAAGGTGATTTTGGAAGGAGCATTAACCATATTAGAAACATATCAACGGGTGTCTACTACCCAACTTTTGGCCTGAATACATGACCCTCTGTTTGTAGTAGGTGGGAATAAGGGAAAAGCTTGGGGTTTGTTTATTTCTATTCATGATGTATCCTTGGGAACAAGCTCAACTAGCTTGGGACCTTTTCTTAAGTTGTATACTTTGTTTACTTATACATCAATAAAATTCTATCTGTTATCTCCAAAAAAAAAAGTGTGTAAAGGGTGTATTTGTGGAATATGAGAGCAGGAGTTTTGAGAAGCTGCCAACCTCAATTAAACCTAATCCAAGCAAAGCAATGCAAGCAGTCTAGAAGTCATTCTTGATAAAATATGCTGGAGGCTGAAAAATAGAGAATCTGTGAAGATTGAACAACCAAGGACAGAGACAATGAGTAGAACCGTAGAAGATGCAGAATTTTGCCATTGTTTTATCCTAAATTGTATTTCCAATCAATGAAAAATAATGTTGTATAATTGTATTCTATGTACCCTATGTACATTCTTATTCTTATAGAAATTTTGGTGTTGGTTGTGTTTCTACTTTCAAATAAACATTAGTGATTTCTAATTTTCATCATGAACAATATTTGCAATAAAATTAGGAATATCTTCTAGCCATATGACCTTATCATTCACGAATTATGCATGTCTTGCAAATGTATAAGGTGCATAATTCATATCTCTGCATGTATGCTAAAAGGACCAGCTTCTTACCTAACTTGCTAGGTGTCTTATATTCTCTATGATGTAACCAATAGCTATGAATAGTGAACACTATTTACATTTGCAATAAGCATCAACTACAAGTTTAAAGCTTAAGATGTTATCTTTACTCCTTTAAGCCTTAAAATAAGCATTGTATAGAAGTTGCAAACAAAAGATCAATTTTACTATAATGTAATTACAGTCTGAACTTGGAGCCAAATCACCATTTGTACACATGCTTTGTTATGACATGAAATTTAACCTTGAGCGTAATATTGATAATGCAAACTACAAATCATGGTTTTCTACTCCAATCTCATACTCCTATCTCCATTAACACTAAAACTATAGTTAATACATAACTTTCACTTGGCAACAAGTCAAAATAAATCCAAAGAGAACAAATGTACTCCTCAAAAATAAAATAACAAACAAAAGAATCTTGGTGTCATGATAAATGTCACTTGGCTCCAAGCCAATAATTTGTGTTGGTTTTGTGAAGTTCCTAGAGTTCTTGGCTGCATGATATCATCGGTCTTCCCACTAGAAACATATAAAAATCATATTAGCATATTAAATGGAACAAAAATGAATACATTAACATTCACAAAAACCATTCTAATTATTTTGTATTGATTCAATAACACTTAAAAACCAAACCCCAATTAAAATAATCAATAATGAAGTATACCTTTGGAACTCTTTTATCTAGAGACTTCTAGATTGCCCCAACCTTGCTCTTCTACATTGTTGACCATGTTTTGTTAAAAAAAAAAATAATATAAATAAATAAACCATTGCACAAAGTAAGTCATCCTAATTAGGAACAAGAAATAAGTAATGAAATTGATAATGCAAACACACCACAAGAATTTTCAAATTTACTTCTTGCATATGTGTGACATTTGATTGCTTGGATCTATACATCAATGAGTTCATTTGTGAGGGAATATAAGTCGTTGAATTCTATAGAAATCAAAATATAAGAAAACATTATTTCAAAACAAAACTCTGTACACATGTTAATACATAAATGATAGATATTTTATTTCATTTCAAATAAATAATCAATTGTGTCAATTTACTTGACTAAGTTGCATTATACCATTAGTACCTTGCATAATAGTTGTAAATGGTACATTTACACAACTCATTTCCTATATAGAGACAAAATTCATATTTAGATATTACATCAATAACCAAAATTATGATCACATATTATAAATATTCTAATTTTGTAAATTAAAGGATGCTTAATACTTGAGAATAATTTGTCCATGACATGTAAGATTGACCATGTGCATTATCACTTGTAAATCCTAAATGAGAGTAGGGATTTGGTGGTTGGTATATAGCTCGATTGTATGAGCCACCGAATGACACATTTTAATTTTCTTTGGAAACTTGTATTTTTGCTTTCCTATAAAATTGCACATTAAAAAAAAAAATCAAATATAATAATAATTGTAAATAAAAAGGTTTATTAAAAATAAAAATAAAAATATGGCATATATTTAGTATAAGAAAATAAAGGAATTTCTTACATGAAGAGGATGCATCCGTAGATGATTTTGCCTTGCGCTTCTCAAAGTGGCTTTAAGTCTATCGTTTTGTAAGCCTTTTGATTTCACACATGGTGGATTTAACACTGACACATGATTTGCTAAGCTAAGCATTTCATCAGTTGTATTATGCTCCACAACTTCATTTTCTTCCAAATTTGCATTTGAACCCAACTTTGATGACCCTCTTTCGATTTTTTCATCAAGTCCTAATAATATCTTTTGACAAATGCTTTTAAGGCTATCATCCCCTTGGCTTTTGGATATGATTGTACTAGCTATACATAACATGCTATTACGCCACACTATCTCGGCCTCTTTAGCATTGCCACTTGAATGATTGTCTTGTTCATAAGCCATCATCCCTTTCTTAGCCTCCTTTGTCCAAACATTTTAAAATGTATTGACTTGGAATTTTAGTCAACATTTTTTAAATTGAAGACCCGCAATGCATGACAACAAGAATTCCCAATGACTCAAATTTCTTGCAAGAACAATAAATGTTGCTATTGAAATGATCAAAATGGACAACGCGTACTTACTCTTTCATTATCTTCTTCTTTCACCTCAAAGACATCAATTGTATCTTGACAATCAACTTGCTTCCACTCTATTGCAAGACTATTAAGGAATTCATAGTCAAATAATCTAAATATCTTACATATGTAAACTTGAGCTACATGACCCAAAATACCACTTTCTTAACTGCTCTTTGCATGGCGCCTTTCTTTCATCGAAATCTTCATTAAACTCTAAAGAACGCATACTTGCCAACACGCTTTCATATTTAATTACAAAGTTAGTGAAGCTTATTGTTGTATCTACCATATTATTCAAAATATGGTTTGTGCTTTCACTCCTCGATGAAGCTTTAAATTCAGCTGTGAAGCTATCCTTAGTGAATGTAGTGCTCCATTTATGTCAAATTTTGTACATCATATTAAGCCAGTGATGATCTTCAAGATTAAACTTATGCAACATTTTATCCCATGTGTTTTGAAATTCCAATTCTGAATCACAATATTTTTGACACTTGTTCCACAAGGATTGAAATTTCGAATTAGAATTTAACTCTCCAAAGTAGGAAGGTGCATTTTTTGAAATATGCCACAAACATACTTGATGATGTGTGTTCAAAAACACTTCCTCAATAGCATTTGACATGGCTTGATCTTGGTCAGTAAAAGTTGTTATTGGAGATCGATTTCCCATTGAGTCTAAGAATGACTTGAACAACCATTTGAAAGAAGCAATAGTTTCATCCAAAAGAAATGCACATCCAAATATTACATTCTACCAATGGTGATTAACACCTACAAATGGAGCACAAATCAAAATATATCTATTGGTGTGGTAAGTAGTGTCAAATACCACATCTCCAAAACAATCATAATCACAACCCGACCCTTGATCTACCATCTCTCCAAAAAATATTCGTCATGCGATTTTCTTTATCTACTTGAATCGTGAAAAAAACATGGGATCTTCTATCTACCTTTCTTAAAATGATTCAATAAGCTTTGAGCATCTCCAGCACTAATCATCGACATATTTTTTGTGTTCACATGATTATAACAATTTTTTTCAATGAAGTCTACATTCTCACTCCCTCAAACTTCTTCTATTAAATACAAATAAGTATTCTTTGTACTTATACCTACATCCACCATGGAATCAATTAGGGGGTGTGCAAAAAACCGAAGAATTGAAAAAATCGCTTCAAACCAGCTGAACCAATGCAAAATTTTCGGTTCGGTTTGGTTTCGATTTTATTATATAAAAAACTGAAAATTTCAGTTCGATTTTCGGTGGCAAATTTTACCACACCATACTGAACCAAAATATATTATTATATATTATTATATCAAATATATAATATTTTATAAATATTTGACTCTCTCTCTCTACCAGATACGTTGGGGCTATTCTAAAAAAAAAAGGATATGCTTTGGCAGTTTGGCAGATATGCTTTGGCAACTTTGCGTTGGGCAGTGGGCCTCCAAAGTCCAATCCATCATTTCATTGTAAACTAATTCAGTGACTAAGTAAACTAAGCTATCAAATGATTCAAACTAAGTTATCAAGTGACTAAGGAAACTAAGTTGCAGTGGGCCTTTTTTTTTTCTTTTTCTTTTTTCAGTCATCAAATGATTCAAAATTTCAAAATTCAAATGATCTGGCCATAGCATTTTAAAACCTATTAGATTAATCACCTATAAATAAACTAACTAAATATCTAATTAAACTAATTAAACTAAAACTAATTGAACTATAAAATCAAAAGTTGGAAAACCTACCCTACATACCCGACCCACACTTTCACTCTCACAGTCTGACACTTTCCACTCTCTAACGTTCAGACATCAGACGGCCTCCACTCCCTACCTCTCACACTTTCCACTCTCTCCCTCTGTCGTCGCCTCCACATGCCGCCCTCCCACGCCGGCTTGATCATCGGCTTCTCATATCCCACGGTGAATCTCTGTCGTTACCCCCACACTTTCACTCTCCCTCTTCCATCGCCCCCACACTTTCACTCTCACGCCACCCTCCTCACGCCACCTCCCCACATCGGCTCTCTGTTTTGTGTTTCTCTCTGTTTTGTGTTTCTCTTTGTTTTGTGTTTTAGGTTTTGAAATTAGAAATCTCGATACCCTCTGACCCTCTCTCTATTTTGGGTTTCTCTCTGTTTTGTGTTTTAGGTTTTGAAAATAGTGAATCTCTATTTTGTAGTAACAACATAAGATCAAGATGTTTATTTTTTCAAGTTTTAATTTTTTATATGCAAAAAAAGTTAGGGTTTTAAAAAAATCAATAACCCATGTGCTTGGCTGCTTGTGCTAGTTGGTTTATTTATTAAAGTTAGCTGATTGCCTTTGAGTTCTGATATATAAAGTTAGCTGCTTTTTTATTTATTTATTGTTGATATATTTTTGTTTATTGTTGTTGACATGCTGTGAATCTATGACTGTGATGTTAAGTTGTTATTTTCTTATTGATGTTATAGATTTGAGAATCAATAACCCCATGTGCTTAACTGTGATGTTGGTGTATTGGTTAATAGTTGATTGTGATGTTGGGGCATTTGTTAATAGTTGACTTTTTATGTTATTGTATACTAGAGTAGAGTGAAGAGTCATTTGTTTTCTTTTTTCTTTTTTGTTGCTAACTTTTATTGTGTTATTGTTATCATTTTTATTTTTTTATTTTATTTTATTGTAGACTAGACTCATTTTGGCATTAAATTTTATGTTTTATTTTTTACTTTTTATAGTTGCTGACTTATTGTGTTTTATTTTATATTGTAGATGAATGAGACAAGAGAAATCCTAGAGGGTCAACACAATGAAGCGGGTCAAGGGGCAACCAATGTGCATGAAGACAAAGGCAAACCCCCACTCCCACCAGTGCAGGTAATATCGGTAAAAAAAATCTTTTGTTTGGGGTCATTTCACTATTATTGGAGGGGGCGGGGGGGGGGGGGGGTGGGGTGAACCTAGGGCAACTTGTAACTACTGTGGCACAACCTATGCTTGTGACACTAAGTTAAATGGCACTACAACCATGAGAAATTTCATACAATCACAATGTTTGAAATATCCTTATAGGGAGGACAAAAAAAACCAATCAACCCTAGCATTCAAACCTAAAGAAGAAGGAGAAAGTAGCGGTAAACTTGTGCCTTAGGTGTTTAATTTTGAGGAATGTAAGAAAGCATTGGCAGAGATAATTATTCTAGATGAGCTATCTTTTAGGTTTGTGGAGGGTTTTGGTTTTAGGAAGTTTATGTCTGTTACCCAACCTAGGTTCAATCCAATCCCTTGCTGCACAACAATTGCCAAAACTTGCTTTAGGGTGTTTTTAGATTGGAAACAAAAGTTGAAAGAAGCCCTAAGAGAGCTGCGGGTCTACCTTACCACAGATACATGGACATCCGTTCAAAATTTGAATTACATGTGTCTCACTGCCCATTTTATAGATAGTGATTGGAAAATACACGCGGATTCTTAGTTTTCGTTTAGTGGAAAATCACAAGGGTGAAACACTTGGGAAAGAGGTTGAGATGTGTTTACTTGATTGGGGGATAGACAAGATTCTAGCTATTACATTTGATAATGTTGCCTCTAATAGTGGGCTGATTTCTTTTATTTAAAAAAAGACTAAGCATAGGAAGGCAACAGTTTTAGGGTATAAATACTTGCATGTAAGGTGTAGTACTCATATCTTGAACTTGATTATTCGTGAAGGGTTAGTTGAAATGGATGAGACAATAGTGAAGGTGAGGAAATCTGTGTGATATGTGAGATTATATGCACAAAGACAAAGCACATTTAAGTTATGTGTGGAGAAGGAGAAAGTTGACTTTAAAAATCAGTTGTGCTTAGATGTACCCATTAGGTGGAACTACACCTATATTATGTTGGAGAAGGCCGAGAAGTATCAAAAGGCTTTTGAGAGATTGAAGGAAGATGATCCAAATTTTCTTATGACAATTAGAAAGGAGGCAAAGGAAGAAGGAAATGATAGACATGAGGTTGCTTGGGGAATGGATAATGTGGATTAGGAAAAGATTAGGATCTTTTCTAAATTTCTTAAAATTTTCTACGATGCAACCTTGCGGTTTTCGGGTGCTAATTATATCACTAGCAATTCTTTCTTTTTGGAGCTCATGTCAATTCATGACACAATTGAGTTGGAGTATGAAAAAGATAGTTATTTGTTGAGAAAAATGGCTGATTACATGAAGAAAAAATTTGAAAAGTATTGGGGGAACTTTGATAATATGAATCACATGTTGTATGTAGGGTTAGTTCTTGATCCTCGATACAAGTTGAGATATCTTGAGTACTGTTTTGGTACTTTGTATGAGAGGCAAAAGGTTGTTGATATGGCAAGAAGAGTAAAGGTTGTTTTGGATGATTTGTATAAATCTTATACTCAAAATCAAGTGGGGAGTAGTAGTGCTAGTGCTGCTGCACAAGCCGAAGGCCAAAAACCAAGTGAATCAATAGAGGGAAATGATTCTAATGTGGTTGATGCGAAGGCAACGAGGATGATGGGATTTAAGAAGAATTTGAAGGGTATTGATTCTTTAAATACCAAATTAGAGGTTGATAAGTACTTGTTAGAGAGTTGTAAAGATGTCTTTGATGATAATTTTGATATTTTTGTTTGGTGGAAGATTAATTCCCCACGATACCGTGTGCTTTCAAGAGTTGCACGACATGTTCTTGCAATTTTGGTATCCACTATGGCCTCAGAATCTGTCTTTAGTACGGCTGGTCGTGTCCTTGATCCCTTCCGGAGTTCATTATCTCCACTTATGGTGGAAGCCCTAATATGTGGTCAAAACTGGCTCCGTCCTTCATCGATTCCAATTTGCCTTCGTGCTGCCATGGATGATGTTGAGGAGTTTGAAAAGCTTGATGGTGGTATGATTAGTATTTGTTATATTAAAAAAATATGACTTTCTATTTCTTTATTTATTAAAAAAAATTCTGCATGTCTATTATTATTAAAAAAAAAAAAAAAATTGAATGTTCTAGATTTTTGGCATATTTATTGTTTTAATGTACATTCTATATGTCTACTTCTTTCTTTATCAAAAAAAAAAAAAAAGAAAAGCCTAAATGTCTTCGATTCTTGGTATATTTATGTTTTATTGTATAAGTGATTTTTTCTTTTTCTTTTTTCATTTTTTGTTTGTAGAACTCGTGAGTGATGCTGCATTAACATGGGAACTAGGCATGTCCACATCAACACCTATTGAAATTGATGGTTGAAGATTTCTCTTTGCTCTTTGGACGGGTGGTATTGATGATGACATGTACACTTTTTGATATGTATAGTTGTACACTTTTGATATGTACGCTTTTTGCTATTAGACACTAGTAGACAGTGGCCTACATAAGTACATATAGATATGGGCATTTATTTTGAGCTTTGACAGTGGCCTATACATAATACATAGACAATATATGATATTAGGCAATTGGCAAAAACATATAGGGATGGCAATTTTCACCGAACCCGCGGGTACCTAGCCCGGCCTGACCTTAATGGGCCGGATTTTACCCGGTCCGATTAAGAATAGGGTCAGGTATGGGTTTTAAAAAAAAAACCGAAGCGGGTCTGGGTTTTATCAAAAAAATTTGAGACCCCACCCAAAAGCTAGCCTGGATAAAAACCTAGTACCCTGAAATTACAAAAATTATATATATATATATATATATACACACCTATAATCTAACCCTAATTCCTCATTTCTTCAACACTCATGCCTCCCTCCCTCAGTTCGACGCTCACTCTCCCTCACTCCCACACTCCCTCACCCTCTCTCTCTCTTCGAATCCTTTCTCAATGTACACACTAAAAGATTAAACTCCAAAGACTCTCTCTCTCTTTCTCTCTCAAAAACTCTGAAAAATTTTGAGTCTTCTAGAAATCTCTGGGCCATTTAGCATTGTAGATGACGAAGAGCCTTTCCACGGCGTCGTTTCGTCGTCTCAATTTGTTACTTTTGCAAATTTTTTTTTTTTTTTTTTTTTTTTGCTTAAAAAGCGTTTGGGGAAAACAATTAGGGTTCTAGAAAAATTGTTCTAAGGTAACAACAATACACAACAACAATAAGTTCTTTTATATGTATGTATATACATTTATGTAATGTATGGATGGGTGTTTGTGCTATGTTTGGTTGATATGAAAATGTGATGAAAGAGAGAGAAAACGAGCTGTTAAATATGAGTTTGATGTGATTTTTTTTTTTTTTTTCAGTTTCTTTTTACTAGGCTAAGGTTTTGATTGTTGGTGCATTGTTTGGTTGCTGAGAAAATGTAAGAGAAGAAGAAAAGAAAAGGAAATGCTTTGGATTATTACACAATTGCTCAGTAAGCATGTAGTTAAAATGTCCAGTTTTTGTTTTAAAATTTTGGATTTTTTTTTAGTGTTTCATTAAAATTTGTTTGGAGGTTTTGATTGTGTGGTGGTTCATTGAATTTGTTGTGATGATAATAATGTTTATTTGGGTTTTGGGTGGGTGAGGGTTTGGTTTATGGGTTAAGGTGTTTGTGGTGTTATTGAGTTTGTTTTGGTAATTAGGATTGGATTTGATTGTGTGGTGGTTCATTGAATTTGTTGTGATGATAATAATGTTTATTTGGGTTTGGGGTGGGTGAGAGTTTGGTTTATGGGTTAAGGTGTTTGTAGTGTTATTGGGTTTGTTTTGGTAATTAGGATTGGATTTGATGATAAGTAATACATTAGGGATGTTGAAATCAGTGAAACTAAGTGTGAAATATGGTAGTGAATTTTTGTACACATATCTTTTACCTGATTCAAGTCTTAAAGCATTTTGTTCCCCCTGTTCTTTCCCTTCATATCTACATAGTTTGTTTAATGGAAGAAATTGTTTATTGTTTTTTGTGTTTGTTGGGAATGCAGAGCCTAAAACAGAGATAGAAGACACAAACACAGACGCAAACAAATCTGATTCTTCCTCGCTAAGCGGCTCTCTCTTGAGAACTGGACATTTTCCCTTCCCAACTATGTGGAAGATTAAACATTTTGTATTAATTTAGTAGCTTTTTGAATTTCTTAGCCTTGTTGGATTAATTTGTTGGTTTGTACTTATTCTAAACTTGTGGGATTTATTTTGTAGCTTTTTAATTTCTTGGACTCGTTGGACTTTTGATAGTTATTTCTTGGACTTGTTGGATTTATTTTATTTTTATGTTTAGCTGGAGATTTAAGTTATGATTTTCTTTAACAGGTGATTTATTGATTTATGATTAATAGCTTATGATTTGGACTGATTTGGCATTTGGGCCACGTTATCTAGGCTTGAATTAGAATATGCAAGCTTGAATGTAGGCAAAAATAAATTTGGGCTTCAAAATTTTTTTTTGGTTGGGCCACGAATTGGGCCCAATCCCTTAACAGGGCCTAGCGGGGGTAGGTCTGGGCCCCGAAAAAAAACCTGTTTAGTAAACAAGCCAAGTTCGGGCTACAAGTCTTGGCCCGCGGGTCGGGTCTGGGTATGGAAAAACTTGACCTAAACCCAACTCGTTACCATTCCTAATGACATATGGCCAATTTATTTTGAGTCTTTGGCCAAATATTAAATATGGACAGTGTATATGTTGACATTGACATTAACATATGGCCAATTTATTTTGAGTCTTTGGTTATAATGCTACTATGTAGGTATTGACATATGGAAAATATGTGGACATTGACATATTACTAATGAATTAATGAAATATGCACTAGTTATTTTATTTTGACTTGTACAATTTATTTTTTAATCTTGTTTGTATTTGATGGGTGCTTGTAACAAGTTATAGATTGGTTTGAGGCTTTGAGCCCTAGAGCAAATTTTTTGCTCTAGATTATTTCTGGATTTATGAATCTGTGTTGACAGGTTGTGTTGGTGCAAATGAATTGTGGACAGGTTATATCATGTTGATAGGTTATTTTTGGATTTTTTTTTTTTTAAGAATCAGGTTATTGTTGGATTTATGAATATGTGATGTGTATTTTAATGAGTATAATAGAAGCTCTAAAGTAGGTTATGAATTTATGACAGGTTGTGATTTATGAATTTGCTATATGTGTTGTATTTTTGGATTTATGAAGCTCTAACAAGTTATTATTATTATTATTATTTTTTTTTGAGGAATTTGCTATAATGTGTATTTTTGGATTTATGTTGAGTAAAAGCAACTTATGAAAAATGTAAAATGCAAAGTAGGTTGTGATTTTTTCTTGTTTGTAAAATGTTTTATGGATGTGTAAAAAGGCCCAAAAATGGCCAAAATAGGAAAGACCCGAATCTGAGCCAAAATGGCCAAAACAGAAAGCTAAAAAAGGCCCAAAAATGGCCATTGCCAAAATAGAGAAGGCCCAAATCTAGGCCACAACTGGTTCCTAACAAAGGCCCAAAACAGGTTTCTAAAAAAGACTTAATTAAAGCATAAAAGGCTATAAAATAAGAGATCTGAATACTGCATTTAAAAAAAAAAAAAAAAAAAAGCCCAAACATAAAATTTTTGGAAAAAAAACCGAAGGCCCAACTGGCCCAAACTCTAGGCCCAAAAACCGAAACTGACCGAAAAACCGACCGAAATTGAAACAAACCGAAATTGATGGTTTTTCAACTATTTCGGTCGGTTTCGGTTGGTTGGATTAAAAAAACCCGACCGAACTGAACCGATTACAGCCCTAGAATCAATTAAACCTGCCTTAGGTTTTGAAATACGACGACCCGATCTTAACAAATGTCTTTCTGATGGTAGTGCAAGTTCATGATTATGCTATAGATTAAATGCAGTAATCCTCCACACATCATTTTCAATTGTGAAACAAATAAATACTTTATAGCCAGTTCTAGTCTCTAGTTTCTTCCAATGTTTCTCTTCACAAGGATCTTCATCTATTTTAAATCCCTCCTTAGAACATAGAAATTCACATTGCCCTATGTTCTTTGTCTCATTAAAATATCTAGGCTTTCCTTTCCGTATACTAAAACCTGTTCATAATGCATAATTTTTGTATAAATTGTATGCTTCATCTTTAGTATATGCCACCTTATCTAACAAATTGTCATCACTATTTTCTAGTCGTTCAACAAACAAACAATCCTCTTCAATTCCTTCAATATCACTTGAATTGCAAATAACTATAATAATTTTTATGAAAAATATAAATGTTAGAAATAAAATATTAAGGAATTTACAATACAATAATTATCTTATGTGTGCAATTTTTCATGTGTTCTTAAAAGCTTATGGTATGCTTTATTACAAAGCTTCCCCACTTCTAGGCACAAATATAATTAGAAATTAGACAAAGTTACCAATATAAAGATGAATATATTATTTATTCCTATCATAATACACACACACACACACACACGTAAATTTAGTATATAATAACAAAAAATAAAAAAAACAACAAAAACATATATCACTACACATATTTTATTTGGGGGCAACACCTTTATATATTTTATTTGGGAGCAAACTTATCACAACAAAGCAATAAATTCATACCTCAATACATTTTTATATGTTTTATTTGAGAACAAACATATCACAACAAAGCATTAAATTTTTCACCAAAAAAAAGCATTAAATTCATAACTCAATACATTTTTATATGTTTTATTTGGGAGCAAACATATCACAACAAAGCATTAAATTTTTCACAAAAAAAATGCATTAAATTCATACCTCATTACATTTCTATATATTTTATTGAGGAGCAAACATATCACAACAAATCATAATACATTCTTTAAAAAATGAAACAAAACACAACAAGACAAAATAAATTATACCACTATTACTTTGAAAATTGGGTTCTTCCATGCTTATGTGAACAAGATTTTGTCTCTTTAGACTAGAACTTTTCACTTGATTTCACTAAAATCACTCATAGTAACATTTGTTTGTGGTCACATTGTGCACTTGTTTTTTATCAGCACTAAGGAGTAGGACCCTTTGGCTTTTGTTCATAAGAGTGAGAACCCTAAAAGGTTCTCTTTATCCTAGGTCCTAATTGGAAAACAGTTGGCTAGCTTCTTTTATATATATATCGTTGGGGACTTGAAGACTAGCATTTAGCCATTGTTGATGAGCTGTAACATTTAAATAATGTTAGCATTTTTATCTTACATGTTTTGTTCTTATTGGTCGGGACTACAAGGTCAGCTTGGTGACCTTGTAGTCCCGGATTAGGTAAGAATTTCCTGTGACTCACACTATGCAAAGAATTTAGACCA
The DNA here is from genome assembly GCA_030445155.1 of Quercus variabilis. NCBI lineage: Eukaryota > Viridiplantae > Streptophyta > Magnoliopsida > Fagales > Fagaceae > Quercus > Quercus variabilis. The sequence goes on along the minus strand of CP129455.1, from coordinate 20,927,412 downwards.
AGAAATAGTATGGGTAGAAGATAAGTCTTTATTTGTGAAAATATGGAGGCAGAAAAATTGTCTTGCACTAGTAGATTCATTTTAACCGAATTTCCTTAATTTTTGTTAAAAATTTAAAAAGAAGAATAAAGACAATTATTAATTTTTGGTATAAGAAGGATTAAATATAGGCTATTGTTCAATGATAGGATACTTTATAAGAAGAGCTTAGTGGAATCTATTGCATTAGGAAGAGATCAAATTTAGTTAGATCCTTAGTTGAACAAATCTGGGTGCATAATACCTTTTTAATCCCGCACCCAATCACCTTGACTTTAACATCAAGACATTCTGTCCAAAAAAAGAAATTCAAGACATCAAGTGTCAATTTTACTAACTTCATTTTTGGACTTTTAATTATTCTGTCTCTAAAATTTATATACTTGCCCCCCTCCCCAAAAAATTTACAAATTGACCAAAGAAATCCAACAAATAGATAACAAGAAAAATCTATAAAAAAAAATGCACATATTTGGATAATAAGAAAAATCTTTGGACAAATTATAAATCTAGTCTAAGCAAAAACAATAACAACAAATCAATTACAAATCCTAGCAAAAAAAAATCACAAAAACCCAATAACATTTACCCAATTTCTCCCTCTCACTTGAGAGCTCTATGCCCTTCTCAAATTACTCTACCTTCATAGTCATAGAGACAACTCCTATGTCACATATTGATCATTCCATTCACACATTAATTAGACTTTGAAAATATTAAGACGTGCCAATTGACTTACAAAACTTTTGGTTATAAAATCCTATTATTAAATTAAAAAAAAAGAAAAAAATACAAATAATAATTAATAAATAATGCTAATAAAGCAACTTTTTCAACCTCTAGCATTGATATTCTATTTTTTTTTAATCATTGAACAAAAAACTTTGGTTTCCTTAACTTTGAATCGTGGTTCCGTCCCTAACTCCAAAGACATTAAGCTAGTGAAAGTAAACTTTCTGTAATTATTTTCCATTAAATCCAAATATATCCTATCTTTTCTTCCCCCCCCCCCCCCCAAAAAAAAAAAAAAAGGTCCAAATATATATAACATGATATGTACATAATTTCTATCAAACCATCAAATTTTAAAGTACAATTAATATTATTTATAAGAAAAAAAAGTAGAATTAATATTGTGGATTTTAATAACTCAATTAATAAAATCTCATATTTAATGTATTAGGTTAAATATAAAATTCCATACTTGATTATTTGTATCTATAAAAAAGAGCAATTTTTTTTTTTTAGAAGATATCAAAAAGATCAACTAAACATAGTGTTTTGAGAAATGTCACTAAAAGTCTAAAATGGTCTAAAGGCAATTTAAGAAACGAATTTCTAATCACATATGATTTTTTTTTTTTTTTTTAATTGTTAAACCCACCCTCAGAAAAACCACAAATCTTTCTTCACATTCAAAGTTGAAATCCAATTTTTGCTGGCGAATTACACATTCTCCTCCACACTGAACTCAATCTTCCCTCCTCTCCCAAAATGGCAATGGTGGCCACCACCACCGCACCACCACCGTCTCTGCTAAACCAAGACTCCCTATCACACATAGACCTCTCAACACTCTCCCAATCCGAACTGCACTCCCTCTCCCTCTGCTCCACTTCTCCCTCTCCCTCCACTTTCCCCTCCCCCCTCCTCCCTCCCAAAATCGACCGTTCCCAGTTCAACGAGTCCGCCGGCTCCCGTCGCCAAACCTACTCCCGTCCCTCCATCTCCGCCGGCCACCGCCGCCGCGTCGCCGGCCTCCTCCCCACCCCTAAACTCCCTCCCATCCCCGCCGACGACCCCGAACGCGTCGAGAATCGCTACATCATCAACCACCTCAAGCAGTTCCTCAACCAAGACCCTCGATTCGATCGCTTCGACCAAACCCTAACCCTTCCTTCCATCTCCTCAATCTCCATCGCCGGAGACAACAACAACAACAACAACAACAACGAAAAGGTGAGCTTCGGGAAGAGGAAGAGAGGGAGGAAACCTAAGCTGAAGGCTTTGCATTTGGAGGAGGACTATCGGAAGTTGGAGATTGTGAATAAGAACGGCGTCGTTGTGGACCTCGAGAAGTTGGCGAATGCGGAAGATCCGTTTGGGGAAGAGTTGCGGAGGAGGACTGTGGGGATGGAGAGTGAAGAGGCGTTGCTTGGTTTTATGAGGGAATTGGGTGGGCAGTGGGGGAGTAGGAGGAAGAAGAGGAAGATTGTGGACGCCGCAGCGTTCGGAGACGCGTTGCCCGTTGGATGGAAGCTCTTGTTGGGGATCAGAAGGCGCGATGGCCGCGCCTCCATTTACTGCCGCAGATATATAAGGTGTCAATTTGGTTCATTGTCTTCCTTGGCTGCAATTAGTACTTTAGTTTTGGATTCTTTCGCCTCTTTTAGAATGAAATTTCTTATGAATGTTAGGATGCTTTGCAAATGCTTTGATTACTCTCGGAATTACAACTGATAAGTAGTGTGAAAACTTGATCATCGGATTGCCCCCAACAAATTAGAACTTTAGAGAACTTAATTAGAATTCAACTAGGAACTTGCCAAGTGCCTTGTAGCTTAAGTGGTTGGCACCTCCTTTTGTTTCCACTGGAAAAAAAAGGTGCTAAATATGGAAAATTAAAATTAACACTCGATACAAGCTAAAGTAGCCTATGTTTACAATGATACGTTATGAGTCCCTAACTTAATCATTTGTTTAAGACTAATGTCTCAGACTTTATACGAAGTGATACAAAATAAAGGATGCTATTTAAAATGGAATCTTGCACATGCTACAGTTCCATTTCCCAGAATCCTTTTTTGCTATGTAATATGATGTGGAGTCGTGTTAATTAGGTAGAATGAATGACAATGATTGTTGACATTTCAGCTCTAGTGTAGCTGTTTATTAGTCACATGTGCCATTTGGGTTTAGAGATTAAATTAAAAACCCAAAAAAATTCTGTAACTATTAAGGTTGTTAAATGATTTCTGGTTACTCTGTATCTTTGTTCCCTCTTCTTGCTGGGTCTTAGATGTTCTCTTAATTTATTGTTCCAGCCCTACTGGACAACATTTTGTGTCCTGCAAGGAAGCTGCTTCATACTTGCAGTCCTTTTTTGGTCTTAGAGATGCACAATGGCCCAGTAGTCAGATGGTTGAAAATATTCAGCAGGACTACAGACTAACTTCTGAAACTGTAAGTAAATATTTGTGTAGTTCTTTGGCGTATTTTTAATGTCATTCAATAAGGTTTATGGGGGATGTGCAGCAGCTTGTGGCTGTTGCCCAAAAGGATGAAGACCGAAGGCAAGAAGTCATTTCTAGTTCAACTGCAGCAAGAGTTCCGATATCTAGCGAACAGCCGAAGGAAGCAATGTTATTGGGAATGGACAATCTTGCAGATGTCCAAATACGTGATCTATTTGAATGTCACAAGTGTAGCATGACCTTTGATGAGAAGGATACGTATCTGCAGCACCTATTGTCCTATCACCAGAGGACTACGAGGAGGTACAGACTTGGTTCTTCTGTTGGGGATGGAGTGATAATTAAAGATGGCAAGTATGAATGCCAGTTCTGCCATAAGGTATTTCTGGAAAGGCGTCGTTACAATGGTCATGTGGGGATTCATGTGAGGAATTATGTGAGGAGGGTAGAAGAAGTGCCTGGTACAACTCCTCTTCCAATGAGAATCGAGTCTCCAACCAGGGATGATGTTCCTTCAAGGATCTCAAAAATGGATGCATTGATAGAAATTGCTCAGAATTCTATTCTAGAGACTTCTACTGTTAGACCTAATAATGAACCCAATGGTGGTTCCACTCCTAATCAACTGAATGTTGTTTCTACTCAAGAAATTCCTGCTTCCAATTTTAATAATGACACAAATCTTGGTTCTCCTCTTAGTGGACCAGAAATGGATGATGACTCGAGTGACAGAACTCTGGATCAAGATTTAAATCGGCTAGATGGTGAGCATATTAGCACTGCTGAAAATATGGAGAAGACTACTGATGAAGTAGTGGATTCTAAGATGGATTGTTGTTTGGGTGCCACGACTGTCTTACCTGCTAAAGATCAAAATGCTAATACAAATGAAGCTTTTTGTAAAAAAGACAGTTTGGCATTTGTCAATAATGAAAATGACATTTCTGGGGTTGAGCAGGAGGGAGTTCCTGAAGGCCATTTAGTTGCTCAGTTTGAAAATCAGATTATTTGTGAGGCTAGGGATAATATTAATTTGAGTTGCACTAGCACTTTAGACCATCCCAAGCCTTGTGAAGTTAATAATAATATTGAGCTAAGAGTTGGTGTTGGTGGCATCAATGAAGGGCCATCCAAGAATGTTGTGATGGAAATTGTACAGCAAACTTCTGAAGAAAATATACTCCAGCATGGGGTTTCTGACTCCTCAATGTCCCCAGAACAACTTTTGCAAAAATTTTCAACATTCAATGCAACCTCGGATAAGGTTTGAGGCATTGTTGTTCCAGCAATTAATAATAAAATGAGCATCACCTCTGTGTGTTTTACCTAGCTTTTCTATACCTTTTCTGTTTTGTTAGAAGTCTACTCTACCATACTTTTTCTATGTGGTTGTTGTTAAATATGGTAACCCATATTTTTCCAGTTATTCCGTTAATATGTGAGTCCTGGGAGATGCAGGAATTTATTGGATTGTTCTGTCTGTTTGTATATTGTTGCTTAATTAATTGTGCTTAGATTTTTAGCATGTTGCCTGAGAGACTGTTTTGTCCAAAGGCTTTCCTGTTTGTTCTGATGGTTATATGGTTACAAGGGGTAGTACTATAGATTGGGGACTATGTATCATTGCAAAGTAATATATCATAATGGATAGCTTTTTTACTTATTGAAGTTAGCATTGCTTTTAATTTGAGTGGTTTGCCAAAATTTAACTGCATATACTTATTAATGTACATTTAACATTTGTATATTGTAAATTAGGTTATATAACATAGTTGAGTCATGATGTTCATGTTCTGTAGATGTAAATGGTCTAGCTCCTTCATTTTTGGCAAATTGGTTGATACAATGTGTAAGGTTTCAAAGAACTCTTCTTTTTACCTTCCCAATGTTTGTGATGAAGATGTTCAGTTTTTCCAGTTCCATCTTACAAAATTAATTATTTTTTTATTTTTATTTTTATTGACAGGGAGACCAGTTACACAGTGTTGACCAACGGCATGACAATTTAACTGGGTTTGAGGAGCTGAGGTTGGATGAAATAGAACCTCTTAAGTATAGCACTGCAACTGGGCAAGAATCTCTTTCCTTGCAGGAGGTACCCATGGATTTGACGTATAGCGTAGATATGGAAAGGGAATATGCTTCCTCTGTCCAGTTTGAGTCAGAAGAAGTCATGTTAAATATGGGTGGGAGACATCAGCTTACAACTGTTTGTGTATGGTGCGGAGTAGAGTTCAACCATGAGGCTGTTGATGCTGAATTACAACCAGATTCTGTTGGTTTTATGTGTCCAACCTGCAAGGCAAAAATCTCTGGACAGTACATCAGTGGTTCACCAATGACTTCCCATCGTCTTTGATAAAGTGCATCCTTTTCAATTTGCCACAGGACAAGCTTTCCTTGATGTGGGGTAATTACTATTTCTCAATAAAAAAAAACTATACCAATTAGTAATTAAGAATGTTTCTGTTATATAAATTTTAGTTGTCACATGACTAATCAAAAAATAAATAAATTAATAAATAACATTTTTGTTGTCATACTTATAAGGTATTTTTTTAGGTGTTATAAGATTATTAATTTCTTTTTTTAGTAATTTATAATTTACCCTCTTGGTTCAGCTGAAATTTGGTTTACTAATCTATGGTGGTAAAAGTGACACTTAATCCACTGTGATTCACTCAGTTATCTTTACGTATTAAGTCTCCAATGGGTTGATCAAGAAGTGACACTTTGTCTCCTTGTGGTGTGTCCCTTCACATGTAATTTCTGTCCAACTAAACTGAGGAAGATTGCTACAATGGGGCAGGGTGTCTCTCTCTAAACCACTTGTTGGTAAACTAATTTTGGGCAAACAACAGGAGGGTGTCCTCTTTTCTGATAAGTAGTCACCTTTTTATTTTTATTTATGTTTATAATTCCCTCATTAAGATATTTTTTATTATTATTATTTTAAAATCATTCTTGGTTTCATAGAGATAAGTTTAGAATAGTTATTATAATGTGTTTTTTTATTTTTTATTTTTTATTGATTCACAAGTTGATAGAATTACTTTTGCAATCCTGTTAGTTTCTCATGGAAATGTTACCACTAAGATTGCCATTTTGCTGCCCATTATTGGCAATTAAATAGCAGCTACTAGGTATTGAAAAAAAGTATTTATTGATTTGGGGTTTGTACGAAATTTAGCACTACTTTAGGTTTCTCAATAGATTTTGAATGTTTCTTGTACGTGGCTTGATGTTTAAGGGCTAAATGATGATTAGCTAATAAAAACTGATTGAATCTTAAAAAAAAAAATAAAAACAGATTGAATCTTGATCTGTTTGGTATGAATACCATGAATTAAAGGAGAAAAGAAAAGAAATCACACCTAGGAAGGAGATGGCAATAACATCCTTAATTCTTTAAGAAAAGCTGTTGGAATCTTTTTTTTTTTTTTTTTGATAAACACTATTGGAATCTTATTGAACTCCATTTCTAATCTTGATAGAATGCATAAAAGCTCAAAAAAAAAAAAATAAAAATAAAAAAGAACATCTAAACCAAGTAGGGTACTAATGCTACAAATTCAAAATAAAAAGAAGACCCAAAAAATAAGCAAAAAAACTCATGGGCCTCTGGAATTGAAAAATTACCAGATTACCACTGGCATAGTGAAACTTAAAAAATCTTAATTAAAGGTACTGATAAATCTAGTCAAAAACTATCGAAACAAAATAGAAGAAACATCAAAAACGTAGAAAAGGACTCATGAGTGTCTGTTACATTGCATTGTAGCAAATCTGCAATTTCCCATACTACCCCTAGCATAGTGAAACTTAAGAAAACTATCATTCAAAAAAAAAAAAAAAAAAAAAAAAAAAAAACAGAAATTAAGGAAACTTAAATAACATGAACCAACAGTCTAATGAAAAAAAAAAAAAAAAAAAAAAAAAGCCTAAGAATGTGCCAATAAGGGCCCATATTGGGACTAAACAATTAAATTGCTGCAACAAGGTATGGTTTGAAGAACAACTTCATTGCATGTGGTCTGATATTAGCAGTAGTGGTAACTGGTAAATTAAACTTTCATCTTCATAGTTCTCTCACTTTTAGTATAAATGAAAATGAAAATGTACACGTCACCTATTAAGGTTCACCATTTTGTGTGACCTACATAAAAAGGTTCACTATTTTGTGTTGGGGGAATGTCCTGTTTCTTAGCATAAGTATTGTTTTACTTGTTAGAAGTATATTAAAAACTAATGGCTATGTTAATCATCCACTTTTTATCTAGATTGAGGCATGTCAAGAACTTTTGGTTATAGCACAAAAATTGAGTTTGGAAACACAAGTGAAACAGCTACCCTTCCTGCCCATGATTAAATATTGATAACCTTGACCCTGACCTCTTTATTTTTATTTAATTGTATTATATTAATTTATTTTTGAAGCCCATGGCTGTATGAAGATTTCACTCTTTACATACATGGGGTTTCATCCCAAGAAATTTTACCAGTGATTCAGAAATTAATGGAGGACAAACCTTAATAGTGGAACTAAGCTTCCTGTGATGAATATTGATTGGGTAATTCAGGAAAGTTATCATAAAGGGTTAAAGGATGAAAGGTTTAATGGTGTTGGTTTTAAATCAAAATATAGTTTGAAATTATAATGGGAATATATTGCTCTAATTTCTGGACATTATGGTAGGATTTTAGTGCTAAGCTTACGCACATGAAGTTGCTAACAGTTTCAGAGGTCAGATTTAAGGAATTAAGTGAGTTTTAAAAAGTGCTGGTTGGTTGTGAGTGAGATACATGCAAATAATGCGATAGAAAAACAGACAAGGAGAGAAAAGTCAAAATATCTTAAAATATCATAAGGTGTCCACTGCCGAGGAGATAATCCATTGTGTCATAATTAATTACGCCAAGCTTTTAGCCTGGGGCAACTGATATAGTCAATAAAAAATGCTTTGGTGAGAGGTTCTTCTGAGTTGGGTTTAATGAAGGCATGAAGTGGGCTTGTGAGTTTTCAGGCTTTATTACATTGATGTAAGGTATGGTTGTTGGATACAATTGTTTTGGCATGATAGTTGTTACAGTGAGGTTGCTTTGAAAATATTTGTTCAACTTGTTTCCCATCATTGACAATAGGGAAATGACTAAACAACCATATCCTCCAATTTAGGCATAAGTTGAGGATTTAAGTTTGATCCCCATTTTGTACGAGCAATTTGAGGTTGGTCAGTGGTGTTTTGATTGTTCTTCAATCAGGAAACTAGCGAAGGAGAAGACAAAATACATTGAAGGTTAATGAGAAATGTCAGTTTGTATTTGTTTTAATTTTAAGGCAGTTAGAGTGTTGGACTGTGGAGTGTGGGGGGACCTTAAAAAGGTCCGTTCTCTTTTGGGAACTGTGTTTATAAATCTTTGACAAGTGAATATTTATTAAGGAAAGAAATTATTGTACTTTTAGAGAGAGAGAGAGAGAGTAATTGTAGATTGGTACAGTATGATCAAAGCAGCAGTAAGATATTGTATTGTCTTTTACTACACTGTGCAATTGCAGATATTTTTGGTCACTTGTCTTCTCTCCTTGTGGCATTTAAAGAGTGACAAGTTGAATGGATACACTGTGTGGCCGCTGGAGAAATTTTCAGTGAAAGAGTCCAAGAAAATAATTTTGGCTTATGTGGTAGTATGTTAGAAATAGTTGTAAAAGATTTTCAAAATATGTGAAATTCTCAGTTGGACATGGGAGATGCTTCTAACAGAAGTATGTGTGGCGTGTTGGTGAATCGCTCAAAATTATTTTCCCTAACTTTTTTGAAACTGTGGTTAATAGACAAGCTAGTGTTGCTGAATGTGTGAATATGCTTAATGATATTGACCCATTCGTGTCATACTTTTTCATGGGCCTTGAATGATTGGGAGCTTGAATCCATTGGGTTTTTTTTTTGTTACTCTTTTCTCATCTCATACTTCTTTGAGAGGCATGGATAGGATGTATTGGACTTAATACAAGAACCACAAATTTGATGTGAAATCCTTCTATAGGGATTTACAAGGAAACTATAGAGTGGTTTTACTTGGTGAGAAATTTGGAGCACCAAAGTTCCAAGGAAGGTGTCTTTTTTGTTTGGAAAACCTCCCATGGTAATGTACTTACCATGGATAATCTTTGAATCTGAAAGATTACAATTGTTGATTAGGCTGTATGTACAAAACGGATGGGTAGAATATTAATCACTGTCTTCTTTGTGCATCGCTAGGGACCTTTGGCTTATGGTTTTTTCTGTGTTTAGTACCTCTTGGTCGTCCCTTTTTTCAGTGAAAGACCTTCCAGCTTGTCAGAGAGGAGCTTTCAGGGGCCATCAAAGTGCTGATGTGTGGAATGCTATTCCTCAATTTCTTATGTGGTACATTTGGGAGGAACAGAATTCTTGGTCTTTTGAAGGGGTTGAATCCCCATAGCTTCAAATGAAGTTTTCTTTCTTAGATCGATGTTTGATTGGTTAAAGGCCTTAGGGAATTTCAATTGTTCTTTTCTGTAATTTATTGATCTTTGTAAATTTAGGTGTTTTCTTGGTGTGTAGCTCTTGTACTACTCCCAGTATGTGCCTGGGCTTTGTCCTTTTTCCTTTAATATAATTTTATTATTTGTAAGAAAAATGAAACACCAACTTTACAGGGCAAAGTTACGTGGTCTAGTGATTAGGAACAGGTGTCTCTAGTCTGTTATGCTACAGTCTGACACTGTTCCAACTCAGCCTTTTTAGATTATTGATCAAAGCTGCCTATGGAAATGCTTGAAGATTGAAAGCCCAAAACCACGGTATATGCCAAGAGCCTTGTGGCTCAATTGGTTGGCACATCTTGGTGTGTCCATGACATACAGGGTTCCTCCATCCCCTGCGGTAACTATAATTATCAAAAAAATAAAAAGGGATAAATAAGTTGCATTGCTTGACAATGACATTTCTGTAGATTCCTAACCAATAAAATGTGCCCCTAAGATGTCAAGAGTGTTGCTAACCTGTGCTCTCAGAAATGAATCCATGATTCATGGCTGATCCATATCCTAATTTCCAAATTTTGAAATGACTCCATCCCTTTAGGGAGTGATAAACTGTCTCATAGGTGATGTCCAAGACAGTAAGGTTCACTTGCCTGTGTTGAAAACTTGGGTTTGGTCATTTGACTTTGGGTACTGTAGAGCTTCAACTGAATTATCTTCAGTTTCTACTGATATATTATCCAGTTTAACTCTGTTTGGTCTTAAGTTATTTTGAATCTTAGACTGATTTTTTGGAGGAACTTTTGTATGCTTTCTGTGTCCTTAAAATTTTCCCTCCTTGATAACCATTTTGTTTAAAAAGAAAAAAAAGTTGCCTTCCCCTGTCCCCTCTCTATCCAAAATGTTTAATTCGTTATGCACAAAAGAATAAAAAATTGAGTGCAAAAATTGTAGGAAGTCATAGTTACTTCTTCTCTAGTTGTGTATACACTCCTTATGTGTCATAAGCCTAGCTTAGTGTTCCTAAAGATTATACCCCTACTAAAACTAGGAAGGCACTTTCTGTGAATCAAATATAACTCAAGCTAATGAGAAGAAATTTCCAATAGCCTAATGCATATCAGCTCTGACACCAATGAACCCTGGGATTTTACTTTCTCCAAATTTGACATGAAGATATTTTTTTTACCGCATTCAACAAACGGTGTTTATGGGCACACTTGTTGGAAATTTTACTACAATTCATAATGCTAACTTAAGCATTGATTAACTGAAATCAGAAAATCCTCTGGAAACTAAAATCTGTTTCCTTGCTTTATCTTTGGTAGAAATTTCTTCAGCATTAAAGCATGCTCACAACTCAAGCTTTGCACAAAAATACTCAGACCTTGCATTCTAAGAGACTATGCTGTCGAATTATAAACTGGCTCTGTTGAAATGAAGCAAATGCTAACATGAGGGCGTCATATATATGTATCTAATTCCAGTGTTTAAATCTATTTTTGCCACAGCTCTCGAGTTAGTTTAGTGTTATCACTTCTTTAGAATGGTAGGACTACATATCGTGTTATTGATACTAATGCTGTTCTTTTTCAATTTTGGCAGCAGACTGGTGGCTGAAAGATGCTTATATTGGCTCTGTTAAAAATTTTGATGGCATTCTGGGTTGCGATATGTCTGTATGTGGTTTCTAGTTGCTGGGATTAGCTATTAAATCTTAAGATCGTAGGTTTGATGGATATGTCTTTGTTGCATCATCCTTATGAAGTGAAAAAGAAACGAAGGCCAGCTGTTTATATGTAGTTGATATACCTTTTGTTTTTCTACTCCTTTTAGGTATATGAGAAATTTATCTGTCTACAAGCCAGGAAATTTAGTAACACTAGCATCTATAAAATAAATAAATAACTAAAAAGAGAAAAGCTTATTGCAGTTGTATAATCCATACTATAAAATTTAACCAGGTAAAACACTGGAAAAGGGAATGTTCTTGGTTTTGTGGCCTGAGCACAGTAAACAATTTAATTAATATTTATATGATAATACAAATAAAAAGAATAAATTTCTAATATTTGACAATATTTACTCTATAAGGTCTGAGTAAACATTCAAGTTAGTTAACAACTTAGAGCAGTTACACTAGTTCGTGCATAATAGAGAGAGAAAAAAAAAAAAAATACTATTTAGGATTTACACAATTTTGCTTAGAAATGACCTATGTTAGTTCGTGTAAAATTATGTAAATCTACAAGTTTGCTAAACTAAGAGCAATTATAGCAATCATGCTAAAATAGAAAAAATAATAAAATTTATACAATATGGCATAAAAAGGACCTGCACTAGATTGTCTGGACTTTTGTAAATATACAATTGTATTACAGTAACTATGTATATTTACACGGTTATTTTAGCTTTCTATTATATTATTTTATTAATTTCTACATTTTTTAATATTATTTTCACTTTCACTTTTCATTCTCTCTCCCTCCCCCCCCCCCCCCCCCCCAGTCGTTCTTCTCCTTCATAGTCATTCTCCGTTTTATTTTTTCTTGGCAATGCAACCTAGGCTAGATCTTTGATGAGCGATTTGATTTTTGTTTTTGGGCAGCCTTGATCTTCTCCTTATGGTGTTGTCCTCCTTGACTTTGCGTCTCTATTGGGCAGTGTTGATAGATTTGTATATAATTTTCAATTTTAGTAGCCCATTTTTTATTGATTTATTGTTGTGAAAATTTTTTTGTTACCTAAACAAATAGGGTTTAATATTGGAGATTGTAAAGAATTGGATATGGTTGGGCGTGATTATCAAATGGGCATCATTGATTTGGTTGTTATGGGTAGATTCTTTAGCTAATGTTGTTTGATGATAAGGGATGACTGATGTTGTTTGGTGGAGGGGAAGTGAGAATACGGTAGAAAGGAAAAAAAGACAAAGATTAAAATATAATAAAAATACAACATTTTAATAAATTATAGTGTAAATTACATAATCTAATGTGGTTCTTTGAAAAAGTGGTGTGTTAAATAAAAAAGAAAAAAAAAGAAAAGGTTCTTATACTAAAATAGACAACAATTTTTACACAAATTGATGTGAATACTTTAACTATGTAAATTTACACTAATACTGTTAATTTTGTATTTAATTGTTTAATCTTTCTCTTACGTATCTTGAGGATGAAGAAAGAGAGTGAATAGTAGTTGTTATGTGTGAAAAAAGATAAACAATTTTAAAAATTAAGAAAAATTGATATTTTAAAGAAATATAGTGTAAAATAGATAATCTAATGTAGAGTGTTTTGAAAAGTGAATATTTAAAATATAAAAACTATGTTTTTATACTAAAATAAAATTTTTTGCACGAGTTGATGCAAATGTTCGTAAAAACAAGTTCAAGTTTTTCAACCAAGCATTTATGTATCTTAGAAAAAGCTTCTTCTAAGCTGTAAATGGCCAGAGTATTAACATTTGGTTTGGAAAACCAAACATGGCTCTAGTTGAAAAGAAAGTTGGCTTTTTAGCTGTAAATGACCGAAGTACTAAAAGCCCTCGGATACAACGTATCACAATTCTTAGAAATGATCCGATACGGGTTTCAATACACTCCCACTTGACACATACAATTTAATCCAATCAAATCTATATATATATATATATATATATATATAATAATAGGTGAAGCAAAGAGAAAATCTAATTAAGTTTCAAATTAGAATTTAATTAGAGTCTAATTTTGCTTTATGTGTCTCATTTAATTTAAATTTTAGAATTTTTATGCTAAATGAGTTAATTTAATGTAAAAATTGAATTTCAATTAGAGTTTAATTTTACACCACGTGTCCCATCTTATCTGAATTTTTAAATTTTTGTGCCAAATTAGTTAATTTAGTGTAGAAAACGATAAGTCCAATATAATAAACCATAAAAAACATAATCATATAACTAAAAAAAAATTCTAATTTATAATTCATCTATATATATTTATATATTAATAGGTAAAATTTAGAGAAAATTGAATTAGAATTTTAAATTATAATCCAATTTTGTGCCATGTGTCTAAATTTATGTGAGAACTACACCATAATTATTCACTTAAGCTTGTGTCATATGTCTACTTAAGTTTTTTAATCTTTGTATTAAGTAAGTTAATGAGTGCAAAATACTAAGAATCTAATATTAATAAACTATAAAATTGAAAAAAAAAAAAAACATATACTCAATAAAAATCACCACACGTTTCTCAATAAATAAATAAAATAAAAATCACTACACATTCTATCTTATTAAAAATTAAAAAAAAAAATGATCACAAATAGTATTAAATTTAGATAAGAATTTTTATATGTTAATAATTTTGTTTACTTTAAAAAAAAAAAATATGACTAATTATCTATATTTTATAATAAAAAAATTGTTTAATTTTAAATGCACCCATGCGTTCGCATGGAGTTACATACTAGTTCATATAATCTCTCTCATACAATTTTTGATGTCCCTGTCAAAGTTGACATTATATTGCTAATTGCAATGCTCTAAAGTCATAAAGAGGTTTGATATCAATTCAATCAAATCCATACAATCCAGAGTATCACACCATATCTTCTCAACTTCCTTTTCTGTTGGTATGGTGTGGTGGGAGACAATTTAAAAGTTGCCAACCACTTTCAATATTCTTAGCATGGCTATAATGATCTTATGTTATGTTCTTTGACAATGAAATTTATTATTTATAATGTCCATAACATAGCCTTAAATCCCCATTTTGAAAATATACCCAAAATATCTACAATATTTTCTGCAAAAAACAACACGTCGATCTGCATACTGGCAAGACATTCCGAAACCAATAGACTGCAATGTCAAAATCATATTGGAATGGTGAACAAACAACAAAGGCATCAAATCAATTTTTTTATTGCATTTCAAAATATAAGAGTGAATTTGTTGCATCATGTACAGAAGCATTCCATGATTTTCATCATAGTTAGCATAGCATATGATCATAAGAATCATTATAGTTTTTCCACAACAGTGTTCGTCAATGGTGTTAGTAGTCAGGGATTGTGCCGGATTTGGTCTTGCCTCTAAAGTTTGTCTACCTTCATATTCCATCTCTCTGTTGTCACACCTAGGCCGGTGTGGTTTCTTTAAGGAAAATACATATATATGGGATTTTAGCATTTAGGTATATTTTTAGATTGGGGAAGAGGAGTCAAGAAGGAGAGGGCTATTATCTTAAAGATGGTCTTATGAGATCACCCTCTCACATCATGTGACACCCCTACATATTGTGAGAGAAACGTCTCTTTAGACCTATTTTGCACAATGGAAGGATGATTATTTATGTAAACTAGTTCAGTTTTTTGTATGATGTGCGGTGCAACTTATTATTAGTTTTCTCTAATATTCTAATAAGATTTAGTTTAACTAATTGACTTCTCAATTTCTAATAAAGACATTTAGGATTTAGATCGCTGCCCTCAACTATTGATGTATAAAATTTTTTAAAATAAAATTCCCTGTAAAAAATGGTAATCTTTAGTTATTTTATGGACAAAATAGAAAGACACTAAGATTAGTTTAGTAATTTGATCATCCTATATATATTTGTTTGTAAATTGAAAATTCCATGATGTAGTGATTCATATAGATAGGCATGTTTCATGCCTACTAAAAAATGAAAAAAAATATATTCTTCATTTATTTATTTATTTATTTTTTTTACACTCTTAATTTTGTGTTACTAAATATTTTTTTTCCCCTTTTTGTTGGACATTGTTTCAATTGTTGCAAAAACAACTAAATTTGAGCAAGAATACCATATTTCAAATCAATTGTTCCTTACATTAAAAAAAAAAAAATCAATTTTTTCTCCTATAAATCTTAGAAAAATGATACTAAAATTTTGTTAAGCTTAGAATAATTAATATAACAAAATAAACATATTTATTCTATTAGTTATCTTTCTAATTATATAGAATAAATATTACAATGTTAGTTATCACTGCTCCCCCCCACCCCCCCACACACACACACACACACATTACATGTCACAAAAAAGAGTTAAGAAATTTAAATGGATAAGATTAATTTTAGTGTTTGTGTCAGTTGTTGACAAAGCAACTAAATATAAGGAAGAATGTTATATTTTAAATCTATTATTATTCCAATTTTCTTATATAGAGTTTATAAAAATAATCATATAAATTCATTTAATATAAATAATTAATGCACAACTATAAATAATTAATATATGTATTTACTCTATTGGCTAATTCAATGAACTAATTATATATATAATATTATGAATGGGATATTTTTATCATTTACCTCACTTGTGGTCACATGCAACTGTTATAGTTTACCACCCAAATAGATGGTGGGGTTCTACTTGCAGGGTGCCGTAGTTGTAAATTTTGTAGTTTAGGGTAGATTTCTATAATTAACCTTGCTTTACCCCTTTAATTTTGACAATTGGATAGATTTGGGTTTACTTTTTTAGAATCTCTACAAATTTTTTGAAAAAATTGATAATTAGGAAAAATGAGAATTTGAACCTTTGATGCTTTATTTGAAGATGAGAAGAGGTGCTAACTAATTGAACTACAGAATTCTTGGCATGAAATCTCTTCATCCTACTCCATTTTTGGCCCAATTAATAAATTTCTTTTGCTTAATATTCTAGCTCCTAATGAATTTAGCATGCATCATCTAGTACTTAATTAGTGGATTTGCATGTGTCGTTATAAACTTATAATCCTTGCGAGACTAGGCTTTAGTCTTATTCCAATGGTAGTGACCTACATCTCACACAACACAACTCTATGTACATGTAAAAGGAATAATGAAACCGGATTGATATTGTGATTCTGTGATTGTGAATGCTTGTCATTTTAGTAATTAGCCGTCGATGTATATGCCTTGCATGACCTAGTACTTCATTTGAAAAGATACCTATGGGATGCCTTTGCATAATATATTGATTAGAAAAGACCCGTGCTTTAGACTCACCAAGAAATTTTTTTTTTTAAATCTTTTATCAAACGGGATTATTATTATTATATCTTGTACCAATGTCAAATAAAAAAAAAAGTTAATAATGAACATGTCTCACACAAATAAAAAAAAAAGTTAATATTGAACATGTCTCACACAAGAACATCTATGCATACATTATATTTATTGATGCATGTCACAACTCTATAGAGCTTATGCCATTTGTTGAAATTTTATTATATTTATATATAAAAAATTAACTTTTTTTTTTTAACATAGTCTTACACAATATCATTTTACTAAAAGTAATTTTTATTCATTTATTATAACGCTCTATTTTATTATTTAATTATAATTATAATTTTGAAATATTATTTTTAGTTTACTTATGATTTTTAATAAATTGCACGGAAATAATATTTATTTTATAACAAAAAGTGATGCTTAATTAATTCTTCTAAAAAAAGTGATGCTTAATTTTAGTAATTTGGACCGTTTGGTAGAGGAGTTTGAGTAATGTAGTTTGTAATTTTTTGAAATACATATGAGTAAAAAAGTGTGTAAAAATATGTGTAATGTTGTTTAAAAACTGAAAATAAGTTATTTAACAATTTTATCAAACGGGTCCTAATGCATTAAAAAAAAAAAATTAAATAAATAAATAAAAAAGTCTATACCAATGCTTTCAAAACGCCAGAATAATCTAGCCAAGTTTATTGTGATGGTTCAATACCGGTGCTAGAAAGCGCCAGTATAGCCTAAATGGACCTATGCTGGTACTTTCTTGGTGGGTCTATCCTAGCTTTTTGAAAAGTGGTGCTATAGGTTTACAACCAGATCCGCCCTGGACTAGTTTACATTTTTCTAATTATTTACATTGAGCTTTTTATTTATTTTATTTTATTTTTAGCTTTTGGTTAAGCAAAAGTGCGAATGAGAATCTAAGAGACCAAGAAGAAAGGGAAAGCAATTGTCAGCCACCGAATAAAGGTTAAGGCATGTGATTCTTGCTTTCCAAATTGAGAGAGAATAAAGTGAAAAGGGCGTTCAATTGGACGCCAACGGTTCTGCACCCTTGGTATATAGATTTTCGTGAGCCATGATTATGGCATTTTAAGGAAAATTATATTTTATCCTATTATTTTATAGTTTGAGTGTATTTCAAATTAAAATTTCATAAGTTACAAACCCTATAATTTGTGGAATTTCAAATTATTCCTTATAATTTCATAAATTACAAATTAAACCGTGAACTTTTGAATTTGTTTCAATTCAATTCATCTCTTTGGGTCTCTCCATCACTGATCTCGTTTCTTAAAATTTGAATCGAAATTGATTTAAAGATTCATAATTTTAATTTTTTGTTAGCATTTTCTTACGTTTTGGGCTAGTATAATCTTTTTTGTGTATTTAATAAAATCTGAATTAATTGGAGAATATTTTACTAAGTATTTCTTAGATTAAATAATAGATAGCGATGATCATGTATTGTAAATATTGGTTATTTTAGTGCACATTGTAATTAATAGTATGTATTTTAATGTTGGGTATTTTTTTTCTGGTCATAGGCCTTTAGGTCTATTTGTTTAGACTTTTCGGAAGACTAAAATGATGTTTTTAAAATTAAAAACTCTGCTTTACAACCATTACTCTTCAAAGTATTTTTAATAAACGTTTATTTTAAATTCAAAACACAGTTTTCCAACAATTTACACATACACACCCTTAATGGGACAAACTTGTGTTTTGAGTTTTGATAATGGAAAGGTTCTTACTTTTTACCTGTTAAAATATTGGTTTGGCTTATTAAAATTCAATATATTTTGATTATATGTATATGTTGTGTTGGTGTGAGGTGTACAAAGTAGGGAATATGATCAGAGAGTGAAAGTGTCTTGGTGTAGTTCACCTTCCTCACACAAACTCCATTCTAAATATTCTTGCAGCAACATCGCCTGCTTGTTTTTGTTCTCATGAAGGGCTCTCCATCTTTATCATCAGGTGTGTTATGTCGGCGTCCTCATTTATTTGATAAATATAGTGTACGATTCTTGAGAGTTTGGTAAATGCTTCATTCCTTAATTTTGTTATGTGGAACCCAGTACAAATTTTTTCTACTTTATGTGGAAGTTAGTACAAGAATTTCGACTTTTTAAACTTATAAATTTTACGGTTTAGTTTGAAATTTCTCCTAGACTATTGGGTTTAATTGATAACTTATAAAACTATATAGTTTAATTTATAATTTTCATAAATTATAATATGTAAAATGTAATTTCGTCTACATTTTATTTTACTTAAGGGAAAAGGAAAAAAACAGAAAAAAAAAAAAAAAAAATTCTTGGCTTCGGGTTTGGAGCTTTGCCCTATAGGAAGACCAACCTTGCAAAGCACTAGCTTTCTTTATATTATTTCTTTTAGAATTAAATTCTTTTCTGTTTCTTAGTACTAATTCATGCCCCTTTAGTTTTTTTTTTTTTACCCAAACATTAAGCAATTGTAGCTCTTGTAAATATAATTTTTTTTAAACAGGTTAAAAAAATATAATCACTTCTATATCTTTTTCTTTCCCCCTTTCACATTTAGCAAATAGTCTTTAGAGTCAGCGTTATCAAGTATAAATAATCATACACAAGGTTTGCATTCATCAAAGGAGAAGGTGTGAATTCAGGGCCGCCATTCGTACAAGCTTTGTGGTCGGTGTAGGGCTCTGAATATAACTTTTCTACAAAGTTATGCTCTAGCATTTTGAAGGGTGTCAATTTATTAACCGTTATATCAATAAGCAAAAGTCATAAGTTTCTCATTCTATATATCCCCGCCGAAAATAAATTATGCTAGATTTCATGCATATTCAATGAATTCGGCTCAATAAAGAGTGTCTATATAGCTAGCTAGCTCTTTGGCCAGGAAAATTTATAGGCAAAAATGGAAAAAACAGCTACCAGCAAACGGTGCAATACACAATATTCATTAACAAAACCGGAGTCAAAATGCAAATGTTTTGTCCCAACAGGTGGGCAGTCAGGTGACAACCAAGAACGGCATCATCGGTTTTCACATTTTGTTAGAAATTTTGCTGAGAGGTTCAAGAATAAGTTGTCAAGCAGTGGTGAAAGCACGAATGTTTCTTCAATGAATGTTAAGCCATCTGGTGAAAGCACAAATGCAGAGACACACCCAAGGAAGAGGGCACTTCTTTGTGGGGTTACTTATAAGAATAAGAAATACAAGCTCAAGGGAACTGTTAATGATGTGAGGTACATGAGAGATTTTTTGATGAATATATATCGTTATCCCGCAGAGTGCATTCGCGTCCTCACAGGTAATTACCAATTATTATTTGTCTATATGATCTGAATATTGGTGCTTTTACACACATACAACATATATGCATGTATGCCATCCACAAATTTCCTAAATTTTAATACAAACATATGGACTACTATTCCCTCAATTGTTTCCTTCGGATATCTTTCCTTATTGTTATGTCATTGTTCACATGTTTATTGGAGTTTGCACTCCCTTGAAACAAGCCAACAAGAACTAAACAATGCAATAGTTTTTGATATCTGACACCGAATAAGCCACCCAAAAAAACATATACTCTCATATTTCAAATAGGAAATGGAGATTTGGACCATGATTCTCCATAAAGGAAACTAAACAGTGACAGTGAGTTATAAAACTCTTAATTTGGTAGGATGTTTAGGTACTTGCTAGCTATAAATTGTGTTGGTCTGGTATGGTTGCATTGGTTAAGTCATAGGCTCAATTATAAGCCGTAGCTGATGTAAGCAGGTTGTAACTAAGAGATTAGGTTGTCTGCACACGCTTAAATAGAAGTAGTTAGTTTGTTAGTTGATGGTTAGAACCTGTTAACAACTAAGCAGTTACTCATAAGCTGTTACTGTGGCCTACTGCAATTGTATCCATATAAGGAGAGTCCTGCACTGGAATGAACCATATATGATGATGAATAATACTGAATTAGCTCTCTCTCGGAGGCTTAACTAGTCTTTACCTCACCATTAAGCACTTAAGAACTCCTTTGTTCATATCATAGGACAATTTTAAAAGCAGTTTGCCTTTGGACACACTCAAATCTTGGTTAAACCTATACCCAATTTTTCAACATATATGTTTGATTGTCAACTTGTGGCAGTGGTTGTAGTGGGAGGCACTGATGGGCCGGTGATGGCGGTTAAGGTAGATTTAGTGGCAAAAACATGGTGGAGGTAACGTCTATGGCAGTGGTGTGGTGGTGGTTATAATGCCAGATTGAATGGAGGTGGTGACTGGTGAGTACACAAAGGAACTAAAAGAAAATATTATTTATTTATTTATTTTTCTAAAAAGCGGAATTTTTTTTTTCTAGTTCTCAGAATTAGAAAACTTTTATTCTCCTATTTTGGGTTATTTTTTGTTGACTTTGAAAAAATATTTTCGAAAGATTTTTTGTTGCATTAAACATTATAAAATGTTTTCCATGGAAAAAAAAATGGAGTGTTGTAATTAAAATATATATATATATATATATATATATTTTGATAAGATGTAATAAAACAATTTTTTCTACATGATTCTAATCACCTTAAATATTGAACTTTGTTTGTTCTTTGGATTAGTAAGGTTATCATCTCCAGTTGATTATTATCATGCATTCCATTTTATATTAATGTGTGTTTATCAAGTTAGTAATATTTCATTTATTAATTTAATTTTCCTTTCATTAACTATGTAAAAATTCTATTTAGACCCTTATGCAATTTATTTAATAGAATTATTTATTTATGTTAAATCACCCAATTGCTAAGTAATCCTCATAAATATGTAGTTCACCACAGTAACAGGAATACCAAATCTTAAAATAAAAACAATAAACACAAGCCACAATTTGTTATTGAAGTAGAAAA
Source organism: Quercus variabilis (assembly GCA_030445155.1). Lineage (NCBI taxonomy): Eukaryota > Viridiplantae > Streptophyta > Magnoliopsida > Fagales > Fagaceae > Quercus > Quercus variabilis. Next base: position 20,905,765 of record CP129455.1, on the reverse strand, counting down.
TTATATATAGAATCTTTTCAAAGGAAAACTACTCTGAGAATTTAATCCAACAAAAAAGTCACTAAGGAAAAATGGTTACAACAATCTCTTATGATAAGTAAAAAAATTCTTAAGCGAACCTCAAATAGGTAAAATAACATTTTTCAAACTATAGGTAAACAATGTGCATTCAAGCTTAGATAAAGGTGGTTTTATTATAATTATCCCTTAAAAGAATGTTCAAATAATGTTTTTACTTTAATTTTTGCCTCTCAGCTAGAATTCTGACATTTATCTCATTAATTTATTTAGAGAAAATATATTAGAAGATTAAGCTCATCAAGTTGGTTCTGGGATCATCAGGGCGAAACTACTCAATGAGTTGTGGGGGCCATGCCCCCCAAAATTTTCAATAATTAAAAAATTACCCTTAAATTTAGTTCAAATTTTCAAAAATATATAGATGGCCCCCCAAAATGTTTCATATAATTCTCATGTAGTACTCTTAGATTGGATAAATTTTATGTTTGTTATTACTTTAGCCCCCTCTCTCTTAAAATTCTAGTTCCTCCCTAAGGATCATGATTTGGGAAATCACTAATCACAATTGTACTATATCTCTGAAAGACTCTTCACAATTAGAACTTCATCTACTAACTTCCATGTAAAGCCTTCTTTGTTGGATTCATTTTTTGGTTCATGCAGCCAAGTTGTATCTCCCTTGATAACTAGTTGATGTGTTTTTTTTGCCCCTTCAACTTATAAACCATAATTTGTCATTTGTTAAAATATTAATGCCATAATGCAGAAGATGAAAAAGAAGATATATTTAGTCCAACGAAGAAAAACATACAAGAATCTTTGAAGTGGCTTGTGGAGGGTTCAGAATCTGGAGACTCATTGGTGTTCTACTTCTCTGGACATGGCTTACGGCAACCTGATTTCAATGACGACGAGCGTGATGGGTTCGATGAAACTATTTGTCCCGTTGATTTTATGCAAGAGGGCATGATTCTTGATAATGAAATAAATTCCACCATTGTTTGGCCACTCAAGAAGGGTGTCACACTTCATGCAATTGTTGATGCTTGTCATAGTGGAACTATTCTTGATCTGGAGTACATATACAAACCAGAAACGTGAGTAATTTTTTCTAAATAGTAAAAGTAACTCACAGAGTATTTTTTTTTTTTTTTATAAGAACTCATAGAGTATTAACTATTAAGAGATGTCACATGTTAATATATTAATTAGTGATTAGACATGATAATAAAGATCAATTATCATTATTACATAAATTTAATTCTTGCTTTATCTATATAAAAAATTGTAAAGCATCGACGATTATGAAAGTTCGAGGACTAATTTATAATTAATAGTTGGAAAAAACATCATGACACTGTTTCTATACAATACAAATTGTAATTGTGACTTTTTCGCTTGAGAATTGCAGAAATGATTGGGAGGATAACAGTGCTCCGTCAAAAGCAAGAAAAAGTACAAGCGGTGGAATTGCAATTTGTCTCAGTGCTTGTGACGATGATAAAATGGCTGCCGATACCACTGTAAGAAAATTTCGTTAATTCAATATTCCAAATTTCTTTTTCTATTTTTTATTTATGGTAAATCACTTCCAATTTTATAGCTTATAACTCTGTCTTTGGCCATATAAGATTAAGAATAATCATAACTATTTTTTCGAAAAAAGAATAACCATAATTAGAAACATATACAACAACGATAACAAATAAAGCCTTATTTTCAAAATTTTCGGGTCAATAAATCCTCAATAGATTAATTAAAATCGGTTATATGTATTATTTTTCCCCATGCTACTCTATTTATAATCATACTATTTGTTACTTCTTTAATTACCATGCATGTTCTATTTTATTATATCTACTCTCTCTCTCTCTCTCTCTCAACTTGGATAAACTTGCTCTTTTTTATTGATGCACTAGTCACTTTTCTTCATTTCAAACATTATATTACCTATATTCTCACTTCAGCTATGGATGGACCTAGGAGTTGAAGATAGGGGGCTAGAGTATAAGGAAAAAAAAAATCATTAAACTCCAAATAAGAATTCATTTAGTATTCACAAACTAAAAACAAAGACAAAGAGACAAAATCATTGATCTAATAATCCTTAATATATTACTTACCAATCAACTCCGTACACACTTTTCATAACTTTGCCAAACATATTTAGTAGTCTTTTAATAATTAGAATAGTATTTATTTATTTATTAATTATGCTTTTTTTTATTAGAATAATTAAGATAAAAATAAGATAAGATGAAAATTAATAAGAAGTAATAAATATGAGGTAGTGACATGTTGGTAGACGGAAAGTGGGGTTTAAAAAAAAAATTGAACAATTTAAAATAAAAACTAATGGGTAAATCCATAAATGAAATAATCAAAAGCAATTAATTATTTGCTAACCTGTACCCCATCTTTTTCCCAAGTCCCAACTGCTCCTTTTATTTTTCCTCCAAAAAAATTTTTTTGTGTGAATTTCAATTGTTAATATGGTTGATTTTTTTTTGGGCTGTGTTTATTTAGATAAATGATTGTTGTTGTTTGGACTGGGTTGTGATATTGTTTGGGTTAGATTTGGATTATGGTGTTGTTTGGGCTGGGTTTTAATTTTAATTTTATGGAGGGCAGCCAACCTTTTGAAAGCAAAGGGGCCGGACTCTATTTTTACTTGGGCCCAAGTTGAACATGGGTATACTACATACACTATTTATTTTTCATGCGTAGAGACAGGAGGCTCGGGCCCCTTGGACCCCTCGTAATAGGCATCCTCTGTACAATCATACAACACTCTTGATGGCCTTTTCCATTTCATCCATCCTACTCTTATCCTATGATTCACATCATTTTTAATCTCTCCAATTTTTATATATTATTGGTCCCAGATATCAAAAATTATTGCTCTTTAGTATCTCTTAACCATCAAGTCATACCACCTATTCTTTTCCATTTCTATTTTTACTAAATTTACAGTCCATGTACTCTATTTTAATTTAGTTATACTTAATCAAAAGCTTTTAGATTTCAGAGCGTCTCACCAAATTTCTAACTTGCATCAACTTCATTTCTAATTTCATCTACTAAAACTATATCATTTGCAAAAAGCATACACCAAGAGACTTCCTTTTGCATTGATTTAGTGAGTTCATTCATCACCAGTGCAAAGAGATATGGACTTAATGATGATCTTTAATGCAAACTTATAGTAATGAAACTCACTTGTGCTTCTTTCACTTATTTTTACACTAGTTACCACTTTTTCGTGCATATCCATAATTAGTTTACTATACTTTAGAGAAACTCATTTTTTTAGCCAAAACCCACTACATAACCTTTTTAGGAACCCTGTCATATGATTTCTCTATATCAATGAAAACCATATGAAAATCTTCACAGGCTTCTCTATATTTTTCCATTAGACACATAAGAAAAAGATATATATATATATATATATATATTCGATGGTATATTATCCTGGCATAAAACCAAATTGATTCTCTGATATTGGTGATTCACGTCTTAATCTATGTTTAATCACTGTAACCCTAAGTTTCATAGTGTGGCTTATAAATTTAATTTCATGGTAATTAGTACAGTTTTGAATATTTATTCTTATAAATAGGTATTAAAGTATTTCTCCTGCACTCACTAAGAATTTTTTTAGCACTTAAGATCTTATTAAAAATGTTTGTCAACCATCATACACCCACATCACCCAAGCACTTCCAAACTTCAATGGGAATTTCATCCAGTTCCGTTGACTTTCCAGTTTTCATCCTTAATGCATCCTTTGCCTTAGCCATCCTAATTCTTCGAATGAATCTACAATTTCTAACCTCCATTAGGTTACCCAAATTGCTCCAATTAATCATATCTTTTGCATAAAAAAATGTTTGTCAAAATAACTTTTCCATCTCTCTTCAATCTAGTCTTCTTTCACTAACACTCTTTGTTCTTCATGTTTATTGCTCTGAACACCTTTCAGGTATCTTATTTTCAACTATAATGCACCCAACTTGTTAATTTAAGTTATCATAAGCATATTTGGCTTCTTGGACAACCTTTTTTGTCTTCCTCTTAATCACTTTATACTTTTCTTACGCAACATTGTCTCTACATTTATGTGGGCTTCTATAGCTGTTTCTCTTTAATATAATTACTGCTTGAACCTTTGTATTCGACCATCAAGTCATTTTAGCTGGTCACTCACATCCTTTATATATATATATATATACTAGCCTCATCACATGCACTTCACATGTGTGATGAGATTTTTTTTGTAGCCAAAAAAAAAAAAAAAAAAATCTGTATTTTTATTTTTATATATATAGTTTTTATTTTAATAATCTAATTTAATTGTGGATAAAGCAATTTGAAAATCAATAAGAGAGTGACCTTATTTTATAGATAATGTTTTAGTGAGAGTTATAGTTGTATTTTTACCGAATTGTCTTTTAGTTTTGTCTTTACTTAAATTTAGGGGTGTAGTGGCTTTTTTGAACCAAAAAAAGAAAAGAAAAATGAGGATCCCAAACAAAAGAAACCCCTTAAATAATAGTGTGTGTATATATATATATATATGAAATTTTACTATAAAAAAGTTATATATTTATTGTATTATATACTAGCATAATAAATTTGAATTGAGCCTTTTACATTTTTCAAGTTTAGATCAACGAATTTGCATGTAAATATAAATGTTACAAAATTCCCTCCTATCCCAACCCGGCCAAAAAAAAAAAAAAAAAAAAAAATCAGAGTTTAATTAGAAGCCTATTTAATTGATACAAAATCAGAATATAACTGGAAGCTATATATTTGGTATGCAATTGGAGTGTAAACCAGAAGCATATTTGAGTATATGATAAACTTCGTAGGCATTACATTATGAACTCTCGCAGGCAAGATCAAGGAAATGGTTGTAACAAATTGTTTTATTTAGATATTTTAATTTCTTATTATTAATTTGTTAAGAGACTAGAGCAACAATCTATGCGAATTTTTTCTGTCCCGAAGAAAAGCTTTTACAGATTATATAAAACGTGCAGGCTTTCACAGGAAAAGCAATGGCTGGTGCAATGACATACCTTATGATCGAAACGATCAAGAAAGATGCCGAAATAACATACGGACTCCTACTGGAAAGAATGCGTGAGATGGTTGAACAGTTTAACGATAAATCATGTCTCGGAAAGTTCTTACCAAAAGGTTTTTATCAAAGAAAAATACAGGTTGGATTCCCTCGATGCTTACAAAATGAGTTTGGTTGTTGTTTACAAATGTGTTTTTTTTTTTTTTAAATGAACTAACTCTTAGGTTTTTGTAACACATTTAACATAAAAGTTATTAAAAATCATATCTTTTGATAAATACTATATAAATAACCTACCATAAATAAGTAATTTTTCAAACCGACATAAATTTAAATTTAGTTGTCCATTATTTCACTTTGAACCACCTCAAAATATTTGTCCAATTTTTTTTTATTTTTTATAAACACGATATAATTTCAATTTACTGTGTTATTTTTATGATAATTGTTTTTTTATTATCAAAGTTAAGAAACCAATCAATTTATTTATTTATTTATTCATTTTGTGTAAATGGAATTCGAAACTCAGATCACTTATTCCACAGCAAAACAATTTTCTAGTAGATCCCATCTGTCCAATTTTAGAAGATAATGACCACTTAATTCTGCTGCTTACAAAAATATACCCATGGGCCAGTTCTTTTATTTTATTCGAGGTTTAACTTGAACACAACTTCTTTATCTATTTATACATTTATAAAATTGATACTTTCACTTATATATATATATATATATATATATATATATATATGTGATACAAGTCATTTTAACGGCAATTTTATAGGTAACAATTGACAAATGGACCAGTTTGACCCAAAAAAAAAAAATAATAATAATAATAACGGCTAAAATAAATTCATATTAAAAAGGACTAAAATATATAATTTACTCAAATTTAAAGAGAGTAATTTGGATTTTGGACTATAATAACTATTTCCGGAAACTTACCAACTATAAATGCTTGATATAATTTCGTTAGTCCTAATGCTTTGTTTCTATGCATTTGGATTTTATGGAGGAGTGCAGAATGCCCTGCTATCATCGTCGGAAATGTTTGATGTTTACACGAAGAAATTTCTGCTGTAAATCCTGTGTTGGAAGGGTGTAAATCGCGAAGAAATCTCTGCTGCAAATCTTGTGCAGAGAGGGAAGTGAGAATCAAACCAAGCTGTAATTGTAAAGACAAGTGTTCTTTCTAATAAAAAAATGAATAAATTTTGAAAATTAATGAGCAGTTGCCACTCTGGCTAATGCATGCCCTTTACAACTTTTATGCTGATCTAGATAATTTCCGGATGCTTAGTAATTTCATTTGAAAATAATTTTTATTTTTTTAAGACCCATATATAATAATCATTTTGTTATATAGTATTAATGATGTTTCTCATAATATTGTTGAATACTTTGAAACTTAATTTTCTTAATTCATATTTTATAATTTTTCCTTATCCTAGAAGTAGTTTCTCACTATTGAGTGGATTTTCTTTACTTATATATATATATATATATATATATATGATATTGTAATTACATAGTTATTAGAAATTTCTAGGAGTTTACACCATATTATAAATTTAATATTTAAAATAATAAAATAACATCTAGATAAAGGTAGACTTTATTTCTAAAACCGAACACTTCTTCAACCACTTCATTCTCATCATCAAATCCTAAGACCCCAATCTCAAACACTTTGTTCGTAATCTAAATGAAAAAAAAATATATATATATATTTATTTGTGTACCAACATAAAGAGAACATAATCAAACAAAGAAAAATTGGCTAAATATACTTCCATTTATCAATATTTAATCACCTCTAATATGTCTTTTATATCTTTAAAAAAAAAAAAACAAAGAGAATGCTAAAATTCAAGAAAAGTATAAGCTAAAAATGGGAGAACTAATCTTGTATTATTAAATATTTTACACATGAGCTTTGTCTTTATATAGAGAAGTAGAGCACACCAATTAACTTACAATCGTACATCAAAACTGAAACAACAAATTAAAGCATTTGAAACTAATCCTAACAAACCACAACAACTATAATTTATAGCACTAACAAAAGTAATCAAAAAACTATAGGTGGATAAGTACTATACGTAAAAGATACATGAGAAAGAACATAAAAATTATGTGAACTATTTAATTGTAGAGTTGATGGAGAGAACTAACAAAATGATTGTGATTTGTACACTGTTTCACACTATTCCTGAATAGCTGCAACTAAACTTGAGATTGCAATTAAAGTTGATATAATCTTGAATCTTGATTCACAAGAGAGCAAACTCCAAAATAATCATTGTTTTTTACTTTTATGGTTGAGGCTCATACCAATGCCACATTAAATACTAGTAAAAAAAAAGACAAAGAAACCAAGAAATTATGAGGGCTAAAACAAAATCAAAAAGCACCTGACCTATGGCATTAAGACAAAAGACTATGGGTTGGTGTATATAAAGTAGCAGAAGTGCAAAAGGTGAAAAGGGTGAGTGGAAACACGAAAAGTTTTGTGCTTTGTGAGAGAGAGATGAAAGTCTTAAAACAATGAACTCAAGAAAATAAAGAGTTTTAATCTTTTAAATTTTAATTAGTCCTCATCTATATTGTAGGACTTAAGAAATGTCCTAATACAATGAATCTAAGAAAATAAAGAATTCTTATCTTTGAATTTTTTTTTTTATGGGAATTATCTTTTGAAATTTAATTAGTCTTTATTTCTAATTTGGCATTTAAGTGAAGAATTTATGTGAACAAATTCCTTGTCAAAGAGCGTGCTACATGGCAGAACTTCAGATTCTCTCACATGAGATCTCTGCTTTTATATATATTGATGATTGACTGATATTGATATTGATTGATTTTAGAATTAGGGTGTAAAGAGGGAATGGTGAACTACAAAAAAAACTGCACTATCTCGGTGCAAGTGATTACACGATCTCATTTAACTTTTTTTTTCTCCTATTTTCACTATCTATTTTACTATCCAATTTTAATTATATTATTAAAATATTTTTTAATTTAGATATAATTCATAATAAAATTGTGTATCATACCGACATAATACTAATTTTTTAAGTAAAAGTTATGCTTAATTTATTTAATATTTTATTTTAAATAGATAATGAAGGAGGGAGTGGTGGGGTATGAAGTATGAACTATAGAGATGAAACACCACATAACACTAATGTGATTACCACTTGCCAATAACTTTGAACCCATAGTGATGCTTAATTGGACTAATCTAACGAAATGTTTGAAAATATAATGTGCGCTAAATATGGTCCATCACCTTTTTTTTTTTTTTTTTTTTTGAGAATCAAATATGATCTATCACTAAATTTGTATCACTTTGAAAATATTTATTTATATTGAGCTTTTGGTTATGTAAATGCGCGAATGGGAATCCATGAAACCGAAAAAAGAAAGGAAAAGCAGCTATGCTGTCCATCGTCGGCCACCGAATAAAGCATAGGGCATCACATTCTTTACAAAGTGATAGAATAAATTGAAAAGGGGTCATATGGGTTCAATTTGTTGCTAATCATCTAACCCTTTTTGTGATATAGATTTCGATAAGCTATGGTATAAGTGTATAACATTTGAGGAAAAATTACACGTCGAACATTATTATTTGTGACGGTTTCAAATTAATCCTTGTAATTTTTTGTGTGTATATGTATTAAGTGGAGAAGACCTTCCAAAAAAAAAAAAAAAAAAAGTGGAGAAGAGGGATTCAAACCTATTAAAAACTCCAAAATAAATATCATTGACTCATAAGTTACAAATAAAGCACAATAATTTAGGTAGTTTCAAATTAAATGTCATAGTTTCACAAATTAGACATTAAACCATGAATTTTTAAATTCATTTCAATTTAAACAATCTCTTCTCTCACTCCACCACTGATCGCATGGTTCAGGATTTTAATTAATTGAAACATAATTAAAAATTCATAATTTTATTTTTAAGTTATATAAAATTATATGGTTTAATAAGAAATCTCCCCAGACTATTGGGTTTAATTTAAAACATTAAAATATAAATTATAAATTATAATGTTTAAAATGTAATTTTTCAACATTTTATTTTATTTAATAAGAAAAAAGGAAAAACCTATGGATTTGGCACTTTGCCCCTAGGAAGAAATGCAAATTTTCTATACCACTTGTTGTATTTCGTTTTATGTTCCACCAATTATGTTATGCCATGTGTTTGATTTTTTTTTTTTCATTTTAAACTTTGATTATTTTATAAGAAAATTCAAACAAATATATAGTAAATTGTAATTGGTAGAGCATAAAATAGAATACAAAAAGTGGTACAGACAATTTATATTTTGTAAAAAGTCCAACATATTCATTCTTTTAAGCATAAAAGTTTTAGTTAAAAAAAAAAAAAGTGCATAGTTTGAGGCACTGTAAAATGGAAGCAAGAGTCACATGCAAAAAAAATGGAAGCAAGCGTAGTACATGCAATCAGTGCAGCACAGTAACAAAAATGGAGACAAAAATTCATTGTACAAAATGCAAATATAAGGTCTTGGTCCGGACATTCAAGTACCAACCAAGGATAGGATCAGCAGTTGCCACAATCAAGTTGATGAATCAAGGAAATTCACCAATAAGTCGCACAATGCTCCTTTCGCTCGGTGTTAACCTGCACGAAACAAAAGATAAAACCTATCGAAGGACACCGGTGTGGTGCCGGCCAAACACCCTCCGAAGGTTAAGTCAAAAAATATTCTCACAACTCTAGAGTGCTAGAGAGGGTAAATTATGCGTACCTTGGCTTGTGAGGGCATTGGGGCTTTTATAGCAGCATAAGGTTGACATCCCTTTCTTAGCGCGGAAGTCTTTTCCTTATAGGATTCTCCTTGTAGAATCTTAAACGCGATGAATAGATCTCCCCTTTTTGCGGAAGATCTTTACCAAATATGTAAGATTTCTGGAGTCCTATTAGCGCAAGGACTCTATTTGGGCCCTTGTGAGAATGGGTAGAAATATCCCCATGAGGGGCCCAACAGGCCCATAGACAATTAGCCCACCTTCCATCACTCCATCCATGCCCGGCTCGTTCACATTAGGTCCGTCTACTGGGGGTCCGGGCAAATGACGAATCCGCTTGTTAGGGCGTTCGCGGACCATATTCGGTCCGTCCATTCACATAAATCATTTCGAGGTACTTTTGTCCCTTTCAGTTGCCCCCTCACCCGATGGGTCCGTCAAGAATAATGAACGGACCCATGGGGTGACGGATTTAAAACTCGGTCAGGTATTCAGGACACATATGTCCATAAATTTTCATCCGTACACTGCTGGGCTAGGAGTTGATGCATTAAATGGTTTTGCCAAGTGTCATCCTGTCAATGGCTGTTGTTTTGGAACGAGGCGTCGCTTCGTCTTCCGTGCACTTCCCCTATAAATATCAGTCCTCCGCCCCTCATTTTCCCACTTGTTGCTTAGAAGAAATTGTCAGAGCGAGTCCGTCACGTCTGTCAGAGAGCGATCCGTTCACTCACGCATCCGTCACCTGTCAAATCTTGCTCCAAGCTTCTGGTGAGTTTATTTTACACTCGTTCTCTCTTTTCCTCATTATTTGTACTTCTTGCGTCCGTTGTTATTTCCAACCCCGTCAGAGTCTTAGGTTCTGTCGTTATATGTAGGCCATGTCTAGTGCGTCAAGTAACCAGTCGGTCGTTCGCGATGGGGCGGATTACGAAGGGGTATACCCGTCAGGTCCCAAAGACCACGACGTCCCAAGCGAGAGTAGTCCGTCATCATCTTCCTCGTCCTCAACACATGAGGGCCTGGAGATGATCGAAGTCCGAGAGGTATCAGACGACGAAGAGCAACTAGTGAGGTCCGTCGTGGGGGTTGATGGACTAAGGGAGTTCATCTTGCCCCCAGAGTGGACGGTCCACGCCTTCACGTCAACCATCAAGGAGGGTCACTTCAATACCCTTAGGGACCGCTACCAAATTCCAGACCACATCCCACTCCGTCTACCGTATAAGTTAGAGAAATGTTACTACGAAGGAATTGACGGAGTGGGTGTGTACGAGCAAGTGCTTAAGGCTGGTCTGAGGTTCCCATTGAGTTCGTTACATCGCGAACTCTTAAACTATTTAGGCATCTCCGTCAGCCAGGTGTCCCCCAACGCCTGGAGAGTCTTTATTGCCATGGAGGTCCTATACGGAGCCATGTCAGACGGAGAGAGGAGGCTTTCAATAAAAGAGTTCCTCCATTGCTACCGTCCGGACGAGATTGACAAGTCGAGGGGTATGTACAGCTTTGTCCCTAGGAGTCCCGTCCTGAAAGTCATCTATGAGACCCCGGACTCAAATAGGGACTGGAAGAGTCGTTATTTCTTTATGGAAGGAGAGGATTGGATGAGTCATCCAGGGGAGACGAACTTCATGCCCGTCGACACAGTTTGGGGCATTTTAAACTCATCTGGTATGGTCCGTCAGAAGTTACTCCGTACATTTATGTAATTTGTAATGTTTCTAACCTCCGTCTTCTATGGTGCAGTTCGACGGCGTCCCCAAATCACACTTGAGGAATTCAGTTTCCTTGAGAGAATTTTTTCCAAGACAACACCAGAGGAGAGGACGTGGGCCAAGCTCGTCAACCTCAATACTATTTACTGGTATTGTGACGGTCCCGAGCCCACCCAAGCGGCTTTAAAGTACGAGAAACAGACCCGTCTGCGTAAGCCCGTCTACTCTCATGACCCTTTTCTTTTTTTTTTTTTTTTTTTTTTTTTATATATATTATGATTGTTCCTTAATCCGTCATCCTTTTTCAGAGATGGAGGATGCGAAGAGACGGGCAGCCATAAGACTTCAAGCTGCGAAGAACAAACAGGCAGGGACGGACCCTATGGGGACGGGCTCCAGCAAGCCATCTCTAAAGCGGAAACTGCCTGTGAAAATCGACCGTCCACCTAAGCAGCCCAAGGTCTCCTTGGACCCGGTCCTCGGCTTGATGGCTGAGGGGAGTAAGTCCATTACTCCGGCCAAGCACGGCAAGGGCAAGGGGCTGATGACGGGTCAGCCAGGCGAGCAGAAAAAACCACCCGTCTTACTTCGCGAGGATTCCAAGTACGCCTTGGAGAAGCTGTCGTCGATCATTACCACCGACGACTACGAGGATCTTGGGAATCACTCGATGGAGGCGATGGGGGAGACGGGCCTCTTCAACATTGCCCAGGTAATTATTCCGTCGTCCTTAATTCACCCGTTCATCATTATTTCATTTTTTTTTTTTTAACTTATATTGTGCTCATTTATTTCCGTTGTCCCTCAGGCCATGATCATGATGAAAGGCCTTATGGGACGGTGTCTCAACCACGAGACGACTATTGGCCGGATTCTTGAGAAAGCTAAGGCGACGGAGGGGGAGCTGATCGACCTAAAGGCCTGGAAGGTTACTCAGGAAAAGAAGCTGAGGATGGCCGAGACGGCCCGGGATGAGGCCGCTCAGCTGGTGGAGAGTTTGAAAAAAGACTTGGTGGACAAAGACAATGAAGTCCGTCATGCCAAGGAGGAGGCCGTACGCGAGTATCGTGACTCCACCGAGGTTATCGCGAAGCGAAGTCTGGTTTACAACGACGGGTTCGACGACGCCCTCCGCCAAGTGAGGAGGTTGTACCCAGAGCTGGACTTGTCCACCGTCACTGTCGCTGCCCCCGAGCCGTCCACTGCCCAGCCCGTTCAGTCGGAGGACACTAATGCTCTTTTTGATGAGGACGGCCTTGTCCGCGAAGCTCCCATGGATCACACTGCTGCGAATGGCAAGGGTAAGGATGTTGGGGACCGTCCAGATGAAGAGGGAGATGGAGCTTGAATATTTCACTTTGTAATAACTTAGTTTTTTTTTTTTTTTGGTTTGTAAGTGTGGAACAATTTTTAACACCCGTCATATTTACGAGGTTTATATAAACATTGACCGTTCAGCATGTTTATTTTTAGGCTGGGTCCGTTAACCTTCTGTTTTATTCTTCGTGAAATGCATATCTTTATCTTTAAAGTATATTTTCATTCTTAAGTGAGCTCTGTCCTGCTTATCGTGGTACCTTCTTCCATTACTTGTCGTCATCCCTTTGGATGATTTGTGTGACTTGGAAAGACTTTGCATATGAATGGTCCGTTTATTATTGAACATGTCCGTCATGCACAACTTGAAACCACCCATTGGGCCGACTTATTATTGTACTAGTCCGTCGGGTATCTTTGTTTAGTTCCCTTTGCAAGGTCCGTCCAACTAGTGGGCGTTATCCAGGGTTTGTTCATTACGCGGGCTTAGTAGTATCCGTCTATTTTGGTTGACCCGTCAGCTTATGGGCGACGCTAACGGTTCGTCCACTATTTGGCCTAAAGGTTTTCATCCCTTTAGGATGGTCCGTCCATTTCAGGGATAATTAGCTCGCCCCTTATTTGGACTCAAGCTCTCATCCTTTTATTGTGATCTGTCCACTTGGTGGACAGACTCATTGGTCCATCCATTATCTGGACTCAGGTTTTCACCCTTTTGGGATGATTGGTCCGTCTTGTGGACAGCGATAGTGGTTCGTCCATTATATGGACTGGTTTTTTATCCTTTTATGGATGATCCGTCCATTTTATGGACAACCTTATTAGTCCGTCCATTGTATGGACTTTAGTTTTCATCCTCTTGGGATGATCCGTCCATTTTGTGGACATTTTTATTGGTCCGTCCATTGTATGGACTTTAGTTCTCATCTTCTTGGGATGATCCGTCCATTTTGTGGACAGTTTTATTGGTCCGTCCATTGTATGGACTTTAGTTCTCATCTTCTTGGGATGATCCGTCCATTTTGTGGACAGTTTTATTGGTCCGTCCATTGTATGGACTTTAGTTTTCATCCTCTTGGGATGATCCATCCATTTTGTGGACAGTTCTATTGGTCCATCCATTGTATGGACTTTAGTTTTCATCCTCTTGGGATGATCCATCCATGTTGTGGACAATCTTATTGGCCCGTCCATTGTCTGGACTTAAGTTTTCATCCTCTTGGGATGATCCGTCCATTGTTGTGGACAATCTTATTGGCCCGTCCATTGTCTGGACTTAAGTTTTCATCCTCTTGGGATGATCCATCCATCTTGTGGACAGTTTGTGATATTGAATTAAATAGACTAAGCAGGAAAAATTTTGTTGCCTGAAAGAAGTCTTTATAGGAAAATGGTGCCTGCCCCCTTGGGCTTAAAAAGGCACTAGTAGAGAGGTTTGTTCAAAGTAAAAACATAGAAAGGTAAAAATAATTGTTCAAAATAAAAACTACTGAAAACTTTAGAGATGAGCTAGAATGCTTGCAAGGGGTGGATGTCTCTTCACGTTGCATCTATTGGTAGTACCTCCGTAGGTGCTCAGTGTTCCACGGGTGTTGCAGTTTCCGTCCGTCCATGGTTTCGAGATGGTAGGTTCCCCTTCTCTACCAAGATGAGATCTTGTAAGGCCCTTCCCAGTTTGGGCCAAGTTTTCCTTGCGAGGGGTCTTTAGTTGCTCCCATTACCTTCCGAAGCACAAGGTCTCCGATCTGGAAGTCTCTGTGTCTGACTTTGGAGTTTTAGTACTTTGCCATGAGGTTTTGGTATCGAGCTATCCTTTGTTCAGCTGTAGCCCGGACTTCGTCGACTAGGTCTAGTTGTAGCCGCAAAGCCTGTTCATTCTTGCCTTCGTCGTAGCTTTCCACTCGATAGGTTGTTAGACCTATTTCCGCTGGAATGAAGGCCTCGCTCCCGTATGTCAGTCCGAATGGCGTTTCCCCTGTGGGTGTTCTTACCGTCGTGCGATACGCCCATAAGACACTTGGTAACTCATCGGGCCATATACCTTTTGCCCCCTCGAGCCGGGTCTTAATGATTTTGAGCAGGGACCGGTTCGTGACTTCAACTTGGCCATTTGCCTGTGGATGTGCGGGCGATGAGTAGTGGTTCCTAATGCCTAACTTTGAGCAAAAATCTCGGAATGCCTTGTTGTCAAACTGTTTCCCATTGTCGGAGACGAGGACCCTTGGTATCCCGAATCTGCATATAATATTCCTCCATACGAAACCTCTGATGTTTTTCTCCGTGATAGTTGCTAGAGCTTCCGCTTCGACCCACTTAGTGAAGTAGTCGATCCCTACGACCAAGAATTTCAGCTGTCGTGTGGCCGTTAGGAGAGGGCCCATGATGTCTAGTCCCCATTGGGCGAACGGCCAAAGGGTCGTCATGGGTGTTAGTTCTTAGGTTGGTTGCCTAATTAGGTTACCAAACCTTTGACATTTGTCGCAGATCTTGACGTAGGTTTGCGCGTCCTTCTGCATGGTAGGCCAATAGTATCCTGCCCGGATCAGTTTGTGTACCAGAGACCGCGCCCCCGAATGGTTTCCGCAGATGCCTTCATGGACCTCCCTCATTACATAGTCGGCTTCCTCGTGACCCAA
Organism: Quercus variabilis; assembly: GCA_030445155.1. Taxonomy (NCBI): domain Eukaryota; kingdom Viridiplantae; phylum Streptophyta; class Magnoliopsida; order Fagales; family Fagaceae; genus Quercus; species Quercus variabilis. The sequence goes on along the minus strand of CP129455.1, from coordinate 20,890,194 downwards.
ACACCTCAGATATGGTCGTGAGAATCCCCTCTTGTATAAGACGTTGTTGATTATTGTGAATCGTGAAGCCCGGACTTTCAACTTTCTGGCTGCATCCTTGTTGTCCGGGAGCGTGCCTTCCTTTAGATAGGCCATTAGGGGCGTGGTCCAATCGTATCCTGGATTTACTTCCTGCACTTCCATCTTACCGCTAATGGTTGAGGAGTTCTGGATGAACGATAGCACTCGGTCGGGGGTCATCATGGCCACAGCGGAGGCGACTTTGGCAAGCCGATCTGCACATTCATTCTCTTCTCTTGGGATCTGGACGAATGTGACGTGGAGGGAGTCGATCCGTCTCCTGACTTCTTCCAAGTATTTCTTCATTTTTTCCCCTCTGCATTTATAGACGCCACTAATCTGACTGACTATTACCTGCGAATCGCAATGTATAACCATAGCCTCGGTGCCTACTGCTTTTGCCGGGTCTAATCTTGCCAACAATGCCTCATACTCGGCCTCATTATTGGTCGTCGAGAAATCTAACCGGATCATGCACTCGATCGTGTCTCCGTCAGGGGTTTGAATTACCACCCTGGCGCCTCCAGCTAACTTGTTTGATGCTGCGTCCGTGTGGATGTTCCACAGTCTGAGGGCTTGTGGCTCCTGCCACCCCGAATGCGTATATTCGGCGATGAAGTCAGCTATAGCTTGGCCTTTTATTGCGGTTCGCGGACGGTAGTGTATGTCAAACTCGCTCAGCTCTATCGCCCATAGGGCCATTCGTCCGGCTGCTTCGGGGCTGCTCATTGCCCTTTTTAGGGGCTGATTTGTTAGGACGATAATGCTGTGGGCTTGGAAGTATGGTTTCAGTTTTCGAGCTGCGGTTATCAGCGCGAAGGCTAGCTTCTCCATGTGGGGGTATCTTTCTTCAGCCCCCCAGAACCCCCTGCTTACGAAATAGACGGGTCGCTGCGTCCCTTCTTCTTCCCTCACTAGGGCCGCGCTTACTGCCACCTGTGAAGCGGCTAGGTATAAGTAGAGATCTTCTCCTGGTTTGGACGGGCTGAGCAAAGGTGGCGAGGAAAGGTATTTCTTTAGATCCTCAAATGCCTTCTGGCACTCCTCCGTCCACTCGAAAGATTTCTTCAGGATACGGAAGAACGGTAGGCACCTGTCCGTTGCTTTTGAGACGAACCTGCTCAAGGCGGCAACTCTGCCGTTCAAGCTCTGTACCTCCTTTGTTGTCCTCGGTGGTTCAAGTTCTATGATGGCCCGTATTTTCTCTAGATTGACCTCTATTCCTCTTTGGGATACCATAAAACCCAAGAATTTTCCTGCCGTCACCCCGAATACACACTTGTCCGGATTCAACTTCATTTTGTATGACCGCAGGGTATCGAATGTCTCCTGGAGGTCGCTCAGATGATCTCTTTCGAACTGGCTCTTGACCAGCATGTCGTCAATGTAGACCTGTACATTTCTCCCAATCTGGTGTGCGAACATCTTGTCCATTAATCTCTAGTATGTTGCCCCGGCGTTCTTGAGTCCGAACGGCATCACCTTGTAGCAAAGAAGGCCTTGGCTAGTGACGAAGGACGTTTTCTCCTGATCGGGTTCCTCCATTTTGATCTGGTTGTAGCCCGAGAGGGCATCCATAAAACTTAAGAGCTGGTGTCTGGTCGTCGAGTCGACCAGTGCATCTATCCGCGGGAGGGGGTAACTATCCTTCGGGCATGCTTTGTTAAGGTCCGTGAAGTCGACGCACATCCGCCACTTTCCACTAGCTTTCTTGACCATGACCACGTTCGCCAACCACTCCGGGTAATATACTTCCCTTATAAAACCTGCCTCGAGTAGCTTTCTGACCTCTTGTGCTATTGCTCTGTCCCGTTTAGGAGCGAACACTCGCTTTTTCTGCCGGACTGGGGGGTTGAAGGGTTCACGTTCAGCTTGTGGACTATGACAGAGGGATCGATCCCGGGCATGTCTTCATGGTTCCATGCGAAGATGTCTTGGTTCTTCTTGAGAAATGTTATGAGGGCTTGGCGCACAGGTTGGCATGCCAATGTTCCAATTCTGGTTGTTCGCTCCGGTTTGGACTCGTTGAGTATTACCACCTCCAGTTCTTCAGCTGGTTCTGCGATCGTCCACTGTTCTTCTAGGCCCATTGCCTGATGGTGATCTTCCATTTCTAGCATGGCAATGTAGCACTCTCGGGCGGTTGCCTGATTCCCCCGCAATTCCCCAATCCCATAGTCCGTTGGGAATTTGATCATTAGGTGGTATGTAGATGTTACCGCTTTCCATAAGTTAAGTGTAGGTCGTCCGAGAATACCATTGTAAGCGGAGAAGCAGTCTACTACGAGGAACATTACATTCTTAGTGAGTTCTTGTGGGTAATCACCCACCGTCACCGGGAGTGTGATGGAACCTATTGGGAGTACCCTGGTCCCTCCGAAGCTGACAAGGGGAGTGCTCACCAGCATCAATCGGGCTCTGTCTATCCCCATTTGCTAGAATGCTGGATAGTATAGAATGTCTGCTGAGCTGCTGTTGTCGATTAGCACCCGGTGGACGTTGTAATCCCCCACACGTATACTGACGACCAGCGCGTCGTCATGCGGATGATGAAGTCTCCTTGCATCTTCTTCGGTGAATCCTATGATAGGGCTTTCCACCCGTGTGGCATTGGGCCTTGAGCCTGTCAAGTGGACGTTCAGAACCGATCTGAGGTACGTCTTTCGAGCCTTTTTGGAAGAACTAGTAGGTGCGGTTCCCTTTACTATCATCCTTATGTCTCCGATGGGGGGTCTCGGACGCTCGTTATCCCGTCGGGGGGTCGGCTCTTGACGATTGTTATCCGTTTTCTCTTTGTTGACGAATTTCTGCAACTTCCCTTGTCTAATGAGGGCTTCAATCTGATGCTTTAGGTCGTAGCATTCGGCCGTGTCGTGAACATGATCTCGGTGGAAACGATAATATTTGTCTCGCGACCGTTTGCTGGGGTCGCTCTTTAGTTTTCCCGAGAATGTTAGTGCCTCCTCGTCTTTGATTTGCATCAAGACTTGGTTAATTGGGGCGTTTAGGGGGGTGAAACTTGTGAACCTCCCGCTCGGGGGCTTAGGGCGTCTTTCGTCCCTTCTGTCTCTTGTCCTTGGTCTTTTCTGCCCTTGGTCCTGGCGCATGTCCACCTGGCGTTCCCTCTTCTTGGGCCTTTCTTCCCGTGCAAGCAGCGCGTCTTCCGCGTTCATGTACTTGGTGGCCCTGTAGAGTACTTCTGACATGGTTTTGGGGTCGTTTTTGTATAATGAGAACAAAAACTTGCCCTTCCGCAATCCGTTCGCGAAAGCTGCCACCAGTATCTTGTTGTCGGCTTCATCAATTGAGAGTGGTTCCTTATTGAAGCGGGTTATGTAGGATCTTAGCGTCTCGTCTTCCCTCTGCCTGATGCTCATCAAACACGCTGTGGACTTCTTGTACCTGTGTCCCCCTATGAAGTGTGAGGTGAACTGAGCGCTTAGTTCTTTGAAAGTGCTGATGGAATTCGGTGTCAACCGACTGAACCAAACCCTCGCAGATCCCTTCAGTGTAGTTGGGAAGACCCTGCACATGATTTCGTCCGGTACCCCCTGTAGATGCATCAGGGTTTTGAAAGTTTCCAGGTGATCTAGAGGATCCTTCACCCCGTTATAGCTATCTATATTCGGCATGCGAAACTTATGGGGTAGGGGGAAGGAGTTCACGGCCATAGTGAAGGGTGAGTCGGTACGATTGACCAGATCGTCGAGATCACTAGAGACTCGCCCCTTGAGGGCGTTCATCATGACCTCCATCTGTTCCCTCATTGCCTGCATCTCGGCGGCAATATGTGGTGGAGTCGCATCCGTAAGGGATGGCATGTTCACGTGCTGCCTCTCCGGCCTACTCGGGGCGTGGCTGCCCTCAGGTCTCTCCTGATTCCTGTTCGGATTGCTAGTCCCTTCCTGGTCTTCTGGCCGGTTATTTAGTGCTGCAGTCTTCTGGCGCAGCTGTTCCTCTAAATCGAGGTTCTGTTTGGTGTGACGCTCTACGGCGGTACTGAGGGTCCGAACTTGTCTCTCAAGGGCAGTCGTGGGTGGTTCTTCTTCTTGCACGTCATTAGTAGTTGCCATTGAGCGGGTGAGTATCATGCAACCTTTTAGTCCGGGAAACGATAGTATGGCTTAATTGCTCTAATTCCCACAGACGGCGCCAACTGATGAATCAAGGAAATTCACCAATAAGTCGCACGATGCTCCTTTCTCTCGATGTTAACCTGCACGAAACAAAAGATAAAACCTATCGAAGGACACCGGTGTGGTGCCAGCCAAACACCCTTCGAAGGTTAAGTCAGAAAATATTCTCACAACTCTAGAGTGCTAGAGAGGGTAAATTATGCGTACCTTGGCTTGTGAGGGTATTGGGGCTTTTATAGCAGCATAAGGTTGACATCCCTTTCTTGGCGCGGAAGTCTTTTCCTTATAGGACTCTCCTTGTAGAATCCTAAACGCGATGATTAGTTCTCCCCTTTTTGCGGAATATCTTTACCAAATATGTAAGATTTCCGGAGTCCTATTAGCGCAAGGACTCTATTTGGGCCCTTGTGAGAATGGGTAGAAATATCCCCATGAGGGGCCCAACAGGCCCATAGACAATTAGCCCACCTTCCATCACTCCGTCCATGCCCGGCCCGTTCACATTAGGTCCGTCTACTGGGGTTCCGGGCAAATGACGGATCCGCTTGTTAGGGCGTTCGCGGACCATATTCGGTCCGTCCATTCACATAAATCATTTCGAGGTACTTTTGTCCCTTTCACAAGTAATTTTGCTCAGAGGTTGAAGAATGAGAAAAGGGAAAACAGATAGGTCTACATCAATATCCTATTCCAGTCCTCAGCCCTCATTCAAGCAGTGAGAGCCAAACGTTTTTTCTCTGAATGTAAAGCTATCTTGAACAGGTTTTTGTGAGACACACCCAAGGAAGAGTGCACTTCTTTATGGGGTTACTTATCAGAAACGGAAATACGAGCTTAAAGGAAACAAGTCCATGAGAGATATGTTGATTATTAACTTTTTGGTTATCCAGAAAAATGCATTCGCGTCCTCACCGGTAATTTCTAATTATTAATTATTAGTACATAAAAACAAAGATATATGTGGTTTTTTATGCTGAGTTTTAAATTCTAATACAAATATATTGGGAAAATTTTCCTCCATTCTTTAGTTTAGATAGTATGTAGGAGACAATCACGATATCTTTATTTATTTTTATGGGTAAATTGCAAATTACACCCCTAAAGTTTGGAAGTATTTAAATTTTACACCCTAAAGTTTTAAAATTTAGATTTTACCCCTTAAAGTTTGAGAGTATTTGGATTTTACACCTTAACGTTTCAAAAATTGAATTTTAATCCCTAAAGTTTGGTATTGTTTGAATATTAAACTCCAAATTCTGAAATTTAAGGATGCAAAATCCAAACATCCCCGAACGTTGGGGAGTAAAATCTAAACACTCCTAAAATTTAGGGAATAAAATCTAAATTTTGAAAAGTCAGGGTGTAAAGTCCAAACATCTACAAACTTCACGAGGAAAAATTCAAATTCTGAAATTTCAAGATATATAATCAAAATACCCCAAAACTTTAGAAGTGTAATTTGCAATTTATCATATTTTTATTTGATTATTCACACAATAATCGGAGTTTGCATTCTCTTTGAAATTTGGAACAAAACATAACATACAAAGCTTTAAGATCATAAAGGATTTTCTCTAGCTGAGTTCTCCATTTAACTGATGAGGCAGAGGTAGGAGGATTGAGAGGGATAATTACACCCTACCCCCTTGTAAATAGTTAAAAAGAAATGTGAAAATAGTATTTTGGTTCATACATTTTGAAGTCACAGTTAATCGCATGCTTGTTATTTTATCTTATTATCAATTTGGTTCCTATCATCAACTCATTAACAAAAAACGTATACACGGTTAATGGATTGCATCATTACCATACTTTACGCCTATGTAACTTCTAAAATATTAATAATTTTAATTTTTTTTTGTTGAATATTTTTTATATGTTAAATAAATTTTTAGTCATGTGGGTATTTTTTTGTTAGTGCGTTAACAATAGATATCAAATTAACTACAAGTTAAAAATAATAGGAACCAAATCAACTGCTACCAAATTGACTATAACCCTAAAATGTACGGACCAAAATGGTATTTTCACTAAAAGAAATTGTTTATCGTGGATTCAAATTAGTTTAACTTATAAAATCACTTGTTATCAAATAAGAGAGAGAGATTCAACCACTTACACCCAAAAATTAATTGATATTTTGACATCATCGTGATAATAAAGAGTAATCACACAAACACACACACACAATTGTTTGTCCCCTCCTCCCTCGGGGAGTGTCCATAGCCTTGGTCGATCAAGTCTAGTTTTAGGCTTGTTTCTCATATAAAAAAAAAAAAAAGTCTAGTTTAGGCTTAACCCACACACAACTTGATCTTGTTAGGTGGCAAAATGGAGGCCCGCCATCAACCACAGATCGGATTGAGACTAATTTCCATAAATCAAGTCTGTTTCGATCAAAATCGGGAGAGGTGGCAATGATCAAGATTCCGACAAATCTTCGTTGTGTGGTGAATCTCCACCAATTCTAGGCAAAGATCACGTGATGTTCACTAGATTTGGATGGAGATCACAAGATCTCCATCAAATATGGATGGAAAACTCTTTAGAAAAAGGCAGAAGAGAAATTTTTTGATCTAATAGGCTTTGACGGCTCAAGAGAAGTGAAAACCGAGACTAACCAACTTTGTCAAATCTTCATCTCCTAGAAAAGTCATCAACCACAATGGTAATTGGATTGGTTGGAGTTTCAACCGGATGGCTGCAGGTTGAACAATTCCGTCGAGTCTAGTTGGCTTTGGACAGCCGTACCCCCTCCCTTGTACAAGGTTAATTTAATTTGTAACCAATTGGATTACCTTCAAGAGAATTTTTTTTTTTTTTTTTTTTTTGGAGAAAGAACATCATAAATCTTTATTAAAAAAATCCAGCTAAATCAGCTTGGATGACCAAAAAACATTGTGGTAGAACATTTTTCATCCATACAACTAATTCTGAGATATGCTTAGCATATCTGGCCAAACAATTAGCAACCTTATTACCTTCTCTCTTAAAATGAGAGTAACGTAATTGATTAAAAAAACAAGAGCATCGATGTACATCATCTAGCAGTGAACCACAATAGGACAACATAGTTTCAGTCTCATCTGATGTATAAGCTTACGAAATTAGTTGCAACAAAGAAGTGATAATCGATCCATCACTGTCGCGAACAACCACAATAACTCCCGAATAGTTCACCCCTGAAAAAAATTCTTCCATCAAAGTTTACCTTCACCAGAGTTGTCGGTGGAGGATGCCAAAGAGCTCGAGGTTGTGGACAATTGAGCTGAGGATGCTGGTTGATATTGAGGCACTATGCCAATCGTTGTTCACACTCTTGAATCATCTGCTGCAGGTTGTAACACGGCAAATGCAAGCAGGTCTGACTCCTGTTGGTCCATATCGCCCATGCCGTGAATGCAAACAAAACTAGCTGTTGGTATTTCTGCATAATCCGAGACAGCAACTCCTTGAAGTCAAGAAACTGTTTGGATATTTGGCAAGCCCAGATATCAGTGTTTAGCCACACTGTGTCAAGCAAAGGACACGATCAAATTGCATGGAGGGAATGCTCTTTCATTTCACAGCATCTATTGCAGTGAGGGTCGTCAATGATGGTCCATCGCACCAAATTCTGCTTTGTCGGTAGGGGCTTTTGGCAAGCAAGCCAAATAAAACTTTTTATCTTATTTAGAACGAAGAGTGACCAAATCCCCATCCAAAGGCTTTTGTCTTGTACCTCAATTTCCTGCACTACTCGGCCTAGCCTTGCTTCATCTACAATTGTTTCAGCCATGAACACTACAGAGAGATCTTTTGCTTGAATAATGTCTCCAAACTCCTTCCCTGTACGTAGGATTCCAAGCCCACAACAGTTCCATACTCTGAGATTCATGATTCTTGGCAGGGTTGATTACCAGTCTCCGCCAATATAGAATGTAAGACCCCACCCTCCCTTAAAACCTGCTTTTTCTTGCGAGGTAATTTAGAAGGACCTTCAACCTATGAAAAAATTCTCTTTTCTCCACCAATGTATTCACCTTTGTCTCTCCCTGTGTTTCTTGTGTTTTCCTAAGCACCGCCTTAGTGTTTTTCCTTGCCAATTGGGTCCATATATGCTGAGTATTTACTGACTTTGCTGCCTCTTACTCTTCACATGACTGACCAGAAGTATTTTTGGCAATAGTAGCTGATTGGTTCGTGAGTTTAATGTGATCAAATTTGGTCAGCTCCGAATCAATCTCATTAATTCGGACTTCAAACAAATTGGGGAAGGCAGCTGTCCCATGAATATTGGAGTTACGACTTTACAAAAATTGTGAGCTTTCAATGGTATTATTGATTACAGAATCTTTTGGTTCCCGTACGTTTTGCGTTACAATTGGAGAGTCCAAAGTAACGGTTTCATCTCTTGAATGCTTTTGCAAAACGTCCCTTGCTCACCGCCGTTGGACAATGAACAGGCATCGGATTCATATCATTCATCTTCACCGATTCAGCCTCAACACCAGTGTCATGATCAGTAGGTTTTGAAGACGAGCATTGTTTTGATTTGAAAAAACTTGGAATAGAGACGACAGGCTTCTGTGAAGAAACAAAAGGCGAGGCTTGAAGAGTGGGTCCGTATTGCTTTTGATTGGCAATTAAGCAACCTTCGCTCTCTCTAGCCATAGATTGCAATCCCTGTCATCGTGTTCAAGACAGCCACACCAGTAGCAAATCTTTGGGAGGCGCTCATATTTGAAAGTTATCCACATGGTTTTACCATTCTCCATAGAAACTATCCAACCACGACAAAGAGGCAGGGTAACATCCATCAACACCCTAATCCTTTTAAAATTACCCCCCTCTGTTTCTGTTGGATCCGTGAAATGAAATACTTGGCCAAGGACATTGCAGATTTTTTCAGCGGCTTTTACATTCGTGTAACGGTATGGCAACCCGTGGACTTGCACCCACTACCTTACTTCTGTCATATCGCTGCATGATCACGAGGTGTTTGTTGAAACTCCAAGGCTCAACATTAAGGACCATATCTCTATCAGCTGCCGATTCAAAGATGAACATTTTATGTTCTCCAACTTTGCGAACCTGAAAGCCATTTCACAATCGCCAAAGAGGAGCAAAAGTTCTTGCTATTGCATCAATATTGAGGGCTCGCTTTGTCAGAAACTTGGCTGCAATGATATGGTCTTGAGAGCTAAGATCACTATCTAAGCAACACCCAAGCCCTCCCTCTCTGAAAGCATGAATTTGGTCCAATCGTTTGTTAGTTCATCCATTGCAGACATGGTAAACTTATGAATGCAGATCAGAAGTGTAAGAGTGAAAAAGATATAAACTGTTTCCCAATAACCCTTGAAAAAAAGCCAACTAGTCCATGAATTAACACTATTAAAAACATGGAAGAACAACAAGCCTTCAAAGTGAAGGGACAACAATTCCACTGCCTAAGTGAAGTCAGAGGACTTTCTTAGCGACAGAGAAACCTCAGTCATTTCAAGAGAAAATTGTTGGCATAAGAATTTCCAAAAGTCATTAAATGATAAATACAGAATATGCTTCACATGTCATATTAACTTCCTGTAAAATATTTCAAGTACTATTTGCTTTTTATTATTAATTTTTATTTTTTTCCTTGTTAGCAACTAATCTAGGAAAAACCAGAGCTTCAGAAGGATTTCATATAATACCAAATTAAGCATACCGTGACTCAAAAAAATTTGAAGATTTATTGGTGACTCAGGTTATACGTATGGTGTTCAAGCCTGGTGAAAAAAAAAAAAAAAAAGGTTATAGTATTGTTTGAATTTAAAAAAATCTGTAATGATGTTCTTGTAAAGGTGACATAATCCAAATCATTAAGAGCGTTAGCATGGAATGGTGGTATTGCACCAAGCTTCACTCCCCAGAGAGGGCTAAGGCAAGGTGACCCAATTTCCCCTTACCTCTTTATTCTTAGCTGTGAAGTGCTAATGAAGTTGATAAACAAGGAGATAAGTAATGGGAACTTAAGAGGAAATAAGGTTGCTAGCTCAACTCCACCTATTTCCAAATTATGCTATGCTGATAACGTTTTGTTATTTTGCAATGTAAGAATGGATGAGTTAATAGCCCTCATCCGTTACTTGGAAAAATATTGCAATTGGTCTGACTAAGAAATAAATATTGAAAAATCAGGAATTTTTGCCTCAAAATGTGTATCCCACCTCTTTCTAAACCAGGTAAAATGCAAATGGGGTATTAAAAAACTGTCTCAAAACACCAAATACCATGGTGTCCCTCTCTTTTTGTCAAATAAAAAATGCTAGGCTCTCTCCCCAACAATAGAAAGGCTTGATAGTAGGTTGGCAGGTTAGAAAAGCAAGAACCTTTCGTGGTCTGGGAGAGTTACTCTCATTATATCAGTGGCACAGACAATACCTACATATGCCATGTCAACCATTCAATTTCCAAAAAGTCTATGTGCCAAAATGGATGCCGCAGTACACAAATTTTGGTGAAAGCCTAAGGGAGAAAACAAACATTTCCTTATATTGATGGCATGGAAATTTTTGTGATTGCCTCAAAAGGAGGGAGGGTTGGGATTTAGAAGTTTTTTGGAGTTTAATCAAGCTTTCTTCTCAAAACTTGCTTGGTGGGTCCCGTCAAGTAGGAACTCTCCATGCATAAATTTCATGCGTGCAAAATTCAAAGTAAGGGGAAATTGACTCACTCACAAGACTTCAGGAAGCCCATCTTATGTGTGGAAGAGCCTTGAAGGGATTAAAAAACTAATTGCTAAAGCAGCTTGTATAATAGTTGGAAATGGAAACACTATTAGAGTATGGGAGGACCCATAGATCCTGGATTCCCCACATTTCACCCCATTCCTAAGAGCTGGTGCAAACTTGGATGATGCCATTGTGGTGTCTCAACTCACAACAAACAATGGATCTGCTTAGGACAAGAATAAACTATTTGCCTTATTCAGTGAGAAGAGTGTTGCTGCTATTATTTGTATCACAATTTCCCAAGTTGTGCAAAGGGATGTATAGGTATGGATCAAAACTAGTTGAGAAATTTTTTTAGTTAAATCAACCTATTGGATCAATAGATACTCCTCCCCTCCTCAGCATTGGAATAGAGTCTGAGGCCTCATTTGGAAATCTAGAATTCATGAGAGATTAAAGATGCTTTTATGGAGGATAGCAACAGATTGTCTTCCCACAAGAAGCAAGATTGGCAAGTTTGTTGATTTGTCTAAAATTTCTTATCCATTATGTAGTTGCGATGATGAATCTGCTCTCCATCTCTTCTCTAATTGCTCTATGGCTAGAGGTTTATGGTTTGGAAGCAAATGGGGGATTATGATGGATTTTTTAAATCTCTCATCTATTTCCCAATTTTTGAAGCTCATTCTATGTCCAGCCAATATCTTGAATTTGGAAGTAGAGGAAAATGTGTTCTTATTGTTTGGCGCCCTCTTGTGCAATCAAATTTGTAAATACAAAAATAAAGTGGTGTTTGAGGGGAGGTCCCCTTGCTTTGTGGAGATCAAATCCTCGTTGGAATAAGCTCTTATTGAGAACACTAGGTTGAGGCAGTAGGTAGCTCCAGAGGAGAGAAATGAACCTTTGAGACGTGTTTTCAGCTAGACCAAACCAATTAGAGGCACCATCAAAATTAATGTAGATGCAGCAGTGGGCCATTCTTATTCAGTTTTAGCTGTGGTGGCTAGAGACTTGAGAGAGGACTTGATATTTGCTTGCTCAAATAAAGCAAACACCAACTCCTCTCTCCAGACTGAAGTTGAGGCATTGAGATGGACTATATCTCTTGCTGACCAGGTGAATTCATCAGCTATTACCATTGAAGGAGATTGTCGAATGTGCCTTAACGTTGTTTTTAAGCATTGCCAAGAGGTCTCATGGAGGATTAAAACAATCACTCAAGAGAGTATTGTAGCATTAGAGTCTCTACCTAATCCAACAGTTTGTTTGGTCCCTAAGAAGGCAAATATGGCAACTCATACTCTAGTAAGATGGTCCTTTCTTAATAATTTTGTAGGTTCTTTTGATGTTACAAACTGCCCCCCTTGTTTTGGTAATGTTATCAAGGTGGAGGCTAATTTTCTTCCTGCTCTATAATCTCCTTTCTTTTTACTTTGTTTTCTCTGTTTGGAGTTTTTTTTTCTTTGTAATAAAAATTTGTTGTTCATAAAAAAAAAAAAAAAAAAAAAAAAAAAAAAAAAGGAATTACAACTCCAATCAAGTATCTATACTTTCACTTAGTTTTGATTTTTTCAGATGAATTATTATTACGAAGTTTATGGTAGTGTTTTACTGTACACATGTTTTAATTCAAACATATTGTGAGAGACTGGGAACTTTCGGGGTGCTCTCAAAAAGAGATTTGGTTGCTTTAAGGCACCTCTCTTTTGGGTAGTAGTGGAGAGTTGCCACTTATTGTTTTATACAAAAAATTAAGAAAAAAATAAATACAGTTACATATTCAAAATATGTCAAATGTCATTGATTGAATAAAAAAGTACAATTTGGTAAATTAACCTTACAAGGTTTTGGTCCTAATTACAATCTACGCCCCAAAAAAAAAAAAAAATACAAAACTTTGGTTCTAGTTACAATCTACCAAAATTAAAGACAAAACACTAATTTGCTTACCAAAATCCTAAGTTCAGGGGCTAAGTTATAGAATGAGAAGATATTAGGCATCCATTTCGCCCATACAGAATTTGGTTTTTTAAACTCTAATAACCATTATATACCCTTTTTGTATGTTGTTGAATGATATGTTACAATACACATGACAAACACTTGACAAAAATTAATTTAAATAAATTTACCTTATGAATAATGTCCTCTTTTTAAAGAAAAATAAGAATTGTTTTGAAAAAAAAAAAAAGGATTTAATTTGTAAAAATCAGATCTGTTTTTGTAAAATAAAAAAAGAAAGATTTTATCAAGAAAAATTAAATATGTTTTGAAAAATTAAAAAAATGAGGTTTGATTTGTAAAAATCAGATCTATTTTTGAACGTAAAAAAAAAAAAAAAAAAAAAAAAAGATTTTTAAAAGAAAATTCATATTCATGAGACGAACTTATTATGCATGCATCACATATTAAAAAAGAAAGACTTTAACCTAGCTCTTAATTCCTTCTTTGAAATTTCAAAATCTGTAATTTTATATAAAAAAAACTTTCAAAAAAAAAATAAAAATGAAGATCTGTATTTAATGAAAATACAAATTAGTTTTAAGACTAAGAAAAATCAGATCTGTATTTAATAAAAATACAGATAAGTTTTGAGACAAAAAAAATTCAAATATTTATTTAATGAAAATACATATCAGTTTTGAGTTTTTAAAAAAAGGTTTTGATGATCATTAATAGATTTTGAAATCAAAGAAAAAATTAAAATAAACAATCAACTAAAGAACTTGTCAATGAAAATTTCAACTAAATATCTAAGCATGACAAACATAAATTAAGAACAAGGCACAATAAAAAAAACAAAAAAATAAACATATTAACCACATTCATGCAACGAACAACCACAACATACTAATTAGTGGAAAAGAAAAGAAAAAACAAACAGAAACATATAACTAAATACCTCTTGCATGAGCGTGCTCTTCAAATAAAAGAATATTTTAGAAATCAAAGAAGTTTTCACTTCTTTGAGGTCTAAAATACTTTACCTACACGAAAGAAGTTCTTAAAGTAAAAGCCTCCAGAACGTCTTCAACGAAAAGGGAGCAAAGAAGTCAGAAAAGAAGAGCCCTTAATTCTGATCTTTTTCCTCTATTTATAGAGATTGGGATGCTTAAAAAATAGGTTGAATGAGATCAGATATGAATTGGAACGCGTCCTTATCTCTAAAAATCCAAAAAAGATATGTTTTATCTCAATCAGGAAGCTCTTGGGCCGGGCTGAGCATTTGGGCCAAGCGGCACTTACCATGTGCCGATTGACACTCCAAGAGAATCGACAGGCCTTCTTGGGTGCTAGGTCCGCATTTGAATTTTAGTCCAATTTGGACTCCTTTTTTGAGGATTTTTTAGCCGAAAATTGCACCTAGACGCATTTTTGATTCATATTCTAAAAATTAATCCATTTTTCTTGATATTGTTAGGACATATGTGAATCATGTTAGGAACATATGTCATTTAGAATTGGCTAATCCTTTGATAAAATGCACTTTACTTGTAATTGGATAAATCTAGGATGTGTTTAATACTTCAAGGAACAAAAGTTCAAGTCCAAGTGTTAAAGTCATGAAAATCTATCCAAGAATCAAGTGAAGAAGTACTATATTTTAAATCTTGACAGCTAGCTAGACAGATAGCATCTATCGAGGTTTAAAAAGCATATTTAGCCTAATGCTCGACAGATTCTTGATAGATAACCTATTTATCGAGATTTATGAAAATCAGTTTTTCAGATCTGACTTCACACATATCCTTGTATACTTGTTTAGGCTTTCTTTTCTCACAACCTTAAACGTATATAAGGATTATTTTAAGGGCCGTCACACTTTATGAAACTTGATGCAAAGGTTTTGTTCAAGCAAATTGTGACCAAAGACAAATTTGCTCTAGTTCATCTTTCTCTTGAAAAAGTTGCTGCGTTTGTACGTCGTTGGGTTTTCTAACCAAGAAGCCTCGTTATCTTCATCATATTGATGAACTGAAGAACTTTGTAGCCAACATCCTTCTCAAGTTGGTGGTTAGTCACATACTTGGATCCGTACATTGATTGGTTTGTCACGTACTGGGAGCCGTGCATTAAAAAGGAGAGATTGTCACTATAGAACAAGTTTAATTGTGTATTGGGGTAAGAGTTCAACTGTAGGTTAGTATAAGGTACTGAGATTCTTTTACTTGTAATTGCTTGTTGTGATAATAATGAATTCTCGGGGGTGGTGAACTTAAAACCACCCGATGGGGTTTTTGCCTTGGAAGTTTTCCCTATTCATAAACAAATCACCATGTCAACTTTGTTTGTACTACCATGCATATTTTATGCTAATTAAATTAATTAATTAACTTAGCTAATTAATTGGTTAATTCATTATAAGGGGTCAATATATTCTTGGCCTATCAAGTTATATCAGAGTGGGCACACTTTGATTAGGATTAATCTCTGTTGTGTGATCCATTGACCCCTATTGTCATGGCTGTAACATGCATGAAAAGATATTTTGTTTCAAATACATCTTATTTTTCTAATCCCTACTTGATTGAGTGTCTCAAAAAATGCAAATCTAAAAGCTATTTGAAATCTATCATGATGACTATTGGAAAAGATTTTAACATGACAAAGAAGAAACTAGACTGTCTCAGAATGAAAATGTGCAAAGGAGTTCGTCTGAGTGAAAGTTAAAAGTTTTGTTTGTAAATGGTAGATGAGAGAAAACACCATTCCTACTGATTTGTCATCTAAGCATGAGATGTGCTTCATGATGAAGACTGTATTTAAGGTTATGGATACATTTTTGTGATACCTTGACAGTGGCTGCTCAAGACACATGACTGGAGACCGCTCTCTCTTTAAGGTTTTCGAGTCAAAGAAAGGTGGTAATGTCACTTTTGGTGATGGGTGCAAATCGTAGATTAAAGGAAAGGGAACCATCTCTCTACTTGGACTACCAGACATTGCAAATGTGCTATATGTAGAAGGCCTGAGAGTGAACCTATTAAGCATAAGTTAGATGTGTGATCAAGACTTTATGGTGTTGTTCTTAAAAGGGAAATGCCTTGTATTGAATAAGTCTAGAAAGAAACTCATAAGTGGTGTTTGCACTCTAGACAATTGTTATGGTTTGGTTCTTGATGTTGATATTGTGTGCAATAGCATTCGATTGCCAAATGAAGATCTGTGGCACCAAAAGATGAGGCATGCTAGTTACAAACATCTTTCAATTGTATCTAAGCAAGAATTAGTTTTAGGGAAACCAAAGCTCAGTAGAGTGGACAATGTTGTGTGTTGACCATGTCAGCTTGGGAAACAAACAAAAGCTAATCATCCAGGCACTCAGACATCTGCTACATCTAGACCATTAGAGCTAATACATTTGGATCTCATGAGTCCAACTAGATCCGAGTCTCTTGGTGGGAAGAGATACATCATGGTTGTAGTAGGTGACTTCACTAGGTACACTTGGGTCATTCTTCTAAGTTCCAAGTCAGATGCTCCTGAGCACATTAAAGCCTTGTGCACAAGATTGCAAAATGAGAAGAATTTAAAGATTGATCGAATTCGAAGTGATCATGGTAAAGAATTCGAGAACTCACACATGGAGTCCTTTTGCACTAGATCAGGTATATTTTAAGAATTCTTTGCTCCTATTACTCCTTAGCAAAATGGTGTAGTAGAAAGAAAGAATAGGATTATTCAGGAAATAACTAGAGCCATGTTGCACAACAAGAATGTGGCTAGAAACTTAGAGGGAGAAGCCGTCAACACTGTGTGTCGTTTGGTTAACAGGGTGTATTTTAGACTCGGTACCAAGAAAACTCCCAACGAGTTATGGAAGGGAAGGAAGCCAAATGTTAAGTATTTTAGAATTTTTGGAAGTGCTTGTTTCATTCTCAAGGATATAAAGAATGTGGAAAAATTTGACTCCTGAAACGATGAATGAATATTTTTGGGATACTCCTCTACAAGCAAGGCTTGTCGGATATACAACAAGATAACCAAGAAGGTGATGGAAACAGTAAATGTTGTTATCGATGAAGCTTTAGAGTCCAGTTCTAAGAAAATTAGTGAGGAAATCCCTAAAGAAATTATTCCTCTCGAGCCTAAGGACGTTCAAGAAATTGTTAATCAAAAGCTCGCATCTCCAAGTACTCCCGGCACTCCAAGTGTTGTAGAAGGTTTAGCTGACATACCTACCTCACCTGATTTCGAATCTCAGGAAGAGAAAGGACCTTCCTCTAGGATTAAGTTGAATTATCCTCCTGAAGTTATTATAGGAAACATGAATGAACTTACTCTAAGGAAGTGTATAGTTGATAAATGTGTTGCTAACTTTGTGTCATATTCTTATTATTTGTCGCAGGTTGAACCCACCAAGGCTAAAAAAGCTCTTCAAGATGAAAGCTAAGTTAAGGCTATGCATGATTAATTGCTTCAGTTTTAAAAGAATGATGTCTGGACTTTAGTACCTAGACTGAAAGGTGAGCACATCATTGGCACAAAGTGAATATTTCGCAATAAGACTGATGATGAGGGTAATGTGATCCGCAACAAGTCTTGTCTTGTGGCTCAAGGATACTCTTGATAACGCCTTAAAATGTGTACTTGTTATATATTTATGCGGGCGTTATCTCCTTATTACTATGCTTAATTTATATAATTAAGCCATGATTTGTATTAGTCCCTATTATTTATCTTTACATAATTTCTTGAATAAGATGTTATTCATTGTGTGTAATTTTCTACTTTTAGGAAATTATGTGAGAAAGATGAGTTTACAGAAATTTGTGAGAGAATGGAGGTCAAACTAGAATTAAAGTGGAGCTAAAAGATCATGCTTAAATGTCTAAGGAGGTGCAGCTGGAGTGCTTGGATCGTCTACCATGATTGGAAGCTTCAAATAAGGAAAGAAATCAAAGAGGCAGAATCTGAAAAGGAAAAATCTGATTTGAGTACTGATCAGTATTTTGGGAATATCTCTCTCCTAAAAAATCCAATTTACACAAGGTCAGATGGGTTGGAACCGTGACTTAAATATCTACAACTTTTCAGTTTTGAGTTTTTCCAAATTCTCAATTTTTGGAGGCCGAAATTAACTCACAAGTTACCGCTATAAACTTGGACGAAAATTAAAATAGGAAAAGTTTTATTTTCTTTGGACACTTAGACATTAGGGTTTTAGAAGGGAGGCGGTGAGAACGAATTTTGGCAAAGAAAACCTTGTATTTTTCTTTCTCGAATGGCAACCTAAACTCTTTGCTAGGGCTAGGGGTTATGTTTCTTCTCTACGGTATGAATATTCAATGTGATTCTTTCTAGGATTTTATTAATGACATATTTGATTGTTCAATTAGATTTCTTTTGATGTATTAGTTCTTCCATGCTTTCAATAAGTTCAATCATATTTTTATTATTGTTTAGAGGAATTTCTAATAGTTTCAAATAGAAATCATGTTTTAAAGTGAATGGGTTTTTCTGAAAACTTTTCTAACCGCATTATTAATCGAGGTTATCATGCGTTCTTGAATTGTCTCAGTTCAACCGAATCAAAAGTTTTTAATTGTATAAGAACAATCAATTATGAAATATATATTTTCTTAGATCACAAAGAATTTCACATCGATATAGGGAAACACCCCAATGCCCTAGTATTTACATTATTGATTTAATCAGTTTTTATTATTATTCTTGTTAACAATCACCAAGCAAAAGTATTTTTCTTCTTCACCCAAATTGTTATTTAATTATATTGTCTTTGAATTTACTCTGCTCCTTGTGGTTCGACCTCGGTACTCCGAGAATTATATTGCTACAATCTCCTGCACTTGGGAGTGAGCAAGCAACTCTCAAATGGAAGGAGTAGACTATGATGATACATTTGCTCTAGTAGCTCGTATGGAGTCCATCAGGATTCTCCTAGCCCTGGCATGTCACTTGAAGTTCAAGCTTTACCAAATGGATGTAAAGACTACTTTCTTGAATGGGTTCCTTAAAGAAGATGTCTATGTAGCTCAACCAAAATGATTTATTGATCCACACTTTCTGGATTATGTGTTATATCTCAAGAAGGCACTCTATGGTTTAAAACAAGCCCCAAGAGCTTGGCATGTTCGGCTCACACAGTACTTGGTATTATATAGGTTCACAAGAGGAAAAGCTGATCAAACTCTCTTCATCAAAAGGGAAGGCGGTGAGTTGATAGTTGCTCAAGTCTATGTTGATGATATCATCTTCGGGTTGACAAAGGATGAACTTACTCATAGTTTCTCCAAACTCATGTAGGCTGAGTTCAAGATGAGCATGATTGGAGAGTTGAATAACTTCCTTGGATTTGCAAGAGTTAGGTATATTCATAACTCAATTAAAATATGCTAAAAATTTTGTGAAAAATTTTGGTTTGGAATCTACTACTTTTGTTAGAACCCCTATGAGCCCAAATTTTAAACTTTTTGTTGATTTGTTGGGAAAAAGTGTTGATTCATCTCTGTATAGAAGTATGATAGGTAATCTTTTTTACCTTACTGCTAGTAGACCTGACATTAGTTACAGTGTGAGAGCGTGTTCTAGATATCAGGCTAATCCCAAAGAGTCTAATATGATTGCTTTGAGAAGAATCATAAAGTATGTCAAAACCATTGCTGATTTTGGTGTATGGTATAGCAATGACACAAATGATGTCTTAGTTGAGTATTCTGACATAGACTGGGCTGAGAATGTTGATGATAGAAAAAGTACTTCGGGGGGTTGTTTTTATGTGGGTAATAATCTTGTCTCCTGGATGAGCAAAAAGCATAACTCCATCTCATTATCCATTGCAAAGGCTAAATATATCCCTGCCGGTCGTTGTTGCAACAAACTTTTATGAATGCAAAAACTTCTTCTTGATTATGGTATTTATCAAGAACATCTTACCATCTATTGTGACAATACTAGTGCCATTAACATCTCTAAGAATCATGTTCAACATTCTCGAACTAAACACATAGAGATTCGACATCACTTCATTTGGGAGCTTGTTGAAGATGATACTCTTACTCTTGAGTTTATTCACATTGATGATCAGAAGGCAGATTTGTTCACCAAACCTTTTGATAGCAAATGGTTTGAATTCCTTCGCCAAAACATTGGTGTTATCTCCATGGATTGATCTTCTCTTCTTCTTCTCCTTCCTCATGCATTTGCATCTAGTTTTATGCTTTACTTTGTTTTATATGCTTTTGTTTATTTGTTTTCAGTTTTGCTTTATTTTATTTTTCATAAAAAAAAATTGAAAAAAAAAATACAAAAATAGTGTGTGTTTTGTGTACATTGGTACTTGTGTACCTTGGATGGCCACTGAAACAAAGTTCTCTAAACTTTGTATTCTTTGTAACTTAGATGAGCATTTCTATGCAAAACTAAGCAAGTGACCTTTGTGGCTCGTGGGTGTGATGAGCAAGATTAAGTAATCTTTTGTACTTAACACTCGTATCACTCTTTTTTACAAGAAGGACTAGAAAATTCTAAGAGAAAGGCATAAATAACTATCTCACCACTGTTGCCCACCAATTATGAAATGACATTTGTATACTTCGGCATAGCAAAAGTGCAATATCAAATGCTTAACATCATTGCGTATTTCTTTTCTCTCTCTTCTATACCCATGCATGATATGCTTTACAAAATAAAATATGCAAAGAAAAATAAAAGCAAAAAGAATCAAAATGATTTATATATGATTGCAAGCGTATCTTCTAGGAGATGTTGGAGTTATAGGATGTACCTCGAAGGTAATATTCCCCATCAAATAGTTATGATTTTGTGTGAGTTAAAGTAATATTCTCATATCTCAAATAGTCATAACATGTAGACACTTATGCAATCTTGCGATGTTTTTCACACACAACACACAATATTCTTTGCTACTCTTGATACATGCGTAGGTACAATGTGATTTGACTATCCCAAGGAATATATGTGTTAATGTATGCTCACTAAACTCTCTTAACTTGTTTTTGAAATATAAAATTAGTTAGACTTTTTGTGTGTGTGTGTGTGTGTGTGTGTGTGTATTTTGCATCTAAATACTTAACATTTTTTTCTTGTTGAGAGATGTTTGTGTGTGTGTGTGTGTTTTGGATCTAAATACTTAACATTTTTTTCTTGTTGAGAGATGTTTTTAAGAGTTTAAAATGTTGATTGGATTTTTGGTTAAGTAGCATGCTTGATTGCATTCATCTTTGTGTTTTTCTCTTCCTTGAAAAACTTTTTTTTAGCATCTCGACAGCTTCTCAATATCTCTCGATAGCTCGGCTATCTATCGAGCCTCTTGATCTTCCTTTCTTGATTTTGATCCATCAAAGTTTTTGAGAATATGTCTCGATAGCTTCTCTACAGATTCTCGATCCATCGAGAAAGTTTCTGTATGCTCAATAGATGCTTAATAGCTTCTCAATCTATCGAGGTCATTTTGCTGTGGACACCTCTCGATAGCACCTCGACAGCTCCATATGTCGAGAATTAGTGCTCGACACGTCTCGACACCTTTCGATCCATCGAGAATCGTAGTTTCTATATAAAGCCTCAATGCGATTTTTTTTCTCACTTTCTCCGATCTCTCTCGATAGTTTTTGACCCTTTACCTCCCTAAACACTTCTCTCTCTTTCTAAACCTCTTCCCCCCTTAATCTTCGGCCTCAAAAGTGTTTTCTTCCTCTAGTATGATCTTTCTTCTCACATTAATCATGCATTTCATTCTTTTTTAACCAAACTTTTTTTTTTTTTTTGGGAAAAATTTTGGGGCTTTTCAAAGTTGATGAGGTTTTTTTGCAAAATTTTTGGGTTAGGTTTTGCTTAAATGATCATGTCTACTCATGCATTGCATCACATTTGCATTTTAACAATGTTTCGTACATTTTAGATGTGTATTTTCTCTGTTGAAATCATGTGTGCTAGTAGGTTTGGATTTGGCTGAGCTCATGATGTTTTTAATTGTTGCATGTCACATGTTCATGCAATTTTCATGCATATGTACCATTCTTTTCTTCTTCTTTTGATATTAACTGTGTTTGGTACTCTTCTGCTTCTCTCTCTCTCTCTCTCTCTCTCTCTCTCTCTCTCTCTCAGTTAATATACTCATGGAACCAAAGAAGGACAAGTCTTCTCCATCCCGAAACCCTCTTCGTTCCGGGCATCTTCCTCTTTTGATCCTACCCCCTCTCACATTCGGTTCCATGATGAGAAAGGCCGAATGGACTTCTCGGAGAACTTTTATCGACGCAGCATTCATTCAGAACGCCAAGTCGTCCTTTTAGATTTTTTTGTTACTGACCTTTCCACAATCATCTACAGTAGGGGTTGTGAGTCCCTTTGTGGCATCCCAGTCACTTGTCCCAATATGCATGGATTTGATTACTCTGTACCTAATTTTATCACTCACGTTCAAGGTACGTGCATTGTATTCACTCTGGATCTTATATCCAAGGTGCTACATGTTCTGAGGGTAGAGTTTGTTGACTGCCTTGGATGTGATCGTCTTAGGACTATGTCCAAAGACGAACTGATGTCTCTATTCTGTGAAACACCCTCATCTTAGGGTGACCGTCAAAACACCCTTTGCTCGTGCTTTGCAAAAGGTTCGAGGTACTTGAATATGGTAATGACATTTATTTTACATCCCTTGTCAAGCCTCGTGTTTGATTTTTGCTATCCCTACTTGAGAGACTTACTATTGACTTTTTACTTTGTACTCTCTCTTATAGATATCTATAAGGACACGGTGACCTGTGATAAGCTCATTTTCTATTCTTCTTTCATCCGAATTTTTCGTCATGCATTTGTCTCCTATCCTAAGTATCCACACTTCTCTGTCATGTGTGCCATAGATGCAGTGACTATTAGATGGAGTGAGGCCCAACTTCGACTGAAAGGGCCACCTCCGCTCCTTCTTCTTCCGCTGGTGGAGTGACTCTCGAGGCTATCATGGCACAGCTTGTGCACATGGATGCTCGCCTTGACACTCTTAGTGATGATTTGTGTCAAGTGAACACCCGTGTTTGTTGTATTACTCAATGACAGGCTATCATGGGTGGTTTCGCAGCGTCTCTATCTCCATCTCCACAGGCTTTAGAGGATGAGAGTGATGATGGCTCTGGTAGTGATGATTCTGATGAGGATGATGGTGCTAGTTCTTTTGGTGATGAGGAGAAGACTGCTTCTCAGTGACTTACCCTTTGTCATTCGTGACAAAAAGGGGAATTAGTTTTAGGTATAAGAGTAGTCATGTACTTAGGGGTAGAGTTAGTATAGAAGATTATTTTTGTTAGGGGGAGTGTTTTTTATTTTTATTTTATTTATTTTTTATGAAGGATGTAGTGAGGACCTTTTTGTATCTTTTCTTTTCTTTTCATTTCTATTTAGATACATTGTTCTTACATTATGATAGAAAACCTTGTACTCTTATTGATACATACATATATATATATATATATATTAAGATTTGCACATGCTTCTTATTTATTGTATTCAATCTTTTATATTTTTTTTTTCACACTAAGATGCCGTGATGAGTTTTGTTTAAAGTGTTTCAAAAATACAGGTTGTCAAAGACTTTCTTGCCATGAACTCTCTTCTTGCAAAGTTTTTCAAGAGTTTGTGTTAGAATTAGATTTTATTGTATTCAACAAGTGAGTGTGAATTGAGTGATTTATGACTTCTCTCATATGCTCATTTTGTTTATTATGGTTTTGTTACGGATTGCCAAAGGGAGAGATTGTTAGGACATATGTGAATCATGTTACGAACACATGTCATTTAGAATTGGCTAATCCTTTTGAAGATCCATTAAGATCTACAAGAAAAAAAACAAAGTTGATCAAAGAGACCACCGAGTTGTGCTCAGTAGGGGAGCCTCCATTGCTTAAGTCAATATCAACCTATGTATTTTGTATATAGATGATGTTTTGTAGTTTTTTTTTTGCTCATACATTAGCAATTAAGTCAGATTGTCTCTTTTATAGGTGATTTAGGTAGTTGTTGTACATAATTGGAGGCGATTATTACTCCATGTGTGATGGTTATTGTATTGATGGGAGCTTAAGGTTGATGAGTAATGGTTGTCTTTTATTGCGTTGTATGTGCTTGAATGGTTACTTCTTTTACTTTGATGGCCTACTAATGAGGCAGTCAACCCTAATGATTTTTCTAGACTCATTAGATAATAATGCTTTGTAGTTGTTAATGTGTAATTGCAAAAATTACACCAAATATAGCCTTGAACTCATCTCACACATATATGTGTGTGTATATATATATTATTACCATTATAATTGGGCATGTAAGTAGGAGTTACAAGTTAGTTTCATCATAAAATCAACGAAATGGTCTAAAATGTCCTTTCAAAATTTCTCTCAATTAAATAATAACATCAACAAATTAACAAAGACTTTATTCTTCCACTTTTTTATACGATTCTACCAAACAAGATAATAAAGAATTTATCCTATTCTTAGTGCTTCGTTCATTTCTATATTTTATTTTCCACCACTCCATTTTTTAATCATCCCAAGACCCAACCGAGAACTTGGCGAAGTACCAACCGAGAACTTGGCGAAGTACTAACCAAGAAGTTTCTCACTTTTCCCTATGTGGGGTACCAACAGCTAATGCTTCATTGATGCAACGAGCATCAGCTTCTCAAATCAACTTTCTTTTCCTACTTTTCCGAATGCCAAGGCCTGATAGAAAAGGAAACGGAGAGCCGATCGGTCTCTAACTATTTATGAGTTTCGAACCTAGCTCTATAGTCTAAGTCTATAGTAATCAGTAATCACCAACACGACCATCGATCACAGTATTACATCTTCCATGACTTTCCAATTCCAAGCACCCTTTTCTTCTTTCTCTTCTAATTCTATCATCACCCATAAATGTACTTACGACGTATTCTTAAGTTTCAGAGGCAAAGATACTCGCTACAGCTTCACTGGCGATCTAGACAACGCTCTGCATGAAAAGGGAATCAATACCACCTTCATAGACGTTGATGATGATGAGCTTGAAACTAAAAGAGACGAAGAACTTTCAGAGACCCTTATCAAAACCATAGAAGGGTCAAGAACTGCAGTGGTTGTACTCTCTAGAAACTATGCATCATCCACGCGGTGCTTAGACCAGCTGGTGAAGATCCTTGAGTGTAAGCAATCAAAGGGACAATTAGTTCTACCAGTGTTTTGGAAAGTAGATCCATCAGATGTAAGGCATCAAAGAAAGAGTTTTGGGAAAGCATTAGCTCAACTTGAAGACAACACTAAGATGCAGAGTTGGAAGACAGCCTTAAAAAATGTTGCCAATTTGTCTGGCTGGCACATAGCCAGAGGAAAAGGGTATGTGTATCTAATTCTTGTGCTTTCATTTACTTCACTTTACCATGATCTTTTCTCTCTGTATACTACAACACATACACAGATGACTATAAAAAGAGACCTGGGTATATACTTGCTGTTTCTTCTATTTGATTCTTCTTAAAATTTTGTTTTTAGACAAGAGAGTGGGAAATTAAAGAGAAATTTTGAGACAAATGTCCTGGATCTGGAGATGAGCTGCATCTTTGACAGAGCTGTTGTGAAAATACACCCACTATCACAATATTAAAGAAGAGACAAGAAAATAATACACACAAGGATTTATATAGTTCAGCAATTGCCTACATCCACAGGCAGCGACAAAGAAAGTTTCACTATAAAATAAGGAGATTATAAGAGTAGCACAATAGCACTCTCACAAAACCCACCCAACCCCAAATACCATTAGCTCTCTCACACAAAGAATAAAGCACCCATTATATTTGCACTAGTCTTGTAGAACTATACTTTCTCACGTACTACAATTTCAAACAACAGCCACATAACCAACCAAACCCACCCCCCCCCCCCCCCCCCCCCCCCCCTCAAACAACACACACACACACACATATATATATGGTCCACTAGTTCAATTCCTAAACCAAGCGGAACTTGGTTTACTAGTCCTTGTTGTTCACGGCAAAACAAGCAACACAATACCAAGTAGGCAAAGTCACCAACTTTGATTTCCAAAAGCCATATTACAACAAATCTCCACCTTGGCTCAAGCCTCACAAACTAACACCTCTGTCGCCACCACCATAGCCCTTAGAACTATCACAAGCTACAAACACCAAGTACAAGCAATGCTTGAACTTGACCTTTGCAACTAGCTTTGTCAACATATCAGTTGCATTCTCCGAAGTGTGAACCTCTTCAGGAAACTTTTTTTTTTTTGGTAACAATCAACTCCTTTATATTGTGGAACCTCACAACAATATGCTTTGTCCTCACATGATAAACTTGATTCTTTGCCAAATAAATGGTACCCTGACTGTCACAATGCAACTGTATTCCTCCTTGGTTCAAACCAATCTCTTCAACTAGCCTTTTCAACCACAGTGCTCCCTTTGCAGCTTCACCTGCGGCCATGTATTCAATTGTAGTAGTACACATGGCTATTACGGAATTGTAATGTGGATCTCCGACAAATAGGTCTGCCTGAAAATGTGAAAATAAAACCTATTGTAGACTTACTATCATCCATATTGCTTGCATAATTTGCATCCACATACCCTACCATTGAATTATCACCCAGTTGCCCCGCAAACAAGATCTCATGTTCTGAAGTACCTTTCAAGTATTTGAATATCCATTTCACTGCATTCTAGTGCTCTTTACCAAGTTTTGCCATGTACATGTTGACAATACTCACTGCATGAGCCAAATCCTGCCTGGTGCAGACCATCGCATACATTAAACACCCAACACACTTGCATACTGGACCTTTATACATTTCTTTGAGTTCCTTCTCATCCTTCTGGCACTGACTCTCAGATAATCTAAATGATTCGCCAATGGAATGCTTATAGACTTAGCATCTTGCATGTTAAATCTTTCAAGAACCTTTCTAATATAGTTCTTTTGAGACAACCACAACTTTCTTGCCTCCCTATCCCTACTAATCTCTATACTAATAATTTTCTTAGTAGCACTAAAGTCTTTCATGTCAAACTATTTGTGCAATAGAGACTTTAGCTTATCATCCTCACACATTCTCTTAGTTGCAACTAACATATCATCGACATACAGTAACAAATAAATATAAGATCCATCATCAAGAACTTTAACATATTCACAACAATCATTCGTATAACCAATTTGAATCATGTAGGAATCAAACCTCTTGTTCCATTGTCTAGGTGATTGCTTGAGCCTATAGAGTGACTTCTTCAATCTGCAGACAAGATGTTCTGTACTGAGTTGCCTGAACCCCTCTGGTTGTTCCATGAAGATCTCCTCCTCCGAATTCCCATGAAGGAATGTCATCTTCACATCCATTTGTTCCAATTCTAGATCCTAATGTGCTACCAAGGCCAACACCACCCTGATAAAAGTATGCCTAACCACAGGTGAGAAAATCTCATCATAGTCAATCCCTTGTTTTTGTGAGTATCCCCTTGCTACCAACCATGCCTTGAATCGTTCTCCTTCCATATCTGATACTGCTTCCTTCTTATTAAACACTCACTTGCCACCTATCGTTTTCTTACCCTTTACAAGTTCTCATAACTCTTGAGTCTTGTTCTTATTCAAGGATTCCATATCCTTCACCATAACTTCCATCCACTTGTCCTTTTCAAAGCTGTCAATTGATTCCTGAAATGTGGAAGGATCTCCGCTATTGATTAGTAAACAATAAGAAGCAAGATCCTTGAATCCGTTCCTGACCAGTGGTCTTTTGTTGCGTTTAGGCCTATCTAATTTCGTACTATGAGCTTCCTTTTCTAGCTGAGACTCCACTTCATCTAGGTCCACCTGCATGACTGATTTACCACTATAACTACTACCTCCCACTACTTGAGATTCATCTTCCTTTCTGAAAGCTTTTATCATGGACTTCTTGTCAAAGACCACATCTCTACTTATCATCACTTTTTATGCAAGCGGATCCCAAAGCTTGTACCATTTTACCCCTTTCTTAAACCCAAGAAAGATGCACTTCTTTGATTTTGAATCAAGCTTTGACCTTTCTTCACTAGGAATATGCACATAGACAGGACACCCGAAGATCCTCATCGAAGAATAATCAACTTCTTTCCCAATCCAAACCTCTTCAACAACTTTCCCATCAAGTGAAAACCTAGGTGATCTATTAATGGTGTAACAAGCCATATTCACCGCTTCAGCCCATAAGACCTTAGGAAGCCCAACATTCAGTCTTATGCACCTATCTATTTCTCCAAGTATTCTATTAATCTTCTCAGCTCTTCCATTTTGTTGAGGTGTTCTTGGTACCGTAAAGTGCCTCCTGATGCCATGCTTTTCACAAAACCTCAAGAACTCCTTATTTGTGTACTCAATGCCATTATTAGCTATAAGGCACTTGACCTTCCTTCCCGTTTGATTTTCCACTTCGTGAATTTTTCAAAGGCATCAAACTTGTTATTCAAGAAGTAAACCCAAACTTTCCTAGATTAGTCATCAATTAAACTTATATAATACCAAGATCCATCTTTAGAGACAACCTTTGATGGTCCCCAAATATTAGAATGAACATAATCCAATATACCTTTTGTCTTGTGTGTGGAAGTTTTGAATTGCACCTCACACTGTTTTCCCATAATAGAGTATTTACAGAAATCTAATTTGCATGTCTTAACTCTAGCCAATAGATTTCATTTATGCAATTCTCTTATACCATGCTCACCTATATGCCCTGATCACACATGCCACAAGAGTATATCATCCTATTGAGATTTAGTAACTGCAACAGCTCCGCCTACAATGGTGCTGCCAAGCAATTTGTAGATATTATCATCTACTTTCCGTCCCTTCATCTAAAACCATTAGAGTCTAGGGTTCCCAATGAAATAAGATTCTTTTTCAAATCTGGAACATGTCTTACATCTTTTAATGTCCTCACAACATTATCAAACATCTTAACTTTAATTGTTACTATTCCAACAACTTTGCAAACAAGATTGTTTTCCATTAGAACAGAACCACAATTAACTAACCTGTAAGTGTTGAGCCAGTCCTTGTGAGGTGTCACATGGAATGAACATGCTGAATCCAAAACCCAAGAATCAATCAACCAGTCTACATTTGATGAAACAAAACATAGATGGGTACATTTGATGAAACAGAACACAAATCCCCATCTGAATTTACATCTACCGCCACTATGTAGGCAGATTTTGAGGACCCGTCCTTGTCTTTATCCTTGTCTCTTTTCCACCCTGGACAATCTCATTGTATATGCCCCTTCTTTTGGCATTTATAGCACTTCACTGTCTTAATCTTAGATTTGGATCTACTGTGTCCCTAGGCAAAATTGTTATCTTTGTCTTTCTTTCTTCCACGATCTTGATTACCTTTTACCATGAGTCCTTCCCCAGAACTCTTACTTGAATTCTATTTTTGATGGTATTGATCCATAAGGCTCCTGAGATCTCTTTAAATTCCAAAGTCTTCTTCCCCCAACATAGGGTTGTAACCAAGTGTTCGTAGAAAGCCCGGAGTGAGGTTAAAAGCATCATCGCCTTATCTTCATCATCGAAGTTTATATCGATCCTCAACATGTCACTAATAACTTGGTTGAGCATGTTGATGTGCTGAGCCAAATCCACACCCTCTACGATTTTAAGCCCATAAAGTTTTTACTTAAGATTCAATTTATTTATGAGGGACTTGGACATATACTGGCTCTCTAACTTCAACCATATAATAGTAGTTGACACCTTATTCATGACATCATACATAAGCTCATTTGCCAACATAGCCAAATTGTACTCATTGCCCTCATCTTGAGTTCTTCCCACTTGTTATCAGTCATCTTCTTTAGTTTCTTTGTTTTCCCATACAAATCGTTCGCCAAACTTTGTTGTACCAACATGTCTTTCACCCTTCTCTGCCATAACCCGAAGTTACCAGTTTCGTCGAACTTAACTAAGTCTACCTCGGCAATAGAAGCATTAACCTCCATTGGATCAATCAACCTAGAACTTTGATACTAATTGCTGTGAAAATACATCCACTAATGCAGGATTAAAGAAGAGAGAAGAAAATAATAAACACAAGGATTTACGTGGTTCGGCAATTGTCTACATCCACAAGCGACAACAGAGGAAGTTCCACTATAAAATAAGGAGATTACAATAGTAACATAATAGCAACACATGTCAATTCCTAAACGAAGTGGAACTTGGTTTATTAGTCCTTGTTGTTCACGGAAAAACAAGTAACACGTGTGACTTGGTTTCCAATACCAAGTAAGCAAAGTCCCCGACTTTGATTTCCAAAGTCAAGCCATATTACAACAAAATCAACCAACATTCTTTCTGCAATGACTTTGATTTTGATTTTGTTTTTGTTTTGTTTTTAGGCTAAGTGATTATATATATATATATATGATTTCTTGGCCAAAATGCAAATTTCACCATCTAAGCTTTATCTCTATTAATTTCAATCCTCTAAGTTTGTATTCGTTTCTTTCAATCATTTAACTTTCAAATTTTCTCAATTCAGTCCTCAATAACTTGCCATCCATTGCTGCTATTAAGCTCCCAAAATAGCATCCTTTTAACCTTATTTTAATATTTAATTTTTGTTTTATTAATTAAAACGTTAATTAAAAAAACCCCAATTTTTTTTTTTTTGATAAGTAACAGAAAATATATAATAAAGAAGAACACAACCCCTTACATATGAAATGTACTAGACAGGCAAAAACATCAAGAAACCAAATTACAATGATCAAACAAAACAGGAAGAGAAAAACAAGAAAAAGATGGTATAGCTAAACACCATTTGAGAAGAGTAAAAAAGAAAAAAGACTTAAACTCAAGAATGGACCGTTCGTGACCCTCAAAACTTCTGGCATTCCGTTCCTGCCAGATACACCACATCAAACAATGCAGCACCATCCTCCATATAACTATATTATGATGACGCCTAAAGTTACATGACCAACAATCCAACAAATCCACTACCCTTTGTGACATCACTCAACAAATACCAAACAAGCAAAAGACCATACTCCACATCTCATAAGCCAAAGGACAATGAAGGAGGAGATGATCTATAGATTCCCCACACCTTTTGCACATAAAACACCACTCAATGACAACAGAGTGCCTCTTCCAAAGGTTATCAATAGTTAGAATCTTGCCTAAAGCCGCAGTCCAAGAGAAAAAAGCTACCTGGGGGGACCTTCGATTGCCACATCATTTTCCATGGGAAGGAAGTGGCAGTAGTGGGGGATAGGGAGTGATAATACCTGCTCACCATAAAACCCCTACTATTGGCTGGCTTCCAATAAAGTTTGTCAGAACCAACACCTTGCACCTTAGTGGAGTAGATCAAAACCATACATGAATCCAAAAATTGTGACTCTTGATCATTCACTAGGCGGCGAAACTGTAGGTCCCCAAAAATTCTCCCATTAGCAAAGCACATAACCTCAAAGACTGAAGCATCCCTTTATCCCTCCACAAATCTAAAGAGTAAAGAACACAAAATTGAAACCCCACCCACCCCTAGCCTAATTGGATAATTGAGAGATTGGGAGAGAGAAAGAGATATCGCAAGGGAGAAGTAGAGCGAGAGACCGAGAGGGAGAGACAAATGGAGAGGGTGTTTTGTTGTGGCTCAGCTCCAAGTTTACTCGGCTGCTTGGCTCTGCTCAGCTCAACTGAGTATTGGTTTTTAGTTGTGGACCGAGAGGAAAGAACGATTTCTATAATGCAGTTGTTTTTTTTTTCCTAATCTGTTAAATAATACAAGAATTCACCCCGAGCCATTAGTAATTCTTAGGTACTCTCGAAGCACGGAGAATAGTGCTCCATCCTCATATTTATGATGAGGTCCACCATGAATCAAGAGAAAGAAGCACCATTTCACTATATTTCGGAAATACTTAAAAAAAAATTTCCCCGAAGTCATATAGCCTTGCAGAGGAATTGGCGCAGTTTATAAATTTCACGTTCAGGATGATGCAAATAATGCAATTCCCTTTATCCCTACTCCTTACTAGCACTGGCAGTAGCACTAGGTAGGGATGTTATTTAGCATTTAATGCTATTGGCTATCAGCTATCAATTACTGTGGAGGTGGCAGATCCGTCCTCTTTACAACTTTACTCACCCCCGTCAGGCTGCTGTTAATACGTAGGTAGGGGCAACATCGGCCCGTTCAAGACTACTTGTGCCATGTGGATTCTTTACTTCAGTAGGCTTCCTTGGTCCAATCAGGCGGGTCGAATTACTTGGGCCGAGATTTGGTGGATGCATCGTACACAACTCACATGCCAAGTAGCAAACTACATGCAAAATGAATTTGATACAAGAAAAATATTGTAACATCATTTTCTTTTTCTTTTCAGGTGTAAAATACTCGACTAACTCTATGTTTTATCCTTTTATGGGCAGGAATGAATCTGAATTCATCCAAGAAATTGTTCAAACGGTCTCTATCATAGTAAATTGTACATATCTAAATGTTGCCAATCATCCAGTTGGAATAGAGTCTCGTGTACAAGACATCAATTTGCTTTTAAGTATTGGGAGGAATGACATACGCATGGTAGGGATCTTAGGAGTTGGTGGAATTGGTAAGACAACTATTGCCAAAGCAATTTATAATTTGATTGCTCACCAGTTTGAAGGTAGTTGTTTTCTTTCAAACGTTAGAGAATCTTCCAAGAAAGAAGTTGGGCTGGTTCAACTGCAAGAGACACTTCTTTCTAAGATCCTAAGAGATGCTAGATGTTCAAAGGTTGGCAATGTTGACCGAGGAATCAATGTGATTAAGCATAGGCTTTGCTCTAAAAAGGTTCTTTTAATTCTTGATGATGTGGATCATTTGTTTCAATTAGAAGCATTAGCGGGAAAATGTGATTGGTTTGGTTTAGGAAGTAGAATCATAATAACAACAAGAGATAAATCTTTGCTAACCAAGCATGAAGTTAATTTCACATATGAAGTGAAGGAGATGAATCACAATGAAGCTCTTGAGCTATTTAGTTGGAATGCCTTCAAAAGAAACAAACCCATTGATGAATATGTTGAACTCACAGAATGTGCAATACATTATGCTGGTGGCCTTCCACTAGCTTTAATGGTTTTAGGTTCAGATCTATATGGTAAAAGCAAAATTCAATGGAAAAGTGCATTGGATAAATATGAAAGAGTTCCTAACAAAAATATTCAAGAAATACTCAAAATAAGTTATGAAGGATTGGACGAAACTGAACAAGATATTTTCCTTGATATTGCGTGTTTCTTCAAGGGGCGCAACATATATGATGTTATGAGTATTTTAGATTCTTGTAGCTTATATCCAGATTCCGGTATTGCAAGACTTTTTGAGAAGTGTCTCATAACTGTTGATCGATGGAACATATTGTCAATGCATGACTTGTTACAGCAAATGGGCATGGAAATTGTTCGCCAAGAATCCCCACAAGTGCCGAGAGAACGTACTAGGCTATGGTGTTATGAGGATGCTCTTGAAGTACTATCTAAAAATAGGGTACAACTTCTTTTCTTCACTTTTTTTTTTCTTTTTTATTTTATTTTTTTGTCCACAGGTTAGAAGCGATGAATTTTTTCTATATTCAAGAAAATATACATTTTTTATTTTTATTTTCATATTTTCAATTTGTAAAGACTTTTGACAAATTCTAATGTGCAATGTGTTTCACTTAATGCTTTGTCCAATTAGGGAACAAATAAAATTCGGGGCATAGTCTTGCGCTCTTCTAAACCAATAACTGTGCAATTGGAAGCTAAAGCTTTCAAACAGATGAAAAATCTCAAGTTTCTTATTGTGGATGATGTATGCACTTGTGGACAACTAACATATCTCCCCAGTGGGTTAAGATTGCTTGATTGGCCTTCTTATTCTTTTGCCTTACCATCCACTTTTTGTCCTAAGAAACTTGTCCAACTCAACATGCCACATAGTCACATTACATTGGAGACGCTAATCAAGCAGGTATGCTTATTAGTATTTATGAATTATAGATCTTAAAATTTAATTTAAAAGTTGGTTGAAGACTTTTGAATATGTTTCTTCTACAGGGGATCCAGTTTGTAAATTTGAAAGCTATCAATCTTAGTGAATGTGATTCTATTATAAAATTACCTGAGTTGTGTGCTCCAAACTTAGAAATATTAAACCTTCATCGTTGTAAAAATTTAGTTGAGGTTGATGAGTCCATTGGATATCTTGATAACCTTCAAAATTGGGAGCTCACTGAATGCGAAAATCTCCGCATTCTTCCAAGCCGCCTTATGTTGAAATCTCTTTACATTTTTCGTCTTGAGGGCTGCTCAAGGCTTGAGAAGTTCCCTGATATTCAACCAGAAATGAATTGTTTATCAGTTTTAGAATTGCAACATAGTGGTATTAGAGATTTACCTTCATCAATAGGTTATCTCAGTATGCTCAAATGTTTAAACCTATATGATTGCCAAAACCTTATGGAACTTCCAGAT
Organism: Quercus variabilis; assembly: GCA_030445155.1. Classification (NCBI taxonomy): domain Eukaryota; kingdom Viridiplantae; phylum Streptophyta; class Magnoliopsida; order Fagales; family Fagaceae; genus Quercus; species Quercus variabilis. Next base: position 20,855,776 of record CP129455.1, on the reverse strand, counting down.
ACCATCTATAAGTTGCGGCTACTTGACGAATTATCTATTTGTACTACCAAATTGATACCGACACACGATCCTTTTGATAGCTTTTCTGAATATGGGTTTATGAGGTTAAAACATCTATATCTCAATGACGGTGGAAATCCAATTGAATTAGATTTTTTATCAAAGCCCAATTACTTCCCTGTATTGAAGTTTCTAGATCTAAATGGAACCAATATAAGTACCATCCCCGAAATAATCAGCAAATTTACTAGATTAGAGGGACTTCGAGTAGACAATTGCAAGCAACTTCAGGAAATTCCAAGTCTTCCACGATCTATATCAAAAGTGTTTGCAACAAATTGCCTGTTGTTGGATCCACAATCATTAAGCAGATTATTGACAAAGGTATCTCTCTCTCTCTCTATATATATATGTGTGTGTAAGTCATAAAGAAACGCATTTGTTATTTTTCCCAAATACATTATTAGATTATTTAATTGTAGTTTTTTGAATTTGCTAATTGCTAGCAGTTTGAAGAATCTTACTACCAAGAATATGAGATTCTACAGTCACCAGGCCTATCATTTCCAAAATATGAACTTATACTGCCAGGAACTGAGATTCCAAAGTTGTTCAACCATCAAAGTTTTGGAAATTCCATCTCATTTTGGGTTGGTCAAGATTTTCCAGCAATTCTTTTGTGTATTGTTTTTGGGCTGGAGGAGCAGATAGGTAATGGATTCGTTCCCGCATTTCATCTAAGATTGATCATCAAATGTCGTGAAAAGACAGTAGATATTTTGGCAAATGTAATTGATGGAGAGAGCGAGTCTGATCATCTGTGGGTTTCTTTTGTACCTTATGGCGAATTCCATGAGACATTTGATGACTTAAATCTATATGATCAGAATGAGGTTGAAATTGTATTTAAAACCGTTTCTACATATGATCCACCAAAAATTACTCCAACCATAAGAAGGTGTGGTGTCCATACAAAATGCATCTGTCCTCAAAAATTTGGTGAATCAAACATGCACCACCAATGTCACTCCGCCAACCCTCTCCAGCCTTTACTAACTCTCTTCCCTAGTTCAACGAAGATAACAAATCATGGGATTGACTCTGGTTTGAGAGGCCTTTATGGTGATGACTCGGATGTAAGAGAATGCCAACCTCCTCTGGTCCCTGATGACACTAGACACCTTTTGTTTCCATCTACAGTGGGGCTTCCATTGGGTATGATTAATGGATCTGACTTAGGCTTAGGCCGATTGGTATTTGAATCAACCATTAGTGATGGGTGTGATTTGGGTTCATCTTCAATGGCCCATACCGTAAGCAATGAATCTGATCTGAATTCACATCCACCATTGAAGAAAATGAGGACATCATGATCCGTTCAAAGAAACAGGACTTCATCTAAAAATGACATTGAAATTTTTTTTCTTCTCTGTCAATTTCTTTCAGTCCTATCACTGGCGTTTGATGTAAGGTATGTCACCTTCTTTAGTGCAATGTTTCATTTGCATCTTTGTTGCTATTTCCACGTTCTTTTTGCCGTTACTCTTATTGATTATCTCCTCTCTATTATGGTTGGAATTAAAGTATGATTCATCTTAATCTATGGAAATAAGGATTATGTTACCTTTGAGGTTGATCCATATATGGATTGAGAATTTCAAGTTTGAATTGGTAAAATGTTCTTATTAGACTTCTTTGTTATAGTGCTGTTCTAGTTGAACCTTTTTGCCTTTCTTTTTTTGCTTGGGCATGCTATTTTATAGCATTGAAATGTAAAAGGGTACACCGAAGCCTATGACTTCAATACATTAAAAAGTAAAGAATTTTTTCTCAAAAAAAAAAAAAAAAAAAAAAAAAAAAAAAAAAAAAAAGTAAAGAATTTCATCATACATATTATGGAGCTATCAGATATAGTAGTTCCTAATGAAACTCTGTTGTCCTCAAATTTTTCTGTTTTTGTGTCTAAAATTGATCTTTCTGTCCTTTAGGATCCTTAAGTATGTATTTTATATTGATGAACTTCATACTTATGCAAATCAGCACAACTGTAAGTCCCTGTTTCTCTGGTATGTGATGTCCTTATTTTTGAGACACGTCTTCTATTCCTCTGAAGATTATAGTTATATATTTTAGATATCTTTTGGATCCCCCAACTTATTCAATTTCTTTGGATGCAATATAGATGCCATGGATATCCACTTCATCTCTTGCGTGCTTGTGTATCTTTCAAAATAAATTAATATGATTACTTCCAACTTCCCAAATAGTTGGGTTGAAGCTTTGTTTAATTATAGTAATTTTTTATGGTTATGTGATAATCGATCTGTACAAAAAATTGGGAAAAAAAAATGTGATTGTTTAATAATATTACCTTAAAAATTACCTTTTTATGTGAGTGTGTCATTAGTCCTACATCGAGCATGTATCAAGTTGATACGAGCTTAATTAACGACTGCAATGAGCCTCAATTATAACTAGACTAGTGTTAAGACTCTGTCACTTGGGAACACGTTATTAACCAATTGTTAATTGGGATATTAGTTATTTTGATTCAATTGCAAAATAATTTTTGTAGGGAATTGGTGCCCTTTATGTGAGTAATTGCAATATAATTTTGCAGGTTGTTCTCTCCCTCTTTTCTGCTTTAGTGCTTTCGGACCTTGAATGTTGCTTGATCTTGAATTCCCCACCCCCCCCCCCCCCCCCCCAATTTGCAGGCAATAGAGCGGAAACCTACATAATAATTTCTTGCTAAAATTGCCATATTTTGCTGGTGAAGTCATGTTATGCATTGTCTCAAAATTATACATTGCGATTGAGCTCCCGATTTGGTCCAAATTCCCTGAAGACCACATATCAAAGTTGAGATAATAGAAACCATATTTGACTCTGTCTCAGTTAAATCACTAATGTCTTTGACTTTGAGGGGTCAATTGATTCTGATGAAGACACAAACTTTGAAGTTGGAATTAGAATCTAAAATGTCCTTTTAGAAATGGAAGTAATACAATGGGAACTAAGTACCACTAGAGAAGATTGCCGTTGAAAGGATGAACACAATTAAAATTGTTATGCAACTGTTGAGAACTAGATTTCCAATTTTGATGAGTTTTCTTTGTTGTTTATTCTTATTAGCTAGTTTTTTCAAATGCAAAAGGTGGAAAGGCGGAACACCTTGTGGCTACAGTACACAAGAGCAACTCAATGGTTGATAGATGAATTGTCTGTTGGTTCAATAGAGCCATACTCAACTCATGTTGCAGTAGGTCCTCAGCATCAGAAAAGACAAATGATTTGGCAATTTGCATATTGTTGCTTGTCTCTAGGATGTATCATTCTTTACACATCTGTGACAAAGATAAATCCTTTCGGTTTGAACAAATTTTTATTAATGTTGTGACGCTAAGACACAGTCACTGATCATTTTATGGGTATACGCTAAGACTTCACTGATTTTTAATAAAGTCGATTGTTCTTATAAAAAAAAATTGTCGATTGTAATATAATTGTCTGTGCATGAATATACCCAATGAATTTTGTCATTACGTTGAAGCAAGGCAGTTTGATGTATTTGGAGGCTTTAGGTGAAAACTGAACTGAGAACCTTTTTATATTTAAATGACCTTTTTTTTTTTTTTTTTTTTTTTTTTTTTTAAGAAAGCCTATAAACACAAAAATTTGGGCAAAATTTGCTAAACACTACAATTCCGAAAATATTTTAGGCAGATGGCATGTGTTCAAAGTTATTTGATAAATTGGACTCTTTTTGGAAGTCAAGTACAGCAAAATCGACTTCCTAACAAAAATTAGTTTTTACATGGATTAAAAAAAAGAGAAAAAAAGGCACGTAGTTAACGAGTCCTCCGTTGATCTAGAAAAGAGGGAGATGGTGAACCTGACGAAGCTGATCTCGGTGGTGAGAGGAAAAGAGGAAATAAAATTAGTTCTGAAGAGTCCTCCGATGATCTAGCCCTGCAGGCTGACAAGGAAGATGGTGAACCCGTTTGGGATTGGAGGAAACGATGTCGTTAGGAAGGTGGTGGAGACTAATAAGATGTCAAAGTAGCTGTGAAAAGTAACGGTGGCAGCTGTTAGGACGCAGAGACAGTTCCTGAAGTCGCCGAACCACTTCGATTGAAGCTCCATCAGCATCGTGTTTGGGCTTTAGGGCCAGAGTTTGGGCCGGTGTGGGCCCGCCACCACTGCTTCGACTCTCGTCATCTTCGAAGTGTTGTTGTTGTTGATGATGATGATGGTGATGATGATGTTGGTTTGGGAGTCAGTGGGGACTTGGTGGAATGGGTGAGAAAATGAGTTTTGGAGATGTGGAGAAGAAGGGTAGTGAAATTTACTATCGTGGAAGTCGAGTTTGGTTCGACTTTCAGTGTAAGTCGATTTTACTATACTTGACTTTCAAAAAGAGTCAAACTTACCAAATAACTTTGAACGCATGCCATCTGCCTAAAATATTTTCAGAATTGTACTGTTTGGCAAATTTTGCCTAAAAATTTGACAAAACTTTTCACACTTGTTAATGTGGCAGATTAATAGTGATAAGTAAAAATGTGATATTAATGGTAGAATTAGAGGAGAACTAGCAAAAGTTTTCCAACGTGAAAAATGTTATGAAATTTTTTGTGTATTGCTTTTTTTTTTTTTTTAAGTGTTATATTCACAACATTTTCACAACAAATTCTAGGTTTTAAGTTGTTACTAATTTTAATTTAAAGCCACTGCTAAAATTATTCTTTTGCCCACCAATAACAGTTAATAACAACCTAACACTCATAATTTATTATGAAAAATATTGTCGATGTAGCATTTTTCTCTCTTTTTTTTCTTATTTTTCATTTGATAAAAAATAATTATTTTATTTATTAACTAATATTTTAGTTTAATTAATAATATTACAATGAAAGAAATAATCCTATTGGTTAAAATTTATTGAGTGGCATTTAGTTCAAGAAATGTTGAATTTTTGAAGTTTCTAATGGTTAATAGAACTGAAAGATTGATTATTGATAATACATTGATAGCCTATTCTTGGACAAAATTGGCCTTTGCCCATTTTTATCAAAATATCTAGCATTTTGCCCCTCTTTTGAAACTAATTAGCGAAATACTCCTCTTTTGAAATTCGATTGGATCAAAATCGAGTTAAGCCCTATAGTGGCGTTTTAAAGAGCCTATAGTGATGTTTTAAGGATCTATAGTGGCATTTTATAACTCGAGCTCCATGAACTCGAGTTATAGGCAATATATATATATATATATATATATATATTTACGTATAACTCGAATTCATGAAACTCGAGTTACAAAACGCCACTATAGGTCCTTAAAACGTCACTGTAGGCTCTTTAAAATGCCACTATAGGGTTTAACTTGATTTTGATTCAATTGAGTTTCAAAAGAGGGGCAAAATGCTGGATATTTTGATAGAAAGGGGCAAAGGCCAATTTTGTCCGCATATTCTTAGTGCACAAACATATCCCTCTTGTGGATAGAGATCTATAGATCCTAATAAGCTGTAGACTCTGCTTTGTAGACTCTGTTTTGTTGGGTAAGCAACAACTAAGATTTTGCCTTACCTATTTTCCTCCCCTTTATGTTTAGAGGCCTTAGGATTTTTTTCCCCCCAATATTAGCATCTCTAATAGGCTCTATAAAGCCAATTTTGGAGAGTAAAAACACAAATTTTAAGTAAACACCTTCCGACAGCTTCTCTAACTCTTTTTTTTTTTTTTTCCCAGAGTTGCTACAATAGTTTTCTTAACATGGAGAGCACTGTAACAACTCCAAATCAATATTCTCTCTTAAAAAAAAATACTTGGTTGAATAAAAAATTATTCTCTCTTTCTCATCCCTTCCTCTTTTCTCTTTGTTTCTTTAGAGCTCTCTCTCTCTCATTTTTTGTCTCTCGAATGTCTCTAAATGAAGACAAATAATCAAAGCACAAAACACAATCTAGTTCTCATAAAACAAATTGTAACAACAAAGTGTGAGTGCAAACATAATAATAATGGAAATAACACAAAGAAAAACTGAATAATACTTCTAAATATTATTAATTTGAGATTAGAAAATACACAACACTATTTGGACTGAGGCACGACACTCACTCTCTTTAAGGAGATTCAAGCCATTGGTTGACTAAACTTTGTAATCGATGCAGATCTTCTCTGACTTGTCTCCTCCAGGATATAACAACCCAATAAATGTCGTATGACTAAAACAACCTCTTACACAAAGTGTTCAAGTCCAAAGCTTTATTAGATAGAAGGGCGGATTTTTTGGTGTAATAACGTTGTAAGTGGTATTGGGTCTGAATGGGTCTATTTATAAGCTCAATGGGAATCACAAAATTACTACACAAATTAATCTGATTAATTAGATCTATTATTTTAAAGGGGCTGTTAAATAGGAGGATCAAAGAGATTGATTCATTTCCATTTTTGACACATCCTCCCTTCACATCTCTCTTGCGCACGTATCTAGCCCAATATATGAGTCAATTCATATTAGCCCATTAATTACCACAATTAAAAAAAATAAAATAGTCTCTCTCATTTTCAATGTGGGATTAAATATTTTCACTAACTCTTCATCTTTCGTATTAACTCCAACATCTTTACATTTATATTGTAATATAAATCAATTTTAATTATATAATATTAAAATGCTCTAACACAAAGTAAATCAAAACAAGAAAAGAAGGAAGAAAAAAGGGGTAACTACACTTTACCACCCTAAACTATAACCCAGATTATGCTTTGTACCGTAAACTATTCAAATGCACAATTTACACCTTAAATTATGATCCTTGTTACATTTTGCACTCTTACATTAGTTTTAATGTTAAGTTGGACAAAAATATGAAACATGTGACTTGCACATGTAATTTTCTTAAAGCCAATTTCGGAGAATAAACACACAAAAAGCACCCTCCAACAGCCTCTCTAACTCTAATTTTTTTTTTTTTAGAGTTGCTACAATAGTTCTCTTGACATGGAGGACACTATAACAACTCCAAAACAATATTCTCTTAAACTAAAAATTTTAATATCAACTTATCGGGAAGTCCGTTACAACAAACCAAACGACTCATCAACGATGGTAATATTGCGATGGTTCTTATCAAGGCTAAAAGCCATAGAGCCATTCCAAGAATAATTTCTCTCTCTTTGAATTTCAGTCCTTGGTTCATTTCTATATTTTATTTTCCACCACCCCATTATTTTAATTTTTTTTTATGGGAATTTTAATTCTTTTATTCTCCCAAGAAGTTTCTCACTTTGACTTTAAGTTTCTAACCATTTCACCAAAAAAAAAAAAAAGCGTGGGACCAACGATCATCAGATTCTCGAAATAAACTTTCTTTGTCTAAAAGTTTTACACTGTTACTCGATAGTCTCTATAGCATAATAGCAATCAGTAATCACCAACACGAGAATTAATCACAGTATTCTTCTTCTTGAGAATTTAGCTATTTTCTTCCATGACTTTCCAATTCCAAGGACCCTTTTCTTCTTCTTCTTCTTCTTCTTCTTCTTCTTCTTCTTCTAATTCTGTCATCACCCATAGATGTACTTACGACGTATTCTTAAGTTTCAGAGGCAAAGATACTCGCTACAACTTCACTGGCGATCTATACAACGCCTTGCATAAAAAGGGAATCAACACCACCTTCATAGATGGTGATGATGACGAGCTTAAAACTAAAAGAGAAGAAGAAATTTCACAGACCCTTGTCAAAAGCATAGAAGGGTCAAGAACTTCAGTGGTTGTACTGTCAAGAAACTATGCATCATCCACATGGTGCTTAGACCAGCTGGTGAAGATCCTTGAGTGTAAGCAAACAAAGGGACAAGTAGTTCTACCAGTGTTTTGGAAAGTAGATCCATCAGATGTAAGGCATCAACGAAAGAATTTTGGGAAAGCATTAGCTCAACTTGAAAACAACACGAAGGTGCAGAGTTCGAAGACAGCCTTAAAAGATGTTGCTAATTTGTCTGGCTGGCACATAGCCAGAGGAAAAGGGTATGCTTATACAACCATATCTATTTACACTTAACTATGACCTTTTCTCTTTCTGTTTACTCCAATTATATTCATTGTATATCCTGGATCTAGAGATTAGCTACATCTTTCTGCAATTATTTTGATTTTGATTTTGATTTTGTTTTGTTATTTTGCTAAATGATTTTTTTTTTATTAATTATTTCTTTTATGTCTATGTTGGTCAAAAAGTATGTTTTTGTCAATAAATAGGCTACCAGATAACTCTCTTATTTCTTTTTTTCTTTTTCTTTTTTTAAATTTTTTTGGAAACTTGTTAGAAATTTATCCTAAAGTTCTTTCTCCTCAAAATCTGAGATTTGGGGAGATACCATTTGAACTAAAGTGTTTGGTGGTAGCTCCCAAATAAACTTCAACCACTGCTCCTGCTGTTTTGTGTTTTTAATTTTCTTATTTTTCAATAAATTTGGGTTTCTGATTATGGTCAAAGAGTATTTAAGTAGCCTTTATTAATTTGGTTAGGTAACAGCACTAGTTGAACTACTCAAAATAGCTATTTGATAGTTGGGCCCAAAGCTTGTATTGGGTGAAGTACCAAACACATACGGGTATGAGAATGTGATTGAAACATGTAAATTTTTAATAACTACTCAAATGCAAAATCATTATAAAATTTTCACCTCTTTGATCTGTAAATCACATACAAGAAAATTAACAAAACTAGATGGAGAGACCAATATAGCTTGTTTTTAAAATTGTAGGACTAATATTTGCTTATTTGAAATATCATGAGCTAAAAATGCTTAACATGTGAACTTCAATGAATAGGGGTGTGCATGAGTCAGGTTGAGGAGTTTTTTCAACCAAACCTACTATGGCGGGTTAAAAAAATCCAACCCAACCCATAATAGGGGTCCAACCCAACCCATGTGGATTGGATTGGGTCAGGTTAGACCCATGGATTGGACAGTTTTTTTTAATTACTATTATTATTAAATTGAGTATTAGAACAACACCACCACAAATAAGTACAAATTTATAACCAAATAATAATGAGCATAACACCAAACAAACATAAACTATATGAGAAGAACTTAGGGTTTGGGTTTTATTTAGGAAAAGGGGTAAAAAAAGTAAATAACAAAATTATATTATATATATATATATTTAGTATATTTTTTAAAATTAAAAATATATTAAATATAGGTGGGTCGGATTGGGTTAGGAGGATTTGTAAATCTCATGACCCAAATCCAACCCGACTCATTGTAAAAAGAAAATTCCATGACCCAACCCAGTGGGTTGGGTCGGGTTTGATTGGTTCGCTGCACACCTCTATCAAAGACAAAAAACGTATTTTGGCCAAAAAAATAATAATAAATTAAAATTAAATGAATTCGATTAAGGTTTTTGTTTATAGAAGAAAATTGATTAACCCAAGTTACGGAAATTTCCTTCTTTTAAGGAGATTCAAGTCCCCTATTGTTACAAAAGTCTAGAAATTTGTACAACAAAAACTCTTTTTGATTTATATTCTTCATGATAAACAGCCCAATTAAATAGTTAAATTACTTAAATTGATTATATGCTATTTGTTAAACCCAATGTTTTACCAAAATAATACCAAAATGTTATCTTCAGTTAGCTCTTACATAAACCATTCTACATCATTATTCTATATCACATATCTCACACACCAAGTAGCATGCATGATGAGTTTGGTACAAGAAAAATATTGTAACTAAATCTTTTTTTTTTTTTTTTTTTCACTTGTATAAATACCCAAGTGACTAAATGTTTTTTATTTATTTTTTTATGGCTAGGAATGAATCTAAATTTATCCAAGAAATTGTTCAAATGGTCTCTATCATAGTAAATTGTACATACCTAAATGTTGCCAATCATCCAGTTGGAATAGAGTCTCGAGTACAAGACATCAATTTGCTTTTAAGTATTGGGAGGAGTGACATACGCATGGTAGGGATCTTAGGAGTTGGTGGAATTGGTAAGACAACTATTGCCAAAGCGATTTATAACTTGATTGCTCACCAGTTTGAAGGTAGTTGTTTTCTTACAAACATTAGAGAACATTCCAAGCAAGAGTTTGGATTGGTCCAACTACAAGAGACACTTCTTTCTGAGATCCTAAGAGATGCTAGAAGTTCAAAGGTTGGCAATGTTGATCGAGGAATTAATGTGATTAAGCATAGGCTTTGCTCTAAAAGGGTTCTTTTAATTCTTGACGATGTGGACCATTTGTCTCAATTAGAAGCATTAGCTGGAAATTGTGATTGGTTTGGTTTAGGAAGTAGAATCATAATAACAACAAGAGATAAATCTTTGCTAACTAATCATGAAGTTAATTTCACATACCAAGTGAAGGAGATGGATCACAATGAAGCTCTTCAGCTCTTTAGTTGGAATGCCTTCAAAAGAGACAAACCTACTGAAGAATATGTTGAACTCACCGAATGTGCAATACATTATGCTGGGGGCCTTCCACTAGCTTTAATGGTTTTAGGTTCAGATCTATATGGTAAAAGTATAATTCAATGGAAAAGTGCATTGGATAAGTATGAAAGTGTTCCTAACAAAAATATTCAAGAAATACTCAAAATAAGTTATGATGGATTGGATGACAATGAGAAGGATATTTTCCTTGACATTGCATGTTTTTTTAAAGGAAAGCATGCAGATTATGTCATTAAAATATTAGACGGGTGTGGTTTCTTTCCAGATATTGGTATCCAAGTGCTTATTGATAAGTCTCTTGTAACTATTGATGAGAAAAATAAATTGGGAATGCATGACTTGCTGCAAGACATGGGTAAAGAGATTGTTCGACGAGAATCACCAGAAGAACCTGGCGAGCGTAGCAGGTTGTGGTTTCATGAAGATGTTCGTCATGTATTAGAAGAAAACAAGGTAAGAGTCACATCTAAAACATTTTTCAAGAAATATATATACTGAATCATTCCAAGGAATGATTTTTTTTTTTTTGGTTGGCACCATGAGTGTTTCAGCTTAAATAGAATTTCTTAATTAGGAAAAAATAAATGAAATCACTTGGTCACCCTTTCTCCTATCAAATATGAAAAATTGAAAGTGGTTACTCACTTTGGACATAAAAATAATAATAATAATAATAAAAAATAAAAAAATTAGGGCAAATTATAACTTACTCATTTGTGGTTTGGCCTAAATTTAAGTTGTCTGCTTGTGATTTAAAAGTTGGCTACTTTGCCCACCTAAGGTTCACTCCATTAGGCTTCCATTACCCACCTCTGTACTTTTACTGTTAAAAACATAAAAAAATCAAGATCTAAATGTATATTTCTTAAAATGGTGAAGCTTTGGCTTAAGAACATTCTCCTCTTCATAAGAACACTCTTAAGCCTATCAATCCAAACAAAACTGTTAAGGGATATTCTGATATGAGAATCAATAAGAACTTGACAACTCAACAATTGTTAAAGTTGTGGTGAAGAATGTTGTGTATCTGGCATTGCTTCTTTCTTATTCTTTTTTATTTTTATTTTTTTGGTTCCCTTCATTTTGATTGATAGTCCTGGTTTAGCTGTAATAGATGGTTTATTAGTGTGGCTGAGATTTAACTTCCTCCCAGCAGTTGAATACTTATTCGTAATTCTAATTCACAACAAGATAAAAATAGAAATCCTCTTGAAAGTACAAAAAATGCTAAAGGAGTACAATATACAAAGTGGCGTCCTAAATGGAGTATATCACACCAGCAACTTAAAAAATGAGTATATTTCTGTTCTACTGTTCTACATCCAAACTTTAAAAATTCATCATTTCATAAAAATTCGAAGCAAAATTAAAATTTTGATGAAATTAAAAATCATTACATCTCCCCCTTCTATCTCATCTTCATCAACTCTTGGTAATACCCAAAATGAACTCCATTCAAGCACAACAACAGAGTTGGAGATGAAGAGGGCCTCTCTCCTAGTATATAATTATTTGGTTTTGTCTAGTCCAGAATAATTTTATCATATCAAAATATGCTAAAAATTAGTTTGTAAGAGGCTAACATCTGTGATTTGCATAACATCCATAAGTCAAGGCATACAAAAATTCAAACATTGATTAAATGGAGGAAGAATATCACCTTGACAGTTTTGTTTGGATTGATAGGCTTGAAAATGTTCTTAAGCCAAAGCTTCATCATTTTAAGAAATATACTTTTAGATCTTGATTTTTATGTTTTTGTTATGCTTTTTGTGTTTTTAACGGTGAAAGTATAAAGGTGGGTAACAGAAGCCTAATGGAGTGAACCTCAGGTAAGTAAAGTACCAACTTTTAAATTACCTGTAGGCAACTTAAATTTCAGCTAAACCACAGTGGGTAAGTTATAATTTGTCCAAAAAATCATTACCCATTTACAAACCACAAAAGGAGAAGCAAGATAAAGGGAAGGCAAAGACATAATAAATTTCTTTATTTTCCACAAAGTGAATATATTTTGTCAATTAATTTTTTGAATTTACTAGTATAATTTTCATAAATGTTAAATATGGAGAGCTTTCATTTTTTGTATCTATTTTTGCTGGCGCACTTACCCGTTGTCTTGCTAGGGAACAAATAAAATTGAAGGCATACTGGTAGATTTGCCTAAAAGAGAGATGATACAATTGAGTTCTAAAAACTTCATGAAGATGAAAAGACTCAGACTGTTTATAAACCGCAATGCACTCTTTTGTGGAGGGCCTAATTATCTCTCTAATGAGTTAAGATTGCTGGAATGGCCTGAATATCCATTACAATATTTGCCATCCAATTTTCATGGAAAGAGACTTGTTGTTCTTAATATGCGTAATAACCTCTTCAAGGGATTGCATAATGGATTCAAGGTACAATTATTATTTTTAATATACTGTCCTCTAAATATGTTGGACACTAATTGCTCAGGCTGATTTATTTCCTATTTCTTGACAGAATTTGCGAAACTTGGCAATCATGAACTTCTCAAATTGTGAATTCATAATTGAAGTCCCTGATCTTTCCATGATGCCAAATTTAGAGGAATTGAATCTTGAAAATTGTACAAACTTAGTTGAGGTTCACTATTCTGTTGGATTCCTTGATAGGCTTAAACTTATGAAATTTGTTGAATGCCCTAACCTCAGGAGTTTCCCAAGAAGCCTCAAGTTGAGATCTCTAGAATTACTTATGCTCGAAGGTTGCTCTGGGCTTGAGAACTTTCCTGAAATTGATTGCAAAATGGAACGTTTAGAATACGTTGGCTTAAGAAGTACTCCTATAAAAGAATTGCCTTCATCTGTTGAGTATCTCGTTGGGCTTAAAGAATTAAATCTAGATGGCTGTGAAAGTCTTATGAATCTCCCAATTAGTATTCATCAATTGCAACATCTAAAACGACTTTTTCTCAGAGATTGTTCAAAACTTGTCATACAGTCCATGCCCTTGATTGTATCAACAAAGGAACCCGAAATTTCATCAAGTGCAGAATTAAGCATTAGTAATGATGATTATTCCTCAATGGTATTTCCGGAAATGCGACTATTAGATATTGGAAACTGTGGGCTATCAGATTCAGATTTCTTTATGACACTTGATTGTTTCTCCAGATTGGAGCAGCTAGATTTAGCAGGGAGTGATTTTGTTAGTCTGCCTTCATGTATTGGTGGATTTGTTGGATTGAGGAGCCTTAAATTGGATGATTGTAAAAAACTTAAAGATATTCAAGTACTTCCACCAAAAATGGAAGACGTCTTTGCAAGTGGGTGCATATCATTGGAAAGTTTTTCAGAAGTTTCAAAAAGACTTCAATTTAATACATGCGAGTTACCAGCACTCGAGTGGATTGATTTGTCCAGATGCCATAAACTGGTACAGAATATAGGAAATGATGCAGACAATCTTTTATTAAGTGAGGTAATTCATTTTATATATATGTATATGCCTAGACTAGGGGTGGCAAAGTCTGAATCGACTTATAAACCCAATACGACTAATCCATTTATAAACAGGTCATGGGTTGAGACTAAACGAGTTTGAGTTATATTCGGATTGACACGGCTAACCTGTTTAATATACGGATCATGTTCGTGTTAAGCATGCAAACCCGTCTGACCTGTTTGATCTATTTAGCTTATAAAGTTATTAGTTATTTTGATATTATTACTTAATTTATGGTTGTTTTTATATATTTATTACTATATTTATAGTTGTAATTGTATTTTAATTTTATATATATGGGAATTGATAAAAATTATATTAGTTAGGTATGACCTATTAATTAAATAGATTATAAAACAGGTCATTTATATTGACCTTTACATGACTTGTTAATTAAACGAGTTAAACGTGTCGGATTGGGTTGACCTGTTTAATAAACTGGTCATGCTTGGATTGAAGATTCCTAACATGTTTAGTAAACAGGTCGAATTCGGGTTAACCCATATAGCCGAATACTTATGACTCAACATGACACGAACTCGACTCGCGAACACGAATTGCCACCCCTCGCCTAGACATATAGAAGAATGAGTTTAAATTACATGTTAACTTAATAATTTAGTATATTAAAATAGTCTGCAGAATTCATATTTGCATTATGACTTCATATGCATATAGTGAGGTATAATGCATGTATGTGTGCGTGACCGTGTGCTGGGGTTTGTTTTTGTAAGGTATGATGCTCCAAATTTTTTATGTTTGTGACAGGGACATCAATTGAGTATGATATTTCCGGGAAACAAGATTCCAGACTGGTTCAGCCATCGTAAAGAGAATTCAAGTAGCAATATATGTGAAATAGATATTAATGAGCCTTCAAATGTGGATGGGGAGATAATTAAAATAGCTCTTTGTGCTGTTATTGGACTAAAGGATGCAAAAGTACCCAGTTGTATTCTTTGTAGTGTTAACATCATCAGTAATGGTTTACCAATATATGGAGATGATAAAGCATTTCATTTGTCCAACTCAGATCATGTTTGGCTGCGTTACTATGTTCCAGAACACAATGAGCTAAAGGGGGACAAGCTGCAAGTTAGGTTTTGGTGCTCTACAAAGTCGGTGTCCTTTACAAGTTGTGGAGCTCATTTGGTTCGCAAGTATGAAGAGAAACCGAAAGATGGTATGGTACTGAATGAACACAATGATTTAATGAATGATATTCAACCTACCAAGAGGCGCCGCAGTGATGATGGTGATGTTGGCAACCTGGAATCCAATTTGTACCCACTAGTACCACAACAAAAGAGGTGTCCTTCAACCATGAGCTTCATAGTTTCTGATGATTGACCACTGGTAAATCACATCTGCATGCTTTTCTGATAGTTGAGGTGTCCTTCAACCATCACAATAATTGTTCTTATTGTATCTGATTAACTGTTTGATATGCTGTGATCAAACTTTGGTGGGATGGCTGCAGCATTTGGATCTTATCAGCCTATTCTTGATTGCTACTAAAAGTAACAGTTTTTAATTCTTACAGTAATGTAATGACTTAGCTCTAGCGTTTGCCTCTTGATTTGGCATGCATGCCATATTTTCGGGTGTTCAGAGCAAATGAAAACTCAGGTTTGGGGAATATGGGGACAAATTGAGATTTGACTATGAAGTAGTTTGTGCAGGTAAGCACTTGACAGTCACTAGCTTCATAAAGTAATGAATTAAGTGTTTGTAGTCGCATTGACTTAGCTATTTTGATTTCAAATTTACAAAAAACTTGTTTCATTCACACATAAAATTGAAATTCAGCAATCATTCCCAAGCATTCCTTCATTCATTGGTTGGTTGTAAAAGATATGTTTGCATTTTTAGACCCTTATAAACTCAGATTGTTTAACCTAATTAATTAACCAAGTTGTTACTTAAGTTTATTATGCAAATCTAGGCTAAACAATAACAATCATATCACTAAGGTCCGTTTGGTTGGAGGAGTGAAAAAGTGAGAGGATAGAAAATGATGGGAGAATAAAAAAGATTTTAATTTATCTATTTTTTGTTTGGTTGGAAGTAGAGAAGTGGTGGGATAAAAAAAGTGAGTTTGTATAAATTTACTCATGCATCTTTGTTAAAAAATAATGGCCAATTAAAACAAAAAAAATGACAAAAAAAAAAATCACCCAATTTAGTTAAAAAAAAAAAAATCATGTCTAATTAAAAAAAAAACAAAAAAACAAAACAAAACAAGGGAAAAAAAAAAAGGAGAAAAAGAAAAAGAAAAAAGGCAACGCGCCCAGCACCCAAAAAAGGGGGGGGGGGGGGCAAAGAAGAAAAGAATTGGACATGAGTATTTTTGTCCATTAAACAGCTCCATTTTCTCTTTTCAGTTTTTTCTCCATTATGAGGAGAAAACTTTTTGATGGGTCCAGGAAGAAAACATTTTGGCCTCACAATTTATTTTCCTCTCTCTCCATCCAACCAAACACATTCAAAAAAATTTTCTTCCCATTTTCTCTCCAAATTTTTCCATTCACCCCATTTCACCTTCATACAAACACACGCTGAGTGTTCATTTTGCAAAGATTATTTTTGCTAACTTATTTTACTATTCAGTTTATTTTTGCTACTAGTCATGGATCACACTACACTTTTTGGTACTATACATGGGTCCCACTGTACTATTTTAGCTATCTTTTACCTTTATCTACAGTATTTTTAGTAAAACAAATTTGGTTTCAACGAATAAACAGATTCCAAATAGACACTAAGAGTGGAAAAGTAAAAGAGACAAGCGATATATTTAGGAGGTGAGAAAAAATAAAAAGACAAACCACATAAAATTTTTTTGAGAATTCTCATGAATATAAACATTCTCTCTTTCAATATATGCAAATTTGTTGGGTTAAGATAGCTTGACATTAGTTAATTAATTCAATTACCCAAGTTAATATATTTGTGGAGGCACCAACAAATCACTAAATAAATAAAATGCAGTGGAAATTAAATTGACATGGTAATTTGTTCACAAATGAGAAAAACCTTTTGCAAGACAAAAACCCCACCGAGTGATTTTAAGATCACCACTCTCAAGAATCTACTAATCAATAATCAAGCAGTTACAATTATAAGGAATCTTACCACTACTCTGGTCTATCCTCAAATATTAACCTACAGTTGAATTTTTCTCCAATACCTAGTTGGACTTGATCTTATAGTAGTCTTCTTTTTTTTTGTTGCACAAATCTTCAATCTATGACTACTTCCTTTGCAGGGATTCTAGTACATGACTAACTCCAACAACTCGAATGGCTGTTGGCTGCAAAGTTCTTCACTTCATCAATAATGAAGATCAGGAAGCACTTGGTTAGAAAATCCTATGACGTACAAACGCAATAGCTTTTCACAGAGAAAATTAAATTCTTGGTCTTTGTTTCCGTATATGACGGCTTTTAAAATAAGTATTATATATTTCTAGGATTGTGAGAGAAGAAATCCTAAAAAATATATCCACATGAGACAAAATTTAGATCTAAAAATTCTGAATTCATAAAGCTCGATAAATCGAGCTTGTGTAGAGCTGCCCATTAAATCTCGATAGCAGCCTTCTATTGAGCTTCAAAAAAATAGTCTTTCTTCACTTGTTTCTTGGTTTAATCACCATGTCTTTAATACAACAATTTGATATGTATTAAACACAACTTAGATCTACTCAATTTACAAACAAAGTGCGTTTTGTCAAAAAATTAGTCAATTACATAGAAAATATGACCCTAACAAAGCTTGACATTATGTGACCCTTGAATAGATGCATGCAAACACTTCAGGCACAATTAGTTAAGAATATATAATATAGATCTAAATGATATAAAAATTCAGCATGCAATGATTTTTCATGTGTCAAGATGTTTTGAACTCAAATCAACCTCAACAGTAGAGAAAATATTTGCACATTTATTATCCACCATATCAAAAAAAAAAAAAATCTAATTTTTTGCCATTCACACATCAAGAAAAATAGCATATACTAAAATCTACAGAATTCAGAAATTAATTAATCAATTTTTAAATCAAGTTAAGTACCCAATTTAGCAAAGTGTATGTGTGTTGTGTGTGAAAACAATCTATGAGAGATATGACTACAAAAATGCAAGATAGGTAAAAAAAACAATGCAATGCTTGTCCTATCTATATGTGCAATGCATGCAAATCCTTCACAAATGATGCATGAAGACTGATTGGTTAAAAACCTAAAAACTGAAATTTTTAAAGTTTCAATCTGTAGAAAGGAATCAAGTATCAATCGAAAAAATTTCTAGGGAAATTTAAATCATTCGAGCATCAATCAAGCATCAATCAAGTTAGGCAGAGAGTTTTTGCCTAAAAATTGATCATTTTCAATCGGTTGACGGTAATCTTCAATTGGTCGAAGCAATGAAAACTTTTGAAAAATTTTAAAACTGGATTTTTATTTAGAAAACCAACTTGAAAGCAGTTTTTATGAGATGTAATGCATATGAACAAGCTCCAAAAAGTTTCATAAACATAAAGGCACTCAAATCCTCACTTTAAAATCAATCAAGAAGTTTAATTCACATAATTAAAACTTCTACCACTTTTTTTTCTTTTTTAACTCACAACCAAAACAAAAATTTGTGTGCACACACCAGATTCTATGCAATTAAAGAAGGCCAAATTAGACTATACACACAATCTCATGTACTTAATTTAGCAAATATTTGCGAGTAGTGTGTGCAACTAGTAAGTGTACAAAACACAATATAAGTGATATGTATATAGTATTCAAGAAAATTTTCTACATTATCAATCACATTGGTTTGAAAGTGACTATCACCTAAAGAGTTACATCATATAACTCTCATATCTCCTAGAAAACACACTTGTAATCATTTAAAAGTATTTTGATTCTTTTTGCTTTTTCTTTTGTTTTTGTTTTTGTTTTCTTTTTTAGCACAATCAAAGATATCATGCTTGGGCATATAGGAGAAAGAAAAGAAATACTCTTTCTACATATTGCATAATTGTTTTTTCAAACACTTCATTTTGAAAGTTCAAATAGTGTATAAACCACTATGAACATTAAGACCCCCAAAATACAAATTACCAATTCAAGCTTTATATCAAACAATGTATATACAAAAAATGATTATAAGCTTATACCAAAATTGATAAACAATCTAAAACCAATAAAATCACATCCGCAGCAGAAATTAAATAGAAAAGATTAAAGGAAGAGAGATGCAAAGACAATGACAACACAATGATGTATTATTGAAGAGGAAACCGAAGCTCTTGGCGTAAAATCCCTCCGCCGCCCTCCAAGCGGTCAATAATCTACTAGAAAATGAAGTTGGGATACATGAACATCAATAGACCCTCCAAGCCTAATCTACCCAAGTACCTAAGCCCTCCAAGCTTCTTGCTCCAACGAGGTTATACCGAACCTTTGTCTTATCTAGCTTACCGAATTCCGCTATAACCCATAGCATCAACCAATAACTATTGTTCCCTTCTTAACTGCTTCCCAAAGCACCAAATAGCCTTCTCACAGATATGGGTATGGTGAGAAAAGCATTTGGGAAAGAACCTCTCAAGTATGTAACAATGGAGAGGATGAGAGTAGAAGAATTTGAAGAATCTCTATGTGAAGATTATGGATAAACCAATCTTCTTTTTCTCTAGGGTTTCTCTCTCAAAATTCTCTCTAGAAACTCTCTACATTTCGTGGGTATAAGGGGTATTTATACTTAGGTGAGAAAGGAATTTAAAGAGTCAATTTTTCCCAAACAGGGTGGTCTGGTGGCTTAGCCTCACAACTTGACTGAGTCGCGAGTTCAAGCTGCGAGATAACAAAATGGCTAGACTAGACTTTTTTTCCTATAGTGCTCTAGTTGGCGCGACTGTTCATCTTCTCGCATGCTTCACTCATGTGCTGCATTTGGTAGCTTGCCAATTGCGAGTCACCCGCGAGTCCCAGCCGCGAGTCACCCGCATCTTTGCACAATCTTAAACATTTCTTCACACTTCCTCACTCACTACCCTTACATGATTCCCACCTAAATACAGGGTTACTAAATGCTAAATTACAAGAAAATTTGGTACGGAATAAAGCCAATACAATGGTTAATTATATTCAACCTTACAATCTCTCCCTTTGGCTGTTCCGTGACAAAACCTTACAACAAACTCTAGACTTAACGCGTGAGTTGAGAACAGTTGATCAAAACTCACTCACACCTAACTTTAAAATCTGTGAAACTCTTGAACCATAAGAACAAGTACCTCCTAAAACATATCAACACAATATGATCATTGTATGTAGAAAACTTGTGATACATATGGAGCAAGCACAATGCGATAAAGTATAATGGAAACGAGTAATAAACTAAGGCTTGATCAAAAACAAACAATCACTATAAAAAGTGATCACAATGCTCATTCATACATGGAATGAACATCCGAACATGCAAGCTAATAAGCTCAATTGCAAAATATCATTTGCATGTCCAACACTCAACCAATGCAACAACACTAGGAAATTGCATTAAGGATCTAGAATCCGACAAAGGGCACAAGAGTGATGTACTTAAAGAAAATGCATGACATTTAATAACAAATACTAAAGCTACAAAGCATGAGTACATAAACCTTAAAAGCTTACAAAAGCAATAGGTACAAACCTAAACACATACTGAAAAACATCTTAAGTATTAATAAACCAAAGTTTCACACATTCTATCAAGCCCATAATGAAAACTGATATTCCCATAGAAATCAGTGGGCTGAAGATTCCCGGGTCTTGATCTTGAAGAGAATCCTGGAAAACAAAATAAGATCAGAGGAGACCGGTGGGTGCTGGCCCAGGGTCCTCCGATGGCAAAGTTAATCTTGTTGCTAGTCGTCAAAAGAAAGAAAGAAAGTGCTATCCAGAATTTTTTTAGAAGAATTTTTCATACCTTGCTTCTTTGCCAACGAGCCCTTTATATAGTGTTTGACAAAAGCAGTTACCTTGTAATCTCTCCAGTCATTGCGGGTTTCGGGGGTAACCGCCACAACTGCCACGGCAGTTACAATGCTTAGACCTGATTATTTACTGTAGAACGGTTGATGGGATATTGCATCCGTTGAGAACAGACGCAACGCCTCAGACGAGATGGTTATAATGCCTGGCTCGTCCGTCGTTAAGGACGAACGAGACATTTTTACAATGCCTTCGTCTTCGTTCCTTAGGATGATGGAGGCAAGGATGAATGTTGACTCAATTGGCCAAGGCTCCATCTCTTTCCACGGACGAGATTCTGTAGACGGCCTGAGCTACTTTTTCCTTCCCCATTCCTTGGACGAGGTGTGTGGACGACTTGGGAGTTAGATACTTTTGCCTCCCCATCAAAAACAATATTCAAAAACATAATACCAACACCATAATCATAGTCATCAACATAATATAAAACTGAACCATAAACTAGATAAACACTATTTTTGACTACTCCCCCTCAACATGGCACTCCCCTTCAAGACATGCTTCTAAAACAATTCTCCCCCTTTTTGACCGAAGTGGCAAAAGGGTCATTGTTGAGTGTTGATGCTATCAAACTTGGCTGAAAGTGTGTTGAGCTGATCTTGAATAGCTGCCATCCTATCAGTATGCTCATTCTAGATCTCTTTGAGTCCATCAATCCTCTCCAGGATGATCTGAAACGCATATGGAGGTACAGCTAATGAGGTTTAAGCCCTACTCCTCTTGTCTCTACTTCTGGATGTGGACGTCTGTCCTGCAATCTCTGCTTCAGTTTCCATATGATCACCTTCCCCTTGGTCACCCTCCTTTTCATCACTTGGAAAACGAACTTGTATCCTTGTGATGGTTAGTTTTTTTATGGCTGATAGTGGAGTCATGGGACTGATATCTTGAGAGATTGCAACACCTTTTGCCCTAAAAAGTCTCATGAGAAAACTAGGAAAGATCAACTTGGGCCTAGAGGTGGTTCTAGTCTCATCTATAATTGTGTCAAATATGTGAGAGCTGGTGTCAATGAAAGTTTTCTCCTTGAGCTCCATGAGGAAGATAGCTCTAGCATTAGTAAACGTAGTCACCTTCCTTATTGGATACAAGTTGAACATCATGATGGTGGTCAGACACCTCACGTCAGCAGGAAAGGCATTAGTGTTAAGACATCTCCCCTCTTTAACACCACCAATCCGAGTCTGGACAGTGTTTATAGATAGCATCCTATCTTTGTAGTTGGTGAAATCATGATCCTCTAATCCCTCAAGCCCTAGAACCTCATCAATATCATGTGCATCTATGGTGAACTCATGTCCTCTGATCCAGCAATTCAGCTCATCCTCCCTTATACTAACATTTGCATAGAATTCCCTTATTAAAGGCTCACACATTGCAAGTAGGTCACTTAGCAACTTGTCCCATCCTCTACCCTCAAAACATTCTGGAATGAAGGTATCCTTCAAGTCACCTAAGTCCACAAACCTTTCCTGGATAAGTGTTCCCTTCATGAAAGAATCTCTGTATCTCTCAAAGTGTTGAACAGATCTAAATAGATTATGGTCCATTTTCAATCTTTTATTAGCCTTTTTAAGCAGGAGTCTTCTTCTTTGTAGGTGTGGGAGCCATCTGTAAACAAGAAGAAGAGGCCACAATAGGAACATAGCACAATAGGTGGAAAATCACATGTATTAGTAACACATTAGTTACATAGGGAGTCACTGAGAGTCAAAACAGCAAAAAGACCAAGGTCAGTTGAGAACCTAATGAAAATAGTTCAAAAAAAAAAAAAAAAAACCAACAACTGAAATAAGTACAGTCTGTATTGATGTAGATTGCAACAACTAGAAAACCTCTCTATTTGGACAGTGTAAACCACACTCGTTCAAAAGAGGCATATGTCAATGAGACATAACTTAATGAATATGAAATGTTCAAGACAAACCCTTAAGATAGAACCACACACACAATATGGCAACACAAAAACAAATCAATATAACCCAAAAACTCAAAAACCTCAGTCAAACTGAAACAACCATACTCACATTCAAAGTAAATCACAGAGAACTCCAAACAAAAACCAGTTTAATGAACCTTAATCATGATAACAAGCATATTTATCAGTCTAATACTAAAAACAACTAGCCCCAACCAAACAAACCCAACATTTCAAGCACACCCATGTTCGAACTTGGCAAACCACACATATTTCAATCCAAAACCACAACTCACAGATCCAAGAAAATAGGGTTATAAACATGAAGAACTTAAAGAAAATGAGAAAACCCATACCTTTTTCTTGAAGATTGGTGGTTGAGATGATGCAAAGATGGAGGTTTATGAGAATGACATAGTGAGTTTGAGAGAGGGTTGAAATGGGGAAGACAATGAATAGTCACAAAAATTCGAGGGAAAACTATTTTTTTTTTTTTTAAATTGCTCTTAAAACACAAAACACGCGATTTTAGCAACTGGTTCAAGCCACGTGCAAGTCGCTAGAGACAACCGCTAGAACACTTAAAACCAAAATTTTGAAAAAAAATTATAAGTGTTTTTCGTGACTGGAAGGTTTACCTACGATAAAGTTGCGAGGTAAGCCGTGAAAATCTCTGTGTACCTCTCACGACTGAACCTTCCACCCGCGAACTAGTCGCCACAATGAGCCGCAAGAAACATAAAAATCCAAATTTTGAAAAAATTTTCCAAGTATTTTTTGCAACTGGGATATTGACCCACCAGTGAGCCACGAAAAATCTCTGTATGGGCTCGCGACTAGGGCATGCGACTGGATCTACCCACGACTGAGTCACCAAAATAGGACACCACAATTTTTGAATTTTTGAAACTTTTTGTGAAAAAAAAAAAAAAACTTTCCAATAAAAAATTAAAAGACTCAAAAATCTATTTTTGTTTGATCAATAAAGATTGAGCATGTGAAAACCCATTTAATCAAGTACAATCACACAGATAAATATAGCATTCATTGAATATAGATATATATGATGTGTGTGGATATCAAAAATGATATAGTCCTTAGTCTAATGTGAAGCTTCAATGATCAACTCAATCAAGGCATATACAACTAGCACTAGATAATGTAACCCATTTCAAATATAGAAATATGCATATATGACCTCCCGAATGAATTTGAGTACAATATCTTTGAAACTTTTCATTTGGCTCCATGTTCAACATATCATTTGATCTTTTTGAATCAACACATCTTATTGTGAGATAGATGCCTGAAATTTTTGATATTTCACTTTGATGAGTTAGCCTTTGGCTTTTTGGGCATCATATAATTTATTTTTAGTCGCTTTCCCTTTTTCTTAGTCAAATACTAGTATGTCCAACAGGCTTTTGCAGCTCAATATCTCTTTTCATTTTGAGATTTACATTTGGTGAGCTCCTTAATTAAAAGCAATAAAATAAAATAGTGGGAAGATATATAGACACAAATCTATGCATGTCTCAAGATCAACAAAACCATTCATTAATCATTTGTGACAAGGTTGAAGATCTATTTACAATAGTCACATAGATTTCAAGATTTCTCCCACAATGATATGAGTGCATAGGAAACAAGTTAAGCTCGTAGATGCATAAAGCCATTAGTACAAAGGTACAGGACAAAACATGTTTTGAGACAAAACTCAACAAAGTCGATCAAACTTTTTGGATTTGGATTTTCTACTTTTTATGTGTTTTTGGATTTTTGACATAAAAGCAAGAAAAGATTGATTAGAAATAAATGAAACAAATTTTAAAAGGAAACAAGTAAACAACCAAACACTTTCCAGCACAAACAAGAAAAAAGCACACAACCAAGCATACACACAAAGCATAGGAAGAATTAATGCATGGACATATTGTAATGCTTATGCATGAGTACCCCTCTTCACCCATACATCACGTGCGTTTGTGGTGATATCCTTATAGGATTCGGTACGAGAATTAGGACTTTTAAACATTCTAGTGAAACTTTCCAAGCACGTGGTGAATGCATCGATCATCTTCATCATGTCCATCACACCAAGATCACCATTTTCACCTCTTAATGGCTCAACAACCCAAGTTCTCTTATCCCTGCTTGGTCCTCTTGACCTTTGATCATTAGAATTCTTCAATGCTCTAAGCTTACAACAATTTGGTTTGGTGTGTCCTTGAAGTCCACAATGATGGCAAAAGTGGTTCGTTCTTGGACCTCTTTGTGATCTTGGAAGAGATTTCCCTCTAGCTTCAGGTTTGATCACTAATTGATTACGGGGCTTGTTCAACACCCTTTGATTAACCACGTTCTTCTTCTTTTCATCCCCTACTATCTTAGGTGTAGAGGCAATGACTACAGGTTCTTTGGCTTGCACAAACTTCACTTCTTTTGTGATTTTGACAGCTGAATTACTTTCTTTGGTATATCCCAACTCGGATTTGTTTGAAAATTGTTTTTGAAAGGAAATAACATCATCTAGTTTCTTGGTGGAGACCTCTCTACCTTGGCATTTGCTTGAACTACCTCAAGCTCAAGAAACTTTATCGTTGAATAGGCTTCTGTTAGCTCTTCATTCAGCGTTTCTATCTTACACTTTGCCTCCTTATGTTGCACCAAGAGATTTCTGTAGTCCTCTTCTGCCTTCTTCATCTTTTTCACAACTACCTTGGCCACACATGCATATTCTCCTGAATTCTCAAGGAGTGAATTGAAGTTTTCTTGAAGACCCCCTGAGTTCTCATCTTCTTCACCATCTGATTCTTCAACAATTTCCATTGATTCCTCATCACTATGCTCCCCAAGCTCTTGTACAAGTAAATTCAAGTCCTCTAAAGACTCAATATGAGCAATGGTTATAAAAGCGGAGTAATTCCCTTCTCTGTCACAGCTTTCCTCAAAATCAGAATTTGATGAATTCGAGTCACTAAGAGTTGTAGCATACGCCTTGCCCTTTGATTTCAAATAATTGGGATATTCTTTCTTTAAGTGTCCCTGCCCATTGCACTTGAAGCAAGTGATTCCTTGTGTAGATTGGGATTCCTTTCCATCTTTCTTTTTGAATTTCTTTTTGTCCCTTCCTGAACTTTAGAATTTCCCTTTATCACCAAATTTACCATTGTTCTTGAATTTCAAGAATTTCTAGAAATTTTTCACAAGGTATGCAACATCCTTATCAACAACATCTTTATCCGATGAATCATGGACCTCCACTCATTCATTAATGGTCTTAAGAGCAAGTGATTTGCTCTTCCTTTGTGTGGGCAATGACAGTTCATAGGTTTGATGTAAGCCAATCAGTTCTTGGACTTTGATATCATCAAGGTCCTTGCTTTCTTCAATTGCTATCACCTTGGCACAGAAGCTCTCCGGCAATGAACGAAGGATTTTCCTCACAACTTTAGAGTCCTC
Organism: Quercus variabilis; assembly: GCA_030445155.1. NCBI lineage: Eukaryota > Viridiplantae > Streptophyta > Magnoliopsida > Fagales > Fagaceae > Quercus > Quercus variabilis. The sequence continues at coordinate 20,829,398 of CP129455.1, read as the reverse complement.
TGTTTTCTCCCCCAAGTTGAACTTGCTAATTACTATTTCATTCAGCTTGCTATAAAAAGAGTCAAAGGACTCATCCTCACTCATTTTCAACTCCTCGAAATGAGTGGTCAGCATCTATAGCTTGGTATCCTTCACTTTCTTTGTTCCCACATACGTGGTCTCCAATATCTGCCATGCCTCTTTGGCAATGGAAATGTGAGATATTTTGTAGAATTCTTCTGGAGACACACTGCAAAAAATAGTGTTAAGTGCTTTGCTATTTGCATTAGACGCCGTGAGGGTTGCCTTATCCCACGTGGATTTGGCAGCCTCCGACCTAGTCCATCCAATATCCACCGCATCCCAAACGGTTTCATCCATAGAACACAAAAATGCCCTCATCCTGACTTTCCAAAAACCATAGAACACAAGAATCGCACTAAGGTGTTTAAACCACAGAGAGTGCACCCACTCTGATACCAATTGAAAGTTCAAATAGTGTATAAACCACTATAAACGTCAAGACCCCCTAAATACAAATTACCAATTCAAACTTTATATCAAACAATGTATGTGTGGAAAATGATTATAAGCTTATACCAGAATTGATAAACAATCTAAACCAAATAAAATCACATCCACGGCAGAAATTAAATGGAAAAGATTAAGGGAAGAGAGATGCAAACACAAGGACAACACAATGATGTGTTATTGAAGATGAAACCGAAGCTCTCGATGTAAAACCTCTCCGCCGCCCTCTAAGCGGTCAATAATCCACTAGAAAATGAAGTTGGGATACATGAACAGCAATAGACCCTCCAAGCCTAATCTACCCAGGTACCTAAGCCCTCCAAGCTTCTTGCTTCAATGAGATTATGCCAAACCTTTGTCTTTTCTAGCTTACCGAATTTTGCTATAACCTATAGTATCAACCAATAACCATTGGTCCCTTCTTAATTGCTTCCCAAAGCACCAAATAGCCTTCTCATAGATATGGGTATGGTGAGAAAAGGATTTGGGTAAAAACCTCTCTAGGATGTAACAATGGAGAGGATGAGAGTAAAGGAATTTGAAGAGTCTCTATATGAAGATTGTGGATGAATCAATCTTCTTTTTCTCTAAGGTTTCTCTCTCAAAATTCTGTCTAGAAACTCTCTACATTTCGTGGGAATAAAGGGTATTTATACTTGGGTGAGAAAGGAATGTGAAAAGTCAGTTTTTCTCAAACAAGGTGGTCTAGCGGCTTGGCCTTGTAACTTGACTGAGTCGCGAGTTCAAAGCGCGAGATAACAGAACGGCCAAGCTAGACTTTTTGTCCTATAGTGATCCAACTGGCGCGAATGTTCATCTTTTCACACGTTTCACTCGTGTGCTACATTTGGTGGCTTGCCAGTCATGAGTCACCTGCAAGTCACTTGCGAGTCCCAGCTGTGAGTCTCTGCATCTTTGCACAATCTTGAGCATTTCTTCACACTCTCTCACTCACTACCCTTACATGATTCCTACCTAAATACAGGGTTACTAAATGCTAAATTACAAGCAAATTTGGCACAAAATAAAGCCAATACAATGGTTGATTAAATTCAACCTTACACATTTTATCTTGCTGTGAAATTGCTACACCTTACCAAGCATAGCTTTTATAATTTGCACACACATGTTCATGATTTGCGAGTAACAGTGGTGAGATGATTATTTATGCCTTTCCCCTAAGATTTTTTAGTCCTTACGATCAAAGTATGTGACATCAAAATTAAGATCGTTTGTTCAAAAACTATAAACAAATCACACAATAAAGTATAAAGTAGCACAAACAAGTAAGGTACAAAAACAAAGCTTATCAAAGCAAAAAGAAGTACATAGTCATGAATGCAAAGTTTCACTGGCCAAATTTAATCACACACAAAGTGATGTGAAATATAAAAAAATAAAAATCTTTTTGTGTTTTTATACTATAACCAAAAATCAAAAAGCACACATTATGCTAAATGAATAAAATACAATTGCAATGCATGACAGTGCTCAACTAAGTTATAGGGGGTACACAAACAAGATATATCAATTTTTTAATTAACCCATGAGTACATGTACAAACTAATACATACACATACAAAATCAAAAATAGCTCATGCACTCAGTTATACAACACATTCTCTATATTTCTCCAATATCAAGCCTATTCTAAGTCAAGAGAGAGATATTATAGTTCATGTAATCCTTAAGAAAAATAAAACAAAACACAAAATAAAATACTGTTGTCTTTTTGAAACTTTTCAACGTTTTTGGATTTTCTTTTAATAATCAAAACAAACTAAAAACAAGACAGCCAAAAACAGAAAGCAAATTTGTCCATAAGTAATTGAAAGAATTAAATCAAGGAAGAGGTGATAATGCCAAAATCATCAGCAGTTAAGATCGTCCAGATGACTCCAGCGTAACCTGTAAGATGGTGCCAACCGATCAGCCTCCGATAGTAAAGTTAGAGAGAGAGAGAGAGAGAGAGAGAGAGAGAGAGAGAGATAATGGAAAATTCTGGTTGATAGGCGTATTAATCTGATAATCCTTTACCTTTGGTTGGATGTGCCTTATATAAGCTTCCATTCTCCTAGCCGTTGGAAGACCATTAATAGTGGTTTAATTCCCTGTCTGGGTAATGCCTCTAATAGTTAATGCTAAAATATTGAGACCTCTGAGCTATTACTCTCTTTACTTCGTCCAATAGTAACAGCTCAATAATTAAAGGCTTCATTTATGGTTCCTTCCTCGTCCATGGCCATGTCTGGACGAGTAGGATTTCCTGACTCATCACAAGTAAATAACACTCACCTTAGCAAATCTTTTCTCACCCATACAACATGCATCTTTGGCTTTGTAGGTGAAAAACCATGAGAAACAGAGTCTCTCTGGGGGATAACACTTTTTCCAAGAGAGACAGAAATCCTACAATTTCCTTTCACAAGCCAACAAGCTTAAATTTTCCATTACAACTTGCATTTAACCAATATTAAGGGGAAAACAATAATGTTGCACCAAGGGCATGATCGTAATTTCAACAGGTAAATCTTCATATTTGTGATGCAAAACAAATCTTGATGTTCTAACGATCACAATGGTATGTCATGGACTTTGATTGGACCACCTAATCAAAAGTTATCATACAAACAATTTTCAATGATCATGGCTCACCTACACAATGGACCCGATCACGTCCTATTTTAAATAATTAATTTTGATTGGTTCTCACAAGAATTAATTTAAAATTAATTAAGTGTGATTTTTTATTGAATTTCACTTTACTTCATTTTTTAAAAAAAAATAATAAAAAATGCTTTCCTTTATGGCATCTTATTTGCTCTTTAAATAAAAAGAAAAATAAGTTGGATAGAGAAACAGATACATTCTATGAAAATTTTCAAAAAAAAAGAAAAAATGCAGAAAAAATGTTACTATTTTGAATCACATTTTTGGTATGGAAAACATTGAAATTTGGTTTTCTCTATTTCTAGAAACATTGTATAGAATTCAATTTCCTTTTAGAAAAAACTAATCATGAATCAATTAGAATTTTGAGTAGATAGTTAGCACCAAAATATGAAATAGGTGCAGAAGATAACACAAGTTCAGCATCCTCTTCAACTTCCTTTCAAAATTCAAATGGGGATCAACACCAAATCCGTTCCAACTTATTTAAACAGGTTATCTCCTCCCTTAGCTTCAGAAGAAAGCTAATAACTTAGCTTTAAAGCTAAGCCACCCCTTCCCTTATAAATAAAGAAGACCTTTTCCATTTTCTAACCTCGATTCCCTCTAGAGAGCTAGTAAGAAAGTAGAAAAGAAAAATTGTTGTGCAACCATTGTTCTTACTTTGGTTGTAATTTAGTACTTCCTTACATTCTCCCTAGCCCTTTAAGTGATCACTTCCCCCTTTAATTTATGCTCTATACTGGTAAGTAGTTAATTATGTTCTTTAAGTTTCTACACATGCTTGAAATTATTTGTTTCTTTCATGATATGCTTGGATGAACATGCCTATAAAACTCATTGATATTCCTTTTACATACTTAGATGAACACTTCTAGGCTAATGCACAACCTTCTCTTGAATGCTTAGATGAACACTTCCAGGCTAATGCACAACTTTCTCTTGAATGTTTAGATGAACATGTCTTTCTTTTTATTTTATTTATTTATTTTTTTTTGAAATGAGAAACTTCATTCATTCAAATAAAAGAGCTCGAAAAGGCATTACAACAGAGGAGAGCAGCAAAGACATAAAATTACAAAGTCTATGTGGGGTCTGGGAAGAGCATAGAATGTGGCAATGGGGCAGAAATTCCTCTCCAGACTTGAGCAAAACCAGCTAATTTGGCCAGTTGGGTGAGCTCGTGGGCTGCTCTGTTGTGATCCCGTATCAGGTGGTAAAGACTCCAGCTGCAAGAATGGAGCAGAGAGCTATGGATTCCACTGATGATATGGCCAAGTAGACCCCCTGATTCCATTGCAACTGCAAATTGTACCATCACAAGAGAGTCCGATTCAACAATTACTCGGGAAATATTCATTTCATGCGCCAGGATAACACCATTTTCCAAAGCAAGAACTTCAGCAATTTTAGGGGAAAAATGGGCTGATAGAGGTTTGCTCAAAGCCTCTGTGACTTGCCCGATTAAGTGACGAATAATGACTCCAATACAGGAATTTGAGCCATCAGGGCAGGTAGCACCATCCACATTTACTTTATGGAAACCCGGCAGAGGAAGAGACCAGTGAGAGGCATGGCCACTTTGCAGGTTGCTATATGGTGTTAAAGCACCCTTAAAATCCTTAGCAAGCCTCAAGGCCAAGTCCCATATCTGACCAGGAGTAGTGGAGAAGGATTCGTGCACAACTTGGTTTCGGTTGAACCAACTGTACCAAGCAATGACAAAAAGTGTCTCTAAATCCTTTGGAGTTCCATTTCTAATTACTTGGAGAACCACCTCAATAACATCCAAAGCTCCACCATCCAAAATAGCAGGTCTTCCAACCTAGAAGATCCAAATGGGCTTAGAACAGTCACAGTTAAAGAGGGCATGCATGGTGTTTTCAAAGCCTTGGCCACATAAAGGACAACTACCATCTATATTAACCCCCCTTACCTTTAAGTTCTGCATCGTAGGAAGGGCGTTCATACATGCCCGCCAAGCAAAAATTCTAATCTTCTCAGGGAGTTTGAGATGCCACACCTTCTTCTGTAGTAGAGTCCAAGGGTCACTAGCTAAAGATTCACCCTCATTGCTTGTCTCAACCAGCGGGAAGGCCACATAATATACGATCCTAATCGTGAATTCTCCCCTCTTGTTTCCCAACCAAATAAGCTTATCATCTGGGAGAGAGTAGCTAAGGGGAATGCTGAGGATGGTGTCCACTTCAAAAGGGAGGAAAGTTTTCTTAACAAGATCTTCTTTCCAACGCTTTGTATCCTGATCAAAGAGGGCGGAGACCATAGGGAAGTAATCAACGCAATAAGGCGGGCTGATTACCTTATCAGTAGTGGGTGTAGGGAGCCATTTGTCCTCCCAAATGTGAATTGTTTTGCCATTTCCAACATGCCATCTTGTGCCCTTCCTAATAACTTCAAGGTTACTATGGATACTTCATCAAGCATACGAGGGGTTGCAGCCCACTTGTTTATTGAGAACATCCAAAAACGGGAAATATCTTGCCTTGTATATTCTTGAAATCAGAGAGTTTGGCCTAGTGAAAAGTCTCCATGCTTGCTTAGCTGGAATGGCCAAATTGAAAGCATGAAGGTTTCGGAAGCCCATACCCCCTTGAGTTTTGGATTTTCACATTTTCTCCCATGCAACCCAAGAAATTTTTTTCCCTTGTTGCTGCTACCCCCACCAAAAGTTACATTCCATGCTCTCGAGATCATCACATAGACCTTTTGGAAGAAGAAAACAGCCCATAGTGTATGTGGGCACGACTTGAGTGACTACTTTGATGAGAATTTCTTTTCCACCCATGGAGAGCATTTTTTCCTTCCACCCTAAAAGCTTTCTCCCCACCTTCTCTTTTACTTCCGCAAAAACCTCATTTTTGGACTTTCCAATGATGGATAGGAGACCAAGGTACTTGGAGTGCCTAGAGTCTTGCATTGGGCCGAGAATGTCAAGGACCACCCCCTTTGTTTCCTGAGTTGCATTGTGACTGAAGAACATAGATGATTTATCCGTATTTATTTTTTGACCCGATGCGGCTTAATACATGGCAAGAATCTCAATGAGCTCGTGGCATTCTTGGCTGTTTGCACGGCAAAAAAGCAAATTATCATCGGCGAAGAACAAGTAGCTCACTTGAGGACATCCTCGGCTAATAGAAATACCCTTTAACTTCCTATTTTGAGTAGCCTGAGTAATAAGAGAGGAGAGACCCTCAGCACAGAGAATAAAAAGGTAGGGGGAGAGAGGGTCCACCTACCTTAGGCCCCTAGTGGGACTGATGCAGCCATAAGCCCTGCCATTAATGAAAACCAAGTATGTGATCGTAGTAATACAATGCATGATTAGGCTGATCCACCTCTCATGAAACCCAAGCTTTTCCATTACCGCTTCAAGGAACCCCATTCAACACGGTTAAAAGCTTTACTCATGTCAAGTTTAACAGGCATAAAACTCTCCTTCCCCTCACGCTTGTTGTTGAGGTAGTGCATTATTTCATAAGCCACCAAAATGTTGTCAGTAATGAGGCGCTCAGAAAGGAAAGCACTCTAATTTTCAGAAATAATCTAAGGAAGAACAACCTTGAGCCTGTTGGAAAGAACTTTAGCAATCATTTTATAAGCAACATTGCTTAAGCTGATCGGTTTGAAAAAAAACCATATAAGTTGGAGTTTTTTCTTTAGGATAAGAGCAATATTAGTTTTGTTCAACTCAGCAATAGGCATATTAGAATTAAGCACATTTAGAACCATGTTAGTAACACTATTGCCTACAATATTCGAATATTTATGGGAGAAGACTGTCGGGTCTAAGAGCCTTAGTTGGGTGCATTTGTTTGCAGTGAGAATTTCATCTTTAGAAAACTACTTGATCAGCTCTCTGTTCATTTCATCAGTAACTCGAGTTGGTATTGCTGCTGTAACATCATTGAAGTTAGCTGGCTGGGACGATGTTTATATATTTCTGAAATATTGTACAGCAACATCAGCAATAGTATCATTTGTATCATTCCAAATTCCATTATCATCCCGAAGTCCCAGTATAGTATTCTTCTTCTTCCTTTCAGATGCTTTAAAGTGGAAGAATTTTGTGTTGCAATCCCCCTTCTTTAGCCATTGAACTCTTGATCTTTGGTTCAGTAAATCTCCTCACTATCAAGAAGTTCGTTTAAATCCTTCCTTAGACTATTAATTTCAGCCCCATGACTACCATCAGAATCACGGAGGACCAGAGACTAGAGGGCTGTCCTTTTTGCTTGTATCTGTTTAGGAATACAACCAAAGACTGAATGACTCCAACTTGATAGGTCTGCTGCACACATCCTAAGGCTAAGGGCAAGCCCCCCGAGGGTGTTTGTGTCTAGGTAGGCATTCCAAGCATCTTGAATAACATCCTTACACTCCTCATTGTGCGTCCACATCGCCTCAAAATGGAAGCGATGCCTCTATTGAGGCTGCACAACCACTGAATCAAAAACAAGCAAGGCACAATGATCAAAGATGAAGTTGATGAGGTGGTGGACCCTTGTATTTTAGAAATGGCTTCTCCAATTATCTGTTGCAAGCGCTCGGTCAAGATGCATATAAATCCTGTCAACCTCCTTTCTCATGTTACACCATGTGAAATCAAAACCATTGTAACCCAGGTCCCTAAAGTTGCATAGATTAATCACATTTCTTAAACCGTCCATTTGATTTTGGGACCTTTGATCTCCTCCTTGTTTCTCACTCATTGAGATATTTCATTAAAATCCCTAAGGCAAAGCCAAGGGAGCTGGTATTGATGGTGGAGGGAGTTTAAAAGTTTCCATGATTCATGTCTTTGGTCATATCTGAGTGTCCATAAAAACCAGTGACTTTCCATTTAAAACCAGATTCAGGCTCGGTGACAATGGCATCAATGTGGTGGGGGTTGTATGTCATGATGTCAAGGGAAGTTTCCTTAGTCCAAATCATTGCAAGACCACCACTTAAACCTTTGCTAGCAACAAAAAGGCAATTCAGGTGAGACATAGATCTTCTTTTCTTGTTCGATTCTCTTTTATTCAACTTTGTCTCCACAAGGAAGACAATTTTGGGAGCCCATCGCTACATAAATTCACACAACACTTTAACTATTCGGGGGTTCCCAAGCTCCCAGTAGTTCCATCCAAGGGCAATCATTGCTCCTAGCGGTGCTGTAAGGCAGCCACCGCCGATATATTATCAAGGGAAGAAGAGTGGGGGGGGGGGGGGAAGAAGCAGTGAATAATCATTTTTTGTGCTCTATTTTCTTCAGCTTCTAATAATTCAAACGTACCTAGCCTTTTGGAATCCACTCCCACGACTAAGTTAAACATTTCCGTGTCACGTGCCTAAGTTTGGTGATGGGCCACTTGTTTAGCTATTTTCTTCAAACTCTGCTTTTTCTTTGGTCGGGTACCTTTGGTTAGGCCATGCATAGAAGGAGTAGCCTCAACTTTGAACTTGCAGTCCAATTTTTGTCTTATGGGCTTGTTACTTCATGGGCTTTTCCTTTTAACTCCTGCGCTTGGCCCACAACAGAGCACTTGTACATCTTATCTTCTTTGGGATCCTAAGAGCTTTGAAATATCATCCTTACACCGTCACATGAAATCCCTTTTGCTTTCTCAATACGCTTCAAATTCAAATTCTCAGCCTTGTCCCATCCATCCTGATTATCCGCCATCTGTAAGAGCAAAGTGGTCAAGTTTTTTGCTGAGGTAATCCCTTGGGCAGTCCCCAAAGTCAAATTTGTATCAAATCCATTGGTTTCATCGAGGCTACCAGACTCAGGGATGCCCAGGTTGTTCGCAGAGACACATTTTCCAACAACATCGATGTCCTCCACCGTCATAGCTCTGCCTTCACTGCTGGTGGTCCTTGATTTGCTCGGTCCCCCTTTTGAGTCCCATCCTGCTCTCATCCAGTCACAATATTGGGTGTCTGTCTTATGCCTGAGTACCATATCTAAGCAGTGCTTAACATCATGCCCAATTCTTCCACACTTGAAACAAAGCGTAGGAATCCTCTCATGCTTAAAATAAACCCAATGTTTCCCACTCTATGGACTAGACATGAAGCCTCCTCTGTGAAAAGGTTTGTCCAGCTGAACATCAACTCTAATGCGCATATACTTTGCCTGATCAGACTGCTAGGATCATTTATCCACCTCAAGAAAAATAACTATTATGCCTCATATATCTTTGCCTACCTCCTCATTCATGAACTCAAAAGAAAGGCCCCAAACTTGGACCCAAAAAGGAGAGTGAGTAAAGACAATGTTTGTTGAGGTAAGACTGGCTTTCCAGCAACATAAAAAGAGGAGATTATTTTTGAAATTCCATGGGCCACTCTTTTCGACCCATTCCATCTAAAATCTAGAACTAAACTTGAACTGCATAATACCATTGCCTACATCCACAATTTGTAGATCAGATCCCAACTTCCATGCCATTTTAAGAGTGTTCTTGAGTGCACGGCTATTCTGGTGGTGATCTGAAAGTAGTTTTCCAAAAAGGCTTAAAGAACATTCTTCAAGGAGGTTGCTTTGATTGGTGCTTGTGATGCAAATTTCTTCTCCTTCTTCTTTGGTTAGCTTGAGCTTTTGGAGGTCATTTAGGACTGTTTTGTCCATGGTATTGAGGATAATGGCTACTGTAGAAAGAAAAGAATCTGTAATTGGCCAAGGAAGACCCTAGTGAAGGGAGGAAAGTCTCGTGTCAGGCCGAGAGGAAAAGGCTCCTATGAGGGAGAGTGACACTTTTAGATGCTTAAACAAACATGTCTAGGTATTTTGATTTTATCTAGATGAACATGTCTAAGGGATTTTTCTTTACTTTTTTTCATAATTGCTTGGATGATCAAATATGCTTAAATGTTTTGTTTTTCTCTTTGCAACTGTGTGGATGACAAATAGCATGACAATTCTCAATTTTCCTTCACATGCTTGGATGAACACTTCTAATTTATTATTTGCTTTTCATGACATGCTTAGATGAACATGTCTAGGTAGTTGTTTCTCTCTTTTTATGAATACTTAGACAAATAGATCTAATTAACATTATGGTTTTCACTTAAATACTTGGATGAACATGTCTGGGTGATTTTCTTTGTTCTTCTCATGATTACTTGGATGATTGGTAGGCCTAAAAATAATTTTTCTTTTGCAATTATGTTGATGATAAATAACATGACGATTTTGTTTTCCTTCACATGCTTAGATGAACATGTCTAGGAATTCCTTGTTTACAATAATTTCTTGGATGAACATGCCACTACTTTCATGCTTTCTTTACACTTACATTGTTATCTAATAAATTTCACTTTTTGTTTCTCTTTATGTTAAATTCCCCAGCACATATTTGTTCACAATTCTTGCAAATTAACATATTTATATGATATATTTTTTGTATTTGTTTGACATGACATTATATTGGCCACCTTAACCTAGAGACCAATTTTACCAGGCGAGATGGGTGCTTAATCCTTTCCCATCTCTTAAATTAGCCTCCAAACCGAGATTAAGGGTTCTAGACTAGGCTATTGTATATGCAAGTTTACATTTTTTTTTTTTTTTTTTAGAATGTAACTAGGAAACAAAGCAATGTAATTTACTTTCTTCGATTGTATCTAGGATAAAAAAGCATTGTAAATTTTGTTACAAAATTGATGTAAATTTTCATATATATTAATACAATAGAAGCATTTCTTTTATAGTGAATGTTTTCTTATTTTTCCATTTAAATTAAATAAGTAGTGTGAGAGACCGCGCCCCCAACCCGCTTTTAATGATGTTGGGCAAAACTCACGTGAATGAGTGGAGTCGTGTTATTGCCTCTCAAAATAGAGGTTTGACTAGTTATATTTTCCCATTTAGATTAAAGGTTTTATAGTGGAGTCTCCACTTATTTAATTATTGGGATAAATAAGAAAACCAAAATTGAAAAATTCCTCATTTTTATTAACTTTCAATTGAATTTACATTGATCATAGGAAAATTACATGGCTTTGGTCCTAGATACAATCTAAGATAAAGTACATAACTTTGTTTCCTAGTTACAATCTAGAAATTGAAAATTATAAGAATAAACATTGGTCTATCAACCCTTGATCTAAGTTCGGAGGCTATGTTACAAGGTAGGAAGGTGTTAGGCACCCACCTTGCCCGATGAAATTGGTTTTCTAGACTATGGTGGCCAACATTCATATCACATCATCCAATATGTTATCAATCAATTTGCATGTTGAATTTAAAGTGTGTGCATGTGATAAACCCTAATTCAATTTATTAATCATTTCATTTGGATTGAGAAATAAATTCTAGTGAATGTGTGTGGATGGTGATATCCTAGATTCAAGAATTTGAAAGAATTATTAAACAAACATGTTTTTCATGTCTTTGATGTAGATTAAAGATCAAAACTAGTGTTATGCATGAACATGTGATGGCCAACCAAGAACATGTGAAGAACACATAAGAACATTTAAGAACATTCAAACATATTCAAGGGAATTTAAATAATTACTATCATGCTTTAATCTTAAATTCTCATCATGGCAATATAAAAAACAAGTTAGGAAAATGGATTATACCTTCATGCAAGATCCATATGGTGGAGGAGGAAACTCTTGGTAGAGGAAAAGAAGAGCTAGGTGAGGGAGAGTGAGTCTCACTCAATACCTTGAGTCTCAAGAAGACCAAGATATGACATGACTGCTCTACTTCATCAAAACTCAAGAGAGGAGAAGAGAGGGCGGGGGGGGGGGGGGGGTTTATGTGCTTTGGAATGAAGGAGGGGGGGTTTATATAGTAGTGGTTGAGGAAATATGAATGGAATGCTATATAATAAGGGTTGACAAAGAATGCCTTTGGGGAAATCTGGTGCATTAAATGTAGAGATTTGTGGGAGTAAGGAGCAAGCAAAATTCGGTTTTCCTATAACTACTGTAACAGCCTATAAAGCCAACTTCAAAAAATCATATCTTACTTAATTTAGATCAAAATTATCTCATTCTTGTGCTCAAATTAAAGCTCTGGATGTTCAGTTTCTGTGAAAATTAACCTCATTCACAGATTCAAAATATTTTGAGAGATATTAGCAAAATGATGAGCAGATGTCATTTGTTAGAAAACAATTCAGCATAATTAGCATTAATAGACCCCAAATTAGTTTCCAATTAACATTAGGTTCCAATCACTCCCATTTCAGACATAATTAGTTCCAAATTTACCCTAATTAAAAAATAATTGCACAAATTACTCATTGAATGATGAATGTTTAACTATGTAGTTAATTAGGTGTGTGCAACCCTACTATAAAATGTAGTCCTAACCAATCAATGAATATTTCCAAGGAAAAATTACCCTTTTACCAAGTGAGGTTAAATGGAGGTTGCAAAATCAGGTGTCAACAAGTGGTAAATCCATGTATAACCCTCAATCTAGGGGGGGCACATTTTACAATGAATTTGATATTTTGAGCATCACAATCCTACCCGTTCGAATGGGTTAAGCTTAGTTTGTGAACAAAATTGGTGGGTTGGGGTCGCGGTTACTCACATGCACCCTTGACTCTTCTCGAATTAGGCTGCACTTACTGCGGTGGTAGAGATGGCCAAGTATCAAAATAGGTCCTTGCCTTCCTTGGATGAGCTTAGCAATGGTGGATTACTCAAATAGCGTTTCAACTCCTGGAATGCTGCTTCGCAGTTGTCAGTCCATGTGAATGCTTGTTTGGGAACTCTAAAGAAAGGAAGGCATTTGTCTGTTGCCCTTAAGATGAATCGGTTGAGAGCTACCACCCTTCCTGTCAACTTATCTACCTCCTTAACGTTTCTAGGTGAGGTCATTTCCAATAGTGCCTTTACCTTCTTAGGATTGGCTTCTATTCCCCATTTTGACATCATGAAGCCGAGGAATTTTCTTGAGGAGACTCCAAAAGCTCATTTTGCTGGGTTTAACCTCATCTAGTACCTACTTAGGGTGTCAAAAGTCTCCTTTAGGTCATCTAAATGGCTCTCCACTTCCTTGCTCTTGATGAGCATATCATTTACATAAACTTCCATATTTCTTCCGATTTGCTTACCAAACATTTGATTCACAAGCCTTTGATAAGTAGCTCCTGCGTTCTTCAGTCTAAACGGCATGACCCTATAACAATAAAGTTCTTGACTGGTGATGAATGCTGTCTTCTCTTGATCCTCTTCTGACATTTAGATATGGTTATACCCTGAGAATGCGTCCATGAACATTAGGAGCTTGTGTCTTGCCATGGAATCAACAAGTTGGTCAATTTGTGTTAAAGGAAAGCTGTCTTTTGGGTAGACCTGGTTTAGATCTGTGAAATCCACACACATTCTCCATTTTTTGTTCGCCTTCTTCACCATGATGACATTGGCCAACCATTCTGGGTAGTATACCTCCAGAATAAACTTGGCGGTCAGAAGCTTATTAACTTCATCCATGATGGCCTTGTTCCTTTCAAGTGCAAAGACTCTTCTTCTTTGCTGGATAGGCTTTTTCTCTAGATCAACGATCAGTCAATGTTGGATGACCTCTTCTAATATGCCAAGCATGTCTTTATGGCTCCATGCAAAGATATCTAGATTTCTCTTCAGGAACTCCACTATTCCTTTTTTTGTTGTGGGATCAAGGTTTGCTTCTATGTTCGTCACCTTCGTGGGCTCCCCTTCCACCAATTCAACTGTCTCTAATGTTTCCACTGTCTCTAGGCTTTTCTCCTTAATCATCCATCTGTGGTTCTCCTTTAACACCAACACTGCTTGATAATACTCACAGGCCAGGACTTTGTCTCCTTTAATTACTCCTACCCCATTTTCTGTAGGGAAATTCACCTACGAACAATATGTCGAGGTTACTGCTTTCCAGTGATTAAGCGTTAGTCATCCAATAATGACATTGCAGGATGAGGGACAATCCACTACCAAGAAATTAAGTTACCTCGTTATTTGTTGGGGATACGAGTCAGCTGTAACCGTCAAGGTAACTATTCCTTTTGGGTATACCCTATGTCCACTAAAATTGACGAGGGGAGATTAGAAGGGACGAAGCCTTTCAGGTTTACTTTCAGCTGCTAAAAGGTGGAGAGGTAAATGATATCAGCAGAGCTTCCATTGTCTACTAGGATTCTTCTAGTATTAAATTATTCTATCATGAGCATGATGACCAAAGGGTCGTCATGTGGTTACTTCACCCCTTTGGCGTCTTCTTCTAAGAAAACCATGTCTGCTACCTCTCCTTTCTTGTGTTTCGATAGCAGCATCATATGGAAACTGTTGACCTATCTTTGTTGTGACTTCTTGAGGGATTTGAAAGAGCCCCCCATCATTGGACCACCATTAATCATTCTTATCTCTCCCATGGCACTGTTTGGTCATTCTTGTGACTTATCATCGTCTTTGGGCTTCACCTTTGACTTGGTTTGGTCTTTCTGCTTTAGCTGTCCATATGTGTTTTTCTTGATGAACTTCTGCAATCTTCCTTTCCGGATCAGCTCTTTTATCTGTTCTTTGATGTCTCTGCACTCATCAATGTAATGCCCGTGGTCTTGGTGGAAGCAGAAATACTTTTTCTTATTTCAGGCATTAGGTGAATCACTTAATGGCTTCGGCCACCTAAGCTGATGGTCGTCCTTAATTTGCATCAAGATTTGGTCAATAGGCATTACCAAGGGTGTGAAGTTTACCATTTTTTGAGCCTTGTCATCCCTTTGCTTGCCCTTGTCATTGCTGGACGGGTGATCTTTCCTTTCCCTTTTCTGCCCTTTTTGGTCATCTTGAGAGCCTACCTTGGATGTTCGATGTTCACCTACCTCTATTGCTGCAAGAGTGTCCTCTGCATTTATGTACTTCTGAGCTTTAATAAGAAAATTCATCATTGATGCTAGAGGACTCTTAGTGAGTGCCACGATGAACACTTTAGATCTTAGCCCAACTTTGAACGTCGTTAATTGTACCTGGTCCTCAGCCTCATCCACTTCCAACACTTCTCTATTAAACTGCTTCACGTATGATCTCAATAATTCTCCTTCTTCTTGTTTGATCGTCAATAAATGATCTACTTGTCATTCTTGGTGCTGTCCTCCTACGAAATGACGCATAAATAGACTATTAAGCTAATCAAAATCATCAATAGAAGATTGTGCCAACTTACTGAACCATACTTAGGTTGCTCCCTTGAGGGTGGTTGGGAAAGATCAACACACTATTTCGTCCTAGGTTTGTTGCAGACTCAACGTCATCTTAAAGGTGGTGATGTGATCTAGAGGGTCCTTTAACCCGTCATACGACTCTAGCTGTAGAAGCCAAAATTTTGGTAGGAAGGGACATTCAAGGACTTTCTATGTGAACGAGGAATCAGTTCTTTTGACCATCCCATCCAAAAATTTTGCCGTTTTCCCCTTCATTGCATTCTTGAGCTCATACATCTCTTTCTTCATGTTTCTTAGGAGGTCGTTGCTTGCCTCATCGAACCGCTCTGTTCTCCTCGAGCCGTCACTCCCTTGGCTACCTTTTGGGCCTTACACTTCATCCTTGTTCCTATTGTTTACGATTCTTCTTGGTGAGCAGTTTTCCTCCTGTTGCAACTGTTGTCTCATCTCCTGGTTCTGTCTTATGAGTTCTTCTACACTAGCCATGAGGGCTTGGATTTGCAGTGCCAAGGTAGCTAACTTAGGTTGTGCATTGGATTCCATCTGGATGACAACAAAGGTAGGGCAATGTATCTATCCTTAGAATTTGGAAGGAAAGCATTCCCCATAAACGGCGCCAAACTAATGATGACAAAATCATCAGCAATTAAGATAATTCAAATGACTCTGGCGTAACCTGCAAGATGATAAGAAAGTGTATCAAATAGGTCACCGGCATGGTGCCAGCCGATGAGCCTCCGATGGTAAAGTTAGAATGAGAGAGAGAGAGAGAGAGAGAGAGAGAGAGAGATAATGGAAAATTATAGTTGATAGACGTATTGATCTAATGATCCTTTACCTTTAGTTCGATGTGCTTTATATAAGCTTCAGTTCTCCTAGCCATTGGAAGGCCATTAATGGTGGTTTAATTCCCTGTCTAGGTAACGCCTCTAACAGTTAATACTGAGATATGGAGACCTCTGAGTTGTTACTCTCTTTACTTCGTCCACTTGTAATGGCTCAGTAAATAAAGGCTTCATTTATGGTTCCTTCCTCGTCCATGGCCATGTCTGGACAAGTAGGATTTCTTGACTCATCACAAGTAAATAACACTCATCTCAACAAATCTTTTCTCACCCATACAACAGGCATCTTTGGCTTTGTAGGTGAAAAACCATGAAAACATAGTCTATTTGGGGGATAACACTTTCTAAGAAAGCCAGAAATCCTGCAATTTCCTTTCACAAGCCAACAAGCTTAAATTTTTCAAAAGCATATGAAACAATTTTTTTTTAACTTATGGTTGAAGAAATATCATCACATATCCTAGACTAAAACACAAAATGCTTAAAAATCAATTTATGGTAATTATGACAAATGTGACCAAGAACATCACAAAAGTAACCGACAGAAACAAATTTAGAAACATCAGTATTCCTAGAATTAGATCTAGTCACAAGTTTTGGTTCATGCTTCAACAAAGAACAATTTGGTCCAATGTGACCAACAACACCACAAAGGTGACAGGTAGGCACAAAAACAGATTTATTCTGCAATTGACCAGAAGGTTTAGACATAGGTTTTGAAACTTTAGCGTCTACATCGGAACTTTTACCTTTGTTTAACCTAGCAAAATATGCATTTTATTTATGTTTCCTCTTAAAAGGAGGAGTCTAAACTTTGTCATCTTTAGGCTTAATGAGAACAAAAATAGATTTGTCATCAACAACAGCAGATTTGGTGCTAGACAATTTTTTCAATTCAACTTTAGACTCAGCTAACTCTCGTTCCAAACTTTTCATCTTTTCATCTTGAGGGGAAAATTGATTTTTCAAAAATTAATTATTTTTATTGGATTCATCCAATCTCACAATCAATTCCTTTTTCTCATTAAATTTCTTAGCAATTTTCATAGATTTAGATAATTCCTTATGGAGAGTTTCACAAGTATCACCAAAATCAACAGAAACATTTGTGTCTTTTCTAGTCAAACTATCATAGCCAAAAGCAGTAAAATACTTAAAATTATCCATCATAGCAATAGTCAAGGATCTCACTCAGGACGTTAATCCAATCAAACTGAACCCGCTCTTACATCACTTGTTTGTATATTTAGACCCCTATAAACTCATATTGTTTAGCCTAATTAATTAACCAAGTTGTTACTTAGATTTATTATGCATATCTGGGTTAATAAATAACAATCATATCACTAAAAGTGAAAAAGTAAAGGAGACAAGTGATATGATGACCTAGGAAAACCAATGAAATTGTCCAGTTTCAAGGTAAAAAACCTGGAGAAGATTTAACATAAACAACCCATAAGGCAACAAATTCACTAAATAGAATGGAAATGTTTACAATAGATTAATGTTACCTCTTGTAGTATTTACTCACGTGACCACATGTAGCTCCAAATCCACAATCTCTTCTATTTGAATTTGTTGCACACAAAAACTCTAGTTTGTGACTTTAAGATCCCACTCCAAGGTTTAGATCATCAGTAATAGTTGATCTTGTTTGCAACAACTTCTACAGTATCGGATCTTGAATTTCTTCAAAGAGAAAGACCGGTAGAAGATTTGAGAGAGTTTTGGGTACAAAACCCTAGATCTACAATGGGAGGCACAAGAAGCACTCTTCTATCTCTTAAAAAACCACACCTAGGGTTAACTTATAGTGTCCTTTAAATGCTGCAAAAAAACAGATCGTGATTTAGGCTTTAAAA
Organism: Quercus variabilis; assembly: GCA_030445155.1. Classification (NCBI taxonomy): domain Eukaryota; kingdom Viridiplantae; phylum Streptophyta; class Magnoliopsida; order Fagales; family Fagaceae; genus Quercus; species Quercus variabilis. Next base: position 20,811,338 of record CP129455.1, on the reverse strand, counting down.
GGTCAAGTTATGAATTTTTAATGTTTACTAATATTTGCTGATTTGTGACTTTTGATTGATCGAACAGCAATCGAGAGAACCAGATTGCATCTCACTTTTTTTTTTTTTTTTTTTTTTTTGTCTTGAGCTTGAGTTTTTTTGTCTTGAGCTTGAGTTTTTTTGTCTTAGACTTGAAAGTACACCATTCTAACTTAATGAAACTTACTTTTTGTCATGGTTTGACAACACTACAAACTCAAATCCTAACAAGATAGTTTATCAACTTGTGATAGATTGATCAAATGATGGTAATGGTGGATGTTCTATTTAGTTTTTGTAGAAATCAATTGGAGACATGGGATCATTTATTCATTGAATGCTCATTTTCTTCTAGATTTTGGAAGAATATTTTTTGACAATGTTTCAGTAAGCAAATTGGTATTAAGTGGGATGTAGTCATTGAGTGGGGCAAAGACTTGAAGGGAAAGACTATTCAAGCTCCAATAGCAATACTACTTATTGCAGTTGCTGTTTATCGCATTTGTAGGTAGGTAATAAGCCATTTTAGGAAAATTTTAATACCAATTTTGTGAGAAATATAAAAAATTATAAATAAAAAAAATCAGTGACTTTTTTTTTTTAATAATTATTTTCCAATAAAAGGTTTCTTAAAGTTTTTTTTTTTTTTTTTTTTTTTAATGAATGTCCTTAGGGATCTATTATTGATAAGAGCAACTCTGAAGGTTTGATAAACTCATTCACAAGAAGCAAAGCTAACCGTCTTGAAGAACCTGACAACCTTGCTTATGCCTTCATATATGATGACACCATAAAGCCAACGTTTCCACCACAAGGCTGGCAGGTGCGCCTCGAGATCAACGACACTTGAATAAGATGACTAGAATGCATAGGCAGGATAAAAAGCTGACAGAAGGAAGCTAAAGGGGATGAGTAAACCTTTGACGAGTTTGAAATGGCCATGAATATATAAGGAAACATCTTGTGCTCCACGACTAACCCTAATCGAGGGAATTCCTACAAGGAAAGGATCTCACAAGATACATGTAGTAATGAAGATCTTCCCTACAAGGAAAAGCCTTCTATGCTAAGGAACCACTGTCAACCCTACCTACTATAAAAAACCCCCCAAAAACCTCCCAAACCAAGGTGCATATAATTTTCCCCAGCTTTGGCACTTTAGAGTTGTGAAGAAAGTTCTCTAACTTGACCTTCGGAGGGCATTTGGCTTGTATCACACTGGTACTCACTTAAGTCTTCTTTTTCTGTGTTGTGTAGGTGTTATCTCGAGTACGTGAGGACTGTGTGACTTACTAACAATTTTCGGCGTCATCAATTAACAAAATTTTTTTTTAATATAGTAAATAAATTATAAAATAAAGATAAATAATTTTATTTTGTTATTATTGTTATAGTTCCAAGAAATATGAATGCCAAGAAGCAAGGTAAAAAAAAAAGTTAGTCAATAGAAGAACGAGAATTTATAGTAAAAGTCGAAGATGATGAAAAATATGATGGATAAGAAGAAGATGTCACTAATGAGAGGTCTGCAAGATGATGAAGATGAAAAATAATTATTTTTGTTTATACAATCATGTATTATTACTATTACCTTCAACCAATTTCATTGTGGGTGTTATATATAAATTTTTATTTGATTTATTTAGTTAGTTTTGTTATTGAATAAGTTATGATTAATTAATCATTAGTTAAATATGTTTCAAGTTTATAACAAATAGACTTTTCATGTAGGTATATTTAAAATTTTCTGTAAATTTTTAAAGTGTTTGTGTATCTCAGAATACATTTTACTGGAGTTAAAAAAAAAAAAAAATCAAAACTCAATTTAATAAATGATTGCCATTTTACAATTATATGCACAACACACATCACTGGTAAAGCCGTATAGGGAAATTAAGAAGGTCCTCCCTATCTTTAAATGAAATTCTAGAATCAATTATCTAGTATTTAATGAAATTATGAAAGTGTAACTGACAGAGTTATTAATTAACTAGAATGAGAAGGGTCAATTACAACTTATCTCTCTATGGCTTGATTGAAATTTAAGTTGCCTACCCATGATTTAAAATTTGGGATTTTACCCACCTAAGATTAGCTTAGTTAGAGTTCTATAACCCACCTTTGTTAAAATTTGGGCTAAATATGTAATTTTTCTCTCCTCTTATGTCTCTCTCCTCCCAAAGCATAAAAATCATAAAAGAACAAGAGAAAACAAGAAAAAAAAAAAAAAAAAGTGAGGGTTTCATAAAAGTTAACAGCAAACATTAGCTATATCTCATTTCCATCTTCTCCCCCACAAGCTTTTTACATCTAAACCTTTCAATCCAACCCTTTCTCAAATGCACAACAAACACAAAGAAATCCTATAGAAAACTCACTCAAATCCACCATTAACAAACCTCAAAAACCAAACCCAACACAAACCACAACCGCCTTCTTGGATTGAAAGTAGCAGCAAAGAATCAAAGGGATTCACTTTTAGCCATGAAGTTTCGACACGGAGAGAGAGAGAGAGAGAGAGAGAGAGAGAGAGAGAACTCTCTCTCAAACCCCAAGGGTGTTGGGGGTTCAGTGAGTTGGGGTTCTATTTATGGTGGTGGTGATGGGGGAAGTCTTCGGTGTTCGTGGTGGTGGTGCACATTAGAAAATCAAAGGAGAGCGGGGTGGTCACAGTGGTGCTTGGATTGGGTTTTGGGTTTGATTTCTTGGATTGGGTTTTTGGTTTGGCTTTGACTTTTATAGGAATTCTTTTGGTTTGATTAAAGCTTTAGATGATATGGCTTCATTGGTCGCTTAGAAAAGAATGAAGGAATTTTTTTTATTTTTTTATTTTAATTTAAATTTTTTTTTTTTTTTATGGATTCGATGATTCTTAACATAGGCTTCTATACACAAAGAGAGAAGATTCTATGGAAATGGTTTGTTCTTAATTTTTATAAAACCTTCACCTTTTTATATTGATTTCTCTTGTTCTTTTATGTTTTGAGAGGAAACAGACATAAAAGGGAAAACACTTGCAAAAACTTACATGGAACTAGGGTTCCATGAACTTGAGTTCCATGTAAGTTTTTGCAAGTAACTCAATTTTTTTAAAATCAAATTGTTTAAAAAATTGAGTTTCAAAACAGGGGCATATCCCTAAATAGTTTCAAAACATGGGCATTTTGTTGGAAAGTTTGGCTTAAAGGGGTATTTTGCCATTTTTGCCTAATAATTGAGATTAAATTCTATAAGTATGTGGTGTAAAATCCAATTTTATCCCTCTAATAGCAACATGCAGCATCATTATATTACATATTAAAAATTAAACATAATTACACTCAATCAATTCTAATACCTATTTGAAAATCCAACTTAACTATGAGTTTTTTGAGATATTATTATGTGTGGTAAAATGTATTGAGTTTTAAATAAAATCTAACATGACAATCTTTTACTGGATGGTGTAAAACATGAGTTTTATACTCCATCCTTACGAAATTTGAATGTCAATTTAATTATTCTATGCAAAAGTAGAAGAGGTTAATGGATAAATTAATTCAACATTGGATACCAATAGCCAGTGGCTAAGCCAAAAAAAATTTCCAAGTGGGGCCAACCTAAATATAACACGACTCTTAAAAAACATATTTACTCAAAACAAATACCAAATTTCATAAATTAATTTTAACTTGACAACATTGTGTTGTAAGTTATTTCAATGCATTAAAATCATTTATAATTGATTTTGAATTAATCAGGAATTACATTCTAAGGAATCAAAATCTATTTATTTAAGTTTAAATCTTTGAACCTTTCTAAGGAGTTCAACATCTAAAATTTCATCATTTGGAACAAAAGATTAAGCAGTAGCTTCTAGAACTTATTATTTTTATCTCTTAAAATATGTATAAATCATGTGGATATTTTCCCATTACCTTAATTTGAAACCTATATATTTGAATTTTATAAACTAGTTATGTAACTAATTAAAAAATAAAATTGAACAACCAAGTGTAAACTACTATATTTACATACCCAATACCAAACAAAACCTCCAATTATTATCAAGGCATAAATGCACTTTTAGTCCCTACATTTTAGCTTTTTTTTCATTTTGGTTCCTACATTTTAATTTTACCACTTTTAGTCCTCAAACTAATTAATGCATTCCATTTTGGTCCTTTCCGTCAGTCAATCGACAGAAATTGCTGAGGTGGCTGCTAGAAGAATTAAAATATTATAAAAATGCCACATCACTCCTGACACACATCTTTTTTTATATAAATAATTTTTCAATTTTAACTAAATAAAAAAAGAAAATTTAAAAACACAAACTCAAATTTAAAAACACAAAAACACAAGAACACAACCCAAAAAATTAGACCCAAGAACACGAATTCAAAATTCAACCCATTGAATCAACTTCCTTTCCGACTTAAAATCAAATGAATAATGCAATAAAATTTGAGAAGAGAACAAAGACCAATGTTGAAAGACCCATGCTAAAAACCCATCAATTTTTCTCGTTCTTCCCCAAAGATTCATAGCCAAAATCATAAAATCAAAGAAAACCCAAAAATCTCAAACACTCAGAAACCCAAAAACTCAAGGGATTAAGTGTGTGAAAATAAACTGGGTTTTGTTTGAGTTTTTAATAAAATAATACAAAGTTGAACCTACACAGAAACCCTCCACTGCCACCACCATGAACCTGCAGATGCACTGATACCCACAACAAAAATTCAAAGCACAGACCCATTGCCACCAAATCACCACCCATATCAGTAGCAACCTCCCTAACCCACAGTGAACCCATCCCCACCAACAACATAGCAATCCCCCACCGCCGCCACCACGAATCTTGCATCAATACCCACAACAAAAATTCAAAGCAAAACCAAAACCCACATCCAATCTGAGAAAGAGAATCAAAGTGAGAGAAAGAGAGGATCGGAATGAGAGAAAGAGAGAGAATCCACCATCGCCGCCACTCCAAACCACCATGCCGTCACCGCCGATCTCCAAACCACCACGCTGTTACCGTCAATCTTTAGTCCATGCTATTGATTTCGATCTCCAGTCCACACTGATCTGAGAAAGACACCGAATCAAAGAGAGGTGAGAGAGAAAGGAAGATGAGAAATGAGAGAGAGGCGTAACCGTGTGATTAAAAGAAAAGAGAGAAAGAAGTGATATTTTAATTGAATTCGTGTGATTGAATTTGTGTTCTTGGGTCTGATTTTCTGGGTCTCTGTTCTTTTGTTTTTGTGTTTTTAACCTTAAGTTTGTGTTTTTAAATTTTCTTTTTTTATTTAGTTAAAATTGGCAAATTATTTATTAAAAAAATAGATGCTAATGTGTCAGGGGTGATGTGGCATTTTTTATAATATTTTAATTCTTCCGGTTGCCACCTCAACAATTTCCATCAGTTGATTGACGAAAAGGACCAAAATGGAATGCGTTAATTAGTTTTTGGATTAAAAGTGGTAAAATTAAAATGTAGGGACCAAAATGAAAAAAAAAAATGTAAAGACTAAAAGTGCATTTATGCCTATTATCGAATATAATATATAAACACATAAATTCTAAGCTTTTCTTTTTTAGAGAGTTTCAACCTGTGGTATCTGCTCTTGATGATAACTTTTTATCACCAAACCAAGACAACAATCAGTTTTTGGTGTAGGCAAGAATTGAACTCCAAATCTCTTATTCAACCATCAAAGTCTTTACTGGCCTAAGCTAATTACTCATAACTCAAACCATCATTTCCAAATCTAAAAATACAAAACTTATAATAAATTGGCCATGTTAAAGGATACCCTTAGGGTAATTGTTAATAAACAATAATAGGAAAGTTTTGATACCACTTTCATGGAAAATATAAAAAACTGTCAACAACTGTTAGGTTCTAGTACTCTAAAACTATAGGAACTAATGTATTAGAACTTCAATTTATAATATGTTGGCAAACCATGATTAAAACATAGAGTCTAGGTTTAGTCTTGCTCAAAGTGTGTTTAATTGTAAAATTGGAATCAAGTGATTGTAAAAATTATTTGACAAAATCTGCAAGGCTCGATCGATCGAAAATTAGTCTAAGTTTAGGCTTGTTCAAAGTGTGTTTAATTGTAAAATTGGAATAGAGTGATTGCAAAAATTATTGAACAAAATCTGCAAGGCTTGATCAATCGAAAATTAGACCCAATTGATCGAAACACGCGTAGATTTATATTTCTGTAGAAAATCCAATTCAGCCCAAGCCCATTTGACATGTAGGGTTTTGTGTTTTACTCCAAGTATAAAAGGAAAAATCCTAGCTATGTTTTAAAGGCTTTTTTAGAGTTGTGTATTGAATCTTTTGTGAGATCTAGAGGTGTTTACCTTCATACACACATATAGAGTTGTCAAGATCAAGATTCGTGTCAAGAACTTGATGATCTCTTCAGTTGCTGCTTAAAGAACTTTCAAGAAGATCCAAAGCCTTTGAGTGGAGTCTCAAAGTCACAAGTAGGAGAACTTGTGGTTGCAGTAGATCAAGGAAAGACGTAGTCCGTGGACTCGAAGCTATCACGTGGTCGTGGTAGTAAGTTTTCCACTCGAGGTAGCAATAGGATATTAGTAGTCTAAGTTCTATAGTAAAAACTTCAATTCTTTCATAGTGGATCTGTTTTACCTTAAGGATAACTAGGTTAAATCCTCCCTAAGTTTTTTACCGATTAGGTTTTTCTGGGTTATCATATCATTGTATTCTTTATATTTCCACATTATTTACATGATATGGTTTAATTGTGTTAACTTAGAACTAAATAATTTATCTAAGTAATCACTTGGGAAAATAACTAGGTTAAACAACTTGTGTTAAGGGGTTTAAAAACATACAAGTGGTGTCAAAGCAGGTTAGCTCTTGTGTTTTTAGATCTTTTGATCTAAGAGTTGATCCTTGACTCCTACTGTCATGGATTCTTTGAAGTTATTTTTTCTAAAATTCCAACTTGTCTACTTTTGGTTTATAAGGCTTATTGCATCTGTTAAGTCTTTCCTTGAGTATCTTGGTATAATTACATGTGATGATAATTATGTGTGCTATACAGCTTTAATCACCTTAAAGACACATGATTCTTGTCTTTGGTATTTGAATAGTGGTTGTTCCAAGCATATAATAGGACATAAAGCTCTATTAAAGACACATTTTGAATGAAAGATTGGGACAGTCAGTTTTGTAGATGGGAGAAAATCTATGATCATAGGCATTGGAATTGTGGACATTCTAAGTTTGCCGGTATTTGAAGATTTCTAGTATGTTGATAGGCTGAAGGCTAACTTACTCAGCATCAGTCAGATTTGTGACAATGGACTAAATGTTCTCTTTACCAAGTATGAATGTGAGATAGTTGATGGAGGAGGTGACTGCATGTGTATTGGTGTTAGAACAGTTGATAATTATTATGGTATAACACCAAGTATAAGCAACAAGTGTTTTAGTGCGAAGATAAATCAAGTAGACTTATGGCATCAACGGTTGGGACACGCAAGTCACAAGCAATTAGAGAAGATCTCCAAGTGTGATGCAGTTATTGGTTTGCCCAAGTTTGAAAAGATAGAGAGGTGCATATGTGGACCATGTCAGATGGGTAAACAAGTGAAGTCCAAGCATTTGTCTATAACTGAAGTTCAAACCTCAAGACCTCTAGAGTTGTTGCACATTGATCTCATGGAACCTTCCAAAGTTCAAAGTTTAGGTGGAAAGAAATATATTTTAGTTGTTGTGGATGATTTCATTAGATATACTTGGGTTGTGCTTTTGAAAGATAAGGTTGAGGCTCTTGAAAAGATAATACACTTGTGTAAGAAATTGCAAGTTGAAAAAGCTACTATGATAGCCAGAATTAAAAGTGATCATGAGAGAATTTGAGAACACAAAACTGGCTACTTTCTGCAATGATCAAGGCAGACACCACAGCAGAATGAAATAGTGGAACGAAAGAATAGTGTTATTCAAGAAATGGCTTGTGTCATGTTAAATAACAAGAAGATGCCCAAGTCATTCTGGGGAGAAGTAGTTAACACTGCTTGCCATACACTCAACTGAGTGTATTTTAGACCTGACTCCAAGAAAACTCCATATGAACTCTTGAGAGGAAAGAAGCCTGTTGTCAAATACTTCAGGATATTTGGTAGTGACTGTTATATTCTGCATACATCAAGAGTTTTCTTCACCCAAAACACCATAACAGAATGAAATAGTGGAATGAAAGAATAGGTTTATTCAAGAAATGGCTTGTGTCATGTTAAATAACAAGAAGATGCCCAAGTCATTCTAGGGAGAAGCAGTTAACAGTCTTACATGGGATTGTTATATTCTGCGTGATAGGGAGAGCCTAGAAAAGTTTGATGCAAAGAGCGACAAGGGATATTTTTTGGGCTACTCTTTCACTAGTAGAGCATATAGAGTGTACAATCTGAGAACTAAAACAGTCATGGAGTCTTCAAATGTGGTGATCAATGATGAACTATGTTCAAAATCTCATTTAGAAGACACGCCTCTGATTCAAGAAAAGACTATGGAGGTTAAAGATTCTTTTCCTAAAGAATATGTTAGGAAGCATAGTGATGAAAACTACAGTTATTGAATGATGCTGATTCAGAACCATCCACTCCTATTCATGAAACCCAACAAGAACAAAGTGAGCCTAGTTCTTCATCTGAACAAAAAGGTACCTCTACATCTCTGGTCAAAGGTCCATGTACTTGAGTAAAGTTAAATCACCCTGTCACAAATATATTGGGTAGTATGAATGATAACATGAGATTGAGGTCTAAAGCCTTGAATGTAATTACTCACTCATGCTATCTATCCCAATTCGAATTGAAGAAAGTGGATGAAGCACTTCAAGATGCTGATTGGATTAATTCTATGCATGAAGAACTTCATCAATTTGTTCAGAATGATGTGTGGGAGTTAGTTTCCAGACCGAAGGGAGTAAATGTAATAGGAATTAAGTGGATTTTCAAGAACAAGTCAGATAAACATGGTACAATTATTAGAAATAAATTAAGACTTGTTGCTCATGGATACACACAAGTGGAAGTGATTGATTTTGATGAAACTTTTGCACTGGTAGCAACACTGGAATCCATTAGGATTCTCTTGGCATTAGCAAGTCATTTGAATTTCAAGTTGTATCAAATGGATGTTAAGAGTACATTTTTGAATGGGATGTTGCAAGACGAGGTGTATATTGAACAACCAAAGGGTTTTGTTCATCCTCATAGGCCAGATGATGTCTACAAGTTGAAGAGAGCACTCTATGGGTTGAAACAAGCTCCCAAGGCATGTATGATAGGTTAACTGTCTATCTCACCGAGCATGGATTCAAAAGAGAATTTGCAGATACAACTCTCTTCATACGAAAGAATAAGAATTATTTTGTAGTAGCTCAAATTTATGTTGATGATATTGTTTTTGATGCTACTAATGATTCTCTGGCTAAATCTTTTGCAGATGAAATAAAGAAGATGTTTGAAATGAGTATAGTTGGTGAACTAACTTATTTCTTGGGATTGCACGTGAAGTAAACGGATTCTGGAATTTACATCAACTAAGCAAAGTATGCTAGAAATCTTGTCAAGAGATTTGGACTTGCAAAAGCTGCATATGCTAGAACACCAATGGCTACATATGCAAAGCTAACCAATGATCCTTCAGGTGAGTCTGTTGATGTTACATTATATAGAAACATGATTGGTTGTCTTTTGTATTTAACTGCTAGTTGTCCAGATATTGCTTTTAGTGTTGGTGTATATTCTAGGTTTCAATCTAATTCTAAAGTTTCACATTTGAATGCTATTAAAAGAATAATAAATTATATTAGTAAAACTTGTGATTATGGATTATTTTATAGCAAAGAGTCAAATATGTCTCTTGCTGGATACTCAATTGCATATTGGGTCAGCAATGCTGATGATAGAAAAAGCACCACTAGTGGGTGTTTTTATGCAAAAGCCAATCTTGTTGCTTGGGTGAGTAAAAAGGAAAATTCTGTCTCTTTGCCAACTACAACAATAGAATATATTGTAACTGGAAGTTGTTGTTCACAACTCTTTTGGATGAAAAAGCTTTTAGATGATTATGGGATATCACAGGACACCATGGTTGTCTATTGTGATAATTCTAGTGCTATCGATATCTCTAAGAACTCTATTCAACATTCTAAGACTAAGCACATAGAGATTAGATATCACTTTATTAGGGATCTGGTTGAAAGAGAGATTGTGGTTCTTGAATATATCCCTACTAAACGTCAGAATGCTGACATATTCACCAAACATCTTAATAGAAGTAAGTTTGATACATTTCGTCAAGTGATTGGTGTGATTCTGTGTCCCTAGTCATCCTTGGCTCTTTTGGTCCTTGTGCTTCATCTTAATACTCTTTATGACCATTCATCTTTTGGTGTTTTGTTTTCTTTTTGCTTTTAAGATTTGAATTGCATTACATTCATGCAATTCATGATAGGTTGTTTTTGGTATTTTTTAAAAAAATAAAAAATAAAAAAAGAAGGAAAGAGGGATGTGTTTTGTATTATAGATCTTGGATTTGTAATCAAGGTTGGCCTATTATCTTAACATAACATGCTTGGTGTACCTTGTTTAGCTTGGATGAGCTTTTTTTTTTTTTTTTTTTTTTTGCGCTTTGCTAGTTTTAGCTATGTAGTGCATATTGTGTGAGAGTTGTTTATAATTTTTTATCACATGATCTTAATTTTGAAGTCACATGTTTTTGATTGTTAGGACTAGAACCTAAAGAGAAAGACATAAATAACTATCTCACCACTGTTTACTAGCCAATCATGAACACCTTATTTCATATCTTAAGATTTTGTGCTTGAGAAAGTATAGCACATGCATATAAAGAACATAAGGTGTAGCCTCAGATTAATAATAAAATTGGTGTGTACATTATTGGGTTATAATAAAGATGACACAAATAAATAAAATTTGTGTGTACATTATCTAGCTTAAATAACCATTTCACAATGAAATAAAAATGGTGTGTACATTATGAGGCAAAATTTTAAAAAAAAAAATTACATGATTTCAAGGTTGTTTTCTAGGAGATATGAGAGTTATATGATGTAACTATTTAGGTGATAATCACTTTCAAATTTATGTGATGAATAATGTAAAAATTGTGATTGATTACTATCTATATATCACTTCACATGTATCTCATGTTATTACTAGTTGCACATACTACACAAGTTATTCTTTGCTAAACTTAGAACATAAAATTGTGTTTGAAGTTGATTTGGCCATCCAAGATTGTATGTTCCTTGATTTTGATACAAAATATGTTTTTTGATTGAGTTTTGGGGACAAAAAGTGTGAAAATCTTGTTTTTGGAAGATCTGGGTTGAATTCAATTATTTTTGAAAAAATTTTAAACTCATACTTATGCATTTCAGTCATAAAATATGTTGGTTTGAGTGGTTTTTGCATAAAACTTTCTCTGTTTTTCAAAAATTTCAAAATTCTAGATTTTTGATCGATCAAATGTGTTTTTTGACGGATCAAAATTGCATTAAAAACTTTGGTTTGAATTTGCCTGGCTTGATTGATGCTCGATTGGTGCTCGATCGATCGAATATATTTTTTGATGGATCGAAGCCCAATTTCAACTGATCAAAATTCAAAAGCTGAGTTTTTAAAAAAGGTTCACCTCACATGTTCTTCATTATTTCAAAACTTTTCAAAAACCTTTTCTCACTTTCTCTCTTCGACTAATCCAATCTAAGGATTTTTTGTCATTTTTTTCCACAAATTTCTCCAAGGTTTTTGTCCTCAAGCATTGGTAAGTCTCTTATACCCTTTCTTTTTCAAGTTAATTACATGTTTCATGCATTTTTCTTGAAAAATTCAAGCATAGGAATTTAGGGATTTTTGTTCATTTCAATTGTTTTAAATCATTTTTGTTCATTGAGTTTTTGTTCTTAGATGCTATTAACATGATTCCCATGCATTAATTTGATTAATTTGTTGGTTTAAGAACAATTGGAAATTCTAGGGTTTGGAATTTTTGTAAAATTGAGGATTTTGTTCAATTGAGATTAATTTGATGAAATTGACTTGTGATATTGATAAATTAAGTCATTATATGATGTTTCCTAACTAGTATAAAGGTTAATTGATCAATTTGGTTAAATTTTTGAAATTGGTTTTTTTCAAATTTGGGGTTTTTGAACTAAAACTCTATGTTCAAGTCAATTGATGGTTTATAAAGTAAAATTGAACAAATTTCAATGCATTAAAGCATGCATCATATGTGCATTCATCTCATGCATCATATAGATTGTTATTTATTGATAATTTTTGTGCTCTAACCCTCTCTAAATTGATCAATTTGGTTAAATCTTAGAAATTGGGTTTTTTCAAATTTGGGGTTTCTGGACTAAAACTCTATGTTCAAGTCAATTGATGGTTTATAAAGTAAAATTGAACAAATTTCAATGCATTAAAGCATGCATCATATAGATTGTTATTTATTGATACTTTTGTGCTCCAACCCTCTCTAATGGAGTTTGCACTTGGTATTTTCTTTGCCTTTTGTTTTCCTTTCCTTTAAACCCTTAGCATCATGGTTAGGGAGATATTATGTTATGTTTTACATTTAGTGTTTAGTTTTTTTATTGTTTCTTGATTCACATATAGTACATTTGATTATTGATTTATATGTATGAGGTTATTCATGATATATGTCTTTGATTTTATGTTTTATGAAATCAAGAAGTTTAATTTCATTTGATGGAAATTTAGACCCCTTAACACGCAACCAGATTGAGTAGCCTAATTAATTAGCCAAGTTGTTACTTAGTCAAATTAAGCAATTCTAAGTTAAAACAATCAAACAATCATATCAAGAAAATAAAGCAGCAGAATAATAAATAACACATGATATGATCACCTAGGAAAACCAAACTAGTAAAAAACCTGGGGAGGATTTTACCCACCGATCCTCAAGGCAAAACTGAATTCACTATGAAAGAATCGAAGTTCATACAAAAGGACTTACAAGCTCCCCACTCGACTTCCTAATGCTACCTACCAGTAGAACTTACTGACACGACCCCGTGCAAGCTTCGAATCCAAGGACTCCTTCTTTCTTGAATTCTTCAATCAGCTACAAACACCCACGCTTGATATTCTTTAATCTTCAATGGTAGCAACCAAGTTGATCATCAAGATGTTGAAGTAATCACAATCTTGAAAACCCTAAGCTTTGTGTAAAGGAAAGCTCATCTAGATCTTACAAGAGATTTACACAAAACAGCAATGTATGAGCAACAATACAACTGGAGCAACTCTCAAAACGTGGCTAGGGTTTTGCCTTATATACCTAGGACAAAAACATAAAACCCTAAACGTTTAATGAGTTAGGGTTGAGTTGGAAAAACTACAGAAAACGCAATCTGGTCGACTTTCGATCGATCGAATCTATTCTTTGATCGATGGAGCCAAACCGAAATGCCCCAATGCATCTACAGTCTCTCGATTCCAAATTTACAATAATTAAACAACTTTAAGCACACTTTAACAAGACTAAACATATTGTTTTGATCATGGTTTTCCAATATTACAAATTAGAGTTCTAAATACATAAATTCCTAAACCTTTAGAACCTAACATCATTTTACTTGTATTTTCCACACATGTGCATATGTGTTTGTTAAGTGTTTCAAGAATTTACAGGTTAATTCAGTCGTGGTTGCTGTCTACTTTAGCAACTGATAGATAGTGGTTAGGTTGAATTGTATTTAGGTTTTTTAAATTTGAATAGGCTGTTTTATTCTTTGAGCGTTTTATATTTATGATGTATTTTGTTGCGGATTGCCAAAGGGAGAGTTTGTTAGGTTCTAAGACTTTAGGAATTAATGTATTAGAACTTCAATTTGTAATATGTTAACAAACCATAATCAAAACATAGAGTTTAGGTTTAGGCTTGCTCAAAGTGTGTTTAATTGTAAAATTAGAATCGAGTGATTGCAGAAATTATTGGACAAAATCTACAAGGCTTGATCAATCGAAAATTAGACTCAATCGATCTAAACACATACAGATTTATTTTTCTGCAGAAATTCCAATTTAGCCTAATCCCATTTGACATGTAGGATTTTGTGTTTTACTCCAAGTATAAAAGGAAAAACCCTAACTACATTTTAAAGGCTTTTTGAGAGTTGTGTATTGAATTTTTTGTGAGATCTAGAGGTGTTTACCTGCATACACACATATAAAGTTGTCAAGATCAAGATTTGTGTCAAGAACTTGATAATCTCTTCACTTGCTGCCTAAAGAACTTTCAAGAAGGTCTAAAACTTTTGAATGGAGTCTCAAAGTCACAAGTAGGAGAACCTGTGGTTGTAGCAGATCAAGGAAAGAAGTAATCCGTAGACTCAGAGCTGTCACATGATCATGGTAATAATTTTTCTACTTGAGAAAGTAATAGGATGTTAGTGATCTAAGTTCTATTGTAAAAAATTCAATTCTTACATAGTGGATCTGTTTTACCTTGAGGATAGTTAGGTTAAATCATCACTAAGTTTTTTACCGGTTAGGTTTTCCTGGGTTATCATATTGTTGTATTATTTATATTTCTACATTATTTACATGAAATGGTTTTATTGTGTTAACCTAAAACTGAATAATTTATCTAAGTAATCACTTGGCTAAATAACTAAGTTAAACAACTTGTGTTAAGGGGTCTAAAAACATACAACATTTATTATTTTATAATGTTTCTAAAAATAGCTCCTAAATCAATGTCTTTAGTGCATTAGTTAACATTTCCCATAATAAATAACACTATTATATCTTAACAATATGTATTATTTTATAATTTTTTCAATAAAATGTTTCTAAAAATAACTCCTAAACTAATGTCTTTAGTGCATTGGTTATTAAACCAAGACACCAATAAGTTTTTAGTGTAAACAGAAATTGAATTTCAAATCTCTTATTTAACTATTAAACTTTACCAGTTAAGCTAACTATAACCGACATTATATCTTATATTATAATATATTTTGTAATGTAATAGATGGTAGACGCTTAACAATCATATATTATTATATTATTATTTAGGAGGGTCAGACAAGCTTAGCAATAGAGTCGGTCAAAGTTGAAAGTTACCACTATAAGCCAATAACAACAAATAATCTCAAATTAAACTTTATTATTTTAGCTACTGAAACCGGGACGTTATATTTTATGTTATAATATATTTTGAAATGTAATGGACAGAAGACGCTCAACAAACAATTATTATTATATTATTATTTAGGAGGGTCAGACAAGCTGGGCAATAGATACAGTCAAAGTTGAAAGTTACAGCTGTAAGCCAGTAACAACAAAAAATCTCAAATCAAAATGAAAAAGAGCAAACCACTCACGGAGAAACCCAGAGAGAGAGAGAGAGAGAGTGGAATATCAGTGACCGCAAAAGTTGAGGAAGTTGCTAAGAAGCCCTCCAAATGCGTAAATTTTACATTATGGAACGCGTAATTTTTTTTTTATTATATATGGAACACGGTATCAAGTTCATCATTTCGAACAAAACATTGAGCTACAGCTTCTATTTCCCCTCTTAAAATATGTATAGATCATTAAATTGTGGATATTTTCCCATTACCTTAATTTGAAAACAATATATTTGAATTTTATAAACTAACTAATTAAAAAATAAAATTGAACAACCATGTGTAAACTACTATATTTACGTACCCAATACCAAACAAAACTTCCAATTATTATCAAATATTAAAATATATAAATACATAAATTCTAAGCTAATTACTCAAATCTCAAACCATCATTTCCAAATCTAAAAATACAGAAACTTATAATAAATAACACTATTATATCTTATATTATAATATATTACGTAATGTCATAGACGGTAGACACTCAACAAACATATATTATATTATATTATTAATTAGGATGGTTGGACAAGCTTCGCAATTGTGTTTACATCCAAACAAACGCATATAATATTTCTCCAAAAAGAGAAAAAATAAAAAACACACATATAATAGAGTCAGTCAAAGTTGAAAGTTACAACTGTAAGCCAGTAACAACAAACATTCGGTAACAACAAACATTCTCAAATCAAAATTAAAAAAAAAAAAAAAGCATAAACAAGAAAATTTATAATATTCTTCCAGTAAATGATAGCACCTGTTTAAAATTGTTGAGTAAAAAAAAAAAGTTTTAAACAGAAACTAACTACTAACTCGGCAATTTATACTATCTATCAAGAGATGCTATATTTACAATATTTTCACAACGCAATAAACCATAAGTGGTTAGTTAATATTAGTTCAAATTTGAACCTAATATTAAAATTACTTTTTTATTCTAACAATAATAAAAGTAAAATATAAGATTTTTTTTCCCCATGCTCATCTTTTTATTTCTTAAAATTTTGCATTTTTTATCTAAATAAAAGTAAAACACTCTAATTTAAAAAAAAAAAAAAAAAAAAAGAGAGAGAGAATTTCTAAAATTTAACAATCTTTTCCCTCACATTCATATTATTTTTCCTACCAAAACTTTTTTCTATAGCCTATACCACTCCATCACTTCCAAACATATGCTTCAAAAAAAATTATAATTACTACTTATCTCTAAAATTTATTACATTTTAATTTTTAAATAAAAAATATATTTTTAAATTATAATATGTGAAAATTATGAACTTTCCCTCAAAGGAGTAAAAGAGGTTCTGAACATGCACAAAACCTGAATCTTTTAGTCAAATGGGAAATAAGTAATGCGCTATAATTACGCTATAATTTCTCCAGAAACACTCACGAAATCACGAAGAAACCCAGAGAGAGAGAGAGAGAGAGAAATGCTAGTGACGGCAGGAGTTGAGGAAGTTGCCAAGAAGCCCTCTAAATGCGTAAATTTTACATTATGGAACGCGTAATTTTTTTTTTAATTATATATGGAACACGCTATCAAGTTCTAAGTGTCGGAAACCTCCGAAAGACTCTCTATTGACTATTCAACTTTCATTTTCTATAAGCTTCACTCTTTCTACTTTTCTTTCCTCAGCCCCTTGTTCTCCAACATCTTTTCTTCTATGACCTCTGAATTCCAAGAACCCTCTTCTTCTTCTTCTTCTGATTCTGACACCCATCAATGGACTCACGATGTATTCTTGAGTTTCAGAGGCACAGATACTCGCAACAACTTTACTGGGCATCTATACAACGCTTTGCATAAAAAGGGAATCAACACCTTCATAGACGATGAGCTTAGAAGAGGAGAAGAAATATCACCCGCACTTCTCAAAGCCATAGAAGGGTCAAGGATTTCAATCCTTATACTCTCTAAAAACTATGCATCATCTTCATGGTGCTTGGATGAGCTTTTGAAGATCCTTGAGTGCAAGGAAACAAAAGAACAAATGGTTCTACCAGTGTTTTTCAAAGTAGATCCATCGGATATAGGGCATCAAACAAAGTGTTTTGGAAAAGCATTTGATAAACTTGGAGACAAGGTTAAGGATGACGTCAAGATGCTGAGGTGGAAGGCTGCTCTAATTGATGTGTCCAATTTGACTGGGGGCTGGCTTTTTTCCAAAGGGTAAATCTATCTCTAACCACTTCTTGCCTTTCATTTTACAACTTTTTTTTCTCATTCCAATTACTAATAATGCATTCTTGTATTATAATTACATTTTGATCCAATTCTATTTGTAGAATACTATATATAATAAATTAACTTTAGATTTTCATTTTTTGGTTGTAAGCCAACTTAAGAATTAAGATGAGTACACATATTTTGGGGGCTAATTTTATTTATTTATTTCATATACTGTGTAATCCTTTTTTTATTTACTGAACTAGAATGAAATAGTTTTGGAATTAGCCACTCTCAGTATTTAATTTCTCATTTCATTATAATTAGTAAAACAGATTTGAGACGAATCTATTTTCAAAGCTACTCTGTTTCTTTCCTTAAATGTAGTTTTGGTTTAGATTTTAACAGAGAGAGAAGCAATGAATATATATATATATATATATACATATCTGTAATCCCATCTACTAGTCTTAGACCCCAAGGAACACAGTGATTAATGTAGCTTTGGCAGCCTTCTCTCACTTGCATCTCTGGAATTACGTTGTTGTCATTTTTAGTGCTTTCAATTTTGAAATGGATTGCTTAAGTCTATAGTTTAGTGGAGATATTACTGTCGCTCAATGACCTGGGGCAGAAGAGTATCACTTTCCAAAATAAAAATAAAGATTTTAGAAGTAAATAAACCTACCTTGTAACATAGAAACCTGTTTCCGATTGAGGATCCAATAAAGGGAATCTGGGCTTTTCTAATAAAGAGAAGGACTTGTGTTCAACCCATATATATGAGGATTGAGGAGTGTGAGGTGGAGGCGGAGGTGGAGGATTATTCCCTATCTTCTAGCCTACCATTATCATTTGTTAGTTGTTGCCGGGAAAAAATAAAAATCTCATATCTAGATCATGTTCTTGTATTTCAATGTTTAAAGTATCCAACTCACCAATACTTCTTATCTATTGACTTTGTAGGAATGAATCTGAACTTATCCAAGAAATTGTTCAAAAGGTCTCACTTATGGTAAATCGTACATACCTCAATGTTGCTAAATATCCCGTTGGAATTGAGCCTCGTGTAGATGACGTAAATTTGCTTTTAAGTATCGGGAGTAATGACATACGCATGGTAGGGATCTTGGGAATCCGTGG
Organism: Quercus variabilis; assembly: GCA_030445155.1. Classification (NCBI taxonomy): domain Eukaryota; kingdom Viridiplantae; phylum Streptophyta; class Magnoliopsida; order Fagales; family Fagaceae; genus Quercus; species Quercus variabilis. Next base: position 20,792,552 of record CP129455.1, on the reverse strand, counting down.
AATTGGTAAGACAACCATCGCCAAAGCCATTTATAACTCGGTTGCTTATCAGTTTGATAGTAGTTGTTTTCTTGCAAACATTGGGGAAACTTCAAAGCAAGAATCCGGGTTGGTCCACTTACAACAGACCCTTCTTTCTGAGATTCTAAGAGATACAAGCATTTCACAGGTTGGCAATGTGAATCGAGGAATCAATGTGATAAAGCAGAGGCTACGGTCTAAAAGGATTCTTTTAATTCTCGATGGTGTGGACAAATCGGTCCAATTAGAAACATTAGCTGGAAATTGCGATTGGTTTGGTTTAGGAAGTAGAATCATCATAACAACAAGAGAGAAAGCTTTGCTAGCTAATCATGAAGTAGGCTTGATATACCAAGTAAGGGACATGGATCATAACGAAGCTCTTCAACTCTTTAGTTTGAATGCCTTCAAAACAGAAAAACCTTCTGAGGATTATGCTGTACTCACAGAACGTGCGATACGTTATGCTAGAGGCCTTCCATTAGTTTTAACAGATTTAGGTTCGGAGCTATATGGTAGAAGCATAGTTCAATGGAAAAGTGCTTTGGATAAGTACGAAGCAGAGAGAAAAAGAAAAAGAAAAGTACAAAAGAAATCCTCAAAAAAAATATACTATAAAAATTCAAAATAATTTTTTCATAGCTAAGTTGAATGCTATTGATGGTCATTATTATTTTTTTGTCGACTCTTTGAGAAAGCTTTGTAAGGATTTTATTTGGTAGACTATGCTAATTGTTCATCATTGATCGTTTTATTTCTAAAAAATATATAATATTTTGTCACTTCTGAACTTAATTCTCGTTATTTTGGTTCAATAAATTTTTTTCATGTTTTCATATTTCAAATGGGATATGACCGACTAATTTTTCAGAATATGATTAAAAAAATTTCAAAGAAGTTTATATTTGTGTAAAAAAAAAAAAAAATTGATTAGTTTTAAGTGCATCGGAAGTGATTTCAAATGAGATCTTAATGTAATTGGATGAAAGTAATTTTAGGGACTTAAAATAGTTTTAAATGTGTTAAAAGTATTACACATTCAAAGTGTTACACAGATGTATAATAAATTTTAATTAAGCACTTTATAGTTTTTTAGTTGAGATTTGTGAATCTATATGCAAGGACATTTGTTTCTAGAAAAAAAATGTAAGGACATTTGACACGGAGTTAGATATATAATGACTTGGTACAAAATAGAAACTCAGTTAGAATCCAAAGATATATGGCATCAAAAATTAAAGAAAAGTAGAAGGATATTTGACACAAAATTAGAATGTAATTCGAATCAACTTGAATGTTTGATTGAACCTTATCTCAATTTTTCATTATAATAGTACAATATGTGTGTGTGTGTGTGTGTGTATGGTATGAAGCCGCAAGTAGAGTTCTTTTTTATTTTGAGAGATAAGACAAAATTTGAGAATTGGAGGGATCAAGATACACAAACGCTTAAATTGTTTTCTAGCATCATTTTCACAATATTTGGTATAGGCGGCTGTGAAGTCTGAAGCCAAGCATTATCATATTCAATGGATGCAAGTATTATTTGCATGGTAAGGCACATTTTGATTTTTTTTTTTTTTTTTTTTTTTGTGAGAATGATGGTATGGCACATTTTGATTGGTATCACTGTGTCAGTTAGATTAATATTCTTTAGTTGGATGGGTGATACGATAAACGGTTAATGAGTAAAAATTAATATTACGATTCAAACATAATCACCAAAATAAAGGTCTTTCAAAATTAATAAATCCACCGAATTTCAAAGTAATTGTTAGGATACTGACCGTGTTGTGCCTAGTGGTGTGCTTAACTGTGCCTGTAGTTGTAATGTACTTACGCCATGTGCAATGCATGTGCAAGGTGTAATGCTTGGTGTTATATTTCATTGTAGCAGTTAAGCAGTTGGTTAGTGCTGAAGAAGTGGAGGCAATTAAGGGAGTTAGTTAGAAGGTTGTTAGTCAGTTAGTAGTTACTGGTTTGACAGTGTGTGCTTGGCAAGATCATGATTGTAATTGTATATAAACAGAATTGTTGAGTGAGAATGGATAAGCATAGAATCAACTAAGTTCCTCTTCTCTATTCTTCCCTAATCCTGGCTCTATTTTGGAGGTGGTTACCCTCGAAGTAACTGACATTTCATCATCCCAATTCTCAATTTCTGTCATCATCCATTATCTTCCTTCCACTTTTTCTGATTGGCCAAACCCTTAACAGTAATGGATGAATGACTGATATTTATTTTCCTCAATTTTTGCAATGAGCAATAAACACTTGGTATTTATTTTCCTCAATTCTTTCCATAACTTCTTTTTTTTTTTTTTTCCATTTTTCTTTCCAACCGTGGAGCGCAATATCTTTTTTTTTTTTTTTTGGGTAATTACAATAATCCACTTGTGGTTTGGGCGAAAATTACTTTGCCTACCCGTGGTTTGAAAAGTATCACTTAACTCACCTGTGGTATGTTCTGTTTATTTTTCGTAACCCACCTTTGTTAAAATCATGGGTAAATAGGTATTTTTACTCAAATTTTATGTCTCTTTCCTCCCAAAACAAAAAATAGAGCAAAAATGCAGGAGAAACAAGATCAAAAAGTGGTATTTGTCTCTCTCTCCATTCACACAAATCTTGAACATCAAGAACATGAAGAACATACCCAAAAAAAAAAAAGCCTAAACCCGATTGCCTCCCTCAACCCTTTGGCTAACTCCATCACAAACATAAAATGAAAAAGAACCAATACAAATCAGAATAGACCAATAATTTCCAACCTCTCCTCCACAACCAAAACTAACCTCCATCGCCACCAAAATCACTATCCATCCAAAACTCAATACCATAGCAAAAAAAAAAACTAAACCAAACATATTTTGGGTCTCAATCCTCACTAAATCCAAATCTCCAGTTCTATGACATCTCAGTTCTCAAGTTCAAGGTGAAAGAAGCAGAACCATCGAAGGTGAAGGGGACACGGCCGCATGACCCTCAACCCATACTTAACAAGGCGTGAGAGAGGGAGGTGGAGGCCAATCAAAAGTCACCCAAAACCGCCACCCAAAGACCCACTACCGCAAACATCCACCAATCAAACCAACACCCAAACAACCACCAAACCAACATCTAAAGCCACCCAAACACCCAGCAACTACCGGCGAGCAAAGCCCACCACCCACAGCCCACAACCCATGGCGAGCAAAGCCCACCATCGACGACCATGACAAGTGAAACAGAAACCCAAAAATGAAAAATCTTCAAGTCGCCGCTGCTATCACCATCTTCCTACCCCTACCACCGTCGTCCCTTGCTTCTACTGTCGCTGCAGCCTTCGAGCTTCTAAACTGAGAGAGACAGAGAAGAAGCTCATCGAGAAGAAGCTCGGTTGTGGCCAAGTCGAGAAGCTCATCGAGGAGGCTCATGAAGATTAGTTTGTGTTGTGTTTAGGTGGTGGAAAAATGGGGGAAATAAAAGAAGAGAAAAATGGGTATTTGGGGGGATAGGGGGATGGGGTTTTTAGATTGTTTTGCAATGTGGGACTTTGAGAGCTGAAACTTAAGATGGAGTGTAATTTGTTTGTTGTTTTGGTGTCTGGTTTGGTTTATTTAATTACTGAGAAAGGAAAAGTGTATGAAAATTAGTTTGTGAATTGTTTGGGTTATGAGAAATTGGGAGTGAGAGAGGCAATGGGGCTTAGGCTTTTTATTTTTTTGGATACGTTCTTCATGTTCAAAATTTGTGTGAATGGAGAGAGACAAATACCACTTTTTGATCTTGTTTTTCATGCATTTTTGCTCTATTTTTTGTTTTGGGAGGAGAGAGACATAAAATTTGAGCAAAAATATCCATTTACTCTTGATTTTAACAAAGGTGGGTTACATAAAACAAACGGAATATACCACAGGTGGGTTAAGTGATACTTTTCAAACCACAGATAGGTAAAGTGATTTTTGCCCAAACCACAGGTGAGTTATGTGTAATTACCCTTTTTTTTTCTTTCCCGCCGTTAAAGAGCACTACTATATAGCTTTGGTGTGGGCAGAAACTTCAGTATGAGTTTTGAATTTGAATTATGTTTTGTTACTTTTGTACGAGACTTTGCTTTATTTCTATGGCTAACAAGCAGCACATGCATAGTCTTTGCGCGCTTGTACGAGTCTTAGATACACTATATTATTTCAAAAATCATACTAAACTTTCTGCTGTGCCCACAACGAATCTATGAGATGGGTTGTAATAACCTAAATGAAACTAATACAAGAAGCCCACTGATATTTATATAACTTGTAAAAAGAAAGGAACGAGGGAAGTGCTAGAGTTTTAATTTAGCAGAAAAAAAATGATAAAACATGGACACGACTTCTGTTTCGTTTTAAAAAGCAATGAAAGAAAAGCTCGATGTTTTCTCATCCTCAATATTTACTCAGAAAGTTGCTTAGATTTTTTTTTATTTGATATAAAAAATTGACCAAATCTAGGCTAATGATACTAAGTTTTTAGCAAAATTTACAACGATTATGGACAAAAAATTGAAATCAATTAATTACTGGAATTTTAGAGTGCCTATTAGCCGTGATTATGGACAAAGGTCCAAGCCAGGCAGAGAAGAGAGAGAAGAAGAAGAAAAAGATTGGTTGGATTTTGAGGGTGGAGAGACTCATTTAATGCTTCATCACTTATTTTTAGAAAGATGCTGAGGTGGGTTATAGTGTGTTTTTAACCATTTGATTTAATAAAAATCAATGGTCCAAAAAAATGTATAACTCTTGCAAAGTTACACTAGGTGTAACTTGAACCCAACTCATCTATATATATATATACATCATGTCCCATGCGTACCATATTCCTTACTTTCAAGCCCATGCTCCTACATGCACCACTATTGATTCTTTTTGCTTTTTGTCACCTCCAAGTCAGAAGCACTTCTATGTCAAATTTGCTGAAGATTTCAAGACAAAAGGTGGAAAAAATTATTGTTCACAAATTACTGTTCACAAATTACTGTTCACAGATTACTGTTCACTTTTTACTGTTAACTTTTACTGTTCATGACACTGTTCACTCTGAATTTTGCCTATTTAAGGGGGGCTGTCCCTTAAGTTGAAACCAGAATTTTCTTTAGATTCTCAAAATTTTCTTGAGAGAACTTCTTCTAGAGAGAGTTTTCCTCCTTAGAAGCCTTCTTTGAGAAAATATATATATATATATATAGATGAGTTGGGTTCAAATTACACCTGGTGTAACTTTAAGTGATGTTACACTAACCTTCTATTTTTGCTAAAAGTATTAGATAAGTAGGAACTCACATGAGATCTGCAAATATTCGGAAAAAAGTGAAGTAATAAGTTGGCTTATAATTAAGAGCCAAACACACTTAATACAATTACAAAGAACAATAGTTGTCAATGTTGAGTTGACTTGTTAAATATAAGAATTGTAAAGACTTAAAACAAACTAATAGATAAAAGAATTTTGAGCAATAATAATTAAAGTTCACTTAGCAACAATAATTAATATGTTTATAGTATTCGAAAACAATGGATGATTTACAAGATTTCATCTTAGAAAAAATTAGTCTGTTCCTTATATTATGAAACTATATGTTAAATGAACTAATAGTTTATATTTTATTTTTTTGCTAATACTATAGACAAATTTGTAATAAAGAAACATCGAAAACCACAAGATTCATTTTTTATTTAAGATTTATCTTCTTATTGGGCTCAAAAAAAAAAAATTCTAAAGCCGCCACCGATCAGCGTCACTACTTTTCAACACACAAACAGTAGGCCAGTTGGCCTGCCTTCAAATCTAGCTGATATTGAATCGAATCATGTAAAAGAAATTTCATCCATAGAAGAAAGAATCTAATTCTCCACCATTCCCTTAAGTGCCGAATATTGACATATGGTACAAAAAATGATTCCTGCATGGTTCACTTTAAAATCCTCAGGAACTGGGTCTAGCACCATTAGGTGTTGTATGCAGAACATTAAGTAATGGAAGGCAAAAGTGAAAGGTGCAGTTGGTGTGGGGTGCAACTACTTGTGCCCCCAGGAACCAAAAGCATTCAATGTTCTGTATGCAATGGCATAACTCAGGTTCGATCAAATGATCGTTGGGTTCAAGTCCAGGACTCAATTAGCCATACAGCAAATCGGCTTAAAGACCTGGTCAATACAGTGGTTGCTGGATCGGTAAACAGCTATCCAGTATGGAATGCACAAGTTTATGGTTATTATCCTCAGCTGCCACCACCGCGACCATCACCACCATTGATGCCTCCTAACCCACATGGGAGGAAGCGAGCCCTGCTATGTGGAGTTAGCTATTATGGGCGTAGTTACAAACTCAAAGGAAGTGTGAATGATGTTAGGTGCATGAGATACTTTTTGGTTGAAAAGATGGGTTTTCCCAACGAGTCCATACTCATACTCACAGGTACTAATTAGAGAATCTAATGGATTAATTGGAATGACAGTTCAAAATAATTAGGAAAAACATTTGGATGTTTAAATTTTTCTATATTGTGCTGATATCAGTCAGGACCAACAGTTAGTTCGCACATACATACCAAAGCTAGGACCAACAATTTCATACAAGGTACTGACTTATAAAATTGATGTAATGACACAATCCACACGCATCAATTTTCAACTCAATTCTCCTCATTGAAAAGAAACATCCTCCTTTCAAAAGAAGTTTTTAGTGTCAACCATCTTTGGACTAAACAATATCTCAATTTGATGTAAATGTGTGGACTGCGTTTAACTATTAAAACAAAGAAGTTCAAGTACATTTCATTTCATGAGCACTACTTAACAACTTATAGGCTTCTTTGACAAATTAAATGTCTAAGCTGTCACCTAGATACCAAGTACGACTGTACGAGTAACATTCTAAGTTAAGAACCTGTACATCAATGAAAATGCAGGTGAACCAATCATTATATATAATGATATTAGCTAGGGGCCAATATCTGATAGTTATGTTTGAACTGAATAATTTTATTTCAATATTTAATAGAATTCTAATCTTAAATCATGAACGTAATCAACAAACTAACTAGCACTTCAAATTCTAGCCTAGTAATAACTGGACTCTAAATCTTTCTAGAATAAACAAGATTAGTGACTCGTGGTCTCACTGGAATCTGGATCAAAAATTAATATTTTACCTTCCCAAAATGAAAAACCAAAAGAGAAACAAAAGTAAATTATGCTATTTATTCGTATCCTTCCTGCTAACATTTTGAACAAACTACAGAGGACGAGACAGACCCACTTAGGATCCCAACAAAACATAACATCCGAATGGCCTTAAAATGGTTAGTCCAGGGGGTTCAGTCAGGTGATTCATTGGTCTTCCATTTCTCGGGCCATGGCTCAAGGGAGCGTGACAAAAACATGGATGAGATTGATGGGTACGACGAAACACTATGCCCTGTTGACTATGAGACTCAGGGGAAGATAATTGATGATGAAGTGAATGACACCATCGTTAGGCCAATACCCCGTGGTGCCAAACTTCATGCCATTATCGATGCCTGCTATAGTGGAACCGTACTTGATTTGCCTTTCCTGTGCAGGATGAATCGGTATGATACTTGTTTTATAGTAATGATTATTGATTAGTTGATCATATTGAAAACAGAAGTACATTCTTGTGTTGGGGCAGGGAAGGAGTATACACATGGGAATTTCAAACATATACACCAAGTGTTTATAAAGGCACCAGTGGTGGGCTAGCGATCTCTTTTGGTGCTTGTGATGATCAGCAGACTGCTTCAGACACAACTGTGAGTTATATATACTTCAACAATATATCTACAGATTTAGATAGCTACACCCCGAAATAATCTGACAGTTTAAAATCAGAGATGAACACATACTTTCTTTCTTTCTTTTTTTTTTTTTTTTTTTTTTTTTTTGATAAGATGAACATACTAATTTGGCAATAGGGTAGTACTGTTGGTTTTCCTAGCCAATGAGAAATTTTTATGCATCTTTCTAATTGCTATCAAGGATTGTGATTGCTTTCAAAGTGCACTCCATCTTGTAAATCCTCCATGCTGTTACTTCACTATTGATTTATATATATATATATATATATCTGTGATTCGCTGGCATTCATAAGCAATTGCAAGAATATTATTAAGGAAGAATTGAGAAGTGTTGGCTATTAGATTGATTCATTTTGAAACATGGGAAATTATGTCACAGAAGCCTAAAAAAAGCACACACGATACTCTCTTGATGGAACATAAACTAAACTGTTAGTTCCTAATAGTAAACCTCGAATCCATAAGAGGTTTCCCTAAATCCACAAAGAGAAGAAAACTAGAATCCACTGGAGAAATAATTTGACAAAAGTCTGTGTTTATTGATAATAGTCTAATTTGCTTCTGACGGCTACAAAACATATAAATACTGAAGAAGAAAAAAATCTAAAACCCTAATTCGCACTAATTATGCCATTAGATGACAAAATACCGAAATTTACCAAAATGACAAAATTGAGTTAAATACAGAATCATAAACTATCGACCTTAAGGTTTATCCCAAAACAAATGAGACCTTATTCTGACTTTTAAACTAAAAATTGTTAAGAAAAAACAAATATTACTAGAAATAGCAAAAACACTGTTTTCGGAGCCTTAATAAAGGAATTCGCCTAAATTTTGGTGATGTTCATGAATCTGGATCAGAACGCCATTTCTCTTCAACCTCCCAAATTTCATGCAATTCTAACACTATCACCCCGATGACCTCTACTAACACTCCATTTTGATCTTGCGTCGTGACTTCCTTCGTTCTTGCTGCTCCAGGAAGGCATGTGCTGTTTGTTCTATATCAAGAAGAATAAAAAGAATTTGACGAATTATTATAACATGGTTGGACTGTCACGAGCCTTGTAGCTTAACTGACACGTTTTCGTATTTCCAAATGAAGATGTACAAGGTTCCATCCCCCTACGAATTATATATATAATGTAGGTAGTCAAGTGATCATATACACGCCTTTTAGAAAGCTTTTTATGCTATATGTGATACACGCCCTTTAGAAAGCTTTTTATGCCATATGTGATTGCAATCACATGAAAGTCTATGAACAGCGTATTTCCTAATCTTAAATCCATGTAGAATGAAGTTATGAAAAGTGAAAGTGGTCAAGGTTGAATAATTGAAAGCAAACACTTAGAGACAAAATATTCTTTTATTAGTTGGATGGATAGTATTTGTTTAGTATCCAACTTCCAAGTGCAGGCTTTGGCAGGTAAGGCTTCAACAGGTGCCTTGACTTATTGCTTCATCCAAGCTGTGCAAAGTGAACCTGGATTAACTTATGGCCGCTTGCTTAATTCCATACGCCAACAAATTCGTGAGGCAAAAACTGGAATACGACTCAATGGTCCAATTGCATCTCTCATTAATAAAGTATTAGGCGCAGACTTATCACAGGTATTATTATTTACTACCTTGGTAAATGTAGTTAGTTGATTCTCTCCACAAAAAAAGAAATGTAGCTAGTTAATTAATTCTTATATACAGTTTGTGTGTATGTCTGTGTGTGTGTGTGTATATATATATATATATTGACAGAATGTAAAATATAGTGATAAATTAAAAAAATAATAAAAATCCACAGAAATTTACAATTAGGGAAAGAGTTAGGATTTCCCCTTGGAGGGGCCGAAGTATGAAGATAAAAATTTCACCATTTAAGAATAAGAATTAAACAAAGATTCAAAAATAAAGTACATAAAAAATAAAACTAACCTATATTTGGTGTTAATAACAAAGTATAAATAAAAGAGATAATAGAATGATTGTTTCTTAACACATTTTACTTTAATCATATATGAAAACATAACTTGATATTCTTTTAATTTCACAGTAGTTTCCTGAATTCCAAAATTAGAGACTACCTTAAACTCTCTTATAAAAACAAAATCATGTTATCATATTTTATATGGGCACTTAATTCTATACAAAATAAAATAAAAAGCTTTGCAAGTAAAAAAAAATGATCAATTGATGACTATGACAATGACAATGACAATGTGAGAAAAATATAATTTTAAAAAATGTAAAAAAAGTAAATAATTTGTCATAAAAATATCACTTCCCTAGTTTAACTCTATTGAAACTATTCAATAGTATTTTTTATCATCAAAACCTTAATAAAAAAGATGGATTTTTTAGCATAATTTGTTTAGATTTTTTAAAGCTATATCAACACCCAAACATAGGACATACATAGTTAGCCTACGGTTTCATTATTTCAAACACGGAAATTAATAAAATAAATGAAATAATATATTTTCCCATCTCAAAGTTGAAGCATTTTTTAGTCAAGAAAATAAAATCATTAATAAGATTGTTATAGAAGTTTTTTTTTTTTTTTTCAAAATTAATTCCAAAGATAGAGAATGAAGAAATGGGGGCACCTCAAGGTATTACTAGCCCTAAGAATACTTCTTGAGATGGTTGGTACCTTCAATATGATAGTATCACATGTCTTCAATATATACGATATGACATTTTAAAAAAAAATCAATAGTTGGGAGAAAGGGAATTTCAATTTTAAATATTTCCATTAAAAACATCATGAGATTTTAGTTAAGCTACAAAGCGTTTAGCTCACCAATATCACTTGTGTCTATTTATGTATTAACTTTTTTGAAAAAAAAAAAAAAAAAAAGAAGAAGAAGAAGATCATAAGGATAGATTTGTTGGTCATTTCCATTTCTTTTAGTAATTTTGCACTTACTAAATTCTTAAAAGGGGTTAGGTATACCTTTTAGAAAGGGGAAAAAATTCAAGGACTAGGAAGGCCATAGGCCTCCTAGCCTAGGTCTAAATGCAGGTCCATTCTAGTTTACAACCCTCTCTTCCTCTCTCTCATATTGGATAAAATAGTTATATGGCATAGGGATTTGAACCCAAGTCTTCTAGTTTACAACCCTCTCTTCCTCTCTCTCATATTGGATAAAATAGTTATATGGCATAGGGATTTGAACCCAAGTCCCCAATGCTCAAAACTATGATAGACACATTAACCATTAAAGTAGGTCAACTTCTTCGGTCTCTATGCTACAAACTATTTTATTTAGTATATATAATAAATAAATATTTTTTATTTTATCACGGTTTGACCTTGGTTAAACCTTAGTCTGACCTCAAAAATCTTAAACCTTTCATTTTTTTTTTTTTTTTTAATCTTTGAACAAATTAGGTTTCAAAACAATATTTTCTCCCCTTTTATCTTTGGGGCAATTTACAATTCCTCCTTAAAATATAAAATTAAAGCAATGTCCCCTCTTAACTATTAAAAATGAGCAAATAGCCATTATCATTAGTTTAGTTATGAACACATAACATAATCTTTTAATTTTTAAATTTTCCACAACCAAATTACTAAAATTCCTCTAAGAGGGCGGAATTGCTCTCTCTCTCTCTCTCTCTCTCTCTCTCTCTCTCTCTCTCTCTCTCTCCAAAAAGTAATGCTATAATTACTTTGTGATTGCAGGAGCCTCAATTATCATCATCAGAGAAGTTCGACATTTACTCAAAGCAATTTCTATTATAACTTAGTTTACCATTAGCTATGGGTGAGCTAGTATTCAAAAGTAATGAATTTTATCATCTAATTACTCATTTGGTCCTCAAACTTTGTCTCATGTTTTAAAACAGTCCTAATATTTTGAAATGTTTCATTATAGTACTTGTACTTTTAAGTTTGTGTCAAAAAACATCTATGATATTACTCTTACTTTAATTTTGAGTTGAGATTGTTCAGAGAAATCTTAGGGATTTTTATAGTAGCAAATGAGGAAAGAGATTGGTTATTTAAAAACTTTGTTTGCTTGTTGTATATCTGTTTGAAGATAGATAAAATCAAAGTAGAGTTAACAGCATAACCTTTTTTACATGAACTTATAAGCATAAGGACTGAAATGAGACACTCCAAAGGATAAGGGTCCTTTTGAAACATGGGAAAAATATTAAGGGCTAAATGTGTAATTAAATCTAATTTTATTCATAAGATTGTCAATAACAACTTGGGATCACCTTCCATAGAATTTTTTTGTATATTGTGTTAAGATCGCTATTTATTATCTTATTTTGTCATAGCCACATGTCAGCTCTTTATTCGTTCACTAATTCCCATTTGAAGGCCACATCAACACAATATAAGAAATTGGGCTAAAATCCATATCTTGTCCAAGTCAAGAACTCTATTCAAATGGCATCGGCTTTTTGTGCATGTTCCTCGTACCTAAAAGAATGGCTTATATTTTGCTACATCACAAATTGAACTCACGGGCCATATTTCATCACTTCTGTAATGGGCTCGTGGCGCACATTTTTTCTACTCCATAGATTAGGCTTATGACCCGTATGTTATGGACATGAAGAAATAAACTCATGTTTCGTTTTCTCTTTTATCATGGATTGGGCTCAAGTAATATATATAATCCTCAATGGATCAAGATTCATGGCTTGCATCATTTCTCTCAATTTGGAATGCGCTTCCTCAAAAAATTATCCATATTTACTCAATGAAACGCCCATATAGTTGTAACTAGATTTTAATCATCAGTTTCAATGGCACCAAATCATATAATGATTTATTATTGAAATTTAACCGAACCCACTACACATTATCTCCATATTTCTTCTTCTTCTTCTTCTTTTTCTTTTGAGAGAACGGTAAAAACACATAATCTCATTCTCATTTATTACAACTAGGAGTGTGTATGGGTGAGGAGTTTTTTCAACCCAACCCACCATAATGGGTTAAAAAAATACAACTCAACCTCACTCATTACAGGAGTCCAACGCAACCCATTTGGATCTAGTTGGGTCGGGTTAGACCCATGGGTTGGACTTTTTTGAAATTATTATTATGATTATTAAATTGAACATTAGAACAACATCACAAATAAAAATAAATTTATAACTAAATAATTATTAGCATAACACCAAACAAACATAACTATACAAGGAGAACTTAGGGTTTGGATTTTATTTTGAAAGAGTGGCAAAAAAAAGTAAATAACAGAATTGTATAATATTTTTTAAATTTTAAATATATTAAATATAGGTGAATTGGGTCGAGTTAAGCAAATTTGTGAATCTTATGACCCAATCCCAATCCAACCCACCATTAAAAAAAAAAAAAAATTCATAACCCAACCCAACCCACCAACCCTTAAAAGCCGACCTAACCTGACAGGTTGGGTTGGATCGAGTCAGTTTTGATGGGTAGGCATGTTTGTTGCACACCCCCTAATTATAACTCATTAACTCTCATTATGCAATGCACTAGTTTAAGGATAATATAATTATTCAATGTTTTGGTAGCACAATAAATTCGTTCCCCCCCCCCCTCACTTGAATAGTAGAACTGACCATAAATTTAATTAGTAAAGTACAATATTATATAAGATGGGGAATACGCATTTATTGTACTCTCGAAACATTGAATAATTACTCATAAAGTAAAAAAAATTATGTCACAACTTTTATATGATCAATTATGAGAGTATTCAAATCAACTCATGCAAAAATTTATGTATATTTTAGCATAAAAAATTACTTTTTCTATTTTACGTACTCACTTTTCAAAAACCTCACATCAAATTATTTATTTTACACTACATTTCATTAAAAAATCAATTTTTTTCTTGATTTTTTTAATTGGTTCTCTTTTTTCACATACAACAACCATCATCCACTCTTTCCTTCATTCTCAAGAGATATATATATATATATATAAAGAATAAAAAATAAAATGCAAAATGAGTAATGTGGGGACAATTTTTGCCTCAAGAACTAGTGATACTCTTAAGCCATTGGTCATCCCTTATAAGGTGGAAAGAGGGAGGAAATTCTTCCAATGTGGGACTCTCCAAGCCAAAAATGATTACAAGTGCAACACTTGATCTTGAGGCAAAAATTTTCCCCACAAGTAATAACGGTATAAATTTACATGGTTACAATAGCAACGATGTATTTTTACAAAATTTTATATGACCTGATGTGAGTTAATTTTGAGTTTGGTTGGCTACAATATGGCTATTGTTCTATAATACAAGTATTGATATAAGTCATAATTTCTATTAAGACGGTAAATGAATCAAGTTGTTTTGAACAACTCAAGCTCAACTTGAGAAAAAGTTTGTTTATGTTCTTTTATTTAGTAAACAAGCTAGACTCATGCCCAACTTTAGGCTCGATTATTAAACGAGTCAAGTTCAAACATAAGAATGTGTTCGTGAAGAAACTTGTGACCATGATGGATCAATTTAACTATTAATAATGATAGATATTTATATGTGTCCAAGTAGCTCGCGAACAAGCTCGAACTTGCGCAATAGGCATATGAACCAAGTTTGAATATGTAATCTTGTTTAGTAATGAGCTTGAGCTCGACTTGTGTTCGAAATAAGATGAAATAAACAAGCCTGAATTTTTTAAAACTTGACTCAGCTTGGTTCATTTACCTTCCTAATTTCTATAAATAGTATTATTCTAAAAAAAATTTGTAAAAATAAAAAATAAAAAAGGAAAAGGAAAAAATCACAATTATAACAATACAAATTGTCAACCATTCAACACATAGAGTAGGTAAAGATTAAAGAGTTAGATAGAGAGAAATTAACCGGTATAATGGTCACTCCATAAGTATAAGTGTATGTGGAGGCTAAAGGCCAAGATTCAAGTTTTTAAGAGAAAGCTTCACACACATATACGCTTAGATTATGTTAGAGTAAAAATTCTATCTTGTAAAAAAAAAATAATAATAAAAAAAAAAAAAGAGAGAGAAATTAAAGAAATAAGAATAAAGTAGAGAAATGAATAAGAGAGCGAGAGCTGCTGACAGAATGAGACGTAATAGATGGTGGGGCTGCATCAATGTGTCACTCGGTGATTGGGATAGACTTAGGCGGTGCGGCTCACATGGTGCCTTCTACCTGAGTCTAGATTGTCCAGACTAGACTCTATTTTGATTTATTTGGCAGTGCGGCTCACATGGTGCCTTCTTGGTTTGGTGGGTGATACATGATTAATGAGTAAAAATTAATATTACGATTCAAACATGATCACCATAAATAAAGGTGATCTTTCAAAATTAATAAGTCCACCGAACTTCAAAGTAATGAATGAATGACTGATATTTATTTCGCTACTTTGGTCTCTACATTTTAATCTTATTTTTATTTTGGTTCCTAAAATGAAAAAGGCGTTTTATTTTGATCTTTACTATCATCTTACTAACAAAAATATCCTACGTGGCAGACAGATTGTATTGTTGGTACACTAAATGCTAATGTAACCAATAAAATAATAATAACACTAGAGATACAAACTATTTTATAAAATTTTTTACAAACAGCTGATGTGATGAGTGATTATTGGTAAATGAAAAAATGGTATTAATGATGAACTTAAATGAAAATCAATAAAAGGTTGGTCACATCAACATTTTGTAAAAATGTTCTATAATAAATTGTGTCTATAACATTACTCATAAAATAATACTTCATCCGTCCCAATTTGTTTGTCCTATTTGAAAAGTTAAACTTTTTAAGTGATTATCATTTATTGTTTTGTTTGTTTTATGAAAATATATAAGTTTACAAAACTACCATTAAATAAATTTATCATTTAAAAAAAAAAGTTATTCTTAATGAGACAACTCAAAAGGTGCCCCCAATTAGATTGATTTTTTCAATATTTGTTAGTTTTCTTTTCAAATAGTTTGGAAAATAAAATAGGGGTATAATATGAACATTAGTAAATTTATAACTTTTATTTTTAGAAACAGGACAATATTTTGAGATATTCTAAAATGAAATAGATGACAAACAAACTAGGACAGAATGAGCATTAAAAAATGCCATGTCAACATAAAATAATGATTAAAAAAGACACATTAGTTTTAAAAATTAATTTATCAATTTTAACAAAATAAAAAAAAATGAAAAAAAAAAAAAATTATAACCCAAAATACACAAGAATTCAAATGTAATTTCATCTTAAACATGAATAAGAAATAACACAAATTCAAAAAATTTAATCACAAGAACACAAACCCATAAAAAAATAAATGTACCGACAAGACAAACACAAATTACCAACAAAAACATCCAACTAAACACTACCAAAACTAGCAAAAACTTCACACATACACACACAAAATTAAAAATAAATAACCTGTCTTAAGGGTGTGTTTGTTTAGAAATGAAATACGGTGAATAAAAAACTTTGGAAAGAAAATTAGAAAAAAAAAAAACTTTTTTTGTGGATGTTTGGCTAGAGGGAGGAGAAGGAAAAAATAAATAAATAAATAAGTGGAGCCTGGCTGTTTTTTCCTTGAGCCCACAATATCCACGTGCAAGTGCGCTGTTTTTTCCTTGAGCCCACAATATCCACGTGCAAGTGCGCATGGGCTTGTCCAACCCGTTGCTCATTTTCTTTTCTTTTTTGTCTGGTCTGGACTGTATGTTGCCCTTGCCCTCTTCCTTTCTTTTTCTTTTTTTCTTCTGATTAGGACGTTACCTCTTCCTTTTTTTTCTTTTTTCTTTTTTCTTTTGATTTCCTAGGCAGCTACGTCCAATTGTTCTTCTTCTTTTTCTTTTCTTTTTCTCTTTTGCTTTGTTTTGTGATTTTTTTTTTAGACATGATTTTTTTCTCTAGACATGATTTTTTATTTCCTAATAAATTTAGGTGATTGCTTCTTTTTTTTTTTGTCACTTATTTCGTTTTAATAGGGCTTCATTTTATAATAAGCGTATACGGGTAAATTTATACAAACATATTTTTTACATTCCTTCACTTTTCCATTCTCAACAAAAAAAAAAAAGAGAAATTAAAATATTTTCTATCATTTCACTTTTATATCCTCTCACTCTTGCATTCATCTAATCAAACGGACCCTAAAATTTTCCCTCCCACGTCTCTACCCTCTCCATAAAAAAACACTCAAATACTCGTAAAAAATCTACAGAAAAGTCACCAAAAAATACTTATAAACAGCCCCAAAACCCACTGATAAAAAATATAATAAATAAATCCTAGACGAATCTCATGGACAGCAGTAATTATCTAGAACTTTCTAATGGAATTATTTTGGACGTTCTTGCCACACATAAGTTCATTGAAAATTTAGGACAAAACCATCACGTTACACTATCATTGATTCCCATATATTGTCGAAAAGGTAGAATTGAGATTCAAAATTGTAGATGTATTTTTGTCCTTTCGGCCGCTGGACAAGATTCATGCCTCAACCCACCCATGAATACCCGAGCCAGGCCCTGAGGAGCAAATACTGTAACCAATCCCATACTACCTCCATTTTACTCTCTCATTTATTTAATAGATCTAGTCCACATGAAGTTTACTGCAACTTTGGGAAGAATCACAACGTCCGATATGCCACCATAAGGTCTACAATGCCAATCTGCCATAGCTTTGACATGCAGTTGGGAAAGCTCCAAATATGGGTTTGTAAAATCTTGGGAGAGAAAGAAGTGGAGGAGAAATAAGGATAGAGTAGAAGAAGGGGATGATGAGAATTAGATATTAGTGAATATGAAAATTTGAGAGATGCAACAAAATTTTCATTGTTGATTTTATTTCAATTCAAATGAAAATTAAGAATTGAGAATTTTTTTTAAAAAAATTTGTTTTAATTAAAATGCTAATGTGGCATTTATTAAATGGCAAATAAAATTTTTTAATATTATTTTATTAGCCACGTCAGCATTTAGTGTGCCAATAATACATTCCGTTTGCCACGTAGAATATTTCCATTAAGAAGATTATGGAAGGAACTAAAATGGGATGCATTTTTCATTTTAGGGATTAAAAGCGGTAAAATAAAAAAGTAAAGACCAAAATAGAAATAGGATCAAAATATAGGAAACAAAAGTGCATTTAGGCCTATTTATTTTCCTCAATTTTTGCAATGAGTAATATATACTTGCACCAAAATTAAGAAACTGAATTGACACATGACACAAGATTAGACTCTAAGGCCTATCTTTCCAATATCACCACTGGTTCAGATATTTTCAATAGTACTCAAGTCAAAACCTAACTATGCCCATTTCATAGCTTTTGTGGCTATAAGAAACCTCCGGACCTTGGCTATGGAAAAAGATTGTTATTGTTTGTGCCTTAGCCGTTGATTCCATTGGATCAATTGGATCCTAATTTTGATTTCCTAGGTATTCTAGATTACATTGCTTTGATTTGTGAAAGTTTTCATACTATTTCTTTTATCAGTGTTCCATTGTGATGTAATAAAGCTGCTTTAGCTTTTGCTAGTGTGCAAAAGAGAATGAGAAGATTGTTGTTTGGCTTGAAGAATACCGCTCTTTTCTCTTCACATTGTACAACATGAATATGAATGAATTCAACAATTATTGTTTCTTAGTTTTTTTGAAAAAAAAAAAAAAAAATATATATATATATATATATGTATATTCACATGCATATAAACATAAACAATTTTTTTTTTCTTTGAAGAATATAAAACAAATAAAAACCCATAAACATTAATTTAATATTTAATATTAAAAATATAATCAAACTTATTTGAAATCTAAAATTAAGAAATAACACAAATAATAAATTAAGAAATAAAAGTAGAAAAAGAACAAAAGAACATACATGATTGTTTCCTCTTTGACCTTGAGATGTAGAGAGAGAGCAATGAAAGTGTAAGTATGTAATTGAAACTTGTTGGTAGGAAAGAAAAAATAAGTATGAAAAAGTTGACAATTCATAAATGAAAAAATGAAATCTCTGAACCAGTCATTGTAGGAGAAAACAAATGAGTACAAAAGTTGAATATTATGAATTGGCTTAATCCGCATATCAAATTTTAATGCGGAATTTGTGAATTTAATTATATGAATGAGTTTTTATTTTTCTTTTTGAAGTTAAAAAATAATAATAATAGCTTAAACAAAATGCAACCCATGAACAAAACCTATTCAATTTGAATATTAAAAAAAAAAAAAAAAAAAAGACAAATTCATATATATGTATGTGTGTGTATATATATATATATATATATGCAACCCTTGAACCTCTCATTTTTCTGATTCTTTGAACAAACCAGGTTTCAAAACAATGTTTTCTCCCCTTCTATCTATGGGGCAGTTCATAGTTCTCTCCTTAAACTATAAAATTAGAGCAATATCCCCTCTTAACTATTGAAAATGTGCAAATAACCCTTTACCATTAATTCAATTATGAAAACATAACATAATATTTTAAATTTTCCACAACCAAATTGCTCTGAGTTCAACATCTACTCAGAGCAATTTCTACTATAACTTAGTTTACCGTTAGCTATGGATCAGCTGCTATTAAAAAGTAATGAATTTTATCATTTAATTACACATTTGGTCCTCAAAATTTGTCCCATGTTTTAAAATAGTCCTAATATTTTGAAATGTTTCATTTTAGTCCTTATACTTTTAAGTGTGTGTCAAAAAATCTATAATGTTACTCTTTAAATTTGAGTTGAGATTGTTCAAAGAAATCTTAGGGATTTTTATAGTAGCAAATGAGGAAAGAGATTGGTTATTTAAAAACTTTGTTTGCTTGTTGTATATCTATTTGAAGATAGATAAAATTAAAGTAGAGTTAATAGCATGAACTTTTTTACTTGAACTTATGAGTATAAGAACTAAAATGAGACGCTTCAAAGGATAAGGATCCTTTTGAAACATGGGAAAAATGTTGAGAGCTAAATGTGTAATTAAATCTAATTTTATTCATAATATTGTCAATAACAACTTGGGATCAACTTGTTTACTAAATCGTTTATTTAGTAAACAAACTAGACTCATGCCCAACTTTGGGCTCAATTATTAAAAGAGTCAAGCTTAAACATAATAATGTGTACGTGAAGAAACTCGTGAACATGATGAGACGTATTAGATGGTTTTGATCTTAATGTCTAAAGAATGCCTTAATTCCCATTAGGATTAGGCCAACAATATGTATATACCTGATTTAAGGGTATTTTTTTCTTCCATCTAGTTATTTTAGTTTTATCAAATAAACTAAGATCTATTGATCCATCACTTAACAGTTTTGCCATGGTATTTTCTCTAAATTGTTTGAAAATTCTTCCAGGGAAAATTTTGAATTCTGACAATTTATAAATTTCTTCTTTCTTTACTTCTTGTTTCTTTTGTAACTCTTCTAAATGTTCTTCACTGAAAGTTATTAATTTTAAATTTTCTATTTTTTGTCATGGGATCATTGTTTGATCAATAGACTATGCACATTATTTGTTTATATAAGCAGAAGATATATATAGCCTACCAAAAGATAGTCCAATACTTTTTACATAGCTACAATTCAATTCTTACCAATTAAAAGTAAAAATTGACTATCCCAAAAATAATTATCTATTTCTAGTTAAAATAAATAATAATCATCTATTCAGAATATGAGTTCTTTTTTTTATTGGAGGACTAAGAGCTTCCGAGAAGCATTACACCAGCGAGTATAGGAGGCATGGAGATTGGGCCAATCGGAGGAGGGGCAATATGTGAAATGGTGAAGCCACAAAGACAAAACCTGCTCTTGGTCCTCCTCTTGTTCCAACATCTCTATGCTCTCCTCCAATACTTTCTCCAGCTCAACTCTTTCACTCATGCTTAGAATTGGCACATCTGTGCCATTGCTTGCTCTACATAGCAATGGTAGCCATGATAAGAGCATCTTCTTCTTTGTTTGCCTTTGTTGCTCTTTCTTGCTTTCTTCAATTTCATAGAGTCCCAAATTTTTGGCTTGCTTGAACAAGAATGCTGCAATAATTAGATAGCTTAGTATTTCAAACCTTAGGTATCTATTTCAAGAAGAGTGGGCGACAGATCTATGTCAACGTCATGATAAATAAAAATTTGAATTACTATTTGTATAATTGACGGCTCATCAATTTTAAAAGTTTGTGTAGTATCCTAAACGTCAATTTGACCAAAAAAAATCAATTTGGACATCACAATTAGTCTCTTATAACAACAACTTGAAATTGAATGAACTTCTCCGCATGGTAAATATGTGATACATTTTACAATTAAATTATGGGTAAAACTTAGGTAATACTGTTCCTTAAATTTCTCTCTTAAAATTCAGTAATGTTATTTTACAGTCACATCTCTTACCAAATCTTTGATTTTGGGTTTTTTTTTTTTTTCTTTAAACGATATGGTCCAAGTTTTAACAAAGTTGGCATTGCTTTCATGTAATGTGTTGCATTGGTATTTGACTTAAATAATAAATGCATACGCTGGAAAAAGATTGAGAATGAAGGAACCTTAAAACCGTGTATACTGTATAATTGTAATTAGAATGTCGTGCACCCCAAATCTAGTGAAATTTTCAATTTTCTAATAATTTCCTTGGTTGAAAAGTCAAATCAAGATGGCAATAGCAGCCGATCCCTATTAAAACTTATAGTTAAAATAAATAAATCCCAAATTAAAACTAATCTTCACTTCCATGCCTGATGATGACAAAATTAAGGTCCTGATTAAATAATCCTGATCGAGTAAAGGTAATACAAAGACAATTCATAACCATGTCCGGAAAGCAGTTAAAGGACCACCAAACTAATGACCAAACCAATCATCAAGCATTACATGACTTTTTCCCAAGTGACACATAAATTTATTCACCAATAATACCCATACGAATAATTCATCCAAGAAGCATATTCTCTCGCAAGAGCCGTGAAACAATACTAAATAATAATCTTGACTTGGATATGTCCCTCACTTATCTTCTGTATTTGTATATCTAATCAATTTTAAGTTTACAAACTCGAATATTTTTACGTTATAAACCGTAATTAGTTGCCAGTTACTTTTACGTGTACTCAACTTTTTTTTCTCCTAGTATAACCCCTTTTCTTTTCTGAGAATCGTGTTGGTATCAAGGGAGTCAATTCCGTACCGGAGGCTGTACCGGTTTGCCCAGCGGTATGGTATATTTCGGATACCGGTCAATACCGGTGTACCGTTTCGGGTTTACCGCTATTTTTTATATTTTTAAATAAATATATATATGTATGTGTGTGTATATATATTATAATAAATATAAAAGTTTACCATAAAACATTTCCTCAATTCAAAACTAATTATTCATAATTTTAGACTTTAGTATCAATTAAAAGAAAAAAAAAAAAAAAACACACAATATAAAAAATAGAAAGCTTAAAAGTTACCATTGCATACTAAGAAAACAAATAATACTAATAAGTTAATGCAAATAAGTTATCATTCTACCCTAATAAAAATTCAAAAATTACAAAACTTAAAAAAAAAAAAAAAAACTTTTTTCTGTACCAGCCGGTATTGCCCGAAATTGGCCGGTATGGCCGGTACATGGCCAGTACGGCCGGTATTTAAACCGGTACGAAACGTTAATGTTTCAATACCGGTATGCAACCGGTACGGTATGTACCGGCCGGTACCGGTACGGTATCGACTTCCTTGGTTGGTATAGCCTAGCTAATTACTGTTGGTAGTCACTTGGTACGTTCAGCCAGGGGCATAACCAGAAATTTTTGCTTGGAGGGGCCAAGATAAAAAAATCATATTGATTTGCAATTCAAGAAAAATTCAAAATATAACATTCATACATGTCTTGGCGCATTAGTTTAGAAATACAAACATTAAATCCAAAGTAAGTATTAACTATATATGTATCATATATATATATATATATATATATATATCATAAGATTACTACTAGAATTTTTTTTTATTAGTGTAATTCAAATTAGCACTCAAAATACTAACAAGCTAATCGACCAATTGAGCATCATAAGGAAGAATTAATAAAGAGAAATTGAAGCGAGAGCACTCGGTAATGGCAATGAGTATTGAGTAGAGTCTTTTGGGTGACTATAAAGTGCAAGGAGATATTGTAATAGTTTTGTGAAATTGCAAAACTTAAGTATAATATCTAAAGTGTAATACTTTAGATTTTTCAATTAAATTCAAACACATGTTTACCATGACAAATAAAATACAAACAATATTATCATTTAAGGACAATTAAATTCAATACAGAATTTAATTGGGAAATATAATGTACTACACCTCAATTTTATAACTTTATTCTATTAGGAAAATTGAATGAATAAAAAGTGGTAAAAATGAGGGGTAAAACTGTTGTAAAAAACATGGACATGGACATGGACATGAACATTAGGACATGGGACATGGTCTTAGCCTCCTAGCATAAAATAATTAAATAAATAAAAAGGGATCTGCCAATAGCTGTGCTTTTAATGGAGAATAGAAAAAAACAAAATGAATGAATCTTTATGACTGAAAAGTGGGGATTTGAGACGAGAGAAGGGAGTTCTTGTGGCTGACATATAGGAGGGGGGGCCAAGTTTTTTACCTTGCGGGGGCCAACTATTAAACCAAATGGACTGAGAACTAGTTCTCCCTACAATAAGAGAGGATTTAAAAATTTTTGGAGAGGCCATGGCCCCCCAATGCATTACTTAGCTTGCCCCTGCATTCAGCCATAATTAATTAATTTGAAAATTACACCGTTTAGTTCTAAAGCTTTACTTTTATCCCCAAACATTAACATATTTGCTTTATATCCCTATCAGAGTAGGGTTGAAGCTCATTCCTGCATTCACTTTTGATTCGTTTGTCGGGATTTATTTTAAATTATATTTGTGAACTTTAATTTATATAGATCTATTTTAAATTATATTTATCTACTTTAATTT
Source organism: Quercus variabilis (assembly GCA_030445155.1). Taxonomy (NCBI): domain Eukaryota; kingdom Viridiplantae; phylum Streptophyta; class Magnoliopsida; order Fagales; family Fagaceae; genus Quercus; species Quercus variabilis. The sequence goes on along the minus strand of CP129455.1, from coordinate 20,768,742 downwards.
ATATAGGACAATATATATATATATATATATACACACACTTAGTTGTTGAGATGACAATGCATATTTGTGTTTTTAATTTAATTAAATATTTTAATGTAATATATTTATGCTTTAAGGGTCTGATTAGACTTATTACTGAAAATTAAAAACTAAAAATACTATAATAAAATAATTTTTAAATATATAAATAGTATACTCAATTTTAAAATTATTTTTACTAAAACAGTATTTGTAGATCTCGTTAACAGTAAACTTACTAAAAAAACGCATTAATTAAAAAACGCAAAATGCACTTTTCAAACACACAATTATGGCAAACTTTTGTCTTTCATGTGGCATTTTAAAACTTTACTATTTTAGACAAATTTGTGTTGGATTTATTTTAAGGACAATAAACCAATAAGGCAATAACAGTAAACTCTGATAATCTAATTCAGGCAAAGCATAATAATCATATTCTAGAAATTTAAGAAAGTGAATAAAAATAATATACCTGAGATCTTTACAAGGGAACCTTGTAGCCGAGGCTGAGCCCAAAGACCCAGCCAAGCCAAATTCGACGCCACCGCCCACTTGGAAACAGCTTCCTCCGCGCAGCCACAAGCCACCAACTTCTGAGCCAACCACAACAACTCAGCCGCCAGTTTCTCACCCGAACAAGGCTCCAACCGGTTCATCCCAACCGGACTCTTCTTAATAATCCCGAACCTCCGAACCACCTTCAAAACCCGGCTCAACCCATACTCGACCGGTCCAGAACCAGAGCCGCCATCCCCAGCTCGGTCCTCCTGACCCCCTTGCTCAACTGCAGCGGCTTCAAGCTGAGTAAGAGTCCTATCAAAAGCCAATGAAAGTACCTTACGGTTGACTTCACGTAAAGCCTCTGAACCTTCCCTATTATTCTCATCAAGAAGCTTCTCTGCTAAAGATCGAACAACTTCATACTTTCTAGAGCTAACTGGGATGTCATTAACTATGGACAGAAGCTGTGAAAGTGCTCGAGAAATACCCGAATCGCCGGTGGGCACGTAGTTATTGTCAGTCTTATTTGTAGTAGGGTTTTGGGGAATAGGGTTGAGGAGGGAAGGAAAGAAAGAAGGAAGAATACGAAGAAGGAAAAGGAAGGCAGCGATTAAAGTGTAGCGAATGAGTTCGAGGAGTTTGTATTTTTCGGCTATGTTGACAACGGATTTATCGGCATAGATGAATAGAGTGGTCAACAGATTTCGGAGGAGAAGAGGAGCCATGGTGGTCGGAGAAGAATATTCCATCATGCCCATATGATTGTTTTTGGTCGATGTGGGTTTGTGTGAATCAGTGAATCGATACGCTTATGACTTTAAGGACTGAAGGTGTGATATTGGTTGTGGGGTTGTTGATAGATTGGTGGTGAGATGTGGTCTGGTTTAAGGAATTGAGGTTGAGATTCCTAATGCTATTTATTTGAAAGAGATGTGGGGTACAACGGTTTGGTGGCTGTGTGCCTGTGTTCTTATAAAAGACAATTGCGTGAAGACCACGATTAATTTTCCATTTATTTATTTAGATTTTTTTTTTTTTGGGTAAAATACAGTAACCTGCTTGAGGTTTGGAATAATGCTAAAAGCATCCAAAACTTCTTTAAAATGTTCAATTTAGTCCTTTAAACATTAAAGGCTTGTAAAGCCGTTTATGCATCAGAGACATGAGAGAAGAAGAGATGGGAGAAAGAAAATCCACTAGGATAAGATTTGGCATGGCAAAGGAACAGAAAAAAGAAAGAGAAAGAGAGAATTAGGTGAAAAATAGAGGAAAAAAAGAAAGAAACAAGAGATAGAGAGAAGGCCAAGTGTGTGGACTGTAGAGGTGTGGTGTTGATTGTGAGGATAAGAAGAAAGAGTGAAACCACCAGCAGGTGTGGTACAACTGGTAGGTGATTGCTTAGGTTTCACTACATCCCAAGTTCGAGTTCTTGTGGAGATTGTAATTGCAATTTCTAGTAAGTCTCAAAAACCAATAGAGCTTGGGGTGTGTGTGAGTTCGGGGTCTCCGAGCTCCTATTTGAGCTAGTGGAACCCATGAACTTACCCAAATGTATCATGGGATGTGGGACAATGATTGCCACATGTGAGTTCTCCTTTCTTTTTTCTTTTCAAAAAAAAAAAAAGAAGAAATAATGGAGAAAATATATTTAAAAATAAATAAATAAATAAATTCTTTGAGTCTAAAACAAACGGTGTTACACGCAATTTGACTTCAAAGACCAAATTGGTTATTTTTAGGAAGCTTTGGATGTGCTTGACATTATCCTAAACCTCAAGGTAGGATAGTGTAATTTACCCTTTTTTTAAGAGAGATAGATTCAATTTGATTTCTCTTTATCGTGAGATCATCAATTAGTTTTTGATGTAAGTAAAATTGAACTCTGAATCTCTTATTCAAATACAAGAAATTTTATTAGTTAACCCAAAATTATACTTATTATCTTTTAAAATAAATTTAATAAAATAAATAAGATTCATATGTCATAAGTTGTAATAAATAAATTTGAAAATCATCCTAGTTTTATTTATTTTTTATTTTTGATAATTCAATAATTAAGATGAGAAAATTTAAATATTAGATATCTTTGTTTGAAATATTAAAATATGCTAACTAATTAAGCTACACAACTCTTGACTTATTTTTAACTTTCAAATTTGTTATGGACAAAGAAATTTATTAATTGATGTCTCTCTTTATATGCCATATATGACACCATTGTCATTTAAGTTTTTCAAAAGTTACCTTAAAATTAGATTCGTGAAGAATAAAAAAAAATATGATGGACCATTAAATGTGCTCCAGATCTGCCATATTATTTTTAATAACAAAGTTTAGTTACAAAATTAGTTGTAATTTAATACTACAACTTTACTCCATATCTTTTTATTGGGGGTGAATTTTACAAATTCACCATTGGAGTACATCTTCTTCTTATATCCTCTACGCTTGCAAAATTTCTAGAAAATTAAAAATCAATAGATATGCCATCAATAAATTGTTTAAATTGTAATTTTTTGTAATTTAAAATTATGTATAAAATATAAGAATATAGATCATATAATAAATAATATTTGATTGATACAAAATTTGACATGTGTATTAAGAGCATAAAAAACATGCAATTCAACTGTTAGATTTTCAAAATATGTAGTAATATTTATTTTATTAAGTAAGATTATAGCCTTAGGCTACAACCAATTTTATATCTAAATTTCGTCCTTTTTTGAAAGTGTAGAGGTACTACTATTTTTATTACAATAACAGATTTTGGCTTCAAACATGTATGAAGCCTTAAGCTCCAACCAGCAATATGAAGATGGCATTTGTACCTGTCATGTCCAATGCACATGATTCACTTAACTCAAATAACCAAGTGAGTCATGTGCATTGCACATGACAAGGCACATGTTATCTTTGATCCTTCTATGAGTGGTTGGAGCCAAATATTTTCCTTAATACAAATGCTTCATGAACTAAGATGGCAGCTTAGGTTTCTAATAACATATCAGCTATTCATGAACAGAGCCACGTGCCCCCCAAATTTTATATTTACATATATATAGAGAGAGGTACTAATTCTAGCAATTTAATTCAACAAAATTGCACATGGCCCCCCCTTAAGGATATCATTGTAGAGGGGAAAGGGAGAGAGATCACGTTGCATAGTTCTGACCACGGAGTTGGATTTCAAAAGGAGATGAGAGAGGTATAGAGTTTGGTTGGCTTAGGAAGAAGAAGATAAGAATGGGACATGGGGTAATGGGAGAAAAGAGATGAGAGAGAAATAAAGTTTGTGTTTTATTGTAATGTCAAAATGTGTGGCTCTCAGGCTTTTCAAAATATTTACTACAATGTCATTTAGCATTGTTACTAAAAATTTGAAAACTACTCTAAATGTGTTCTCAAAATACAATGTTTAATTACTCTAAATTGAGATTCGCAACTCAAATGCTCTTAACCAAACACACTTATTTTTAGGACCCACAACTTTTTTTTGAGGATAAATAGCAGATAGGGCCTACAACTTTCATGTTTAAACATTGAAAGTTGTTGTTTAAACTCACATACATACAAACAAACCCTACATTTTGTCTTATTTTTTGTGTTTTAATTTATGTTCCACCAATCACAACTTGCTATATGTTTTTTTTTTTTTTTTTGTTCTTTTTAAACTTTAGTCATTCTATAAAGAAAGTGAAATGGATATAAACAAATTGTAATTGGTGAGATATAAAGTAGAACACAAAAGTACAAAAAGTGAGAAAAAATATTTGTATTCTTTTTTTTAATTAAAACAGTATATTATTGTTTAATTAACAAAAATCAAATAGTAATCTACATTAATTGCTTTTGTGGAATTGCTACCAGAAAATAGGTGAGGAAGGAGGTGAATGTCAACCAAGCAGAAAGAGTTTTAAATTTTTGACAAACTCCTTGGGCTTTTCTAGGTTAACTGCATGACCTGCATTCTTGATAATGACCAACTGTGCATTTTCCTCCACATGCCTATTCCAAACATGTCAAAATTCACTTGGTTAAGTTGGTTCAGAATAAGTAATGGACTTGAAAATTCAAGTAATAAGCTGAAACGTTTGCATTACCTTCTTAATCTGTACCCCAATTCCAGAGGGAATATCTGATCTTGCTCTCCCCAAATTATTAGCGTGGGCTGGTTTGAGAGACAACCAAAAATTTTGAGACAATGTTAACAAAATGAAGCAATAAATTAATAAAAATAAGTGTTGTGATACTACGATTGAATAAGACACATTACTTTTCCCTCAACAAAATAAAATAAAATAAGACACATTACTTCTGTATATGCAATTACGAGGCACCAGCTACTAAGTAGTTGCAGATATTCTCTTTTCATAAACTACTCAGAGTAGCACGTGAAAGGCATGTGCTTGTTGTGGAATAAGAGCAGTGATTAAAGTCAATTTTAAATTTTATTTATATAACAAAATAAAGATATAAATTATTTGGTTTTTAAAGTACATAAAGATTTACATTAATCAAAAGAGACATTAATTTTAAAAATTTTGATAATTATACCATAAAAAATTAATCTCATTCATATAGGAATTTTGATTACTCACAAAGTTAGGGAAGCTATTTAACATATAAATATCTATTGTACTATAATAGTTTTTTAGTACCTCTTTGCTAAAGGTAATATATCCACTCAATAAAAACTTCTAAGAATGATAATAAATATCATCATCTTCCAACAATAAGTAATTGAGTTTTGCTAAAATAAAAAATAAAAATAACAAGAGGCATGTGGCATCGAATTTTTCATTAGATAAATTATAAGTTTAAAAAATTTAAACCTAGAAAATCAATGTTCTTTAGATAACAAATAAAACACCTTATATTATCATTTCAACTTTCCAAACATTACTATTATCTAAAACTCAAAACACGTGAAGAAAATTTTTGGGATATTAAAATTTAATGGGAGTATTTTAGACATTACACAATAAAACATTTTAAGAATCATAAACTTTAATTAGGGTTTAACCGAGAGAATCACAATATGATATATTTGCTCTTATTCAAAATATTAAAGAAAATTTGCTTGATTTTAAAGTTAAAGGAGGAATTGTAAACTACCCCAAATATAAAGGATAAAAAGTTTATTTTATCCTAAGTTTGTGTGTGTGTGTGTGTGTGTGTGTGTGTGTGAACTATGCGTTTTTACTTAAAATGGTGCGTAAAGAAAAAAAAAATACAAAAAGTCAACTCAAGAAAATTGTATGTGAAACAGTGAATTTTGGATTAACAACATTGACAAAACCAATAAAAATGTCTAGAAACACAACAAAATGACACAACGTTTTCATAATACATTTATAATTTTGTTATATTTTATTTTGACTTGTAAAGAATTAACAGCTCAGCAATTTTGAAAATATTGTGATAGGTTATTATTGGTAAGCAAAAAAGTAATTTTATTAGCAAGTTTAAATTAGAACCAATAACAACTTACTATCTATGGTTCGTTATGAAAGTATTGTGAAAAATATTGTGGATGTAACACTTTTTTTCACAATAACTTTAATTTTAATTGTGGTTGATTCCAATATGATTTCTTATTATTTTACTTTGATTTATAAGAAATTAATACCTCAAAAATTATGAAAATATTGTACCAATTTTTTGTGTTAATATTTTATTATTTTGTGAAACATTGCAAATTGAACAGAACAAAAATAATGTAGCAAAACTACTATAGCTTTACACATTCCCAAAAAAAAAAAAAAAAAAGGCCGGTGAAATAGTGCAAGTTGAACAAAACCAAAAATACTATAGCTTCAAGGAATTCGCTTTTTTTATATATAGATAATATAATATAAAACAAAAACAAACTCGTGTACTTGAGAAGAAAAAAAAAAATCTATTTCACTGGATTGACCAAATGCCTTAAATAAGTATGAAAGATATTTAAGTAGCATTAGAATGAGTCCAAAAACTTGACTAAAGCAAAATACTGTTTCTCTTAAATAAATATGAAAGATATTTAAGTAGCATTAGAATGAGTCCAAAAACTTGACTAAACCAAAATACTATTTCTAACACTATTCCTAAGCCTATTGGCTCTTTTTATATAATGTTGTGAAAAATGTTGTAGATGTAGAACTTTTTTTTCACAATAACTTTATTTTTAGTTGTGGTTGGTTCTAATATGGTATTTTATTATTTTATTTTGATCTATAAGAAATTAACACATCAACAGTTGTAAAATATTGTGCCAATTTGTTGTGTTAATATTTTATTATTTTGTGAAACATTGCGAATTGAACAAATCAAAAATAATGTAACAAAACTACTATAGCTTTACGCATTTAAAAAAAAAAAAAAAAAAAAAAAAAAAAAAAAAAAAAAACGCGGCCAGTGAAACTGTGCAAGTTGAACAAACCAAAAATATTGTAGCTTCAAGGCATTCTCTCTTTTTATATATAGATAATATAATATAAAACAAAAACAAATTGGTATACTTGAGAAGAAAAAAATCCATCTCACCAGATTGGCCAAATGCCTTAAAAAAGTATGAAAGGTTTTTTTAGTAGCATTAGAATGAGTCCAAAAACTTGACTAAACCAAAATTTTCCTAACACTATTCTTAAGTTTATTGGCTCTTTTTATATAGTTAATAGAAATAAAAATAAATAAATAAGGTAGCTGCACATATTCTCAATGAACAGAAAACATTCAATTAGTTACATAGAATATAGGATAAAGGTAAAAACACCCCTTGTGATTTGGGTTAAGGACAAAAATGTTCTTAAGAATTTCAATTTTTCCTTATAACTCTACGAGGTTTCTGTATCCATCAAATTACTATCTGTCACCAACTTTTGTTAGAGCATTAGTATCTGGCTTCTAAACAATATCTCATTTTACCATCTTAAAAGTTACTTTATTTATTATACCATTCCATTTTACAAAACACCCAACATCCCAACTTTTATTTTACCATACAATATATTAAAATAATATATCTACATAATAAAATAACAAAACTCATGTCTACTAATGCGTTTACTAACTCAAGAGAAGTTCCTTACATCCTCTATTTTTTGTGACAAAAAACAAAGAGATTCTTAGCTCAGAAAATCTGAGAGTTTAAGGCCTGGCTACCTCGAATTAGCCATAGATTTTTCTGTCCTCCTGCTTTTTTCTATGTGTTTTTTATGCTTCTTTTGTTGATTTCTTTGTCAATATGGGAGGTTCTGTTTTTTTCTTCGTTGAATCAAAAACTCTTGAGTTTTCTGTTGAGGAAGGTGGTTCTTTTTTCTTATTACGGATCTTTGAGAGAGGTCATACCTCAATGTGCTCTGTCTTTATGGGGAAGGAGAGTGCAAACTAATTTTTTTCCACTTGGAGGAATTAATTTCAAAGCAATCACCTGGTCATTATGCAAGATCGATTAAAGAGGGTGATATTATTTTCATCCTTCAATTGGGGTCCAACACCCATGGCTCATTTTTAATGGTTTTTGAACTTCTTCATGGTTGACGGAAGGATAACATTGTGATTCATAAGGGAAGATTGGGTAGTGGCTGGCAAAGCTTTGGCCTAAACCTAAGGAAAATTTTAAAACCAGCTTCTCTTATTAGTCAGGGATTGTTTCATATAATACAGAGTGCACCAAAGACTGAGGCGACGGTGGTGGTTGACAAGCCTCATAACCATGGCGGTGCAAAATATAAAGGCAAAGCAACCATAAGTATTCCCAAAAGAGATGCCTCAATATCCTATGCGTTAGTGGCGGCGGGGAAATGGAAAAACACCAGTGGCAAAGGAGTTGAAGGAAAGAATAAATCTGCATTGGTTAGGGTGAAGATTTTGTCAAATTTTAGCTGTAATTCCTACAAGAAAAGTATCCTAGGACAAAGGGAGCAACTTGATGCGAAGTTTTTGTCAGATCTCAGCCGTAATAACAGTGATACCTGCAAGGTAAGTACTCTAGGACAGAGGGAGCATCTCGGGGTGAAGGTTTTGTCAACGATAAAGGGAATTGAAAGTGACGGGATAAATTCTGAGCTGTCCTTGAATCTTTTAATGAGTATGGAGCGTGGATTAGATAGGAGATGGGCTATAGTGTGGTCTGAGGTTAATGAAGTGGGCCTAAAGCCCATTGACTATTATAAGCCCAAACAAAAACTTGTCCTTTTGGTTGGCCAAGTTCCAAACCCAAAGCCCTTTGACTTTAATAAGCCTAAACAACAACCTATTTTTAAATGGCAACCCAAACCATCACAACCCACTATTCCTCTCACCTTGGCACAATTTCAGACCCACCCACAATCTAAGTACTCCTCGCAAGTTCCTCCATCTCATCTTATCACTTTGGCATCAACAGAAACTTCTTTGGTGGGTAGCGATAAGACCGAGGTTAAGCTAACTCCAACCCACATGGAATCAACATGCACCCAGATGTTTCTCAACAATTCTAATGCTTCTGTGACTGATTCTCTGTGTTTCGATGCTTTCATGGATGTGTCCATGTGTTCTGATGGTGATGTGGCCTTGCAACATGACATCCAACGGATCATCCATGAGTATACAGATGACGTCATCAAGAAATAGGGGAATTCCGAGCAGTGGGTTCTTGAATTACAAGATGGGAGGAGGGTGGCAATCCCGATTCAAATTTCTTTGCCACTGGGAGATACCATTGTCGGAGTGGATGACTCGAATTAGTTGGCATTGGTACCGAGGGTGTCATCGGAATCTAAGGAGATAAATTCAGAACTAGAAAAAGGGGATGGTGTTTTTGTGGAGGATTGGGTTTCAGATATTTGTTCCGAGGATGCTTTTAAATTTATTGAATCTTCGCCACCTCTAAATGTCAAACCACTGGCTTTCTCTTTGCCTATGGGTGTTTTGGATATTTTTGAAGGGTCAGTAACTCTGGATGTGGAGAGATTGCTGGGTAAGGTCAATTAGTTAGAATGGTTTCAGGAAAATTTTAGTGCTTTTGATGTTTTTCTTGGGACATCCCTCAAAGGTTTGGAAGAGCCAGCAACCATATTCCTGTTGGCTATTCCTGAAAAAGCCGTGAAGAGCTCAGGGAGGAAAGAAATAAGGGAATTGAGGGGTTTATTTAGCTCTATCAATTATGGTTCAGCTTCTTTAAGGCACATTGGTAATGGTAAGGAAAGGGCTCTAATTATTTCCCAATGAATTTAAAGATTTTATCTTGGAATGTTAAGGGTTTGAATGAGAAGGAAAAATGGCTCAAGGTTCATAATTTTTTAGGTTCTTAGAGGGCTGATAACGTTTGTTTACAAGAGACAAAATTGGAATGGGTTACAAAAGGACTTGTTAGAAGTATATGGAGCTGTCCTTACATAGATTGGTTATATTTGGGTTCAAAGGGTGCTTCTGGTGGAATTCTGCTCATGTGGGACAGAAGGGTGGTTCAAAAGATAGAGGAAGCAGTGGGGCATTTTTTAATTTCGTGTAGGTTCAAAAACATCAATGACCAATTTGAGTGGGCTTTCACAAGTATCTATGGTCCAAATTTGAACAGGAAGTGTCAATTTATATGGGAGGAATTGGCAAGCTTAAACAACTGGTGCAATTTGCCATGGTGTTTGTGAGGTGATTTTAATGTTATCTACTTTCCTTTGGAGAGGTTAGGGGCAGGAAGATTTACTCGCTGGATGATTGATTTTGAAGATTTTATATCTCTTCATGGGCTAATGGATAATCCTTCGGAGGGAGGTCTTTACACATGGTCTAACTCCACCTTAGCCTCTAGAATAGATCGGTTTCTCTTCTCTCCGGTATTGGCAAATTATTTCACTCATTTCTCCCCAAAAAAGGCTTCCTAGAGTGTTATCCGACCACTTCCCAATTCTTTTGGAGAGTGGGAGTCATTGAAGAGGGAAAATTCCTTTTCATTTTGAGAATATGTGGTTGAAGGCAGAGGGGTTTTCAAACAAGGTGAAGTCCTAGTGGGAGAATTACCATTTTCAAGGGACTCCTAATTACATTCTTGCCAAGAAGTTGACTACTTTAAAAACAAATCTAAAGAAGTGGAACGAAATAGATTTTGGTAATATCACTGCCAAGAAACAGCAATTATGGAGTAAGTTGAATGCTTTAGATGTAAAAGAGGACAGTCAACCTCTATTTAAGGAGGAAAAATTGGAAAAAGCATCCTTTCGCACTGAGCTTAAGAAGGCAGACTTGTTAGAGGAGATTAGCTAGAGACAAAAGTCCAAAGTGTTGTATTTAAAGGAGGGTGACTCCAATACAAGGTTTTTTCATAGGATGGCTAATTCTAATAGAAGAAATAATTGTATTGAAAACCTTATGATTGATGGGGCTTTCTCTTCCAACCAGGATAGGATTGTTGAACATATTGAACAATTCTATATGAACCTATACTCTGAGTAGCAAGAGCAGCAGCCTTTCCTGGATGTATTGGATTTTCCAAGGATTTCAGCGGATAATGTGGATTGGTTAAAGAGATCTTTTAAGGAAACTGAGATTTTTGAAGTCATCAAGGAGTTTAATGGGGATAAATCTCCTGGGCCAGACGGTTTTTCAATGGCATTCTTTCAAGCTTGCTGGGGGATTCTCAAATCAAATATCATGGTTGTGTTCCACCATTTCCATGTTACAGGTCAGTTTGAAAAATGCTTGAATGCAACTTTCATTGCTCTCATTCATAAAAAGGCTGCAACAATGGAAGTAAAGGACTTTCAGCCTATCAGCCTTGTTAGGGGGGTTTATAAAATACTTGCTAAAATTTTGGCTATTTGTCTTCGCATGGTTTTAGGAGAGATCATTTCAACACCTCAGAATGCCTTTGTTCTAAATAGGCAAATTCTTGATTCTGTTCTTATTACTAATGAATGTCTTGATAGTAGATTGAAGTTTGGTCAGCCAAGGTTGTTATGTAAATTTGACATAGAGAAAGCCTTTGATCATGTGAACTGGGGATTTCTTACACACTTGCTTGAGCGTTGTGGATTTCCTGATAAGTGGAGGTGATGGATTTCATTTTGTTTATCAATGGTTCATTTTTCTATCCTTATTAATGGTTCTCCCCCTTGGGTTTTTTGGAAGTTCAAGGGGGTTGCAGCAAGGTGATCCTTTGTCCCCTTTGTTATTTGTGTTGGTTATGGAAGCCATCGGTAGAATGTTGGATAAGGATGTCCATGAAGGTTGTTTGTTAGGTTTTAGTGTAAGTGATTCTGCTGAAAGATCTTTGGTGGTTTCCCATCTCCTTTTTGCTGATGATACTCTAATTTTTTGTGATGCTAATATTGATCAAATGCTGATTCTCCGTATGGTGCTCATTTGGTTTGAGGCTATGTCTAGTCTGAAAGTAAATTTGGGTAAGTCTAAACTGGTGGCTGTGGGGGCAGTTCATAACATTGATCTTTTAGTGGTTGTCTTAGACTACAAGCAAGGGTCTCTCCCAATGAAATATTTGGGTCCTCATTTGGGGCCAAAATTTAAGGATAAGTCAATATGGAATCCAATTCTAGAGAAGATGGAAAGAAAATAAGCAAGTTGGAAAAAATTATATTTATCCAAGGGAGGTAGAGTCACTTTAATTAAAAGCACTCTCTCAAATCTTCTTACTTATTTTCTTTCTTTATTCCCTATTCCAGCTTCTGTGGCCAACCAAATTGCTAGACTTCAACGGGACTTTCTGTGGGGTGGCCTAGGGGATTAGCTCAAATTTCATCTGGTTGATTGGTCTACAGTGTGTACTCCGCTTTCTTCAGGTGATTTGGGGATTAGGAACTTAAGAACTTTCAATGTAGCTTTATTAGGGAAGTGGTTATGGAGATTTGGGCAAGAAATGGATGCTCTATGATGTCAAGTGATAGAGGTGAAGTATGGTTGTGATTGGGGTGGTTGGTGTTTTAGCTCTTTCTCTGGTCCATATGGAGTCAATTTGTGGAAAAATATTAGAAAGGGGTGGCCCTCTTTATCTCAGTTTATTCTATATGAAATTGGAGATGGATCAAAAGTGCAGTTTTGGCTAGATCGTTGGTGTGGAATATCTTCTCTTGTAGATTGCTATCCTAAATTATATAGGATTTGTCGTATCAAAGAGGTAAATGGCAGATCTAATGAGGTACACCAATGGAGTCCTCTATTAGGAGATTCTTTTTTGTAGGGAGGTGCATAATCCAGAATTGGAAGCTTTCAGAAGTTTCATAAATACCATTGATAGCACTCCTGTAAGGGGGATTGTGGAGGATAAGAGATGTTGGCTGCCTTATAAGAGTAAGGGGTTCACAGTTAGTGCGTACTACCATTTTCTAGTTGGCCATAGTGAGTAGTTTTTCCCCTTGGAAAAACATTTGGAAGAAGAAGATCCCCTCTAGAGTGGCTTTCTTTGTATGGACCGCTACCTTGGGGAAATGTCTAACAATTGACAATCTAAGGAAAAGGAAGGTTTGCATTTTGGATTGGTGTTATATGTGCAAGAGTAATAGTGAATCTGTTGACCATCTATTCCTTCATTGCCCGATTGCTTTGGAGTTGTGGGATATGGTTTTTAGTTTATTTGGAGTTTATTGGGTTATGCCAATGTCTGTTGTTGGGCTATTTGCTTGTTGGTGAGGTCAATTTAGTCGCCATCGTAATGGAGATATATGGAAGGTTGTTCCTCATTATTTGATGTGGTGTATTTGGAAGGAGAGAAATAGTAGGTGTTTTGAAGACAATGAGCGTTCCATGCCTGATCTCAAGCTTCTATTCTTTAGAACCTTATTGGACTGGTTCTCTGTGTGGAGAAACCAACCTTTTCTTCTATTTTGGATTTACTTGGTTCTTGTAATGTTCACTTTTAAGTTGTTCTCCCCTATATACTCCCTATGTACTTGAGTGTCTTTCTCTTTTTGATTTCAATAAATCTTTATTACTTATCAAAAAAATAATAATAACAAAACCTAAAACCTAATCCACCTCTACTGGGATTTTTTTTTTTTTCAAAATAACACCTATTTTCAAACAATTTCATTAGTTGTCATCATTTCTAAACTATTTAGAAAATTAACATCTCAAGTGTCTTAGACTCGATTTCAATGTAGCAACTCAAGTATCTAAGACTCGATTTCTATGAAAATCAATGTGGAAATTGACTCTCTTCCACAAATTCACTAAGAAGAAAGAGGCAGAGATCACTAAGAAGAAGGCAAATCAACAAAGAAGAAGGAAACAACAAACCTAGATCAATCAAAAACAATGAACCCACACTTGTGCTCTCTGAAATTCCGTGGTCGAGCTCCTTGGCTTTTCCTCTGACCATTAGCAGTGGTCCGATCTCCAGCTCATCTCTCTCAACCCAAACCAAAACCATTTTTGTGATTTGTGGGTTTGTTCCTAAAGGGGGTGTGGTTTCTGCCGTGGGTGGGTATTTGTGGGTTTGTTTCTAGGTTCTTGAGGTTGTTCTTGACTTGGTGTTTGTGGGTTTGTTCTTGATTTGGTCGGGAGAAAGGGTCTAGCCTCTAGAGAATGAAGAACGAAGGAAAAGGAAACAAGGAAAAAAGTAAGGAACTCGAGACTAGTCCACTCGATTTGCTACAATGAATTCGACTCTTACAAACTCGAGATGTTAGTTCCCTAAATAGTTTTCAAACGATGCCAACTAATGAAATTGTTAGGAAAATGACATTATTTTGCCAAAAAAAAATCCTCTCTACTATCGCTGCAACCACCTGCTGCCACCACTACCACGAAGAACAAACCCAAACTGATTTTTATCTCCAAAACTCAGTACCTAAATTTTTTTTTATCAGTTGAAAACCCAAAGTCATCTTCGAGCACATATAGAAGCTTCCTCTAAGTACACCCATTAACAATGTCATTTTCTTGAAGCTCCTTCAACAACCTCATGGCCTTTTTTATAGTGAAATTTCCAGCACCATAAATCCACACAACCTTTCCTTGTTTGCAGATCTCCACACAACCCATGGATCAACAAAACCCAGAAACCTCGGCCACCGAAACCCATGACCACACCACCACCATTACCACGGTAACCTCCCACCTCCACCACCAAGAACCCACAAAAAAATCCATCCCACAATCAAATCAAACCCATATCAAAATCTGAATCCAAGGAAACAAACAGAGCATAAAGCTAAGAAAGAGAAACAAAATTTACTTTAAGAGATTCAGAATTTCAGATGCCTTCTTGAGCTTGATTTCGAGCTCCATCAACTCAATAGCCTCACTAGCTCTAATCACGGCAACCAAGGCACAAATAGCAATGACAACCTCCACAAGATCTAGGCTTGGGCTTGGATGTCGCTGGACAAGATGGTGACCAAAGACAGCCAGGCTGACCTAGCTGCAAAGAGATGTGGGAGACGGAGAGACAGACGCTATGAGAGAGAGAGAGAGACATGGAGACGGATGTATAAATTTTTACAATTACAAGTCCTTAAAGCATCCACAGCAATGAAGCTATATTTTTAGCTATTTGACACCACAAAAAGTTACTTTATCTATTTCACATACTCATATATTGCAGTAATGAATTTATTTTAACTTTCAACACAATAAAATAATATAAACATCACAATAAAATAATATATCTACTACAATAAAATAATACATCCTACTAAAAAAAAAAAAACCACCACCACAAATATTCTAACCAACAATCTGAACACAAAATATATATATATATTATTATTTTACCTTTGAGCCATAGTGCACAGCTAAAGATAGTTGTGCACTGTAGCTGAGAAACCAAATTTTTTGGCTATAGCTCCACTACAGCAGCTCCAAATAGCTTTTTAGCACCACTGCTGTAAGTGCTCTTGTAAAGCATGTTTTTTGTGCTTTGATGCGAAATTTAGCATATTTTCACATTTACAAGGCCGGGTACAAATGCTCTTAGTCTCACCAACAAAAAAAAAAAAAAAAAAACATCATTTGACCTCTCCTGATCCCATTAAAAACTCTCACTCAACTCATTCACGTCAAACACAAAGCTAAAGGGTTACTTCATATTTCAGAGGAAACACACAAAGGCTTTGATCTACTAACGTGAGGAGAGAGTGTTCATTGCCATTGCAATGGGGGTTCATTGCTGAGGGTGGATAAGGAAGAACTGAAATCTTAGGGGATATTTTTGCCATTGAGCTAAAAGCCTAAACCATCGAGTGTATTTTTGCATTTTACCGTAGAAAATATATACATATATATTAACGTTAACTTCCTTAGAATTAAATATTTTGTTATAGTAATTCTATTATGCCATGAGGCTTATAGAGTAGAAATCCTCCCACTATTTAACAATTGAGTTATTATTATTATTATTATTATTATTATTATATTCTTTTTCCAAGCCTTTTTTTCCAACTCATTAAGAACAATTCTCATATAAAGCATCTAATGTAGCACGGTGGCAGCATAGAAGCAAATTTAAAATAAAAAAATAAAAATAAAAAAATAAGAAGAAGTTCCAAGACGTCTGTTATCATTTATGACTAAAGATATGAGAAGAAGTTCCAAGAATAAGTGGTTTTTTGCAGCAATGTAAATAGAATCGGTCAGGAAAACCATTTAATAAAAGAATTTGTAATTTTGTAGTTATCATCCCACACGATAATGGTAATGGCATAGAAAAAAAAAATCGAAGTTTTAAAAATTTACATAACAACATAGAATTATATAGATACTAAAGATATGAGACAAATTGATTATGAGCCTATATATATTAAGTTTGGGATTCCACAAGTTTACCACTTATATCAATAAAGCTTCTCTCAGGGTTTAATTTTTTTTCTTTTTCTTTTTTTCTTTTAATGTTTATTGACATTAAACACGCTTTTCATTAAGTATGAATAAGATTGAACAAGAATGATATATGATAACCTGTTTGATCACAGGAAGGTCCGAAAGTGAACGATCTTTGAGTACTGTCTGAATCAATTCTCTCCTTTCTTCAACAAAGTCTTTACACATCACCTGTCCAATTTGAAAATAATAAAAACTCAGCTTTCTTAAAACATGACAGGTCATTGATTTTTGGTTCCATTGATAGTGATAACTCCTGTTCCTCAATGAAAATATCTAGGTTCAATTCTTCCACCTCCAATTAATTTAATGTAACAATAATAGATGAGAGACATAAATGGTTTAACAGGTATCTTTAGGAAAATTGTTAACAAGCTATATTAGAAAAGTTTTAAAATTATTTTCATGGAAAATATAAAAAATTATCAAAAAAATTAATTACTTTCTAATTTTTCCATAAAATGTTTCTAAAAAATGTTCTTAAACTAATGCCCTTAGGATACTCTTTTAACATTTTTCTTGAATTAAAGCATTTGCTTCAAAATGAGTAGTTGGTTGTAATTATTAAATTCTTTTTTTTTTTTTTTTAATTCTAGCTGAGTATAGGTTGAGGGAATCCAAACCTCAAATGGGGGCCGGAATGTCCTCAGGAACTAGGCCAGACCCCAATCGGAAATTCAGACTGACTTTCAAAAGCATTTAACCAAACCATTTTAAATTTTTTTTATTATATAGAAAAAATAAAACATTTTTATAGTTGTATAAATTTTAACGTGATTTTTTCTTACAATATTGAGAATGGTAAAAACTTAACTTTTTACTAAAAAATCTACTGTAAATTAAACATTTATATTGTTTTTATAATATCCTTATAAATTTATTCTCATTTATAATTTTTATTTTAAAAAATATTTGAACCTCTCAAGTGTTTGAATTAAAAAGGTTTAACTTTTTTTCTTTTGAGAGAGGGAGATCATAATTTTTAAAAATTTTATTATTTTTGTAAAGGGATTAAAAAAAAATTACAAAATTTTTCCTCCCATCCTCCGACACACCCATAATTCCATTTGTCTTTGACCAGTACAAAAATAAAATAAAAAATCCTACCAATGTGGTTTCTATGCTTTCAGGGACACCAGAAACGATGTCAACATACAAGTTCATCTTATTTCATTTCTATTAATTCTCCCCTGTTTGGAAGTAAAATTTTCCTTTCCCGAGACAATGTCTTGCTGTATTAATCCATTTAAATTTTGGTCCATGATTGTCGTTTTATTGATTTTGACATTTGGATCTTTATGAATGGAAAAGAATACTTTCTTCTAATGGAGAGTAATCACTAGGGATGGGTTAAAAATCAGGGGAATACGACAAAGCAAGGTGTAATGCCTACATTAATCAATTGCTTTATCAAGCTAGAGAAGAATGATTTCATTCTTTCCAGTCTTAATATGTGTTTGATAAGTTTATTTTAAGCCTTATTATTTAATACATAAAAACTTGATATCTATATTTAGAGTCCCCAATAAAGCTTAATTTGGTGACGATATTGGCAAAGCTTAACTAGTATATTATGCTAAAACACCTATTTGAAAGGATCTAATAGCTCAACCCAATTAACCAACCCTCAAAATTTTCCATAAACCTATCCAAAATTCCATTACCTAAACAAGCAGAGACAATATGCTACCATAAAGTGAAAGAGAAACGTGAAGAGAGTCTTACATTAATGAAATCTGAGAGGAACCAAGAGGGCATAACCCTAGCTTGTTTGACAAACGAAAGGTTAATCAATTGCCTTAGCTTCTCGGGCTTTTGTGGTAATAAAATGCTTGCAGCCTCATCCAAATCTGAAACCTTAAACAAACCATCCTCCATATCCTTCTCCTCTAAGCACACACCAGCACAACACAACACCACCCTCTCCACAGCCTCTGGAAACTGCGCTGCCATGCTATACCCCACAAACCCACCATAGCTTATCCCAACCAAGCTCATTCTCGGCACGCCATGCGCCTCCATTAGCTTCATCAAGCAACTTGCTTGGAAAGACTCGGTACGCTCAGGCCTAGAAGTGAATGAGCGGCCAAAGAAAAGAAGATCCGGGACATAGACGTTGAACCGTGTTGTGAAGTGGCGGAGATGCTCCCCATATTGCCACATTGCATTGGCACCGAAGCCATGGATGAGAAGCAACGTGGGCTTGGAATGTTTGTGGATTTTGGGGACCCAACAATGCATGACTGTGCCATCCCCCAGATTTGTAATGACAGAAGAGAGACCTGCATTGGTGAAGGAATAGCGGTAGAACCAGTCCCTTGAAGCTGTAAAACTAAACCATTTGGACAGCTTAATAGGAAACATATATATATAGAAAGATTCAAATCCTAGAAATGATTCAAATATGGATAAAAGATTGAGAATTGTTTCTCAATCTAAGGAAAAGGACTTAGGAGCTTGTTTTAGTTTCAGTATCAGAACTAGGAATTAGCAAATGATGACAATTTGGATGTGTGGGAAAGAGAAACAAAAGGTTGATTGGGAAAGTTATTTTTAGTAATTTTAGTTAATGTTGAGATGGCATATCGGACTAAGATTTCGGAATACATACGACCATAATAAAGTAGGAAAATTAAGGAGACACGGATTTGGCTCAACTAGATTTGGATATAAATTCACGTGTCCATATTTAAAATGATATAAAGTTTAGACCTCTATGTCAATTTCTTTAATTAGCTACCCATCATATGTCACATATCACTGATGATTATGATTTATCATTAAATGGTGAAGATTTTCATGCATTGATTATCCCGCTACAGGCCCACTCGTGAAAAACAGTAATTAGTCTCTGGTTGAAAGTTTTGAAAAAAACATTGTAAAAAAAAAAAAAAAAAAAGAGAAAAAGAAAAAAGAGAGATCTTCATGCATTTGACATTTTCATGCATGAACAGATCTTCATGGTGAAGATCTTATGAATAGATTCTACAAATTTCATGCATTTGACATTTTAACATTTAAAGCATATCATCATATCATTTTATAAAACAAATGGATCTAAATGCAAAGAACATAATTTTTTTTTTTATGAAAATTAAGATTTTCCAAATCTCATTGACATTTCGACGTTTAAAGCATGTCATCGTATCATTATTTTACAAAACACATGGGAACCTTAAGGTATGGGTTAGTTTTATTTTAGTGCTTAATGCCAAGAAATAAAATTATGTATCATTTTAAGGCTGTAAACAAATAAAAGTGGGACAAAGTTTTAGATTAGTTTTTAAATAAATCTTAACTAACTTATCCTTCAAAAAAATTTTAAAATAAGGAAAAAAAAATATTGGTTTCTTTGGAAATTTGATGGTGTATATCTTGAAAAACCATCTATTTATATTATAACTTGACGTTGAATAAAACGGTTGGGAGAAAATATTATACATAAGTGGATCCGATTCATGTGGTCCTTATCTACGGCATTGGTGTTTCAGTGAAATCTCCCCTTGGGAGATTGGTTGGTTTCCCCCCAAGAAAACTAATTACTTTGTCTCTCCCCTTTTTTTCTTTTTCTTTTTTCTTTTTTTTTTTCTTTTCTTATGAAATCTAATTACTTCTCTACTATGTTGTGGTGATTTCTGGGGATACCCAACCAAACAGTCCGGGGCGACCAATACTAGGCTTCAAATATAGTCAAAATCTTGAACTCTTGAGAAAAATAAGCTGAGTAACTGAAACAAACAAACAAAAACCAAGGGAAAAAAAGCTTTGCATGCACAGTAATGCATGCAAGTAGGCAACGCTTTATGATTATTTCTCAAATGATAGTTCAGACTAAGATTACTTACAATGAAAAAATATGCACAGCACGGGAACAGAATAAAAATGCAGCAGCCGTATACAAAATTTCACACCTCTTTCTTTCCTTTTCTTTTACTCCATATGGTTGAAAACAAAAAGAAGGGTCTATATTCTTGGAAACCCAAATCTAACTTGCGAAAGTGCTCTTTGTTGGTTTTCTTTCTGATGGGGGAGAGAGAAGAGAGACCAGTGAGCTTTTGTATCAACTCATCAGTTTTCTAAGTCTCTTTTCAGCACGACTTGCAACTTTATTCTGTGGTTCAAGAACAAGAGCATGCTTGAAATCTGCACACACAGAGAAGAAATTCTATAAGGGGGTTGAATATTATAAATCCTGTATTAATATTTTACAAATCTCTCTGCATATGTGAATGAATGAACCAATGTATGCATTTTGTGTGCATGTGATTCATGCGTATTAAAAGATCAAAGCAATTAAGTTCATTGTGTCCCATAACACGACATGGCAACAGGGAAATACATACGGATCATAACAAGAACAAGCAGGTGAACACAATTTTGATTGGCACAGTTGATAAAAGAAATGAATTACATCCCTATCGGAGTCCAAATACTTGACTTATCTGATGTTTAAAAAACAAACACACATATAAGATACCATCACTTAAATTTGCAGCAGGATCTAGAAAATATCCTACGCACACATACAAACAGAAGTATGGACATATAACTTAATCATCAACAATCCCCAATATTTTGACATTCAAAAAATTTGATAACTAGAAAATGCATATGGGCATGCAACACACTCGGACTGAACATTTTCTCCACCTCTACTGCAGGGGCATAACTGGACCGTTACAATGAACACCTTTTACAATATGACTGTACAAAAACTTAAGTAAATAAATAAATATAAAAAAACAAAGCCGTGCTATTTCCATTAAAAATTAGCGGTTCATCTAATCCCAAGAGGTAGAACAATCAGCTAGGGACCACACTTAATGAAGTAGAGGTCACTAGTTAGAGTCTCCCCTAGGAACCAAAATTTACTTGTCCCAAAAAAAAGTACATCTCATAAGGATTTAATATGCACACCAACATGCTCTATGACTCAAGGATATAGGTCTTGGGAAAGTCCAGGTCATTGGTGTATATAGTAATTCCTATGGAACAGTAATTGACCCTTGAATTTTTCTGCAGCTCACTGCATACAAGGTGAACATTTTTTTTAATAAGTTCAGCCCCATTTCAGGAGTGGAGAAGATTCAAATTAGTTACCTTCACTTCATGAGATGTGGTCCTAGTAATTTGTGCCACCCCTTGGGGTTTCATACAAGGTGAACACTTAAGCAGTGTGAATCTGGATTCTTACCTTCAGCAGATTCTTTATAATGGAGTAGTGATTCTCTAGCTGTTCCACGCCTCAGATAAGCCTTCACATTCTGCACAGAATAAATAAAAATTTACTGATTAATAAGTAACAAGAAATATTATTGTAAAAGGGGGAAGCTAATGTACAAGTGATGTATACACAAAACTCACCAAAAAGAGAAACAAAACTTAAAAATTACATTGGAAAGAGGAGTCAATATCAATAAACTCTACAATAGAATGCTGAACATATGGGACCACACAAACAACAACCTTAAACATGTTGATTGCAGCTTAATAACAAAGAGTTAGTAGGACCGTTTATTCTTTTCAGATTATCTACATAAAGCAAAAGGGGACTAGATTCCAAGTAGCACTCCTGTGCTTAGCAAACCAATTCCTCCACTGCTCCACCCAACGAGTATGTTACTTATCCTTCTAGGCATTACCCAATGAACTCCAAATTTAGCGATAACAAAAGACGACAACTCATGAGCCACTACACAACGAAATAACAAATTATCTACAAACTCTCCTTTACATTTGCATGTAGAACGCTAGTCTACTAATATAATACCTCGTTTAATAAGATTATCAACTGTTAAAATTTTTCCAATGCTACTATCCTTGCAAAGAACACAACTTTCTTTGAGACCTTGCTACACCAATAACACTGTCAAGGAAATGGCTTACCATTAGATCCTCTTAACACCTCATAAAAAGAACTAACATCAAACTTACTATTGGCATTAAGCCTCAACCACATACAATCAAAACCTTCTCCTCTAGTGGTATTAAGAATATAAGATATCAAGCAAAGAACCAACAAATTTTGATTTCAAATCTTGCAAGGCTCTTACAAACTGGTAATTCGACAGATAAAAGTTTCTTCCACCTAGGTAACCAGCACTCCCTTTTTCTATAATTGAACTCCACACCACTCTTGCCTTGTATGAAGATCCCAAGGAAATACCAAGATAGTTCATAGGCAACAACCAAATTTACAACAAAAAAATACTGACCAAAACAGAGATTCCTTCTACAACCAAGTCTTAGTCTCTAAATTTTGGGCCGGCTATGCATCCTCAACGTACTAGTCATGGTTGGCTTTATGCATTCTTTTCTGCCATTCTACTTTATTTGAAGTCATACTCTCTATAACCTCTTTTTTTTGGATAAGTAAATAATATAATTTATTGAAGAAAAATGACAGCCAATACACAACAAGTGTGCTGGAAGTACAGAAAATTACAAATGACAAGAATCTATAAAGTCTAAGAAATTAGAGCTCAAGTGTTATGGGGTTATAGACATCCATACAATCAAAGATCACAAACCCAGCATCTTAAGTTCCATCGTCAAACGTTCCAACCCTTCAAAAGCCCGTCTATTCCGCTCAAGCCAAATGGCCCACATGAAACACAAAGGAATAGCCTACAAGCTTTTCCCATTTCTAAACTTACCAGAATGCTGCCTCCAACACACCAACAAATGTACCACACTCAGGCATAACCCACTGCACTCCAAATAAACACAAAACCAAATACCATAATTCCCTGCTATACTCACAAGGCATCAGAATATAATCAACACTCTCCCCACTTTGCTTGCATAAGAAACAACAATTAACCAACACCATTTCCCACGCCTTTGTAGGTTATCCAAAGTAAGAATTTTTCCCCACATTGCAGTCAATACAAAAAAAATAAAAAAAGAAGCAACTTTCAGAGATATTTTGTCCTTCCGAATTGTCTTCCATGGTAAAGACCTACTGCCACTTAGGCTAAATTGCAAATTACACCCCTAAAGTTTGGGGTGTTTGGATTTTATATTCTAAAATTTCAAAATTTGAATTTTATCCCCTGAAGTTCTATTCAGTTTGCATCAACAGCTCCTTCATCCATATTTTTCGTTAAGTGCCACATAAACTTGCCAGGTGTATATAGTTCATCTAATAAAATGATGCCACATCATTTTTATCATGCCATGTCATCTTTAATTATTTAAATTTTTTAGGCTACATAAATGATGTGGCATCATTTTACATGGCAAGCTTATGTGCCACTTAACAGAAAATATGGACGAATGGGCTGCTGATGCAAATAGAATAGAACTTCAGGATGTAATATCCAAACACCCCCAAACTTTAGGAGTATGGTTTGCACTTTAGCCTCAAATAACTTACTAGTTGTGGGACTCCAGCAAATACGATCTTCAATTTCCGGTCTGATCTTGATGGAATAAATGAGTCATGAAGTCAGCCAAAAGCACCAACTCCCAGTCATGAACAGCTTTGCACAAAACATCCCAATGCATAGCCCCCATGTTCCAGCAAATATAATCAGCCACATTTGCTTCTTTATTAACAGCTAAACGGTATAGAGGGGGAAAAAACTCCATCTGACCTTAGTAATATGGCCTACTTCAAAATTAATATAACTGGAAAACAATTCCCAACCAAATCTAATATACTTCCACAAACTGAAGCCATGCCCTTCCCACACTTCCTTTTAACTCCAACCACCCCGCTCACAACCATATTTGCTAGCCACCACGGTCCTCCACAAAGCCTGCTCCTCCACAGCAAAATGCCTAAGCCACTTCCCCAATAGAGCTTTATTAAAATATACCACCTCACGCACACCCAATCCACACTGCTGTATCAGGGCACAGATTAATTGCCAATTAAAAAGGTGACAGATTATTTGCCAATTAAAAACGTGAAATTTAAATTCATCACCCATTCCACCTCAAGAAAATCACCCATTCCACCCCAAATACCTCATAGGCTGTTGAAAAACCATACAACCCAAAACGCCAGCTAACTCAATGCACCCCTGGAACCAGCCCCAAAGGGGACAAGTTCAGACCTACTCAAATTGATTTTTAAACCTGACACAGCCTCAATACATCAGATGTAGTATCAGCCAGCTCAGTACCACAGAAGATCAATGAATCGTCAACGAACAGAAGATTGGAGAGATTGTCGTAGGAAAAATGGAAGAACGAGCCTCCTTGAATCCTGTAAAAAATTGACCCCAACAGATTTATTTACCAGTTTACTAAGTAAACTCCTTAATTGACATGTCTTTTTTCTACTACTTTTATTAATGCTATCTTTTGTCTTCCTCTTCCTTTCTGCTACTTCAACTTGAATCAACTCACTTTTTCTCATTGGTACATTAATCATTTTCCTCTGCGCATGACAAAACCATCTCAAGAGATTTTCCCTCATATTTCAATCAATGGAGGCCACCCCTATCTTTAAGCTAATTTCCTCATTTCAAATTCTCTATTTTTCCTTATATCTTAACCATTTTAACATTCTCATTTCAATTACAGTCATTTGTGAACATGTTGCTCGACATTCAATAACGCGTGTATAGCTGGTCTTATAGCAATATTTAAAAAAATTACATTAAATTAACTTAATTGGTACTCTACAACTACACAATACTCCAGATGAACTTCTCCACTTCATCCACCTTACTCTTATACCATGTTTCATGATAGAAAAGAAAACCAAAACAACTATAAAATATATTCCATATTACCAGATCAATCACCAAGAGCCTTGTAGCTCAATGGTATTACATGCTCTCCTATATGATGAGAACCAAGGCTCAAATGTGAAATGCCCCTTCTCCCACTTATTATAAAAATTGAATTATCAAAAAGTGATACCAGATTAATCATTTAAGCATGATAGGACCTGATTGTGGTACTATGGACAATGGCTACAAAGTTAAAGAATTGAAAAGATGCAGATATTTAGAGAATGATTTGCAGGGACTAGTCAGTACAACAAACTTGTCTGCTCACCTTCTTATCAAGTAATATTGCCTTACTGCAGTCCTCTTCAGCTTGTTGAAAACTGCACGTATTCAGAACAAATATGAAGACTTTGGCTATAATGCACAGAAATTAATAATATCAAATAATATATTAAACAACATACCATCCCAGCTCTAGGTAAGCAGCGGCACGGTTGCAAAAGTAAGTTGCAATTGTTGAATTCAAATTGATAGCTTCAGTGTAGTATTTGACAGCCTTATTCCACTGCATTCCCTTAAATGCAGCATTTCCCTGCAACAAGATTTTATAACAAGAAAAGGCTCAGACAGCATACCTTATGTGTGTGTCCGTGTGTGTGTGCATCTCTGTATCATAAGAGACTAATAATTAATATAGATAAGGCTCGTCTTAAATCTCAAACAAGACTTGTTGTATTGATGATTAAAAAAATAAAAATTCAGCAAAATATAAAACTTAAAACAACTAAAACAACATTCTCAAGAGAAATGTAACCAAAACCGTTTTTGGATGCCTGTATCTAAACCGACATGGATAAATAAATCTTCAGCACAAGAACATCATTAGTGGCAATAAAATAACTTAAATGTGCTCCTCTTTAGATACACTCAATAATGACCAGAGAAATTCATTATGAAAAGCTGACCAAGCACTTTTGAAAGTTGCAACAGAAATCATGTTGGAAGACAGTAATAAGACAGCATACAGGATTCAAATTTTTCCCTTCAAGATTCCAAAGAAGCTTAAAGGACCAGCAAAACGAGTAATCAGACTTATTATGGCACTGACACACAGCAAAGTTCTAAATCCATTTACGTTATCAAAATTTTAAAAAAATAATAATAATAATCTTATGTTTGAAGAAATACTAGTGATTATGTACTCTTTAAGTTTTGAAACAGTCAATCAATAGTCCATATCCTTTGTATCTGAAGTGACATATAAATACCAGTTCCAGGCACAGTAATTCAGTAACTATAACTTCAGATACGAATATATTCATCTGAAGTTAATGCCAGACATAGAAGTTTACAGGTTTTTTCTTCACAGAAACAGACAAATCACATCTTTCTGCTCGCACTACAGCATCATATCCATTCACTCCACAAATGTATGATAATTCACTTATCAACAAACAGATGACATAGAAGTAATACGGAAGCAGAGGGATGTAAAATCTAAATTAGCAAGAAATTCTTTTCTTTTGCAATATGTAAAATGTAGTAAAATAGATCCCCTAATTACGTCTGAAAATTTTTAATTACTTCCCTCAAATCCTTACATGATTAAGAAGGAGAAGGAAGATTCAACAAGAGAGAGAGAGAGAGAGAGATAAAGACAGAGCAATTATCAACTAACTTTGAAATGATCATCTCTAACATCTATCCCCAGCCACATTATTTCTTTTTGAAAAGTAAAACAAGAAGACACTAAATCCTGCCATTACAGATTACCCTAGTTCAGGAAAACTTGAGTAACAGTGAGAGTGCACACAGTAATCCATTTGCACCCATGGAACATACAGGCTTATTGGCAAAAGGAAAAACAAAAACATACTGAAACTTTGTTATCTTGGAAAGATGGCAGTAAACACACCAAAAGCCTCATGATCAGGAAAGGTCAAAATCCAGTCCCTAATCTTATGCATTAAGTGTTGGTAAGTACAAATAAAGCAATAATCAAAAGGGAATGTCAAAAATGCTTCACCTGATCAGTAACTAGATTAAAGATTGCACTAGAAACTTTCATCAAATGCAGAATCAATATTTCATGACAAAATACTTAAGGGTGAACATACCTTTTCTTTCAAAAGTTCAGAAGCATCCATGTTACCATTGGTATCTGGCAAATGCACTGAATTGGATGCGATGCTAGCTTGCTCTTGGAGAGATGAATACATATCCAAGACCGTATCAAGAAGAAATTTATCAGCACCATGGAATGTGATAAATGAAACAGAGATTGGACAATCATTGTGCTTTCCTAAGGGAATGGAAACCTGCCAGTAAAATGCAAAATAACTATAAAAATTCTACTAGGCTACAGAAACTACAGCATAGAGACAAAAACTGAAGCAACAAATACAAAGTCACCTGACAGCATCCAGATATGCTAGCAATGCTTGACAGTGCATATATGCGATCATGGAATTCAGCTGAAAGTCTCTTCTTTGTATTGAGCTTTAATGGGGAGTCAGCCACTGTAGGAATTACTAATATACCATCATCCTAGAGAAAGAAGAAAAAAACACAATAATAAAGTGGACAGATAGTGGCACATGCAAGTGCAATTCCACATTGTCTTGTGTGGCCAATTTGGAGGGAGCAGAACAACCAAAATCTCAAAGGTTTGGAATGATCTGTCATTAAGATCAATTATACCTTCCTGAGTTTTTTTTTTTTTTTTTGGATGTTGTAAAATGATTGGGGTTTTCATAACTCAGTTGATTCCATGGATCACTAAAACCAATGTTTGTAATTCTTTAGAAGGCTCATTTGGGCTTTCCTTTTCTTTAATAAAATTATTTATTACTTATCCCAAAGAAAATTCTCAATAGGACCAACTAAAGAAAATGGAAGAACAACAATAATATTATTAGAACTTAACACTTTGAGTTGAAGTCCGTATGAAACATAATAAATAAGTTGAGGGTACCTTTAAGAGATTTTGAAGGGCAACCCGCATCTCAGTTCTGACTTTATATAAAATTTTCATGTTCTCGTGTGTGGTATTAATTGCTGCAAGAACACGATCAGACACATCAGGTCCTAGCTTGGGTTTGACTGAATTTACCCATTCTTCATGATTTGTTTTGAATTCATATCTGAAAACATATGCACACATCATAGAAGTTAGTGAGAAGGAAACCAGGGCATCAACTAGACTGCAATAGTACTACCAATATCCAAGGGCTGCATCAGCTAGAGAGAGAGAGAGAGAGAGAGAGAGAACTTGTAAAATATCAATTTTGTATCACAATGGATGGTATGAATATGAACTTAAATCATCTAAGACAATTTTAGAAGGAATTATAAGCAGGAGAAAAGGCTTACAGAACTAAGCAAATCATTCCCAAAACAAAGACTGGCCCAATGGTATACCATGAAGGAAATTTGCAGCCAATGGAGTAAACTTACATCAATACCATACAGGCTATAAGCTAAGTACAAACCATCTTTCTCTGAACAGCTAAGAACACAAAAACTAATCGAATTTAAGTAAGACATTAAAAAGAAAATTATCTTGTTAGTTTGGATTTTTTTTTTTTTTTTTTTTTTTAACTTTCAGATTGTTTTTAGCTTTTTTGCTTATTTACAACACTTTAAAGGCCCACTTTTTTCTAAGTACAATTGTACTTTCGCCAACTTTCAACAAAAAGCTAATCAAATGCTTCAATCACACATCACATGATGGCCCCACACATGAAATGCTCTTAAGCTGCCAGAACTGAAAATTACTGTAAAGATAGCAAGTTAACTTTTTTTCGCTGGCTGCATCACCTATGTAACAGAAAGAGTGCTACTTTAGCATTTGCTTCCTTATAATACACATCACACTGATACATCCAGGACATCTTTATAAGCCTTAAATATATCAAATGTTGAAGTTAGACTAAAATCAAGGTTACATCAGCAGATCATTGTACAACCATTGGACATGAACAAACCAGTAAAAGTTCTCAGTGCATAGTGTGCATATATATATGCACACTAAGCACTAAGAACATTTATGCACGCTAAGCACTGAGAACATTTACTGGTTTGTTCATGTCCAATGGTTGTACAATGATCTGCTGATGTAACTATATATGTATGTATATAATTGTCAGCTTGATTTATCTAATTTCCAAGCGATGGTCCAGATTCACCTATTGAGTAATGACAACTTTTCTAATTTCCATACAATGTTCCAGATTCACCTATTGAGTAATGACAAAAATAGAAACAATGAACAAGAGGGAAAACATGAATCTCAAATCTCATCTCATATATTTATTAATGAAAACCAAAAGACCCAAGTGAAAGGAAGAAGAAAAAAAATAAATCTCCTGAATACCTTTGCAATGAAACCATTACAGAAGAGAGCGCTTTTAAAGTAGATGTCCCATTTTGCAAGTTGGATGACGGCTCTTGAAACTGTTTTAAACTGGGCACATTTGAACCAATATACTGACCAAAATTCGTATGCTTTGGAGGCTGGTCTGTACAACCAACAAAACAAAATAGCAACTTCAACAACAGCATTACATTTCTTTAGGTAAGTATCGTTGTCCAATTAGAACCAGCATATTTTGTAGCAAGTATTGATAATCAGTCATAAATAAGAGCAACTAAATAGAAACTACAGATTTTTTTTATACACGAGTGTATGTAAAAATCTATGTACGTTACATTATCATGAAGTTCAGCTACTTACACCCAGAAAGGTTTTCAATTGCTTTGTTAACAACATTTAATGTCTTTTGCGTGGGAACCTTAGAAAACTGAAAGAGGTCATCAGCAAAAATAAGACGCCTTGCCCTTCTAGGCTCCACTGAATTTAGTTTAAGTAAAACATGTCCAACACGATGTAGAATAGATGGATCACGAGCAAAGCATCCTGGAAGACCCGAAAAAAAAAAAAAAGGTAAATTAGGCAAAACAAAGTTACCCCCACAGAGTGATACAATCCTGAATAGAGTGATACAATCCTGAATAGATACAAATCTGGTAGCCAACATGTCCACATGGTCATTCATTATAAACCTAATGAGTCTGGGAATTTGGCACTAATTATTTCCCATACCAACAGTGTCTAAGCTCTGTGAATTTCGCAGTACTCCAATCATTGATACAGCCCCATGAGACGGTCGAAATCCAAGGATACCACAAAATGATGCTGGGATTCTGACACATCCAATAGTATCAGTACCTACAAATATAAGAACCTTAAGAGGATCAGTCGGCATTGTTAAGAAGCAAAAACATACAAACAGGTTTTTTAGTATCCACAACGAGGTAAGGAGGACATCATAAAAAACATCAATAGGCACATCAACCATAAAAAACAACAAGCACTTAGTATGCACTGACTATCCTCATTTTCATCTGATTTTTATAGACATCACTCACAAAATCAGGAAACAATGGCAATTGACTGGGCACAAGGGGTGGGATATTGTTGTATTTATTTTCTTATCTTGTATGAACTAGCATAGTCATTACTGATGTGATTATATAAAAGTGGTTTTTATGTTTATTTTATGTTGGCCCCATAATAGTATGGACCAACCTCTTTCTTTCTTCTTTTTTTTTGAAAAAAAAAGGGGGGGGGGGGGGGGGGGTGGGGCGGGCGCTTTTCACCCTAAATAAATGGCAATTGGCCCATTAAGTTGCCTTTTTTTTTTAATATGGGATAATAGGGTTTCAGAGTAGCTCCCCCACCCCCCACCCCCAACATCCTCCCCACAAACAAACATCCTTTTCATCTTGCAGCCAACATCAATAGAAAAAATCAAGAATTTCAACTTTCAAGGCTTCCATGGAGGGCTCAAGATCAAGTTATGGCAGTAAGTTTTTTTGAAACATGGATGGTTGGGGCTAGGAGGATCCAAACTCTGCATGTCTCTGTTGGAAACACGAGGAGGTACCAATTGAGCTGCAACTGACAAGGCTCTTGGCATGGCAGTAAGTTTTTAACAAAACATTTATACAAACTTTGATAAAATGGGCATATCTTGAATAATGCTAACAATTGGTATGGAAAAGGAAAGGTAAATGCCCATGCCATAAGTTAATAAAACAAATTTAGTGTCACACACACACAAAGTTCTGTGAAATAAATAACAGATTCCACCCCAAAAGAATAAACCTTGAATGCAATAAATTCAACCACAACTTTTGCCAGAAGAACAATCCATTTTATTCACCAGAACTGGACCTGAACAATAAAATGGATGAGATTGCAACACAAAACATAAGGGGG
This sequence comes from Quercus variabilis, assembly GCA_030445155.1. Classification (NCBI taxonomy): domain Eukaryota; kingdom Viridiplantae; phylum Streptophyta; class Magnoliopsida; order Fagales; family Fagaceae; genus Quercus; species Quercus variabilis. Next base: position 20,737,455 of record CP129455.1, on the reverse strand, counting down.
AAAAAATACCAAGAGCAAAATCGACAAGTCCAGCTGCAACCGCCACAGCAGAGCCACTAGAAGAACCTCCGGGGATACATGATGGCATTTGTGGATTGGTGGGGGTTCCATAATGCCGGTTCTCCCCAGTTATCCTGAGATAACAAATCAGGCACAAGCAGCATACACAAGTTGGCGTAACTTTGAATCTTTTCGACAGAGACAAAACGAGCAATGGTGAACTTAAAAAGGCTTACCCGAATGCCAATTCGTCCATAACAGTCTTGCCAACACAAGTAGCCCCATTTTTCAACAAAGCAGTCACTGCCACCGCCGTCTTCTCTGAAGCCTCGTGTGTTCTCTCCCAATCTCGACTCCCAAACCCCGTCACATAATCCTTCACATCAAATCTACAAAACCCACCAAACCCATCAAAAAACGTACATCAAAATTCAATTTTTTTTTTACACTAGTAAAACCCAGCCGATCTTATGGAAAACTCTACAACAATATAAGAATGAAGTCTATTTTTTTTTTGCTCCTATAAAAGTTTAGGAAAAATCAAAGTTCCACAGTGAAATCAGGAAAGGAAAAAGAAGAGAGAGTGGGAGAATAGAAAACGAACATGTCCTTGATGGCGAAAGTAAGAGAAGAGAGAGGCAGTCTAGCGGCAGGAGGAGGAGGCTGAGGGAAGGGGAGAAGCTCGAATCGGACGACGAAAGCGCCGAAGTCCTTTCTTTGGGCGGCGGCGTTGGCACGCCTCCGCCTCCTCCGGCGGGTCTCGGTGAGGATCACGACACCGGCGGCAAGGCCGATCCCAAGTGCGATCAACAGCTTGGGATTGGAAGCATTGGCCTTTATAACCTTTACTGCCTTTGACATGGAGCAAGGATTGGAAGTGGAAGGAGGCTTCTTTGGAGGGTTTTGGGAGGGTTTTAGAGACACTTTCTTTAGAGTTTTGTTTTGGACTCTTTTATTTATTTGGGTTAGTGGATGCTTTGATGCTTCTCTGTCTTCAATGAAATTGTGTATTGTGCTTGACTTGGACAGGAGGCGCGAATATTCTACTGCATGAACTTTTTTTTCTTTTTTTCTTGTACTGATTTTTAGGGAAAAATAAAGTCAAGTGTCCAACACCTTGGTAGAAAATGATTGAATACAAGTACTTTTTTCTTTCATATAAATTGTAAATCTCATTATAAATTTAAATTGTAAGACTCACAGTTACGTGAGAAGAAAGAATATCCAACAATTACTCCACCTTAATTTGAGCTATTGGTGTATGAAATGAGAAAAATGAGGCGAAGTTAAGTATAGAGACTAAGTTAGGTTTAGGCTGTTTAGTAACAGTCAACATCACAAACCTTGTTAACTGTATTTTATCTTTTCTTTTCTTTTTTTTCTTTTTTTTATTTTCATGTTAAAAAATTTAAATACATAATTTGTTTTTTCTAATGACTGATTTTTAACGATAAATCTTCTACTAAAAAGCCTGCCAATTTGAGTTATGAATTTTTTATTGGAACAAATAATCTTTTGAACATTAATATTTAGGATCCGTTTGAAAACCACTTATTTTGTTAAAACTGAAAATTTTTTACTTAAAGTACTGTAGTAAAATAAGTTAAAAGCAAGTTGATTTTTTTTTTTTTTTTTTTTTTTTTGCTAAAAATATTGTAGAAAAAAGTTGAAAGTGCTGAAAGTATTATAGAAAACAAATTTATGTATAATTTTAACCCTATTTTAATACTTGAATATGCAAAATGACTTCCAAACATGAAAAACAAATATTTAACAACAACAACAACAATAATAACTTTTTTTTTTTGGTCTTAGTTATAATTTACTATCAAGTTTGTTATATCATAATTAAGATACATATTTCATCAAAGCCATCAATTAGAATTACCAAAAAAAAAAAAAAAAACTATAATGTTATTTGCTACAAACATGTTCGTTGTACTTTGATTTTTCATGAAAAATAAGTAGTTGAACATATGGAGGTGATGACCCAAATGCACTCTAGGAAGACTTAACACCATTCCCATTATTGCTTGTATCTCAATAGCTATTGGATGATTGCAAGCAGTTGGCAGCGCGCTTCCAGCAGATCCAGTTTAGCCATTGCTTTCGTCAAGCTAACCAGTGTGCGGACGTATTGGCTAGAATGAGTGCTGTCCAGGATAGTGAATTTATTTCTTTTGTAAGTCCTCCTATAGGCATTTGTAATGCTTTTGAGGATGATTTGAATGGTGTATACTTTAACAGGATGTGCACTGAATCTCTTGTAATTTCCTAGTTTGTTTAATGAAATCGTCAGTTTACCAAAAAAAAAAAAAAAAATAGCTACTGCAAATATAAAACAGGTTACTTACACTTTTACTTTCAATGATGACATCTGTCATCCTCTTCTAAGAGTCGGACATTCCTTACACAATTGAACATTTTTTACCACGTTTTTTTTGAATTCCTTTGTAAAGTCGGACATTTCTTGCCAAGTCTTTTCCCTTATTACTTTCTGATCCTGCTCTCGACAATAATGGACATTCAACATCCATTTTATCAATGTCCATAGGGAACTCACATTAGGGGTCCAAAATATCCATTCTTCCTAACATAATACTGTTATAGGTTTGGTAAGATTAATTTGAGTACTGGAAAATAAAACATACCCTTTCAATTGAATACAAATCCTCCATCCCATTTTTTGTGTTCCACTTTCAACAGAATACAAATCCTCCATTCTATTTTTTGTGTTCCACTTTCAATAGAATACAAATCCTCAATCCCATTTTTTATGCTCCACTATACGTTCAATATTGAATCAATATTGAAGTGCTTCACAACAAGACAAACCTTTAAAAAAAAATTAAAAAAAAAATTACATCTAAATGAATGGGTTTTTCGAGCAGAGATACATCCAAAGGAAAAATTGGAATATAGTCTTGACACATTGTCATAAAATTTATGATACAGTATTTGCAGCTACGCACCACAACACCATTGATTCTTTGACATTCAACAAATGTAACTGCCATCCACCATTGCTTAATATGCACGAGTCCATTATCAGGTCTGCATCACTGGATATTTGATGGAAAGATTCAGATTTTAAAAATTTATATCCGGTAAAACCATTGGGAAATAACTATGTATTGTAAGTGAATCTACAGCGCATAATGACAGCCACTAGATTTTAGGATTTGAGCTTAACAACTCTATAAGGAGTATCCCTAATGCTTAAACAGTCTTTAAGCACATAAAGAGTTTACTGAAAACATATTAAAATTACAATTCCATGTATAGTTTGCCATCATAATAAATATTAACTCACCAATCCTTAAAATGGAGTCAATCCTTGCAGCAGCATTTCAAGGCTATGATACATTGCTTATCAATTGTAACAATTGCATACATCCCATGCATTGTTCTATATAATAAATTAATGAACGTCTTCACACCGCTTTGAAGTCACAACGCAAATTACAGAGAAAAATAATGGTATGAAATCTACACATCAAAGAAATGTAAGAAATATCAAATCACACAACCTAATTGCAAGAAATTTTAATTTTACAGAGGCAGGGAAGGAGGGCATAAATAACTTTTTTGAAACAAATTCCAAATTTATGCAGGACTTCATGAGATTTCCGACTGGTTTTAACCTATAGAATTGCATCCATGCCTAGAAACCCTTGATATGCAAATTCTGGAATGTAGGGAGAATTTATAATTCTGGTTTACCCCTTGAAACGGACTACAATGATGGAGATGTCATCCTTACTGTCCCTATTCAATGCTTCGGCAGCAAGTTGCTTGGCTGCTTTCTGTGGGTCTTTTGTCTTTCTTGCAATATCAACCGCTTCTTGATTAGCCATGACCTGGATTAATTGAAAAGAAACCATATAGATAAACACAATATAATGTCAGCAAGAGAGAGAGAGAGAGAGAGAGAAAGAGATAATTTTGAGTCTGTTTGGATGGCTTGTTTTCATAACTCAATTCTCTGTTTCTATAACTCATTACTCAAAAATGGTGGAACCCATGGCAAGAAGTCTGTTTGAACGCACCATCACTCTGTTTCATAAATCTGTTTTCATCACTCAATTCTCTAATTTTTGAGTTATGAGTTATAGAAACTAAAAACACATTTTGGCTGTTTTCAGTTTCCATAACTCATAACTCAATGACATTTTTGTAATTAAACACACATGAGGGACCCACTAATCATAACTCAACCGCACCTTTGGCCAATCTACCTTTTTTTTCCCCTTTCTTCTCCTGGGTTTGGTCTCCCCGGTGTTATTTCCTTTTTTTTTTTTTTACCTTTCTTCTCCTGGGTTCGGCCTCCCCTGTTCTTCTTTTTTTTTTTTTTTTTCCCCTTTCTTCTCGTGGGTTCGGTCTTCCCGGTGTTCTTCCTTCTCTTTTTTTTTTTTTTTTTCTCCTGGGTTTGATCTCCCCCGTTCTTCCATTTTTTTTTTCCCTTCTCCTGGGTTCGATCTCCCCGATGTTCTTCCCTTCTTTTTTTTTTTCCTTCTTTTCTTCTTCTTCTTTCACTTGGTTCGGTGATCTGGTTTTTTTTTTTTCTTTTTTTTTTTTTTTTTTTTCCTGGGTTCAGGTTTGTGGGTACTGAAAAAAAAGAAGAAAAAAAAAAAAAGAAGAAGAAGCCTACACCAATGACAGGTATGGGGCCCACAAAGAGTGTGAAAAATATTGAGTAATGGTGCCAAAAAGCCTTGGTATTTTAGAGTGATGAGTGACGGAAATTGAGTAATAGAAAAAATAGATCCAAACAGCCTCAAAGAGAGATTAATCACCTTCCATAGACCATCACTTGCCAGTACGAGAATATCAGTATCTGAATCAACATCAGCATTTTGTACATCAGGATCCGATCGCAAATGTGTCTTGAGGTTCTTGTCTCCAAAAGCTCTAGAAACTGCTAGTTGGCCATTAACTCTAGCAACGTCTCCTAATATGGTATGCACCATGCATTTGTTATTATGACCAGAAACTTCCAACACATATATGGTTTCACATTCAGATTGAACTCACAATTCATAAGAGTATAAGAGGGTGACTGACTAAGAAGTATGGAAAAGTTAAAAAGGGAAAAAAGTAATAAAGAAGAGTAGCAGTCCCCACTAAAAGAACAAACAAAAGTGGCAGGCTTGCTAATGTAATATAAAATTTCAATAAAAATGCATACAAGAGGAAGAGACCTAATGCAATCAAACATAAACCATTTTCTGCCATCATGATTTAGCGAGCAGAGCCTTTAGTAAATATGTAAATACTCAGTGCTGGTCTCAACTAAGACTAGTCCTAGAGAGATGGCCTGGATAAGGTCCTATAGTATTTTTGCATGAAGCGAACGCTCTCAAGACTTCCACACATGCACTTGTTCTTTTCAGTACAAGACTTTACCATTGCACCAAAAATGGGCCCAGATTGCAGCCTTCAATAGATCATATAATTCAGATCTCCCCATTCTAGACTCTACACTGAACACACTCAGCACCAACAAAAGCCCTGGTTGTCCTACCATATGAGAGGAAACTACTTGTTTTTACAATCATCTGACTGACCTTCCTCACTCATACAAAATTATTTCAAGGACAAGTTGTTTGATGTGCAACATCTAGCTTCATCAAGCAATTACGTCACCTTTCTCTAACAATTCTGTTCAACCCATTGGTTCAAAATTTAAATTGGCACTTGACATATATTGACTTTTAGTCATACACCATAATATATCTGATATGCAGCCACTATAGCACTTATGACACGCCCTTTCACACAGCTTATCCTACCAAAATAGAGATGTAAGAAGTTTTTGTCAAAAAAGAATGGTATAAAACCATTAGAAACTAGTAACAGAAAGTACTATTCTTCACTTAGTTTTAATATCTAAAATGATTTCATTGTTGTAAACTATGTTTTCAATACTTGGTTTGCCACTAGTTAAAAGAAAAGAAGAAAATTTTTATTTTTCTTGTTTTCCATTGTTTGGTTAGTAAATGAGTTGGGAAAAGAAATGAAATGGGGAAGAAAAAAAAATTCAAAATTTCCCTCTTAGGCCTACCAAAATTTTCACACACCCACACACACACATAAGGGAAAAGAAAAGAAATGAGGAAGAAAACAAATTGAAATCTCTCTCTTAGGCCTACCAAAACACACATACAAGTCCTTTGGACATGCCTCTAGTTAATAAAACCTACAGGCAACTAACCCCCATAACTAGTTGCCAAGTACTCAAGTGCATTCACCCCTAACGGGCAAAGTAGTTTATGCTCATACCTAGGAGCAATATAGCTTTGTATCTTTTACTTCTATTAAAAGTCTATTCATTTACTTCTATTAAAGATAAACATCATTGAAGTTAATGACATCTCAGTGCAGAAATCCACAAAAGTTTAATAATGGCCTAGATAGAGGAAAATTTATAAGCCAATGTGCTCTAGTTCAAATGTCACCTCAACATCCTTCACTATCTACAATTCTTCTGCATGCAAACATTGCTAAAACAGAGATAAATAAAAATGTTACATATAGTGGATTCACAAAGACACATAAATAACAGTCTCCCCCAGTATAGAATTAATGGAGTTGCTATATTTATGTTATATCATGACATGGATACATTATTGGGTTTGTGTCAGCAATTAAGTTTCTAGGGGGAGAGGAAATCTGAACCTTGAACATCTCCTTTGGAAACATCAAGAGGTGCCAGTTGAGATACAAGGCTCTTAGCAAGGCATTGAAAGTTTTCAATTTGAAAAGTTTAGCTTATCAGGGAAGTTAACTGTCTAATTTGCAATCTTTTTGTCTTTGTAGAAGATACCAAATCATTCTGATCTCTTATGCATTCCTATTTCTTTGAGTTTTTCACATTTCCTTAGTTAGGGTCTTTCTTAGCTCTAAAATTGTAAATCAGGTGTTTTTTCTTCAAATAAATAATAGCTTAAAATGAAATGGAGGAGATACTTTATGTACTAAGGATGTACATGCAAAGCTCTCGCAAAAAATGGCAATGAGAAAGAATTATTCTAAGAAAACAAGAGTCTATAAACTCAATTGAATGCATATTACATCCAAGAGTGTGAGACCACTCATACAGAGTTTTCAAATATGAGGATTTCAACTCAATAACTGATACCTCCACACCATTAAATGTATGATTGTTCCTCTTCCCACGCATTACCCACATTTGACATAAGGGAACCATATTCCAAACAAAGGAGCTGCCATTTTACCAAATCATTTCTTCCATCCAAAGAGTACATCTGCAACTCGCTTTGGCATCGCCAAACACACCCAAAACATAAGAACATACAAACAACCACAACTCTTGGGCAACATCAAAATGCATTACCAAGTGATCCCTAGTTTCATCACTTCATTTAACATGCAACACTAGTCTACCAATATTATGCCTCTCCTAAGAAGGTTATCACCGGTTAAAATTTTCTGAAATGCTACTATCCACACAAAAAAGAATGTCACTTACTACACCAAACACTCTTCCAAGAAAAAATCACCACATTTGACCCTTGCAATGCCTCAATATAAAGCGCAAACGAACTTCCCATTGCTATTAAACCTCCACCTCAATCAAATGATATTTTTCTTTTATTGCCAAATTACATATGTAGGGACTTATGATCTCACCCTCCACCTTGCACTTACAAGAAGAGGAAGTGCCATTTGAGATATAGTTCATTAGCCGGATGTTTTTGTTATCACGTCAACTTATTAACCCCAAGGGACCACACAATTGGCTTAGGACCATGCTTATAAAGCGGAGATCACTAGTTTGAATCTCCCTTCCCCCTCCCCATGGGGTCAAAAGCTCACTCGCCAAAAATAGAAATATCATGTCAACTTATTTATTTGAACCAATTACCAATTGAGACTTCACCTAGAAACCCAAAACTTCCTTTCCATGCACCCTTTATATGTTCTCTGTACAAAACATATAGGCTGTGAATTAGACAACCTTATTCTTCATCAAAACTTCCGTCCTAAATCAATTTTCATTAAAGATCCATGAGATTTTCATTGGAGTATGTAATTGTACAGCACATGCATGAAGAAAAGCCACCCGGCTGAATAATACACTCACTTAGTCCCCAGCTGCATACATCCTGTATACTTGGGTGACTCTTTATGACTTTTAATAAAATTTTCATTACTTATCAAAAAAAAAAAAAAATTTTTTAAAAAAAATACACTCATTTAATAGATGGAGTATATTACCTTTAAGTTTCAAACTCAATTCTCCAGTGATTATCCAGTCAATTAAGGGGAACAATGTAATTGGAAGGTTTTCAAGGATAAGAACCAAAGGTTCAACATAAATCTGGGGTAAAAGTCCAGAAAAAAAAAATTAAAAATAACCCTTAGATTTATCCCTTGTGACAAACTATATCCAAACTTTTTAATTGCCATTTTAAATACTTGGGGGTCATTTGGTAACGTTGTACTAGTAATATTGTTTGTATTTTTTGGAAATATGTGTGGGTGAAAAAGTGTGGAAATACGTGTAATGTTGTTTAAAAACTAAAAACATGTGTTTAAACTTCTATATCAAACAGCCCTTAATAAGTCATGACAATCTAACTACTCTGTCTATATCTGTTACAAACCACAAATGGAGCGACCTATCTGGCAGAAGGAAAATTTTCATTGGCATCCATTACATCCAAACAGCCCCTGTTTTACCCTCTATCCTATGCTCTCTCTCTCTCTCTCTCTCTCTCTCTCCTCTACTGTTTTTGTCTTCAGAGTTTCTCAATTTTTATTGGCATCTATTACACCCAAACAGGCCTGTTTTGCCCTCTCTCTCTCTCTACTGTGTTTGTCCTCTCTTAGAGTTTCTTTTAATGTGGATAAGAAGATAAACCACACAAGACAAAATGGTGGTGTTAAATGAAAATTGTCCTCTTCTTAGATAGGTTGCTCAGTTACTTCTTTTCAACAGATATGGGCAGATGGTTAGATTGTCATGGCTTATAAAGTCTCGGGTTTAAAATGGAAAAATTAAAAAGTCAAGGTGTAATTTGTCAAAAGAGGCCAAGTTCTAATCCTCAATGAAATTCATAATATGGTATGTTGCCTTTCCATAAAATCAACAACATATTATACGTGGTGTTGTGCCAACATTACATATATCAGCATAACATTTGTGTGGGGACATAGGTGTATCATCTAGGGAAATTGAGTCAATAGTCATGCAGAGGCACAAACTAAATACTTTGGGTATGATTTCATTTCAAACAGACATTTTTCTAATTAAGAGGATATGCAATTGCTTTGATAATCAGAGTAAGCGAGTGTGCATGTATACGGAGAGAGAGAGAGAGAGAGAGAGAGAGAGCAAGTCATGTCCTTGCTATGTCATTCATAGTTTTAAGAGGAATTGTTTGTCAGCTCATTCATATTGTGTTCTCATGTCCTGTATCCATGGAAGTACAAAGCAATAATTATCATTGAAGGTCCCAGAAGTACCATAGCTTAATAAGGATTGGAGGTTTTCTAATCCTATCAGCAGGAAAGGGAGAGGTCCTCCAATAAATGCTCATGCAATAAGTTTTTCTCTGATTATGTTAAGTATCATCGCATTATAAAATTTCTTAAAGTAGTGCACGCACCACAGGAAGAAGCTAATCTGTGCAGTTCCCTATTATTCTTTCTCAACTTGATCGCTTCCTTAACTGCAATCCTTTGTTTGGCATAAAAGTTAAACCTCCCCTACTTCATGGGCACCAAAAGAATACACAGTTGAGTACAGCATGATCCAAAAAAAATAAAGGAAAGTGAAGCAACATGTGATCCATAGATTCAAAAGACACAAAACATAGGACACTTGCTAGGTTGAGTCCAATTTGAAGGAAGGTCAACATTTTGACCATTACCGACATTGTCACTTGAACAAGATAGGCAATCATCCCCGTTTTCTTTCAAAGTCTCAAATGTAATTCCACATTTTCAAGTTCATTTTTTTAGGGCTATTCCAGATGCAAATTCACAAATTTCACATAGATACCACAAGTATCTTACTCGACAAGGATCTATAAGTCCATCCTAATTTTATTCCAGTATGTGGCTTTCATCGACCATCACTTCTTAGAGCGATCCTTTCCAATCAATTTCATCCTTCCTCTCTGCCCAGTTCTGATCAATATACTTATTTACTAGATAAAAACCCTATCAATGTAAAGCACATTGACAACTACTTTACACATCCCATTTTGAGGTTAATCACAATCAGCAAATTCTCATCTAAACACAGTATTGCTCACAAAGTAGGAAAGGTGATCCTTTCTAAATTCTTTTGATATGCAAAGTAATATACAATTAGCCGGACCAAAAACCTCCAATGCAAGGCCTATAACCAGATGCAGGCCAGAAAATATTTGGAAATATAAGACTCACATTAGTTTTCACCAAAACTCAATCAAGAAAGGCTTCTAGTTTGAAAGTCAAATGGGTGTGTGCACAGACACACACATACATGGACCCACGCCCACACCCACCCACATATAGACAAAGGGCCTGAGGATATGTAAAAGAACCTGGCATGTTTGACACAAATCCACCTCTGTCCTCAATGCTGCCGCGCTCAGTGTTGGGCTCATGATCAATTGTCATCTGAATTGCCACCCCCCTCTTTGAAAGAACTGCTCGTGAATCTCCAACATTGGCTATCCATAGCTTCTGACCATTGATCAGAATTGCGGTGACTGCAGTGGATCCACCTCGCCCCAAGTCAGGATTGTGTGATAGAATTGCCTGGTCTGTTCTCTCGTAGGCTTTAGAAATGGACCTGTTGGGATCAGTCCAAAACTCATCCTGGAATTAATGATAAAACATAAGTAGTGTATACAGTAAACCTTTCCAAATCAATTATATAAAAGGGCATTAAGATGTCACAAAAAAACTAAATCCATATCATACCATAAGATCAGTACCATACCAATCTTTTTAAAGGTATCCAATACATTTCTTCTTTTTCCAAGAGAGTACATTACCAAAAGCAAGTTAAATGAGTAATCTTGATGGAACAATTCATACTTAATTGCAATTTCTACAACCAACAAGAAATACACATTTTAAATGCAACATAAAGCAAAATCAAAAGATATTTTTCCCTTAAAGAATCCAAATGCACCTTAAGTTAGCAATTCAAACACATAAACATAATGCATCTTTTTGGACCAAATATTCACCTCCTTTAAGATATTAGGAAACAGATGCCTTTGAAGATAGGCAGGTACACTATCTCCCAAATGCCCATCATATATAGCAAAAAGTCCAAGCTCGTGCCCTTGGATGTGAACAAACTTCGCGACATGGTAATCCTCCATGGGATGATTTGCTTTCCCTTTAACTAGGCTGAAGCCATACTTGACTGTGCCCTGAGGGCTCCTGCCCTTGCCAGAGCTACATGAAGAGCGTCCTCCAACCTAAAGACAAGGAAATTTCAACATCAAAATAACTCATGCAAAGTTTTAAAGGGAAAGAAGAATGCTCTAACAGATGAAACGTAAAACCGAATCCCGTATTGCTCAAAATCACCACAAAGGATGGAAAAATATAACAAAATAATACAAGACATATGTATCTAAGATGCAAAATGTAATTTTATTTAATGATACAAACTCTGAAACAAACCAAGAAATATATGGTCCATCCAAAATTTCATGTTTAGCTGGGATTATCCAAATTTTCAGCATGACCAACTTGTAAAGCAATGAGCATACAACCCAATGATTTACCCCATTATCAATATCACTATCAACACTCTAAAGAAAATCTACGAATCAAACATTCAAAAGTTGATTTGGAAACTAAAATTAACAATGCAATTGTTTCAATACGAAAATGATGAATAGGAAAGCTTGGCACCCACCTTTTGCGGATGCTTATTATTGTGGAAGTATAAATTGTGAGAAATATCAATAAACACTAGCATAGAATGATCAGCATAAGGCTAGCAATTGAAAGAGAGCCCAACCCACTAAAGAAAGGAAGTTACTTCCCACCATACTGAAGGAAATGTATGAATTTGTAAACGAATTAATGATTGTTCATCTGATGCAGTAAAAGACAGACTGCTGTGACTATTCCTACCATTTGCGAATCCACATATCCAAAAACAAAAGAAGTTTTCCACAAAAACATGAGAAAAATGTGACTTAGATTAAATTGAAAAACAGATTTCATTATTGCAACCTGACTAAATGAAAGATGATAAAGTAAAGATGCTGATATTATGTTCATGAAAACAGTTTTCAATTACTTCCCCATATATGACCTATCAAAAAAAAAAAAGAAGTTACTTCCCCATATATGACCTATCAAAAAAAAGTTACTTCCCCATATATGGCCTATTTATTAGAGAAGTTAAAATGTTTTCAGCATTGTCGTTTTCAAAATTATTCATATTAGGCTCTTTGATGACAAGGAACCTCTTCAAGGCAGGGTCATTTCATGTGCCCACCCACTATTGATTAAACCCCGGATACACAACCCTGCCTGCAAGAACCGTGTATCAAGTTTTGCATATTAGGTTAACAAACTGAAAAATGGAAGTGAAGAAAAAAAAAATGCTAAAAGAAGTCTCCTTACTGTAATTTTTAACTCAAGAAAAAAATAATTAACATTTTTAAGCATCTCTCTTCATTTACCCTCTCATATCTGCTTGCAACATACAGAGAAGGGAGAGAAGCACCAAGATATTGCAGAAAACTTTTAAAAAGGAAAAATTGCCAAAAACACAAGACTTAACCTGAATTATACTAAAAAGAGAAGCATAATTTTCCTTATCTTGTCATTAACAAATCCAACCCTTTCACTAAATTTAAACAGTCCACATAAAATCTCTAACTCTGCAAAAGTTGCCACATACCTAGATAAATCATATGCCTTTTCCAATTTTTTTTTTTTTTTAAAGATCCAAAATTAACAAGTCTACGAATACAAATACTTGAAAAATATATCAATACATTAAAAAAATAAAAAATAAAAAAAGGCGATTGAAAAAGGTGGAGATATCCTGACCTGAGACACAGGATTGAAGCAACACAAACTATCCATGTAATCCAGCCCCACCTCAGCTTCTTCCTCTCACACTCCACATCTACCTGCTCTGCCAATTCCCAACACCAACACCAAAACCCCACCTCAGAAAAACAACTTTTTTTCACAACCTGCAACATCAAAACAGAAAATTCTGATCATCCAAACAGTCCAACATACAGAAACCCAGAAAGGAAGTAACAAAAAAAAAAAAAAAAACAAAACAAAACAAAAACAAAAATTTACCAATTGGGTATCTAAGAATTTCTCTCACCGATCCAAGAACAGTCAAATTTCCAACAAAACAAGAGAGACCAAATTTACACAGGACTTGAATTATCAATTCCCAAGTACTTAGTTTTTTTTTCTGAGAGAGATGATTAATAATAGAACCACTTAGAAAACAGAAGATAGGTAAACAAAACAAGAAATATAGGGATGTACAATGAGGAAAGAATCGTTGAATGAGTAACCGTGCGTGCGTGCGTATGTATGTATAGTAAGTTTTGTTTCGAGGGCCGAGTAAGTCTTTAAAGAGAGCCAAACAATGGCTGCCAAAAGGCACAGGTTGCACTTATTGACTTTTTGTTTTGCACACTCTGTGTGTTTGTGTTTTTTTGTTGCTTCTCTTGTTTACACTGTTGGTCTTGTTTGTTTTTGCTTATTTATTTATTTATTTATAATTACAGCTGTTTTCTAGTAAGTTTGTAGATTGCAGTTACCTTACCCGGATAAATTTTTTATCGTCAAATAAGAGATTTTTTTAATATAAACTTAGTCTATATTAAACATTAACAAGTATTTTGTTTATTGATAAAAAAATAATAATTATCAAACAGCCAACGTAAGTTAAAATTTATATGATTTTTTTAATAAAAAAATAATGTTCTTGTAGATGTTTTTTTTTAATATAAACTTGGTCTTCATTAAACATTAACAAGTATTTTAGTTTGGCGGTAAAAAATAATAATTATAAAACAGCCAACGTAAGTTAAAATTTATATAAGTTTTTTCAATAAAAAAATAATGTTCTTGTAGATGTTGATCTGGAGAGTCTTTCCTTGGTTTGGTCACCGGTGTGTAGGTGTGCTCTGTATTGGAAGTGGGGACCAGCGTTCAAAGTCAGCTAATGTTTATTCAAACTCGGAGACAAAAGAGACGAAACCTATAAGTTTTGTCTCCATTGGCATTAGCGAATTAAATACGTGTAACGTAGAGAGTTGGTATTGGTATTAATGGTTCTTTATTTAGGTTTTTAAACACTAGTTAGCCACAGCCACCATGTCTTGATTTCAACTCTCCTGTTCTCATAAAAAGAAATGCAAACAGGAGACAATCCCATTTATAGATTACTATGTTGAATTTGTGCGCACACAGAGTTTAGGAAATATTATAAAATCTAACCATATACGTAATTATGTTCCCATTTTATTTAGCAAAAAAAAAAATATATGTTTCCATTTTGTAACGCGTTTTCAAACCTCTTTTTTTTTTTCTTTTTTTTTTTTCAAAGAATAACTTTTTTAAAGTTTTTATTTATTTTCCTTGGTACAGCTTTTTCAAACAACCCAGTTTTCCAAAAAGCTAAAGAATATTTATACAAAACACTGAAACGGACTCTCTACTACATGTAATTGCTGCACAACACAATCTTTTATCTCTTTTAAAATAAAAAGTCAAACGGTATCTACCTGTAATTTTGGTGAAAATTATGGGTTGTTTGGTACTTAGTGTGTTTTGGACTTAATTTGGTAAATTTTGGAGGTTGTAAGGATATTTTAGTAATTTTAATGATACCTAGGGTAAATTTAGTCAATGTGAGAGGTTAGTGGCATTTTGGTCATTTGATATGATTCAAGGTCAATTTGGTGAGTTTGATAGGGTATTTTGGTCATTTTCTATGAATTTTGGTTTTTTTTTTTTTAGATATTTTAGTGGTATTGAAGTTTTTTAGTAATTTTGGTGAAGTTTTTGGGTCTATTTTGTGATATTAGATATTTCAAGGGTATTATAATAATTTTACAGTCTTTGAGGAAATTTTGGTAATTTCTCTGATGTCTTACGGGTTATTTCATAATTTTAGGAAAAAATGGTGGCATAATTATAATTTCAATTAATTGTTAGGGCAATCGTATAATTTCTAAGAAATTTTAGGGCCTTTATGTAGTTTCAGCAAATTAGGGGGTTATTTTTTAAAATTTCTAGAAGGGCTTTAGGCTTGATCTTAATTATGATGGACTTTGGGTTTGGTTTTTAATTTGATAGGCTTTGGGTCATTTTGATGGGTCAAACCAAGTTTAGATATATCGGGCCAGTCTTGCTTTTAAATTTTATAGGCTTTGGACTATTTTGATGGAACAAACCAAGTTTAGGTTTTTTGGGCTGGTCTTCGGCTTTTCAATCGTTCATTAAGTAACGAGGCTTTGGGTTTATTTTATTTTAATTTGGACAAAGCACATGTAAATGGATGAGATTGTGTTTAGTTTAATTTAAGGACAAATAAATTAAACAATAAACGTATAAAACATGTAATTCAACAATGAGATTTTTAAAATATGAATTTAATAACAAGCTATTGAATGATATAACTTAAACTCAACCTCTCTCTCTTTATATATATGTTTGCTTTTATAACTTCTATAGAAGTCTTACCCATGAGATGCCATAAAATTTCAATATCACTAAAGTTCTCTCTCTTACTTAAATAGAAAATAAGAGTATATGTTATGTCTAATTTTGAGTAGGTTGAAGTGCAAATATGGAGAAATTTATACCCACCATGAGGCTTTTAACTCAATCAGTACCTTCTGGTATTTGCTATAGTAACATCCAGGGTTTAAATAACTTCTACCCCTATTATAACTATCGATTTGTCTACACACACACAAAAAGACAAAAATTTATACTCTATTGTGTCATTGAAAATAGCCCATCAACCATGTTTTCCATTAAGCCTCGACTATAAGAAACCCAAACTAGGCTGGTCTTTCGTTAATCACGGCTACACATACACGCATGTTTGCACCTTTTTTTTTTTTTTTTTTTTTTATGGGTGTAGAAGTCTCATTAGCAGGATGCCATAAAATATCAAAAGTGTAAATGCACTTTTGGTCCCAAAATTTTGGCCTCATTTTTATTTTGGTCCTTACTTTCCCATTTTACTGCTTTTAGTCCTTAAAATGAAAAATGCAAATTATTTTGGTCTTTACCGTTAGCCCATTAAACGAAATTGCTTATATGGCAAACAAAGTGCACTGCTGGCATATTAAACATTGACATAGCCATTAAAAATATATTTTATATTTTTTAAATACCATGACAACATTTTAATTTAAAGAAAAAAAACATCTCAAAAAAGTTTTAAAAAAATTAATTAAAAACAAACATTAAAATCTAATTAAATTTAAAAAAAAAATCATTAGTTTTTCTAAAGAGCATGACTGGTCATGTTCATCTTATAAATTTTTTTTTTTTTTTTATAGCTTTCATTATTTTTTCGAGAAAGAACATAAGAACCCAAATCTAGAACATGAACAATGTACCTCTCTCTCTCTCTCTCTCTCTCTCTCTCTCTCTCATGTTCAGTCCTTATTTTCTTATCTTTTCTTTGTCTTCTTTTTACTTTTTTTTATAATCAAACACATCAAAACTCATATCAATAACAATTAAATAGATAACATTTTTTTAACCATTTTCTTGGCAACCAAATACAACAAATTCTCATTCACAACCTCAATCACTAATCTAGCACCTTTAGAGCCAGAAAACCCATATCTACCCACCACCTGCAACCCAAAAAAACCCAACCAACACCACCGATCTGGCCTAGCCACCACTGACCTCCACCTCCATCGATCTAGCAAGGCCATCAAACCCAACCAACCCAACCGTCTCTCTCCACCTCCACTGTCGATCTCCACTGATATGAGCCCTTTCTCCACTTCCACTGCCGATCTCCACCGAGTCTACCTCCACTACCAATCTGCAACCACCACCTCCACCACCACTAATCTAAGCCCTTCTCTCTCTCTAACCAAAATCAAACCCATATAGGAAAATGAGAGAGAGAGAGAGAGAGAGAGAGAGAGAGAGATAGAGAGAAATGAAAATGAAAACTAAACTCATTGATCTAAAAAGAAAGATGTTAAGAAGAGAAAGAGACAAACACAAACACACACGAGAAAGTGAGGGAAAAATAAGGATAAAGTTTAGCTATAAAATTGGTTGAGCCTAATGCTATAACCTTACTCAATATCTTTTTATTGGATGTAAATTTTGACAAATCCATCATTGGATTACATATTCTTCTTATATTCTTCATGCTTGCAAAATTTCTAGAAAATTAAAGATTAATAGCTATGTCATCAATAAATCGCTTAAATTGCAAATTTTTGTAGTTTAAAATTATGCATAAAATATAAGCTTATAAATCATATAGTAAATAATATTCGATTGACACAATTTGACGTGTGTATTAAGGGTGTAAAGAACATGCAATTCAACGGTTGGATTTTCAAAATATGTAGTAGTATTTATTTTATTGAGTAAGGTTATAGTCTTAGGCTACAACCAATTTTGTAGCTAAACTTTGTTCAAAAAATAATAAGATTTTTTTTTGTGTATATTTAAAAAAAAAATAATAATGGAAAATGATTTTTTTAAAGGAATTATTTTATTTTTAATTAAAATGCTAACATAGCACTTAAAAGATATAAAATTATTCTTTAAATATTTTTTTAACTGCTACATCAGCGTTTAATGTGCCAGCAGTGCACCATGTTTGCCATATAAACAATTTCCATTAGTGGGCTAACAGAAAGGATCACATTAATATCCATTTTTCATTTTGAGGACTAAAAACAATAAAATAGAAAAGTAGAAACCAAAATGTAAATGAGGTCAAAATGTAGGGACCAAAGTTGCATTTACGCCAATATCACAATTACAAAGTTCTCTTTCTCTCTCATTTTTTTTTAAAAAAAATATATATCTATATATACATATATATATATATAAATATATATTTTTTTTTAGAGAGTTTCAACTTATGATGTCCGCTCCTGATAATAGCTCTCTCATCAAACTAAGATACCAATCAGTTTTTAATATAGGTGAGGATTGAACTCCAGATCTTTTATACAACTATATAAGATTTTACCAGTTGAGTTAACGAGAACCCAAAATAACCCATTAACCAATTGAGATTTTACCCTATTGGGTCTCATCCAAAATACCTCATTAACCATGAGCTTCCCATTAAGCGTACAACAACCACAAGAAACCCAGAGACGATCTGAAGTTACACATGGCAAGAAAGAGTAGACTAGCGAGCATTTCCTCCAATGATATGTTGTTGGAAAGATGCAAGACATTTCTGGAGAGTATAGGTCACATGAACTTGCTTGGGTATTTAATAAACCAGTTGATGTTGTTGAGTTGAACATTCTTGATTATTTCACTATCATTAAGCACCAAACAATTAAGACTAAGATGGCTTCAGGTGAATATACCAGTCCATGGGATTTTGCTTCAGATGTGCGGCTTACTTACTCCAATGCTATGACTTACAACCCTTCCACCAAAAATGTTGTTCATCGTATGGCCAAAAAACTAAGTGAATTTTTTGAAACAACATGGAAAACTATTGAGAAGAAGCTTACAGTTAGGACTGGTGAAACTACTATTCAATTTCTAACCTCTAAAAGGAAGAAAACATTGGTACAGTATGATTTAGGATCTTCATCCGAAGGCTCTTCATCCGGTGGTGGTTTGTGTTTCTATGAACTGTTCATTTGTTTTTTGGTTTCACAATTTGTTTTTAATTTACTAAAATTTGAAGAGGGGAGTGGAGGATGTCCCTGTTTAGGCCTAGGATGCACAGACATTTCCTAGGGTGCCATAAATGGTGTTCAACATTGTCCAATATGCCGTATCATGTCATAATTTTTCAAAAATTGCTCGTATCGCCATATTATACCCATACCTCTACCTGTACCTATGCTCCGTGTCCATGTCCAGCATCCTAGGTTTAGGCTTAAATCATTTTAAGATTAGGACTCGTTTGAGAAACACATGATTGAAGATATTATGTGCTTTATAGTATTTATACACACTTTGAAACATATTTTTTTCTTTGCCAAATTTGAGTTTTTATGCTTATTTGCACTTATTGAGTTCTTTAGAATATATATATATATATATATATATATATATATATATATATATATATATGAGGAGCTAAAAGTTCTTAGCTGAGCAAGAGAGCATTGAATAAGCATTTATATTGCTAATGAGATATCTGCTGTTAGTTTTGGGGTATCATTGATCACATCCTTCATGCTGTAACATTATAGGGGGAGAGTGTGTTATGATCCTGGTATCCCAAATAGATTAAGTATAATTTTAACCATGTGTTTATAAGCTCTTGGGCACCCCTTGCAAGCTGGTTTTCAAGCGTAAGTTCTACCCATGAGTTTGTAACATTTGGTATCAGAACCAACCACCACGTCAAGTAATCAAACGTAACTCATTGAGTATGGAATCAAATGAGTTGCGGCTTTGTGGTCAGATCTCGAAAGGGGCGACCTAGAGGCTAGATTAAAATTACTGATACTTAAGTGGAGCCACCAAAAGAAAGGGCTACCATCGGGTGGGATCGAATGAGTTGCAACCAGAGACGAACCCACGTTAGGGCTGAGGGGGGCCATGGCCGCCCCCCCCCCCCCCCCCAATTTCAAAAAAATACAGCATCATATATATATATATATATATATATATATATATTAACTAAAAGTTTTAAAATTTCACCCCAAAAAAATATATTTTTGGCCCCCCTCATCCAAAATATTTATATATTAACCACAAAAAAAAAAAAAAAAAAAAAAAAAAAAAAAAAAAAAAAATTCAACATCCTTTGCCCATTGCATATTGATAATAAGAAAATCCTCTAAACAAAAGCAATTACTCCAAGAATAACATCAAAAACCTCTAGACAACCCAAAATTAACTACAAAATAAATCAAAATTTCAATCTTAACAGAAAATTATGCACAAAACAAAATAATTACAAGTTACCAATCATTACCCATTTGATTTCTCTCTCTCAATCTCACTGCTCTCATAGTCTCATTCTTCCTCCACTCCTCATTGCCGCTGAGATCAAATCCACATACCAATAGGCAGTCGCACTATCACAGGCTCGCAGCCAATGACTTAGGGCCTGTTTGGTTTAAAGGAGTTTTGAGTGATATGATCCAAAACTCATAACTGAGTTATCAAAACATATGGGACCCACACAAATTTTTTTATTTGCCTTGATTTTCACATTGTGTTTCCATCACTCAAAAGTCACAAATTTTGAATTAGAGTGATGGAAACACAAAACAAGAATCTAGTGTTTTCAAAAACTGAGATACATAACTTAGTGGCATCATTGTAAAATTTTGAACTCTGTGGAGCCCACAGCTTCTGTGTTGTCATGTCAGCTCAGAGCTGTTACCGTTGCAAATTCAAGGCGAAGATCATTTCTCTTTCTCACTTCCCTCAAAATATTTCAACCAAAAATTTCCCCCCTTTCTCACTTCCCTCTCTCTGTTTTCCTTTTCTCTTCTCTTCGAATCGGCTGATGATGATGGCGGTGGTATAGGCTATAGATGGGTTTTGCGTAGGGGTTACGGCTGTGTCTAGGGTTGGAGTTGGTGTTGAGGAGGCTTGAAGGCGATGGTAGCTATGGGAGGTGGATCGTTGTTGGCTGGGTTTTAATTCCTGGGTCATTTCGGTCATGGATAGCCCTAGGTCATGGATTGTGCAGGCTGATATTGTTTGGGTTAGGTTTAAATCGGTGGTGGGTCTTGCTTTGGTGTGGGTTTTGCTTCGGTGTTGGTTTTGCTTTGATTGGTTGTTAGCTAGGTTTGAATCGGTGATGGGCTTTGCTTCGATGTGGGTTTTGCTTTGATTGCTTCGATAAGTTTTGCTTCGGCGTTGGTAGTGGTGGTTCGGTGGTGGCTGGTTTTGGTTCAGTGGTGGGTTTGTGGTTCAGTGGTGGCTAGTGTTTCAGTGGTGGTAGTGGGTGGTTCCACAGTGACATAGTGGGAGAAGTAAAGTAGAAGAAGTTTTTTGGTTAATGAGATGCGGGTAGCAACAGTAGGCAACACTCAGTAGTGACAATGGTGGGGTCCATGGTTTTGGGGAAAAGTTTTAGAGATATGTAACTGAGAACTGAGTCCAAACACGTGTTTTGTAATTTTTGAGTGATCGTGAGGTTTGAGTAGGGAGTTATGAGTTTTGGGTTTGAGTTATGGGTTTTGAAAATTGAGTTATGAAAACTCAGCTACCTCTAAACCAAACAGGCCCTTGGTCTCCTCTGGCTTACTATCCACACTCTTAAATGAGTTGAATCAACTGAGGTATGGTCCTCTCTTTGTAGATCTGAGTTGATGTCTCTCTTTGATGTCCCTCTCTTCTCTTATATGAGTTTATTTATCTCTCTGCTGTCTCTCCTCTCTATCTATTTTTTCTCTGTGATCGATTGATAACTAGTGCAATGTGTTTTGCATTGTGTGAGTTTACCATGTAATTAAAAGTCATCATTTGTCAAACCGAATGAATCTTGACTTTGAAAGAAGAGAGTCTCAGATAAGGACAAATGAGATAAGAAAATAAATAAATAAAAAGATAAAAAAAAAAAAAAAAATTGGAAAGTCAAGGCAAAGAAAAAGTGAAGCCTGTGGGAACAATGAATCAAATGTGTGGATATTGGATAGTAATAAAAGTTATTAAATATTAACTGATAATGTTTGTTTGTTGGTTTATTTTATGAATTATTAGCTATTTTTAGAAAACAATTTGTTAACATTAATTTTGTTGTAGCTTGTGGAATAAGTTTGTTTGTTTGTTTGTATTTTTTTGGGGGGGGGGGGGGGGGGGGGGACTAAGTTTTAAAACATTAGAACTATTTGATATGGAAATAATGAAATATTTATTTGATTTGTAGTTAATGGGAAAGTGAACAACAATATTTTTTTAAAAGAAAACAAATATGAATAATTCAAATGCCATCATTGATGTCCCAATTCTTGAAATTTTTCAAACAAAATTCCCAAAAGATCACCATTGATGAAATCAGTATAATTGGTCCATTGCAACGTGATCCCAAATTGTGCAAATATGAGATAATAACATTAATGAAGGTGATGAAATTCGACAAACCTTTAAATAGATGTTCGTTTTGATTTTCATAAACTTTTTTTGGTTTATACTTTGGCCCCCTCAACATCGAATCCTGGTTCTGTTCCTGGTCGCAGCTTTGTGGTCAAATCCTACCATTGGGTCAATATCACTAGTCAATCATCGTAGACGTCAGCTGCAAAGTGTGGTGATATGTTGTGATTCTAGTGTCTCACATGGATTAAGTATAAGATTAACCATGTATTTATAAACTATTGGGCACCCTTCCCTTGCAACACACTATGAATTAAGTATGAGATTAATCATGTATTTATAAACTCTTGAACACCCTCCCCTTGTAAGCCTCTTAAAGATCTAGAAAAGGCACTTGAAAAGGTTGGTTGCTCCAATAGGGTTGCTAGGCACTTGAATTCCGTACTTTATTTTACTTGTTATTTATTGTATGATTCTAGTTCAGGTTGAAAAAGGGATCCTAAAAAACTCCGAATAGAGAGAGAGGAACTTGAAAAGTGGCAGAAAGAAGGTCAGCGTCTGCTTATCTTGAAACCTCACTTTTGTGTGATCAATGTGCATTTTTGTATGCCTGGAGCTTATCCTAATCAGGTAAGCCATACTAGATATTGATTTTTCACTTTGCATTTTGTCATTAGAAGAAGCACTATTGCAAGTAGAGGCCAATGCTGCCGAAGAGTTTAGAAGGAAGGCCAAAGCAAAAGAAGCTGCAGCTGAGGCCAAAAGGAAGAGGGAGCTGGACACAGAAGCTACACATCAGGCATTGTTAAAAGGTAAGTTTTACAAACCATGTGGATGTGGTAGAAGTAAACTACAACATTTTCTTGAATGCTATTAGAAAATTTCTGGCTTTTTACAGATGCAGATGGAGAAGACTGTTGAAATCAATGAGAACAGCCATTTTTTGGAAGATCTAGAAATTCTTAGGGCTGCACATAATGAAGATGCACCAAGTTTAAGAGAAGAGACAATCTTAGACGAGTGTCGAGATGTGTTTGGTAGCTTCAAATTGTAGGGGAATAGTAACCCTATGAAATGAAATAAATTAATAAATTAATATTTTATTTATAATTTATTTTGTTCATGTTCTTTGTGTTTGTGAGTATTTGTTAATATCATGAGTGTGTGGTAATTTTCTTTTTGAATATATTGTTTAATTCCACTTACCAAAGGAATAAAACATATTTCTTATCTCATCTTATATTATGGGGATTCTAGTATTTTACCCTTATTTTAAATAAAAAAAAATAGCAATATGTCCCTATTTGAAACTATTTAGGTTTGTGTCCCTGTTTTGAAATTCGATTTTAATAAAATCAAGTTTCAATCCAAAACTCAATTGGTTTAAAATCAAGTTATGCAAAAAAAAAAAAAAAATTGCATGGAACTCAAGTTCATGGAGCTCGAGTTCCATACTTATAGCTGCGTTCAGGTCATCCTATAGCGGCGTTTCAAATGGAACTCGAGTTCCATACAAGTGTTTTTTTTTTTTTTTTTTTTTTTTTTTTTTTTTTTTTTTTTTTTTTTTTTTTTTTTTTAAGTTTGATCGCGCCATACCTATAGCTGCATTCAAGTCATCCTATAGTGGCATTTTAAATGGAACTCAAGCTCCATGAACTTGAGTTCCATGCAAATTTTTTTTTTTCAAAAGTTTGATCACATCATACCTAGAGCTGTGTTTAGGGAGTCCTATAGTGGCATTTTAAATGGAACTCGAGTTCCATGCATTTTTTTAAAAAGTTTATTTGCCCCATACTCGATTTTCTACAAATTGAGTTTTACATTGAAACTCAATTTTGAGAAAATCAAGTTTCAAAACAGGGGCATGGACCTAAATAGTTTCAAAACAGGGACATACTTCTAAATTTTTTTTTAAAATAAGGGTAAAATGCTAGAATCCCCCTTATATCATATAAAAAAAAAAAAAAAAAAAGGAGAGTTGGTTTGGTTTTGTTTGATAAAACGACTTGGGAAAAATTAAATGGCACACTTATATATGAAAGCCTTGCATGAAGACGGCGCGAGTGTGAAAACTTGGGCTTGTTGTAAGCGGATTATAATTAGTTCCCCCCCCCAAGGAAATCTATTTTGGTGGGATTCTTGGAGATTGAGTGAGAAATAGAGGAGCAGATGATAAAGGGTTCTTATATTGTGAGGAATGTGATTTTGGTGTTTTGGCTCTCCACACACAACAACCACACTCTCTCTAAATTTCTCTATGGTTTAATTGATTTTTTTTTTAAATACTGATTTTGCAAATCTGATAGTGAGTCTTTGACATGTTTGATAAAAATGCTTATCTTATAATCTGGATGATAAATTGTGTGTGTTATATGGGATTGAACGAGCTTGATAATATTTGCCGTTTCATTGGGTTTGCTTCTCTAACCCTTTTAATCTAATTGTTGCTCAAGTAGTAATGTAGTATTATTGTCACTCAGAGTTTGTTAGTGATATTTTGATAGATTTCCTTGCATTATCAAATACAAACTGATAGGTGGAAATTCTTGAAGTAAAGTTGACAAACTTATGGTAGCTGACAACTTTGCTTACATACCTATAAATGACTTTGAAAAACTAATGACCGACGGGCACACCTGACGGTCGTCAACGTATGGAATAGAAACAATCAGAAGGCATTGATGAATAACAAGGCTGACGAGATGAAGCTGAAGGGTTCAATATAACTTAGTCTACACACATAAGTATATAAGGAAATATCTTGTGCCCCATGCTTGACCTTAATCAAGAAGACTCCTACAAGGAAAGGATTCCACAAGATACGCAAATAAAGAGTTTCTTTCCAACAAGGAAACATCTTCTTAATCAAGGCATGTATGTCAACTCTACACCACTATAAAAACCCTAAGACCCACACAAACCAAGATATGCATAATTTACCTCAGCTCTGACACTCTAGAGTTGTGAAAAAATCCTTTAACTTAACCTTTGGAGGGTCTTTGGCTAGTACCACACCTGTAATCTTTGAGGGTTTTCTTTGTCTTTGTTTCACAGGTCTTGTTTCAAGCATGTGAGTATTGTGTGGCTTACTAACGATTTTCGGCATCATCAGTTGGCACCGCCTGTGGGGACTTGCAATTCGTAAGCCATACTATCGCCTCCCAGATAAAGAGTTGCATGGTGCTCACTCGCTCGATGGCAACCACTAACAATGTTCAAGGAGACGAACCACACATGACTGCCCTCGAGAGAGAAGTTCAAACTCTCGTCGCCGTCGTGGAGTGCCTCACCAAACAAAACATGACTTGGGAGAATAGCTGCGCCAAAAGAATGTAGACCTTAATACTCAGGAGGAAGACCAAGAAGGCACCAACACTGAGAGAAGGAACCAAGAAGGGCCAAAAGGAAGCAACGCCCCAAGCAGGCCAGAACGACAGGACACGAGCCAACCATCTGTCATTGATACGATTCCACCTCACATAGTCGTTGAGATGCAGATGATGAAGGAACAAATGAACTTTATGATGAATGCCCTTAGAAGACGGGTGTCTAAAGACCTCGACGACTTGGTCCATCGAACTGATTCGCCATTCACAATGTTCGTCACTTCATTCCCCCTTCCGCCAAAGTTTCGTATGCCACAAGTGGAAAACTACGACGGATCCAAGGACCTCTTAGATGACCTGCAGTCTTTTAAGACCTTGATGCACCTTCAAGGGATACCAGACGAGATCATATGTAGAGCATTCCCCACCACGCTGAAGGGATCTGCATGGATTTAGTTCAGCAGGTTGATGCCTAACTCTATTGGTACCTTCAAAGATTTAAGCGCCCAATTCACCTCACACTTCATCGAAGGACACAAGTATAAGAAGTCCATTACATGTTTGATGAACATTAAGCAGCGGGAGGACAAGACGCTGAGGTCCTACATCACCCGCTTTAAAAAAGAGGCTTTCTCGATTGATGAAGTTGATGACAAGATACTCGTAGCTGCCTTCACGAATGGACTATGGAAGGGTAAGTTCCTATTTTCCCTATACAAGAATGACCCAAAAACTATGTCAGATGTGTTGTACAGGGCAATCAAGTACATGAACGCAGAAGATGCATTGCTGGCCAGAGAAGAGAGGCTTAAGAAGAGGGGAAGACAGGAAGACGTACAGTAGGATAAGGGACGAAAGATGGCTAGGACCAAAGAACGGTAGGAGGACAGGTGTTCCAAACCCCCCGAAAGGAAATTCACAAGTTTCACTCGGCTAACTACCTTAATTAACCAAGTCTTGATGTAAATCAAAGATGAAGGGGCTCTGATATTTCCCAGCAAGCTGAAGAGAGATCCCAATAAGAGATCTAGAGACAAGTACTACTGCTTCTACTGTGATCACGGCCATGACACGGCTGACTGTTACAACTTGTAGAAACAAATTGAAGCTCTTATCAAGCAAGGAAAGCTGCAGAGGTTCGTCAGCAAAGAAAGGGCGAACCCACCTCAAGAACAGGCTCCCCGATGAGAGAATGAACGTCCTAGGCCTTCCATAGGAGATATAAGAATGATTGTAAAGGGCACGACGACTACTAGGTCATCCAAAAAGGCCCGTAAGACTTACCTCAAGATGGTTCAGAACGTTCAACTGACGGGTTTCGTACCAAAGATAGCACGGATAGATAACCTCATCATCGAATTCTCAGAAGAAGATGCTCAATGTCTTCACCACCTATATGACGATGCACTTGTCGTCTGCATACAAGTAGGCAAGTAGGGGAGTACAACACGCACTAGGTTCTAGTCAACAATGGTAGCTCGGCTGACATCCTTTACTACCCAGCATTCCAATAGATGAGGATTGATAAAGAGCAACTGGTTCCGACGAGCGCTCTGCTTGTTAGTTTTGAAGGAACAAGAGTGTTCCTTCTTGGTGCTATCACCTTACCCGTAACGGTGGGTGACTACCCCCAACAGATCACTAAGGATGTAACATTCCTTGTAGTTGACTGCTCGTCCGCTTACAATGCCATCCTAGGATAACCTACCCTTAATTCATGGAAAGCTGCAATCTCGACCTATTACTTAATAATCAAGTTCCCCACAGATTATGGAGTAGGGGAGATGTGCGAAAATCAGGTGGTTGCACACGAATGCTACATAGCTATGATGGAGATGGACAACCACATCCAAGCCATGAACATTAAAGAACATCGGACAGTGACAGAGCCTGTTGAAAGGCTTGAAGTGATATTTCTCAACGACTCCCAGAATGATTGAACGACAAGGATTGGTACCCTCGCCAACCCGACGATCCGCCAAAAATTGACAACTTTTCTCAAAGGTAATCGGCATGTATTTGCTTTGAGCCATATAGACATGCTAGGAATAGACCCTTCGATCATGGTGCACAAATTGAACGTGTCGCCTTCCTTTCCATCCATCCGTTAGAAGAAGCGAGTATTCGCCCCAGAATGAGACCAAGCTATAGCGGAAGAAGTTTGCAAGTTGCAGGAGGTGAATTTCATTAGGGAGGTTTACTACCCCAAATAGCTGGCAAATGTGGTAATGGTTAAGAAAGCCAGTGGGAAATGAAGAATATGCGTAGACTTCATCGACTTGAACAAGGCATACCCCGAAGATAGCTACACCCTCCTGCGAGTCGACATCCTAGTTGACTCTATGGCTCAACACTAGTTATTAAGGTTCATGGATGCTTTTTCAGACTACAATTAAATCATAATGGACAAAGCAGATCAAGAGAAGACTTCATTCGTCACTAGCCAGGGCCTCTTCAGTGATGCCATTTGGTCTCAAAAATACAGGCGTAACGTATTAGAGGCACATGAATAAGATGTTCACATAGCAAATCTGGAGAAATGTCCAGGTCTATGTTGACGATATGCTAGTGAAAAGTCGGATGGAGGAAGATCACTTGGAAGATCTTAGAAAAACGTTCAACACCCTTCATTCCTACAACATGAAGCTCAATCCAAGCAAGTGCGCCTTTAGAGTTATGACGAGAAAGTTCCTGGAATACATGGTGTCTCAGAGGGGTATCAAGGATAACCTAGACAAGATCTGGGCCATTATAGAGATGGCACCCCCAAGAAACGTGAAAGAAGTACAAAGCCTCAATGGCAAAGTAGCAGCGCTAAACAAGTTCATATCCAAGGCAACGGATAAATATCTACCTTTCTTCCGCACGCTAAAGAAATCTTTTGAATGGAAGATCGAGTGTCAGCAGGCATTCGAGGACCTAAAGACCTATCTCTCATCTTTTCCATTACTGAGTTCTTCCCAACCAGGGGAGGAACTATTCCTCTACTTAGCAGTATCCTCGGTGGCCGTCAGCACAACCTTAGTTAAGGAAAAGGACAAGGTACAAAAACCCATGTACTACACAAGTCAAGCACTCCGAGGCACAGAAGAAAGATATCCACCAATGGAGAAACTCGCCATCGCTTTAGTTACAGCAGCCCGTAAGTTTAAGCCATATTTCCAATCTCACACGGTGATCATCCTGACTAACAAACCTCTACGGTAAGTGATGAGCAATCCCGAAGCTACCGGACGGATGGCATTATGGGCAATAAAGTTGAGTGAATTCGACATACAGTACCACCCACGTACTTCCATCAAAGGATAGGTGGTCACTAACTTCATCATAGAATTCATTAACGCAAAATGCCAAGAGGTAGGAGAGTATCCTTAATGAAGCATACACACGGACAAATCATCCAACAAACAAGCTGGCAGAGAAGGCATTGTACTTCGCTCCTTAAAAGGGCATGAGATTAAATGTATGGTTCATCTCGACTTCTCTATGACTAACAATAAAGCAGCGTATGAAGCTCTAGTAATAGGACTAGATCTCACCAGAGCAGTAGGAGTCATAAATGTGATTATTCATTGCGACTTCCAAGTCGTCACAAACCAAGTAAACAATGATTACGAGTGTAAAGGCGAAAGGATGAAGAAATACTTGGAGCAAGCAAAGAGAAGGGTGACCAACCTACAGGCCAAGATTGATTAAATCCCTAGGGAGGAGAACGAGCAAGCCAACTGTCTTGCTAAGGCCGCATCAGTAGAACACATGGTCATTCCCAACAAGGTACTCTCCTTTATCCAGCTTTCGCCATTAATGTACAGGAAATAGGTTCCAAGAGCAATTGGACCACCACTTTAATCTCCTACTTGAAAGATGGCACATTACCCGACAGTAAGAGGGATGCTAGAAAGCTGAAGGTTTGAGCAACACGGTTCATCTTGATAAAGGATGTATTATACAAGAGGGGCTTTTCCCGACCATACCTAAGGTGCTTAAATCCCGAGGAAGCAAACTATGTCATAAGAGAAGTCCGTGAAAGGATTTGTGGGAACCATTCAAGGTCACAATCGTTGGTACACAAACTGATTTGAGTCGGATACTACTGGCCCACTATGCAGAATGATGCCCAGACTTATGTCAAAGCTTGTGACAGGTGCCAAAGGTTTAGTAACTTCATCAGACAGCCATCAAAAGAATTAACCCCGATGACAACCCCGTGGCCATTCGCTCAATGGGAGTTAGACATCACGAGCCCATTCCCGACAGCAGTACAACAGCTAAAATTCCTTATAGTAGGCATAGACTACTTCACGAAGTGGGTAGAAGCTGAAGCCTTGGCCACCATCACAAAGAAGAAAGTGTGGAGCTTTGTCTGGAGGAACATCACCTATAGATATAAGATTCCCAGAGTCCTGATCTCAAATAACAGGAAACAATTTGATAACGACTCCTTCAGGGATTATTGCTCACAGTTAGGGATCAAAAACCACTACTCCTCCCTCGCCCACCCTTAAGCCAATGGCCAAGTTGAAGTCATAAACCGATCCTTGCTTAAAATTATCAAGACTTTTCTTGAAGGGGCAAAGGGTATATAACCTAAAGAGCTTCCAAGCGTACTATGGACATACAGGACAACAATCAAAACACCTACAGAAATAACACCGTTTCAACTAGCATATGGGAGCGAGGTGGTTATTCCAATAGAAGTCAGGCTCATAAGCTACAGGGTGCACAATCACGATAAAAGAAAAAACGACGAAGCAATGCGTCTACAGCTTGATCTACTAGATGAAGTTAAGGCGACAGTTGAGCAAAGACTCACACGGTACCAAGACCTCATGGCCAAGCACTACAACTCCCGGGTCAAACACAGAGACTTCTAGATTGGAGACCTTGTCTTAAGGAAGGTAATGGGCACCACCAAAGACCCCACTCAAGGAAAGCACAGCCCTAATTGGAAGGGACCCATAAAATCACATCATGGCAAAGGAAAGACACATATCACCTAGAGACGCTAGATAGGCAGCAGTTGCAACATCCATGGAACACCAAATATCTCCGGAAGTACTACCAGTAGATGATAACATGAAGAGCGACACTCCTTATTTTTCAATTTTTTTTAGTTTATTTTTGCTACAATACCTTTTAAGCCCAAAGGGTAGGTCTTTTTCTTTAAAGAACAATTTTTCTACATGCATTTATCATAATAAGAGGAGTTTATTCATATATATATTCATCTATTTCTACATATTTACTCTATGCGCTTATCAAATTTACGGTGGATGGATCCACAATTAAGTGGACAAGTCCACAATTAAGTCCACATGTGAACGAGTCCATCCCACAAGTGGATGAGTTCATAATTTAGTCCACAAGTGGATGGATTTATGATTAAGTCCATAAAGTGGACGAGTTCATCCTATAAGATTGAACTTAATATTATCAAGTCCACAAGTGGACAGGTTCATGATTTAATCAACAAATGGATGGATTTTTAATTAAGTCTGTAGAGTAGACGAGTTCATCCTGTAAGGATGAGTCAATATTATGAAGTCCACAAGTAGACAAATTCATTAAGTCCATAAAGAGGACGAGTTCATCCCCAAAGTGGACGGGCTCATGATTTGGTCCACAAGTGGACGGGTCCATAATTAAGGTAGACGGATTTATAAAGTCCATAAAGAGGACAAAATCATTCCACAAGGATAACTTAATATCCACAAGGTGGACGGATCCACAAAAGGACGGGTTCATAACTTAGTCAATAAAGTTGACGAATTCATCCCATAAGGATGAGTTAATGCTGCTAAGTCCATAAGTGGATGGATTCATGATTTAGTCCACAAGTGGATGGATCCGTGATTAAACCCATAAGTAGACAAGTTTGTATGGATAAGTTCATCACATGAGGAGATCAAAATCCACAAAGGAACAGGTTTCTTAGTCCACAAAGTGGATGAGTCCATTATAAAGTTTATTAGCCCACAAGTGGACGAGTTTGAAATAGACAAATCTAAATTATTAAGTTAAGAAGTAGAGGGATTCATAAAGACAAGGGATGAACATGCACATACCAATAAGCAACACACATATTGAAAGCGACAAACATGAATTACCATAAGTAAAAGGTAAAAATGCAAAACTGGCCCTCTAACTTTCATAGTTTTTCATTTCAGTCTTCTAACTTTCAGTTTTGTCAATTCAATCCTCTAACTTTTAATTTTTGTCAATTCAAGGCTCCATTACAACTCCGTTAGTGGCTACCATTAGAACCCCTGAAAAGACGCCATTTTGTGGATTTTTTTTTTTTTTTTTAACTTTGGAATTAAAAGAAAATAAGAAAAATCTTGAAAAAAAAAAAATTAAGTCGACATCGTTTAGTAGGCCATGGACTAACAGATCACATTATCTAAAGTGATTATCATCATCCTAAGCCTCCCAAAGTCCGCAGTACACAATAGAGTAGTAGTGGCTACCCATCTTTACTCATATCTCCAATTCTCTGAGACTCAAATCTCAAAGAAAAAAAATTTGTAAGAAAATGTCAACAATTACGTTATTATCTTCATTGACTTGTTCCCTCTCTTTGCTCCCATATTCGTCCCAAATCTCCCACAAACCTAATAGCCTCTCTTTCGGTCGACCCAACTCACTCTTGCTCTCCGTCGTTCCCTTTTTTTTTTTTTTTTTTTTTTTTTTTTAGATTTTTCTTATTTTCTTTTAATTCCAAATTTATTAAAAAAAAAAAAAAAAAAAAAAAAACTCTTCAAAACGGTGTCATTTAAGTGGTTCTAATGGCAGTTACTAACTGAGTTGTAACGAAGCCCTGAATTGACAAAAATTAAAAGTTAAAAGACTGAATTGACAAAACTAAAAATTAAAGGACTGAAATGAAAAATGGTGAAAGTTAGAGGGTCAGTTTTGCATTTTTGCCTAAATAAAATGAAGTTTTTACAAACAGAGCCCAAAAAACAAAAGGGCATTCAATTGTCCAAAAATTAGATCAAATTTACAATAAAGAGGAAAGAAAAATGCAAAGTTTAGGAGGCTAGAGGGTTTTGTGGGATCTTGTCACCCTTGGGAGGAAGGTCCTAGACATCTTGAGTTGAAGGATCTTCAGCATTTGGAGGGTTGGCCGACGGGGTTAGAGGAATGACAAGCTGGTCCATAGCAAGTTGGGCAAGAACGACACTATCATCCTTTGGATTTGCCTCAGACTCGGTGGAACTGTCATTCTCTTCAAGGGTAGTGTCGCCTACAGATGTTGATGGCAAGGGGTCACCCATGGAGACCTTAGACAAATCCAAGTGAGGGTAGATGGATTTGACCTGTTTAAGGCAATCCTCAAACCCATCACTATAGTATTCAGTACAAGAATCAATAAATGTCTATGACGCCTTAAATTCCTTCACGGTGTCAACTTTGGTCGTCTCCACCTAGCCCAAAAGGGCCGTCAACTCCTTTTCCGCCGCCTCCTTGGCTTTTTGCTCTTTTTCCTTCTAACGACCCTCCTCTTCTAATTTCTCTTTCAACTCCTTCACCTCCTGATTAAGGGTACGAAGGCCGCTCTTATACTATTCTTGCTCATCGGTTAGGTTCTTAATACGCTTATGCAGATGGGTAATCACCCTTTCCTTGACAACGCCCCTATCTTGCAGAGCTTTCATATGAACCAGTGCTTGCAAGATAGGATAACCGTCAGCTATTAAGCATAAGAATGAATAAATAGAGAAACAAAGGAAGAAACGCACTCGAGCAAGGTCAAAAAGACCTGACACCCCCAGCTCCTCTGTGGCTTGCTTACCACAAGGGTCCACGTCCTTGTCCCTAATAATGGGCTCCATCATCTCCAAGGCATAATCCTTGCAAGTGAGAAGATGACGCTTAGGATCTTAAGTGATGGGGCCGAATGTCATCATCAACCCCTTATCTGCCCCGTGCTTCGGTTTGGAAGGAGATGGCTTCTTAGGAAGCTTCTCTCCAAGAGTGACGAAAACCTTTTTAGATGGATGGTCGTCCTTCCCATCACCCTTCCTCTTAGTCACCCCCTTACTAACAGCCTTGGGGGCTAACGAGGATGCCCTCTCCTTTCCCTTACCCTTCTCATCCTCTTTCTTGTGTGTAGTAGTAGCCCTTACCTATGCCCTCAACCTAGTTACCTTCATTTCTGTAAAAGGGAAAATAACGAGTGTTGGAACAAGTGACTCTACGGACAAACCGACAGAAAAGGAAAAAAGAAGGGTTGAAGTAGATAAACTTACAACGACGGGAGTAAGCGTTAAGACGACAAGTTACTAGTGTTGGCTTAGGACATCCATAATAAGCGTGTAAAATGTCAAGTGTAATGAGATCCCAACACTTTCGCTCGTCTAACAGGATTTCTGTTACATGACAAATAAAAGCTTCTTGCTCGTCTATGATATGTGGACGAACACTAGCTGAAAGAAAACAAGAAAAGTAGATGATATTAGAAAGTTGAAACAAATAAACTAAAAGAAGCAGGCGGGATTAACCTGAATCCTTGACATAAGCCTAAGTGTTGTTGAAACCATGAGGTATCGTCTCCCGCTCTTCCTGATGACATACCCAATTTGTCCCTTTGACGAAGAAATATCTGCCCTTCAAATTCCTATTGGTATCGAGCATATCGGATACCAGCCTTAGCCCTTTCTTCCTTGCAGCGAAGTGGTATATTCCTTTGGACGAGACGATGTGTTGAGGATGGTAGCACCAGAAGAACTCGTCAAGAGTTAGTTAACGATTCCCTCCACTTAGACTCCCCCCCCCCACCCTAAAATCTTAGCCCCAATGAATATCCTCCAAATGTTGGGGGCAATTTGGTTAACGGACAACCCCAAAAAATTGGCCAACTGACAGTGAAGTGCCGTTAGAGGCAATCTAAATCCTATCGTGAACATGGCGTCATACATGTCGACGTTCGTAGTCTTCCCTGAATAGCACTTCTCAAACTTCCCAGGGATACAGATTGGGATGTTGTCCGAAATTTGGTAACGGTCACATAAAGTGTTGAAAACCTTGTTCGACATCGTCGGTAAAAAGTCATTAACCGTCCATTTTTTAGGGAGAATGAAAGGACGGTCATCTCTTGGGCCTCCTAAAGTACTCTCTAAGACCTACTCATCATCGTCATTTTCATCTCCATCACTCTCTCTCTCTCTCTCTCTCTCTCTCTCTCTCCTTCATCCTCATTATCCTCGTCTTTGCCCTCACTTACTACCTCATCTTCTCCTCCACCACTTTCCATTTCCTTGTCAAAAGATTGGGCTGACGTTTCCTTCCCTAACGACCAGGAGAAGCCCTCCCCGGGCTTATGACCTAATAGGAAGACCTTGTTGTAGCCTGCTCCCTCGCGGACTAACGACTGTTCACTCGTCACCTCTCTAGACGGGTCTTTCAATTAAATTTCCTTACCAATATCACTATTTAAGAAAGTTACTACAGATCTATATGATGCCTACTCAAATTATATGTGGAAACACAATTCAATATTTCATCATTGATCCTTGAATGTTCAATTAATGAACTCACTTATACTCTTTTTATTTCACAAAGAGGTACATTCAAAATAGGATCACAACATGTGTTTGATTAAACTTGAGACATCTACCACACATGGCAAAATATAATCACAATGAATTTAACATCCTTTGATGTTAATTCTCAATACTTTTAACAAACACATCTTTGATGCACATTAGCATCCTTATGAGTCCATGACTCTTTTGAGAGTTATACCCCCACACTTACTTGGATATCATAATTCCACAATTTGAGTTTCTAAACCCCACAATTTGGGTTCTCAACCATTCCAAAATTCACATATATACACATATTGTAATTACATATATCAAAATGTAATAATTAGACATAGTGAATTTCTTTAAAAATTATATGAATGGTTTTAAGGATATCAAACTAATAAGATAAATAGTTACTAGTGTATAGATATCAAAAATCTATCTTTTCCCTTTGTTTAAAACCTTTTACCATTAACCTTAGACCAAAAGATTTTATTTCTTATTCTAATACCCACTCACAACCAATTGGTTTTGAAAATAGAGGTAGATCCATTAAGACCCAATTATCATTAAATAATATCAAGTCTATCTCATCATTAATAGTTTTTGCAATAAAAAGCTACACCTTTTAAAAGCACAAAGCTTTCTCAAACCTTAAGATCACTTATCTCAAAGAATACTATGGGTATTTATTTAGGACTACACTTTTATTACCTTCAACAAGGTAAACAAGAGTTTCACATGAAATAAAATTTGGATTAAAATCCCTTTAATTTCTCACACTTTGACTCCACCCTTGTTCGCTTGGTGAATCACATTTGAATCTTCAATACCACTTGATGTGACATTTAATATTGGAGTCATTTACTCGCGTTTAAATAGGTATCAAGTTATCCTTGAATTCCTCTTCGAATTTAAACTCAATAAATTGAATATTCTTTGATTTCATTCTTATATTAGACATTAAGTCTAATAAACTACATACCCTCGAATTTACTCAAAACCTACATATACATTTTAGATAGCTCTTTAACTAATTAGTCTTCTTTGGTCTATCATTTTACAAAAGGTTAAACACCCCCACAGTTTAAAATGATAAGCACTTGGTCACTTTCCCATTTCATAACACATATGAAATACCATTGAGATGAAACTCTATTATGCACATTGCATACACTCTTCTTCCCATTGATCAGATAGGAACTTAGCTGATTGCACTCAAGTTTATGGCATTCAACATATCAAATAGAGTTCTCTCTTTTGACCAAACCATTTTATTAGGATGTATAAGGGACTGCATTTAGGTGTATTATGACATATTCCTCACAAAGAAGAATATACATTTAGAAATATTCACCATTTCTAATTAATACACCATTCAATTCAAAACATTATGCTTATATATATTATATCATGCTTTGACATAAACTTCAAATTTTTGAAATTTAAAAATCTCAATCTAGCATGTCACAAATACTATAAGCATAACCAAAACATATTGATAAATAACACTCAATGTCAATAGTAGCATATCCATCGCCTACTAATGTCCTATACTTGAACAAGATCATTCTTAAATAACAAATTGGCTTCTCTTGATATCAGGCAATTTCACTTCAACAATGCACTTTCCATGAACTTTTGCCTTACTATGGATGTCTACAAGCACCTCTAGTCCTATGGAAGACTCATCATAAGTCTTGAATTTTGCCTTGTAGTTGCACACATGCAACATTGCACCTGAATCAAAACACCAATCAGAAGGATTTGTAATTGCAGCCATATGAAATATAGTGATCATATTATTGCATACGTCACTCACTCAGCAATAATGTCCTCAATGACAATTGCTTCATTGGCATTTCCCTCTTAATCCTTTTTATTCTTTAAGAACTTACATTCTCAAATGTAATAGTCTTTATTTCCACAAAGGAAACATGACAAATTCTACTTGTCATTGTTGGGATCTTTGGAGTTGTTCTTCTAAAACCATTCGCACTCTTATTCACATTCAAGTGTTTATTGGTCTTACTAGAACTTCCAATTTTAACATTGTTCACATTCACTTTAGAATCGGTGTTAATTACACCTCTAACCCAACATTCTTCTTCAATTCAATGATGTTCTCTAAATTGATCTAAAGTGAAATATTCTGACATGTTATTTAATGTTTTCACATAGTTTAGAACATTATTTAGGAAAATATTCACATACTCTATCACTTAAGAGTTTAAGTTCCAATCCTTTAGATTTTCTACTTCACTTTATAACATTTAAACATGTCAAAATTTCACTCTTATATCTCAATTCAAATAAATTTGCAACACATGCAAATATTCTAACAAAGAAACTTATCAATCAATTTGAAATTCAAATTGCCCATGAACAAGAAATTCATACCTTCAATATTCAAACTATGAACTTAGCTTTTAATGCATTCACAATGTGAAAGAATCATCACCTTGTCTTGCCAACAAAGAAACTTGTTTCTTTAAGCCTTGTTCCATTGAATCTTCATTATGAACGATTTATCATTTGAAAAACTCTTCAAATCCAAGCCAATTGCTCTTTCTACCGTGTAAAATTGGTTCCATCAAAGTGATCCAATTTCACCAAACCACGGTTCAACATTTTCAAAGTTGTACCATCATTTTCTCCTTGTCTTGTAACAAATATTGTCTAAGATTGTTGGGGATTTGACCAAATTATGAAGTAACAATGAGAGAACAAATGAATACATCAAGAAAATAGAAATTAGTGATTGACTTGGAAGCACAATTGAATGTTATCCTTAGACAATATTTGTCCCCATATGCAAGTTGCTAAAATGTTTCTACAAACTTATCTCCAGGATACAACCAAGTTTATTGGGTTCTACAAATAGAAATTTTGGAGATTACCTACAGGATTTCCTACATTTCTTTGTAACTTACTATTTCAAGTGAACACAAACCTCGATTTATACCCATAGGGTCATAACCCTTCAAAAGGTAAATATGGAGAGTTAAAATTTTCATTAAAACCGTCACAAGGCTTGAAACGTTCTCAAACTTCCAGAATAGTCACTTAAAGATTCTACAAAAAATTATGTTCTGCGATTTTCGATCAATCGAATGATCTTTTTTGATCGATCAACCAAGAATCGAATACCGATTGAATCTTGCAGAAACTCCAAGATTATTTCCTTCAACATTTTGATCGATCAATCGAACAAAAGTCTCGACCGATCAAAATTCCTGGCACTTGAATTTTCACAAAGAAAATTTCAGAATTCGAATTTTCACTTTATTCATTTTACAAATGAATACTCTCCAACCTTGTATCATTATTACAACCTATCCATGTATATACTTATATATACAACATTCTTGACAATAGTTGTTGTTAGGAGAGGGGGGAGAGACACTTTAAATAGTTAATATAACATATAGAACCACACTTAATTTAAAAAGTCTAAGCCTTATGGTTATAAGCTCAGCTATGTTATATTAACTACTTATTCTTATTGTTATTATTATTAAATATAAGACTTCAATCATACATGTATATCCAACAGTTGTTTGCGTAAAAATTCTTATTTACTTAATGACGTAAATAGTCTAGGGTAAATAGTCTAGGATATAGTGGATCTCATATCCATTGATTGTGTGGTCTATCACCAATATACAATAAACGAAAGTTTTGAAAACATTTTGATGAAAAATTGCCAATACCCCTCATCCAACCATTGATAGATTAACTAGTTCACACCTCCTGATTTATTTTTTTTAAGAATTCCAATACCCCTCATCAAACCATTGATAGATTAAAATATATATATATATATATATATATATTTTTGAAGCCACACTTTGTAATAATAATTCTAAAAATAACTAAACCATTCTATAGTCTATTTTCACTAAAATTAAAATTAAAATTTTTGGAAGATGACTTTTCACATGATATGGACTTTTCAGTTTTCATACAAGAGTTGATTAATAAAGAAAAGAGTGGGAAAATAGAATGGCAGAAAAATACCAACTTTAAAAAAGGTGAAAAATTCCTTACCTACAACATACATATTTGCGTATTTTCGGTGGCCGGAAAGGGAAAGAAAAATAAAGAAAGTCTTTTAAGTCAAGAACAACAAATGTCGACGTTGCAAATTTCTCTGCCCCTCTCACAACCATGAAACAAAAAAAGTAAAACATGCCCGCTTCCTCAATCAAAGAATATGCCACGACGTCGTGCAAACCGTTATTGAATCTCACGTGGCTCAACCTTCGTATACGTGTCCTCCTTC
This sequence comes from Quercus variabilis, assembly GCA_030445155.1. Classification (NCBI taxonomy): domain Eukaryota; kingdom Viridiplantae; phylum Streptophyta; class Magnoliopsida; order Fagales; family Fagaceae; genus Quercus; species Quercus variabilis. The sequence continues at coordinate 20,698,090 of CP129455.1, read as the reverse complement.
CTTTGCCTCCACGTGCTGCATGTCCAGCTTAGCTCTCTCTGCTTCTAAACACAGCAAAAGCAAAAACATAAACTATTCTCTGTTTCTGTTCCTCCTTCTTTGTTGTTGTTGTTGTTGTTATTGTGTTTGCTTTGAATCAACCTCAAATGGCGTGGCCGCCTTTGAGAACAAAGAGTTTTGTGGTTAAAAATGGAGAGATCATTGACAATGGTGGTGGTGTTGGGTTATTGTTTAATTGGTGGGATGAGATTGACGAGTCAGAACAATGGCAAAGAGGCATTTACTATGCTTTATGTGCATCTTATGCCTTGGTCTCCTTCATGACCCTGGTATGTACCTTTTATTTCTGGGAATATCATATCACATCATGGTCTCTCTTCCTCTCTTTTTTCTTCTTTCTTTTTTTAATTATTTAATTTTTATCTTATTCAACATTTTTTGGACTCACCCAGAAAATATTGATTGTTTTGTTTTTCATCTTTGATGATAATATTAATTTGTGTAGATAAATGGAACACTGACAAGTTGAAAATGTTTACTAAGATTGTGGCATCGAGTAATTTTTAGATACTCCCGGGGCACGAAAAATGCTAGTCCGTCTTCTCACATTTATGGTGGGGTTCTATCATTAAATTCATGATGAGGTCCATCAAGAATGTGAGAGAAGGAAACACTATTTTACTAAGATTTAGGAGTACTTAAGAATTTTACTTGTTATGCAATCCTAAAAATAGTATTCTTTATTTTATTTTAATATAAATTCAGACACTAGGAACAAGGTAATCTTGGCCAAGTTTTGAATTGGCCTTGGCTTCAAACTTCAACATCAAAGCCCTAACACTTCTGATAGACAGTTCTAATCACAGCTAGTTTCCTATTTTGTGCCAGAATATTGTTCATTGTATTTATCATATATATGCCACTATATAAGAAGATTTGCCAAAGTATTCATTGTGATTTTTTCCCCAGTGCACTAACTTGTCAAAATTAATAAAAGATTAAGCTTGCCACTGGTCGCTAAGATTTACAGAAAACTTGGTTTTTCAAAGGATGGTAGCTGCTAAGCGCAATTCACAACCAATTTTCTGATTTGTAATCAGGAAACCATATTTTGTCTACACTCTTGTTGCTATTGAAGCACATACTTGGAAAGGTGAGCACCACTAGCTTTTAGGGAGCAATTAAAATGAGTTTGCTTTCACGCTTGTGGGTGAAGTGATTCCAAATACCAAAAAAGAAAAAAAAAGGGGGGGCAAAACCTTTCTCAAGTATATGAATTATATTTATTAATATATTGTTCCTAATTATGGTGCAAGAAGTCCACAATCCAGCTCAGTAGGATGTTTAGTACACCAGCAAGTACCCTATTTTTTGGCAATTCTTGCAAATCATAAATTAAAACGATGTTAGGTGCAAAATTTTTAGCTGTATTTTGCAGGAAATGATGAAGATCTCGAAGCAAATTACCTAATAAATCAAAAGAATGTTTAGAAACAGAGAGAAAATTTTATGCATGCCATTGTTACAATTCTAATGATCATTTTATGCTACTATTCTTAAGAGTTTCGTCCAAAAGTTTGATGGATCTGTCAACAGTAGCTCTTATGAGACAGTTAGTAATCACTTTCCAAACCACATTAGAATTATCCATTTCAAATGTTCCAAACCTTTAGTGTGAAGTTTGTGCTACTCTTGATAGCAGTTGTCCCTGATAAAGCATCTTTTTTGCTGCATGTTGTAAACAGCATAGGATATGGTGGACCTAATATCCATTGATTGTGTGGTAAATCAGCAATATATGTATAGTAGATGGAATTTTAATACTCTTGAATCTTGATTGTTGCCACCAAAGACATAAATCTTGGACTGTTCTCAGTAACTTCATCAAGATGAAGCCTCTGCATCTCTATGCAAAAGCTATTCTGCTCATATGAACTTCGAAAAAATATAGTTTTTACGTTGTTTTACACCTGCCATTGAAGTAGGTGAAAAAGGGAATCCTTCATCTTGTCATTTTTCCGGTCCTTATTTGTATTATAGTCGCACTGTCAGTTCAATGGTATTTCTTCTGGAACACTGTCATGCTCAGGCGGACACAATGTAATATCTCTGTTGTGTGCAGTCTCTTTATCTGATAATTACAAGATGAGCCTCTTATTAGTTTGATATCAATTTGGCCAGTTAAGAAGTTGTTAAAAAGAATTTGTTAGATTATCAAAGGTTTAAGACAACAGGAATATCAATTAGGATATAGATTTGTTGATGTATGTTACATAGAGTCTAGGATACTCTATGAGTGGCCACCAGAAAGGTGAGCACATTGTCACATATACATCACAGAAATGTGTTGTTCTGGGAGGGAGATGCATTGGTTTTTTATCCATCACCTATCAGTTCCTTCTGGTCTTTTGAGCAGCTTCAAACTTATCTTTGTATATTAGAGAAGAATTTTTGTAATGATATCAACTGTATCATTAATAAATAGGCTTCTTGTTTGGCTCTCCTTAGGCATAAGTGATAGAATAAAATCACAACTGATTTTGCTATAATTTTTAATGATATCAACTGTATCATTAATAAATAGGCTTCTTGTTTGGCTCTCCTTAGGCATAAGTGATAGAATAAAATCATAACTGATTTTGCTAAAAAATTTTGAAAGTGTTCCTGTTTTTATACTTTTTTCATTGCAGCTGCTGTCCATGATACTCACTAACCAATTATAGTAAAACTAATTTTATGATAGCATATTTGTTACTAATTTTCAGGTACAACTATTGCGCATTCAATTAAGAGTACCAGAATATGGGTGGACAACACAAAAGGTTTTCCACTTGATGAATTTTATTGTGAATGGATGTAAGGGTCGTGTATCACTTGTCATAGTTCTTCTTGTATCTTTTGTATAAGCTTGCTGAAACCAAATTGCATTTTCACAGTGAGGTCTGTCCTCTTTGGTCTCTACAAAAGTGTGTTCCTTATTAGACCCAAGGTATGTTCTTAATTTTGAATTCTGGTAGTCTGAGCTCCAATATTTCATGATTCTAATTGCATTGTGCTTTCAATGATGATTATCCCTTTTTTAAAAATAATTTGATAGTTGCAATAACAAGGAGAGGGAGGATTGGAATCCTGCTCCTCCTAGTAAATAAGAGCAGGCTATGCCATTGAGCTACAAGGCTCTTGGCTCATCCTTGGTTATTTTCTCCATAAAATTATTCTTGAAATTTTCAACTGAAACATATATGCTTGCAGAATTAGTAACTACTTCAACTCAGTGGAGTTATGCAAGGCACAGAACTACAATCTAAAAAACGATTTACCACCAAAGAAGTAACCATTGTGATAGATACTTGTTAAACTTGTATCATCAAAATTCAGTTTCTCAAACCATGAACTCTTCAAAAGTATCTCCATTTAATAAAGGCTCCTGTTTCTACAAGAATCTGTCTATTAAAAATGTATAAAATTGGAGTACAAGTGAATTTGCCTAAATATATTAGATACAATTAACTATGGAGAATCTCCCAAAGACAAGAGTGCGCACATGCACACACAGAGGATGGACATCTGAATACCAACAGAAAGGCTATATTTTTATTGTCTATTCTCATTAACCAAGTAAATATTCTATATAATGTTTATGAAGGATGATTGTGAACATAGTAAAATACTAATCAAATTCCAATCTGCCAACACTTGTTTTGGATTTACCTATCGGGTACAGTGACAATCTATTATATAATCTCCCTTAACAACATGCTTCACCCTTTTGCATTAGTAAATCATTGAGGAAATTTTCTCTTTTGTACTATAAGCAGAGTCTAAATGTGAACGTACATTTCTGTTGACTATTTCTCTTTCACGAAAAAGTATCGTGTGAGAAAGTTTATGAGACCTCTCTCTCATAACATGTTTGGACCTCACACATGAGGGTCCCACATAAACTCTGTAAAAACATGAGATAAGATATTGGACAGCAGTCAAATATAAAAATACACGAGAGCAAGATATAGCTGAAAATTTACTGCCAAAACCTTGTGTTTTAACATTAATGATTCGTGTATAGTTTTTTAAAAAAAATTTTGAAAAAAACCTGGTTTATATAAATCCATCTTTCATCATGTAACTTGTTCAACTGCCTTCGAATGTTTCTTTGAAGCACTGTATTAGTTTTTCTTTCTTTTTCAGATTGCCCTGCCTTAAACTAACATTCTGGTACAGGAACTTCACATGGTGCTAATGGAACTTCCCACTCTTCTATTCTTTTCAACTTACACATTACTTGTTTTGCTCTGGGCCGAGATTTATCACCAGGTATGTCTACTTATTTTCTGTGAATCATGATATAAAGAGAGCCATATAATTGATATTGGTGATCATTTTATGATTCTTAACAGGCAAGAAGCCTACCAACTAATAAGCTTAGGCCTGCTTATTATGTAATAAATGGACTTATATACATTATACAGGTAAGGAAGAAAACTTAAATTTTTCTATTGCAATTTGGTCAGGAAGAAATGAACCATACTTGGTCCCCTACTAAAATTTGGATCCCCCACCCCCCTAACCCAAATATTATATGCTTATCAAAGCTAGCGCCCTATCTACATATTAATATATATCCCATACTTTTTCCCTCTAAGATGAAAATTTTGGGTCTGCCCCTGCAATAATACTCATTACACTCGGTGGGTCTTAGTTTCTTAAATCATTTCTTTGTGATAATAGGTGTGCATCTGGATATTCATAAGATTAAGCAGAAGTCCTGTTGCAGTTGAAACAGCTAAACTCTTCTTTTCAGGTTAATGCTGTTTAGATAATTTTGGTAATATATCAGGATTCTGTATGTAATAATTTATTCCGCCGTTGTTACATTTATGCAGACACAAATGTATTTGATGATGTTGCACAACAATGATGTAATTCTTAATAATAAATCATGACGCTGATAGAATCAATTATTCATGCAGTCGTACAGTTATGAATTATGTATGTTATGGCTTGTCTATTAAAAATTATTTGTTTTCAATTTCTTTTGCAGTTATTTCATTTTCTGTTGCTCTCGGATTCTTGATATATGGTGGGAGGTAACAACTTGATGTCACCTTAAAGGCTGTATCCTTGTTACACACTATAAAAAATGTGCTTATTCTTAAATTTTTGTGCCTTCTAGGTTATTTGTCATGCTAAGGCATTTCCCGATTGAGTCTAGAGGTCGTCAGAAAAAGCTATATGAGGTTTGTACCTAAGGTGTCAGTTTTAGTTATTTAATAGTTTGAAATTGATGAATGACAGTATATCCTTGTTATTTCCATTGAATTCCAAGTACACTATAAAAATTTGTCAAAAAGTGAACACAGTTTTACTAATTAAAAAATGAGGTTGATCTTATTATCCCTGTCAATGATTTCTGCTGAAGATTCTCTTTAGGTGGAGTTTCAGAACAAAATGATGAATGAAAAGGAATCATAATCATCCCAAGAAGAATGCTATAAAGAGTTAGAAACACACAAAACATCTTGGCATTCCTAAAAGCATTTGGTGCCTCACTTTTTTTTATTGGCAGGTTGGCTTTGTCACAGGAATTTGTTGTACTTGTTTCTTGATAAGATGCGTTATGGTGAGTTCCTTTTAATACTGAAATTTATACATAAAATCCAAAGTTTCATATCATTTACATCTTTATTTGTTTGTCATAGCTTGCTCTCTCAGCATTTGACAAGGATACAGATTTTGATATTCTGGATCATCCCATCCTGAACCTAATATATTACCTGGTAAGTGTTGATACTAAATCTAATACTTTGTATTTATAATATTTTAAGGGGATGTCATCTTTGTCTATGCTGCCTATTTTTTCCACATCAATCAATATATATATATATAAAAGCAAAAACCTCATGCAGGAAAGCATAAGGTTCTGTCATGTGGCACACTCTATGAAAAAAATTTAAATACTCTTAAGTTATATCAAATATAAGAATAAATTTAAAAATAGAGACTCTTTATTTCCTTTAGTTCAATGTTTCAAGACTACTTTTTATTCAATTTTTTATGCAATATGAGCCATAGTGATAAAAATAAAAATTGATGATGATTTCAAATTATTTTTAGTTTTTTTAAAGGGTACGGAAGCCCAAATAAAAAATCTTAAATTTTGATAAATAGATGTGTTTTTAGCTAATTTCTCTTTCTTTAATCAAGTTCTTTTTATGTTAATATTTACAAATAATTTCTTTAATTTCATTGAGACAATGAGTTGGGTGTTTGCGATTGAGGTCTCCATATTTGGTTGTGAGAATAGATTGGTTGAAAAAGTGTTCGGAAGGTTGTGTAAATTTATGCAATTTTAGAATATAAAAGTATTTTATGCTTTAAATTATTATTTATAGATTTCAAAATAATTTAATCAATTTAAAAAATAAATCTACTTTTAAGGGTAGATATTATAATATGTTATAGTCTTATAGTGTTATATAATTTTTAAAAATAAAATATAAATTAAGAAAATAAATTTTCAAAGTATTCAAAAATATTGTGGCCAAACATAAATATTATACAACAAAAAAAGTATTATATGATGATCTTAATATACGTAAAAATGATTTCAAGTAAAATTGTAAAGTAATCCGCGTATCGCGCGGAACATCATCTAGTTATACTAATAGTTTGTTCCAAGTCTTCATTGGGTGGAATGTGAATGATACTAGCATCAAGTAGAAAATATTTGAATTTCCTAATTGCAAGTATCTACGAGCTTTCATTACCAGAATAGCTCACATTGTCAATTCTTGACTAAGGTCTATATTTGGGAGAGATGAATATCCTCTCCCTCCAAGGATGCCTCTTACTTGCAAAACAAGGGAAAGTGCTCCATTTGTCTGACCACAGTACACTTTTTTATTTTATTCTTGAAACCACATTCCATTTGCAACAAAAAAGGGGTCCCGGAAAGAGAACTCCATGAAAATACAAACAATAAGTCCAGTGACACAATTTTTTTTTACAACTTTGGTCACAACTCTAGAGATGACATATTATGATTGATGTATAATAAAAATAATGTCAATGCTAGAGTCATGTAAAAGTAATGTTGCACCACTCACAACTTGAGAGTTGACAAATTAGCATGTTTTGAGAAAATGTAGTCTCCTTAGCATTGCTCAAAAATAAAAATGACTTCGGATGTACTATGATTACTACCTTTTTTCTTCTTTTCCATTTTTTTTGGTTCATTCTCTACAACAGTGGTGGAAGAAACTTCCTCTAGAACTTCAACTTTTGTACTTAATTAACATTAAATATGACAACCATGAGTGGAGTATTTTACCTATGATCAGAAAATGATTAAAATGGTAAATATTGAAAATACACTAAACTGGCTTTTGGTGGAATGTTAAACTTGTCTGCTTACTCGGTAGTCAATCATGTCTCTTCTTTCAGACTGATTCATTTTCACTATGTATGCCTTGCTTTTCGAGTGCAGTTGGTAGAGATTGCTCCATCTGCTTTGGTGCTCTTCATCTTGCGAAAGTTGCCCCCAAGGCGTGTCTCAGATCAGTATTACCCTATCAGATGAAAAGTGCCTATTCGTTTTAGCGGGCAAGATTGAGACTAGCTTTTTTGGAAGGTTCTGTGGTCTACTTGAGCTAATGTTTAGTTTAATATGCGTGCTCAACACTAAACCTGTCTGCTTAGTTTAGAGCTAATATGATGTCTCTTAATTCTTTTTGTGGGATTCATTTTTACCATGTATGGTATGGCTGGGCTTTTGGGCACTGTTGGTATACATTGTTCCATCTGTTTTCATGCTCTCCATCCTACAAAAGTTGCCTCCAATGCGCATTTCAGATAGCTATTACCACATCAGAAGAAAGTGTGTTTATTTTAGCAGGCAACATTAAGATTAAATCCTTTGGAAGGTTATGTGACCTGATTGAACTACTACAAAGTTTTGTATGTATGAACTCTCTCTCTCTCTCATTTAATTTGTACTTCATGAAAATCATCTCTTGAACGTGTTTGCAAGAATAATGTTGTAATAATACGTACATAGTTCAAATTTTCTCTGTTTAGTTTTTGGCTTAATGTGCAAGAAAAGTCAAAGATTGTTGGAATATTTTGATGAAGTCGTAGAGCAATAAGAGTGATGGTTAATATTTATTATTAATAGATTCAAACACGTTAGAAAAATTTGTTCCAATCTGTTGCATTAAATATATTCAAAATCCTGTCATGGTCTAGTGATTCGTCAATGCTTTGGGGACATGCCCAACTATGGCCCTCTATCATGGTCTAGTACTTTCTCAATGCCTTGTGAGACGCTCGTTGATACCAGGTTTCAGGCCACCGATTTTCGGGCCACCAATTTATCGGTTGATGCAGCAGTCCCAGAAACCCAACAATGCCAGCTCAATTCAGCCTACATATATGATATATAAATATATATATATATATATATATATATATATTGTTGAGAAGAACTATTTTAAATTTTTAGGAATTCATACATAAAAAAATAAATAAATATATTAAAAAAAAAAAAAAAAAGAAGGAAAATTTTTAAAAATAATAATAGAAAGAAATTTGAAAGGGAAATAAGAGGTTAAGAAAGTTGATTGATGCGTACAAGTAGCCAGAGTAGATATTGTGGCTGTGAATCCCAAACTTCGTTTCTCTAAGCTTAAAAAATAGACTTATCTTGAGTTATAGTTTTTTTTGAAGTCTCACTTGTTCCAATCTTAAAAAGTAGGGTCATTTTTCAACTCCTAACAACAAACCTCAAAAGCTTAAAAACCTTACCCAAATTCTTCAAACCTTACTCATTAATCTGAGCCGTAATCTCCACGCTCCTCCTCCCTCCGGAATTTGCTCCGGCAAAAAAAAAAAAAAAGAGCTCCGACAATGTAATTGAACAATTTGAGCACTTGCCAAGAGACCCCTTGGTAGAAGTTTGCTGAGAACTTGGATAATGCCTAGAGAAAGCAATTTGCCCTGAGCGTTTAAGTTTTCCCAGGTAGCTAGCCAAAGAATCATGGCATATTTGTGAAAGGATATTTTGTGCAAGACAAACGAATTTGCGAAAGAACATCATTTTTCAAACAATTTTGTTAGTTAGCATAGTTTCCAAACTATTCAGGAAATTAACATCTCGAGTCTATTAGACTCAAGTTCACCGTAGAAACTCGAGTCCCTAAGAGACTCGAGTTCCATGAAAATTATCCTTGTGGGGACTCGAGTTCCCTAAACCCAAAGAGAAGCAACGAAACTTAAACAAACCCAAAGACTAGAGAAGAAAATGAAGGAACATCAACAAACCCAAAGACCCAGAGAAGAAAAGCCTTTGCCGCCGCCTGGGTTCAGTGACCTTCGCCGTCGGGGTTTGATCTTCGTGGTTCGTGGTTTCTGTGTGTATCTAAACTCTGTTGTTGGAGTTGAAGTTGAACTTGAAATGGGTTTGTTTGTTTTGTTGTGGGTCTTTGGGTTTGTTGATTTTGTTTCTCTATAGGTCTATCGAAGTTCAAGTGATTTTGTTTCTCTCTAGGTTGAAGTTGAGTTTCTCTCTGGGTTGAAGTTGAAATGGTGAATCATGCTTTAGGGAACTTAAGTCTATAAAACTCAAGTTCCACTCTGCCAGCAACTTGAGTCTGTAAAACTCGAGTTCCACTCTGCCAGCACATAAAACTCGAGTCTCTAATACTCGAGTTGCTACAATGAACTCAAGTTTAAAAGACTCGAGATATTAATTTCCTAAATGGTTTGGAAACGTTGCTAACTAACAAAATTGTTTAAAAAATGATGTTAATTTGCAAACTCCCTCCAAGTTTCTGCCAATCTTTTGGGTTAGGCCCCTGCTACAAATACATTCCCAACTCCCAAGCATCCTTGGTGGAGAACTTGCCATCAATGGAGACATTTAGAAGGAACCTTGTCTCGAACTAGAGGCCTACGTCCTAAGTTTCCCAAGCTTTCTCTAGGCCCAAGAACATTCACCAAAAATTATCACTTCCCATACTTTTCTACCATTTATGAGATAAATTTGATCCAACTAGACCATACCAAGCTACCATTGTCGGTGCCAAGGTATCATAGATGCTTAAAGCCTTTCCGCTTTCAGATTCCGACTTCATTCCATAAGTAGTACATGCTATTTTGATGTAGAGCCCACCCTCTTTAAAAATTTGAATCAATTGTGACAGGTAGGGCTATCCAAAAGACCTGGCAACCCGCTTAACCTGGCACACCCGCCCGTGACTGACCCGCCGCCACCCGATCTGACGACTCTAGTAGTCGGACACGGGTTCCGAACTCGATAACCCAACCCCACGTAGGTCGGTTGTTAGTTTTTCGTTTCAAAACTAGTGACACTCAACCCGAACCGAATCCTTTATCCTTTCCGATGAAGTATTACAAATTTCCAACCAGATCCGACAAGATCTCGCCATTATCCGACAAAATCTAAGCCTAACCTCAATGGATCCAGCTAGATTTCAACTAGATCTCAACTAATCCAGCCAAATTTCCGCTAGATCTCGCCCGATTTGGCCAAATTTCAACTCTGGTGATAAACCCAAGACCTACCTGAATCAACTCGAAATCAACAAGACCCAAAATTGAAAAATCCGACCAAATCTCTAGGTGGATTTCGGGTCAAATTTTCATCCACCCGGCTCATTTGGGTCAAGTCCGAGGTGGACACAAATCCGATCCGACCCGACCTGTGAACAGCCCTAGTGACATGGTGTTTTGTTTGTCAGAACTCAAAAAACTCTCAAGAACTCAAAAAACACTTTCAGTCGGAGGTGTGTTTTAATAAGGGTGGGTTTGGAGTAAAAAATTTACTGATTTTTCATTTTTTAATATAAATTAAGATCATAGTCATTTAAAAAGTGACACTCATTTTTTTTTTTTTTTTGGGAAACGATAAGTGACTCATTTTTAAAACTTTAAAGACTAATAGTGCTCATTTTAAACTTTAAGAACCAATAGCACTTAATATGTAAACTTAAGGGACCAATATTGTAATTTCGCCTTATTTTTAAACCAAAAAAAAAAAACACTTAGCGGGAATACTTTCTGTTTTTTTTTTTTTTTTTTTTTTGGGAATGAATATCATAATTTCAAACATAGTACAACAACAGAACCGCATGCTGTAAACTTGGGAATAACAATGAATACTACACCAGCCCATTTACAAAGACTGAAAGTACAAATAATGATCACGTTAAAAAAGTGCAACATGAAAAATAAGATTACTTCTTAACATTATGTAGCTGTAAACCAATATCGTCAATTATAAACAAACTACAAAGTAAAATTAAGTCCCTTTAAGCATGAGAAGACAATGTAATCACTATAATAACTGTGCAAAGTAATGTTGCTTCTCAATACTATGTAACCCTGCTAGAAAATCATGAATGACCTAATAAATTAGACATCCTATATACAGAAATATGAAGTTAGAACCTTTATAATGCTGCAACTAAGCCAGAGATCTACAATACAGGCGGGGCTCATGTCAGAGAGCCATGGCAAAGACTTACTCAAATGCCATAGACATAAAACTGTCATCTTCTACATCTTCCAATAGTGTATCGATATCAATCAGGTCCTCATCAGCAACAACTGTTTCTTCCGAACTATTCAAAACTAGATTATATGCCTGCAAAAATTGAAGTGCAAAGAATATCCAGTCAGTATTTACAAACCCTGCTGATGAGAAGAGATAATCTGGCAAACCCATCCAGTTTGATTCCAACTATATATATTCAACTCTAAAATAAAGTTTCAATACTTGTCTAATGTTACACAGCATCCTGTCAGGATCAAGAGGGTCACAAATACATCATTTTAGATATTTTCCCTCTTTTCATAGATGACTCCCCCCCCCCCCCCCCCCCCCCCCCTCGATAGCAAGAATCATTATAAGGGCAGGTATTACCACACATATCTTCAAACAATTTCTAATAAATAAAGTAGACCTAGAATATTATAATTTGATAGCATCCAAAAGTTTGTCCTAAAGCAGGCATGAGAGTTTGGCATTACATATTCACCCAAAATCAGAGAAGAATCTTAAAAATAATATAGAACAATTTTTTTTTTTTGGCAAATTACATAAAATTTTTGAATTCTAAATGCTTTACATCCACCATCAGATTGTATTTTTGGACCAGAACCATTTGCAAAAATGGAACTTCCTAGAATTTGCAAGCCATGCACAGAATAACATTCCATTGTCTAATAAAATTCCAATGACTTTATAGGCTTTTGAGATATATATATATAACAGGAATTTTATTGATTAAAAATTTTTAAAGAATACATAGGGAACAAATAATATAAACCAGCTACATCCCCAAAAGTTCCCCTGATAAGATGAAAAAAATAAATACATCTATGAAATCATACATCCTTGGTGGTCTATTCCCATCCAATAGAAAAAGGACCCAACAATGAGACTTTAGTCTCTCCACAGATATCTTTACCTTCAAAGGTCCTCCTATTCCTCTCCCTTCAAATATGCCACATCATCCAAAGATGAAACCACGTTCCAAAGTCTAATTCTAAAGTTTTGGAGTTATGTCGCCAATATAGAAGTAGATTCATCATTTTAGGCATGAACCATTTTATTCCAGAAACTACAAACACAAAATCCCATAACTCCATGGCCACAGGACAATGCAATACAGAACCTATTTTAGGCATGCTTCTTTTGCACATACAGAATCTATTCACAGCAACCATCCCCCATTCAATTAGATTATCCACGGTAAGAATTTCCACAACACCAAAACCACAGTCCATACCACCTTCATAGGGGCTTTCGCTCTCCAAATTACCTTCAAAGGCAAAGAGTTTGAAATAGACCCTCGCAGCTCCTCATTATCCAAACAGTAAAACAACTATTTAATCCAATTTCAACTACACCTTTCTCCCCAATTCCACACAGATTTGAACTAAGCGTACCAATAACAAAAAAGGGGAGAAAAAAAAATTGAGAACATCTACCCATCTAGATCATGACTACAAAAGTGGGATCCCAAACCCCACCATTATTGACCTCAATGTAATCAGACATCACATTAATGTTAGCATCTAGCTCAAAAAAGCTCAAGAAACAAAGATGCCATATCAGTATCAGTGCACCAAACATCATGATAGAAACTAACTCAACTTTCAACCCCATAAATCAAGAAAATGAATTCCACCATCCACTGAATGCTCCCAATCCATGTGATATGTGAACCAGATGCCAAGTCCAATTCTCGGTCACCTTCCCCATATTTTACTTCCACCAATCTTCTCCAAAAGTGATCACTATCCTGAATAAATCTCCATAATCCCTTCCACAGCACATCAGTTATGTACTCAAAACTTCTAATACCCAATCCTCCTTTGCATAGAGACGTGCAGGTAATACTCCACTCCCCTAAATGTATTTTTTTCTCCTCCCCCAAGCCACCCCAAAGAAACTCCCTCTACAACTACTTCACTCTATTGGCTAATTGACTAGCACAGTAAAGATAGGCACAAAGTAGATAGGTAGCTTTGTAAAAGCAGTCTTAATTAAAGTAATTCTACTCACATTTAGGAAGTCTAATTTCTTTCAACCCACCAATCTCTTCTCCATCCTCTCTAATTCTATAATTCGGTTCCAAACAAAACTAGCCTCAAAGAACAGTCCCTATAAAAAGCCAAATAAGTCATAGGTAAAGAACATACCTTACAATCCAAAAGTACCTTCTCAATCATCTTGCTAAGAATTTCCAAAGTTGTAACAGGTCTACTTGCCTTAATTCCTTTTATATATGGAAGATGTCCAAGGGATTCCCATTAATAAGAATCAAGAATCTAACACAAGACATACATGCTGATCCAAGTCCACTTCTCCCCAAATCCATATCTCTCTAGTACATGAAGAAGACTGTCCCCAATTAACATGTTCATTAGCCTTCTCAATCCAGTTTGCATATGACTCTCTATATCTTAGCATGAACTCTACTATCCAATCATTCATTTTCAGTTAACATAAAATCTAGAATTTGTATCCCTCCAACAAATGGATCATGTGAGTCAGATACGAACTTACCTACTACCCTCTTCAATCCAACACCTTGGACAATATTTTGTATAGGCAGGAATTTACTGGACAGAAATCTCATGTTTGTTGTACCCGATTTCTTGATAATGAGAGTGATGAATTAAGTATTGAGCTAGGAAGCACTTGCACGGATACAGGCACAAGTACGGTACGGCAACACCACAATTTTTGAAAAATTAAGACATAGGTACAGCAGGGATACATATATTAATTAATTTTATATATATAATTTCAAAGCTTACAAAATTTTAATTTTTATAACAAAAATATTGTTTTTTTTAATAATTGTTAAAAATTATTTTAAAAGCATATTAAAGCCTAGCCACTGTGTGTGTGCACGCGCGCGCTAGATAATTGAAAAATAATTGTAAAAGGGCAATGGATTTTAACTCATAAAAGACTAATTTGAAAAGAAGCTATTCACGTGGGTGGGTGGAGATAAATGCTTCACGTGTGTGTCAGTGTGTGGCAGAAAAAATAAAGAAAGCAACACAGACAAAACAAGGGAAATGGCAAAAGGGGAAAATTGCAAAAGAGAAATAGATCTGGCCTGAGCGATAAGAAGAAGAAGAAGAAGAGATTGCATTAGAGGAGAAAGAAAAGGGAGGAGATCACATGAGAGGAAGAAGAGGAGGGAGGAGATCGCGCAAGAAGAAGACAAGAGAGGAGATCGGCATGAGAGGTGCATTTTAGGTTTTCAGCTCTTTTCTTTCGCCCAAGCCGTCCCAACTGTGTCCCGCAGTGTCCATCATTTTTCAAAAAAAAAAAAAAAACAGCTGGGACATGCATGCAGCCGTTTCCAACGCGTGTCCTGTGTCCCTGCCATGTTGGACATGGGCACAGCAACCCAAATGTCGTGTCCTTGCTTTCCAAGTATTGAGGCCCCTCTCAAAGGTACAATCATATGAAATTCCTGAACCCTTCATCAATTCTTTGGTCTTCCTTTACCACAACGCATAAATCCATCAAGACCTAAAGCCTTAACCTAGTTCATACTTTTATAGCTATAAAGACTTCCTCTTCATTCTCCATCGATTTAAGTGTTCAAACTTTTATAGCTATAAAGACTTCCTCTCCATTCTCTATCCATTTAAGCGTTGCAAATTCAAAGTCATCTACATTTAGGCTGCATTCCACCTGCTCCTCATACAGTTTCTAATAGTATTATATTATCCCTTTCTTAACTTCATTATCCCCAATCAATTATGTGCCTCCACTTTTGACTTAATCCATGAGGAAGGAAAGTCTTCCTAGTTAAAAAAGTAATTGGTAAACCTCGTCAAAGAAATATAAATGTATTCCATGCATAAAATTCAATGTTGCTCACCCTCTTGCCCAACTTTGATTCACAAGACATAGTCAACAATATTATCGCCCCAGTCATTGCTATGAATCAATGTTATTAATTTTCAGCAATATTATAGTCCCAATCATTGCTATGAATCAATGTGAAAAATTCCATTCCAGTTAGTTAACTAATACAAATCACCTCCATTCCATCTCATTCTAAATTCCAGCCCATTCCAGTCCATTTCGCTGGTTTTGGTCCAGTCCACTAAATTCTGCCCAGAATATAAATTTTGGCCAGTTCGTAAACAAATCATATTTTTCCTAAACCCATGTTTTTCATTACTTTACTCACATATTACATTTTATTATTATTAACAATGTTTTTTTTGTTTAATTACATATGACATTTTTTTTCAATAAGAATATTTTTTATTTATTTATATATTTACTCATACATGACATATTATGTTATATAATGATGACATGAATGTTCATTATGTGAAGAAGACTTATACATGTATATAATGTTAGCGATAACCCTAAAACAGTAGGCATAATAGACTGGTATCGAAATATCTCATTCAAAATGAATTAACTGGAACGGCTACCTGAACAGAATTGACAACTTTGCTATGAATAACAACAAAAGGGGGCTTCAACATGAAATTCTGGGACTGCAAGATATATGAGATATTTCAAACATGAATGATACTCAAAAGATTATGACTTGAGAGAGGTCTGTAAAAGCCCCCTATAGAAAGCAGCTGATCATAGCGGTGGCCTTTACATGGTGATCCCCAACAATCAAACAAATAAGCAGCCAAGCATGAGAAATTAACTTCCATATGGGATAAACAAGCCCAACAACAATGAAAGTATTAGAACATTCAACCCAAAAGCTCAAGTTATTAGATGGAGAGACTCAAATAGTATCTTTACTTATATTAAGGCCCATAATCAACTAATGTGAGATTTTGCTCTTACCCCCTCTCACTTACAAGCCCAACAAATAGGCATAATTGACCCCACAGATGGATACAGATCTGAAATAACTGGGCCCAACTGACAAACAAATGCATAGAGGCCTGGCACTTGGAGTCCAAGCATAAAAAATTAAAAACTCTGATTAACCAACAGGCACAACAGCCTAAACTGTCAGGAAGAAGGCCAACAACGCATATCAAGTACACCATACACTAAATTCCGTTAACCATCAATGCCAAAAGCTTAAGCTATTTGAAAGCTAACCAACAACATATATTAAGAAGACCAAATAACAACACTCCACCTCCTGTGTAAGCCCACTTAATTCCAGCACATACCAACGCTCTTATACTGTGTTAGGGCACCAACCTAGAAGCTTAAAACTATTAGGTAAAGAGATCCAACTGGTATATAAAATATATTAAGGTTCACACCCAATCAATGTGACTCATTTAACTTCAAGCATATGACAAAAACGAGTGAGCTTCCATTGCCAAACCATATATGAATTATATCATTTTGGAAAACTAGCTTCTTCTGGAAAATAAATTTATTTAAGTGGATTCATTTTTCATTCTTAAATGAATAAGTAAAAACGTTGATATAAATATATATACCTTGGTTTCTTGAAAACCTTCAACAGCAGTTCGCAGCCTACTGTATTGAGCCCGAGCCTCAGGATACTGAACCATAGACTTCACCCTAGTGAGTGCTTTTTTCAGCCTTTCCTCTGTCTGTTTCCTACCATCCTTAAGAAAATCATAATCATCCTCTTTTGATGGAACATCTTGAGGTTTGGGGTCCTCAGTTCGTGCATCTGATCGGAATCCCCGCAAACCAATTCCCTTGCGTCTCCAGCGTAATATAACCTTCTCCAGAATCCCTACAGACCAGATGATTGTTCTATATTTCTTCCTCACCTGGTGTCCCCTCACATGGGCCTTCACATCATAAAATTAAGAAATCAGTACCAATCCATAATTGATGGCTTACAGGTATATATGGAAGAAGTACACCAGACGGCATAAAAGTATATTCCAAATGCTTCTGACCACGTCTGAATTCACATTTTAACATCTTTTGTTTTACCAGGTAAGTTGCATTTTAGCATCATACAATGTTAAACAAGGGATAAAAATATCTTCTTTTGGGGCTTGAGCATTTTATAATTGACGTTTTTGAGATCCTCATATGATGGAGAACTGCTTTTGGGAATGCCCCTTGTTTTACTACATTCATAGATTTTCTAGATTTGTTAAATGTCAGATTGTAATTTTGTAAGTGAACCTTACATCTTGATTTTCTCCTATGTTAATAAAATCTAACTACTTAGGAAAACCTAAAAATAAGTCATTTTTATAGTCTAATGGGAAACATGATAATATATACATCCAAAGATGGACACGACGTTAATTCCAAAACATGTTCATAGATTGAAAAGAAGCTAACAACTGATTCCATGATTTGCAAAATTTAATTGTGTGCAGCAAATCTGATTACACCCTTTGATTTTCTTAAATAGTGGCACCAATTATAATATTGAAATGCCTCTTTGATACCCAAAAAAGCCCACAAATTATCTCATTTATAAAAGACCTCTACTTATTTTTCTAAGCACTCTGGCCTCAGGGATTACTATGTATAACTTCAATATTTTGAAAGGGGAGGGGGGGACCCAATGATGACAATAGCAAGATCCCTTGGAACTCAACAAAGGGAAAGGGTAGCATTTCGAACCTGGATTTTAACAATTCTTTGACGGATTATTAAGAATTCTTTTCTTTTCTTCCAACCACGAAACTTCTTCTGTATTTGTGTTGCAGCAGCATGGACTACCCCATCATTTTGTTTAGCCTTGCGTGTCTTAGCAGCTACAACTGAAAGAGCATGTTCATCAGACAATCTAACTATATCATCATCATACTCAGTGATCCGTCTCCTCTCCAATGAATGCATCCTGAACATTAGATGTATACGATCTGCAGCTAGTGTGGCATTAGAGACAGCAGTAAGTGAATCCCTGAGCGACAGTGCATCTGGTATGTCACCATAATTCGCAGGTGTTACGGTCTGTTCTGAAACTTTTTGTCCAGAAACTTCTGTTCTAACTTCATTTGGATCATTCATTTCTAGGGATTTGAGGTAGCTAGTCAAAAGATGTTCTGCAAGAAAACCAGAGATTCCTTTGTGTCCATTTACACCTGCCAGGTCTGCAGGTGTTCTACCCAAAGGAAATTCTGGAGATGGATCTGTCAATGCTCCAGGAGAAGCACCCAGAGAGACTAGGAACCCGACTGTCTGCTCTCTGAATTTAACAAGGATTCAAACATGACACAACAGGTGAAATATTAGTTGTTCTGAACCTGATACAGACCGCACAGCACACAATACAAATTGCAATTCAGTCCTAGCCAAGTAACTAATGCAATTACTTTGGATGTTTTGAAAAGATTTTATTATAGTTTTAAGCAGTTTATCTGCATATGAACAAAGGAAAGCAATGTACAGACTTAGAGCTTGAAGGATTATATATAAGAGTGAATTTAAGGCTTTTGTAACCATATGGTATGCAGGCATTCTAGTCTATGTATGTGATTCCACAAAGAGAGAGCAACGAGAGGGATGTCTTCATTTGACTTTCTGCGGGGACAACAAGCCTATTAAAAACTTCTTTTCTAATGCTGACTATATGGGGAAAGACTTTGAAAATAGCATTACCTAAGTCCAAATGGGTCAGGGTGGGTAGGCTAGGCACTAAGCCAAAAGTACATAGGTTTATTTTAGAAACATAGAATGCAACCACATCCATAGAATTTAGTAAAATAAATAAGTAAGAAATCAAAGTCATAGTTCTTGCCTGCCACAGTATGCAGCCCAGTGAAGGGCAGTCCAACCATTTATGTCCCGGAAATTGATACTAACTCCTGATGTTACAATTGGTTTTATGGCCCAATCATAACCTAGGGCAGCTGCTAAATGTAGCACACCTTGCCCCTCATCATCTAATACACTTGGACCTCTGCCATCTTCAGATACTTTATGGAGTAGCCATGAGTACAACTTTTCTTTCATCAGAATTTTAAGGAGATGCTCCTTCACTTCATATTGAGATGGATCATTCTGTGAGATTGACTCTGCCATCTGGTAATACTCCTCTTCCTCCTTTAATGAAATAACCTTACTGATTAATTCTCGTTTCTCTGGAACACCTTCAACAAAATGACTTGGAGGGCTGACAGATATAAGAGACAGTAACCTCTCAAGTCGCATATGAAGAAGCATTTCAGTTGTAGCACCACCATAGATAACGGCAATGTCTATGTCTTTAATAGAGCCAACTCTATAGTCAAATTCTCGTACTTCACTGCAAGCTAACCTGTTGGAACATGTTACATAAAAAGGGACACGCCCAACACTGTGAGGTGGAGCATGGCAACAAAGAACCCCAATAGCTAAAACTTCTGCAGGAACCTCCACTTCCCCAAACATACATGACCAGTTACATTTTGCTATCTCAGGTAGACTCTTCAAAAATTTTCCAATAATCAGAACCTGTTTCATATTGAAGAAAGTAAACAGTCACACAGCCACTCATCAAATCTCAATAGAGATGGCAACATTATGTGGGATTTCAGAACATTTCAGAACCAGTAAAAAATGAAAAACTTATACAATTTATTGAAATATTTTGTGAAGTTAGGAAGCAAAGTACTTGACTTAAGTTGGAAACATTCAATAATGCTTCTTAATGTTATGCAAAATTTGTTTGCATGGAAAAAGCAGCTCATATCTGTAGTTAAAGCAAAGAAGATTTCCCATTACGATATTATAGGAATATAACAATTCGTGAGTAATGCACAATGGCACATATACATGAAACTACAGATTTGCACAGTATGAAATTAATCAATGCACCTTAATAAAAATGTAGTACTATTTATTAATTAGTAAAGAAAGGACAAAACATGGTTGTGTGTACATCTCTGGAGCAATTAAAATCTCACTATTCAGAAGGTTCGTTAAGTTACATGCAGTGCAAACAACTTTTTCTTTTTTCTTTTTTTCTTTTTTTTTGCAGGGATACTATAGTCAACATATGTTCATACCTCATTCTCTGAGTCTGTGTATGCCCACTTCGGTGAAAAATCTATAATACTGAAAAACTGGTCCTGAGAGATAGAGGGGCTCAATGAGGAATCATCAACTACATTTCCACATTCGACAGTGCTCCAGGATATACCAGATGAGGTCTGCATGTGAAAATCATCTACATCTCCAAGTTCTTTTGAAGCCCACCGAGAAAAGCTGTCAACTTTCTTCAAGCCCTGTTCACCATCGATTAAATGCTTTTTCAGAGTCGAAGCATAGTTAATATTTCCTTCTGCAGGCATATCCATTTTGGAAATTGATTTAATTGAACTCTGAGATTCTGTATTTGTAAGCTCTATTTGATACTTGTTCTGCACAGGCTGCTCATTTTGCTGAACAGGATGGGTAGAAAGCAGCTCAGTACCATTTCTCATAATTGTATCATGAGCTTTAGGGTCAACTAATGTTGTGCCCGGATCATATGCCAATTCCAAATGTGATGACTGGTCAGTAGGCCATATGGGTAAGTTTACTGAATTGTCTCCAAGAGGAATCTGGAATGCAAACATAATAAAATGAGCTTACAAACAATTTTAAGAGATCAGTAAACATTCACACCCCTCCCACCCCCAAAAATGAAACAAAAAACCAAAACGATGATTAAGCTATTAAGCACATCACCAAGATACCTATACTAAAAGTGTATATTAGCAGTCATTAAAACCAGTGGTATAGGTGGGTAACAGTAGCGGCTCCTGGACATAGTTATCAATAACTAGACTGAACCAACAGTCTTACTGAATACTAATTAAACTGTGATCTGATTAGGATTCAGTTCAGTATCTTCAATACACTGGCCAAGCTTAAAAACCAGTCAACCCTTAGATTTGAGAGGAAAGAAGAAAAAAAAAATCCAGATATTCAAACTAAGCAGCCCGGACAAGATGTGCAGATGTCACTGCACATGCTAGTCATTCAAGATACAAAAATCCACTAGCATTTTTTAGCCGACCACTATTGTATAAACTTCTTGTAGTATTTTAAAATTAGCAGTTCTTAGAACTGCGTGTTTGTTAAAATCAAAGGTTCTTAAACCTATGTTCGATAAAATTTACCATTTGAGCTTTCTTTTTCGTTAATAATTTTTTTTTTCATTAATTTGATGATCTAATACAATTTTTTTTCCTTCACTCTTTTTAAAAACACATTTTAAAGGAAAAATTTCCCAGTTAAGTCCTAAAGAAATGACACAGATCCATCATGACCTGAATAACCACCTCCATAAAGGCACAGATCCCTCTTGCTCATCAAATTCTTCTTCATCATTTCCATCATTAGGAGGACAATTTTTCTCCTCAACACGTCCATTTCCTATTAAAAAACAGGCTCGAACCAGTAGAAAGATTGTGAAATTCGAGCAGCCAATTGGGTAAGACTTGAAGCTCACAACCATTGGAGGTTAAACAAGATCAATAAAATGAGTTGAGTTATAGTAACATGCAATATTAGGGTTAGGAGAGAAGAAAGGAGAAAGAGAAAGATTGATTATAGACTAGGATTAGAGCTTCATCAATCAGTCTCAATAGAGACCGACGACTTAGATAACGTGGTCCCACAAGTTTGGTGACTCTGCAATCTTGAGGTCAGTGCAGATGTCATTAACAGATGCAGAACCACACCTCTGTCACCAGATGACAACCTCCAGATTGTTTTAACGCATTCTAAGGACTGGGTCAAGATTTGGAATGATGCTCTAATTTCAAAGTGAGTTGTAAAAATATGAAATATCAAGGTAAGGAGAGAAGAGAGGAGAAGTGAAGACTGGAGAGAGAGAGAGAGAGAGAGATTAGAAAAGAAAAAGGTTCAGGGCTTCATCAACCAGTCCCTCACCTTAGCACATATTTATATTAGAGTGATATTGCAAGATTACAAGAATTCCCTTACACTAGTATAATATAACAAGTGTAAACAAATTAAATGTTACATATGAAGATTTGAATACATAAAACCAAAAATTCAAAGCTGTGTGATAAAATGTTCAAAATGAAATTAAAAAACTAAAGAAACAACTAGAAAAGGCTTAAAAGTAAATTTGACAACCACAAGAGTGTGCAGGCAAAATTTCAAACAATCAAAAAATAATTAAAAAAAAAAACCATTACTCAATGACTAATGAAAGTAGTTCGAAGAGGAAACATCTATGGCCACCTGCTTGCACTTGACAGCCTAAGACTTTTACCATTGCACCAGAGAATGGCCCAAAGTCATATGCCAAACATCTCGTAGGTGAAATAAGTCAATAACTAGAATCTTACCTGGTTTAAACTTTGATAATGAAGGAATACCAGTAAACAGAATAGTCTTCTTCAAGTCCTTCATGTATTTATTATTTAGTTGAAAATTGGTCCATAAACATGAGATAAAAGTTTTTTTTTTTTTTTTTTGGATAAATAATAAGTTTCATTGATATCAAAAAAGGATACCCCAGTACACAGGTAGTGTACAGGGATCAACAAATCAAGTACAAAAATTACAAGAATCAAGAAAAACAAGAGTAGAAGGGAATGATTGGTTTCGCAAAGTAGACAATCAATCCAATCAAGTTCTAAAAGAAAATAACTTGAGGTCTAGTATGGATCTCTCGCTATCTTCAAAACACCTATTGTTTCTTTCCCTCCAAAGTCACCACATTAAACAATGGGGAACAATTATCCATATATGACCATTTTGATGATGACCAAACCAACCTTGCCAGCAAGCAAGCCCCACAACTGAATTTGGCATAACCCAACTTACTCCAAATAAACCCAAAATCATAGACCACAAATCCATTGCAATTGGACAATGAAGAAAAAGATGGTCAACCGATTCACCATTACACTTGCACATATAACACCAATCCAATATCCAAACCTTCCTTTTTCGTAAATTGTCAATTATCAAACATTTCCCCAAAGCAACAATCCAGACAAAGAAAGCCACTCAAGAAGGGATCTTCTGCTTATGAATTCTTTTCCAAGGAAAACAAAAATCATTGGAGCCCACTAGAAGATTGTAAAAATCATTAACCAGAAACCCCTTATTTCTATCTTGTTTCCAACTCATTTTATGCTCCCTAAACCCCCTTACAAAAGAGCTATTTATCATATCCGTGAAGCTCATCACAGCCTCCAATTCCCGATCTGGAACACCCCTAAAGAAACTTACATCCCAATAAAAGACGCCATTAGTGAACTTCATAAGCTCAGCCTTGCCTCCTTATCTAGGCAAATTCTAAATAGTTCAGGATAGCTAACAGCATGAGGTGTATCCCCACACCATCAGTCTTGCCAAAACTTCACCCTCAACCCATCACCAATATCATACAGTATATAAAGAGATAAGGAACTCCTTTTAGTTAGACTACTAAGAATATATCTGTACACATACAACTAAAACATTATTTTGCTTTACCCTAGCCAAAAGAATAGTAATAAAATAGTTATAGGCAAAAACACCAAAAAAATCAAAGAAAACAACCATACCTTCCTTTCTACTCTTCTTTTTTGGAACTTTAAAACTTCTTTATAACTTCTATCTAATTCCCATGTTAGACACTTTCTTTTTTGGGCAGGAAAATAGAATAGTAATCTTTTGGGCAAGAAAAAACTGTCAAAAATCAACCTTTTCTTATGTTGAGTGAGAGATAGATGTAGACATGCTAATAGTACAGATAGAGGACTGCAAGATCATTACCTGCCAATTTGATTGGATTGGCACAAAATTTTGAAACTCCTCTTTGACAACACTCCCACTTGCTAAAAGCCCACCTAAAGTCATATTTTCTTCCTCAAGGACAACTCCAATAGAGGCAGGTTGGGAGGAAGATGATGATACGTTAGAAGGTACAGCAGAATGGAATCCTCTTGTAGAATGTTCCAGGACCTCTTCCCAGGATGCCAAATCAATTGTTTTTGGAGAAGTAATATCATCATTTTCTCTAGATCTATCTGTCCAAACATGTGAGATATAATTTGTTGATGACAGACCATGATCATCTGGTAAGATTATCAAGCATACAATCAGTTATCTTTGCCAAGTTGTTCAAAATCCCATTATTAAGAAAGGAGGATGGGGAAAAAGACATAAAAAACATGGTTACCTGCAGAGGGATGCAGAAAATATGAATTCAACACACCAGCATCTGTCCTGTCTCTCAGAGGACCATTCTCCGTTGGCTGTGACTCGAGAAATGAGCGAGATGTCGAGCTTGCTTGGAAAACATCCTCTGCATCAAGTCTCATATAAATTATAACAGAAGTTCACATGCAAGGTTAAAAGGTAAAGAAATTTTAAGTATCAGTCAAGATCAGGGCAAACGGATGAGCAAACGATGAAGCCTAGTAACAAAATCAGAGGCAGAAATTACCAGAATCACCATCTTCATGTAACGATGTCAGAGAACTGGCTGGGCTTGGGGAATCTGTACTTCCACAAGGCACTCTATTATGATTTGGGGAAAAGCTAGAACTCGGGGGGCTATCCTTCTGGAAAGTTGAAGTAACCTCATCACTCTCTTTAATGCCTCCAATATTTGTCCTGCTACCCTGATGGAAAGATAAGTCCAAAGAAAAAATTGTAAGTAAAAAAATATATATATTATATTGTAAGAATAAATCGTAAGTAAAAAAAAAATATATTATATTGTACTATGTCCACTACACTTCAAATTTAATATTTTGTTCAGGGGGAAAAAATACTAAACATAGAGGAATCATATTTTCAAATTTGGGAAAAGATCTGACCACTACTTTTAGATCAGTAACTAAGGCTTAGGATTTAACTGATTGGATTATTCTGTGTTTACAAGTGGTTCCTTTGTAAAGAGCGAAGATCCTCATTCAAAGAGGGACAGTTGGTCATTGAAGTTTGCTAAGTCTAAAACTCCAGCATGTTGAATGCACACAAGCCCCGTTACCCAGAAGGTGAATAGTTAGCAGGGAAAGGGCCTGAACAAGCTTTTTGCCCTACAACTGTAGGGTTATTCCATTGACATGACTCTCAAAATAAAATTGGATTGCTCCCAGATCTGTTCTGTCATCCTACCCAATAAATCATATGATTCATTTCCCACAGAATCTTATGCATCCACAGATTTGGTTAATCACAGATACAAATCCCTACCATACTGAAAGGACTAGAATTATTGGTATCAAGACAATAGCAATTCATACAAGCTACATCTTATAATCAATAGTCTAACCTAATCGGTATCAAGATTTTTTATTTTATTCGAAACATCATAGAGCATACTGTACAACAAATCTGAGTGATGTTCTCCTACGTCATAAAAAATATGATGTTTTATTCATACAAACCCTGTTTTATTCCCTTCTTTGGCGCCAAAAATTAATGATGTTAAAAAAAATTACATGATCCAGCCAAAATAATCCACTGAAAATCAGTGGATCTGAGCTCAAGTTGCATAACCGCTACATTGAGAGTGGTAGCACCCTAACCTAAGCAGTTTAGGTAACCTAGGTTTCAAGCCCTTCAAAAAACCTAATATGAGAAGTTAAGAACAGTGATAGCAATGACAATAAAAGCAACAAAAGAAGCAATAACAATGAAGAAGTAGATTACCTTAACTTCCAAGTAGTGGACAAAAACTATGTGCATCAAATCCCTGCAAGAATCAACCAGCTCAGAAAAACCAAAGACAAAAAAACCACCAGAATTTTTGAAAAAAAAAATAGAACATAATGTCTAATTTCTAGCAACTTGAAGCTCTGAAACAAAACTCAAGCAAAACCATACAAACAATGTAGTGATTAAATATAAAAATTTCAAACATACAACAAATTCTATTTAATAATTTGTGTCAACATGCAGAACAAAGATAATGTTGAAAGGAGAAATTGGGAGATCAGATGTGAGAAAGGAGAAAATAATGTGGAAAATGATAAAATGAGAGAGGAAAATACAAAAAAGCAGCAAGTGCAATACAAGATAAAGTATAACATATATATATATATCCTTAAGCATATCCATATTCATGCTTTCCAACAATCTTCAAAATGATCCTCAAATTACCACAAGCTACAAGTATATATAAGAACGTTAATACAATTAATAACACCTAACTCCTCTCTAACAACCACCCACCCTTTCGTTTTTGGTTGAGGCCTTTTCAGAAGCCTGCTGTGAGGCCCACAACACACAAGGCCTAAGAGTATGCAACTAATCTCTCAATCTTTGTTAGTAAGAAAAGGTACCAAGGTGAGGAAGCATTCTTGTGCAGGTAAAGGCTCTAAAAGGAGAAGACAAGCTCTAATAACATGGATAGTAGCAGAGATACAGATAAAAGTCAATCAACAAAGTCCATAGGAATAAACCACACACTAACATCCTCAAAGCTGACCATAATACATTGTTAGCAAGTTTTGCCTTAATGACGAAATATGCATTTTCTTTTGGAGGATCCTGTCCAATGTTCAAGTTTTTAACTACTCTCAAAGGTATCCAAAGAGGCAAGGACAAGACCTCAAAAGACGACCTAGAAAGAAAGTGAAATATAAATTAGTTATTACTTACTGTTCAAGCATCCAATAACTGCGCCTTTGAAAGTTTTCATTCTCTTCTCCATGGGCATAATAGCAATGTAGCACATCAACGCTCCCAACCTAAAATTGCTTGAAGTATGTTATCCATCAGAACCTAAATAACCTCTAAAAGAGTCGTATGAACAATCCTTTCATCAAAAGAACCTCCACACAATAAATATGAGTTAAATAACATATGCATACTAAAATGATTAAATAACTAATCAGCCATGTCATAGTCATTTAGGCATTTGTGTGAGCTACATAGGATCAATCACAAGAACATGAACTACACATCAGTAATTGACCTTTTTTGCAAGCTTACCTTTAGCTTCTCATGAGCCTCCTTCACAGTCTTTCCATCTTTTTTCTTCCTCCAATTATGTCCATCCTTTCTAAAGTATCTTAAAACCTTCCTATCAAAAAGAAAAAGAGAACCACCTGCATAGTTGAAAACTATCACGATATGACTTTTTAAAAATATCTACTTAAATTGAAGCAATAGATGATAAATTGTCCTTTTAATTGAAGACAAAGTTATAGCCTAGCCAACTAAAAAACGAAATAATAATTCATCCTTTTTTTGAGTAATAAAACTTTTATTAAAAATCAAAAAGCAGACCATTGTACACAGGATGTGTACACAGATTACAAAAAAAACCAAGCACCAAAAGAACAAAAGTCAAGCATCTCAAACGTGTGATCAAAGGAAAATAGAGAGGCATTCATCCACTCAAATAAAGATTTGAGAAGAAAAAAAATTAAGATCAGGCATTGATTTCTCCCGTCCCTCAAAAGTCCGTGCATTCCTCTCATACCAAAGGCACCACATGAGACAACAAGGGATCATACTCTAGATCGCATGACTTTTGGGTCCACCCAACCTTCAGTTCCAGCTATTGAGGAGATCTTCAACACCCGCTGGCATAACACACATGACCCCAAATAATGTGAAAATCATGATCCACATCTCATAAGCAATAGGGCAGGGAATATGTAAATGATTTACAGTTTCTCCCGCTGACTTGCACATACAGCACCAATCAATAATTAGGATCCTCCATTTCCATAAATTATCAATAGTCAGAATTTTCCCTATGGCCGCTGTCCAAAGGACTGTTGGATTCCACACACTTTTCCAAGGAAAAGATAATCAATTGGAAGAATGAAGTAATCAAAAATAAGATTTTACTTCAAACGTACTCCTAGGAGAGGGATTCCAACACATAACATCCATGCCACTCTGATTGATCACACAAATAAATAAGATCCACGAAATTGGCCACTGATTCTAGCTCCCAATCATTAACTGTATGAGCAAACCTGATATCCCAATGGCATGTCTCCCCTTCTAAAATCAAGCAATCCACCACCAAAGCCTCCATATCACTTGCTATTCTAAATAATTCATGAAACCTCTCCAGAAGTAACATCATGGATCTTGCCAAAATTCTATTCTAGTTCCATCACCCTCCTTGAAACTAATGAAATGTGCAAACTGATCCCATCCTTCCCTTACATTCTTCCAAAGACTAACCCTATACGTTCCTCTAAACTGATTAGATCACCAGTCACCCCACATACTACCATATTTACTATGTACCACCCTCCGCCGTAAAGCCTCCCTATCATGAGCATAGCGCCAGAGCCACTTCCCCAATAATGCTTTATTAAACACTGCCAATTTCTAACACCCAAACTGCCTCTCTGAATTGGGTCACAAACCTGTCTCCAATTAACCAAATGAAATTTAAATTCTTCTCCAATATCTCCCCACAAAAGTCTCTTTGCAGCTTTTCTATGTTATAAGCAACACTCTTAGGAGGGAATAAAGACAAATAATAAATCATCCTATGGTCAGAGCTTTCTCATGACACTCTAAATTCTGTGTTCAAGGTGAAACAAAAAAAGATTTAGACACTGAACATTTGGAATTAAAAACAAACCTTTTAGAGCAAGAAACAGATTCCCAACACTAATATTTGGTAACACAATGAATGATAATATTTCCAATGCCCAGACATTTACTCCATATAACTTTAACATACTTTTGAAATAATCCAAGATTTATTTTTATCTTAAAAACAATAATATGCTCAATGCCCAAACATATACTCCGTATAACTTGGACATACTTTTGAAACAATCCAAGAATATTTTTATCCAATAATAAGGAACATCTGAGTATCTTGCCAAAATTAAGAATATGAGTTTCCATACAAATGGATCGCTAGAGATAAAGCAATGGATTAGCATGAAAAATAGAAGCAATCACACCTAAATTCCCGTAACTATTCCTCCCTATGTCAGACACAAGTTTCTGGGGCCAGGGCAACTACCAATTCCTGGACAGCATATGACACTAGCTAGAATCTAATGTTAGATGACGAGACAGGGCTTCAAACCCATTCAGAACAAGAAGTAATTCATCATCCCATGAACCAAGAAGATAAGAACCAGCAATACACTGTATTTACGTATCTAGAGCATAATAGTATGTCTGAGGATTAGCTTGGACATCACAAGTAATTGTATGAGCATAAGTCATGACCATGTGAACAGGCATGCTTGTATTTCACTTAAAATTTTTCAACATAAACTTCTACCGACAGTAAAACCAAATTACTAATCCACTACCAATAAAACTTACAAGCACACAGAAAGTCATAGAAATCATGATGAAATACTCAATGTAAATTCATTTAATCTAGACAAAATACACTGCACATGGAATCATGATGCCAAACAAATCTTAATTTTATTTCCATTTTTTTGTAAGAAATACAAGAATCATACTTATGGGCCTGTACGGAGGCTCTGATGCAATTTGAAATTTCTGATAATTACGAAGAATTTCACAAATTTCTGCAGGTCTCAACCATCGATTTTGGGCTTCTGTCAGTATATGTTTAATATCTGCATATAAAATAACAGACAGACTGTGAATTAAAAATGTGTATTCCCAAAGTAATATTTAGATGTGAACTGTCAAACATAGTAACTGAAAGAAAGTGCCTAGAAGAACATCTATTATAAGTGTGAGAAAATTATTTCAAAACTTGAGGAATTGTGTGTTTCAAAGCTAGAGAGTACAAAAGAGAGAGTGAACAAGGAAGAAAATCAGAGACAGAGACCTCCAAATCTCACCCACACAAATAGTTGAATAATGTACAGACTGACTTGATGATTAAAATTAGGCATTCCCACACAACAACAACAAAAAACCCAAACTCAAGCCAATATGATGCACTGTAGACGTATTGGACACCAAAAATATAATCTGATATATATCAGAGACTGATATACTATCTTAGAATCTGATCCATATCAGATTGTTTTTCCTGTTATACGTTTGGACATTTGGATATTTCAGGGTTAGAACCTTGACATCATGATTCACCAGACAGAGTCATGACACGAGACAGACACCAGTGGCACTAAAAAAATGTCCTTATGTGTAACAGGAAAAACAACATAATTGCAAAGAATTGGGGAAGAGGTTGAACAGAGGAAGAAGACTAAACAATGTTTAGTCCTATTATTAACTTATTCTAGCAATTCAGCCTGAGGATAAGTCCAAATCGGATACTGCTACTTAGAAAAAGAAAATTAGTTGGTGATTGTCCTTCAGAACAGCATATAATATTAAAGCTCGAGAGCATCTGAAAGTTAAATTGCTAGGATATTCTATTCCAGTGGCTTACACTCCATCACTGAATAAGCCCTAATAGCTATGCAACTAATAACATGATTGTGTGTTTTGTTCCTACAAGTCACAATGCTTTAAAAACTACTCCTTTGCAGAAAGAGGAAGCTCTTTACTTGGAGTATAGTGATTGATACTCTTGAAAGTTATTCATGAGATTTTTCCTGTTAGAAGGATTTGTTTGGAATGCTACTGTTCTACTATGTATCATGTAGACCATTTGAAGGGAGAGGAACAAAGAGGATTTTTTTTTCCTGGTCAACCGAAAATGATTTTGATTTGACCAAGCCTAAAAATAAGGATAACATTTTCCAAAAAATGTTTTACGTCAAAATAAACAGACCTTAATGGTATTAAACATTCCACAGTGCAACTAAGTCTTACTTTTGAGATCAGTGTATGTGTGGATGCTTGCTTGTGGCTAAATCTAGTTTTTTTTTTTTTTTTCGATAAGTAATAAATACTTATTGATATAAAAAAAGAGACACCCAGGTATACAGGGAGTAACATGGGTTTCTCCCCTTTGATAACCAGTCCAATATGGTTCTAAAAAAGAATAACTTGAGATAAGGCAGAGAGCTCTCCCTGTCTTCAAAGCACCTACTATTTCTTTCCTTCCAAATACACATCAAATAATGAGGAACAACGATCCCATATATATCCATTCCGATGGCGACTAAACCAACCTTGCCAGCCAAGGGAAAAAATTACCACTATGGCCAGCTAGCTAGAAGATGGTAATACGCACTGACCACAATCTAGTTTTCTTCTCTTTTAGATTTAATAGATTGGTTGAATTTTTTGCATGCATTCTTCCCTCAATCTAATAAAAAAATTTATTTCTTACCCATTTAAAAAAAAAATTTATGGCTAGCTCTGCAATTCTTTTCTCACTAGCTCAAGAGTCAAGATTCAAATTTAGTGAAGTTCCCACTTTTTCTCGTGCCACCTCCAAGTTAACTAAAATTACAATAATTCTTAATCTCATTCTTCCAAAGTGATATCATGAATGGTTTAATCAAAAGCAGAATTAGCTATATTGTTGAAAAACCCAAAAAGGGGGAAAAAAAATACACAACAACAACAACAACAATAAGAAAAAGCAATAACAAGATCCAAAGTAATCTTTTTTATCCTTAATTTTTCAATTACTAAAAAAAAAAAAAAAACTTATTCACACAAGCTGACCAGCATGCATGTTGTAATCCATAAATTTGTTACAGTAAACCACTCAGATACAAATTAATCCCCATTTTTCAGATTAATCTTTGAGAAGTAAATGCAACTCAAATAAATACCGTTAACCATTAAACTAATAATACTAAGCTTAGTTAAAGCCCAAAAAAAAAAAATTCTTCAAAACCCTAAACCTAAACGAAAATGCTAAATCTAAAAGGTACTCAAAGAAAAAAAAAACCTAAACTCATTGAAATGAGAAAATACTGAAGGGGATCCAATGAATAAAATCAGCCATAAATAAAAAGAGAGGTGAGAAATCAAACCTAGT
The DNA here is from genome assembly GCA_030445155.1 of Quercus variabilis. Lineage (NCBI taxonomy): Eukaryota > Viridiplantae > Streptophyta > Magnoliopsida > Fagales > Fagaceae > Quercus > Quercus variabilis. The sequence continues at coordinate 20,665,829 of CP129455.1, read as the reverse complement.
CGAGGAGGCAGACCGTACGATCCACGCTCCGCCATGGATTGGGGAACACTCAGAGAGAGAGAGAGAGAGAGAGAGAGAGAGTCTTGATGGAAACGAAAGACTTCTAATGATACTGTGAGAGGGAGAGAGAGGGATCTTTTTGTTTCAGTTTTTCTTTCAGAGTCAGCGTGCGTTTCAAATGACGTGACGAAGTATAAGTATAAAGAATCCTTGAATGCAAGATTTCCTTTTGTATTTTAATTTTGAATGCTTATCATGTGAATGATGATTATGGAATATAAGTCATCACCTATATTTTGCGTGTCCCACTTAATACGTTTATTTAATCATGAATTCATGATATAATATATATATATATATATATATATAAATATATAAATAAATTTAGGGTTAGTTTAGAATCTGTTTATTTTGATGAAACTAAAAATTTTTTATTAAAAATACTGTAAATAAAGATAAAAGTTAACTAAAATAATATAGTAAAACCTATGAATTATATCAAAAAGTGTTGTGAAACTTATAAATAGTAATAAAATTAAGTTAAAAAGTAAAATAAATTGGCAAAAATAATTTTTGTCAAACATACACTTAATTATTTTATAAAAATTTGTAGTAGTTTAACAACATATTTTCAGTTTTTAAACAATATAGTACGCATTTTTACACACTTTTTCATCTACATATATTTCTAAAAAATACAAACAACGTTACTATAACAGTATTACCAAACGGCCCTTTACGTGTGATAAGTTTTTACAATTAACTAAGTATAAAATGAAATATTTTAGGACAAATAATATTTATTTATGATGATATTCCTTTAAAGGTATTCGGATAATGAGCTCAATAAAATTGACGGACACGCAATAAATTCGGACTTTAAATTCCATCCTCCACATTATTCTCATAGGAATTTACGTAGAATCTTAAATTTATAAATTTATAAAAAAAAATTTTAAAAAAATCTACGATTATGGATATGTTTAGTAAAGTAGTTTAAAAATTGTTATTTGTAGTTTTTTAAAATATGTGTGAGTGAAAAAATGTGTTAAAATATGTGAAATGCTGTTTAAAAACACAAACCAAACGGGCCTATGATTTTGGGATGAATGTTTTTGTAGGTGGCGGTGGTTTTGATAATAAAAGTGGAATATTTTTTTGATTCCGCTAATGAAAGACAGCGCAGCAGTTTGGGATTAGAAAGTCAAAAATGACGTTTAAGTTGGGCGAGTGATGTTTAGACGTGTGGCAAATTTAAGGAAAGTTCAGGGAAAGTGGTTTCCTTATCCTTCCCCGGTTGTTGTCGCTACTTTTTTTCTGCCCTTTCCACTTCGCTTCTTGCTAGATCTCCGGGTCAAGTCTACAAACCTAAAAAGCTTCACATCTCTTAACTACAACATCTCCACCGTTTCCTCGAACCCACACGGCACCACCCTTACGCGGTGTTTTTTTTTTTTTTTTTTTTTTAATTCGATAATAGGGTGTTAGAAGAATATAAATTTTCTGTCTCATTTATGCTGTACAAATTATGATATACTGTGTGTTTTTATTTTATTTTTTTCATTTCAAAATTTGGGTTATTTTATAAGTCAGCTAAATTTATAACAAATTGTGATTTATGGAGTATAAATATAACACAAAAAATATGAAAGAATATTTGTATTCATATAAAAGGATTTGAATTATGAATGTTTCTAAATGTTTTATTAGAAATACTCAAATATCATGAAATTTGTTAGTCGTTTTGGTTTAAGTAAAGAGAATTTTGATGAAAAATGGGAGTTTTTTTTCTTATTTGGTACCATGAAAATGAGAAATGATAAATAAAAAATAAATGGGGTGGGTGGAATGGGGGTATGCTCATTGGTCAACCCATTTTAAGGCCTAAAGAGGCACTTAAATGGAGCATTTTTTTTATATTTAAATTTTAATTAAATAATATTTATAATTTAATTTTTTTATTTAAAATCTTTTTCTCATGTTTTTTGAGATGCAAAATTAGTAATTATGTGTTTGTATTCAAATTCCACTAACATTTCCTTCAATTGGTAATACATTTTAATTGAATACAAATTAAATTTACAAATAAATTGTTCAAGAAATTAACTAATTTTTTTTTTATAAAAAAAAAAATGCATAGCTCTTGATCCTAATTGGAAAAGAAAAATAATATGACTTATTTTCCTAGTTACAACCTAGAAAAAAAATTACATATTTTACTTTCCTAGTTACAACCAATAAAATAAAAATTACATAAATAAAGAACCAGTTTAACAACCCAAAATCTAAATTCGAAGTCTAGGTTACAGAATAATAAAGTGTTAGGCATCTATTTCACCTAACCCAAAAGTTAGGTATTTTAGGATTTAGTGGTCATATCATATTGTGCACAAAACATATATTCATTTTTGTTATTATTTATATACCCTTAATTTTATTGAAAATATTTTAAATTATGGAAAATCTCAAAAGTCACACATTTATTTGCAAGCCAAGGGAATCACAAAGACTAAATTAATTTGTCCTAATCATATGGTGAATTAACTGATTTTGTAAATTAAAAAGCCAAAATTACAAAACTACCTGACCTAACATTCACCGAAGTTTGACCAATGATCAAACATGCCTAAAATTCATCATGAAACACTAAAAGTGTATTTGGATATCGCTTATTTACTGAAAATTGAAAACTTATTGATGAAAATACTATAGCAAAATATTTTTTTTTATTGTGGAACAGTGCCATGGGAATAGTGCCACGCGTTTTTCATCACTTGGGACAACCAACTGAAACACAAACGCACATAGAAAATCAATTATGCAAACGCACACGAAATGTCATCTTATCTAGGGATAGAGCCAAGGCCAAGGGCCCTGGGCCCCCTTGGTACTAAGAATTTTTTTAGTGGATATATATATATATATATATATATTAAGAAAAATGCTAACGAATGCCTTAAGGTATTGGTTAACAATCCATTTTAGAAAAATTTTGACATCATTTTTATGAGAAATGAAAAAAAAAAATTTGTCAAACATTAATTTCTTTCCCCCCCCCCCCCCCATAAAAACTTTATTTAACTGGATTGTTAATCAATGCCCTAAGGGCACTCATTAGCATGACCCTTTTTTTTAGTTTTGTTATTGGGCCCCCCGATTTCAAAACTTTAGGCCCCCCTCCACTCCAATTAGCCCAACCCAACTAGCAACTGCCCAACCTACAGATTTAACAAAAGCAAAACTTAAAAAAATTATTTAAAAAAAAAAACCCTATTAGCCCGATAGTTATAACCCAAACTCATAAATTATTAAAAAAAAAAAAAAAAAAAAAAGAGGTTCAAGTTCTCTTTTCATAAATGATTGCACTGTTATGTATTAAAAAATAATAGTATTTTGTGTCTTTTGTTTTTGTTAGTAGATGATTGTATCTTAATGTATTAAGAAACAATAATTTTGTGTATTTATCTTGGTTGATAGTTTGTGATATAATATATGGATGCTTATTTGAATTTTTTTTCCTTATACCGTGGCCTCTCTATCTTAAAATCCTAAGTTCATCTACAATCTTATCATACTTAAATACATAATTTGGACCTCTTTGAACAATTTTGACTGTAGTTTGACCAAGAGTTAGTAAAAAATAAGGCAGCTTGATTGTGAAAAATTCAAGTAATGAAAGACAATTAAATTCTATTTAAAATGATTGCTCATGGGCTCATATCATACTTAAAACGTAAGATATCGTGAAATTATTTGACAATTAACCAAACAATTAGCCAATTTCGGGAAAAATGTCATAAAGCTTAATAGTGATTTGATCACGATCGAATCGTGTTCAAGCAATGTCAAAGTAATGCAAATGAGATGATATACTAAATATGCCTTGATCTTCTTGTCAAATAAAAAATTTATATAATGGGTAAGAATGATAGTTCCTAGATGTCACTCAACTGAATGTAGTAGACACTACTCAACGCTACTAGTCGCTAATGCCATTCATCACGACCAAGCCACACATTTGATTGTAAGGAGGAAACACTCAACTCCAATGCAGACAACACTGACAAATATTTTTTTTTTTTTAAATCAAATACTCTTTCATATGTTTCTGAATTCTAATTGATATTTATAGGTGATTACCCTACAGGGGCCACCCTCTTTTTCTTTTCCACACCAATCCTTATTTACTATTATATCTTTTTTTTTTTATAGTGTGTAGTTCATTTATGTCGAATCTTTGATTTAACTAACTGAGCATATCACGACCTGCATTACTCCAAACTTTTGAAGGTTGTTTGCTTAATGTTATAGTTAAAGACTATTAAAATTGATATGATAAATTAGGCTAGGAAATACAATTTACTCTTATGCTTTCCATTTGTTTTGGCGTAAAATATTTTCCTGAAAACATTTTCATTTTATAGTGTTTGGCTGCGTACATGAAAAAGTTATGTAAACTATTTTCCAGGGTTTGGCACAATGTAAAATGAAAAAAAATAAATTATTAAAATATTTTAAAAAAATTTTATTAACTTCCAAAAAATACATATATCTTGGATAGAGATAAACCATCCATAACATAAATAATACCTCCAAACATAGATATATTCCTTCAAGGAATATATTCAAGGCACCTGTAAACATATATACTGAATAAAGACAAAGCCAGCCATCATTCCAAAAACTAAAATGATAAAGCATCATCCATGCAAAGATATCTTCCTTCAAGGAATATATATTGAAGGCACTTGTAATATTACATATACTAAATAAAAAACATCATTCATAACCCCACACACACACAAAGCAACCATAACGTAGATAAATTACTTTCATAACATAGATTATCATTATATTACCACCAACCAAAAAAAAAGCATTGTTCCATAACTATCCCAAACCTGGTCAGGCGGTGTTGCATAACCGTTTGTAAGCACACTAACAATAACAAAACACAAAAACTATGACAATATAACTGACATTAATACATGAAGGCCCTTCCTGCCTTTTCAAATAACTTTTATGAGATAAAAAGGTGTTTAGTTTTCTAAAATTATTATTGAAGCTATTAGGGGATGGAAATTACTTTTAAATTTTATTGTAACTCGTCATGATTTATTTATTTTTGTTATTTTTTATAGATATAATAATATTTTAATTTATAGTGTTCACTCCATTATGATTGCTCTTTATCGTCAAGTCAAGATACTAATTAATTTGTTGTGTAAGTGGGGTTTGAATTATTCACTCCATTGATTAGAACAACGAATTGAATCAATGCACATTCCACTCCATGTTTGACTTCTACATTCATCATAGAAGAGCTTGCACATCCTATTCCCAGCTGGAGTTCTCTTGCATTCTGTATCTACATTGCACTTCACTATCGAAGAAGTAGAGAAAAACCTATAAAAGAGATAAGTGAACTAAGGGTGAATTTGGTTGGGCTTTTTGAAAAAAGTGTCTTTTTGATAAAAGTGGAGTTTTCAAAAAGTGCATAACGAAAAAACGTTTTTTTCAAAAACTGAGTATTTAATAAAAACTATTAAAAAGTGTTTTTTGAACAAGCTGAGTTTTTAGCTAACACTAATAAAAGTGGCGGTTTAAGTGGTAAATTACTAAAAATGACAATGTATATGTAAAGTATTGTGAAAATACTTTCTAATTTTTTTTTTAATAAAACTTTCTAAAAAAATTTTTTAAAAAGAACTTTCAAAATTTCTAAAAAAAATATTTTTTTTTCTCACCAATATTAACTAATAATAACCTATCATTTAAGATTTATTGTGAAAATATTGTAATTGCATTTCTCAGTTTTAATTTCTCATTCTTTATTTTATTTTTTCCCTTATTTCTTCACCTTTTTTTTTCATCCCTATTTCCTTCTTCTTTTTTTCCCTCTTTTTTTTTTTCTCTTCCACACACGTACCCTTTTAATTATTTTATTTTATTTTTTCCCTTTCTTTCCCCTTTTTCCCTACCCGAACACTCCAGAACATTCCACTTCTTTTTTTCTTTTTTTTTTTCTTTTCTTCTTCTTTCCCTTTTTCCCTTACCACTTCTTCCTCCAGAACGTTCCCCTTTCTTTTCTTTTTTTTCTTTTTTTTTTTTCCTACTTTCCCCTTTTTCCCTACCACCTCCAGAACGTTCCCACTTTTCCTTTTCTTTTTCTTTTTCTTTTTTTCCTTATTTCCCCTTTTTCCCTACCACTTCCTCTAGAAAATTCTAGTTGCCACAGGGCTCTCTCTTTTTCTTTTTCTTTTCTTTGACTGTTCAAATGCTACAAGGAAGAGAGAAGATCCCTTAAGTCTCTACCACCATTGGATATGTATTTGATTTTGATTTTGGGTTATGGGTTTTCAATTGATGGTTTAATTTTGAGTTAATTTTCTGTGGATTTTGGGTTTGATTTTGAATTGATTTTATTTGGGGTTGATTTTGAGTTGGGTTTGAGATGGGTTTTCCAATGGGGTTTGAGTTAATTTTAAGTTGTTTTGTGTTGATTTTGTGTTTGGATTATCAAATGTTGAAATGGGTTTTGTTGATTGTGATGGTAGACCGATGAGGGTGGTGCTGTGTTTGTAGCAGCATGGTGAGGGCAGAGCAGAGAGAAGAGATAAGAGGAATGAGGATCCTTTATTGAAGGGTAATTTGGTAATTGCCTAACTCACCCCAGCGGATATATCAAAACGCGCACGGACTTTTGGCAAAATGGACCTCCAGAGCTCCATAATGGTTTGTGCGTTCTCAGCCTTGGACAAAACGCAACTTTTTGAAAAAAGTTGCGTTTTATGCTAAACCAAACGGGCTTTCCACTCCAACTTTCTTCAAAACAGGCTTTTTGGATCCAAAACGTTGAAATAAATGGGCACTAACTTCGTTAAATAGGCAAGAAGGAGTAGAAAATTTTATTTCAAACAATAGAACCCACTCACACCAATAAATTATTTAAGCAAAATTTTATAATCAAACAACAATAGATAGGATTAGGAGGTTAATTATCACATGTTTATGATGTGAAAGCACCTACCTGAGTTTACGACAAGGATGAAGATATAAATGAAGAAGATGAAAAAGCAATAAACAGATTTGGGAGACACATATATATATATATATATATATATAATGTTTAATTGCATTTTTTTGGCAAATGAAAATAGTAATAGCAAGTATTTATAGCGGCACACTTACGCTTTTAAATTATATAAAACATCAGTGCTAGCCTTATTTATAGCAAGCTTTTTTTTTTTCTTTTTCTTTTTCTTTTTTTTAATATTTTTATGAACGGCCTTATAGCAAGCTAAGAGTGAAGCGTCCATAATTGAATATATCAAAGATTATTTAATCAAACTTGATCTTGATCCCTAGGAAACTAAACGAGCAAATGCTTCTTTCATTGTTGAACTCACAATTGTCTTCACTTTAAAACTATTATAAATACATTAAAAAATACTGTTCCCTAACAATCAAAATAATTTAGAAAAGGAAAAAAAAAAAGAAAAAGAAAACTAAAGGTTAGGATCTAGGTATTTTTATGGTGTAGGAATTCCCAACATTGTATTAAATACTTGGGGAAAGGGAATCTATGGTGTACACATTCCTCACATGTTATTTGATAGCTCTCAAAAAGAGATAATATATATATATATATATATTGCATTATCTGAGGATTTTATTGAAAGCTACACTTGCAGTACAGGATAAACATTAGTGTCATAACAAAATACAAATACAAGACAAAGACAGAACCAACTTCAATCAAAATACAACTACAAAAATATAGACATAATAAAACACCCTACAAACAGACTTCCAAAAGACAATTACAGACTTCAACTTCCTTGATATATACATCCCACCAAGCAAGGTGAGGTGAATCCCAATGAGTCACAAAAATAACATTGCGTCAAGTGTCATAAAAATATATATATATATTTTTTTTTTTGTATGTTTGGATGTAGGGATCCCAGTAAGTCCCAAAAATAGCATTGCGTCAACTGTCATATAAAAATATTTTGTTTTTATATGTTTGGATGTTGGGTAGAAGTGGAGGGAACAACAAAAAGATAGAGAAAGATATATATAGAAACCAAAATGAGTAAAAAAACTAGATATCCCATTTTGCAACTTTTTTTTTAGAAGAATGCCAGGTATTATTATTTAAAAGAATTTAGTCATAATCCACTATGATGAGTACATTATTGATATGTGGATGAACATCCTTCTTCCACATAGATAAACATCTAACATATCTAGTAAGGTCATGAACTAAAGAGTTACATTGTCTACTAATATGAAAAAAAACTAAGAAAACAGAAGGTATTTGTAAATAATTGGGCCTCAACAATAAGGTGACCATATGAGGCAAATGACTCATCCTCACTACTAGGAGCTTTAATGATCACTTCGGAGTCACCCTCCAAAACAATGGATAAAAGACTGAATTCCTAAACAAAACTTAAAGCCCTCACTGCGGCCATTGCTTCTACATAAGCTACAGAGTGGGGTAAAAGTATTTTCTCTGCCATGAACGCCAAAACCAAACCTCTGTTTAAGGGTAAAATTATCATTTCAGACCTAAGGTTAAAAACATAATTTTTTTTTTTGAGGGAGTTAAAAACATAATTTTAACTGTTGGATTTTCAATAGTTCGTTGAAATAAGTTAGAAATCCTAATGGTCAAACCCATATATCATATACTTCGATTAGATTACCAGACTAAAAGTTATAGTTAGAAACAAGATTTAATATTTAATACATTCCAACAATTAAGACGGGATACATATGATTGTGATTAGTTAATTTTGTTTGGCCCTTTAAAGATTTAGTTATTATTAAGGGTGCACCATTAAGAATAGAATGTTTAATTATAATGGATAAATAGTACAGCTTTTGTTTTTTATAATTAAATTAAATTTCTTAGAAATATGTATTTAATTAAAATCAATCATATCCTAAATATCTGACCCTGAAAAGAGTAAATTTTAGGTCCCAATGTCGGATTAAACTGAATAACTAATGTCTTCTAAGAAAAAATTTTGAAAAACTAATGTGGAAAAAGTTAAAACTGCAATAATTTTTTTTTTTTGAGTTCAAAACTGCAGTAAAATTGAATCTGATCAAGATTGGAACCCTATGTCCAAATGTCAATTAACACTTGGACTAGGGCACTAGGGGCTGAGCTACCTTATTACTTGGTGGGACCATGCCTTCCCCCCAAATTTTAGGATTTGTTTGGTTGTGTTGTTTAAGCAACAGTTTTCGTTATTTAAGCAACACAACACGTATTTTTACAACACTTTTTCATTTACATGTATTTTTACAATACTTAAATAACATTACTAGAACAACATTACCAAACAGGAGTCCAAATCTTCTGTCTCATCAATTGTGCTTCATTTTATGCTCCATCAATAAAATTTGAACAACTAGCCTCTCTCATTAAATGAGATATCTACAACTAGCATCTTTCATTAAAGTCAAAGTTATCTCATTTAATGAGAGAGACTAGTTGTCCAAGTTTTATTGGTGGAGCATGAAGTGGAGCACAATTGATGAGACAGAAGATTTGGACTCACCAAACAGACTCTTAATTTTCTTCTATTATTATGGTTGTTTTAGGCTATAGATCTGATCCAACAAGGAAGTAATAGCAATGGGCCCCTCAAAAAATATGACCGGCCCCCAATTATTCCTAAGATCTCAACAATGTCCAATAGATATATGATTCAAAGTCCACAAATCCTCAAATAATATACTAGCTAGCCCCCCAGTTGTCCAAATGATTTGTTGCGTACCCAATGCATAATAACATATTATTTGAAACAAAAACTTACCTTTTTTTTTTTCCATTTTTTTCAATCTCAAGAAGCTACCTTTAGTACTTCTCCCTATTTCTGCCAGCCTCCACTAGCTTCTCTCAAGTCAATATGTTAACAAACTTTTCAACACAACCAAATAAACTCAAGCCTATGGGCATTTAGATTTAAGTTTTGTTATATATATGATAATGGTCATATGGTTTCATTTTTATTATTATTATTATTATTATTATTATTATGATATGAATTTGACCATATGAGTTTTTGCCTTTCTAATTAGTTTAATGAATACTTTTTGTTTATCAAGATTTTGTTCTTCAATTTTTGTATTGCTATATTATAATATATTTTATCTCTCTATGTCACCATTTTTTAAGTTGATTTTTTTGTTGTTTGAAATTAGGTGTTAAATAATTCATTAAAAATTTAAAATATAGGAAATTTTCAATATTAAAAATAATGATGGGTTGATAGTTTTTAAAACAATAGTGAAAATTTTTGTATATATCTATAGTGATCTAAATAATTGTTGAGAGTATAATGATATATCAAAATTGATAATTTTGTATTCAATAAAATTTTTAATTATGATTATTGTATTAATACTACAATTTTTGTAGTGGAGATTCTAAAAAAGAAATCACAACAAACCAGCCCCTCAAATATAAATTTCTGTCTATGTCCTTGTTGGGCATTGAGTGCCATTGACATTTGGTCACCCAGGACAAGTGTCGATATTTAGCACTAATTGCCAGCCAATAGGCACATGCCTCTCCAACTTCAAATTTCCAACGTCTTATCATATATATATATATATATATATATATATTTTTTTTTTTTTTTTTTTTTTTTGTTTCCAAACATCATCTTATCAAAATCTAATTTGATAATCCAAAATTATTAACCTTGAGGTGTTAGAATCTCATTTAAACTCATCAATTCAAGCTTCAATCACTAAACTTCTTGCTCTTTAACTAGGTTAAAATGGAAAACTCAACTTCTAAGTTTCACCGCTTTTCATTTTAAATTGTTTGAACATAACTTATTTTGTCAAACATAATGAACAAAACATTTATTATTATTATTAAATGCAAAGCATTAATTGAATTGAAATTACAATGAAGAAATAATACTAGTTATGGTTAATGTTTGCAAATGTGGGCTGCAAGGGGCAAAGGTTAGGTCCGGTGTGTTGTGTACTAGATCTATTAGGATTATAATACATTTTTATTTTTGACCATGTGTCATGATCTTGACGAACCCAATACACAAAAAATACTAAATTCAAGTCAAGTTCGGCCGATTTAGAGTTTTTATTTTTATTATTATTATTTTTTTATAATTAAAGAATTTAGAGTATCATGAATTATGGACCATGAATTTGTATAGGAATAAAATGTCTTTCTTTTGGGAAAATGTCTTTCTTTTGGGAAAATGTATGAACAATAGCCCAGTCATTACTTCTTCTTCTTCTTCTTCTTTTTACCTATATATATATATATATATATATGGGGGATGAATATGAGCCCGGGCTAAGAACCAAAAGCCCAATAAGATCATTTTTATAAGGGTAAATCCAGCCCAAAGGCGTGAATAAGGATGAAGTGATCTGATAGATAGAAGGGCACCTCCTAGAATCATTTCCACAAAGGCTCGAACTACTACTATTACCGAGGTCGATTGTCGAGGCGATGAATTGAGCCCTCCCTGTAAAAGTTGACGAAAGGATCACAAATAACCAATTCCCCTTTGAAGCGAGGTGCCAACTTCCATTAAACTCACCCCAGGAAGTGCAAAAAAGGGATAAGCACTACTAAGGGTCTGTTTGAGATTCGTTTATTATGCTAAAATTGAAAACTTTTTGCTAAAAATACTATAGATAAAGGTCAAAGTTAGTTGAAATAGTACAGTGAGACTCATGAATGGTAGTAAAAATAAGCTAAATAGTAAAATAAGCTAGTTTTTTAATTTTTGCCAAACACACACTAAAACATTCACCTCCTCATTAATGAGGTTTTACACATAATCTTTGCCACTTTAAATGCTAATTGACTAGTCTGAATAGTGGAAACATTCCCAAAAGTCCTATTTCATGATCAAAGAGTGGCAGAACAGAAGGGTGATGAGACAAGTATCCCCCAAATCCACCTGGAAACAGGCCAGCTGGGAAGAGAGGGTAGGGGAAAATGACTATAAAAGGTGGAGAGGTGCAACATGAGAAGGGATTCAAAAAAGTTTGGTGAGTAAGTTTAGAGAAGAACAAGAGAGAGAAAGTTGTAATAAAACAATATGTCTAAGAGTTTTTAATCTTTTATCCTATCCCTTGTACCTTCGAAATCCAGTTTCTATATCTATAAAAGTTTTCTTTAGTCCTTCTTATCTTTCAATTTGCTATTTAGATCTCCCATTGTGGAATATTTGCCCATCTTCTTATAAATTAATTGGGTAAATCATCTTTGTTATCACTTTTCTCTTAGTGGTTGTTTTTAACCCCGCCTATATATATATATATATATATATATATTTTTTTTTTTTTTTGCTTTCGGATCAAATTATATATATAAGAAGAGTAATGTTAGAGATACAAACTTTTTTTACAAAATATTGATGTGGTGAGTGATTATTGGTAAATGAAAGAGTGATGTTAATAGTGGGTTTTGATGAAAACAAATAAGAAATTAGCCACATCAACAGTTTGTAAAAATATTGTAAAATAGTTTGCAATTATAGCATTACTCAAGGTGGAATAAAAAATTTTGTATTTCACGTGATCAAGGTGGAATAAAAAATTTTAGTTGAGAGGGGCCAAATATTAATATCTTTTTTGACGGAACAAAAGAAATTATGATCGAGTTAGGAATGAAAACATGCAAATGCACCAGATTTGGCTCAAAGCCAATGATTAGTTGATTACCTCCAAGAATTTCTCTTGGCTCAAGAAGAACAGAGATAGGTTCCTTTAGTGTTCCATAGTGAAGTAAGATGGCATCCCTCTTACTACCCAGTTTACAAAGCAAATTCTGATGGTGCAATATCGTGATTCCAATGCTGTTGGAATTAGGGTAATTTTGAGAGACTCGGCTGGCTATGTTATTGGTGCCCTCACCCAAATAATTCCACTTCCCTATAATTCCTCTAGCACCCAATCCCAAAAAACTGTGTTAACTCTCCCACTTTTTTTTATGAACACCGTTGTGTCTATTCGGTCATAGCCTTTGTCAATAAGTTTATGAACACTATTCTCTATTCTTTCATAGCCTTTGCAAATAAGGAGTGGATATCAAACTCATTTGCAAATGGCATCCTTAAAACATGGCCAATCACAAAGTCAAACCACGCACTGCTGATATTAGATACTCATAGACTTTAAGCTTTTCGCAAAGACAAACATGTGTTTGATAAATTGGAAGCAATAATCAAAGATCAAACAGCCAGAGGTTTGTGTATTTCTACTTGCATGCAAGGATTTGATAATCAATTTAGGTTTAAAAAGTTGATCCTAACACTAACAAAAAGTGTTTAGGATAAATTGAACATAGTTTTTAGGCTAAAATGCAAAATTCACTCTCTAAATTTCACAACTTTTCGTTTTAGTCCTTTAAGTTTGCATTTTGTCATTTCAATCCTCTAAGTTTCAATCCTCCTCAATCTAGTCCTTTGTTATCATTCCATTCACTCATGCCATTAACTTGCCCAAAACGACGTCGTTTTGGCCTTAATTTAATATTTAAATTTATGATTATTATTATTTATTTCTTAATTAAAAAATGTTAATTATAAAAGATAAAAACATAAAACCCAGACATTAAAAATAGCAAACAAGAGAGGACAGAGTTGTCAAGTATTGAGACCAAAAGGGAGAAAGAAAGACCAAGAGACCGAGAGGAAAGCGAGAGATAGATTAAGTAGAGCCACCGAGTATTGGCCTGAGCCGAGCTACCGAAATACGTCCTCTTTCTCTCCCTCTCAGTCTCTCAATCTCTCAAACAAGTACAATACAACTACAATTTCGGACCACTACTTGAGTGTTGTAATTCATGGCTAAGTAACGTTGGGAAGAAAATCAGTTAGAATTGAAAACCCATTTCCAACTCATATGTACTACATAGATAATTGATGTGGTGAAAAGTGTCATAACCCATATGTGAAATAACCCAAATCTTACCAGTGGTTGAAGTATATTGGTAGAGGAGGATTTTGGTTTTCAATTAAACATTAAGAGTAGTTGTAGTATATCATCACCAGAGATGCTTTAGTAGTGAAATAACCAATTCTAAATTAAGGCCAAAACGAATTTATTGTGACCAAACATTATGAAGCCAAATTTGCACAATATATATTGAAGTTTCAGTTGCATTGGTAATTAATTTCGACACCCTAATAAGATTGTTTGAATACAACTAATAACACAATTTTATTCTAATTTGTTGAAGTGATAAGTTGTGAGTGATGAAAAATAAAAGTGATATTAATTATTGGATCCGTATAAAATCATTATTTATTATTTACAACTAGCATGTAGTCTTTCTAAAAAAAAAAAAAAAGAAAAAAAAAAAAAGAAAAGAAAAGAAAAAGCATGTAGCTTGTTTTAGAGACTGGGTTTGAGTACTTCTACTGTTGAGTGAGTGGATTCAAGCCCAGCTAGCCCAATATAATAAATTTGTAGAGAGCAGGTTCAAGAACTAGGCCGTAGTAAGCGGACAACGCCCAATGTAGTGTTCGCCACCATCGAACGCAGATGGATCGAAATTATCCTCCAAAGTCTGTCCTCGACCTGGTCCGAGGAGCTTGATAGTGGTCACTCTCCCCTGGGAATGGTCTCCTCTTTTGATCTGTTTCTTCCCTTTATATAGTCCTCCTCCAACGATCCCTTTCCTCCACTTGTTGATCATCCGTGACTCCCTTTGACAACCCGTCCCATCAGCTACCTTATCAATCCCTCTGTGGGTTGCAGCAATTGAGGCAGCACTGCTCTGGGGTCACGTCTCCATTAATGCGGCCAGGGACTTAGGTGGGTGCACTTAATGTGGAGGTGACAGTTCATCCTGGGTCCACCATGCTTCCACGGCTGACACGTTGTATTTGTTCCTTCTCTTTAGATGTTCGGGAAGGCTGCTTTTGGTGGCTCGTCACTTCTTCCTCCCATGGTCTCGGAGGACGGGGTCGTCCTCGGCAAAGTTCCTGGGCAATTTGGACTTTCACACTTCGTCCTCGGGCGCTTCTTCCTCCTTGGCATGGGTCTTGGACTTGGTACGAAGTGGGCCGGGGTTACCAGGTTCTCTGACCCCACACCTGCATTGTGAGGCTACAATTCTACATACACTAAGATTTGTACATCATATATCTAGCTATAGTATTTTAATATTTTTAGTTTGTGCTTTTTTTATTTTAACTCTCTTTTGATTGTATCTTATATTTAACTTAAACCTCTTTCTATAATTAAAAAAAAAAAAAAAAAAAACCTTAAACCATATGGTAATTTCATGTAATTTTTTTGTTAGAACTTACTTTGAATATTCTATCATACAACTTTAAAGAGGTGTTTTGATCCTAATTAACTTGTGTATAATTATACTTTTTCAATAACAAATATTTATCATTTTATTGGGTAATAAAATGAAATTTATCATGCCCACACAGAGCTTCTAGCTGGTTACACAGTCCATAAAATGCCACATATTATCCCAAAATCAACTCTAAGGTGGTTTAGATAATAGGTATTTAGACAAAAAAAAAAGGATCAAATTAGGTGTATGATTGGTTTACTCTTTGTTTTTTTCAATGAATAATTAACTTGGTAATTTATTTTTTTAGAACAAGATACAAAAATAAAAATTCTTAAATTAGACATGTGACACAAAATTGGACTTTAATTGAAATTTTATATATATATATATATATATGTATGATTACCATCTTAACAAGTTGTGAAAAAAAAATAGTGTTTTTAGCAAAAATTTTTAGTGCCTGTGCCACTAACCACACAAGAATCAAGATTAGAAAAGCAAACTCAAACCTAGGGGTGACAATTCGTATTCGTGGGTCAGATTCATGTCGTGTCAAGTAATGAGTATTCGGCTAAATAGGGTGACCCAAACTTGACCTATTTAGTAAACGTGTCAGGAATCCTCAACCTGAACAGAACCTGTTTATTAAATAGGTTGACTTGACCCTACACATTTAACTCGTTTATTTGACAAGTCATGTAAAAGTCAATACAAATAACCCGTTTAATAATCTATTTGATTAATAGGTCATACCTAACCTGTATAATTTCTATCAATTTTCATATATCTAAAATTAAAATATAATTACAATCATAAATATAGTAATAAACATATAAAAACAACCATAAATTAAGTAATAATATAAAGAAAAACTAATAACTTAATAAGCTAAATAGGTCAGATGGGTTTGCATGTTAAATACGAACGTGACCCGTTTATTAAACGAGTTAGCCGTGTCAACTTAAATATGACTCAAACTTATTTTGCCTCAACCCATGACTTGTTTATAACGAGTTAATCGTGTCGGATTTGCGGATCATGTTAGATTTTGCCACCCCTACTCAAACCCTTTAATATTTTTTAAATTTTAATTGAACCTTTATTTATTTTAGATATGTTTAATTGAACCTTTAATTATTCTAGATTTTTTAATTATTATAAAATGGGTCATGCTAACCATTGTTATTAATACCGTTTCGGTTTGTCCAGTGGAATGGAATATTTCGGTACCGGCTGATTTCGGCATACCGTTTCAAGGTGTTTCAAGGTTCTTAAAAAATAATTTATATATATTCTTGTTGAACATAAAATTGTCAATTCTAATAAATAAATAACTAAATATCAAATAATACAAATCATTGAGTCTTAAATCTTAAGTCTTAAACATCAATATAACATCACACAATAAGAAGATTTACAAGACAATAACTAAATATCAAAAAATACAAGATTTACTCCTCCTCCTCATCATCATTCATGAGAGAAGGATCAAAAGAACTCCCAATAACTACCAGCACCCATTGGACCTTTACTCTTTTTTTTTTATTTTTAATAATAGGCCAAATTCGGTACCGGCCGAAATTTGTATCTTAGCCGAAATTGGTCGGAATTGACCGGAATGGACCGAAACGGCTTGAAATTTGACCCAAGGTGGAACATGGGGTATTCCGGTACTGGTTTGCATACGGGTACGAAAAATTCCGGCCGTTCCGGCCAGAATGGAACGGAATCAATAACAATGATGCTAACAATCCAGTTAAAAAAAAATTTTAAGAAAAAAGAAAAAAATTAATATTTTGAAAATTTTTTTATTTTCTATAAAAATAATATCAAAATTTTTTTAAAATAAATTATTAATCAATACCTCAAGAGTACACGATAATATTTTTTTTATAAAATTTCCTTAATGAAGTACATGATTGCTCCTAAGTCCTTCCAAACCCCGTAAAAGTCAACTTTGGTCGCCTGAGCGAGTAATTTCCCGACAACTCCTTTTTTTAGTAACGGGTGCGGCATGGTTAGCCTGCCACGTAACAATCAGCCTGTAATTTACACTTTACCGGTCTTGACCTCGACAACTCCTCCTATCAAGTTGGAATGGAAATGAGAGTAGAGTTGTAATTTCAAAGAGAAGACAAGGGTATACTCGTCCATTGAGAACACCTTTGTCAGTTACTCACTGAGAATTTCGCTCTCAGTATTTTTATAGCAGCTCTACTAGCCTACAGCCCAAAAGCATTCTTCGTCCTAAACAACTCAATCATTTGCCCTAGTGGAGCCTGCAGGAAACGATTGGGTCCCACATAATCAATCAGTTGGATAAATTACCTGCTTTCTTCTGCAATTATTTTCTCTCGTACACTAGGCAATTTATTTATTTATTTTATTATTTTAAATAGTTTCAACTTATGCTCTTAATAATAATTTTTTTATTAATAAATTAAGATACTAATTAATTTTTGATATAGATGGTAATTGAATGCTGATTTCTTATTCAATCATGATGTTTTTCTTGCTGATTATAGCTAAATTTTCATGAAAATTTGAAGTTTTTATCCTAAAAAGAAGTTATTTATATCTGAGTGATTTTTTTTTTTTTTTTTTTTTTTTTATTATGGTTAGAAATATGACCTAAATTTATCTCCATCTCAACCTTGGGGTCTTGAACCTAAATTTATGGTTGGATTGCATTTATAAGCTAGTTTTTTTTGTTTGTTTTATATATTTTTTGCGAGTCTCACACTACTTTTCATCACAAAGTAATATAATTTTGAGTCTTTTGAAAATAAACTAGTTTTTTTTTTGTTTTTTGTTTTACATTATGCAAACAAACTATTGGAAATACGCAATTTTCAAATGGACAATATATCCAACTCTTAGAAGTTGATATTGTATTCGTAAATGATCAAAATAATAACATTTCACTTTTTTTTTTTTTTTTAAGGTGAAATATCAATTATTTGTTCATGTTAAAGTGAAACATGGGGGAGGAATGTCAAATATTTTGATAATTTGAAAAACAATGTTATTTCTTGAAAATTTGTTATTAATTGATTTAATTTTGTTGTACCTACCTCAATGGGGGTAAATTGATCCTCTCAATTTGAAGTTTTGTTTGATTTCTTGATTCAAATCAAATTTTATAAATTTATAAGTGCATAGACTATTATATCATTTAAAATTTTAAAATGATCCGAGAGACTATCCATTATTTTTTTAAAACCCTAAATGTGTTTATTGAAAATCTCAAGAAATACTAATTGAGTTACTAGATTTTTATAATAGTCTACACATGATTAAATAAATAAAAAAATAGAAGTGTAAAATATGAAAAAAAGAAAAAGATGTATAGAACATTTTCTAAACAAAGAAATTAGTGAGAGTGGAGGGTCGGTAACAGAAATAGAAACAAAAAAATCAGCTGCAGATAATCCGGTTTTCCACAAGCAACCGTCACACTCCACCCAGATTCGACGATTCAATTTATATATTTATATGATATCGCCTCTAATCTAATCATCTAAACTCATCTAAACCGTCAAATGCTTTGCCTCGAAGCCCAAGCAACGGCCTAAAAAAAAACAAACCAAACCAAAACCCATACAACGCGAAGCACAGTACACAAACCCCGAGTCTCTTTCTCTTTCTCTCTCTATTCTTTTTTTCCCTCATACATGAACAAAACCGCTCAGACATCTCTCCGAACTCTGAGGAAACAAAAGAGATGAAGCGGTTTGTGGCGGGGAGTCTGGCGAGGGGGCTGAGCATCCGGGGCAGCGGCGGCGGTTACGTGTCGACGGCTGAGATGATGGCGAGGCCTGGTGGCATGCAGGGAGTGATGATGAATAAGCAGCAGAGTCAACAGTACTACTACTACTGGAGGAGTAGAATGATGAGCTCAGTGGCGGAGAAGAGCAAAGATGTTGTTAACGGAGGAGGAGTGGAAGCGATCAAGGAAGAAGAGAAGAAGGAGAAGAAGAATGGTGATGAGGAGAAAGGAATGGCGAATAGCTATTGGGGGCTGTCTAGGCCTAGTATCAAGAGACCAGATGGTACCGATTGGCCTTGGAATTGTTTCATGGTAATAATAATAACTTTTTCTTTTGGTGATTTTATGGATCATTGTGCACTTGTGAATGAATGAATTGTTTTTGTGAGTAATTGCCTTTTTTTGTTGTTGTTGTTGTTGTTGTTGTTTTGACTTGCACTTTTTAACTGTTGTAATTGACTATAGAGGTTACTGTTCTGGATTTTGTTGCCTATTATGCTGTCCTTTTTTACATTTTTTTGTTCTTGTTTTGGGAAACATATTATCTAACAGAATTTCACTATTCTACAAAGTTCTACACACCTTTTTTTTTTTTAATATTTTTTTTATAATTTATTGTAAATCTTAAAATGGATTGTTGATTGTTCTATTTTTTTCCCCTTCTTTTAAGAGATCTTTCAGATTTTACAATTTTTTTTTTTTTTTAAAAAAAAGGAAAATCTACCATGTGTTGTTTTAAGTGAATAGGAACAATGTTGAAATTTTAGTGGATGAACCGGTCATTGTTAGTTATATCAATTTTAGACCAACCTTCTTATTCAAGCGTGGTGGCATTTTGGTGGTTCTAGCTAACTCAACTGGCAAAGTTTTTAATAGTTGAATAAGAAATCTGGTGGTCAATGTTGGCCTACATAAAAAACTGGTTAATGTCTTGATCTGACGATAAAATAGCGTAATTATTAGAAGCGGACACTGTTGAAACTCTATTAAAAAAAAAAAAAAGGTAGCATTTTGAGTCTTCAATTCATTGACTGACATAGGCACTTGTTTATTTTGATATGTTACTCACTTTTCTAACCCTCTCTTTTCAGCATTTCTTCAGTGAGATAATTTTCAGCTGCAGATTAGGATTACTCATTTAGTCAAAGTGGTCTGAAGAAAATCAATCTACAAAATGACAACTGTTTTAGATACATTTATTTAAGTTTGATAAATGCAACAATTTCAGTAACCAATATCCGTGGCATTTTCCCGAATGTAAATATGACATTTAATTTGGAGATATGTTCTATATTTCCTTGTTCCGTTCAATTTGTGCTAAAACAAAATATTTACTTGTCAACCACATTACGCATTATTCTATTCTCTTGTGAGTTTATATTACATGGAACTTCAAGAATTTTTTTTTATTAAGTGTACATACTAGACTTACTGACTGATTTTCTTTTCTGATGTAGCCATGGGACTCTTATGAGGCAGACTTGTCAATAGATTTGACAAAGCATCATGTGCCAAAGAAGTTTTTGGATAAAGTTGCGTACAGGACCGTGAAACTTCTTAGAATTCCAACCGATTTGTTTTTTAAGTTAAGTCACCTTTGTTGTGTGTTGTATTGTATTCATCAAAAAGCATACTTAACTTTTACTCGTGTTTTGCTTTTAATTATTTTTTCCTAGAGAAATATTTTTAACACTGGCCGTGTATTTCCTAGAGCATAAAGACTCTTCTCTTAGGTAGAATCCAAATTTTGTGAACTCAAGAATGCTCTGTTGGAAATATTTTGTAGTGATAGTGATGTAGCCAACAGAGTTCAAGGAAAAATAAGATCAAATAGCAAGAAGACTCAAGAATTGTGGTCTAGTTTTGGTGTGAGGACTCTTTGGCACCGCCCATAGGCTACTTTTGTTACTATTGAGTCTTAGTATCAAGTTTATCTACTTAGAAAGTTGGTGGTTCACTTTTAATTATGTTTTAAAGTGAGGTTATTTTGTAATTTTTAAAATTTCTGGAATAGGATATATAACATTGTTGGCCCATGACTCTTATTTTATGTTTGAGAGCTTTTTTCTATTTGGTTTTAGTAGTTTCTCCCTTGGTTTAGAAGTTCTTTTAGTTACTTTTATATCTTGATTAGGAGCCTTATCGATGCAACCATGGAAGATTCATTTGTTGCTATTTTGCAATTTTGTCCGTTCAAGATTAATTTTATTGGGTCAATGTTTGAAGTCCATTTGAAACAAGATGTATTTTTAACATCATCATAAATTTATTGGACTCTTCTTATAATTGAATTTTTTTGATAATTTCTTTGATATCTTTGATTTCTATTTTGCTTTTGCATAATTCAGGAAGAGAGTTTGACAACCTTTTTATGCTTTCCTCTGCCTTGTCCTTTTAGCAGGATGGTGCTAGTTTCATTTTCATTTCTTAATCCCTCCACCCCCTTGTGATTTTGACTTGTTCTGTTATATCGTTTGTTTTTGCTGTCTTTGGGCCCCATTTTTCTCAAGATCTTTTGAAATATATAGTTGAACACTTTTGAAGTACTGATACCGAGGGAGCTTAATTGAATTTATGAAATTGGTAAAACGTCTGTTGCAGGTGTCCACACCAGTGTCCTTCTTTAATAGTCAATTGGATCTTTGCTCTCTAATTTTACAAAGTATTCTTCATTAAGATGATCACATTCTTTCCAAACTTTAATGAATGTCGATAGGAATAATGCACGTTGGGCTCACCTTCTCAACAAGCTTAAGATGTGGTGTTGTTATCATGAATATTGTATTGATAGGCGGACCACTAAAGATCAATTTTAAAATAGTTGCATATCTTTTAGCCTGCTCTTAGGGAGAGCCTTCTCTTCACCACTGACGTATATCTGCATAGAAGCTAATTAAATTTTTCTATAAGTCAGATTGAGTTAAGTGTCATACATACCAATAGAAATTACTGTGCAAAACAGGAAATGTAATTTGGATTACATAGTCATACAGAGTGTTACAAGCCAGTTATTGATTATTAATAATATAGAGCACTAGAACTACATACTTATGCCTGTTGAATAAACAAACATTTTAGGAATTATTCATGTTTCTCTAATCACAATTTGAGGCAAATATGTGAGATGGGAAAGTGGGGAAGTAAGTTATACTGAAGAAGAATGGATCACTCTATAAATTGAAAATTGTTGGTGTGGTTGAAATAGAAATACTATAATATGTTTGATTTATTTTTATATTTATTTTTTTATAATAATTAAACACTATGTGGCCTGAGTGGCAGCCAATGTGACTTCCTATGTAAAGACAAATGTTTTTTTTTTTTTGGTGTGCATGCGTGCATGCACTTTGTACGGTTTAACTTACTGATGTAGATGCAATGAGATGAAGATAAGTGACCTCCTTTAACGTGTAGGGAAGATCTCTTGATAGTTTTTTGAGTATAACATAACTATTTTGTTCCTAGATTCAAGTTCTATTCACTGAGATTGTATGTTAGTTATCCCTTCTTTTCAGTGGATGTACCAAACTATAACACTTGAATTGTTCTTCTCTGGGGACAGCATGTTTTAGCAACCATTGTGTCTGTTTCTTGATATTTCTGCCAAAGTAAATGTTTATGAGTTTCATTTTGTAAAATATCTTGCAGAGACGGTATGGTTGTCGTGCAATGATGCTGGAAACAGTGGCAGCCGTTCCTGGTATGGTAGGAGGAATGCTGCTGCACCTAAGGTCTCTCCGCAAGTTCCAGCAAAGTGGTGGTTGGATCAAAGCCCTGCTTGAAGAAGCAGAGAATGAGAGGATGCACTTGATGACCATGGTGGAACTTGTACAGCCCAAGTGGTATGAAAGACTTCTGGTTCTCACCGTGCAGGGAGTCTTCTTCAATGGCTTCTTTGGTGTATATCTTCTCTCCCCCAAACTGGCCCATAGAATTGTTGGTTACCTGGAGGAGGAAGCAATACACTCATATACAGAGTATTTGAAGGATATTGATAGTGGTGCAATTGAAAATGTTCCAGCTCCTGCTATTGCAATAGACTATTGGAAGCTACCCAAGGATGCAACCCTTAAGGATGTTATAATTGTAATTCGTGCTGATGAAGCTCACCATCGGGATGTTAACCATTTTGCTGCTGTGAGTATTACTTTCCTTTCACATGATCATGCTCTATATTTTTTTTCACAAATTTGTTTCTTCACATTTTTTATGTAGATAATTTCGGAATGTCTCTGGTCTCCTAAAATATTTCATTATGTTTTATTCTCCACTGTATATAGACATATAACTTGCATGGTACATAAGATTTTTTAAAATCTATTGCTGATCCAGAGATAATATGACAAATGAGAGATTTTGCATGGGAAAATTTTTAAAGCATCCCCTGAACTTTGGGTCAAAATCAAATAGACCCCTTTTACTTGATAATTGTATAATCAATCCTTCTGTTAGCTTTCTGGTAATATAATGGATGGAAAATGCTACACATGCACTGCATCTTAATAAAAAATTATTAAATTAAAATTTAATAATAACAATAAAAACTTATTCTAAAGCTCATTAAAAATTTCTCCTCTCCCATATTTTTAAATTAAACTTTGATAAAAAATATTATTTTGAAATTTTCCAGTTTGTAAATCTAGATTTAGTCACAGAATCATATTATTAAAAGAATTAATTTGAAAACACAGTATTTTGCACCCAAATATGTATGGAGGTTTAAAAAAAAAAAAAAAAAAAAACCCAAACTGTTTTTCCATGTGTTATGCATCTTTATATCTTGTGAACATATAGATGCACTTCCTAAAATATCTTCCCAATTTCTGGCATCTTGTTTTGCATAGAAGAAAACGGTTTTCTTTAAGAATTCTTGGTGAAGTGAATTCATTTTTAATTGGGATCCACTTTTTTTATCTGTTTTATTTATTTCTTTCCCATCTTGTATTGGCTTAGAATTTGAGTTTTGTCACGGGTTTTCCAATTGCACGTATCAATTTATAGCATCTTGTTTCATACTTTTAGCCTGCCATTTTTAAATAAAATTTTATTTTTCAATGACCTGGATGCTAGCTCATTTAGGTGTTAAAGACTTTTCCTAAGGTTGGTAAACCAATAGGAGAGATTTTTTTAATGAAATTTGTAGGGATATCATGTTCATGGTGTAACAACCCTATGTATTGTATGAAACAGCTTCCTCTCTTTACTTGGGATGGTGACTTTGGTCACATAGGCTAGCTGATGGGGTATTATGAAATTCTTTACTTCACAAATAGGGGAATTCCGTCATGACAGTCATTATATTATAGTGCCTAAACAGTTTCAGTTTCCTCCTTTTACTGGATCTTTTCTGTAGAACATATAAAGACTTGATAATAAATGTCTTTTTTGTTTGGTTAACAGTTAGTTTTACAAATTTTATCTACAATTGTTTATGATTTTATCTGCATATTTTTACCTACTTTTTTCTTTTGAAGGCTTTGTCCACTTTCATTCTGAAAATACAATTATGATTTAGCTTAATAGCATTGAAAACTGTGTTTGATTGGACATCATTTGCTTTGGTATTTAGTACTGTATTGGTTACAAAGACAGACTAGACTCTCTATGGCTTACAAGTGTGGGTGGAGGGTGAGGCTGAGCTGCTGAGTGCATGTGTAAATTACCAATAAAGAAATTCAACGTAACCTAAGCACTGGTTCAGCAGACCCTTGATCAGTATGTTGACATTTTTTTTTTTTTTTTTGATAAGTAAAAGGTGAGGATGAAGGGGAATAAAACATAAAGAGACGTATGTTAACATTTGAGTTAGGAAATTTGCTGACGTTTTCCAATTTAGGTCTCTCAGCAATTACTCTGTACTAAGGGGATAGGGAGGCAGCCCAAATGAGGCAAAAAAAGAAGATGCTGTTTCTTCTTTGTGTTTCATTTTAAATTTCAGTTGTCAAATAACTTACTAATTTTGTCTCTTTAGTATCTCCTAGATTTTGTGTAGAACACAATGGGGGTTTGTCTGATTACATGTTTTATTTTTCTTTTTGTGATTTATAATGTTCCGTCTTTGTTTTGAAAAAGACAGGTAAATAGAAAAGAGATATGGAATATTGTAAATTTCTTGTATTAGGTTTGACTAAAAGCAAACTCAATTTAACCTATGGATAGCTTTGATGGAAAAATGACTTAGCTTAACTGCATTGAATGTCTCACTGTGAAAGAGTAGAGGTGGGTCTTACGGGTAGGTTTTTAGTCTCGGTAAAATTTATTTGTTCTATGTTTTTGTTATTCTTGGAAGTGTCTAATATAATATATCAAGTATGTCCTTATATTATTGAAAAATAATCCTGATACTAATCTTTCGTCTACTTTTTGTTATTGGGTTATGACTGTACTTTCTCTGCAGGACATTCACTTTCAGGGAAAGGAATTGAGAGAGGCACCAGCCCCTCTTGGTTATCATTAAGATGTATTCTGTGAAGATTCAAATAGATAAATGTTCAGACATATATAATCTTGAATTGCTTATGGTGAGGACTTTTGTGTCTATAGGAGCATGCATTGTTTTGTCAGACAAGTTTGAGAGGATGGAATATATGATATGTGGATTTTAAATCCAATTTGGTTGGCTTTAATGACAGCTTCTCTATAATGGCGTTTTGTAATATCATGTTTTTGTTGTGTCTATCAAGCACGTCAGTTATTTTTTTGGAAGCATGTTAGTTGTCTGCAATCAAGATGGGAAAGGAATGTTATTTACTAAAACAATTGTAAGTGGTGATTAGATGTGCCTTTAAATTCATTCTCATTTGCTTCTGCTTTATATGTACGGCATTCGTGTTATTATCATAATTCAATGAATGCTTTAAAAGTTAAATGTCTTTACATGTACCATGTCAGGGCTTCTCAGCATATACATATATAGAAACCATTCGATTTATCTATCTGTTTAGAGAGTATTACACGGATCAGTGAAGGGCTGAAGGCATTTACTTTCGGATTACAATTTTTGGTCCCATGGGTGCTCAATGATAAGTTAAATCTATCATTTCCTGTTTTTGGACAATTTTTCTGAATTTTACATTATCCTCTGGCTGTTAAAAGGGTTTTTTGATGGGAAAATACACTGCCATACTGGTGTGTTGGATTGAATTCATGATTTCATTTCCACTTTAGCGTGGAGGGGCCTCATACCTATAGCTAAATGTTTATGATAATTGGACTATTTTTATTTCCTTTGTGCTATCAAGTCATTCGAGTATCCCAGGCGGAGGAAAAGAATTCTCCATACACCAATCGTAGTAGTTCGGGCCTTTGTGGAAATGATTCCGGCAGGTTCCCTTCTGTCTATCAGATCACTTCATCCTTATTCGTGCCTTTGGGCTGGATTTACTCTTATAAAAATGATCTTATTGGGCTTTTGGTTCTCAGCCTGGGCTCGTATTCATCCCCCATATATATATATAGGCAAAGAGAAGAAGAAGAAGTAATGATGGACTACTGATCATACATTTTCCCAAAAGAAAGACATTTTATTCCCATACAAATTCATGTTCCATAATTCATGATACTCTAAATTCTTTAATTAAAAAAAAAAATAAAAAACTCTATATAGGCCGAACTTGAATTGAATTTAGTATTTTTGTGTATTAGATTCGTCAAGATCATCGGATCATGACACATGGTCAAAAATAAAAATGTGTTATAACCCTAATGGATCTAGTGCACGGCGCACTGGACCTGACCTTTGCCCCTTGCAGCCCACATTTGCAAAAATTAATCATACTGGTATTATTTCTTCATTGCAATTACAATTCAATTAATGCTTTGCATTTAATAAGTTTATATATATATATATATATATAATAAATGTTTTGTTCATTATGTTTGACAAAATAAGTTATGTTCAAACAATTTTGTATAATAATTTTTTTTTACAATATCAAAGTGATTTATGGTTGGAATAAAATAATATTACTTCTATAGGAATATTATGCATTGATCATAAAGAATGTAATGCTAAAATTTATTGTGACCAAACATTATGAAGCCAAATTTGCACAATATATATTGAAGTTTCAGCTGCATTGGTAATTAATTTCAACACCCTAATAAGATTGTTTTAATACAACTAATACCACAATTTTATTCTAATTTGTTAAAGTGATAAGTTGTGAGTGATGAAAAATAAAAGCGATATTAATTATAGGATCCATATAAAATCATTATTTATTATTTACAACTAGCATGTAGTCTTTCTAAAAATTTAAAAAAAAAAAAAAAAAAAAAAAAAAAATAAAAAAAAAAAAAAAAAATAAAACTACATACACTAAGATTTGTATATCATATATTTAGCTATAGTATTTTAATATTTTTAGGTTGTGGTTTTTATTTATATATATATATATATATTTTTTTTTTATTTTAACTCTCTTTTGATTGTATCTTATGTTTAACTTAAACCACTTCCTAAAAAAAAAAAAAAAAAAAAAAAAAAAAACTTAAACCATATGATAATTTCATGTAATTTTTTGTTAGCACTTATTTTGAATATTCTATCATACAACTTTAAGGAGTTGTTTTGATCCTAATTAACCTGTGTATAATTATAATTTGGTCAATAACAAATATTTATCATTTTATTGGGTACTAAAATGAAATTTATCATGCCCACACAGAGCTTCTAGCTGGTTACATAGTCCATAAAATGCCACATATAATCCCAAGATCAACTTTAAGGTGGTTTAGATCACAGGTATTTAGACAAAAAAAAAAGGGATTAAATTAAGTGTATGATTGATTTACTCTGTTTTTTTCAATGAATAATTAACTTGGTATATATATATATATATATTTTGAGAACAAGATACAAAAATAAAAATTCTTAAAATAGACACGTGACACAAAATTGGACTTTAATTGAAATTATATATATATATATATTATTGCCATCTTAACAAGTTGTGGAAAAGCCCCTCGAAAAAAAAAAGTGTATTAGCAAAATTGTTCAGTGCCTATGCCACTATCCACACAAGAATCAAGATTAGAAAAGCAAACTCAAACGGTCAAACCCTTTAATATATTTTAAATTTTAATTGAACCTTTATTTATTTTAGATTTGTTTAATTGAACCTTTAATTATTCTAGATTTGTTAATTATTATAAAATAGGTCATGCTAATGAGTACCTTTATGTGCCATTTAGTACGGGATAATGTTTTAGAATTTTTAGGAATGTTTAAAGATTTCCATGTTTGGTTGCAAATCACGCCAGGGAATCAAAAGTTAGGAGAATTTGGATTCCCCCTTTAAACCCCTCTCAGTACAAATGTGGATTCCTTTTAAAATAGATGAGTATCTAGATTCTCAAACTTAAAGGAAATTGTATTTTTTATAAACTGAAAATTTTAACTCTTTTTCCTTATCATTTAAGTAATTAAGATAAAATATAAAACAAATCATCAATATCTTTTTCCCTTGTCTTTATCTTTTTCAGCCAAAATAACATAAACAAGATGAGAAATTATTGCGTACTATTGGAGTACCATAAATGCGTACTCCCCTTCTCACACAAAAATGGTGGGTTCCACTAATTAAATTTATGGTGAGACTTACTATTCATGTGAGAGTGGGGAGTATGCATTTATGGTACTCTGGAAGTACACAATAATTTTCCAAACAAGGATAGACAACTCTGTTGATATATTATTTAATAAAATTTTATTTAGGTTTCACATGTAGGAAAAAAAAAAAAGTTTGAAGGGGACTCCTTCATTATTTCCAGGTATTCACTTTAGCTGTTGTGGGTGTGTTGCTCAACAAATTATTAATATTTTATATTTTTTTTTTCATTATTTATTTAGAGGAAGATATTTTTTCAAGGACTTGGTAGTTTACATTCAAATCTAATGATAGAATGAGAAAAATAAATAATTCATTTAACATTCCTGGAAATAAACCAAATATTATTATCTCACATTCCTAAGAATCTTAAAAGATTTTCAGTGAAACCAAACATAGTAATAACTATATTCCTAGGCATCCAGATTGCAAGAAATATCATTTATAGGAATCTGGATGCTAGGAGTAATGTGGATTCCTCCATACTATACGCCACATTAGGGTATCGATTAACAATCTAGTTAAAGAAATTTTTTATGGGGAAAAAAAAAAATTAATATTTTGATAACTTTTTTTATTCCCCATAAATATATGATGTCAAAATTTTTCTAAAATGAATTGTTAATCAATACCCTAAAATCACTCGTCAACATTTCCCTAATAAAATTTCCTTAATTAAATGCATGATTGCTCCTAAGAGCAACCACATTAGTTAGTGACTTTCCTTCTATTTTACACTAAAAGCCTATTTTTTCTATTTTACACACTCATTTTTACAAAATACTCATGTCAGTTTATCTATTTTATCATTTATTTTATTTAAATAATCATTTTCTCGCTTTTTTTTTATATTATTTTATCTCAAATTCTCTCTCTCCACTCACGAAACTCTATTCTAGAATCTTCTTTGAAACTCCTATCTATTCCAACATTTTTACTCCTCTTTGAAACTCCTCTTTATTCCAAACTTCTCTATGAAATTTCGATCCAAGCATGAAGACGATCTATTCCATCTGAAACTCCGATCCAAGCATGGCTCTGATCTGAAACTCCTCTCTGAAACTTTGATTCAAGCACAACGAGAAGAATTCCAATCTAAGCATGTCAATCCAAGCATGCTGATTTAAGCACTTCGATCCAAGCATTTCGATCAAGCACGCTGATCCGCCACAAGCATCGATGTCGATCCACTCTCTCTGTCTTTGTTGGTGTGTCCGTGTGTGGGGTGTGTTTGGTTTTGTGGTTGATTTTTGATTTTATGTCTATGTGAGTGTGTATTAGAGGAAGAAGCAAATGATGAGGGTGTTAGTTTTGCAGACGGATAAGAAAGAGAAAAAAAAAAGAGCAAAATTAGAAATTATAAAATAATGCACAATTTTATAGTAACCAAGCATATATACTATTATTGTAACTCTTTTGCATTTATGCATAATTTTATACCCACTAGTATGAGTATTTTTTTATTAAAATATATAAAAAGAGCTGCTTTTTATATTTTGTAAGATTATTCATGAAATGCTGTGGTTGCCCGAAGTCCTTCCAAAGCCCTTAAGTCAACTTTGGTAGCCTGTGTGATTAATTTCCTGACAACTCCTTTTTTAGTAACACGTGTGGCATGGTTTGCCTGCCGCGTAACAATCAGCACTGTAAGTTACACTTTACCAGTCTTGACCTCGACAACTCCTCCTATCAAGTTGGAATGAAAATGTGGGTGCTCTAAGTCCTTCCAAAGCCCTTAAGTCAACTTTGGTAGCCTGTGCGATTGATTTCCTGGCAACTCCTTTTTTAGTAACACGTGTGGCATGGTTAGCCTGCCGCGTAACAGTCAGCACTGTAATTTGCACTTTACCAGTCTTGACCTCGACAACTCCTCCTACCAATGCAAGTTGGAATGAAAATGAGAGTAGAGTTGTAATTTCAAAGAGAAGACAACGGTATACTCGTCCATTGAGAATACCTTTGTCGGTTACTCACCGAGAATTTCTATCTCAGTATTTTTTTAGCAGCTCTACTAGTCTACAGCCCAGAGCATTCTTCGTCCTATACAACTCAATCATTTGCCCTAGTGGAGCCTGCAGGAAACGATTGGGTCCCACATACTCAATCAGTTGGGTAAATTACCGTTTTCTTCTGCAATTATTTTCTCAGGCAATTTATTTATTTATTTTATTATTTTAGATAGTTTTAATGAATGACGAATGATAGTTTTTTATTATTAGATTAAGATATTAATCAGTTTTTGGAGTAAATGGTGATCGAATTCTGATCTTTTATTCAATCATTAGAGAGTTTATGCAATTTTGTAACTCATAACCTAGTTAAATATACGGAATATGTTAGTGATTATTTGGTATAAATGGAGGATGTTCATACACAATTTCATGATGTTCTTTTTGCTTATTATAGCAAAATTTTCATGAAAGTTTGAGGTTTTTATCCTAAAAATAAGTTATTTATATCCGAGTGATTTATTTATTTTTTCGTTTGTAATTATGGTTAGAAGTACGACCTAAATTTACTTACACCTCAGCCTTGGGGTCTTGAACCACAATCTTATTATTTAGGAGTTTGGATTGTGTTTATAAGCTAGTTTTTTTTTTTGTTTGTTTTATGTATTGTTCATTTGTTTGCGAGTCTCACACTACTTTTCATCGCAAAGTAATATAATTTTGAGTTTTTTTAAAATAAACTAGTTTTTTGTTTTTTGTTTCACATTATGCAAACAAACTACTGGAAATATGCAATTTTCAAATGGACAATATATCCAACTCTTAGAAGTTGATATTGTGTTCCTAAATGATCAAAATAATAACATTCCACTTTTTTATTTTAAGGTGAAATATCAATTATTTGTTCATGTTAGAGTGAAATATGGGGAGGAATGTCAAATATTTTGATAATTTGAAAAACAATGTTATTTTTTGAAAATTTGTTATTAACTAATGATGGGGCCACAGAACTACTTTAGATTTGTCCATGAGGCTCGTCTTGATCCAGAGCATGCCTC
Source organism: Quercus variabilis (assembly GCA_030445155.1). NCBI lineage: Eukaryota > Viridiplantae > Streptophyta > Magnoliopsida > Fagales > Fagaceae > Quercus > Quercus variabilis. The sequence goes on along the minus strand of CP129455.1, from coordinate 20,634,114 downwards.
CTAAAATACTCGTCCAGAGCAAGATTGTCTTGGTAGAATGTACTGGTCAATATCGTCCTGGGAGAGCACGCCCTAGGCAAGTTCGTCTTGGATGAGAAATTATGGTTCATTACTACGAACGGTTGCCAACAACGTTAGAGAAAATAAAGCCAAATAATATAACTTCCATGATAGTTACGAGAGTTATTTCCAAGTTTTTCGGACTCCACAACAATGGGGGAAGTTATAAAAAAGAGATAACTGCTTCATACACACTATATAAGCATTCTACAAGAAGGTAAAGGTATTCAGAAATTTTTTCCATTATACTTGGAATCACAAAAAAATACTAACTTAACCATCGAAGGTTTCTTGACCAGCCTCCACCGGTCTCCTCTGATTTTCTTGTTTCCTTTCTCAGAATTCATCAATAGTGTTCAGATCATTAATGCCCGAGATTTTCAACCTATTAATTTCTGAGGAACTATCAACCAATTTAATTTTGTTGTACCTACCTCAATGGGGGTATATTGATCCCCTCAATTTGAAGTTTTGTTTGATTTCTTGATTCAAGTCAAATTTTATAAATTTATAAGTGCACAGACTATCACATCATTTAAAATTTTAAAATGATCTGAGAGACTATACATTATTTTTTTAAACCCTAAATGTGTTTATTGAAAATCTCAAGAGATACTAATTGACTTACAAGATTTTTTATAATAGTCTATACATGATTAAATAAATAAAAAATAGAAGTGTAAAATATGAAAAAAAAGAAAAAGATGGATAGAATAAAGAGGACCCTTCATAGGTGGTGTGAATATTTTCGAAACAAAGAAATTAGTGAGAGTGGAGGGTAGGTAACAGAAATAGAAACAAAAACATCAGCCGCAGATAATCCGGTTTTCCAAAAGCAACCGTCACACTCCACTCAGATTCGACCATACAATTTAAATGATATCGCCTTTAATCTAATCATCTAAACTCATCTAAACCGTCAAATGCTTTGCCGCCAAAAACAAACAAGCCAAACCAAAACCCATACAACGCGAAGCACAGTACACAAACCCCGAGTCCCTTTCTCTCTCTCTCTCTTTTTCTCACATACATAAACAAAACCACTCAGACATCTCTCCGAACTCTGAGGAAACAAAAGAGATGAAGCGGTTTGTGGCGGAGAGTCTGGCGAGGGGGCTGAGCAGCCGCGGCGGTTACATGTCGACGGCTGAGATGATGGCGAGGCCTGGTAGCATGCAGGGAGTGATGATGAATAAGCAGCAGAGTCAACAGTACTACTACTACTGGAGGAGTAGAATGATGAGCTCGGTGGCGGAGAAGAGCAAAGAGGTTGTTAATGGAGGAGGAGTGGAAGCGATCAAGGAAGAAGAGAAGAAGAAGAATGGTGATGAGGAGAAAGGAACGGTGAATAGCTATTGGGGGCTGTCTAGGCCTACTATCAAGAGACCGGATGGTACCGATTGGCCTTGGAATTGTTTCATGGTGATAATAACTTTTCTCTCTTTTTCTTTTGGTGAATGAATTTTTTTGTGAGTAATTGCCTTTTTGTTGTTGTTGTTGTTGTTGTTTTGACTGCAACTTTTAACTGTTGTAATTGATTATAGAGGTTACTGTTCTGGATTTTGTTGCCTATTATGCTGTCGTTTTTTACATTTTTTGTTCTTGTTTTGGGATACATATTATCTAACAGAATTTCACTATTCTACAACAGTTCTACACACCTTTTTTTTTTACTAATTTTTTTTTAAAAAATTTATTGTAAATCTTAAAATGGATTGTTGATTGTTGTCTTTTTTAAGAGATCTTTCAGATTTTACAACTTTTTAAAAAAAAAGGAAAATCTACCATGTGTTGTTTTATCTAAAAGGTAAAGACTCTCTCTAAATAAAACTATGTATTTTATTGAAGAGTACTGAGCAATACAACCACCCCCTCCGTAAAGTACAATTGCTTAGCTTTTATATACAGGAGTTATCTAATAAAAAAAAAATGAAGAGAAACTAATTCCCACTTTTGAAGGAAAAGTGGTTACAAAGCTTTACTACAACTAACAATGATTACAAGAATTTACACCATAGCCTTATCTCCCTAAGCCACGTGGCAGCAATTCCTCGTAACTGTGTATAAACAAGTCATGGTAAGGTATAGCTTCTATTGTCTCCATTAAGTAGCCAATGTCCATTACCTCATGCTCTGCCCTTGGGATCGTGGTCTTGCATTTCACTGTAATGGCATCAATTCTGGAATTATCTTCCACAGCACTAGCATCAGTCCTAGCATCACCAGCATTGAGATTGATCTCATCAAGTTTAACAAGTGGATAGGAATAGTGCTGAAATTTAGTGGAAGAACCGGTCATGGTTAGTTATATCAATTTTAGACCAGCCTTCTTATTCAAGCGTGGTATCATTTTGATGGTTCTAGCTAACTCAACTAGTAAAGTTTTTAATAGTTGAATAAGAAATCTGGTATTCAATCTCCGTCTATACTAAAAATTAATTGATAGCTTAGTTTGATATAAAATAACGTAATTTTTAGAAGCGACATCATAGGTTAAAACTCTTTAAAAAAAGAAAAAAAAAGGTAGCATTTTGAGTCTTCAATTCATTGATTGACGTAGATACTTGTTTATTTTGATATGTGTACACTCTTCTAACCCTCTCTTTTCAGCATTTCTTCAGTGAGATAATTTTCAGCTGCAGATTAGGATTTACTCATTTAGTCAAAGTGATCTGAAGACTCAATCTACAAAAATAACAAGTATTTTAGATACATTTATAAAACCATCTATTAAGTTTGATAATGCAACAATTTCAGTAACCAATATACGTGGCATTTTCCCGAATGTTATTGCGACATTTAATTTGGAGATGTGTTCTATATTTTGTTGTTCCATTCTTTCCACGCGAAAACAAAAAATTTACTTGTCAACCACATTACGTATTATTCTATTCTCTTGTGAGTTTATATTACACGGAACTTCAAGAAATTTTTTTATTAAGTGTACATACTAGTCTCTATTGACTGATTTTATTTTCTGATGTAGCCATGGGACTCTTATGAGGCAGACTTGTCAATAGACTTGACAAAGCATCATGTGCCAAAGAAGTTTTTGGATAAAGTTGCGTACAGGACCGTGAAACTTCTTAGAATTCCAACGGATTGGTTTTTTAAGGTAAGTCACCTTTGTTGTGTGTTGTATTGTATTCATCAAAAAGCATACTTAACTTTTACTCGTGTTTTGCTTTTAATTCTTTTTTTCCTAGTGAAATATTTTTAACACTGGCCGTGTATTTCCTAGAGTGTGAAGACTCTTCTCTTAGGTAGAATCCAAATTTTGCGAACTCAAGAATGCTCTGTTGGAAGTATTTTGTAGTGATAGTGATGTAGCCAACAGAGTTCAAGGAAAAATAAGATCAAATAGCAAGAAGACTTAAGAATAGTGGTCTAGTTTTGGTGTGAGGACTCTCTGGCACCGCCCATAGACTACTTTTGTTACTACTGAGTCTCAATATCAAGTTTATCTACTTAGAAAGTTGGTGGTTCACTTTTAATTGTGTTTCAAAGTGAGGTTATTTGGTAATTTTCAAAATTTCTGGAATAGTCTAAATAATGTTGTTGGCCCATGACTCTTATTTTATGTTTGAGAGCTTTTTTCTATTTGGTTTTAGTAGTTTCTCACTTCGTTTAGAATTTCTTTTAGTTACTTTTATAACTTATTTATGAGCCTTATCCATGCAACCATGGAAGATTAATTTGTTGCTATTTTGCAATTTTGTCCGTTCAAGATTAATTTTATTGGGTCAATGTTTGAAGTCCATTTGAAGCAAGATGTATTTTTAACATCATCATAAATTTATTGGACTCTTCTTATAATTGAATTTTTTTTGATAATTTCTATGATATCTTTGATTTCTATTTTGCTTTTGCATAATTCAGGAAGAATGTTTGACAACATTTTTATGCTTTCCTCTGCCTTGTCCTTTTAGCAAGATGGTGCTAGTTTCATTTTCATTTCTTAATTTCCCCACCCCCTTGTGATTTTGACTTGTTCTGTTATACCGTTTGTTTTTGCTGTCTTTGGGCCCCATTTTTCTCAAGATCTTTCGAAATATATAGTTGAACACTTTTGAAGTACTGATACCGAGGGAGCTTAATTAAATTTATGAAATTGGTAAAACATCTTTTGCAGATGTCCACACCAGTGTCCTCCTTTAATAGTCAATTGGATCTTGGCTCTCTAATTTTACACAGTACTCTTCATTAAGATGATCACATTCTTTCCAAACTTTAATGAATGTTGATAGGAATAATGCATGTTGGGCTCACCTTCTCAACAAGCTTAAGATGTGGTGTTGTTATCATGAATATTGTATTGATAGGCGGACCGCTAAAGATCAATTTTAAAATGGTTGAATATCTTTTAGCCTGCTCTTAGGGAGAGCCTTGTCTTCACCACTGACTTATATCTGCATAGAAGCTAATTAAATTTTTCTGTAAGTCGGATTGAGTTAAGTGTCATACATACCAATAGAAATTACCGTGCAAAACAGGAAATGTAATTTGAATTACTTAGTCATACAGAGTGTACAAGCCAGTTATTGATTATTAATAATATAAAGCACTAGAACTACACACTTATGCCTGTTGAATAAAAATACATTTTAGGCATTATTAATGTTTCTCTAATCACAATTTGAGACAAATATGTGAGATGGGAAAGTGGGGAAGTTAGTTATACTGAAGAAGAATGGATCACTCTATGAATGGAAAATTGTTGGTGTAGTTGAAATAGAAATACTATAATATGTTTGATTTATATAATAATTATGATTTTTTTATAATAATTAAACACTATGTGGCCTGAGTGGCAGCCAATGTGACTTCCTATGTAAAGACAAATGTTTTTTTTTTTTTGGTGTGCGTGTGTGCATGTGCTTTGTACGGTTTAACTTACTGATGTAGATGCAATGAGATGAAGATAAGTGATCTCCTTTAATGTGTAGGAAGATCTCTTGATAATTTTTTGAGTAGAACATAACTATTTTGTTCCTAGATTCAAGTTCTATTCATTGAAATTGTATGTTAGTAATCCCTTCTTTTCAGCGGATGTACCAAACTATAAAACTTGAATTGTTCTTCTCTGGGGACAGCATGTTTTAGCAACCATTGTGTCTGCTTCTCGATATTGCTGCCAAAGTATATGTTTATGAGTTTCATTTTGTAAAATATCTTGCAGAAACGGTATGGTTGTCATGCAATGATGCTGGAAACAGTGGCAGCTGTTCCTGGTATGGTAGGAGGAATGCTGCTGCACCTAAGGTCTCTCCGCAAATTCCAGCAAAGTGGTGGTTGGATCAAAGCCCTGCTTGAAGAAGCAGAGAATGAGAGGATGCACTTGATGACCATGGTGGAACTTGTACAGCCCAAGTGGTATGAAAGACTTCTGGTTCTCACCGTGCAGGGAGTCTTCTTCAATGGCTTCTTTGGTTTATATCTTCTCTCCCCCAAACTGGCCCATAGAGTTGTTGGTTACCTGGAGGAGGAAGCAGTATACTCATACACAGAGTATTTGAAGGAAATTAATAGTGGTGCAATTGAAAATGTTCCGGCTCCTGCTATTGCAATAGACTACTGGAAGCTACCCAAGGATGCAACCCTTAAGGATGTTATAATTGTAATTCGTGCTGATGAAGCTCACCATCGGGATCTTAACCATTTTGCTGCTGTGAGTATTACTTTCCTTCCCATGATCATGCTCTATTTTTTTTTTTCACAAATTTGTTTCTTCACATTTTTTATGTATATAATTTCCGAATGTATCTGGTCTCTTAAAATATGTCATTATGTTTTATTCTCCACTCTATATAGACATATAACTTGCATGGTACATAAGATTTTTTAAAATCTATTGCTGATCCAGGGATAATATGACAAATGAGAGATTTCGCATTGGGTTAAAATCAAATAGACCCCTTGTACTTTGATAATTTTATAATCAACCCTTCTGTTTGCTTTCTGGTAATATAATGGATGGAAAATGCTACGCATGCACTGCATCTTAATAAAAAATTATTAAATTAAACTTTAATAATAATGAAAAAAAACTTATTCTAAAGCTCATTAAAATTTTTCCCCTCTCCCACATTTTTAAATTAAAACTTTGATAAAAAAAATTATTTTGAAATTTCCCAGTTTTTAAATCTAGATTTAGTCACAGAGACATATTATTAAAAGAATTAATTTGAAAACAGAATATTTGCACCCAAATATGTATGGAGGTTAAAAAAAAAAAAAAAAAAAACCTCTAAAACTGTTTTTCCTTGTGTTATGCATCTTTATATCTTGTGAACATATAGATGCACTTCCTAAAATATCTTCCCAATTTCTGGCATCTTGTTTTGCATAGAAGAAAATGGTTTTCTTTAAGAATTCATGGTGAAGTGAATTCATTTCTAATTGGGATCCACTTTTTTTATCTGTTTTATTTATTTCTTTCCCATCTTATATTGGCTTAGAATTTGAGTTTTGTCACTGGTTTTCCAAAAGCACGTTTCAATTCATAGCATCTTGTTTCATACTTTTAGCCTGCCATGTTTAAATAAAATTTTATTTTTCAATGACCTGGATGCTAACTCATTTTGGTGTTAAAGACTTTTTCTAAGGTTGGTAAACCAATAGGGGAGATTTTTTTTAATGAAATTTGTAGGGATATCATGTTCATGGTGTAACAGCCCTTTGTATTGTACGAAACAGCTTCCTCTCTTTACTTGGGATGGTGACTTTGGTCACGTAGGCTAGCTGATGGGGTATTATGAAATTCTGTACTTCACAAATAGGGGAATTCCGTTATTACAGTCATTATTTTATAGTGCCTAAACAGTATCAGTTTCCTCCTCTTACTGGATCTTTTCCATAGAACATATAAAGACTTGATAATAAATGTCTTTTTTGTTTGGTTGACAGTTAGTTTTACAAATTTTATCTACAATTGTTTATGATTTTATCTGCATATTTTTACCTACTTTTTTCTTTTGAAGGCTTTGTCTACTTTCTTTCTGAAAATACAATTATGATTTAACTTAATAGCATTGAAAACTGTGTTTGATTGGACATCATTTGCTTTGGTATTTAGTACTGTATTGGTTACAAAGACAGACTAGTCTCTCTATGGCTTACAAGTGTGGGTGGAGGGCGAGGCTGAGCTGCTGAGTGCATGTGTAAATTACCAATAAAAAAAATTCAACGTAACCTAAACGCTGGGTCAGCAGATAATTGATCAGTATGTTAACAAATTTTTTTTTTGATAAGTAAAAGGTGAAGATGAAGGGGAATAAAACATAAAGAGACGTATGTTAACATTTGAGTTAGGAAATTTGCTGACGTTTTCCAATTTAGGTCTCTCAGCAATTACTCTGTACTAAGGGGATAGGAAGGCAGCCCAAATGAGGCAAAAAAGAAGAAGAAGAAGCTGTTTCTTCTTTGTGTTTCATTTTAAATTTCAGTTGTCAAATAACTTACTAATTTTGTCTCTTTAGTATCTACTAGATTTTGTGTAGAACACAACGGGAGTTTGTTTGATTACATCTTTTATTTTTCTTTTTGTGATTTTATAATGTTCCATCTTTGTTTCGAAAAAGACAGGTAAATAGAAAAGAGATATGGAATATTGTAAATTTCTTGAGTTAGGTTTGACTAAAAGCAAACTCAATTTAACCTATGGATAGCTTTGATGGAAGAATGACTTAGCTTAACTGCATTGAATATCTCACTGTGAAAGGGTAGAGGTGGGTCTTACGGATAGGTTTTTCGTCTCGGTAAAATTTATTTGTTCTATGTTTTTGTTATTCTTGGAAGTGTCTAATATAATATATCAAGTATGTCCTTATTTTATTGAAAAATAATCCTGATACTTATCTTTCGTCTACTTTTTGTTATTGGGTTATGACTACTTTCTCTGCAGGACATTCAATTTCAGGGAAAGGAATTGAGAGAGTCACCAGCCCCTCTTGATTATCATTAAGATGTATTTTGTGAAGATTCAAATAGATAAATGTTCAGACATATATAATCTTGAATTGCTTATGGTGAGGACTTTTGTGTCTATAGGAGCATGTATTGTTTTGTCAGACGAGTTTGAGAGGATGGAATATTTGGTATGTGGATTTTAAATCCAATTTGGTTGGCTTTAATGACAGCTTCTCTATAATAGTGATTTGTAATTGCATGTTTTTGTTGTGGCTATCATGCATAGGAGTGGCAAAGTAAGCCCAAACTCATTTACAGGGACTGACGCAAGATTTTAAGTTGGGGGGGGGGGGGGGCGGAGATAAGTGAAAAAAAAAAATTTCAAATACACATCCAATTCTTTGAAATTGTGTTTGAGTGATTGGAACATCCACATTTTTCGGAATTGAAACATCCACATTTTCTAGAATTGGAATAGCAACATTAATTGTTGTTGGCAATTCCACGTTGACTTCAGAAGAATTTGAAGCTGAACATTTTTTTTTGGAAAAATAACAAGCATTGTAGTTGATTTTTTCATGATTTACAAATAAAATAAGAATCACCATTATTTTCTTAAATTTGTGTGACAATTTTCTATATTATATGATTTATTTTTTTCTTTTTGTCTTTGGTTTGCCTTTATTTATGTATTTGTGTTGTCTCCCTCTTTCTAACATTAACCCACTAACCTAATCAATCCCACTGGCCACTATCGACACTAATTGACTTTACAGAAAAGAAAAAAAGAAAAAAAGAAGAAGAAGGTAAAGTTAAAGAATTTAACTTTACCTTTTGTCCGTTGCCCAACTCCACTTGTCCCTATATATTTAACCTGATTATACCCATCTCAAACTCACTCAAACTTACCCATTTGGCACCCCTAATCAATCAAGTACGAGTCAGTTATTTTTATGGAAGCATTTTAGTTGTTGCAATCAAGATGGGAAAGGCATGTTACTAAAACAATTGTAAGTGGTGATTAGACGTGCCTTCAAATTCATTCTCATTTGCTTCTGCTTTATATGTACGGCATTCGTGTTATTATCATAATTCAATGAATGCTTTAAAAGTTAAATGTCTTCATATGTACCATGTCAGGGCTTCTCAGCATATATATATATATATATATATAGAGAGAGAGAGAGAGAGAGAGAGAGAGAGAGAGAGAGAGAGAGAGAGAGAATTCAATTTATCTATCTGTTTAGAGAGTATTACACGGATCAGTGAAGGGCTGAAGGCATTTACTTTCGGATTACAATTTTTGGTCCCATGGGTGCTCAATGATCAGTTAAATCTATCATTTCCTGTCTTTGGGCAATTTTTCTGAATTTTACATTATTTTCTGGCTGTTAAAAGGGTTTTTTTTTTTATTTTTTTTATTTTTATTTTTTTTTTATTATTTATAGGAAAATACACTCACATACTCGTGTATTGGATTGAATTCATGATTTCATTTCCACTTTAGCGTAGAGGGGCCTCATACCTATAGCTAAATCCTAAATGTTTATGATAATCGGACTATTTTTTATTTCCCGTGTGCTATCAAGTCATTCAAGTATCCCAAAGGAGGAAAAGAATGTTGATGCTGGATTTGAGCTTGAGCCCTGGGTGGTCACATCCCAACCAACCACAAAAAATGACAACGATCGAATATCCTAGAAACCAAAGAGGATGTGCTGCAGGTTTCTTCAAATCTGTTTGTCTTATTGTGTCATGAGTTTATTCAATCTTAGCCTTATTTTTGTCATAATTTAATGAGCATACCGTTATTTACCTAATAATCACGTAGGATCTTAGGCAAACAGGTCTTTGGTGTTAACCTATATAATATGCAGGAGGTGTTCCCAGAACTAGAAGTAGTGATTGATCATATGAGCACACTTGTAAGCATCTCGAACATCAATCTTCAAGGTTAATTTTGATTTCAAGTTTAGAGTGTCGAGTTTAATCGCTGAATTGTACTTTTGAACGCGTGCATGCGCGCACCATGCTGACCTTGGCAGAATTCTTGAATTCTATAGATAATCTTCAACAAATGCAAGAATAAAATTTATTTGGTTACCAAAGCAAGTACATGATTTCTGTTCAACAAAAAAAATAAGCTAATCTAGCTGCGATCTAATCCCTCTATACAACAGTAGTCAAATCATCGACCACACTGATGAGTTCCGTTTCACTTCCCAAAGATCAAAGTGAACGTCCTGGCTGATTATGATTCCCGCTGTATCGAAATGAAAGTAATAAGAAACTCCCCTAGTCCCAGCAGTTGAGTCACAAACAAAGTTTTGCAGTAACTTATTAAACTTACCCAATCAGATTTGCATAGTTTGAGGAAGGGTCTTCAACGAATCGATACCAGAACCAATGGCCTTCCCATATTTTGCCCATTTCTTGTAAGGGAATCCCCTTAGTCTCCGGCAAAAAGAGCGCCACAAAAGCGGTCATTATCAGAACCCACCCGGCGTAGAACAAGAACACCCCAAATTTCATCTTACATAAGATGGACAAGAACGCCTGAGACAGGATGAACGTCAACAAAAAATTGCTGGCAATGCCTATGCCTTGCCCGGCTGGTCTGACTTCCAACGGCAAGATTTCGCTCGGCACAATCCACGTTAGAGGTCCCCATGACCACCCAAATCCGGCGGAGATTATACACATTAGGACCAGTACCAGAACGCCTGATCCCTTTGAGAAACTTGATGTGCCTGCAGTCCCTAGTTCTGCTGAAAATATATATGCCAAGGCCAACTGCACCACGTACATAACAACACAATTAATTAAGTACATATCAATAAAAGTTAGGGGAAATTCCAAAATAAATAATCAAAATTTTTATTTGTCATGAATGATACCATCAGAGATTGAGCCTTAATGAGATGACAAATGAGAGTTTTGTGCCATTAATGGATAGAATATTTATGAGTGATACTAGTAATTACTACACAATAAATTTAGTAATATCTTTAACATATTTTTAATTGAAAAATTATTAGTTTGCATTCTACGACCAATAATTTCCCTTTTTAACTTACTATTTCTTGTGAAATCAATCATGTTTATTACAACTTTAGTTTGTAAGTGGTTTTTTAGTAAATTATTAGTGATTATTGAAATTGTATACAGTAAGTTTAGGACCACAACATTTTTCATAATTTTACCCATTGTAATCAGCTTCTCAAAAAAAAAAAAAAACTTATTGTGATCAATGCATTCCCCAAAAAAAAAAAAAATAGTGCATACTAAAAGTGGTGTCAATGACAATCTTAAGGTTCGTTTGAATATAGCTTACTTGGTTGAAAACTGAAAATTGAAAACACTGTAGTAAAATAATTTTTAAATGTGTGAATAGTATCGTGAAACCCATTTTTAATAAAATTTTTGTTGAAAAAAGAGATTTGTAGGTCTCATAAACAGTGCACAGGACCCACTAGAAAAACACTACAGCCACATAAACACATTCTCTAAAAAAAAAAAAAAAAGGTAGACGCTAGACGCTAATGAGCTGAATCCAAATGGGTATTTAGTGTCCGTTTAGTAAAGATTGTTTTTATCAACTTATTTTAGTATTCAGCTTATTTTTGCTATTATTCATGGGTTTCACTACACTTTTTGGTACTATTCATAAGTTCCACTGTACTATTTCAACTAACGTCTACCTTTATCTATGGTACTTTAGTAAGTTTTTTTTTTTTTTTTTTTTTTGAGGTAAATAATCTTAAAATCTGTTTGGAAATAACTTATTTAACTGAAACTGAAATTTTTTTGCTGAAAGTACTGTAAATAAAGTTAAAAAGTAGCTGAAATAGTATAATGAGTCTCATAAATAGTACCAAAAAGTGCAATAAAACTCATAAATGATAACAAAAATAAATTAAATAATAAAAAAAGTTGATTTTTTAAACCAAGGTCAAACACACCTTAATAAGTTTTTTTTTTTTTTGAGAAACTACCTTAATAAGTTAGAGCATCAACATCCAGAATTGCAAATGCTATATCTAAGCTTTATTTAGCATTTTTTCCTCAAAAACCTCACACATCCAGAATTGTAAACACCAACTATTGTAAAAAATTTTGCAATAGTGCTACAGTGCAATTCTATTACAGTGCAATTCTAAAGAATAGAATTGCACTGTAGCACAATTCTTAAAGAAAAAAAAACTAATATTTTATTGTGATGGTGATTGGGAGAAAGAAAGAATAAATGATGGTGATTGGGGAAAATATTATTTTATTGTGTAGATATATTATTTTAATAAGTAGAATAGGAAAATAAAAGTTTGGGATGAGGGAAGTATTGTATAATGGGATGGTATAATTGATAAAATAACTTTTTGGGATGGTAAAATAGAATAGAGTAACATTTTCTGATGCTAATGCTCCTATTAAGTCATGGTTAATGTTGGAAAAAAAGGGTGGTGAAAAATTTTAGTCAATTCCCTAACTAACCTGGCAGAGGATAGTCTGGACACCAGCTTCCAAGAACAACAGTCTACGTCCAAACCTATCAACAAAATAAGCTGAAACAAATGAAGCCGAAAATTGGATGAAACCAAGTATAATAGCTCCAACCAAAGAACCACTCAAACTTAATCCAATAGAACGAAACAAAACAGGCGCATAGAAGGCCACAATGTTGATCCCTGTCAACTGCTGAAACGCTGGAATAGCTGCCGTTATCACAAGGTGTGGACGATACTTTCTTTGGAATATGGTCTTGTAAGGTTGCTTAGTGGCGGCTTTGGCTGCTTCATGGTAGTTGATCAGATTGTTGAGCTCGGCTTCGGTGTCCGAGTCCACGCCACGGACTTGGACGAGGGATTGCCTGGCTTTTTGAAGTAGACCCCGTTGGATGAGGCTGCTGGGTGTGTCTGGAATGAAGAATGCACCCACTGTCATGATGGTAGCAGGAATTCCGGCACAGCCGAGAGAAAATCGCCACCCGTTTTCGCCCATCTTAGACGCAAACCAGTTTATTATTGTTGCAAATAGCACCCCTCCGCTGAGGAAGGATTGGAAGGCTGTGGTGAATGCGCCTCGCCATTTTGGTGGTGCCATCTCTGATACGTATATTGGGGCTGCCTGTGTACGTATAGATTACTTTATCATTTTCTTATAAAATGTTTCTAAAAATAGTTCATAAACCAATGTCCTTAGTATAGAGAGCAAAACTCGAAGGAATGTTGACACATGTATAATGCTTGTCATTTGTCAACAAGTGTACAGGACACTGGACCCAAATCTAATGCGTGTGAAAAAAGAAATAAGAAAAATATTTAATTTGTTAGAAAGTATACAATAAGCATTTAATTAAGTTGAGTTTGGTTGGTAGGAAAAATATTTAATTTGTTAGAAAGTATACAATAAGCATTTAATTAAGTTGAGTTTGGTTGGTAGCCGACTAAGAATCTGTGGATCTTACAACTGTACGTACATGCTGACATTACATGCTTGTTTTGATCTTGTATTCTAATTTTATACATTGGAGTATTGGATGGAAATGTTGTCCTTTCACATTTACGCAAGTCATGGCTTCACCTCACCTTTGTTTAATATATGGCGCGTAAGGGCTGTTATTGTATACACGTTATAAAAGATAGGCTATCATTGGTTAGAGGGCAACCTGATTTGTGAAACCAACCCCAAATCCAAGGAGGAGGCGTCCCAAAATGAGCATTGCAACATTCACGGCAACAACACTAAGTATTGTACCGATCAGGAAGATGAAGCCACCAATAATCAAAATGCCCCTACGCCCTGTAGTTGTGGTGACACGACCAGCTATAAGAGATGACACCAAACCAGATATGTACAATGAGGATGTAAATGCAGTAAGTGCTTGACTGTCGAATATACAATATTGATTTGGCTTTGCCTCTGCCATTTTCTTTGGAATTGATGGGAAGAACTTCTCCAGAAATGGTCCCATTGCTGTTACACCTCCTGCAATTCAAAACATATATATATATATATATATATATATTGGCTTTAATTCAACATATCACAATTGGAAGTAAACTAAAAACTCAATCTTTGAGTACATAAATCCTAGCTGATTAATACACTAAAAAAAAAAGGTTATGTTCGTACAACCAATCTTGTACAAAATTACAAGGTCGTGAATTAGCTAGTATGAAGAGAAATCTTGGAAAGGATGAATGATTAGATATTCAGTAATATATTGTTACAACTAAAAGATAAAAATTACACATTGTTATACACATTATATTGGTTCATGCAATTCCGTACGAAAATCCAATACCTATGGTGGGTTCTAATTAGTTCAATTGAATACTTGTGTTTGAATCTTGTCCACACAAAGAATTGATTGGCATCTTAGCCTAATCATAAAGAGGTATTATTATTTAGTAGACGTCATTGATTCAAATTCAATCATATCTGTTAAAAAAATCCCATGCATGGAGAGAGAGAGAGCTGTAATTAACCAGAAATGCCAACATCGTAGCCAAAAATCAACCCAGCTGAAGCCGCAACAATGCAGATTATGACGACGGACCCCGTTATAGTTCCATCTTCTGCGTGCCTAGGGTCATGTCCTTGGGTGGCAAAAGTCCCTCCTGCCATTTCTTTAGTTTCTCTCCTAACTTGCTGACTCTGGCTAGTATGGAGACCTGAAGTTGCTAATACAAAAGTAAAAGAAAAAGAGGAGATCGATTGTCTGACTTTAGAGATTTCTAACCACAAGTTTTCCTATTTATCACACTCCAAATAGTATGGAAGACAGGTGGTTCAGCCAAGTATATATATATAATTCTATTTTCCGCGTTTTTTGTAGCTGAAAATGGTCGCCTGTGGATCCTATGGGACCTGAACTTGGTACCAAAAAAAAAGGTAAGAGGATGGGAGAAAATGGTGGCCTTTAGCATAATTTGGGTATTTCTAACCATCAATTTTTTTTGTTGATATCCAATGTTTCTAATTGAAAAAATTTGGTTCGTCAGCATTTTCCAAGAATAGAGTTTAGCTAATAGTTATATTTCCATTTAACTGTTTTCGCAAATTCCACATGTGGTAGATCATGTTTAGAGTAGTACGTATTATTTTCATGAGTTCACCACACTAGTGTTACTTTGTTATACATCAATTAGTCAATTACAACCCACAATGTCGCCAGTAGTTATGAAAATTTATGAATTTTCTGATTTAATAGATTAATATTAGTACACCCTTTATATCAAGGACTACGTAAGTATCCCATTTTCCTTACTAAAGCCTAAAGGTAGCCATAATGAACTTTTTTCTGATTTAGCTAATTAAAAGAAGGAACAATTAAGTGGAAGTTAAAACTAGACAGTTACAGATAGCAAATAAACAAAGTAAAATGAAATATTAACAGAAAAGTTGACCAAAAAAAAAAAAAAACGGTTATAAGACTTTTTAAACTGTCAAGTTAAAAATAACAAATAAACTAACTATGGCAACAACAAAAAAGACAACATAAACCGAAAATTTGCCCCCAAAAAAGAAGAAGAGTTTTTTAGAAATTTAAAACTAATATCCTGAGGGGCTTATTGTCTGTAGTGCTGGCACATATAGAACATTTTCTATAAAAAAGTAATTGGCCATTCTTATTCTTGTCGGAACCACAGGTCCATGTGTTTTAAAGACTTTTTGTTTCTAGAATTGAGAAATAATACATTTCAGCATGTGACCAAAAAAAATGTTTTAAGACATTTTAAACTGTGTAGTTAAAAATAACAAATAAACTAAGAATAAACAGAAAAGTTGACCCCAAAAAAATTTACTTTTGACATTTAAAACTAATTCTGAGGAGCTTATTGTGTGTAGTGCTGGCATATAGAGCATGATTTTTATATAAAAAGTAGAGTAAATTGCAAATTACACCCTTAAAGTTTGGGGGTATTTGAATTTTACACTCTGAAATTTTAGAATTTAGAATTTATTTCCTGAAGTTTGAGGGTGTTTGGAATCCAAATTCTGAAATTTCAAAATGTAAAATTCAAATACTCCCAAATTTTAGAAATGTAATTTGCAATTTATCCTAAAAAGTAATTGCTTACTTAGTTTCAGTTGTCTTGGCCCTAATTTTTAGTCAGGGGTCATTCTTATTCTTGTTGGAACCACAGGTCACCAAGTGTTTTAAAGATTTTTTTAAAAAAAAATCTAAAATTTAGAAATAATACATTTCAGAATGTGGCTAGATAGCAATGAGCCAATGAGACCAATGAAATTCGGTCAATAAAAGAAGAAATTGACCAAAGAAATAAATACAGGCTATACAATCAACACATTTTATTAACTTAATATTTGTAAAACCTGAATTTGTTTTATTTTGGTCATCAGAACATGTCTATATAGCTCTCTTCATAATGCATTCTTTGTAAGGGATTTTTTTTTTTTGGTCACATTTGTATAGATCAATGATGCGATCTCACTGAGACCACATTTGAAGAATTGGTATCCATGCTCATAACCTTTGACGTTAAGGTCTACTCCCATAAGCATTTTATCTTCAAAGCACGAGTACTTTTTATATTAAAAAATGCTACACTTATCTTTTAAATAGCCTATTCTATACATGGTTTTGAAACCTGAACCATTTAATGAACTGTAAAAGGGAGATGTTCAAAATTTTAGAGGTTGGACTAAGGTTTAACAAAGGTTGGATTGTGATAACATCATAATTAATTAATAATTAACTAAAAATATTAATAAATGAAGAATTTATAATAAACAAATGAGCTATGGGAGGGAGGAATCTGAGAAGCAAAGATATGAGGTGTAAGGGTGTGGTTTGGATCCTAAGCCCAAGAAGTAGTTAGATTAGGGCCCAAAGAGCCCAATACAATGAATTTGTAGAGAGTGGGCTTAAAAACTAGGCTTCAATGGATCGAACAACGTGCATAGTGGATTAAAGATAGTAAGAAAGCAAAGAAAGAGAAACTCTATGCAAAGAAATCCTTTATCAACAAAATCTGAGGAGAGTAGTTCTTAAATGTATTTCTTTTAGACTTCGATACAATTTCAGTTCTTGTTGTTACTGTGTTTTCTCTATAGATTCCTCGATCCCCCTATCCTTGGAGGATCTTTCACATTATATATCCTCTTTTGGTTGATCCTGGTCCTCCATTTGTTGATTATGCAGGCCACTACTTGAGTGCTTGTCCTATTAGACGCCCCCCCAGTCTTCTATGAGTTGCGGCAACCAAGACAGCACTGTTCAGGGGTCTTCTCTACATAAATGTAGCTAGAGGGTTTGGTAAGGCGCAATAAATGTGGTGGTAGCTACCATCCCTCCAACCATGTCAGGGCTAACCCCCTCTTTGAAACTTTTCCTCCACAGTGTGGCCCCCCTCTGGTTTTACTGTTTGAGTGTATAGACTTCTAGACACGGTAATGGCCTTTTTGGTTATGGGTATGACACATGACACTATTACCTTATTAAATTTTTGTATCCCACAATAGCCCATCAAAACTCTATTTTTTCTCTCTTATATGAGGAGAAAAGTGGGGTTTTGATCTTGGGTAATTAATTCCACACGCTTCATTGAATCCCATATGTGAGAACGTCACTTTGCATGCCCTGTAACCATTCTTGGCGCTTCGGAGTCCATAACATCTCATTAAATGCCCCATGCGGCGCCTTGTTCCCCATGTCCTACGATAAGATGGAGATCCTATAGCTGGTATTTCCCCTTGAAATTTGGGCGGGATAACTCCCACCTAATTCTGCCTCCTATATAAGGCGCTTGGGGGATTCATTTCTTCCACTTTTTGAATCTTCAAGCTTTTGAGACTTTCCAAATCTTTGAACTTTCAAGAAGCTTCTGAAGTGACCCTTGTCATAATTTTCGTAAGTTCCTTTATTCTTAGGTCCTTTCTCCTCAATTAGTCTCCTTGGCCTTTTGTTTTCTGTTTCTTTCGTCACAAAAATTTATTTCCTTTCTCCTTAGTTTGCTTTGATGGGTAGGTTTTTTTATTTAGTAGATAACCCCGTGGGTATGGAGGGGTTTAGGGCCCTGTATCATATTCCCCATGGTGTCTCCTTGTAGCACTGCCCTTTGGGTGATTGGCACATCCATAGAAAGGAAGGAGAAGTTATCATTCCCATGATCGTCTTCATAGAAGAGGTAATGAGGCTTCCCATGGGTAGAGTGACCAAGGACTACCTGATCGCCCCTAGGATATGCCCCCACTAGTGCGCGCCCAACTTGTTTAAGGTCCTAGGTAGCGTAAATGCTTTCAACGAGCAAATGGGGTTGGGCCTCACCTAGCACGACGTCGTTTGGATGTACAAGTGCCATTTGCTTGCAAACTCGAGCTATTACCTTAAGTCTAGGTCATCTGAAGTCAAACTCATCTCGTGTCTTCCCAAGTCCAACAAGGGCATGAAAGATGACTTTCTAATCGCCTCGGGTGAATGGCATGACAGCCTTCACTGCCCAACCCAGGAGAGAGCACCAGGTGAGGTACCCTGAGTTTAGGTCCTTTAACACGGGAATTAGTCTTGTATTTTGCTTCTTCTTTCATTCCTTTAGCACTTTGCTTCTTTTTATCTGACAACTCGTTTTTCTAACTATGGTTTTGCTTCTCGGCTTCTCTTTTGTTGTAGATAAAAGATACGTGGCTCTTAACCTCAGCTTTGTTAACAATCCAAATCTCAACAAAGTCCTGAGATCCGAAGTGTTTGAAAGCGAGGACAGACAATTGAGAGTTGTCTATCTCATTCTTGACTTTAAGCCCCTGTCTGACAAGTTCTAGGACGTAGGCAACGCGATTAGAGCGGGTGACCCTCGGCTAGCTCGAATCAACGTTTCGATGCCTAGATTCTTAGCCTGAGAAGGCACCGTGCATGTTTATTGTTAAGTCCATATAAAAGGTGGCGAAGGAAGTATTGAGAGGAGGAAGTGTAGCCGAGATTTCAAGGGCTGTGCTAGGAGGGGAATTTGGATTGCATTATGGATGCTTTAAATTCCAAATAAGATTAAAGTGTTTGAGTGGAAAGCTTGCAATGATATTTTGCCAACAAAGCTAAATTTGTCAAAGAGAAGAATAATTGATGATGTGATGTGTCCAAGATGTATAAGATTTCTGAAATCAGCTATCCATGCTCTTTGGGAATGTGATGCGGCTAAGGATGTGTGGGCTGGAAGCTTGAAAATTCTGTAGAAAGGAGTCTCAGGTATGGCTGATATGATTCAAATAATGGAGTACTTGTTGGATTGGGTTGAGTCATAAGAAATGGAGGTAGTGTTAGTCCAAGCATGGTTGATTTGGAATCAAAGAAACAAGTTGGTGCATGGAGGTAAGTTTCTTGATTTTGGTTGGTTAAACAACCATGCAAGAGAGTTTCTAGAGGAGTATCGAACTGCACAAGAACAGATGGGAACTGAACATGTGATGCAGCCTAATCAGGATACCTGACAGCCTCCTCCACAGTCGGTCTTCAAGCTCAATTTTGATGCAGCATTGTTCTCGGGCCTTAACAGATCCGAATTTGGAGCAGTCATACAAAATGAGAAAGGAGAGGTTATGGTAGCCATGGCAGCTGAGGGACTTGAGGTGTTTTGTAGTGAGGAGGCTGAATTACTTGCATGTAGAAAAGCCATTGAGTTTGCTGTGGATGCTGGCTTCTCTGAATTAGTAATTGAAGGGGATAACAGGTCTACCATGAAAGCTATTTCAGCTCTGAATGATGATCAGTCAATGCTTGGGAATGTGATTGGGGATATTCAACACTTGCTTAGAAATTTACATTGGGTAAGAATTGAATGTACTAGGAGAGGAGGGAATAGGGTGGCTCATGTGTTAGCTCAATTTGTGAGGAATATTATTGATGATATGTATTGGATGGAAGATGTACCTCCAATAGCTTGGGAAGCTTTTTACCAAGATGCTAATTTTTTTGATTAATTGAATGGAATGCTTTTGTTTTTTTTTTAAAAAAAGTATATTCCCCCTTTTGAGATGTCTAATTAAAATAAATGATATAATAAAATATTATTAATATTGGTTATAATATAAATATATAGTAATGAAAGTTTAAATTATTCTTATGGCATTCTTTTTAATATAGTTCAAATAACTTAATTTGCTCACAAGGAGCATAAATAACCAGCCTTAGCGTTGTGGTTAGGGGGTTAATTAAAAATTGCTCTACTAGGGTCTAAATGAGGTGCAAGCAAATTATTTATTTTTTATGACTTAAAAACCAAGCTTTGATCGTGGTTGAACTGTGATCGGTTCTGTCAAATTGTTCAGTCTAATTAGGGTTCAAGAGGTTCATTGATTATTTAATAATTACAGTTTTTTTTTTTGAGAAAGTAAAAAAAGAAAAAGAAAAAAGAACTGTAATTATTAAATAATAATTACAGTTCTAAATGCTTGAAAAACTGGATTTCAATTTGGTTCTCGATTAACTCGATCAAACAGCCCGATCTAGTCTGAGTTTCAAAACAATGATTTTGTCACCCCCACCAACTCTTCATTGGCAAAATATTGCCCTATTTGGGAGTCACACAAAACCTCTCCCTTGAAGTTTTAAAAGACCTTTTACCAATTAGAGTTCGAGGCATTTCATTTAAAGCATAAGACCTTCCCCCACCTGGCGATGTGGGACTTTATCAAGATTTAGTTCTCCTTCAACTAACCCCACTTAAGAGGTCTTTTGGCATTTTGGGTCCCTACAGTAATGGTAGCAACTACTTAAAATAAGAGTCTGAGTAATAAAAACATTTTCGTGAAATTACATGCTCAAATTTTGGGGTGTAAATAGAAAGGTCAAAAACTTCAAAATTTGGCCAAAGCAATAACTTCATTCTCGTTTAGATGAGTCATCAAACACAATAACAATTAATTATGTTCAAACCCCCTAATAGGAAGAGATATCTCAATTGGCAAACACAGTTAACTTTATTGTCTTTTGCATGGGTAATCAAACATAAATAATGGGCATTTATCATTTCCAAATCCATGTAAATAAAGATACCAATATTAGGATTGTCCATGGTTCAGTATGGGTTGGGTTTGGGCTCTACCCAAACTTGCCTCGATTCTGGCGGGTGGCAGAATGGAGGATCCGCCGTTGATTGATAACTTCAATGGGTTGAATTAAGTTGGTTGTTCCATGAGTTGGATTTGTTTCAGTTGAAATCAAGAGAGGTAGCGACGACCGTGATTCCGACAAAAAACAACAAAGATCTATTGAGATCTTGCCAAATCTAGTGAAACTCACTAGACTAGATTTGGCAAGATCTAGCCAAATATGGTTGAAATCTTGCCAAAGTTTGGTTGGGTTTTTTTATAAGCAAGAGGAAAGAAACTGAGACTCGACTTGTCAGAATTGAACTTTGAAGCCCCCGACTTGCCTTTGACCACTATAGTCACCAGATCAGATCGGTTCTTGTTGGTCACTTTGGGTGGGTCGATTTGTCAACTCCCTTGGACAACCCTAACCTAAACTTCAAAATGGATAAAAATCTTTCCCCAAGAGCCTAACTACCTTGATAGTCGATATAGACACGTTCTGCTTTATGGAAATTTAGACATTCCAGTGTCTGTGAGCTCTCCCATAAACTAGAGTTCATGGAGAATTTATAGCTAAACAATTAAAGAATAGAGTTTCATTTCAAAAAGCAATGAAAAGGGCTGTTGAATTAATATGAGAAACTTTCTAGTTATGAATCTGGAATAGAACCAATGGGCGATGCTGGATCAACATTAATGCCACTTCTGCCTCCTTGAATTGATTACTTCTCAAAATTAAATCCTAGTCAAGTTAGTGAGATTCCTCACTTCGCGATGATACTTGAATTTGACTTCTTATTTATTCTTTTCCTCTTTAACTAAATGGATAGGATTCATGTCGGGAGAGAAGGATGAAGGATTCTTTAGAGTCACATAAGCCTTCTTGTAATCTGGTCTTGCAATCAAGCGCCCCCCTCTCATCTTTTTCTTTCCTCGCATATTTAGTGTCCGTACCTTTTCAACTTCGCAACCATATACTGATTCCAGAACCCTCTTGATCTCAGGCTGTTGACAAATAGCATAACAAAATCAGGTTAGACAAGAAACATGGACAATTGAGAATAACTAGAGATTGAATTTGAGCAATGGAATAGACAGTAGACTTCCGTCTAAAGTACCTTTGATGCAGAAGGTATCGTTTTGATTAAAACATCTCTGTTGTTGTTGGAAGAAGTCCGCATGAGAAACTCAATAGGGAGTTTTGGGAAATGAACAACTTTCTCCATCTTTTTTCTTTATTAATCTGTTGCTTACTCTCTGCAGATAACACGATTTCTTTCGTTAGATGATGGTGTGGTAGAAAAATTTCACCTATAACAATTACAAAAACAAAGTTCTATTGACTATCAAGTAAAGATGGTATGACTCATTACTATTAACAGAGGCAATGGAGTAATTTGGAATATCTTATCCTATGTATTTGGGATTTATGTGTGCTCAAATCAATTCTATTTTTGGGATAATTTTAGAAGTTCCAAGCGGTTCTCCATAAATGCAACTATGGTTAAACAAACTCCACTCTGATGATGAAGAATAGGGTCACAAATTTTCTATGGTAAAGAAAATTATACCCACCAAATAGTTGATTAAACAAGGAAAGGGGAGAAATTTTCGCCATAACTTAGGAAGAGAATGGCTAAGTTTGTATTGGACCTTGAAATATTTAATACCTAATTCTTCAACCTGGATTTAGGGATCATAAATATTTCTAGAAAAGCTGACCTCCTTTCAACAGGCTATAGAAGGTCTCACTTGAGAAAAAGAATTCACTACAATCAACTGAAGTTCAAAGGACCCCAAGTTGAACAATTCTGCATTTTTTTTAAAGCTCAAGATACATATAAGGTCCAGTAGATAATATGTAAACTAAAAGAGATTTATTATTCAATAGAAGAAGTGAAGTACAGTATACACAGAGGCTTGGAAACAAACAGAAAAAACCACAAGCAGCTTATTGCTGCAGAAACATTTTGAACAGCTGGCTGACACTGTAATTAGCTCCTTTTTTTTATTTATTTATTGGTATGTTATTCATGTACCAAGTAGGTCTTGAACCTATGACCTCACCCTCCACCTAACACTTGCAAGGGGAGGAGCTGCCAGTTGAGCTAGAACTCTACGGCCACACAAATTAAGTAGCTCTTTTTTTTTTTTTTTTGGAATAACGTTGGAAACCTTTTTAAGGAATAGCCTTTGGACTTGCCTTTAGTCGGTAAAACCTACAAGCAACTAACCCCACCCGCCAGATTCAGTTGTCGGGTAGTCCAAGGGATATTCACCCCTGACAGGCTAAGTAGATAAGCTCATGCCCAGGGGCAACACAAAGTAAGTAGCTCTTAGAGCGGAGCAAGTAACTTTATGGCAACAAATCAGAAACTAATGACCCAAAAGCTACTGGGAAATTAGTCACAGTAGAGATGATTTCTACTATCAGAAAAGCTACAATCATAGCAGAGATGATTTCTAATAGCAATGGCAGCTCCATAATAGCTAAAAAATAGTAACAACCAACTCTGCCAAAAGCATATATTTCCAATACCCAAAGTAAGTTTTGTTTTTAAGAAATTAGTAAGTTACACATACACCCAATGAATCTTGAACCCACCACCTTGGAATCCGTCCCATAATTGAGGGATGAAGAAGTATCATTTGAGTTAGAGGTCATTGGCCAATCCCAAAGTAAGTTATTGCCTTATAGGAGATTATGTTCCAAATTTAACAAATTTGCAGAGAGCTAGGAATTTGTCCACTTATCTAACATTGTTAAAAACTTTAAAGGGGATGGGGAGAGAGGCAAAGATCAGCAAGTAAAAAAAAAATCTGTACTCGCTAAAATCTCTTCTGCACTAAACCAAGAAAATATAAATAATATTTAAGATCATTCTACTGCATGACAAACCCAGCACACAAAAAGACTTGCAGTATACATACTGCAATAGGCATGCATAAAATCAAACACCCTTAACAAATACGATTCTTCCTACCTTGTCATAAAATCTTCACTTCCACATTTTAATTTTACTTACAATGGTCATTCTTATCTGGTATTCAACAAACAAACACACACAAGACAGAGGATTTCAACAATGTGTTCACAAAAGCCCCACAGATTTCGTATGAAAGCTCATCAACCCATTAACCATTGGGACAAAACTTTCCAAAAAAGCTAAATTCCTTTCACAACTTTTAACTTAATGAACTTTCAATGTTCAAAGGTTGCAATGATTCTAACTACACAAAAACTCAGAGTAACACCAAATGTTAAAGAGCCCCATAAATCACAACATTTTCTAGGTACAGATTTTTCACGCAGACCATTTTCAAAATATTGCAAAAAATAGATCTTGCAAGGCAGTAAATAATCTGTTATGTTTCAGTTTTCCCTATTCACAATTTTCTCCCTGTTTTCCTAGGAACCAACAGAATACACAAAGGAGAAATTTTAAAAATGAAATGATCATAGACAAATTTAGCCCTTTTTCTGAAATCTCAATATAATCAGATCAGTACAGTGAATCCAAAATTCAGACAAGAACAGAACAAACCAAAGTTTCAATGAATCAATTATACGTGTCTGTTTGGTTCAGAGAAAACGAGCGAAAAAGAAATGAAACCAGAGTTTTAAGAAAACCCATCAAGCTCCTATCAAAATAACTCATTTGTTTCAATCAAGAATTTTTTTTTTTTTTGGAGGAAAAACAAAGCATCAAATAGAATGATGAGACTATTTCAATTTTTTTTTTTTTTTTGGGTTTTGTTTATAATTTTCTTTGTAACCAAATACTAAATAGTGGGTGAAGCAATTTAATCAGAACTGAGAGACCTAAGAGGGACCACAGATACCTTGTCACTGCAGCACAGACAGAGAGAGAGAGAGAGAGAGAGAGAGAGAAGCAGAGACTAGTGTAGGGTTTTAGAGAGGGTTTCAGAAAAAAGCTGGCTGGGTTTTTTTTTTTTTTTTTTTTTTTTCAAAATAACATTGATTTTAAAACAAGTTTGTTAGTTAGCACATTTTCAAAACTATTTAGGAATCTAACATTTCGAGTGTAATAAACTCAATTTTGGAATGCTAAACTCGATTCCATTAGACCCGTTTTCTATCAAATTGAAATCAAGCCTTATAGACTTGATTTCGGTACTCACAACGAAACCAACAAACCCACAACGAAATCAATAAACCTAAGCAAACCTACAATGAAATCAACAAACCCAAGCACCTGATCAATGCCGTGATTGCGGCTCGGAACTTAGAAATCAAGCTACCTTCTTTTTCTTCTTTCTTCTTCTTCTTCACTTAGTCAGATTCTTCTGGGTATTTTTTAAAATTTTTTTTTTTGATCGTGGAGTTTTTTTGGTCAGATCCTCCATCTTCTCCGTCAAATTCTTCCTCTTCTTCTTCTTCTTCCTTCTTCTTCTTCACTTAGATTCTTCGTTTTGCAATACTGAACTCAAGCTCTATAGGCTCTATTTTGAGGTCGTTGAAAACTTGAAATCGAGTTCCTTATACTCAATTTAGCACACCAAAGTCGAGTCTTACACACTCGAGATGTTAGTTTCATAAATAGTTTAGAAACAATGCTAACTAACAAAATTATTTGAGGATTGATGTTAATTTGCATTTTTTTCTAGCTGGCTGGGTCAAAGTTGTCAAAATAAGGAGTGGAAAATGGAAAAGTTATTTGGTATTTTACTGTAAGAGTTAAGAGGGGTGTGTGTGACATACTTTAATGACGTAAAATAAAAAGAACAAAAACTTGGGAAAATTTTGATGACAGAGAAAGTTATTAATTTTTCATTTGCTATGTTTTGGAAGAACTTTTTTATTTTATTTTTATTTTTTTTAGAAACATGTTTTGGAAGAACTTAAAAGAACAGAAAAGTGAAAGAATAAAAAATTTGTCTCTTTTCTTTGTTGGTATAAAAAAAAAAAGGGAAGAGAAGAAATAATGAATTGGAGCAAATTTACTACAACTATTATGAAAAATAAATTGTGTCTAGCCAAGTGTGAATTCTTTTACATTCTAACTTTATAGTTTGGTAAGTCACACTGGGTTTGGTGTGATTTGGGTTGGTTCATAAATAAATTGGTTACATAGTTATCCAATTACTCATTTATGACCCATATAAATATAAATCAAATACCCATTCCACTTCGTGTGATTGGATAGGAGGATTGCTTGATTTGGCCATGGAGTAAAAATGGAAATTACACTTTGAAGACCTGGTACCCGTTGTTGCTTGATTTAGAGAGGACGGATAGAGCCTTAAGCTTAGATACAAATCCCCCAAAATCTTTTGGGGATCGTATTTGGAAACTGGGTGTCCCAAACAAGGTTAAAATTTTCCTATGGCATGCATGTTTCGAAGCTTTACCAACGAAAACAAATCTGCAGAGGAAGAAGGTTTTGGATAATCCTCTATGTAGCTTTTGTTCTAGCTCTTCGAGAGATACCTATCATCACTACAAGAAAAAAGACATAATACAACAAGTATTATTGCAACAAAAATAATAATGGAGGTAATATATATACTATTGCATCTCTAGGCTTTTTTTTTTTTTTTTTTTGGTAATAGTAACTTAAATTTATTACATCAATATGAGATTGTAGCAAAAATTATTATGTTGCATCGAAATGTGTTGTTGTAATAGGTAACTCTTTTTATACATTGAGATATGTTGTTGCAATAGGTAATCTTTTATTTTACATCGAACTATATTGTTAGTATAGTTCCTATATATGGATTTTGAATTGCAAAACAGGTTAATGAAAAAATTATTATTCAAGAAAATGATTTATTTATTTTAAACATTTGTTTTGATAAAAAAAATCAACCTATTGCAATGAGATTTTTCAAGTTATTGCCTTAGAGTTTATTACAATGGCTTACATCGAAGTTTTTGTCATTGCAATAACAGCAATTGCAACAAGATTTTCAAAATAAATCATTGCAATATGTGGTACTTATTGCAACGAAAATCTAGTGTTGCATAAACTTATTGCCTCGGAGTTTATTACAACGGCTTACATCGACTTTTTATCATTGCAATAACACCTATTACAATGATATTAGTTGTTATTGCAACGACTTATTTTGTTGTATTAAGTCTTTTTTCTTGTAGTGCGATGGCTTACCGTCGTTTGAATTGAAATCCTTAGTCTATATTTCAATAAAGCAACGTAAACTGAACTATTGCACATAGAAAATTAATTACATTTTCTATTAATATTTATTATTACTATTATCATACAAATAATAGTTGGACAAACTAAAATAAATGGATAACAAACTTAAATGATTTTCTTTCCTTCATTTGTTTCAAATAAACTCATACTATTAATTTTATAAGTAGCCATTTTATATTTTCAAATATTCAAATATTGTGTATATCATATATAATTTTGGTAAATTTTTTTTTTTGAAAAATAATTACAATATGCTGCTAATCCCGCAGCTTGAACCCTTTCCTCCCTAGACCACCAAGCACTTTGTGCATAGAGAGGTGCCAATTCAGCTACAAGCCCTTTGGCAATTTTGGTAAAATTTTAATTTGCATCTAGTTGTTCTTATCTGTACTCAAATCTTATACATATACATAGATTTTTAATCTTCTTTTCTTAATTTAGTGAAAGACTCCCAGGCCTCTTTTTGCAAATTATTTGTCAAAATAGATCTATTTGAAATTTCATTAGCGTGTTTTAAAACTCGTCTCTTTAAAGTTCAGCATGAAAAGATACGAGTTTCATGTGAATCAGCTGTTAGGCTGATGGGTTTTTTTTTTTGGTTTGTAAAGAGAAGTTTGAGTCTTAACTAGAATAATAAGTTAACAAGCATAACTTTCTCAAACCAAAAGAATAAAAAAAAAAAAAAAAAATCCCAAACTAAAGGTGTCAAATTGTAGAGTACGTAACGCCTATATTTCATCAAAATTTTTTTTTTTTTTAATAGAATTTCAATCTATGATATCCGTTTTTGTGATTTTTACTCTTTATCATTAGACCAGAACACCAATCAGTTTTTTTTTTTTTTTTTTTTTTTTTTTTTTTTTTTTTGTAGGTGTAGATTGAATCTCAAATCTCTTATTCAACCATCATAGACTTTACCAATTGAGTTAATTGAAACCTACATATTTTATCTAAGTTACGTCACCGGACTTGCAATACAAAGTAAATGAAATTTTATGAAGGTTAGTGTGTTTACTTTTTCATGAGTTATCGAATTATTTTTAACAGTTAATAAAATGAAAAGAATATATTTTTATTCCCAAATATTTTTTAAAATAAATTTTTTTATCACAAAAAAAAAAAAAAACTCTTATCTCAAATGGTTACAACAAAGAATGTTCAAAACTAACACAAATATTAATACAACTAGTCTTCTTCGACCATATCATTTGCCACAATTTGAAGATGTGATTGATTGTAATCAATATTTTTTCTCCACTGCTCATAGTGGGCCACATCAAAATTGTGGCAAAAGTTGTGTTTTTAAACTTTCTCTTAATTATTATATAAAGATTCAAGAAAAGCGCTAGCCACGTCTACGTTATACTAAAAAATAGTAGACACAATTGGGGCTCTTATAATTGTTAATAGTCTTAATCAACCCAATATATACCCAACATAGAACTCATCCCAATCCATACACCCACACTTACACAATATCTAATCAAATTTGGGGCATCACAGTCAGGACCAAATTTGATATTGTTGACTCTCACAACTGATACAATAAGTTTAGATATATATCTTTTTTTCATAACTAGTGACATGACATGTTTTGATTGATGCATAATAAAACAATATATGTAGTGTACCCTAATAAAGTAAATGTGACTATAATCAAAACAGGTCAACAATCGTAAGAAATACTATGTCACTAAATAAATATTAGTAAATTTCTTATTTTCTTATTTTTTTATATAGCTTTGAGTTTTTTTTTTTTTTTTTTTTTCCTTAAATGCTCGAATGTATATTCTAAAATTTGGCCACTAAAAAACATTTAAATTCTGGTCCTGTCCTCTTATCAATAGTATATATGAAAGCTGCGAAATAGTAAAAACATCAAGATGATATAGTGTAACCAAAAGAAGTGAATGCATGCATACATGACATATCTACCTGAAGAATGATTAAGTTCAAGTGGATTAAGGTGCTTTTCTCAGGATAGACCAGCAAATGTTGTCAATACTTGAAATCAATTCCTCTAAGGTAGAAGTTTGAGAAACAATGGAATGTCGGGTGTTCGCAATGCCCAAATGTGCTTAAAGTTAAATATTCTTAGGTATAGTTTGTATTCGTTATATGCTTGTACGTAATTTGGAAAGTAGTTGTCCTTTTTGAAATAAAACCGAGTCATTTGGCTCGACTCTTTTCGTCTTTCTTCGTCCAATGCTTATCGTATGCAGTTGGAAGGAAGCATTTTGTCAAATTCTTGTTGCTAGGGGCGGAGCTACACACATAGGGCCGGGGGCATGCCCCCCAAAATTTTAAAATATTCATTTGTGTGTGTGTGTGTCTATATATATATATATGATTATTTTAACATTTTGAATATTTAGCCTACAAAAAAAGGATTTGATTTTCCCAAATATTTGAGTTAGTTCAATAATGCTCTTAAAAAAAATAATTTGTTTTATTGTAAAATATGCTTTTATATTTGTTAAATATTTTATAAAGTTTGGCATCAAACATGTTTGGATCTATTTTTTTCAACTATTATGTAGCAATTAAACAAGTCATTAAATCTTGTGACTAAAATTACACATAAAATATCTCTTTAGTTGTCACAAATAAGTTAGAGCAACATAACTCCATACATGTTTGGATCCAAACTTTCCTCCACATTTTGGATGATTTATGTTTTTTAAAATTTAATTAGTTCAATTGAAATATTTTTTACTTACTTTGGTATACAATTTGAAACAAACATAATATTGATAGAAAATACTAAGCTTTTTTTTGGGAACGTATATGTGTGTGTACGCACACGCATTTGTTTGTGTGTATGTGCTGGGAGTTATCTTGACTAATATATTAGTGTCACAACTCAGGCCCTCAAACAAAAAATTTCTAACTCCGCCACTGCTTGTTGCCAGTCTTTAATCTTGATTCATCACATTAGAAACTATTTTGTAGCCATTTGGAAAGAACACTGGCTAAAATACTATTTTGGTCTTTACATTTCAGGGTCAAATTCAATTTGGTTTCTGTATTTTAGTAGCAGTCAATTCGATTCATACCATTAATTCACTAACGAAAAATGTTTATATGACACACAGCGTATATGGTTGGTACATTTAAAGCTAACGTGGCTACTAGAATAATAATAAAATATTTTACTTAATATTTAGAAATGCCACAATTAAGGGGAAAAATAAAACAAGTCAGCATTTAAAAATATACTTTTTTTTTTCTTTTTTTCAAAATTTTAATATTTTTGATAGACCAAAAACGAATTGACTCATTGTGATGAATTAATTAATTAATTAGTCAAGTTTAATTAATTAATCAAATTAACATGAAAACGCATGGTAGCACAAACAAATCACCAATTAAACTAAGTATGCAGTGGAAAATAAATTAACACGATGATTTGTTTATGAATGGGGAAAACCTATACGGCAAAAACCCCACCGGGTGATTTTAAGGTCACTACTCCCGAAATTCCACTATTATCATAACAAGCGATTACAAGTAAAGGAATTCCAGTACCTTATACCAACCTACAGTTGAACACTTTCCCCAATACCCAGTTGAACTTGTTCTGTAGTGACAATTTCTCCTTTTGATGCATGGCTCCCAGTACGTGACTAACCAATTGCAACGATTCCAGTACGCGACTTCAATCACTAACTAGAGAAGGTTGTTGGCTACAAAGTACTTTAGTTCATCCATGATGAAGATCAAGAAGATGCTTGGTTACAAAACTTTACGGTGCATAAACACAGCAACTTCTACAAGAATGATGAACTAGGGTGAAATTCCGTCTCTGGTCACAATTTGCTTGAACAAACTTTTCTTAACACTTGTGCAACTTGTGTCCTCTTTGACGGCCCTTAAAATAATTCTTTTATATGTCAGGGTTGTGAGAAAAGAAAGTCCAAACAGATAATCACGAATTAGAGTCAAAATAGATTTGAAATTCTGTTTTTCATAAAGCTCGACAGATGCCTATCTGTTGGGATGCTGCCGAGCAGCTGTCGAGCCACGGGGCTGGAACCGCTCTTAAATCTCGATAGATGACTAGCTGTTGAGTTTTAATAACAGGCACTTTTCAGCTTAAATCTTGGACAGACTTGCATGGTTTCAACACTTGATCTTGAAACAAATTTTATTAAAGTATTAAACACATCCTAAATCTACCCAAATATAAGTAAAGTGCGTTTTGTCAAAAGATTAGCTAATTACATAAAATAGTAACATATGTTCCTAACAAGTGAGTCACATATGTCCTAACAATCTCTCCCTTTGACAATCCATGACAAAACCACAACAAACAAATGAACATATGAGAGAAGTCATAAATCACTCAACTCATATTCACTTATTGAATATAATAAAATCTATCCTAACACAAACTCTTGAAAAACTTTGCAAGAAGAGAGTTTATGGCAAGTAGACTTTGACAACCTGTATTTCTGAAATACTTTAAACAAAACTTATCAAGGCATCTTAGTGTGAAATAGAAATAATAGATTACATATACGTAATAAGAAGCATATGCATAAAGAGAGAAAAGAAACAACACATGTATGGATAGGTGAAAGAAACATACATCAGCATATAAAGAAAATAAGTACAATGTATGTCAATAATGGTCACAATGGTACAATGTACAAATGTACACATAACATACACTATTTTTGTATTTTTTTTTAAAAATTTTTAATTTTATTTTTTTATCAAAAACAAAATAAACAAAACTGAAAAAAAAAAAAAAAAAAAAAACATGTTAAGAAAAGCAAAGCATAGAACTAGATGCAAATGCATAAGGAAGAAGGAGGAGAGAAAGAGATCAATCCATGGAAATAACACCAATGTTTTGACGAAGGAATTCAAGACGTTTGCTGTCAAGAGGTTTGGTGAACAAGTCAGCCTTCTGATCATCGGTGTGAATAAACTCAAGAGTGAGAATACCATCTTCGACAAGGTCCCTAATGAAGTGATATCAAATCTCTATGTGTTTGGTTCGAGAATGTTGAACCGAATTCTTAGAGATGTTGATGGCATTGGTATTGTCACAACAGATGGTGAGATGCTCTTGACAAATACCATAATCATGGAGGAGTTTTTGCATCCATAGGAGTTGGGTGCAACAGTTACCAGTAGCGATGTACTCAGCTTCTGTAGTGGATAAAGAGATGGAGTTTTGCTTTTTGCTCATCCAGGAGACAAGATTGTTACCCATATAAAAACAAGCCCCCGAAGTACTCTTTCTATCATTAACATTCCTAGCCCAATCAACATCAGAATACCCAGTTAAGACATCATTTGTGTCCTTGTTGTACCACACATCGAACTCAGCAGTGGTTTTGACATACTTTATAATTCTTTTTAAAGTAGTCATATGAGATTCTTTGGGATTAGCTTGATATCTAGCACACACTTCAACACTGTAACTAATGTCAGGTCTACTAGCAGTAAAGTAAAGAAGACTACCTATCATGCTTCTATATAGAGATGAATCTACACTTTTGCCTAACAAGTCCACAGTGAGTTTAACATTTGGGCTCATAGGGGTTCTAACAGAACTAGTAGATTCCAAACCAAAATTTTTCACAAGATTCTTAGCATATTTAGATTGAGATAGGAATATACCTGAATCTTGTTGACGAATCTACAATCCAAGGAAGTGAGTCAGCTCTCCAATTATACTCATCTCGAACTTGGCTTGCATGAGTTTTGAGAAGTTATGAGCAAGTTCATCCTTAGTCGATTCAAAGATGATATCATTAACATAGACTTGAGCAACTATCAACTCGCTGTCTTCCTTTTTGATGAAGAGGGTTTGATCAACCTTTTCTCTTGTGAACCCATGTGACACCAGATATTGTGTGAGTCTATCATACCAAGCTCTAGGGGCTTACTTCAATCCATAAAGTAACTTCTTCAAGTACAACACATGATCTGAAAAGTGTGGATCAATGAATCATTTTGGTTGAGCCATATAGACACCTTCTTTAAGTAGCCCATTCAAGAAAGTAGTCTTTACATCCATCTGATAAAATTTGAACTTATGATGACATGAGAGGGCAAGGAGAATTCTGATGGACTCCATACGAGTAACTGGGGCAAATGTTACATCATAGTCTACTCCTTCCATTTGTGAGTATCCTTGAGCTACAAGCCAAGCCTTGTTGCGAATCACATTGCCTTCCTTATCAGTCTTATTGCAAAATATCTACTTTGTGCCAATGATGTGCTCACCCTCCGGTCTAGGTACTAAAGTCCAGACATCATTCCTCTGAAACTAAAGCAGTTCATCATGCATTGCTTCGACCTAACTTTCATCCTAAAGAGCTTCCTCAACTTTTGTGAGTTCAACCTGTGACAAATAACAAGAATAAGACACAAAGTTAGCAACACATTTATTAACTGTACATTTCCTTAATGTGAGTTCATTCATATTTCCCACAATAAATTCTGGAGAATGATTTAATTTAATCCTGGAGGAAGGTCCTTTCTCTTCATGTGATTCAGAATTTGATGAAGTGGGTATATCTGTAGAATCTTCCACAACACTAGGAGTACCTGGAGTACTTGGAGATGTAGGTTCTTGTTCAACAATTTCTTGAACTTCCTTAGGCTCAGGAGGAAGAATTTCTTTGGGGAGTTCTTCAATGTCTTTCTCAGAATCGGAATTTGAAGACTCATCAATAACAACATTCACTGTCTCCATTATTGTCATAGTTCTTTTGTTGTATACCTGATAATCCTTGCTTGTGGAGGAGTAACCCAGATACATACTTTCATCGCTTCGGGAGTCAAACTTTCCCACATTTTCTATATCCTTGAGGATGAAACAAGTACTTCCAAAGATTTTGAAATACTTCACATTCAGCTTCCTTCCTTTTCATAACTCATAAGGAGTTTTTTTGGTATCGAGTCTAAAGTACACCTTATTAACTGTATGACATGCAGTGTTAATGGCTTCTCCCCGCAAATTTCTAACCACATCTTTGTTATGCAACATGGCTCTGGCCATCTCTTGAATAACCCTGTTCTTTCTTTCTATTACACTATTCTGCTGAGAAGTAATAGGAGTAGAGAATTCTTGAGATATACCTAATTTTTTGCAAAAGGAATCCATATATGAGTTCTCGAATTCTTTGCCATGGTCATTTTGAATTCGATCAATCTTCAAGCTCTTTTCATTTTGCAGTCTTGTGCAGAAAGTTTCAATGTGCTCAGAAGCATCAAACTTGGATCGTAAGAGAATGACCCAAGTGTACCTAGTGAAGTCGTCTACCACAACCATGATGTATCTCTTACCACTAAGAGACTCAGTTCTAGTTAGACCCATAAGATCCAGATGTAGAAGTTCCAATGGCCTAGATGTAGCTGATGGTTGAGTGTTTGGATGCTTAGCTTTCATTTGTTTCCCAAGCTGACATGGTCCACACACCACATTGCTCATTTTACTAAGCTTTGGTATCCCCAAGATTGATTCATGCTTAGATACAATGGAAAGATGTTTGTAACTAGCATGTCCTATTTGTTGATGCCATAAATCTTCATTTGGCAAACGAATGCTATTGTACACAATATCAACATCAGGAACCAATCCATAACAGTTGTCTAAAGTGCGAACACCACTTATGAGTTTCTTTCTAGACTTATCCATGACAAGACACTTTCCCTTTAAGAAAAGTACCATGAAGTCTTGATCACATATCTGACTTATACTCAATAGATTCACCCTCAGACCTTCTACATATAGATCATTTGCAATGTTCGGTAGTCCAGGTAGGGAGATGATTCCCTTCCCTTTAATTTGTGACTCGCTCCTGTCACCAAAAGTGACATTGCCACGTTTCTTAGACTCGAAAACCTTGAAGAGAGATCAGTCTCTAGTCATGTGTCTTGAGCAACTGCTGTCAAGGTACCATAAACACGTGTTTATAATTTTAAATGCGAACTTCATTATAAAACACACTTCGTGCTTAGATGACAAATCAGTGGGAATGGTGCTTTCTTTCATCTGCCTTTTACAAGCTAAGCCTTTAATTTTCTCTTCTCAGACGAACTCCTTTGTACATTTTCATTTTGAGATAGTCTAGTTTCTTCCTAGTTAGACTAAGATCTTTTCCAATAGTCAGCATAAGAGAATTCAAATAACTTTTAGATTTGTATTTTCTGAGACACTCAAACAAATAGAAATTAGAAAAACAAGATGTATTTGAAAATAATGATCTCTTCAAGTCGTTTATAGCCATGACAACAGGGGTCAATTGATCAACACAGCAAAGATTAACCCTAATCAGAGTGTGCCTGTTCTGATACCACTTAATAGGCCAAAAACGAATTGACCCTTGTGATGAATTAATTGATTAATTAGTCAAGTTTAATTAATTAATCAAATTAACATGCAAATGTGTGGTAGTACAAACAAATCACCAATTAAACTAAGTATGCAACAGAAAATAAATTGATACGGTGATTTATTTACGAGTGGGGAAAACCTACACGGCAAAAACTCCACTGGGTGATTTTAAGGTTACCACTCCCGAAATTCCACTATTATCACAACAAACGATTACAATCAAAGGAATCCCAGTACCTTATACCAACTTACAGTTAAATCCTTACCCCAATACCCAATTGAATTTGTTTTGTAGTGATTATTTCTCCCTTTAATGCATGGTTCCCAGTATATGACTAACCAATTGTGCGGATCTCAGTACACGACTTCAATGAATGTTGTTGGCTATAAAGTTCCTCAGTAGATCCACAATGAAGATCAAGAAGATGCTTGGTTACAAAACCCTATGATGTACAAACACAGCAACTTCTACAAGAATGATGAACTTGGGTGAAACTCTGTCTTCGGTCACAATTTGCTTGAACAAACTTTTCTCAGCACTTGTGCAACTTGTGTCTTCTTTGACGGCTCTTAAAATAATCATTTTATATATCTAGGGTTGTGAGAAAAGAAAGCCCAAACATATAATTACAGATTAGAGTCAAAACAACTATGAAATTTTGTTTTTCATAAACCTCGACAAATGCCTATTTGTTGAGCAGTTGTCGAGCCACGGGGCTGGAACAGCTCTTAAAGCTCAATAGATGGCTAGCTGTCGAGCTTTAATAACAGACACTTTTTAGCTTGAATCTTGGACAGACTTGCATGCTTTCAACACTTGATCTTGAAACAAAGTTTCTTGAAGTATTAAACACATCTTAGATCTACCCAAATATACGTAAAGTACGTTTTGTCAAATGATTAGCTAATTACATAAAATAGTGACATATATTCCTAACAAGTGAATCACATATGTCCTAACAATTTTAATATTTATTTTTTCCATTTAATATTTCCCACTCTATCACGAAAACCAGACATATCTAAATTCATTTAAAACATTTTGGCTAAATTGCAAACTACACCCCTATTATTTGGGGGTATCTAGATCTTTAATAGCGTGATTTTGCTTCTTATCCTTTTGATTACGATTGTGGTAAATGAAATTAGCTTGTTGTATTGAGATTAAGATTTGAAATCATACCAAGAATGTAATTACTAGTAGGTTTTCTCAGCATTTAAATGACTTTATATATTTGGTTTTGACAGTATTTCAATTATTCTAATTTCAATTGTGAATGACGTTGGTCTTTTTTGTTTTTGTTTTTGTTTTTTTTTTTGGTAGCATTATTTTATTATTTTATAAGTATTGTTAGAGGAATGCTAACATGGTAGAATATGGACCCTTTAAAAGAAGGGTTGGCTAGGATTTAAGAAAATCTATTTTGGTAGAAGGCTCTAAAAATTCTATAGTAAAATGTGTACATCAATGCATACAATTGTGGATATGTGTGTATGAGTGTATGAAAAAGAAAGCGAGAGAATATTTACTGATTCTCCAAACAGGGAACGTAAAAATGATGTTCCATTAAGAGCATTCCCATTAGGGAATGGAAAACACATTAAAATGCAAAATGCATTCCCATACACACAAAAATAGACAAAGCATCCCTTCATTCAAGAATGAATAATATAAACAATTTTACAATTTGCTACAGTAAGATCTAATTATAGAAATGTTTTTTTTCCTAGGTTTCTTTTTTCTTCTAATTTTTGAGAAATCAGGGTTTTTTAAGTTTTAAAAAACTAAGTGAAATAATACACTCAAAATTTGACATGTCATTTTTTTTTAATAATTGATGTGGCACCATTATTTTAGAGATTTTGTTAATTAATGAAAGACATGAAATAATCTTGACCATTTATTATAAATAAAATATTAAGATTAAAAGAACTCTACAAGGTAGTGTACTCTAAAAACTATAAAGATCTCTTAATCTCTTGAATCACTCCCATCGGTTTTGTTATAGTTTCTTGGTGGTAGAAGCGACGAGATCCACTGAGAATGCATGGTGTGCAATGTCAGTATTTGTCTGAATGTTGGGCTAGCCATATACTGCCAATAGAGAATGCAAAAATGATGTTCCATTTAACATTTAAGGTATCAATAGTGATAGAGCTCAAGGTTTGAATAGGTGTTTTAGGATGAGAGTAATCCTACATACACAATGTAATGATCTAATTGGTATATAGTGCTATATCCGAAATTAAAATGCATTTTATATATCTTTGAGTCTTAGTTCTTAAGTGCTTCAAGAAGTACATCTTTTGCTAAATAGAAGATTGCATAGGAAAAGCTAAAACTGTAAGGTGATCTAAAATTCATTTGGTGAGGTTTTGTTTGCAAGGATTTTTTTCAATCATGATCAAATTTTCTTGTCAAACTTATTTTGCTCTATACTTAATTTATTATTGTGATTTGATTGTGCTTTAATTAGACTTGCATTGAGTAATTGATTAATTAAGTATGATTAATCTATAACCCAACACATAAAAAATTTGACAATATTTTTCACACTAGTTGAATAAACAAGATTTTAACGATTTTTATCTGAACTCATTACTAATATCACATTTTTATCTACAACTAACAATCTATCATATTAGCCAATTAAAACATATTGTTAGGACATATGTGAATCATGTTAGGAACATATGTCATCTAGAATTTGCTAATTCTTTGACAAAACACACTTTACTTGTAATTGGGTAGATCTAAGATGTGTTTAATACTTCAAGGAACAAGTTCAAGTCCAAGTGTTAAAGCCATGCAAGTCTGTCCAAGAAACAAGTGAAGAAGTGTTAGATTTTAAAGCTCGACAGTTAGCTCGATAGATAGCATCTATCGGGGTTTAAAAGGAAACTTTTGCCCAATGCTCAATAGTTGCTCAATAGATAACCTATCTATTGAGATTTACAAAAATTAGTTTTTCAAATCTAATTTCACACAGATCCGTCTATACATGTTTAGGCTTTTTTTTCTTACAACCTTAAACATATATGAAGATTATTTTAAGGGTCGTCACAACTAATGCAAGTGAGTGCAACTTGATGCAAAAGTTTTTCACAAGCATATTGTGGCCGAGGACAATTTGCCCTAGTTCATCTTTCTCTTGAAGAAGCTACTGTGTTTGTACGCCGCAGGGTTTTGTAACCAAGGAGTTTCGTGATCTTCATCGTGTTTATAAACTGAAGAACTTTGCAGCCAATATCCTTTTCAAGTTGGTGGTTAGTCACATACTTGGATCTGTGCACCGATTGGTTAGTCACGTACTGGGAACCATGCATTGAAAAGGAGAGATTATCACTACAGAACAAGTCCAATTGGGTATTGGGATAAAAGTTTAACTGTAGGTTAGTATAAGGTATTGGGATTCTTTTATTTGTAACCACTTGTTGTGATAATAGTGGATTCTTAGGAATGGTGATCTTAAAATCACTCTGTGGAGTTTTTGCCTTAGAGGTTTTCTTCATTCATAAACAAATCACCATGTCAACTTTATTTTTTGCTGCATATTAACTTAGTTGGTAATTTGTTTGTGCTACCACGCGTATTACATGTTAATTGGATTAAGTAATTAACTTGGCTAATTAATTGATTAATACATCATAAGGGGTCAATACATTCTTGGCCTATCAAGTGGTATCAAAGTAGGCACACTCTGATTAGGGTTAATCTTTGTTATGTGATTCATTGATCCCTGTTGTAATGGATAGAGGACAATCATTTGTTATACCTCCTTTATTTTATGGTACTAACTATGCATACTGGAAATTACGCAGGTGAGCTTTCTTGTAGTTATTAGATGAAAAAGTGTGGCAAGATATAGAGATAGGCTGGACCAAGCCAAAGGAAGCATCGGCCGATTGGGATGATGTTAAGATGAAGGCAACTAACTTCAATAGCAATAGCAGGGCATTGAATGCTTTATTTAGTACAGTCACAAATGAGAAGTTCAAGAAGATATCCTCTATTGAAACTGCAAATGAAGCATAGACCATCCTCTAGACAACCTATGAAGGAACTAAAGCTGTCAAGGATTTAAAGGTTCAGAGGCTTACTACAAGCTTTGAAGAGATCAAAATGGAGGAGGATGAGTCAATCAATGAGTTCTATGCCAAGCTCAAGGACATAGTGAACTCAGCCTTTAATCTTGGAGAAACCATTCTCAAACCCAAGATTGTTAGAAAAGTGCTTAGATATCTTCCGGAAAGATTCCATGCGAAGATCATTTCTATTGAGGAATCAAAGGACATTGATTAAATTCCTTTGACAAAGCTGGTTGGCAACTTGTAAACCTATGAATTGGGTTTTTTGGGAAATTGTGCAAGAGTAAGAGCATGGCACTGAAGGCCAAGAGTAGTGATACTGATAAGTCTTCTGATCATGAAGATTCTAAGATGAAATCCTATATCACAAGGCAGTTCAAAAAGTTCATGAAGAATGCCAATACAAGAGGATTTGATAAAGATCACAAGCAGTCCAGTTTGTCTCAGTTCAAGAACCAAGACAGAAGAAAGAAGGATGCTAAGGAAGGTGATCGATACATTGTTCCCTCCGAACCAAAGTGTTTCGAATTTCAAGACTTTGGACACATGAAACAAGATTGCCCAATGTATCTTAAGATCATTGGGAAAAGCAAGGCCCTTGCTGCTACCTTGAGTGACACCAAGCTTGAGGATGATTCGTGTACATTTTTAGACCCCTTAAAACTTAAGTTGTTTAACCTAGTTATTTAGTCAAGTGATTACTTAGATAAATTATTAAGTTATAGGTTAACACATTCAAATCATTTCATGTAAATAATACGAAAATATAAAGAAAAAAATGATATGATAACCCAAGAAAACTAAACTAGAAAAAACCTAGGGAGGATTTAACCTAGCTATCCTCAAGGTAAAACAAGTCCATTATGAAAGAATTGAAGTTTGTATAATAGAACTTAGACCATTAACATTCTATTGCTACCTCGAGTAGAAAAATTACTACCACGACCATGGGAGCTCCAAGTCCACAAACTACTTCTTTCTTTGATCTACTACAACCACAAGTACTCCCACTTGTGACTTTGAGACTCTACTCAATGGTTTCAGATCATCTTTAAGTTCTTTGTACAGCAACTGAAACGATTACCAAGTTCTTGACATGAATCTTGATCTTGATAATCCTAAGTGTGTATGAAGGTAAACACCTCTAGATTTTAGAAGAGATTCAACACACAGCACATCAAAAAGCCTCTAAAATGTAGCTAGGATTTTTCCTTTTATACTTGGAATAAAATATAAAACCCTACACATAAAACGGGCTTGGGCTGAGTTGGAAATTATACAGAAAAATTAATCTGCATGAGGTTTGATCAATAGAGTCTAATTTTTGATTGATCGAGCCTTGCAAATTTAGTCCAATAAATTCTGCAATCACTCGATTCCAACTTTACAAATAAACACTCTTTGAGCAAGCCTAAACCTAGACAATACGTTTTGATCATGGTTTGCCAACACATTTCATATTGAAGTTCTAATACATTTAGTTCCTAAATTCTTAGAACCTAACAATTTGGATAATGAGGATGATGGAATCCTAAATGCCTTCTCTTCTATAGTAAATCCTACTGAAGGGATTGTTGAAGATGTGGATGAAGAAGAGGACTTGGTGGAGTCCAAGTTTGAAAAAATGGATAAAAAGGATGACATCCATACATCCTATGCAAAATTATACAAAGTCTCGTAAAAGCACGAGAAGTTATATAGGTTAGCCACCAAGAAGCTCAGTGATGTGGAGCTTGAATAAGAAGAAATCTCCATGAAGTTTGATGAAGCCAATCAGACCATTAGAGCACTGAGATTTGTAATAATTTCTTGGCTAAGAAGATTAAGAAGCTTGAGGCAGAGTTGTTCCAAGTTAGAGCTCAATTGAATAGGACTTCAAGTGCAAAGCTTGACGAGATGCTTACCTTCTAGAAATCTGCTTCTAATTGAACTGATTTAGGTTATGATTTCTCTTTGCAAAATATTGCTTTTTCTAGACTACTATTTTTGTTTCACCTACTAATAAAGTTGAATCTAAGAACAATGATGTCAAAATTGCTTTAGCTAGTGAGAACATAAACAAGGGTAAATCTATCTTAGGAGCACCTCCTGAGCTTGATAAGAAAGAGACTAAAAATCCTAGGGCTAAGAAGAACAATACTCAAAAGTCTAAATAGAAGAAGTAACATCTCTGTTATCACTGCGGAGTGACTAGACATACTCGACCTAATTGCTATAAGTGATTAGCCACTCAGTAGAGCAACAATATGATCCCATCGAGAAATCATAATCAGTTTCCATCCTTTTTTTTCTCCTCTTGGAGATCTACTCAAAGCCCTCGTGTTCCTTTCGAATTTGAACGGTTTCAATTCTTCCCCTTAATCGCCGAATCAAGGGTTTGCAAAACGGAAAGGTTCTTCCAAGGTGTGGAAGGAAAAAGGATCTAAGTGATTTAGTCACTTTTCTTTCTCTCTCTATCTTTTTTTTTCCCTAGTTTTTGCATTATTTTTTCTCATAAAAAAAAATTGAAAAATCAAAAAAATACAAGAACAGTGTATGTTTTGTGTACATTGGTACTTGTATACCTTGGATGACCATTGAAACAAAATTTTCTAAACTTTGTATCATTTGTAACTTAGATGAGTATCTATTTGCACAGCTAAGTAAGTGAGCTTTGTGGCTCATATTCATGATGAGTAAGATTGAGTAATTTCTTGTACTTAACACTCGTATCACTCTTTTTGACGGGAAAGACTAGAAAATCTTAAAAGAAAGGCATAAATAACTATCTCACCACTGTTACCTGCCAATCATAAAATGACAATTGTATACTTCGGCATCAAAAGTGCAATGTCAAAAGCTTAACATCATTGGGTATTTCTTTTCTCTCTCTTATATGCCCATGCATGATATGCTTAACAAAAGAAAATATGCAAAGAAAAATAAAAGCAAAAAGAATCAAAATGCTTTATATATGATTGCAAGTGTGTCTTTTAGGAGATGTAGGAGTTATATAATGTACCTTGAAGGTGATAGTCCCCATCAAGTAGTTATGATTGTGTGTGAGTTAAATTGATTTGCTCATTTCTCAAATCTTCATAACATGTAGATACTTATACAATTTTGTGATGTTTTTCACACACAACACGCAATATTCTTTGCTACTCTTGATACATGTGCAGGTACAATATGATTTGGCCATCACAAGGAATACATGTGTTAATGTATGCTCACAAATTGTCTTGACTTGTTTTTGAAATATAAAATTGGTTAGACTTGTTTAGTTTGTGTGTGTTTTGGATCTATATGCTTGACATTTTTCTTATTGAGAGATGTTTTTGAGAGCTTAAAATGTTGTTTGGATCTTTGGTTGAGTAGCATACTTGATTGCATTCATATCTGTGTTTTTCCTTTCTTTGAAAAACTGTTTTTGACCAATCTCAATAGCTTCTCAATACCTCTTGACAGCTAGGCTAACTATCAAGCCTCTTGATCTTCCTTTCTCGATAGCTATTAACTTAAAGTTTCTGTATGCTTGATAGATTCTTAATCCATCAAGGTTACTTTGCTATGGACACCTCTTGATAGCTCCTCGATAGCTCCATCTAGAGAAAATTTAAAGCTCGACACCTCTCGATACCTCTCAATCCATCGAGTTTCGTGTTTTTCTATATACAGCGTTAGAGTGATTTGTTTTCATTTCTCACCGATCTCTCTCGATACTTTTTGACTCCTCACCTCCCCAAACTCACTTCTCTTACTCCAAACCTCTTCCCCACTCATTTTTCGGCCTAGATTACTCTTCCTTCACTGGTAAGATCTTGTTTTCCCTCTTTTTCATGCATTTCATTCATATAGATCTAGGTTTTTAGTGTTTTTTTTTTGGGGAAATTTTGGGGTTTTTCAAAATTGATGAGGTTTTTGTGAAATTTTTGGGTTGGGATTTGTTTAAATGATCTTATATGTGCATGCATTGCATCACATTTGCATTTTTAACAATGATTTATGCATTTTAGATGTGTGCTTACTATGTTGAAATGATGTGTGCTGGTAGGATTGGATTGGGTAGAGCCTATGATTTCATGCATTTTTCATGCATACATACCATTTTTTTCTATCTTATCGATAT
The DNA here is from genome assembly GCA_030445155.1 of Quercus variabilis. Taxonomy (NCBI): domain Eukaryota; kingdom Viridiplantae; phylum Streptophyta; class Magnoliopsida; order Fagales; family Fagaceae; genus Quercus; species Quercus variabilis. Next base: position 20,590,355 of record CP129455.1, on the reverse strand, counting down.
TAAATGTTTTGGTACTTTTTTGTTTGTCCATCTCTCTTTTTCTCTTTCTTTCGGTTAGTTGCTCTATGGAACCTAAACGTAAGTCTACCCTATCTCAGAACCCTCTTCATTCTGGGTCATCTTCTTCTTCTTCCTTTGTTGATTCTACCCCCTCTCATGTCAAGTTCCGTGATGATAAAACTTGTAAGGACTTTTCAGAGAGCTTTTCTCGACGCAGCATTCATTCAGAATTCCAAGTCATCCTATCAAACTTTTCCAATACTGGCCTTCCTACTGTCATCTACAGTAAGGGTTGGGAGTCACTTTGTGGCATCCTGGTCACTTGTCCCTTCGTGATCATATAGGAGTTCTACTCCAATATGCACGGGTTTGATTATTCTATACCTAATTTTATCACTCGAGTTTGAGGTACGCGTATTGTAGTCACTCTGAATCTTATATCCGGGGTGCTACACGTACCGAGGGTAGAGTTTGCTGACTACCCCAGCTATGATCGTCTTAAGACTGTGTCTAAAAATAAACTCTCGTCTCTCTTTTGTGAGACACCTTTATCTTGGGGTGATTGTCAAAACACCTCTTGCTCAACTTTGCAAAAAGTCTAAAGTTCCTAAAAATGGTGATGACATTTGTTCTTCATCCATTGTCTCATTATAATTCCAGTATAGAGTCTCGTGCTCGATTTTTGTTATCCTTTCTTGAGAGACTTACCATTGACTTTCCTTCTCACTTCATACTCTCCCTTATAGATGTCTATAGGGATACGACAACCCGTGATAAGCTTATTTTCCCTTTGGTTATCACGCGGATTCTTCGCCATTTTTCTGTCTCTTATCTTGAGTCTACACACTTTCCTGTCATATGTGCCATAGACATAGTGACCATTAGATGGAACGAGGCCTAACTTCGATCGAAGTGGCCATGGACCGAGACGACGATTCCTCTGGCTTCTTTCACTCCTTCTTCTTCGGCGGGTGGTGTGACCTTCATGGCAATCATAGCGCAGCTTTAGTGCATAGATGCTCGCCTTGACACACTCAGTGATGAGTTGTGTCAGGTGAACACCTGTGTCAGTAGTATTGCACAATAGCAGGCTCACCTTAGTGGCTTCATGGCGTCTCCCTCTCCTTCTCCAAAGGCATCTGAGGACGGGGATGATGTTGGTGACTTTGACCATGATGATGATGAGGATGAGGATGCTAGCTTTTTTGGTGACAATGAGATGACTACTTGAGTTACTTGCCCTTTGTCATTCGTGACAAAAATGAGGAGTAGTTTTAGGTATTAGAATAGTTATGTACTTAGGGGGAGAGTTGGTATAGGGGATATTTTTGTTAGGAGGAGTGTTCATACTCTGAGGGATGTAGTGAGGACTTTTTGTATATTTTCTTTTCTTTACTTGTTAGATATATTGTTCTTGCTTTGCGATAGCAAACCTTATAATCATTTTGAGATATATATATATATATATATATATTGAGGTTGTTATTACATTTTTTCACCTATCTCTTCATGTATTGTTTCTTTTCTCTCTTTATGCACATGCTTCTTATTAGTTATATGCAATCTTTTATTTCTATTTCACACTAAGATGTCGTAATGAGTTTGGTTTAAAGTGTTTCTGAAATATAGGTTGTCAAAGTCTTCCTTGCCATGAACTCTTTTCTTGCAAGTTTTTCAAGAGTTTGTGTTAGGATTAGATTTTATTGTATTCAACAAGTGAATATGAGTTGAGTGATTTATGACTTCTCTCATATTCTATTTGTTTGTTATGGTTTTGTCATAGATTGCCAAAGGAGGAGATTGTTAGGACATATGTGAATCATGTTAGGAACATATGTCATCTAGAATTGGCTAATCCTTTGACAAAATACGATTTACTTGTAATTAGGTAAATCTAAGATGTGTTTAATACTTCAAGGAACAAGTTCAAGTCCAAGTGTTAAAGCCATGCAAGTTTATCCAAGAAACAAGTGAAGAAGTATTGGATTTTAAAGCTCGACAACTAGCTCGACAAATAGCATCTATCAAGGTTTAAAAGGCAGCTTTTGCCCGATGCTCAACAACTGCTCGATAGATAACCTATCTATCTAGATTTACAAAAATCAATTTTTCAGATTTGATTTCACACCAATCTGTATATATATGTTTAGGCTTTCTTTTCTCATAACCTTGAACATATATAAGGATTATTTTAAGGGCCGTTATAGCAGATGCAAGTGAGTGCAACTTGATGCAAAGGTTTTTCACAAGCATATTGTGACCGAAAACAAATTGCCCTAATTCATCTTTCTCTTGAAGAAGTTGCTGCGTTTGTATGCCGTAGAGTTTTGTAACCAAGGAGTTTCGTGATCTTCATCGTGTTGATGAATTGAAAAACTTTGTAGCCAACATCCTTCTCAAGTTGGTGGTTAGTCACGTACATGGATCGGTGCATCAATTGGTTAGTCATGTACTTGAAGCACGTGCATTGAAAATGAGAGATTATCACTATAGATCAAGTCCAATTGGATATTTGGGTAAATGTTCAACTGTAGGTTAGTGTAAGGTATTGAGATTCTTTTATTTGTAACCGCTTGTTGTGATAATAGTGGATTATCGGGAGTGGTGACTTTAAAATCACCCGGTGGGGTTTTTGCCTTGGAGATTTTCCTCATTCTTAAACAATTCACCGTGTCAACTTTATTTTCCGCTACATATTAACTTAGTTGGTGATTTTTTTTGTGTTACCACGCGTATTGCATTTTAATTGGATTAATTAATTAACTTAGCTAATTAATTGGTTAATATATTACAAGGGATCAATACATTTTTGATCTATCATATATGTCAAAATTTTGTGTCTATCTTCCGGGAAGGTAGAAAGCAAAAGAGCACCGTTTTGGCGGGAATACGAATGATTTTTTTATTCAAATAATGCATCTTCCTGATTTTTTACTACTTCTCGGAAACGTACATAAGAATAGGAATATTTTAAGGTAAAGCTATAAAATGGCCTTATTTATAATGCAAAGTTGCAAACATCCTAGGAATGAACAACTAGGGTAGAATATATATTTAAATACTTTGTTTCAATATGTTCCAATTAACTTAACTAGTAAAAATTCTAATAATTAAATTGAACTCCAAATTTCTATAATAAAATATATAAAAACCTTTGTTTCGATTCATGCAAGACGACTTGCTTTGAGAAAAAAGACAGCTCTCAGATCACGTGGAGCGAGACAATTTTTCTTTTTCTTTTTTTCAAAGAAAAAACCCGATTGTAACCTGCCCCACGTAATACTATTATCATGATGAGATGAACTTTAATACTTAATGTCAACGTAATGTTACGAGAGATGTAAGTTCCAGTAGTAGTCTAGAAACTTTATATTTGTTTAGAAACTTATGAAAAAAAAAAAAAACTATTTATATGTTTCATAAATATGATATCAAAATGTTCTATTAACAAAAGTTATAAAGGCACTCATTAATTGAACCTTTCAAATTGTACAAACCTTTTCAGAAATTTGAGATAATGAAATTTCATCCTAAACCTTAAAGAGAACGGTATTTCTTTTCTTAAGTTTCAAGGAAATCAATACACTAATAATTTTATTTAATATTTTATTAATACAATAAAGAGAATGATGTTTAATCTTTTAGTTATTTTTATAGTTTATAAAATCTAATTTTATTAAATATATACTTTAGTAATTTTTGACAAATTAAAGTAGTTAGACCTGATATACAATACTTTGAATAACCAATTTTTATTAAACTTATCTCCAGAAGATATTTGTATTTTATCAAGATTATTACGTATTTCATCTTGAAAATATGTGTTCCCTTAATATTATATGTGCTTTTCCAATATACTAAGATTTTGACAACTAGATTAAGATCTCACTCTTGATATAATAAAACAACCTACATTTCATGATTGAGCTAATAATAATCTTAGGATTTATTATTCAAGTGACAATTATTAATAGAATAAAAAATCTCACAGTGGTTTAGTTTTATGTATCTTACATACTTAATACACACAAGTATACCAACTAGAAGTCTCTACTTTCATGACTAAGATAAATCATCTTAGTCAATATTTTTGGGTTATAGATTGACCCTAATTAATTAATTTAATTACCCAAATTAATTAATTATGTCAAATTACATGCAAATCATGGAGGCACCAACAAATCACCAAAAAAATTAGGTGCAGTGGAAAATAAATAAACACGGTGATTTATTGACGAGTAAGGAAAACCTCTCGCAATGCAAAATCCTCACTGAGTGATTTTCAGGTCACCACTCCTAAGAATCTACTAATCAAATATAATAAATCTTACCACTACTCTGAACTATCCCAAAATACCAACATACAGTTGAACCTTTGCTCCAATCACCAATTGGACTTGCTCTTATAAAGACTTCTTCATTTGCAAGGATTCTAGTACGTGACTAACTCAAGCTTTATGTCGAGTTTCTTCATTAAATCTCGATAGATGCTAGTATCAGGACTAGTGTCGAAAATTACTGAATCAGTTTTTTTTTTTTTTTTTTTTTCTTCACTTGTTTCTTAGTTCAATCTTTATATCTTTAATAATACCCTTGTGATGTAAACTTTACATACTTCTTGATACATTAAGCTTAATTTAGATCTATTCAATTACAAGTAAAGTTCTAATACATAGAAAATATAACCTTAACAAATATTTTATAGTATTTGCATATGAAAAGTCCAATTTCATTACCAACTATAAGTTAAAATTTTGTGTTTACAAAGAACTTATAATTTTGATATTCTGCATGCAAATCATATACATGCCTAAATCACATACATACATCTCATGGTATACTATAGGATAATGTCCAACTATTCATGTTTATCTCAAAAAAGAAAACAACTTTTATTATTTAATAACCTAACAAGTTTACGTTTGAATGCTAAGAAAATAAATTCAGTAGCACATTGCACGATGACGGATCACATGCATGCACTAACCGAACTTCATTTTATTATCGAAAAATAAGCTCATTTCGGCCCAGCCATGTACTCCAAATAAAAACAGAGATTAAAAATTGATGTTCCACATCCATTTAAAATTGAATATGTCAGTAATGCCAAAGAGCCATTTGAATACCACCAGACTCTTGAATAATGTAAGATTTGTAGAAATTAGGTAGGGTTTAAGGAACTAAGAAGGTTGTCCTTAGTTGCTTGGCCCAAGCACAATCCAAAATGTGCACGTTGCTGATTCTTACTACTCCCCATACATAAAAAATGTCGATATTCAAGTAAAACTATTACTAAGCATGATCAAGCTGGTATATTTTTACATCGTTTCACTTCTATCGACTTTGGAGAAGACTTTTTTATTAGAAGAAAAGACTACCGTCAACAGCTAACAACTTTTCTGTCACATGCTGCGAGACGACATTTTTTTCGAAGAAACAAACCAGATGTAACCTGCCTTGCGTAATATTATGAGAGATGTAGTTAACAACTCGAAATAGTGCTATCTTTTCTGTTCTTTTCTTTTTTGAACTGAAAATATTATTCCAACCAACAAACAGGAAGCTACGTACACAACAGCTAAAGAACAAACCTCTTCCCTTAAAATAATAGACAAACAGGGGGCAACTACAAAAATCAAAAGAGCCAACAAACTTGGTCTTAAAAGTTAAAAGGACCATTTTGCTAAGGCGTGGGAAACAGCGGTATTTTTTTAGGTAATGTGCCAGATGAAGTTTAATATTTTTTTCATTTTTTTTTTTTTTTTATAATTCGATGATTTGGGTAATCAAAGACAGAAGAAATGTGACGTAATGTTACAGGAGAAGAGCTTACCTAATATTATGAGATATAATTGCAATAGATTTAATCAGTTTAATAATTGTTGGGGAGAAAGATAGTTTAAGTAAAAAGTTATCAAAAAAATCGATTACCCAACATTACGTAGTGTCTTGAAAGATTGTTTTGAAAGATATAATTCAATGTGACGTAGTGTTTCAAAGATAGCTTACCTAATAATTTTTACTAAACATAATCTAAATTTTTTAGAACTTTTGATGTGAATGATATAATATGAGTTCAGCTAATGAATGCCGTTTGAACATTTATTAATAGATTATTTTAAGAAAGTTTTGAAAACACTTTTATGAAAAATATAAAAAGTTATCAAAAAAATCGATTATTTTTTTCTTTTATCAATGACCTTAAGATATCCATTAACTTTGATACCACTTAATGGGGAGATATAAGACATTGGAAAGATACCTTAAGTTACTATTACAATCTCATAAGACATTTTGTTGCAACATAATAATTTTTGCTACAATCTCATATTGATGTAATAAATTTAAGTTACTATTGCAACAAAAAAAAAAAACCCCTAGAGATGCAATAGTATATATATTACCTCAATTATTTTTTTTGTTGCAATGATACTTGTTGTATTATGTCTTTTTTCTTCTAGTGTCGGTTAATAGTGTGGACATTTAATGAGTTTTTAACGAAAAGGATATATTTGGTTAAGATATCACAAAAGTTAGAGATCATCAATTATATTAAGAATGCATTCTCTGTATAAGGCGAACATATCTCTAACAAATATATATATATATATATGATTTATATTCCATCAACTAAAAACTTTTCGAATATGATTTCTTTTTCATTATATAATTCATTTTATAACTTATATTTATGTATAAATATCGTAGTTGCTGTTGGAGTATAAAATAAAACAAGCAATATGTCTATTTCACACGCTCACTTACACGTAGAGTATACAAACTGACCACTTTTGCTCAGAAATCATGACTTGTTGTCTTTAGTTTAGTTGAAAACATTCTGCGCGTGTACTGTGTCTTTATTTTATGAACAGTTTTGATTATCACACATCTATTATTTCACATTTACTCTCTGTGTTAAAATGGGAACATTTTCATATCAATTGTAGATATGTGTGTGAAATAGTGAATATGAACTAGTGTGAAACAATATTTTTCATTCTATGAAATACTTGCACTACGAAATTTTACTAATTGGTCAGAAGAATTTCCTCTTACAGATGAAGTAGTCGGTGCTAATTGGTCAGAAGAATTTACGCTTATAGATGAAGCAGTCAGTGTAGAGCATAGGAAGCTTTATCTGGCTGCACTGAATGGTGATTGGAAATCTGTTAAGGACATGCCAAATATTCAAAGAAAAATTACAAATAAAGGAGAAACCACTCTTCATATTGCTGCTGCAGCAAACCAGGAAGAATTTGTGAAGAATTTAGTGAATAGATAAAGTAGATGTTGATACCGTATTTTGTCTACCCTCAATTTGCATGCCACTCCGAAAAATTTAAAAATATCATTCTCTCCATGGGGCCACAAGAATATCTTGAATGACGTGGCGCAACCCGTTCAGACATTAGAGCATTCAAAGTGCCTTTTTTAGCTCAAATGATCAAACTGCCCCTTGTCAACCCTAGGTTTGGCCGAAGGTCAAATGAGGTCAAAACCCTCACAAAATAACACTTTCATAGTTTTACATCATACTCGAGCTTCTCGGAGATTTTTGGCTAGTTTGACCAAGTTTGACCTGAAGTTAATCTCGGGTGGACCCAAAAACCTTAATTTTGATCCGGTAATCAAAACGGGTTGAAACCAATGCCATTGCGAAAATTATCAAATTTTCATTCCAGCAACTATTCATGGGGTCCAAATCGGAGTTAGAACGGCCGAGATGTCATGAAAGCTGGGATAACGCATTGATCAATGCACCACTAACTTCCGGGAGCCATAACTTTTGATTCGACCGTTGGATATTCAAGTTCCATACTTTTTCAAAAATAGGAAGTCAATCTTTCTAGGGTTGTCAAGATCAACCCAATCCATGACCGTTTCAAGGTGGCGGCTCTTGAAGGAACTACAAGGAGTCACTCTAGAGTCACTCTAGTTTGTTGAAAGACAGATCGAATGAGTGTAGGGGTTGCCGCTTAGAGTTGCCAAGGAGAGAAAGGCATGGGCATCCTAGTGCTGCCATGGATGCCATGAACAGAGCACTTAGGAGAGTGGCACTGTCACCTTTTTCCGAGGAAATAGAGTGTATCGAGATGCCAAGACATTTCACTCGCCCGCCATTTACCCACTATGATGGTAAGACTGATCCAGTCGAACACGTAAGTTATTGTACTCAGTTCATGGCCTTTTACTCTTAGAATGATGGGCTCCTGTGTAAAGTGTTCCCTTCCAATCTTAGACCCACATCAATGAGGTGGTTCAACGGTTTAAGGAAAAGTTCCATCCACAACTTTTGGGAGTTAATTCAAGCGTTTGGGGTGTACTTTGTACTTTGTAGCTGTGTCCCCCAACCCATCGCTGCCCTAGTATCTATGAAAATGGATAGTGGGGAAATTCCCTAATCCTATACGAATTGATATTGGGAGTTGTGCAATGAGATTGGGAGTTATACATGTTGGGGGATCGAGGTCAATACTGATTATATCAGGGCAATTCAACAACTCAATCTGCTGAGCAATCTTAAGGAAGTGTAGAAGCTCACGGGGATGATAGCAGCCTTGAATTGATTCGTGTTTAAATCAGTTGATAGATGCAAGCCTCTCTTTAAGTTACTCTAGAAATGGAAGTGGTTTTAGTGGATTGTGGAATGTGATGAAGCCTTCCAAAGTTTAAAATTCTATCTAGCTTGCCCCTTATCCTATCTAGCGTAGAGCCCAGAAATGACCTGTATATGTATCTGGCTATGTCAAAGCATGTAGTAAGTGCAGCATTGATAAGAGTCCAAGATAGAGTGCAGAGGCCAGTGTATTATGTCAGCAAGATTTTGGTGGATTTGGAGACCTAATACTTGCCAAGAAGATGACATTGGCCCTAGTGCACACTATTATGAAGCTATCGCACTACTTCTAGGCCCATATGGTGTACGTTCAAACCGAGCATCTGTTACAAGCTTTGTTCAGGAGGTCAGACTTCATAAAGAGAATAGCTAAGTGGGGGACAAGACTGGGGTCTTTTGATGTTAGGTATAGGTCGAGAAACACAATCAAAGGACAAGTACTAGTGGACTTTGTAGCTAAGTACAGCCCACCAGTTAATGATGCACATAGGCTGTGTCAGGTTTTGGTTTGGCCATGGAAGGTGTATGTGGATGGGAAATCAAATGCTTGCGGAGCTGGGATAGGAATCGCATTGGAGTCCTTGGAAGATATAAAGCTAGAATATTTGCTCAGATTAGGTTTCCAAGCCTCCAATAATGAAGCTGAATACAAAGCACTGGTGGTCGGACTTTAAGCAACTAAGAATTTGGGGCCTATGGAGTTGGAAATTTATTAAGATTCATGTTTGGTGGTAAGCCAAGTTAAAGGGAATGCTCTCACTACGAGCAAGTTTTAGGTTGATAAAGATAGCCCAAGTTTCTAGAGGGTAAATCAGCCATGCAGATTCTGTGGCCATTCTAGCTTCATCTCTAGGAGACTGTATACCCCGGATTATCTCGATGGAGTTGTTGGAGCATTTGAGCATAGACCATCGGTGTTGTGTAGCCGCAGCCTTGGCTACCTCCCTGAGCTGGATGGACCCCATTATCTCATTCATCTTAGATAGAACACTTCTTAGCAAACTGAGGGGAATTAAGAAGATATGGAGGAAATCAGCTAGATTTTCGTGGTCAACAGAGAAAAGGTTGTACTGACAATCCTTCAGGGGGGCCTTACCTATTATGTGTGCACTCGAAAATCGTGGTAGGGCTCCTTGCCAATTTACACAAAGCGATTTGTGGGAGCCACACTAGTGGTCGGTCATTGGTTCATCGTGCAATTACACAAGGTTTTTGGTGGCCGGATATACAAAGAGATGCTGTGGAATATGTTAAAAAGTGTGACCAGTGCCAGAGGCAAGCACTAAACATCCATCAGCTTGGAGGAAATCTCAGTGGCCCTTCGCTCAGTGGGGGTTAGCTATGGTGGGCCCATTACCTCGATTCATTGGGAATAGAAGCTTTGTGATAGTGACTACCGATTATTTCACCAAATAGGTTGAAGTTGAGGCTTTGGCAAATATCTGAGATGTCAATGTTAAGAAATTCATCTGAAAGAACATCTTCACTAGGTTCGGAGTACTAAAGGCCCTAATCCCAGACAACGAATTACAATTCGACAGCAAGGCATTTAGGAAGTATTGCAGTGACCCTGGGATAAAAAACAGGCATTCTTCTCCAGCATACCCTCAGAGTAATAGTTAGGTCGAAGCTATGAACAAGGCTATTGTTAACAGACTAGAGAAGAGGTTGGAGAGTGCTAAGGGGAAGTGGGCTGAGGAGTTGCCCAACATGTTGTGGGCTTACCAAACCACCCTAAGAGGTCCACAGGTGAAACCCCTTTCTCCATAACTTTCAAAACAGAAGCAATGATACCCATGGAAATTGGCTTGTCAAGCATGAGGACCACAAGCTTCTCCTCGAGCACAAACGATGTAGCCATGTCTGAGCAATTAAACTTCTTGGAAGAGAATAGAGGTAGCGTTTATTCGGTTGGCAGATTACCAGCATAAATTATCTCAAGGGTATAACAGAAATGTGAGACCAAAAGAGTTCGTTGTGGGTGATCTTGTCCTACGAAGGGTGCTTGGAATTATGAGGGAGTTGAGTTTGGGAAAGCAAGTCTTGAATTGTGAAGGCCCATACCAAGCGACCGCTGTAGTCGGCCTGTACCGAGTGACCTCTATGGCAAGCGCTGGAGCTTACTAACTGAAGGATCTAGAGGAAAGGACATTCCTTCGGCCATGGAACATGAGCAATCTCAAAAAATATTATTAATTTCGTTGCAGATTCTGAGCATTTAACATCTTCCTGAAGGTAAATTCTAAAGAAAAATGAACATCCACAATCTTTCATGTGCCAACATGTTTCCATTTTGTTAAGGATATATGAGTTCGATTCGAAGAAAGATGATGGAGAACGAAAAATTGATAAAGGATGGAAGCCTAGCCTCAACTGGACCCTGATCACTGACTAGGTGGGAACCTAATAAAGGACAGAAACTTAGCTATGGTCTGACCTCGATCACCGACTAGGTGGAAACCTAACTTAGGTAGTACAGGAGCTTTAGATCTAAATTACATACATGTATACGTGGCTATTTTCAATAAAGGAAAGCCAATTAAACACCGTCCATTATGCAATTTTTTGTACATACTCAATTGGTTCAAAGGTTAAAGGCTGTCCCTTTCATGGGCTGAGTGCTGTGTATAAACACTTAGTTAAATTCACACAATAAATAAAAACACATCAAAGAAATTCAATAAACGCATGAATGAAACAGAAATACGGTCGTTCTATTAAAGGGAAAAAGAGTATTTCCTTACAAAATATAAGGATGGTTTACCAAAAAAAAAAAAAAGAAAAAGAAAAGAAAAGAAGATAATACATAACAATAAAAAAAAAAAAAAGGGTTGAATTCTACCTAAGGACTTAGGTCTTGCTCGGTAGCTAGAGGGATAGAGGTAGGGCCCTCTTTGATGACTATAGCAGTAGGGTCGGGCGTTGTGTCCACGACCTCCGTAACCTCAAGGGCAATAGGGTTTGAACTTGCAAATGAGGGTTCTAGTTGTCTAGATTGATCACCTAGTCATGTGGGCCTTGGTTTGCTCCACAAGCTCTTGCATGCTCAGGTTGTCCTCATTTGCTTCGAACTACCCTTCACCATGAGCCTCCACTGTAGGGGGATCCACAAGCAAGGGAACTTGGGATGGGTCCCTGAATGGGGAAGTCAAGGGAAGGTTGATGGCATTAATAGCTGCCATCCACCCCCCCCCATGAAGCCCTTTCAACCTAGCTTCCTTGATCACTGCGGTAGTAGAACACTCGGCGTCATTGAAACCGATGTTATAGAACATTTGCTTGGCCTGTTCCAAGTTCATCCTTGTGTCCTCTAACTCCCTATCTCAGATCGAGATCACACTTAGAGCTTAAGCCAGCTGAGTGTCTAACTCCTCTTCTTGACCTGAATAACTTCTTAGGCATTTTCTTGAAGAGTGGACTCTCCTACTTGCTTCAAACCCCTCTCCCTATCTACCTTTTTGATGTAGTTTTTGAACTAACCTTTGAGTAAGTATGCCACCTGTGCAACCTGGAATAGAAGAAGTACGTTAATAATGAAATGAAAAAGACTTGTTTACATAATAACCCTGAAGAAATACCGAGAAAGAACACTTACAGCAATGGTGTGTCACTTGAGGTTAAGGACAATGTCTTCATCCCTGGCCTTATCCTAGAAGCATAGGTCATCGGGCAGCAATAGGTCTTGCCTCAAGCTGTTTGCTATCCGGCCACCCTCACCCTTCCTCTAAGTTCACAAGATTAAGTTAGGAGGAAGGGGCCCCTCACCCAACTCAAATGTGTGCTACCAGCCAGGGGTCGAAGGAGTAAAAGATGAAGCCCCCTCGACGCCTTTAGTGGTTAGGCAGTCCTCTTACCTCGGACTAGGGGTAACTGGTGGAGTTATTGGGGGATCTACCGAGGTAGGTGTAGTAGAAGGCACTCGTTCTGCAGGTAGGGTCTCGGTCCCTAGGAGCTAGGGTTTTAGGGAAGTAATGGCTTAGCTGAACGTTGCACCTCTTCACCATCTTGTTGACTGTTTCCTCGTCCTGGGACATGTTCACAGGGATGTGTTGAAATTGCCCATGAAAAATAGAATCACCCAAACTGTCGTTGATCGATTCTAAGGAATTTTCCCGTCTCCTACGAGGGTCCATTCCTAAGCCTTGTTCACTGAGATGTTTGGCAAGAACCCCTTTAACCAAATGTCTATGTATGTAACCGAGGGAAAGGGGGTGGTGGTGGTGTTGCTAGGAAGGCAGGCCCCAGATCCTGGAAGCTAGTGTAGGAGGGGTGCAACTTAGAATCAGATGAGAAGCCATGAGTTGTCTATCGAAAAAGCACCAATATATCTGAGTGCATAACAAATTTTAAGTCCCAAGCGTTGACAAGATTAGGATTCAGCTTGATGCATTGGGGATCTCCAATAACAGCTAAAAGATTTTTTTTTTTTTTTTTAATTTTAAAAAAAATGGGGGGAGAGATGGAAGAGAATTGATCAAACTAAAATGTGCAAGACAAATTCTCAGGGGGTACTGACCTAGTTGCTGAGATGATGTAAGGAAAAACACACCTTAAGGGTTTAAGTGTCTTACTCGGTAGTGCTTGAATCTCCCTGAGAAATGGGAAAAATAGGTTATGGGCCTTAAGTTAACACGAGAGACCTTGTCCATAGCATTTAAGACCGCCTTTTGGGCCTCCCACTATGGGATAATTCCTACCCAGTATACAAGTAAACTGAGGGGCCAAACCTAAAAGCGTAGTATTATTGGGTTTGGCTTCCACAATAGACTTTTTTTAGTTTGCATGGATCTACTATTGACACAGTAAACTTCAAGGTGCATAGATCTCCTACAGTTATAGTAACTACACCACATGTTGATTGCAATAGTGGTTGGTGCAAAGTTCTTCACAGCAACATGCTTCAACTATGAACCATAAGTAACTTGATACAAAACCATAGATGCACAAAAGTCACAAAAACTTCTCTCTAATGTGTATGTCTTGTATATGATGATGGCTATGAAAAATAGTATTTAAGTAGTCTTAGAACCCTAGTGCATGAATTCCAAGATTGTGATTTCATTAATAGCAAAACTGAGAATTTTGTTATTCAAAGTTTGATCGATTAGCTAGTGATCATGAGGTATAAGTAACCTCGATTGATTGGTATTTCATGCACATTAGTGCATAAATCAAGGATAATTTATGGAGTTAGGATGAATGTTATGAATTGAGAAAAGAAAATGTGTCGCAACAGTGAGAAGAAAAAAAATCTGTGGATGTGAGTAAAAAAATAATTATATTTCCTTTAGCTGTTAGACATACATAAGAGAAAATAAATTTTTTGTGTTCTCTAGGGAGAAGTTTTTTTGGGGTGCTATAACCACATAAAGTTGTTGTATCCAGGGTGAGTTCCTATTATTTCCTAGAGAGAACATATTATTGTATTGATTGTGGATCTCAAGTTAGGCATAAAACTCAAGAAGATATTGTAACTAATTTTATAATAGTGAATTACTTGAAGTTTTTCTGGTAGTTTTTTTTCCCTTAAAGGAGAAAGGGTTTTTCACCCAACTCTATGTTTTTCTATGTAATAGATATCTTGGCTTGATAAATTTAGTGATAACATTCTTATAGATTCATTAAATTTCTTAATTGATTTTCTTATTTCATACAAAATTTGTGGCGCACATTCACTCTTATTCTGTAGATCTGTTCGATTCCTTAATATATTTATTTCTCATTGAAGTATGGCTACTTTCTCTTTCACGGTCAATTCCAGGGTTGAAGTTAAAAGAGGAAAATCTGAAGCAATCTCATGCCAATGAACTATTTGAAAAGTGTCTTCAGGCTTACAGAGGTGATGTTGAGAATCCATCAGTGATTCCACATGTTCTGTTTGATGCTGCAGAAGAAGGAAACATTGAGTGTTTGATCATGCTTATTCGTTTTGACCTTGATCTATTATGGAAAACAAGCAATAGTAAAAGCATATTTCATGTTGCTGTGGAGAAGCGCCATGAAAGCATGTTCAATTTACTTAATGAGATAGGTTCTGTTGGAGATATAATAATAGATACAAAAATTGAAGATACATGCAACATTTTGCATTTAGCTGCAGGATTGGCACCTAAAGAGAAGCTGAATGCTGTATCAGGAGCAGCTTCTCAAATGCAACGAGAAATGTTATAGATTCTTTGAGTAGTATGTGTTGAACCATAGAATGTTCACTCCTGTTTTCACATGGATTTCATTTCTACCCAAACTTTTCAGCGTTTTTGGACTAAAAAGTCTCTCAAAAAACTAACAAGTCTCTCATGTGACATTTCCTATGATTTATAATGGAAGGAGGCAGAAAAGGTTGTACCACCTGGGTTCAAACAAATGAAAAATGGAAACGAAGAAACACCATAGGCTTTATTTGCGAGGACACAGGAGTTAAGGACGAAGGGAGAGAAGTGGATGATGGACACAACTAAGTATTATATGGTGGTTGCTACACTAACCAGCTTTATAATGTTTACAGCCGCAAAAGCTGATGGATTAAAGGATAATCCTAATCTTTTTATGGTCTTATCAGTTTCAAGTGCAATAGCATTATTTTGTTCATTGACATCCCTAGTAATGTTCTTATCCATTCTTACCCCGCGTTATTCATACAACGACTTTCTTGTGTGCTTACCAGTTAGGTTGATGATTGGAGTTGCTTCACTTTTCATCTCAATTGCCGCCATGATTGTTTCATTTTCTGCATCGTTTTGGTCAGATCGGGAATTGCCATTAATCTTCGTTGTCAGTGGTTCATTTGCTTGTGTGCCAATCTTACGTGTGTTGCTGAAGTACCGTCTATTTGTTGACATAGTACGATCTATCTTCTTTCGGTTTCGGAAATGTCGACGTCTACTTTAGAAGGAGGAATCTTATGGACCACTATGTAGCGGGCGTTTTACTGTGAATCCAATGCCCACTGCAAAATGCTGGCATATAAAATAATTATTGTTACTTTACTAGCAATGGCCAGTATAGTGCGACTTCTCAATCTTTCTGTTGTTTTCCTTTCTACGTATTTGTGAAATGACTATGAATAAATCATAAATGTGTATTATAACACTGGATGTTAAACACATATTATCTTTTGGATTTAATTTAATTTTATTATTTTCTATATTTATCTATAATGTGTTATCTTGTACTGGTTTTGAACCCGCACCCTATGTAGAATTTGTTTTGATAACAAACGAAGATCAAATTCCACAGCTTTTTCACGATTCTCTCCACATGGAGAACATGTATTCGAACCCCTCCCCCTTGTTGTAAGTGTGTGTGTGTTTTTTTGGGGGGGGGGGGGGGGGTGGGGGGTGGGGTGTGGGAAGAAAGAGGAAGAGAGAAATTTTGGAAAATTGAAGAGGGTTATATATGTAAATTAAAACTTGTTTAAGATACTGCAACGATCCCAGCTACCTTAGTAAAATAAATCTAAACGAGTCTTAAAAACACATAAAATCAATTCCATATGTTAGGGATTTTTTACCCCAATTATCATCAAATTAACCAACTTTTAACCCATTAATTATGACCTTGATTAAATTGATTAACCAAATTGCCCCTTTTACCCAATTCATAACACACACAAAATGCGAGACTTTTGTGATGTTTCTACCATCCTAGAATTTATCATGACAACGTGTTTGCTTAACATCATCCATATACAACATGATGATTCAATTGACATCTAGAAAAAGCCACAGAATGCATTTTATACGACACATTTTACTAAGCCTACTCTAACTCATTATTGCAATTTTATCCATTGTCATTGAGAAGAAAAAATACTATATATTTTCATCAGTTGACCGAAAATGCTAACACCATGCTTTAGGCTGCGGTCTTAGTGCATTAGAATGTACTTAAGAATTTTCAACCATTTGTCTCAAACTTGGACTTACAATGTATTTATCACTTTTGGGCATTTTCATTATTTATTCATTATTTCATCATTTTTTTGAAATAGCCCTCTAGCAAGAATATTTTGTAGCCTTCCTTTCAAATTATATGAAATTCTCATCATTTTGTGCCTAAGCATGCAACAAAGAGGCCCAAGATTAGGGAAGTTCATTTTGGCTTTGAAGGATGTTGGATGCTAAATCCATAGCATATTTGTTACTTTAGGCCCAAAGTCCTCTATTTCAAAATGGCTTTTTTCCACTTGGGCCTATGATAGCAATTAAGTTATGTGTTAGGACATATGTGAATTATGTTAGGAACATATGTCATCTAGAATTGACTAATCTTTTCACAAAACGTACTTTACTTGTAATTGGATAGATCTAGGATGTGTTTAATACTTTAAGGAATAAGGTTTCAAGTTCAAGTATTAAAACCATGCAAATCTGTCCAAAAATCAAGTGAAAAAGTGCTGGATTTTAAAGATCAACAACTAGCTCAACAGATAGAATCTATTGAGGTTTAAAAGGCTGTGTAAGCCTGATGCTCGACAGTTGCTTAATAGATAAGCTATCTATTGAGATTTATAAAAATCAGATTTTTAGGTCTGATTTTACTCCAATTTGTGTATACATGTTTAGGCTTTCTTTTTTTACAACCCTAAACATATACAAGGATTATTTTAAGGGCCGTCACAGTAAATGCAAAAGAGTGCAACTTGATGCAAAGGTTTTTTATAAGCATATTGTGACTGAAGACAATTTTCCCTAGTTCATCTTTCTCTTCAAGAAGCTGCTTCGTTTGTGATAGGCCAAGAATGTAATACGCGTGGTAGCACAAACATGTATACACGTTGACCTCTTGTGATAAATTAACAAATTAATTAGCCAAACTAATTAATTAATTCAATTAGCATGCAATACGCGTGGTAGTACAAACAAACCACCAATTAACTAAATGCAGCGAAAATTAAATTGACATGGTGATTTGTTTACGAATGGGGAAAACCTACATGGCAAAAACCCCACTAGGTGATTTTAAGGTCATCACTCCCGATAATTTACTATTATCACAAAAAGCGGTTATAAGTAAAAGAATCTCAGTACCTTATACCAACTTACAGTTGAACTCTTATCCTAATACCCAATTGGACTTGTTCTGTAGTGACAATCTCTCATTTTCAATGCACGACTCCTAGTACGTGACTAACCAATTCGATGTGCAAATCCTAGTACGTGGCTTACACATCAACTTGAAAAGGATGTTGGCTATAAAGTTCTTCAGTTCATCACACAATGAAGATCATGAAACTCCTTGATTACAAAACTCTATGGTGTACAAACACAACAACTTTTTGAATAGGAAGATGAACTAGGGCATACGTCTTCGGTTCACAATATGCTTGTGAAGAACTTTTGCATTAAGTTGCCTTAGCTGTGACGGTCCTTAAAACAATCCTTATATATGTTTAGGGTTGTGAGAAAAGAAAGCCTAAACAACTATTCATGGATTGAAGTGAAATCAGCTCTGAAAAATTGAATTTCATAAACCTCGATAGATAGGGTATCTGTCAAGATAGCTGTCGATTTTCAGGCTGAAAAAGCTTTTTAAACCTTGATAGATATAGCGGTCGAGATTTAAAATCCAGCATTTCTTCACTTGTTTCTTGGACAGACTTGTACGGCTTTAACACTTATTCTTGAAATATTGTTCTTTGAAGTATTAAACACATCCTAGATTTACCAAATTACAAGTAAAGTACATTTTTTCAAAGAATTAGCCAAATCTAATTTGACATATGTTCCTAACACTAAATCACATATGTCCTAACAATCTCTCCCTTTGGCAGTCTGTGACAAAACCATAACAAAAAAATGATCATATGAGAAAAGTCATAAATCATTTAACTCATACTCACTTGTTGAATATAATAAAATATATCCTAACACAAACCCTTGAAAAAATTTGCAAGAAGAGAGTTCATGGCAAAAAGACTTTAACAACCTATATTTTTGAAACACTTTAAACAAAACTCATCACAACATCATAGTGTGAAACAGAAATAATAGATTGCATACAATATATAAGAATCATGTACATAAAAAGAGAAAAGAAACAACACATGTAAAGATAGGTGAAAGAAAGTAATAACAACCTTAATATATATATATATATATATATATATCAACTTAAGTACAAGGTTTGCTATCGCTAAGTGGTCACAAGACCTACGTACAAAAAGAATGTATCTAAAAGAGAAAGAAAAGAAAAGATACAAAAGGTCCTCACTACATCTCTCATAAACACTCCCCCCTATCACAAAAATCTCCTATGCTAACCCTCCCCTTATGTGTATGACTACTTTCATATCAAAACTACTCTCCCTTTTTGTTATGAGTGACAAAGGGTAAGTACATCAAGTAGACATCTCATCATCACTGGGTGAGCTAGCACCATTGTCCTCATCAGCATCATCACTACCAAAGCCATCATCACTCTTATCCTTAGAAGCCAATGGAGATGGAAAAGAACCAACAGTGAAACCACCTATGATAGCTTGTTGTTGTGCAATACAACCAACACAAGTGTTCACATGACATAACTCATTACTAAGTGTGTCGAGGAGAGCATCCATGTGCATAAGCTATGCTATGATGGCTTCAAGAGTCACTCCACCTGGAAAAGATGGAGCAGAGGTGGATGGATTGATAAAAGCTGGAGGAGTCACAGTCTCTTTGTCTAGGGCCACCTCGATCTGAGTTGTGCCTTGCTCCGTCAAACAGTAGCTGCATTTATGGCACTCATAACCATGAAGTGAGGAGACTCGGGAAAGGAGACAGAAAAGTGGCGAAGGATTCGCGTGATAGCCGAAGGAAAAATGACCTTATCACGAGTCACCATATCCCTATAAACATCTGTAAGGGATAGAATGAAGTGATAAGGGAAATTGATAGAGATATCCTCTAAGAGGGATAACAAAAATCGAGTACGAGGCTCTGTTATAGAGTTATAGTGAGACAAAGGACAAAGAATGAATGTGATCACCATGTTAAGGAATCTCGAACCTTTTACAAAACCTGAGCAAGGGGTGTTTTGACGGACACCCCAAGATGAAGGTGTCTCACAAAAGAGAGACGAGAGCTCGTCTTTGGACACAATCCTTAGACACTCGCAGTTAGGGTAGTCAGGATGTGCTACCCTAGGAATGTGTAATACCTCGAATACAATATTCGGAGTAACTACAATATGCGTACCTCAAATGCGAGAGAAGAAATAAGGTACAGAAGTATCAAATCCATGCATATTGGAGTAAAACTCCTGTATGATCACAAAGAGACAAGTGACTGAGATGTCACATAGTGACTCCCAACTCCTACTGTAGATAACAGTGGGTAGGTCAGTATCAGAGAAATTCGATAAGATAACTTGGCATTCCGAATGAATGCCTCGTCTAGAGAAGTTCTCCGAAAAATCTTTTTGGGCTTTATCATCATGGAACCGTACATGAGAAGGTGTAGGGTCAGAAGAAGTAGATACCCCAAACCTACCAGCACACAATCATTGCAACAAAGCATACACACATCTAAAATGCATGAAACATTGTTATAATGCAAGTGAGATGCAATGCATGATGATTTAAAAACATTTTAACAAAAACCAACCCAAAAATTTTGAGAAAAACCCAACAATTTTGAAAAACCACAAATTTTCAACCAAAAAAAAAAAAAAAAAAAGTTAAATCAAAACATGAAATGCATGATGAATGAGTGAAAAAGAGACATACCAGAAGCAGAAGATGCACACAAAGACCGAAGAACACTTGGGTTGGAAGTTTAGAGTGTAAGAGAGAGGTTTGGGAAGATGAGAAGACGAAAACTATCGAAAGAGATCGAGGAGAAATGAAGAAAAAAAACGCAGATCCTTTATATAGAAAAGTCATAAAGCTCGATAGATTGAGAGGTGTCGAGATTTAAAACACGTGAAAAAACTGTCAAAGAGCTGTCCAGGATATATCGAGAGGTCTCCACAGCAAAAAGGGTCTCGATGGATCGAAGAGCTATCAAGAATCTATCAAGCATACAGGAAGTTTCTTGATGGATCAGAGTAGCGAGCGAGAAGCTGTTGAGAATGTGATAAAAAGCAACTGAAGGGTCTCGATAGATAGTCTAGCAGTCGAGAGTGTCGAGATTGCTTTAAAAACAGTTTTTCAAGAAGAGAAAAACATATATATGAATGCAATCAAGCATGTTACTCAACCAAAGATCTAAACAACATTTTAAGCTCTCAAAAACATCTCTCATCAGAAAAATGTGAAGCATTTAGATCCAACACACACACACACACACACAAACAAGTCTAACCAATTTTATATTTCAAAAATAAGTTAAGACAGTATAGTGAGCATACATTAACATATGTATTCTTTGTGATGGAAATCACATTGTACCTGCACATGTATCAAGAGTAACAAAGAATATTACGTGTTGTGTGTGAAAAATATCGCAAGATTGCATTAGTGTCTATATGTTATGACGGTTTGAGATATAAGAAAATCACTTTAACTCACACACAATCATAACTGTTTGATGGGGACTATCACCTTTAAGGTATATCCTATAACTCTCACATCTCTTAGAAGTCATGCTTGCAATCATATATAAGGTATTTTGATTCTTTTTGCTTTTTATTTTTCTTTGCATATTTTTTCTTTTGAGCAAACCATGCATGGGCATATAAGAGATAGAAAAGAAATACTCAATGATGTTTAGCATTTGACATTCCACTTTTGCTATGCTGAAGCATACAAATGTCATTTCATGATTAGCAAGCAACAGTGGTGAGATGGTTATATATGCCTTTCTCTTAGGATTTTTTAGTCATTCTCGTCAAAAAGAGTGATACAAGTGTTAAGTACAAGACATTACTTAATTTTGCTCTTCACAAACATAAGCAACAGAGCTCACTTGCTCAATTATGCATAAAGAAGCTCATCTAAGTTATAAAAGATACAAATTTTAGAAAATTTTGTTTTAATGACCATCTAGGGTACACAAATACCAATGTACATAAACACACTGTTTTTGTAATTTTATGAAATTCAAAATAAAGCAAAATTGAAAAAAATAAACAACCAAGACATGTTAAACAAAGCAATGCATTAAACTAGACTGACTCAAAACTCTAAAGCAAAACACACAAGTAATGCAAAAACAAAAACAAGAAGAGGAGAGAGAGAAAATGTGATAGAATCACTTGCAGCTTTTTTCCTTCCACACCTTGGAAGAAACTTTCCGTTTAGCAAACCCTTGATCTGGCGGTAAGGGGGAGAAGTGAAACCATTCAAATTCGAAAGGAACATAAGGGTTTTTAGAAAATCTCCAAGAGGAGCAAAGAAGGATGGAAACTTATTATGGTTTTCTGATGAGATCATGCTGTTGCTCTATTGAGTGGCTAACCACTTATAGCAATTAGGTCGAGTATGTCTAGCTACCCCATAGTGATGATAGAAATGCTGCTTTTTCTGTTTGAGCTTTTGAGTATTTCCCTTCTTAGCCTTAGGATTCTTAATCTTTTTCTTATGGAGCTTAGGAGGTGCTCCTAAGATAGATTTACTCTTGTCTATGTTCTCACCAGCTAATTCATTTTTAACATCATTGTTATCAGTTTCAACATTATTAGCAGGAGGAACAAAAACAGTAGTACTAGAAGTAGCAATACTAGGTGAAGAGAAATCATACCCTAATCTAGTTCGATCAGAAGCATATTTCTGAAGATTGAGCATCTCATCGAGCTTTGCACTTGAAGTCCTTTCCAACTAGGCTCTAACTTGGAACAGTTCTGCCTCAAGCTTCTTAGTCTTCTTAGCCAAGAAATTATTCTCAAATCTCAGTGCTCCAATGCTCTGATTGGCTTCATCAAACTTTATGAAAATTTCTTCTCATTCAAGCTCCACTTCACTAAGTTTCTTGGTGGCCAACCTATACAATTTCTCATGCTTTTCCAAGACCTTATATAACTTTGCATAGGCTATGTGGGTGTCATCTTTCTTATCCATCTTTTCAAACTTGGAATCTACTAATTCCTCTTCTTCATTCACATCTTCAACAATCCCTTTAGTAGGATTTACAGTGACAGTGAAGACATTTAGGATTCCATTATCCTCATTGTTGGAATCATCTTCAGGCTCGGTGTTACTCAAGGTATCAGCAAGTGCCTTGCTTTTCCTAATGGTCTTAAGATATGTGGGGCACTCCTATTTTATGTGTCCAAAACCTTGACACCTAAAACATTTTGGTCCTAAGGGAACAATGTACTGACCACCATCCCTAACATCCTTCTTTCCTTTGTCCTGGTTCTTGAAATGAGACGAGCTGGACTACTTACGATCTTTAGCATTGGCATTTTTCATAAACTTTTTGAATTGCTGGGTGATATAGGATTTCATTTTAGAATCTTCATCGTCTAAAGACTCATCAGTGTCATTGCTCTTGGCCTTCAGTGCCATGGTCTTGCTCTTACTTGATTTCCCTATCCTTGTCAAACCCAACTCATAGGTCTGCAAATTTCCAACCAACTTTGTCAAAGGAATTTTGTCAATGTCCTTCGATTCCTCAATTGCGGTGATCTTGGCGTTAAATCTCTCGAGCAGAGATCTAAGAACTTTTCTAACAATCTTGGGTTCAGGAATGGTTTCCCAAGATTAAAAGTTGAGTTTACTATGTCCTTGAGCTTAGCATAGAACTCATTGAATGACTCATCCTCCTTCATCTTAATCTCTTCAAAGCTCGTAGTAAGTCTCTGAAGCTTTGAATCCTTGATAGCCTTAGTTCATTCATAGGTTGTCTGAAGAAAGGTCCATACTTCCTTAGTAGTTTTAGTAGAGGAAATCTTCTTGAATCCTCATTCGTGACTGCATTGAATAACGTTTCAATGCCTTGTTGTTGAAGTTTGCCTTCTTGAAGATCAAAGCAACTAACTTCAATAGCAGAGCATTGAATGCCTTATTCAGTGCAGTCACGAATGAGGAGTTCAAAAAGATATCTTCCATTGAAACTGCAAAGGAAGCATGGACCATCCTTAAGACAACCTATGAAGGAACCATGGCAGTTAAGGATTCAAAGCTTTAGAGGCTTACCATGAGCTTTGAAGAGATTAAGATGGAGGAGGATGAGTCATTTGATGTGTTCTATGCCAAGCTCAAGGACATAGTGAACTCAGCCTCTAATCTTGGGGAAACCATTCCCGAACCAAAGATTGTTAGAAAGGTCCTCAGATCTCTTCTGGAAAAATTCCATGCCAAGATCACCGCTATTGAGGAATCAAAGGACATTGATCAAATTCCATTGACAGAGCTGGTTGGCAACTTGTAGACCTATGAATTGGGTTTAACAAGAATTAGGAAATCGAGCAAGAGTAAGAGCATGGCATTGAAAGCTAAGAGCAGTGATACTAATGAGTCTTCTAATGATAAATATTCCAAAATGAAATCCTATATCATTAAGCAATTCAAGAAGTTCAAGAAGAATGTAAATGCGAAAGGATTTGACAAGGACTAAAAGCAATCCAGTTCGTCCCAGTTTAATAGCCAAGACAAAAGGAAGAAGGATGATAGGGATGGCAGTTAGTACATTGTTCCCTCAAGACCTAAGTGTTTCGGATGTCAAGGCTTTGGACATATGAAACAAGAGTGCCTATCTTATCTCAAGACCATTGGGAAAAGCAAGGCCCTTGCTGCGACCTTAAATGACACTAAGATTGAGGATGATTTGAATAATGAGGATGATGGAATCCTAAATGCCTTTACTGCCACTGTAAATCCTATTGAGGGGATTGTTGCAGATGTGGATGAAGAAGAGGACTTGGTGGACTCCAAGTTTGAAAAGATGGATGAACAAGATAACATCCACATAGCCTATGCAACATTATACAAAGTCTCAAAAAAGCATGAGAAGTCGTATAGGTTGGCCACTAAGAAGCTTAGTGAGGTGGAGCTTGAATGAGAAGAAATCTCCACGAAGTTTGATGAAGCAAATCAGACCATTGGAGCACTGAGATTTGAGAATAATTTCTTGGCTAAGAAGATCAAGAAGCTTGAAGCGGAGTTATTTCAAGTCAAAACTCAGTTGGAGACGACTTCAAGTGCAAAGCTTGATGAGATGCGTAGCTTTTATAAATTTGCTTCTAATCGAACTGGTTTAGGGTATGATTTCTTTTCTCCTATTATTGCTTTTACGAGTACTAATATTTTTGTTTCACCTGCTAATAATGTTGAATCTGAGAACAATGATGTGAAAACTGTTTTAGCTAGTGAGAACATAGACAAGGGTGAATCTATTTTAGGAGTACCCTAGGGCTAAGAAGGGAAATTCTCAAAAGTCTAATCAGAAGAGGTAACATCTCTGTTATCACTGTGGAGCAACTGGACATACTTGACCTAATTGCTATAATTGGTTAGCCACTAAACAGAGCACCAATATGATCTCATCTAGAAACCAGAATTAGTTTCCATCCTCTTTTGCTTCTCTTGGATATCTACTCAAAGCCCTCATGCTTCTTTCGAACTTGAACGGTTTCAATTATTCTCCCTTACCGCCAGATTAAGGTTTTGCCAAATAGAAAGGTTCTTCCAAGGTGTGAAAGGAAAAAGGTTCTAAGTGATTTAGTCACTTTTTCTCTCTCCCTCTATTTTTGGTTATGCATTACTTATGTGTTTTGCTTTCTTGTTTTGAGTCAGTCTAGTTTTATGCTTTACTTTGTTTAACATGTTTTTGTTTGTTTATTTTTAGTTTTGCTTTATTTTTATTTTTTAATAAAAATTAAAAAAGGATAATTACACATAACCCACCTATGGTTTGGGCGAAAATTACGTTGCCTACCCATGGTTTGAAAAGTGTTACTTAATCCACCTGAGGTATGTTCCCTTTGTTTTCCGCAACCTAGCTCTGTTAAAATTAGGGGTAAATAGGTATTCTTGCACAAATTTTATATCTCTCTCCTCCCAAAACAAAAAATAACACAAAATGCAAGAAAAACAAGATCAAAAAGTGGTATTTTTCTATCTCTCCATTGACACAAATTTTGAACCTGAAGAACATACCAAAAAAAATTTTATTCGCATGTTCACACTACTCTAATTTTTTTCCTTTTTTTTTTCTTCCTTTTCTTTCTTTCATTTCATCCCAGCTGTCTCTCTCTCCTCACATTTTCTTCTCCATCTTCCTTCTGAGTTTCTCTCTTTTCCTCCATCACCGATCTGCACAAGCCCATCCACCATAAACCCAGCTCGCCTCCCCAGCTCCAATCTAACCCTTCCGCTGACCCAGCTCGCCTCCCCAGCTCCAATCCAGCCCCTTCATCGACCCAACTTGCCAATCTTTGTAGCCCATTCCGCCGACCTAGCTCACCGATCTTCCTCTACTCCTCACCAGCCCAACTCCCCTACCCAAACGTATTCCTCCACTCACCGCCAACCCTTACTCTCTCTTTAGTTCCTCACTCTCGCCAACCCAAGCCGTGGGTTTTGCCATGTTCAATGTGGGTTTCAAGTTTAATGGTTTGTGGGTTTGATGATGGTGGATTTTGCTTGTGGTAGTGGATTTTGGTTTGTTTTGGGGTGGATTGTGGGTCAATGGTGGTGTGACTGGATTTTGTCTGGGTTTCGTTGTGGCTGGGTTGCTATATTCCTCCCAAGCTGTGGGTTTCACCATGTTCAATGTGGCTTTCGGGTTTAATGGTTTGTGGGTTTGATGGCGGTGGATTTTGGCTATGGTAGTGGGTTTATGGCAGTGGATTTTGGTTTGTTTTGTGGTGGATTGTGGGTTAATGGTGGTGTGGTTGAATTTTGTCTGGGTTTCGCGGTGGCTGGGTTGCTATATTCCTCCCAAGCCGTGGGTTTTGCCGTGTTCAATATGGGTTTCGGGTTTAATGGTTTATGGGTTTGATGGCGGTGGATTTTGGCCGTGGTAGTGGGTTTGTGGTAGTGGATTTTGGTTTGTTTTGTGGTGGATTACGGGTAAATGGTGGTGTGGCTGGATTTTGTCTGGGTTTGGTGGTAGCTGGTTTGCTGGATTACTGGATTTCGCCGCCATTTCTCCCCTCTTTGGGTGGATCGTGGTCGTGGTTTAATGGGTTTTGTTTTTTATTTTTATTTTTTGATGGGTGGATCGTGGTCGTGGTCTAGGTTGCTAGATTTTGTTTTTGATTTTTTTCTTGTTAATGGGTTTGGTAGTGGAATGGGGTTGGGTATGTTCTTCATGTTCAAAATTAGAGAGAGACAAATATCACTTTTTGATCTTGTTTTTCTTGCATTTTTGTGTTATTTTTTATTTTGGGAGGAGAGAGTCATAAAATTTGTGCAAGAATACCTATTTACCCCTAATTTTAACAGAGCTGGGTTACAGAAAACAAATGGAACATACCTCAGGTGGGTTAAGTGACACTTTTCAAACCACGGGTAGGCAACGTGATTTTTGCCCAAACCACAGGTGGGTTATGTGTAATTATCCCAATTAAAAAAAAAAGAAAAAAATAGGAAAAATACTAAAACAATGTGTGTTTTGTGTACATTAGTACATGTGTATTTTGGATGACCATTGAAACAAAGTTTTTCTAAAATTTGTATCTTTTGTGGCTTAGATGAGCATCTCTATGCATAACTAAACAAGTGAGTATTGTGGCCCATATTTGTGATGAGTAAGATTAAGTAATTTCTTGTACTTAATACTTGTATCACTCTTTTTGATGGGAATGACTAGAAAATCCTAAGAGAAAGGCATAAATAACCATCTCATCACTGTTGCCTGCTAATCATAAAATGACATCTGTATGCCTCAGCATAGTAAAAGTGCAATGTTAAAAGCTTAACATCATTGGGTATTTCTTCTCTATCTCTTATATGCTCATGCATGGCTTACTTAAAAGAAAATATGCAAAGAAAAATAAAAGCAAAAAGAATCAAAATGCTTTATATATGATTGCAAACGTGTCTTCTAGGAGATATGGGAGTTATAGGATGTACCTCGAAGGTGATAGTCCCCATCAAGGCAGTTATGATTGTGTGTGAGTTAAAGTGATTTTCTCATATCTCAAATTGTCATAACATGTAGACACTTATGCAATCTAGCGATGTCTTTCACACACAACACGCAATATTCTTTGCTACTCTTGATACATGTGCAGGTACAATGTGATTTGGCCATCACAAGGAATACATGTGTTAATGTATGCTCACTAAATTGTCTTGACTTATTTTTGAAATATAAAATTGGTTAGACTTGTTGTGTGTGTGTGTGTGTGTGTGTGTGTTTTGGATCTAAATGCTTAACATTTTTTTTGTTGAGAGATGTTTTTGAGAGCTTGAAATGTTGGTTGGATCTTTGATTGAGTAACATGCTTGATTGCATTCATATCTATGTTTTTCTAATCTTTGAAAAACTGTTTTTGAGCAATCTCGACGGCTTCTCGATACCTTTCAATAGCTAGGCTATCTATTAAGCCTCTTGACCTTCCTTTCTCGACAGCTGTTATCGCAATTTTGTTCCATCGAGCTTTCTGAGAATTTGTCATGATAGATTTTCGACAGCTTCTCGATCCATCGAGAAAGTTTCTTTATGCTCAATAGATGCTCGATATCTTCTCGATCCATTGAGGTCACTTTGTTGTGGACACCTCTCGATAACTCCTTAATAGCTACTCGATATCTCCATTTGGCCAATTTTAATTCTTGACACCTCTCGATACTTGCCGATCCATCGAGCTGCGTATTTGTCTATATATAGCGTCAATGCGATTTCTCACTCACTATCTCCAATCTCTCTCGATAGAAACTCTCTCATTTCTCTCCCAAAATCTTCCCACTCACACTCTTTACCTTCCCCACTCATTTTTTGGCCCAAACCTTGTTTCTTCATTAGGTATGATCTCTTTTCTCTCCTTTTTCATGCATTTCATTCATTTTAGCCTAGGTTTTTGGATTTTTAGGGAAATTTTGGGGTTTTTCAAAATTAATGAAGTTTTTGTGAAATTTTTTGGATGGGTTTTGTTTAAATGATTTTAAATCATCATGCATTGCATCACATTTGCATTTTAACAATGATTCATGCATTTTAGATGTGTGTTGGTAGGATGAGATTGGGCTGAGCCCATGATGTTTTTACTTTTACATGTCACATGTTCATGCATTTTTCATGCATACGTACCAACTTTGTTTCTATCTTATTGATATTAAACTGTATTGGTTCTTTTTTGCGTGTTTCTCTCTCTCTTTCTCTCTTTCCTTTGGTCAATTTGCTCTAAGGCACCAAAGAGCAAGTCTACTCCATCCTATAACTCTCTTCATTCTGGGGCATCTTCTTCTGATTCTACCCCCTCCCATGTCAAGTTCCGTGATGATAAAGCCCGTAAGGACTTTTTGGAGAACTTTTCATGATGCGACATTCATTTGGAACACTAAGTCATTCTATTGGACTTTTCCAATACTGACCTTCCCACTGTCATCTACAGTAGGGGTTGAGAGTCACTGTGTGGCATCCCGGTCACTTGTCCCTCCGTGATCATACAAAAGTTTTACTCCAATATACACGGATTCAACTATTCTGTACCTTAATTTGTCACTTACATTTGAGGTACACGAATTGTAGTCACTCTGGATCTTATATCCAAGGTGCTACATGTATTGAGGGTAGAGTTTGCTAACTACCCCAACTGTGATCATCTTCGGACTGTGTCCAAAAAAGAACTCTCGTCTTGCTTCTATGAGATACCTTCTTCTTGGGGTGACCTTCAAAATACGCCTTGCTTGAACTTTGCAAAAGGTCCGAGATTCCTTAGCATGGTAATGACATTTGTTCTTTATCCCTTGTCTCACTATAGCTCCATTATTGAGTCTTGTGCTCGATTTTTGTTATCCCTTCTTGAGGGATTCACTATATATTTTCCCTTTCACTTCATACTTTCCCTTATAGATGTCTATAGGGATACGTGACCCATGATAAACTCATTTTCCTTCGGCTATCACACGAAGTCTTTGCCATTTTTCTGTCTCCTATCTTAAGTCTACACACTTCTCTCCCATGTATGCCATAGGCACATCGATCGTTTGACAGAGCGAGGCCCAACTTTTACTGAAGCGGTCGTGGATCGATTGGAGTGACTTTTGAGGCCATCCATCTTCGCTCCTTCTTCTGTGGGTGAAGTGACTCTTGAGGCCATCATGGCATAGCTTGTGTGCATGGATGCTCACCTTGACACTCTTAGTGATGAGTTGTGTCAGGTGAACACTCATGTTGGTTGTATTGCATGACGACAGGTTGTCATGGGTGGTTTCACTACTTCTTCTCCATCTCCACGAGCTTTAGAGGATGAGAGTGATGATGTTGATGAGGACAATGATGCTAGCTCTTTCGGTGATGATGAGATGATTGCTTGAGTTACTTGCCCTTTGTCATTTGTTACAAAAAGGGGGAAGTAGTTTTGAGTATGAGAGTAGTCATATTCTTAGGGGGGGGGGGGAGTTAGTATAGGAGATAGATATTTTTGTTAGGGGAGTGTTTTTCTTTTTATAAGGGATGTAGTGAGGGCTTTTTGTATCTTTTCTTTTCTTTACTTACTTTACAGATACGTTGTTCTTACATTGTGATAGCAAACCTTGTACTTATGTTGATATATATTGAGGTTGTTATTACAGTTTCACCTATCTTTTTATGTGCAATTTCTTTTCTCTCTTTTTGCACATGCTTCTTATATATTGTATGCAATCTTTTATTTTTGTTTCACACTAAGATGCCGTGATGAGTTTTGTTTAAAGTGTTTCAGAAATATAGGTTGTCGGAATCTTTCTTGCCATGAACTCTCTTCTTGCAAAGTTTTTCAAGAGTTTATGTTAGGATAGATTTTATTGTATTCGACAAATAAGTATGATTTGAGTGATTTACGACTTCTCTCATATGTTCATTTGTTTGTTGTGGTTTTGTCACAGATTGCTAAAAGGGGAGATTGTTGGAACATATGTGAATCATGTTAGGAACATATGTCATCTATAATTGGCTAATCCTTTGATAAAATACACTTTACTTGTAATTGGCTAGATCTAGAATGTGTTTAATACTTCAACGAACAAGGTTTCAAGTCTAAGTGTTAAAACTATGCAAATCTATCCAAGAATTAAGCGAAAAAGTGCTGGATTTTAAAGTTTGACAGCTAGCTTGACAAATAGAATCTATCAAGGTTTAAAAGGCTGTGTAAGCCCGATGCTCGATAGCTACTCGATAGATAAGCTATTTATCGAGATTTATGAAAATCAAATTTTCAGTTCTAATTTCACTCCAATTCGTGTGTACATGTTTAGGCTTTCTTTTCTTACAACATTAAACATAAATAAGGATTATTTTAAGAGCCATCATAGTGGATGCAAAAGAGTACAACTTGATGCAAAGGTTTTTCACAAGCATATTATGACCGGAGACAATTTGCCATAGTTCATCTTTTTCTTCAAGAAGCTGCTGCGTTTGTGCGCCGTAGGGTTTTGTAACCAAGGAGATTTGTGATCTTCATCGTGTTGATGAACTGAAGAACTTTGCAGCCAATATCTTTCTCAAGTTGGTGGTTAGTCACGTACTTGGATCCATGCATTGATTGGTTTTCACGTACTAGGAGCCGTGCATTGAAAAGGAGAGATTGTTACTACAGAACAAGTCTAATTAAGTATTGGGGTAAGGGTTCAATTGTATGTTGGTATAAGGTACTGGAATTCCTTTACTTGTAACCGCTTGTTGTGATAATTATGGATTCTCGGTAGTGGTGACCTTAAAATCACTCGGTGGGGTTTTTGCCTTGGTGGTTTTCTTTATTCGTAGACAAATCACCGTGTTAACTTTATTTTCTGCTGCATATTAACTTAGTTGATGATTTATTTGTGATACCACGCTTATTGTATGTTAATCGAATTAATTAATTAACTTGGCTAATTAATTGGTTAATTCATCACAGGGGATCAATACATTCTTGGCCTATCACTATGGTCTTATGAACCTTTCAAGTTAAGATATGCATTTGGATTTAGAGACAAGCCTCTAATATATGAGAAATTCTTTCTTTTGTCCCACAACGTCGTAGGGTATACCATAACTTTAGGGTCATCCCTCCATTTTTATACCTTTTATTTGTCCTTTAGAATTAGGTAAACACATGATATATGGTTGAACAAACAAGAGATATATAAAGGGTACCCTTCATGGTAGGATCTAGGATCTTTCTAGTGTGGGTAGGCTCTATAAGGCTAAAAGGATAGATAAGTAGGCCACTCACAACTAGGTGGGTTATGATTCCAACTGAGGGCCTAAGTGGACCCTATAGTGGATTGGTATCAAACCTTTAACGTACTCAAGGCCCATTATAGGCGATGGCATTAATTGTGAATTACTGGGATGAACTTTGGAAAATTTTGGCCCGAATGGAGCCTTCCATCTTCCCACTCATCACCAACCAAGGTTAAGAGACAAAAGAACCAGTGAATGTGTATACAAACAAGTATTGAAAAAGATTTTATTAAGGTTAAGCAATAAGACAAATAGGAATTAAAGTCATTATCCCTAGTGGAGTGGAGTGGAGTGGAGTCGCCATTGTGGACACAAGGGGGGGAGTCACCACCTAGTTATATGGTTTAGGAACAATGAATATAGCGTCCTTTCGAAGAAGGACCTTTTGATCTTACTACTAGAGTTTGGGTTCGGAGTTTAGGTACGTTCTTGGGAAGGTGTTAGGCACCTAGGATTGCCCAACCCTAAGGTTGGCCTCCCATCATTGTGTCTCATGTCTTAACATTATTAAAAGCATATTTGACACTTGCATCTATATTTACACACACTTACACACTAGCATACATCTAAGTATACAATATGACATCTTTCATCCCAAACAAAACATACTTATCTATCTATCCAAATAAAAGGGGGCCAAACATATTAAAGAAACTCTAGCATTCATTTAACATATAAAATCCTCTCGTACATCTAAAATGAGGTAGCAACTTACACATGGTAGCAAGGCATATCATCATAGCAAGGAAAACATATTACAAACCCTAATCATACATCTAAGCATGTTCCATCGTATCATCAAAGTGAAACCCTAACACAAATGTATGGATATTGCTAATGCATGACTTACCCTTTACTTACCTCTCAGTAGCATAACACCTATGGCATCAATGCATAAACATGTGAATGAATGGCATTACAACTAAGAAACCCTAATCTAAACATGTGATAACAAAAAAACATGTTAAAAGGTGAACAAGAAAATATAGGGTTTAAAAACATATGAAAAGAGGCTACATAGAACAAACTTGTGAATGTAGAAACAAAACAAACACAAATTTAGGGTTTCTGGGTAACAGTATCACGCATGCTAGAACAGGTCTATGCAAGCATAAGTTCAACCTGCGTGTGCAGGCTAGATCATGCATACGCAGATCCTTACCTAGAAAACCTAAAAACATAGAAACATATTAGAAACCAAACAAGACAGAAAACATAAAATCTAGCAACCTAACATGCTTAAAGACATAAAGAATGCCTAAACTAACCTAAACAAGCATATATAAACATAAACTAAACAAAGAAACAAATTAAAGAAATGATTAAAGGCAAAAAAGGAAAAAGAAAAGTTCAAAAGAATAACTTAAAGCAAAAGCTCCTAGGCTTGATTTTTGATTGTTCCCCTCAGTCAAATCTAGCACAATTCAATAAAATAGTAATTAGCAATCTTAAACTCCAAAGATTGGGGCTAGAAAAGGTCTTAATCAAATAAAAAATGACTTGAGGGTATTTTGTGAAAAACTCTCTTTTGATTCACTATTTTCTAGCAAATCTTAGGTTTTTCCGTGGAAATTCTGTGTGTTTTAAAAACGTACCATGTAAGGCTATATATAGTTGAGAAAATGGGGTTTGGAATGGCCCCTAGACGATGTGGGATTCATTCCAAACCTCAACCATTATTGCAGAAAACTTGCCTTTAAAAGGTTATATTTTCCATTTTTACACTCCTCAAGTCAATTTGATATCTGATTGGGCTCTAAACTGGTCTTGGGCCTTAGAGTTTGAGCATCATTAAGGAATAGGGGCCTAAGTCGTAAGGGGTACAAAATGCGGTGTCTACAGATGTATTTGATTTTGTTATATCATTATCTTCATATGATGAGACACTTATGCTTTCATACAAAAGTTTCACACATAACACACATACTCTTTGCTACTCTTGATAATATTGTACATGTACAATGTGATTTGGCCATCATAAGGAATACATGTGGCAGTATATGCTTACTAAACTGTCTTAACTTATTTTTGAAAATAAAATTTGTTAGACTTGTTTAGTGTGTGTTTTGATCTAGGAATGCTTTGCTTCTAGAGTTGTTGATGTGTTTGAGTGCATAACATGCTTCTTTAATGGTTGGTTTGGTGTCTATCTTAGTTGCATTCATCTCATGTGGTTTTTCTCCTTGAAAAACCTTTTTTTTTTTGTTTGCTTGATAGCAACTCGATAGTACCTCTTGACACAAGCCTCTTCTATCGATGTTTTCTGGTTTTTTCTCGATACCTCTCAATAGATAGCCCGATACATCGAGCCAAATTTCTAAACTCTTTGTTAGTTCGATAGATATCTTGACACGTCCTTGATTGATTGAAGTTTTTGGCTGTTGATACCTCCTCAATACCTCTCAATCTATCGAGACTTTGTTCTCAAAACCTCTCAATCTATTGAGATGCTTGATTCTATATATACTTAAGGGTCAATCCTGTTTTGTTCAAACTCAAACATCTTGATACTTCTCTCTTATCTCTTGATCCAAACCTCCCTTTTTCTCCAAAATCTTTCTTTTCTTCAAGTTTTCGGTCTATTCCAAGCTCAAACTTGTTGGTAAGTGTTCTTAATCTCGTATTTCTTTCATTCTTCATGAATTTCATGCATTTCAAACCTAGATTTTTTATTTTATTGAGAATTTTGGGGTTTTTGTGTTTTTGTATAACATTTGGGTTGGGTTTTGTTGAGTTGATCTCACATTAACATGCATTGCTTTCTCTAGCATTATAATCATGTTTTCATGCATTCTTGGTTGTGTGCTTAATTAAACAATGTGAGTGTTGTAGTTTAGATTGGATTTCTACTCATAGTACTTTATTTTTGTATGTTACATGCTCATGCATTACCATGCATTGTTCCTTTTTTTATTTTATTTTTTATTTTTTTATTTTTATTTTTTTTTATAATTTATCATTCCTGAGTAATGTTTCCTGTTGTGTCTTTTGTTTGCTCTTCTCCATAGTTTCCCTGACATGGCTCCCGAGAAATCTGCTCCTTCGAAGAACCTAATATCTTGTCATGGTTTTTCATCTTCTTCTTCTTTTCCTTCTATTCCTGCTAGAGATAGGTGTTGTAATTCGAATTCCCAAAAGGATTTCAATTAGAACTTCTGTGGCCGGGCGATTCATTCGAAACGCCAAGTCATTCTATCTGACTTTTCGGACATGCCTCTTCCCAATGCGTTTAGCTCTCGGGGTTGGTATCTCTTTGTGGGAAGCCCATGAGGTGTCCTAGCATGTTTATCAAGGAGTTCTACTCTAACATACATGCCATCGATACTTCTATTCCCTGGTTTACTATGGTTTTTTAAGGAACACGTATCTTAGTTACCCCAGAGCTCATTTTCGAGGTACTATATGTTCCTAGGGTAGCTTATCCAGACTACTAGAGTCATCTCGCCTCCGCTCTATCTCTTGAGATGAGTTGGCCTGACGTTTCTATGAGAAAGCCATGATGTGGGCGATATTCTAAACTTCACCACACACGACTTTGCTAATGGTGCAAGGATCCTTAATATGGTGAGGACTTTTGTTCTCACTCCATGATCACACTATAATACTATCACCATACCTCGTGCTCATTTTCTCTTCTCTTTCCTAAAGGATCTTTCTATAGATTTTCTGTCACACATGATAGTACTTATGATAGAAATCTATTGAGACACTACCACACATGATAAGCTAATTTTTTCTTCAGCTATCACATGCATTCTCACACACTTGCACATTCCTATTTCTTCTTCCACTCATTTTCTTGCCATGGGGACTATTAGTTAGGAATCTAAAAGGAGGAGTAATGCACAGCTCATGGCTAAGCGGCCTTGTGTGGAGTCCATTCTTGCTTAACAGGAGGAGACTGATATTCATGTTGCTGAGGATGCTGCCTATGCCTCTTGACCCTCTTCTACATCTGCTTTATCTTCCTTTTCCAGAGTAGAGGTATCTCTCGCTGCCATCTTGGATCAGCTTCAACAGATTTGTGCTAACTTCGGTATTTATCTCAACACTCTCTCTAATGAGGTGTGTTAGATTAACACCAGAGTTGGTTGTATTGCTCGCCAGTCAGTCACGTTTTGGTGGCTTTACTCTTTTTCTTTCACCCAATCCTTTTGAGGAGTCTTCTGATGGCAAAGATGATGAGAGTGCTGATGCTTCTAGCTTGGAGTATGATAATGAGATGACTGGTTCTCAGTGATTCACCCTTTGTCACTCATGACAAAAAGGGAAAGTAGTTTTGGTTATGAAAGAGTAATCATGTTGTTAGGGGGAGAGCTAGTTTAGTGATAGGAAGGAGTGTTTTTGAGAGATGTTGTGAGATTTTTGTTGTATTGTTCTCATTACATGTACCTTCTTCTTGTGACCTTTTTACGTACATTGTACTTCTTCTTTCTTGATATGTATGATGATGATGTATGTTTTTCACCTTATCTCACATGTGTTGTTTCTTTTATCTCTTTATACACATGTTTCTTAGTTTATATAACTTGTCTATATTTCACACTTGATGCCTTGATGGATCTTGTTTAAGTATTTCAGTTTAGACAGGTTACAAGTCTTTCATGCCACGATCTCACTTCTTGCAAAGTTTTTCAAGAGTTCATAGTAGTTGTTAGACTTACGTATTTTTTGTGTAATAATTATGGAGATTGTTGTTTTATACTTCTTTCATAATTATGCTTGTGGTTTTGTCACAGATTGCCATAGAGGGAGATTTTTAAGGTAATATTTTTTATGTAATTGGCTAATCATTTGATAAAACACACTTTATTTGTAATTGGGTAGATTTAAAATGTGTTTAATATATCAAGAAGTATGTTACTCAAACATATCAAGTAGTATCTTTAAAGTTATAAAGATTGATCTAAGAAACAAGTGAAGAAAAGCTATTTCATTTAGTCTCCATAGAAGCTCGACAGATACTACTATCGAGGTTAAATGAAGAAGCTCGACACAAGCTCAATCTATATAGAATTACGATTTTAGAATTTCTAGATCTGAAATTCGGCCCATATTGTCTTATTTTATCAAGATTCCTTTTCTCACAACCCTAGTCATATATAAGGTTTATTTTAAAAACCGTCATATATGGATATAAAGACCTAGAACTCATATAGTCTAGGTGAAGCTACTGCATTTTATAGCCAAGTGCTTCCTGATCTTCATCATTTATGAAGTGAAGAACTATGCATCTAACAACAATCATTCAAATTGTTGGAGTTATTCATGTACTGGGATTTGTGTAAAGGAGTTAGTCACTGATTGGAGATTTATGCAACAAAGGAAAGTAGGCTACTACAAGATCAAGTCTAATTGGGTATTGGAGTGAAAGTTTAACTGTAGGTTAATATTTTAGGATATGCCAAGGTAGTGATAAGATTTCTCACACTTGTAATTGCTTAATTATTAATTAGTGGATTCTTGGGAGTAGTGACCTTAAATTCACCTGGTAGAGTTTTTGCCTTACGAAAGGTTTTCCTCATTTGTCAACAAATCACCGTGTCAATTTAATTTCCACTACATTTAGTTTATTTGGTGATTTGCTGGTTGTTAGGGACATATTTTATGTAATTGGCTTATACTTTGACAAAATGCACTTTACTTGTAATTGGGTAGATCTAGGATGGGTTTAGGACTTCAAGAAACATGTTGTCCAAGTCAAGTGTTAAAGCCATGAAAATCTAATCAAGAAATAAGTGAAGAAGAATTGTTCCTTAAAGCTCGATAGCAATGTTGATAGAAATACTTCTATCAAAATTTATAGTCAAAGCTCGACAAAAACTCGACCCAAGCTATTTTTGTCGAGACTTATGAAATTAGAAATTCTAGATTTGATTTTCGGCCCATGCTTGTATATTTGTATAGGGTTTCTTTTTTCACAACCCTAGATATATATAAAAATTATATTAAAGGCCGTCGCGAATGCAGAAAGTGACTTAGTAGCTTGTTCTCTCTAAAAGAAACTACTGTGTCTTTACGCCAAGGGTTTTGTGACCAAGGAGCTTCCTAGTCTTCATTGTTGAAGAACTAAAGAACTTTGCAACCAAAAACCTCTTCAAGTTGCTGGAGTTAGTCACGTACTGGGATCCATGCATATTGATTAGTCGCGTACTAGGATTTGTGCATCAAGGGAAAGATTACCACTACAATAGAAGTCCAGGTGGGCGTTAGGGTAAAGGTTCAACTGTAGGTTGGTATTTTGGGATAGGCCAAAGGGTTTGGTAAGATTCCTTATACTTGTAACTGCTTGTGATTGATAATAGTGGATTCTTGGGAGTGGTGATCTTAAAATCACCTAGTGGGGTTTTGCTTCGATGGTTTTCCCCATTCGTAAACAAATTACCTATATCAAATTTATTTTCCGCTATATTTAGATAATTTGGTGATTTGTTTGTGTTGCCATGCTATTGCGTGGAATTTGATCTAATTAATTAACTTGGGTAATTAATTAATTAATCGCAAGGGGTCAATACATTTTTTGCCCTAACACTAGTGCCTCCACAATTTGCATGTAATATGACGTAATTAATCAACTTGAGTATTTGAATTAATTAACTAGGGTCAAGCTATCTTAACCAAACACAATTTCATACCAAATGCATATTAAATCAGAAAGGTTGAGGGTGTGCTAGTATGCTAGAAGATATGGCCACCAAAAAAAAAAAAAAAAAAAAAAAAAAAAAAAAAAAATCTTGATGCATGTGTTATACTACTTATCTTTAGTAGTAGTAGAAGCACTACATTATATTGTGATATACTACTAGACGACCAAGAATATCACAATCTCATTAATAAGATGGTAAAGGGATAATTAAAACATGTAAAATGTGTTACAGATTTTTATAAACAGTAAAAGGAAACTGCTCATGTGACCCAAAAAAAAAAAAAAAAAAAAAATCTCACGACACATAATAATGTACTATTTCTTGTATCATTATACGCCTATATGGATAAGATGACACAAATTTACAACTTTATTCCTTAGTTTTTGGTCTTGCATCTCTTTATATAAAATATGCCGTTCTTCTGTAAAGAGAACAACACGTGAATGATTATCAAAAGTAACGAAGTCATCATGAACCCACTAAGTCCTGAGATTTAAGTTTAACTATTGCATGCTTGTACAAGGAAAAGACCAATGACTTACAACATAGTTGCTAGTATGGGTTTTCTAAAAAACAATGTTGCTAGTATGGTCTATATAGATATTTTTGTTTGTTTATTTAGACCCCTTTAACATAAATTGTTTAAACCTATTAAATTATCCAAGTAATTACTTAAATTAATTATGAGATCTAGATTAAATAGTAATAAATCATATCATGCATAACAGAAAAGTAACTAACACAACGATATAATACTAGGACACTATATTACATAGAATTTCTTTAGTTTCAAGGATTCTTTTAATAATAAATGGTTCAGGTTATGCCATTATCATCTTCCACTAACTAAATCCCTAAAGAGTTCTTTTTGAGGTCACAATTTATATCCAAATTCTGATGTGGTATATCGTAAGTAACTGTCTATTACCCTTACATGATCAATTTCTCCAGAGCATTCACGGTCAATCATCTAATATAATGATTTTTTAAAAACAATTTGTCTCTCACCCCACTACATCTCAACACTGTCAGTGAAAGTAACTAAGTAAAAGGCTTTTATTAAAAAAAAAAAAAAAAAAAAAAAAAAAAAAAAAAAAACTCTGTAGATCATCACTTCAGCTTCCCACTCACCCTCCCTCTCCCACCCTTTATCTCTCACCCCATTATCTTATTCCTCCACAACGTGCCAAGCCTTATTCCTGGTGGTTCTAATTATTCTTCATCTTCATTGCTTTTTCGATATTAGTAAAATATGCTATTCTAGATACTAGGAAGTATTGGTTTTGCTTTCAATTTAGGTACCGATATTTTATTTAAAAAATAATAATTTTGGTGCTGACAGAGGAGGAGAAAAGAGAAGATAATTTGAGATTTTGTGACAACACAAGTTTAATACAATCCATTTGCGTTCTTAAATTATTAATTTTTTAAAGTTTCTTTTAAAACCATTATTTTAGGATGTTGTGATGGAAGATGAGATGGCATAATCTAACTATTTAATATATATATATATATATATATATAACGATCAAGACTAAAGGAATTTTCCGAGATATAATACCCTAACAGTTTTAAAAGATCTTT
This sequence comes from Quercus variabilis, assembly GCA_030445155.1. Lineage (NCBI taxonomy): Eukaryota > Viridiplantae > Streptophyta > Magnoliopsida > Fagales > Fagaceae > Quercus > Quercus variabilis. The sequence continues at coordinate 20,550,270 of CP129455.1, read as the reverse complement.
ATCTTTTTGTTAAGAATACAACATAGTTTATTATAGTACATATGCTTAGAGTATTCACATCAAAGATGTCAAAATAGCTAACATGTAATTTTAGTACTCAAAAGACTAAAAATTCCACTACGTCGAAATTGTCAAACCTATAAATTTTTAATACCTAGCAATAATAATCTGTCAAATCTAGCAGTTTACTATAGCTAGATGGTAAACACAATTTTTTTTTATCTATATGAGAGAGAGAAAGAGAGAGAGAGAGACTTGAAAGTGGTAAAAGAAAGAATATTTAAATGAAGTTAGTGAGAACAAAGTATTTGATGGTGAGTGTATTGTAAAGTGATGTGTTAAAATCGATAAAGTTGTTTTTTAAGTTGCTAAAAGATAAATTTTTTAGCAACTTTGATGTGAATGCTCTTACCACTGATGTGCCGTCAATTACAACAACAACAAAAACCATAATTCTAGCATTCATTGATTATTTTGTTGACATGAAACAAATCAATCAATCATATTCAATACCATATTAATTTGCAAAAATTATGTACTAAAATTTGTAGTATCTATAACATTTTCCTTTCTAGATATCATTCCTGGTAACAATAATTGGACAAGGAAACGATGTAAAAATTAGGTATAATATTTTAGGTGCAATATATTAGATTCTCCAACTAAATTTATGATGAAGTTTGATTCCAAACATATTTTGAAATATCTTTTCAATCCAATGAAAATTTATAAGACCATCCATATGTATTATTTAAGTAAGTTACATAACTAATTAAAAAAGTAATATGACTAGATCAAAACATTAATAGTTTCTTCAATAGCTACATAGTGGGTTGGAAAAAAATAACTTTAAAGATATTTGAAGCCTATTTTTTTTTTCTTAAATTAAATTTAATTGCATTAAATTTAAATGTGTTTGAAAAGATAATATGGACTTTATTAGTCAATACAACTATCTGCTTAAATTTCATTTAAAAAACTCTAATAAATTACTGTAGCTAAATTTTAGCACGAGAAAACAAGTCTTTCCATATGACATAAAAAGAAGTTGCCAACATCAATTGCAACTAATTTATAATTGGACGGATTACTTTATCCAGCTTTTGAATACTTTCATTAATTTTAATACACTCCACACTTTTTGACCGCTTGATTAAGAATATTTAAGCACACTTGGGCATTCCATTGATTCTCAAACTTTCTTCCTTTCAACAATTAATTCCACACTTCTAGTGTAGAGGAATTGTCCTTCAAGAACTAACAACATTTGGTGGTCTATATACTGAGGGAAGCTCCTTATCCATTTGAGCTTAACCATTCTTCAGGTAGATATATAATATGAATGCATGCATTGACATCTTTTATTTCTCCTATCGTCTCTCTTCTTTCATATTTTGTTAGATGAAAATATGTACGGTTTTATAATTGCAGAACTATATCATCTCGATGTTTTCCCTATTTCGTACGTAAACACAATATACGTTTGTTAACCCATCAAAAGAAAAAGAAAAAAAAGGATATATAGACACACACGTTTGTTAATCAAATACAAACATAAAAGCATAAGCAAATCACAAGCGTAAAGTTTATTCCAGAAAATTGAACCCTATGCTTTCATCAATACTGTTGATAACGGGATGAGACGAGAATTTAGTTTGTGGGGGCCAAAACTTTTATAAATTGACCACTTAAATGTAAGAAATATACTGAAAATCAAAACTACATAAACAGAATAACATATATAAAAGAGAAATATACTAGCATGTATTTAGTATTAATAAAATATAAACAGAATAATAGATATAAATTTTTTTAGTACATTTAGGGTTTAGGGTACTTGTTGATTTCCTTTTAAAAACCAAAAATAATTTATAATTGATATGGTACTGAATTTTGCTCTAATCTACCTTTTATTATATAAATAAAAGAGCTCGTGAGAATATCAGTCTATTTTCTTCTAAATTATATTTTGACAGTATTCATTATTGAAATTCCTCATTTTATCGTTGTAGTAGAAATTGAGAAAGTACTAATACATTAACTCTAAACAAAAAAAAAGAAAAAAAAAATGGTAAGCAATTAATTTTTTGGTCCTTAATTACTAGTTTAATAATTTTTTGAGGCCCAAATGTCAAATTAGTTTATCCTCATAGTTGTGTTACCATTTTCAAAAAAAAAAAAAAAATATATATATATATATATATATATATTTTTATGATTTGAAGTCTTATGGATAATACTTTTCTACCATCAAACAATTATAATCAATTCTATGGTAAAAAAAAAAATATATATATATATATATATAATCAATTCTAAAAAAATTTAAATGCTGGAGGATGCAAAGCTAAGATAGGAAAAAGTAATTCTATTGCATACTCATTAGCTTCGTGATAGGTAATTATTGAATACTATCGAAGTACCATAAATGCGTATTCCCCTCTCGCACATAATTGGGAGTTCCACTAATTAAATCTATGGTGGAACCTACAATTTATGTGTAAGAATGGAGTACAATAATTTTCCCTTGGGGGTTTACTTCTTGTAATTAAGAATTTATTGAAGCATTGAAAATATCTAATCTATGATGATGATGTTGTTCAATTGCAAAATTATCTGGTTGATGACGAAAAATTCCAAATCTTATAGGGCAAGTTTCAAATTTTGTTAAGTATGAATTTTATAAACTTTAAATTTCAAATCTTTTCTATTAATAATGCACTATTAAAATTTTTTCTAAAATTTCCCTATGGTGTGTGTTGACATCCCAAAATATTTATTGCTTAGGCCTAATGTTTCGGCCAATAACTTGCATCTGTTGAGTTTGAACATTTATGCTTAATCATTTGATATATATATGTAGGATGTTGAATTTCACATAGAATTATCACTAAATTTACTTAATTGTCTTTTTTTTACAATTTACCACCTCATATGGTGTAAAAAGAATTGTGAAAAAAAAAAGTACCTATTATTCTTCTTAAGACTCAAACTTTATAATTAAACACAGATCCTGAAACGCCAATACTATTCTAAAAATTATGGAATGATGGTCTCTCTTTAGATTTGTTAATACTTTTGTCTCAATAATAAGTAGATCTTGCAAAGAGACGTGATCCAGGTTGACCATTTAAAAAATTAAAAAAAAAAAAAAAATCACATCAAAATCAACCAGAGCAGCCTATTAATTCATACGAAACTCGACCCTTCAAGATGTGTTGAACTTTGAAGAGATGAATTTTAAAGAGGCAAATTCTTCAATTAAATTTCAAACAGTGTTGTTTTGGCATATAATTCTCAAAAGAATATTGTTCAGCGAAAAAGGCCCGAGAGTCTTACTCTTACTCTTACACCAAATTAAGAAAAGAAGAAAATATTAAAATTCTGATTACGTAAAAGTACAAACCATTATAATTATAGGGTTTGTCCTTTCTGACTAATAAGAATTATCTCTTTGTGCTGATCGCGCTAATTTGGCTTATGTAAAGAACTTTAACATAAATTTCATCATGCATCACACGATTTATATTTAACACTGAAATCTTTCTTTTCAGGTACACAAAATTTAATTGATAAGTTGCAATGGCAAGAAATAATATCGATTCACACGACGGTAAATATTTTACTTTCTTATCTAGTAGGGTTTCCATGAGTTCTTAATGAAATGGATGTCTGACAAAGATATCACTAAAGTCAGCAACCGATTGTATTAAGAAAACATTCTCAAATTAACATCAAATTTTCATTCAAAATATAATATCAATACAATAAAAAAACCAATTATGTCGATTATAAATGTTCTATTTGATATTCCACAAATTATAATTTGTAACACAATTTTTTTTTTTGTTTAAAAAATAACTATTGTTTATAATAGGAAAAAATCAAACATGTATATTGTAATTGAAGTATAAAATAGAACAGTAAGAATAAAATAGAAGATTGTTATTCTATAAAATACCTATACTTGTACTATGGTTTTTACTTGTACAGAGCGTGCACGTGGGAAACTTTATTTGGCTGCGCTGAATGGTGATTGGAACTCTGTTAAGGACATGAAAAGAATTCAAAGAATAATTACAAAGCAAAAAGAAACCACTCTTCACATTGCTGCTGCAGCAAACCAGGAAAAATTTGTGAGGAATTTATTGAGGAAAATGATTGACGACAACCCATGCGAAAACCTAACAGCTGTTAATGAGATTGGGAACACTGCCTTGACTTACGCTGCTGCAACTGGAAATGTGAATATTGCCATGGCGATGCTGAAGATAAATGGTGACCTGCCAAACCTACATAGTGGGGTGAAACCACTCTATATGGCTGCTTCCTTAGGACACAGAAAAATGGTGCAGCTTCTTTATTCTAAGACCAAAGAGGTAGTTCGCGAGTGGGAGGAAGATGAGCAGAATGATTTATTTATCACTTGCGTTGAGGGTGACTTATATGGTAAGCAAAAGAAATTATACTGTTTCTTGCTTTTTTCTTTTTGGAGGGGGATGTTTTGAAATTCGAAATATTAACCATGGCTTAAACATTTAAAGTGGTGTGACAAGTTCATATAATCTAAGCTAAAGGAGGACAAGATACACACTTTCACTCATTTTCTAAATGTGGTATGAAAGTATTGACGGACTAGAGATTTTGGTTCGGATTAATATACTAATCGGTCATCTTTACCTCATAGCTTAAATTTTTAGTTTCAATGAACTTTACTATGCCATCTTTCTTTCTTTTTTTTCTTTTTTCTTGAAACTAAAGTATCAAATAATTTGTAGTATTGTGATCTTCTCTTTTCTTATATATATATATATATACAAAAAGAATGAGATTCTTCATATAGAATTCTATCTGATTAAGATCAATCATGGCTTTCTAATTAAGCTCTCTAAACAAAAGTTCCAGTGCCCGGCCAACATTAGTTAGGTAGAAACTAGTGAATGAGGAGAAAAATGTTTTCAAAAGAAACCGTTGCTTGTATTTCTCATATGATTATGGCACGCTTTACGTACTTATCTTTCACGAAAGAAATATCGACATTTTCCTTCTCAATATTTTTTACTTTATCAATAAAACATATCTAAATACGGAGAAGAAAAAGAATTCCGTCCATGAATATTTTTGCTTGGAATTTTTGTTTTTGTGATAAAATAATGCAAGAGTAGCCTGGGTAATTTGGTATAAAATAATGCAGGAGTAGCCTTGGAAATGTTGGAGGTCAACCCTAATATAGCCACTGCTAGAAACAAGGATGGAGAGACTGTACTGCAACTGTTAGCTCGCAATCCTTCCGCATTTGTTGGTGAAACTCAACCATGTGAGTTATTTTGACTGAAATTCTTAAATCTTGTATGGTGATATATTCCTTAATCATGTGGTATGACATACAAAGACATGAGTTAAATACTTTTTATGTGGAAAGTGAAAGGGCAATTTACATCTCGTCGATTGATTTTAGCCGAACTATATCAACTTTGCACGTTAATAGATTATAGATTCAATTGAGCTCTGGTTAATTTACCCCAACATAAAAAAATCATAGAATAAAACAAAGCATAATATAAATGGCATAGGTGATTTGTTGACAATTGAATACCCCAGTGGGTGATAGCTACGAAACAAATTATGACGGGGCGGTCTTTGAAGATACAAACGAAGCAGGAATTGGAGTTGTAGTCCGTAATGCCAAAGGGGAAGTTATAGCTACACTATCCGAAAAAATACCGCTCTCCTCTTTGTTGGAGGTCTCGGAGGTAATTGTAGCTCGAAGAGAAACTCAATTCATTGTGGAATGAGACATTCCTCAATCTGTTTTGAAGGAGATTCAGAGGTGGTGTGCAATGCTCTTGCAACTGTTGATTTTGCTCATTCGGCCATTGGTCACTTTATAAAAGACGTAGTGTCTATTGCGAGTATTCTCAGAACTCATTCTTTTGCTCATGCTAGGTGGCAGGATAATTTTGTAGCCTATGTCTTAGCCAAGAGAGTGAGGTTATCTTTTCCTTTGTTAGTTTGGTGTCTGTTCTACCAAATATTTTTCAGTTTGTTGTTTCTGATCTTGCAGTTAATTAAATAAAAGTGCTTGGTAATTTTCCTCCCAAAAAAAAAAATGTTTACAATTGGAAAAAAAAAAAAAAAAAAAATCCTAATTGCTACCTAGTAGCACTTATAGAAGTGACCTTGCAATCTGATCCAATCAGTTTGGACTTTTCCAATTTGAAATTCTTGACACAACCCATATCTATGACTTCAAGTATTGGCTTAAAGATTTCTTATCCACTATAGAATAGGGAAGGCTTTGTGACTTCCACTTTTGATCACCAATGTAAGTATTGTTCTTTAGATTTGCTTTTGTGAAACTTGGTATTTGGTGAAATTAAGAGGCTTAGGGTTTTGATCTTCTTAGATGCATGATGATGCTCTCTCTAACCTCTTTTAGTCGAGTTTAGTGGACCCTCATATAGTGTGATAAGTAGGTACTAGTCATCAATTGACTTAATGGCCTAATTAGAATTACGCTTCCTATGTCTCAATCAAGCAAGCCTTAGTTAAGGGACAATAAGCATGATGTTCTTAATCGATTGAGAGACAATTCAGGGTTAGCCAAGAAACTAGTGAATGCCCTTCGTTTAACTAAATTTAATAACTTGAGTTAGGATCATATTTTCTATGTAATTAGCTAATCCTTTGACGAAATGCATTTTACTTGTATTTGGGTGGATCTAAGATGAGTTTAATATATCAAGAAGTAAAACATATCAATTGGTATCTTTAAAGTTACGAAGATCGATCTAAGAAAGAAGTGAATAACAACTGTTTCATTAAGTCTCGACAGAAACTCGACAAATACTGCTATAGAGGTTAAATGAAGAAGCTTGACACAAGCTTAATCTATGGAAAATTACAATCTCAGAATTTCCAGATCTGAAATTCAGCCCATGCTGTCTTATTTTATTAGGGCTTATTTTCTCAAAACCCTAGTCATTTATAAGGCATATTTTAGAAGCCATCATACATGGATATAGAGACAGAACTTATATACTCTGTGTGAAGTTGCTACGTTTGTGTACTTTAGGGTTTTGCAATCAAGTGCTTCCTAATCTTCATCGTTTATGAGGTGAAAAACTTTGCAGCCAACAACAATCATTCAAGTTGCTAGAGCTAGTCACGTACTAGGATTCGTGCAAAGGAGTTAGTCACATACTGGAGATTTGTACAACAAAGAAAAGAAGGCTATTACAAGATCAAGTCCAATTAGGCATTGGAGCAAAAGTTCAACTGTAGGTTGGTAATTTGAGATATGCAAGAGTATTAGTAAGATTCTTCATACTTGTAACCGCTTGATTATTGATTAGTGAATTCTTAGGAGTGATGATCTTAAATTCACCTAATGAAGTTTTTGCCTTGCGAAAGGTTTTCTCCATTTGTTAACAAATCACCGTGTCAATTTAGTTTCCATTATATTTAGTTTATTTGGTGATTTATTGATACCTCCCCGATTTGCATGTAATTTGACCTAATTAGTCAACTTGAGTAATTGAATTAATTAATTGGGGTATCTCTTTATAATAAAAAAAAAAAAAATTGTATCTCTTTATCACCTGCAAGTTTTGTTCCTCTGATTCAATAACATGTAAAAGCAACCTCATCAAGGGTTGCAAAATTGTGCAAAATACAAAAAGTGGTTAATTTTACACATTTTAACCAAAAAAAAAAAAAAAAAAGAAATCCACGTCAATGCCTGTAAAATTGTGCATATATACAAAAGTGCTATAGTAACCATGCATGTATGCACGGTTACTGTAGTTTTGAATTTAATATTTTACTATTTGTTTCTCTCTCCTTCACCTCACTCTCTCTTTTGCATCATTGAAGGAAATAATAATAAAAAAAATGTAAAAAAAATGAATATTTTATTGGATAAATGTTTAGAATATATAAACTGATATGGGTGTTTTGTAAAAACGAGTGTATAAAATAGAAAAAGTATGATTTTTTTGCAAAATAGACAAATTTTACACCCTTTGATGTGGTTGCTCTAAGAGGGTATTGGCTCCATAGGAACATGTTTATTCTTCTAGGTTTTTCCAAAACACTCATAGTATATTTTGAAATATTGTAGTAAATATTATTCCATTTTAGTACTTCTAATCATGCTTTTTAAAACTATATTGTAAATAAGAGATGTTCAAGTTTAAGGAGGCTAATATAAAATGAAATTTTCATAATTTATTATAGTACTTTGTTGTACTTGAACAAGGCAAGGACAAGGTATACTTGCCAACATTTGTTACTACTTTTTTAAGTTTTTATTCTCTTCCAGTATCTTAGGGTCTGTTTGGTAAAAGATTTTTAGTAACGTTGTTTAACTTTTGTGAAAATACATGTGAGTGAAAAAGTTTGTAAAAATACGTGTTATCATGTTTAAACAACAATTTTCATTGTTTAAACACCACTACCAAATAGGACTAATATCTTTTGTTATTATCTTTAAAACCTTTTTTCACTCTCTCTTTTCAAGATAATTCTCATCACATTTATTGCTCTGGATTACTCTCTTTTCTTGGTTGAAGAACTCCTCTGCTTCTTCACGTGGCCACCCAAAACTAAGATTTTAAAAAATATATATATTAAAAAAAAAAAAGGAAAAAACAAACAAAGACACTTAAATGCTAAGAGAGGGAGATCTAGAGAGAAAGAACAGAAGAACGAAAAGTGGAGGAAAGCTGGAAAAAATGGAGAGCAGATGGGAGAACAAACATATATAGAAGGGAGAAGAAGAAGGGAGATCGAGATAATAGAGAGAAGCATTATCAAGTGAAAACAAACATATATAGAAGGTAAGACGGTAAGGCCTGTTTGGTAAGAGATTTTTAATAACATTGTTTAAATTTTGTGAAAATATGTGTGGGTGAAAAAGTGTGTGGAAATACACGTCATGGTATTTAAACAAGAGTTTTCGTTGTTTAAACACTACTACCAAATGAGCCTAAGTGTTTTTGTTTCGCCCGAAATCTATTTACCGACTAGAATTTGGTATTTATCTTGGTACAATCGGAATAACACTGGTATAGTTGGTATTTAATCCGAGACAAAATAAGGGTGTTTTTTGTACCGGCTTACTCACTGGTATGGTAAATTTTGGCTGTACCGACCAGTATAGTACAGTATTAACTTCTTTGCTAGAAATACTACAAATTTTACTATCTAAAACTTATAAAATGATGTTTTATATTACCAATTGCAAAAATAACAATTTTGAACATCTTTTATTTACGATATAGTTTTAAAAAGCATGATTGGAAGCACTAAAATGGAATACCATTTATTACAGTATTTCAAAATATACTATGAGTGTTTTGGAAAAACCTAGAAGAATAAACATGTTCCCATGTAGCCAATGCCCTCTTAGAGCAACCACTTCAAAGGGTGTAAAATTTCTATCTATTTTGCAAAAAACCGTACTTTTCCTATTTTATACACTTGCTTTTACAAAATACATACATTGGTTTATATATTCTAAACATTTATTCAATAAAATATTCATTCTTTTACATTTTTTTATTATTTCCTTCAATGATGCAAAGAAGAGAGTGAGGTGAAGGGGAGAGAAACATATAGTAAAATATTAAATTCAAATCTACAGTAACCGTGCATACATGCACAGTTACTATAACATTTTTGTATATATGCATAATTTAACAAGCATTGATGTGGATTTTTTTTTTTTTGTTAAAATGTGTAAAATTAACCACTTTTTGTATTTTGCACAATTTTACAACCTTTGATGCAATTGCCCTTACATGTTATCAAATCAAAGGAACAAAACTTGCAGGTGATATAGAGATAACATTCTTTTCTTTCCTCTTTTTTTTTTTTTTTTTTTTTTTTTTTTTATAATTTTATTTTATAACAAAGAGATACATTAATTATACAAAGAGATACATTAACAAAGAGATGCATTAAAAAAGAATGTATCTCTTTTATTTTTTTTTAACATTACCATAATCTAAAATTACAAAATATATCATATTACCTTAATCACATTACTTTCCTAGACAATGTAATGTTATATTCTTGTATTAAGATTATAATAATTTAATAATACAGTGTAATATAACATCATGGCGAACCAAACACCCTCTTAATAGCTGGAAATCAAAAATATTTGCTCTGCTAGATCTTATAGCTTTCAAAGGTTGGGATGAATCCATGGGCTGGGATTTTTATCAAATTGCTGGTGTCCATGCTTCTTCACCTTCTATCCACAAATCATTCAAAAGAAATCTCCCTCTATGTTCCTTACTGGAAAGCACATATACTTCATTTTATGTGATGTACTTGTCTCGAACAAGGAACACATGTGGGACACATTGCACCTATGTCCCAATCAATGTTTTATTTTATTTTATTTATAAAAAAAAATTGTGAAAAATGGCTGAGACATGGAAGTGACGCATATCTTTTAGTTATTTTTATTTTAATCTTGAATAATTATCTCGTCATCTTTGATTTATTCTTCTAGATCTTATTCTTTTGTTTGTATTTTAATATCTAAACATCATATATTAGTCATGAATTCACTTTATTACCATTTATTGCTCTTAAGTTGATATATATTTAATATTATATGAAAAATATATTTGAAAATAAAAATAAAAATATATTAGGGGTTGTTTGACATTGTTATTTAAACAATAGTTTTCAATATTTAAACAACAATAACATTTCTGACACTTATTTTTGTAACATTCAAATAGGTACTCTCACAAAACTAAAATCTAAATAACAATACCTAAACACTGCTACCAAACAGGCTTTTAGTTGTTGAAGAGTTTCTTATTTTTTTTCTTTACAAGACTTTGTAACTGGTGTGGAAGGTCGGGAGACTTTGTCAAACCATTAGTGCCCCAAATCTGTAATTTTTCCATTTAGTACATCCTCACACCGTGGTGTATAATCTATAGTTAGGCCAAATCTGTAATTTTTCCATTTAGTTAGGCCTCTCATTAGCCTCCGTGGTTGAGGAGAGTCCAGCGTCTCCTTCAGTTGTGATTAGGGATCTTTACATTAATTGATGACGACTTCACCTTCAGTTTGGTCCTAAGGACTTAAGACTAAACGAGAGTCCGAAACAATAAGCTGAGAGAATAGCTATGCCATTACAATAAGCTTAGAGAATAGCTATTAGTAGCACATTCACTCTTTATACTCTTGATCTACTCGATTCTTTTAATAAATTATTTTCCATTGAGGTATGGCTACTTTATTTTTCGCTGTCAATTCCAGGGCTGAAGTTCAAACAGGAAAACTCAAGGCAATCTCAAGCCAATAAACTGCTTGAAATTTGTCTTCAGGCCTACAAAGGTGATGTTGAGATTTCGCAAGTTCTATTTGATGCAGCAGAAGCAGGCAACATTGAGTACTTGATCAAGCTTATTCGTTTTGACTTTGATCTATTATGGAAAACAAGAAGTATTAGCAATAAAAGCATATTTCATATTGCTGTTGAGATGCGCCATGAAAGCATATTCAATTTACTTCACGAGATAGGCTCAATTGGAGATCTAATAATAAATACAAAAACTGAAGATAAAAGCAACATTTTGCATTTAGCTGCAGGATTGGCACCTAAAGAGAAGTTGAATGCTATAGCAGGAGCAGCTCTTCAAATGCAACGAGAAACATTATGGTTCGAGGTACATATTCATATGCTTTGAGTTTTAAGTGTTAAACCATTCGTAGAATGCTCAATTCTGTTTCCACGTATATTTAATTTCTTCCTAAAACTCTGAGCGTTATTGGACTAACAAGTTTCTCATGTGATATTCCCAATGATTTGTAATGGAAGAACGTGGAAAAGGTTGTACCACCCGCGTTCAAAGAAATGAAAAATGGAAAGGGGGAAACACCGTATGTTTTATTTGAGAGGACACACGAGGAGTTAAGGAAGAAGGGAGAGAAGTGGATGAAAGACACGTCTAATTATTCTATGTTGGTTGCTATACTAATTCCCTCTATAATGTTTAGTGGCGAAATGGCTGATGAACCAGAGGATAGTCCTAATCTTTTTCGGATCTTCACAGTTTCAAGTGCAATAGCATTATTCTCCTCCTCAACATCCTTAGTAATGTTCTTATCCATCCTTACCTCGCGTTATTGTTACAAAGACTTTCGTAAATGGTTACCTGTTAGGTTGTTGATTGCAGTCGCCACACTTTGTATCTCAGTTGTCGCCATGATGGTTGCATTTTTTACATTCTTTTGGTTGAACAATCTTAATCAGAAGGAATTGCCAGTGACCTTTGTTGTCATTGGTTTATTTGCTTGTGCGCCAATCTTATACGTGTTGCTGAAATGGCGCCTATTTGCTGATATAGCCCGATCTACCTTCTTTCGGTGTAAGCCACGACAACGTCTACTTTACAAGGAGGTAACCCACGAACCTGCGAATCCGGCAAATCGTACATCCCAAGAAGCTGCGAATCTGGCGTAATGGCGAGTCAATCTTTTATGTTGCTTTCCTTTGTACGAATGTGTAAAATGAATATGAAGATTTGAACTATAACGCTGCGTGTTGTTAAACATATCTTATCTTTTGCAGTTAATTTATTATTTTTTTTAATGCCATTTAGTATGATATCTTATTTGTTCAACATCATCTATATACAACTGGGGGCGTACATAGTTCGATGTGGTCGATTTTGGAGAGGTTTTTTACACCCTATGTTTGATTGCACCTTACTTTTGGAAGACAAGAAGCGGTCTACACAAGGTGCAGTTAATCTTAGCAAGCCGGTTCTATTTGTTTGGTTATGTGGGCTGGGCTTTTAAAAATTATTATTCTAAGTTTTGGACTTTTAGGCCTCTAAAAAAAAAAAACATTTTGGGCCCATTTTGACTTCTTTTCAACTAAGCCTTTCTTTATAAAGTTTCACCCACAATAAGACTAAAAATCTCAAACTATCACAAGACTTACAACATTCCAAATCAAATACACAATTATAAAATATCAAGTCTCAACCATAATATGACTTAAATCCAAACCTATCAAATTAAACATGTGTTTATTAAACACATTAACACATATTAATAAATCTAAACCTATCGCAACATTTCAAATTAAATACACAATTATAAAAGTATTAAGTCTTAACTATAACAAGAGAATTCTAGAATGGTAGCAACATTAACATTAATTTTCTAGTATAGTAATAACATCAAATATAAGCAATAGCACAGCCATAGGGAGGAGTAGTAGTGCAGCACTACAAAGTAGTCAAGTAGTGCTTGAGAAGCACTATACAAATATACATAATGAATGTAGGATCAGAATAAATAGTTGGTACACTACACAACTACAAACTTTTCAATAAAAAATGGAGGTAGTCTAGTCTACTAAGACTAATAGTCTAATAATTTTCAAGTGTGTGTTTAGTGCTTGTGTTATCATGTGTGCCTCTAGTAAAAATAAATAAAGGAGAGAGCAACAACAGAAGTATAAAGCCAGCAACCAGCAGTAGCCCAAGCACTCAAACACTCCTAATTTAGTCCTATCCAAGATTAATTTAGCAAAATATCCACACACAAAATTTCTGCAATTAGCTAGCCAACAACTTTAACTCCAAGTCATCATATACAAAAAAACTCCATCCCTACAATGTCAATCACCAAAAAATAATGGTAAGTAGAAAGTAGAAAGCAATATATGACAATTAACACCATTACAAATAGCAACCAACAAACACAAATTACATAAAAAAATTTTAAGTTACCTTAGGTAACTAAGTCCAAAAAACATCCCCACCTTCCAAATCAATCTAGGATGGAATTTGTACCCATAGTAGGTTTTGGCACAAGCTCTAAAAGGAAAAAAAAAAAAAAATTGTATATAAATAATAACTCACAAATAAACAAATAACAAATAAAATACAAGAGAATTTATAAATAACAAAAGCTAAAAAAATTAGAAAAGAACTTAAACACATTACCCGATTCAAGTTCGTAGTTTTCTACTTCATTCATTGCCTCTTGTAGGTTAATTGGTTCAGTTGAATCCTTGGACCTCAACCAATTTTGTGTACAAATCAAAACTTCGACAGTATTGGGAGACAATGAGCTATGGAAAAGATCCAAAACATGACCCCCTGTGCTAAATGCAAATTCTGATGCAACGGTAGAAACGGAAATTGCCAAAACATCACGGGCAGCTTGAGAAAGGATCCTATTATCGAGCATCCTTATCTTAATTGTTCCTATTCCAACAACTTTGCAAGTAGCATCGTTGCCCATTAGAACAGAACCACAATGAGCCGACTTGTAAGTGTTGAACCAATCTCTACGAGGAGTCACATGGAAAAAAACATGCTGAATCCAAAATCCAAGAATCGATTAGCCGGTTGGCATTGGATGAAACAAAAAGCATATCTGCATCTGAATTTGAATCTACTACCACAATGTTTATAGATTTTAATGACCCTTCGTTGTCTTTGTCCTTGCCTCTTTTCCATTCTCAACAGCCTTGCTTAATATGCCCCTTCTTTTGGCATTTGTAGCACTTTACAGTCTAGCTTTTGGCTTTTGATTTACTATGTCCCTTGGCAGAATTATGATCCCTGTCTTTCTTCATTTCACAATCTTTATTACCCTTTACCATAAGCCCTTCACTAGAACTTTCACCCAAATTTAGCTTCTATTGGTAGTGATCCAACAAGGCTCCTAAGATCTTTTCAAATTCCAGAGTCTCTTTCCCCTAAAGTAGGGTTGTAACCAAGTGTTCATAGGATACCGAGAGGGAGGACAGAAGCACTATTGCCTTGTTTTCATCATCAAATTTTATATCAATCCGCAACAAGTCACTAATAATTTTATTGAACATGTATACGTGTTGAGCCAAATCCATACCCTCTACCATCTTAAGTTCGTACAATTTTTGCTTAAGATTTAGTTTATTTATGAGGGACTTGGACATATACCAGCTCTCCAACTTCAACCATATTGCTGCAGTAGACACGTCATCCATGACATCATACATAAGCTCGTCTGCCAAACATAGTCTAATTGTACTAACCACCTCCATATTGAGTTCTTCCCATTCATCATCTGTCAGTGTCTCTAGTTTCTTTGCTTTGTCGTACAAAGCCTTCACCAAACCTTGTTGTACCAACAGATTTTTTGCCCTTCTTTGCCATAACCCGAAGTTACCAATTTCATTAAACCTAACTACGTCTACCTTGGCAATAGAAGCAATCATCTCCATTGAATAAATCAACCTGGAGCTCTGATACTAGTGGTTGTGAAAATTGTGAACAATCTATTTACATAAGTTTAAAGAAAAGAGAGAAGAAAAATAAGACACAAGGAATTTACGTGGTTCGACAATATGCCTACGTCCATAGGAGGCGACAAAATAAAGTTCCACTATAATTTTGGAGATTACAACAATAGCTTGAAGACACTCTCACAGAAACGCAAACTCCAAATACATCATTGGTTCTCTCACAAATAAATAGAGAACACGCTATTGTATTTAGACAAAAGTTGGGCAAGACACTCTAGCTTCCTATCTCTGGTGCGCACACACAAAAAAAGCTTTTTGGAGATTACAAAAATAGCTTGAAGACACTCTCACAGAAACCCAAACTCCAAATACACCATTGGTTCTCTCACAAATAAATAGAGAACACGCTATTGTATTTAGACAAAAGTTGGGCAGGACACTCTAGCTTCCTATCTCTGGTGTGCACACACAAAAAAACTTTTTGCTATCTCTCATAGGAACTCTCTTTTGCTCCATCTCTATTTATAGCTAAAGTTCTAGTCGAATTATTAATAGTTCCAACACATGCTAATAATGCAAAAATTCTATTGAAAATAAGTCAATATATTTAGCCATGAGTCCATACAACATTTAATGCAACTTCTTGTATTTCTTCACGCATGAAAAAGCTAAACTACAAATCTTTCGCTTTGTTGATCAAGCCATACTTTCTAACATAGGCATGCAAGCATTCATTGCCAAGATTGTATGTCAGATCTTGCCTTTTGACAATTCATTGCCAAGATTGCCTTTTGACTTTAAATTCAAGCCATTTCAATAGACTTAAACAGTAACAAAATGTGGCGAGTTGTGGTTGGTGGAGGGGTGACCCACCATCACCCCTCCACCAACCACAACTCGCCACATGAGTGAGTTGTGGCCAATGGTTTGGCCGATGGTGTGGCACCATAATTTTTCAAAAAAAAAAAATGCAAGACAACTTAGACAAGACCTAACTGAGACTATTCCAGTCCTCTTGACATGTTAATGTTATTATGTTTAAAAAAAAATTATATTTATATTATATATATATATATATATATATATATATATAACATACTCAAGTTGGTTCGGTTCTTGGTGGATTGCACATCTTGGTGTCGATGGCCGCACCGGTCCGATGTCAATATTGAAGAGATACCACCGACCACCATGCTAAAAACCTTCGATGAAGCCCTGAGGGGGGCAGATCAGTGCGATCAGACTAGTTTCAATCAGTCCAATAGATCCACGAACAGGCCTATATACGACATGATGACTCAATGGAAATTAGCATATATAAGCAATAGAGTGTATTTTATAGGATACATTGTTCTAACTCATTATTGCACTTTTATCGTTTCTCATAAAAATAAAAATAAAAATAAAAATTATTGCTCTTTTATCATTTGTCATTAAAAATAACAACCACTATTTTCATCATTTAAATAAAACTTTTGTCTCTTGATGAAGGTGCTACATTAAAAGTGGAGTTAGAAAAATTCAAGGTGAAAAATGGGATTGCTCCCTCAGTAAAACAAAGATACAATTTAGTTGAAAGATCCCAATTCAAGATAATTTTAGGTGTTAAATGATGGACTTGACATCAAATGACAATAGGAGCCAAAACCTAGAGAGTCAACAATGGGTGGTGTTAGGGCATATGTGAATCATGTTAGGAACATATGTCAATATAGAATTGGCTAATTTTTTGACAAAACGCACTTTACTTGTAATTGGATAAATCTAGGATGTGTTTAATTATTCAAGGAACAAGGTTTCAAGTTCAAGTGTTAAAACCATGCAAGTTTGTCCAAGAATCAAGTAATGAAGTGCTGGATTTTAAGACTCGACAACTAGTATCTATCAAGGTTTAAAAGGCTGTCTAAGTCTGATGCTCGACAGCTGCTCAATAGATAGCATATCTATCGAGAGTTAAGAAAAACAGATTTTTAGTTCTGATTTTCATCCAATCCGTGTATACATGTTTGAGCTTTCTTTTCTCATAACCCTAAACATATATAAGGATTATTTTAAGGACCATCATAGCAGATGCAAGTGAGTACAACTTGATGCAAAGTTTTTTCACAAGCATATTATAACTGGAGACATATGTCCTAGTTCATCTTTCTCTTTAAGAAGCTACTGCGTTTGTACGCCTTAAGGTTTTGTAACTAAGGAGCCTCATGATCTTTATCGTGTTGATGAATTGAAGAACTTTGCAGCCAACATCCTTCTCAAGTTGGTGGTTAGTCACGTACTTAGATTCATGCATTGAATTGGTTAGTCACGTACTGGGAGCCATGCATTGAAAAGGAGAGATTGTCACTATAGAATAAGTCCAATTGGGTATTGGGATAAGGGTTCCATTGTAGGTTGGTATAAGGTACTGGGATTCCTTTACTTGTAACCGCTTGCTGTGATAATAGTGGATTCTCGAGAGTGGTGACCTTAAATTCACTCGGTGGGGCTTTGCCTCAATAGTTTTCTCCATTCGTAAACAAATCACCAGTGTCAAATTTATTTTTTGCTGTATTTATTTTAATTGGTGATTTTTTTTGTGCTACCATGCGTATTGCATGTTAATCAGAGTAATTAATTAACTTGGCTAATTAATTAGTTAATTTATAACAAGGGGTCAATACATTCTTGGCCTATCAAGTGGTATCAGAGCAAGCACACTCTAATTAAGGTTAATCTTTGCTGTGTGATCTATTGACCCCTATTGTCATGGATAGGGGACAATCGTTAATTATACCTCCTTTATTTGATGACAATAACTATGCATACTAGAAAGTAAGCATGAGAGCTTTTTTGCAGTCATTAGATGAAAAAGTGTGGCAAGCTATAGAGATAGGCTGGACTAAGCCAAAGGAAGCACCGGCCGATTAGGATGATGCTAAGATCAAGGCAACAAATTTCAACAACAAAGTATTGAATGCTTTATTCAGTGTGGTCATGAATGAGTTCAAGAAGATATCCTCCACTGAAATTGCACAGGAAACATGGACCATCCTCTAGACAACCTATTAAGGAACCAAGACTGTTAAGGATTCAAAGCTTCAAAGGATTATCACAAGCTTTGAAGAGATTAAGATGGAGGAGGATGAGTCATTCGATGAGTTCTATGCCAAGCTCAAGGACATAGTGAACTCAGCCTTTAATCTTGGGGAAACCATTCCCAAACCCAAGATTGTTAGAAAGGTGCTTAGATCTCTATCCGAGAGATTTCATGTCAAGATCACTACGATTGAGGAATCAAAGGATATAGACAAAATCCCTTTGACAAAGCTAGTTGGCAATCTGCAAACCTATCAGTTGGGTTTGACAAGGATTGGAAAATCTAGCAAGGTCAAAAGCATGGTACTAAAGGCCAAGAGCAGTGACACAGATGATTCTTCTAATGATGAAGATTCCAAGATAAAATCCTATATCACTAGGAAATTCAAGAAGTTCATGAAGAATGCCAATGTGAAAGGATTCGACAATGATCGAAAGCAATCTAGTTCGTCTTAGTTTAAGAGCCAAGACAAAGGAAAAAAGGATGCTAGGGATGGAAATTAGTACACGGTTCCCTTAGAACCAAAATGCTTTGGGTGTCAAGGCTTCGATCACATGAAACAAGAGTACCCTATGTATCTCAAGACCATTGGGAAAAGTAAGGCACTTGCTGCTACCTTGAGCAACACTGAACCTAAGGATGATTCGAAAAATGAGGATGATGGAATCCTGAATGCCTTCACTACCACTGTAAATCCTACTGAGGGGATTGTTGAAGATGTGGATGAAGAAGAAGACTTTGTGGAATCTAAGTTTGAAAAGATGGATGAACAAGATGACATTCACATAGCCTATGCAAAATTATACAAGGTCTTCGAAAAGCATGAGAGGTTGTATGGGTTAGCCACCAAAAGCTCAGTGATGTGGAGCTTGAACGAGAATAAATCTCCATGAAATTTGATGAATCAAATCAGACCATTGGAGCACCGAAATTTAAGAATAATTTATTGGCTGAGAAGACCAAGAAGCTCGAAGCGAAGCTATTTCAAGTTAGAGCTCAATTGAGAGGACTTCTAGTGCAAAGCTTGACGAGATGCTTAACTTTCAAAAATCTGCTTTTGATCAAACTAGTTTAGGGTATGATTTCTCATCTCCAAACATTGCTTTTTCTAGTAATACTGTTTTTGTTTCACCTACTAATAATGTTGAATCTAAGAACAATAATGTCAAAACTGCTTTAACTAGTGAGAACATAGACAAGGGTAAATCTATCTTAAGAGCACCCCCAAGCTTGATAAGAAAGAGACTAAAAACCCCAGGGCTAAAAAGAATAATAATCAAAAGTCTACATAAAAGAAGCAGCATCTATGTCATCATTGTGAAGCGACTAGACATACTCGACCTAATTGCTATAAGTGGTTAGCAACTCAATAGAGCAACATTATGATCTCATTGGGAAACCAGAATCAGTTTCCATCCTCCTTTGCTCCTCTTTGAGATCTACTCAAAGCCCTCATGTTTTTTTCGAACTTGAACGGTTTCAATCCTTCCTCCTCACCAACGGATCACAGGTTCGCTCAAAGGAAAGTTTCTTCCAAGGTGTGGAAGGAAAAAGGCTTAAAGTGATTCAATCACTTTTTCTCTCTCCCTTTCTTTTTGTTTATACATTACTTGTGTGTTTTGCTTTCTTGCTTTGAGTCAGTCTAGTTTTATGCTTTGCTTTTTTTAACATGTTTTGTTTGTTTGTTTTCATTTTTTTCTTTATTTTGTTTGTCATAAAAATTAAAAAAAAAAATTTGAAAAATCTGAAAAATACAAAACAGTGTGTATTTTGTGTACATTGGTACTTGTGTACTTTGGATGGCTATTGAAACAAAGTTTTCTAAACCTTGTATCTTTTGTAACTTAGATGTGCATCTTTATGCACAACTAAGCAAGTGAGCTTTGTGGCTTATGTTTGTGATGAGTAAGATTAAGTAATCTCTTGTACTTAACACTCATATCACTCTTTTTGATGCGGAGGACTAAAAAATCTTAAGAGAAAGGCATAAATAACCATCTCACCACTAAAGCCCACCAATCATGTAAAACATCTGTGTGCTTTGGCATAGCAAAATTTTGATGTTTTTGGCTTAACATAATTGGGTATTTCTTTTCTCTCTAAGTCCATGCATGATATGTTTAAAAAGAAAAATATGCAAAGAAAATCAAAAGCAAAAATGGGTGGTGTGTGTTTCTTATATTGCGTGTTGTGTGTGAAAATCAAAAGCAAAAATAAGGTGATTTTTTCATATCTCAAATCGTCATAATATGGAGACACTTATGCAATCTTGCGATGTTTTTCACACACAACACGTAATATTATTTGCTACTCTTGATACATGTGCAGGTACAATGTGATTTGGCCATTACAAGGAATACATGTGTTAATGTATGCTCACTAAACTATCTTAACTTGTTTTTAAAATATATAATTGGTTAGACTTGTTATGTGTGTGTGTGTGTGTGTGTTTTGGATCTAAATGCTTGACATTTTTCTTGTTGAGAGATGTTTTTATGAGCTTAAAATTTTGTTTGGATCTTTGGTTGAGTAGCATGTTTGATTGCATTCATTTCTATGTTTTTCTCTTCTTGAAAAACTGTTTTTAAGCTATCTCGACAGCTCCAAACACCTCTCGACAGCTAGGCTATCTATCGAGCTCTTCAGCTTCTTTTCTCAATTGCTGTTATCGCATTTTCGATCCATCGAGCGTTTTGAGAATTTGTCTCGATAGCTTCTCGATCTATCGAGGAAGTTTTTGTATGCTCGATAGATGCTCGATAGCTTCTCGATCCATTGAGCCCCTTTTGTTGTGGACACCTCTAGATAGCTTCTTGATAGCTGTATCTGTTGAACTTTAAATCTCGACTACTCTCGATACCTCTCGATTTGTTGAGAATTATGGATTTCTATATAAAGGGTCAGCACAATTTCCACTTCATTTTTCTCAATCTCTCTCAATTCTTTCTGACTTCTCACCTTCCTAAACACTTCTCTCTCACTCTAAACCCCTTCCCCAAGTGTTCTTCGGTCTCAAGAGCATTTTCTTCCTCAGGTATGTCTCTTATTCATTCATTTATCATGCATTTCATCTTTTGTGTCCTAACTTTTGGGGTTTGTTGAAAATTTTGGGGTTTTTCAAAATTAAAGAGGTTTTTGCAAAATTATTGGGATCGGTTTTGTTTTAATGATCCTAAATGTTCATGCATTGCATTACATTTGCATTTTAACTATATTTTCATGCATTATAGATAGGTGCTATATATGTTGAATTCATGTGTGCTGGTAGGATTGGAAGTTGAGCCCATGATATTTTTACTATTGCATATCACATGCTCATACATTTCTCATGCATACGTACCTTCATTTCTCTATATTCTTATGTTGATTTGTTTGGTGCTTTTCTGTGTGTCTCCCTATCTCTCTTTCTACGCATTAGCTTGCTCTGTGGTACCTAAGTGTATATCTGCTTCATCCCGAAACCCTCTTCGTTCCGAGGCATCTTCTTCTTCTCTCCCTATTGATTCTACTCCATCTCATGTCCAGTTCTGTAATGATAAAGCTCATAAGGACTTTTTGGAGAACTTTTCTTGACAAGGCATTCATTCGGAACGCCAAGTTATCCTATCAGACTTTTCCGATACTAACCTTCCCACTGTCATCCATAGTAGGAGTTGGGAGTCATTGTGTGGCATCTCGATCACCTGTCCCTCCGTGATCATACAGGAGTTTTACTCCAACATGCACAGATTCGACTATTCAATACCTCATTTTATCATTTGCGTTTGAGGTGCACGCATTGTAGTCACTCTGGATATTGTATCCGAGGTGCTACATGTACCGAGAATAGAGTTTGCTGACTACCCCGATTATGGACTGTGTCCAAAGACAAACTCTCGTCTCACTTTTGTAAGACATCTTCATCTTGGGGTGACCGTCAAAACACTCCTTGTTCAGGCTTTGCTAAAGGTCCAAGGTTCCTTAACATGGTGCTGACATTTGTTTTCCATCCATTGTCTCACTATAACTCTATTCCAGAGCCTCGTGCTCGATTTTTGTTATACCTTTTTTATTCCCTCTCACTTCATTCTCTCCCTCATAAATGTCTATAAGGACATGGCAACCCGTGATAAGCTCATTTTCCCTTTGGCTATCATGTGGATTCTTTGCCATTTTTCTGTTTCCTATCTAGAGTCTATACACTTCATTCCTATGTGTGCCATAGACACTACTAGCGTTAGATGGAGCGAGGCCCAGCTTCATCCGAGGCAACCACAGATCGAGACGGCAACTCTTCCGGCTTCTTTCGCTCCTTCTACATCCACTCATTCTTCATCGGCTGGTGGTGTAACCCTCAAAGCAGTTGTTAGGACATATGTGATTCATGTTAGGAACATATGTCAATATTTATGTAGTTGGCTAATCCTTTAACAAAACACACTTTACTTGTAATTGGGTAGATCTAAGATATGTTTAATACTGCAAGAAACATGTTATTCAAGTCTAGTATTAAAACCGTGAAGATTGGACTAAGAAACAAGTGAAGAAAAGTTGTTCAATAAAGTTGGACAGATAGCTCGATACCTACGGACAAATAGCTCGATAGCTTCTCGACACCTCTCGACAACTAGGCTATCTATCAAGATTTTCAACTTCTTCTTATCGCAATCTCAATAGCTTCTCGACAGCTGGTGGACCAATCGAGAAAGCTCTTGTCCCCTCGACAGCTCCTCAATAGCTTCTCGATAGCTGTATCTATTGAAGTTTAAATCTCGACACCTCCTCAATACCTCTCAATCGATTGAGGTTATGGAAATTCAGATTTTCAGATCTGATTTTTGGCCCATGTTATTGTATTTCTGTAGGGTTTCTTTTGTTACAACTCTAGACCTATATAAGACTTATTTTAGATGCCATCACATAAGAGAATACAAGGAGAATAAATGCAAAAGGTGACCGTCAGTGCCTTATTCTCTCTGAAAGAAGCTACTGCGTCTTTACGCCTTAGAATTTTATAACCAAGTGCTTTTTGATCTTCATTGTTGATGAAGTGAAGAACTTTGCAGCTAACAATCTTCTTCTAGTGGGTGATTAAGTCACGTACTGGGATCCATGCAATTGGTTAGTCACGTATTGAGATTCGTGTATCAAAAAGGGTGGCGTTCATATATTGAAGAGTTCAAAGGTTTTTAAGTGGTAGAAGGTTTCTACTGTGAGTTCATCTATAGGGATTGTAAAGTCTAGAGACAAAGGTTTTGTACTAGATCTAAAACTTTTTTTTTTACTATAGTGGATTGCTTTTTGGGAAGGTCTTCCCCCCGATTTTTTACTGTTAAATTAGTTTGTTTTATTGGTTTTCTTAGGTCATCATATCTTGTCTTATTTATTTTTCCGCTGCATGATTTTGACATGATATTGATGTTTGTTTGTTTTAACAAGTTTTATTCTTAATAAATCTAATTAATAACTTGGTTTAAAACTTGTTAATTCTATCAACCGTGGTCTAAATTTTCTAACAATTGGTATCAGAGCAGGTACACTTTGATTGGATTAATTTCCTAAGTGTGATTCTCGACCCTTGTTTGTCATGAATAGAGGAAAATCTTTAATTATACCTCCTTTATTTGATGGAACTAATAATACGTACTAGAAAGTTCATATAAAAGTTTTTTTACAGACTCTAGGTGAACAAGTATGTCAAGCTATTGAAGTTGGTTAGATTAAGCCAAAGGAAGTGTCAGTGGATTGGGATGATGCAACAATCATAGCAGCAAATTTCAACAATAGGGCCTTGAATCCTTTATTTTGTGGGGTGACCAATGAAGAATCCAAGAAAATATCATCCACAGAAATTGCCAAGGAAGTATAGACCATTCTTGAGACTATCTATGAAGGTACCAAGGCAGTAAAGACTGTGAAGCTTTAAAGACTCACTAGTAGTTTTGAAGAAATAAGGATGGAGGAAGATGAGACCTTTGATGAGTTCTATGCTAAACTCAGGGATATTGTGAATTTTGCTTTCAATCTTGGAGAATCTATTGCGGAATCCAAAATTGTTAGAAAAATCCTTAGGTCCTTACCTAAAAGATTCCATGCCAAGATCATTGTCATTGAAGAAGCAAAGGACATTGATCAAATTCCTTTGACTAAGCTTGTAGGGAACCTTCAAACCTATGAGATGAGATTAGGTTTAATGGGAAAATGTGGAAAGAGTAGAAACTTGGCTCTCAAGGGTATAGAGGAAGAGATTGAGGACTCTGAAGATGAAGATGAAAGTAAAGATAAGAATGAGGATCTAACCTTCATAACTAATGAGATTATCAAGCTTCTTCAGTTTAGGAAAAATGATAAGGGCAAACCTCTTAGGAAATCTAAATCCTCTAGGAAGGGCAAGAATGAGAAACCCCTTATTCAATGCCATGAGTGCAAAGGTTTTGGTCATATAAGGATAGAGTGTCCAAACTACCTCATAAAGGAAAAGACCAAGAGTCAAAAGATAAAGGGTTGGTTGCTACTTTGAGTGATACTGAGGATGACTCTTCTAATGAGTATGCGGATGAATGTAGTCACGTTATGGCCTTTGCTATCTCAACTGAAAAGGTGATTGTGAAGAGTGCTAACAGTAAGGATTCTTCTGATGATAAAGTACCCAAGAAGTTAACCCTTCAGATTGCCTATGATAAGCTATGCACTGAATTTATAAAATCTGAAAAGACTTCTCATCTTTGTAGAAAAGAGCTTAATGAGGTAAAAACTGAAAAGGCAGATCTGTTAGTCAAACTAGATGAGACTACAAGGTTAGTTGAGACTCTTATTGTGGAAAACACCTCATTAGAAGAGATGGTTAAGAATCTCGAGGTTAAGCTTAGTCAAGCTAGAACTCAAATAGAAAGGATGACTTGTGCAAAGCTTGATGAGGTATTAAGTGCTCAAAAGCCTAGTTTTGATAAGACTGGCTTAGGATACGCTGTTTCCTTCAGCCCCTCCTCTTCCACGGCTTTTGGATCAAGGACTGTCTTTGTGCCCCAATCTGAGAAATGGGATAAAGGTATGACATCCATAACTGATTTGTCTAATTCTAAATCCTTTGTTAGATCTCATGTTTGTTACCATTGTGGTGTTTCTAGACACATTCATCCTAATTGCTTTAAGTTGTATCCTCATAAGCAGTTGTTTAAACGGTCACAGGTTTGCTCTCAAGGACCTACACCTTTGTTTGGAGAGTTATTAAAAGTTTTGAGCTTTTTAACTCAATTTCAGGAGAATTTTAATTCTTCTATGTCTTTTAGTAGACATACTATGACACATGCCTTTTCATCTTCATAGCCAAAGACTCATACTATGTGGGTGAGAAAGGAGCCTAAGATTTAATTGTATTTTTTGTTTGTCCTGTACTTTAATTCTTTCTATCTAAAGTAGGACTCTTTTTTTTGCTTGATTTTTTATCTGTTTTTGGAATCATGCTTTTATGCATCTGCATGTTTCTATCATGCCTTCATGCATATGCATCTTTCTTTCATGCTTTTATAATTGTTTGTCTGTTTTGTTTAGTTATTTAGTCTTTATTTTGTTGTTTTCAAAATAAAAGAGAAAAATTAGAAAAATACAAAAACAGTGTGTATTTGTATACATTGGTACTTGTGTATCTTGGATGGCCATTGAAACAAAGTTTTCTAAATTTTGTATCTTTTGTAGCTGATAGGACAAACGCGTATTGACCCATTGTGATTCAAATTAATTAATTAATTAACGAATTTATTAATTAATCAAATTAACATGTAAAGCGCGTGGTAGTACAAACAAATCATCAATTAAACTAAGTGCAACGGAAAATAAATTTGACACGATGATTTGCTTACGAATGATGAAAACCTACACGGCAAAAACCCCACCGGATGATTTTTAGGTCACCACTTCCGAAACTCCACTATTATCACAACAAGCAGTTACAAGTAATCCTAGTACCTTTTACCAGCTTACAATTGAACCCTTACCCTAATACCCAATTGAACTTGTTTTGTAGTGACAATTTCTCCTTTTGATGCACGACTCCCAAGTACGTGATTAACCAATGTGCGGATCCCAGTACACTACTTCAATCACCAACTAGAGAAGATTGTGTTGGAAAATTTAGACCTCGGTTGATAAAATTAACAAGTTTTAAACCAAAGTTGTTAACTAGATTAATTATGAATAAACCTTGTTAAAACAAACAAACAAACATCAATATCATGTCAAAATCATGCAACAAAACAAATAAATAAGACAAGATATGATGACTTAAAAAAAACCAATGAAACAAACTAGTTTCACAGTAAAAAACCTGGGGGAAACCTTCCTGAAAAGTAATCCACTATAGTAAGGAGAAGTTTCAGATCTAGTACAAAATCTTTGTTCCTAGACTCTACAATCTCTACAGATGAACTTATAGCAGAAACCTTCTACCGCTTCAGAACCTCTGAACTCTTCAATATATGAACACCACCCTTTTTGATGCACGAATCCCAATACGTGACTAACCAATTACGCAGATCCCAATACGCGACTTCAATTACCAACTAGAAGAAGAAGAAAAATGTTGGTTGCAAAGTTCTTCACTACATCAACAATGAATATCAAGAAGCACTTGTTACAAAACACTAAGGCGCAAAGACGCAGTAGTTTCTTTCAGAGAAAATAAGGCATTGGTCACATTTTGCATATGTTCTCCTTGTATTCTCTTATGTGACGGCTTCTAAAATAAGCCTTATATAGGTTTAGGGTTGTGAGAAAAGAAACCCTACACAAATACAAAAACATGGGCCGAAAATCAGATCTGAAAATCTGAATTCCCGTAATCTCAACAAATAGTAGGTGTCGAGATTTAAACTTCAATAGATACAGCTATCGAGTAGGTGCCGAGCAGGTGTCAAGGGGACAAAAGCTTTCTCGATCAATTAACTAGCTGTCGAGAAGCTATCAAGATTGCAATAAGAATTAGCTGAAGAGCTCGATAAATAGCCTAGCTGTCAGGAGGTGTCAAGCAGCTATCGGGTTATTTGTCTGCAGGTGTTGAGCTATCTGTCTAGCTTTATTGAACAACTTTTATTCACTTGTTTCTTAATCCAATCTTCATGGCTTTAATATTAGACTTGAACAACTTGTTTCTTGAAGTATTAAACATATCCTAGATCTATCCAAATATAAGTAAAGTGCATTTTGTCAAAGGATTAGCCAATTACATAAAAGAATGACATATGTTCTTAACAAGTGAACTATATATGTCCTAACAGATTTTTGGCTTCAAAGTTTTTCAGTTCATCCACATGATAAAAATCAAGACGATTCTTGGTCACAAAACTCTATGGTGCACATACACAGCAACTTCTTCAAGAATGATGAACTAGGACAAAATTTTGTCTCCAGTCACAATTTGCTTGAACAGACTTTGCTCAATACTTGTGCAACTTGTGTACTCTTTAACGACCCTTAAAACAAAACTTTTATATGTCTAGGGTTAGGAGAAAAGAAAGCCTAAAGACACATTCACGGATTCCAAGAAAATCATATTAGAATTCTAAATTTCATAAACCTTAACAGATAGGAGTTGTCAAGCAGCTGTCGAGCACACGGGCTGAACAGCTTTCTAAACCTTAACATATGCTAGCTGTCGAGCTTTAATGAACTTGCACTTTCTAAGCTTGTTTCTTGGACAGACTTGATGACTTCAACACTTGATCTTGAAACCTTATTTCTTGAAGTATTAAAAACACTTAGAACTACCTAATTACAAGTAAAGTGCATTTTATCAAAGAATTAGCCAATTACATAAAAGAATAACATATGTTCTTAACAAGCGAACCACATATGTCCTAATAGTAGCTTAGATGAGCATCTCTATACACAACTAAGCAAGTGAGCTTTGTGACTCTTGTTTGTGATGAGCAAGATTAAATTATCTCTTGTACTTAACACTCGTATCACTCTTTTTGACAGGAATGACTAAAAAATCCTAAGAGAAAGGCATAAATAACCATCTTACCACTGTTGTCTGCCAATAATGAATGACATCTGTATACTTCGGCATAGCAAAAGTGCAATGTCAATGACATTTGTGTGTTTCGGCATAGCAAAACCAGAATATCAAATATCATTGTGTATTTTTTTTCTCTCTCTTATATGTCCATGCATGATATGCTTATTAAAAAGAAAAATATGCAAAGAAAAATAAAAAGCAAAAAGATCAAAAATGCTTTAAATATGATTGCAAGTGTGTATTTTAGGAGATGTGGGAGTTATAGGATGTACCTCGAAGGTGATAGTCTCTATCAAACAGTTATGATTGTGTGTGATTTAAAGTAATTTTCTCATATCTCAAATCGTCATAACATGTATACACTTATGCAATCTTACGATGTTTTTCATATACAACACACAATATTCTTTGCTATTCTTGATAATGCTGAAGCTAGGAATTTTAAGAAAAATGAACCAACTAAAGTTAATAATGCTGATAAACCAAGAGATAAAGTTGGTCAAACTTTTAGTAATTCACTAGGTCAACAATGTTTTGGTTGTCAAGGGTATGGTCATATGAAATCTGAATGTCCTACATTTTTTAGGTCAAAGGATAAAGTTATGGTTGTAACCCTTAGTGATGATGAAGTTTCTAATCACAAGTCTAGTAGTGATGAAAATGGAAACTTTCTTGCTTTCACAGCTACTGTCATAGTTGATGAAAGTGTTGTGGTTGAAGAGAACCCTTCTGATGGGGAACTCTCTGAGTGTGCTCATTTGCAAGAAGTTTTAATAAGCTATGTAAGGTTGCTGCAAAGGATGCAATAAGTGTAGACTTAGGTTTAAAGAAGATTGCCTCCTTTGAACTTGAAAAGAAAAACTTGTTGCTAAAATTGCTTGATTCTAATAATTTGATTGATAAGGTGAAGACTGAAAACATGATGTTGCTCGATAAGATTAAGAACCTAGAACTAGAATTATCTGTTGCTAGAGAACAAACTAATATGTCTACTAGTTCTAAACTTGATCACATGTTGAGTGTTCAGAAGTCTCCCTTAGACAAAACAAGTCTAGGTTTTGTAGATAGCATCTCAGCGCCTAGAACTCATTCCAAAAATTTTGTTTCTTCTTCTGTTCCTCCCAAGATTGATATTGTCAAACCAGTAGAAGTTAAACCACCTCCTGGGAAGATTAGGGTTGAACTTAAAAAGTCTAAGCCTAAAAATCCTAACCTCCCTAAGGATAAGAAGTATGATAAACCTTTGTGGGTTTGTCATTTTTGTGGAAAGATTAGGCATACTCGCCCAAACTATTTCAAGTTGCAAACTGCAAAGCGAGCAAATAAGCCAAGAGTACCTGTGCCTCAAGCACAAGATCCTATGGTACTTATTGGTGAATTGGTAAAGGTTTTAAACCTTTATACCAATTCTGGAGTTGCACATCATTCTAATATGAATAATAGCTCCAAAGCCAAAGTTGCACCTAAGAAGTTTTAGATGCAAAAGGCTCAATCTAATCGAGTCTTTCTGACATGGTCCTTGTGTTTCATCTCAATACTCTTTATGACCATTCTTTTCTTGTTGTTTTGTTTCTTTTTGCTTCTAAGATTTGTATTACATTACATTCATGCATTTCATAGTAGGTTGTTTTTGTTATTTCTTTTAATAAAATAAAAAAAATAAAAAATAAAAAAAGGAAAGAGGGATGTGTTTTGAATTATATATCTTAGATTTATAGTTGAGGTTGGCCATATTTTGTTTCATAACATGCTTGTGTACCTTGTTTAGTTTGGATGAACTTATTTTTTTGCACTTTGCTAGTTTTAGCTATGTAGTGCATGTTGTGTGAGAGTCGTTTATAGTTTTTGATCACATGATCTTGATTTTGAAGTCACATGCTTTTGACTGTATGGACTAAACTATCCTAAAAGAAAGACATAAATAACCATCTCACCACTGTTTACTAGTCAATCATAAACACCTTAATGCATATCGTATGATTTTGTGCTTGAGAAAGTGTTGCACATGCACAAAAAGAAAATAAGCTGTAGTCTTGGAATAATAATAAAATTGGTGTGTATATTATTTGGCCATAATAAAGATTACACAAAGAAATAAAATTGGTGTGTACATTATCTAGCTAAAATAACAATTTCACAATAAAATAAAAATGGTGTGTACATTATGAGGCTAAATATAAAAAAATTACATTATTTCAAGCTTGCTTTCTAGGAGATGTGAGAGTTATATGATGCAACTCTTTAGGTGATAATCACTTTCAAACTTATGTGATGAATAATGTAAAAATTGTGATTGATTACTATCTACATATCACCTCACATGTATCCCATGCTGTTACTAGTTGCACACACTACACAACTAATTATTTGCTAAACTTAGCACATGAAATTGTGTGTGAAGTTGGTTTGGCCATCTAAGATTATATGTTCCTTAATTTTGATACAAAACATGTTTATTTAGGGACAAAAAGTGTAAAAATCTTGTTTTTGGAAGATCTAGGTTGAATTCAAATGTTTTTGAAAAACTTTTAAACTCATAATCATGCATTTCATTCATGAAATAAATTGGTTTGAGTGGTTTCTACATAAAACTTCCTTTGCTTTTCAAAAACTTCAATTTTCCAAATTTTCAATACATCGAATGTATTTTTCGATCGATCAAAAATGCGTTAAAAAATTTGGTTTGAATTTGCCTAGATCAATTGTTGCTCGATTGGTGCTTGATCAATCAAATCTATTTTTCAATTGATCGAACCCCAATTTCAACCGATTGAAATTCGAAAGTTAAGTCTTTTAAAAAGCTTCTTCCTCACGTGTTCTTCACTATATCAAAAGCTTTTCAGACTTTTTCTCCCTTTCTCACTTCGACTGATCCAATCTAAGGGATTTTTGTCATTTTTTTCCACAAATTTCTCCAAGGTTGAAAGTTCAGATAGCGTTGAAAACATTATGAACGTTTAGACCCCCAAACAACAAATTACCAATTCAAGCTTTATATCAAACAATGTATGTGCCAAAAATGATAACAAGCTTATAACGGAATTAATAAACGATCTAAACCAATTGAAATCACATCCACAATAGAAATTAAATTGTAAAAATTAAGGAAGAGAGATGCAACCACAAAGACAATATGGCGATGTGTTATCGAAGAGTAAACCGTAGCCCTCGGCGTAAAACCTCTCCGCCACCCTCCAAGCAATCAATAATCCACTAGAAAATGTAGTTGGGATACATGAACAACAATAGACCTTCCAAGCCTAATTTACCCAGGTACCTAAGCCCTCCAAACTTCTTGCTCTAACGAGGTTGCATCGAACCTTTTTTTTCTCTAGTTTACCGGATTCTGTTATAGCCCATAGCATCAATCAATAACTATTGGTCCCTTCCAAACTACTTCCCTTAGCACCAAAAAACCTTCTTACAGACGTGGGTATGGTAAGAAAATGATTTGGTCAAGAACCTCTCAAGGATGTATCAATGGAGAGAATGAGAATAGAGGAATTTGAAGAGTCTTTTTGTGAAGATTGTGGATGAGGCAATTTTGTTTTTCTCTAGGGTTTCTCTCTCAAAATTCTCTCTAGAAGTTCTCTACATTTCGTGGGTTTAAGGGGTATTTATACTAGGGTGAGATAGGAATGCAAAGAGTCAAGTTTTTCAAAATAGAGCTGGTTGGCGGCTTGGCCTCGCAACTTGGCTGAGTCGCGAGTTCAAGCCGCAAGATAATAGAACGGCCAGGCTGGACTTTTTTTCCTAAGTGCTCCAGCTGGCGCGACTGTTCATCTTCTCACACGCTTCACTCATGTGTTGAATTTGGAGGCTTGCCAGTCACGAGTCACCCGTAAATCCTAGCCGCGAAGCCCTGCATTCTTGCACTTTCTTGAGCATTTCTTCACACTTTCTCACTCACTACCCTTACATGAATCCCACCTAAATACAGGGTTTTTAAGTGCTGAAATACAAGCAAATTTGCACGGAATAAAGCCAACAAGATGAATGATTAAATTCAACCTTACAAGGTTTTTATCCTCAAGCATTGGTAAGACCTTTATACCCTTTGTTTTTCAATTTAATTACATGTTTCATGCATTTTTCTTTAAAATTTTTTAACATAGGAAATTTGGGATTTTTTATTTTTAGGTTGTTTTTAATCGTATTTAATCACTAGGTTTTTGTTCTTAGTTCATATATAAGTGATTCCTATACATTAATTTAATCAATTTTGTGAGTTAACGAGAATTGAAAATTCTAGGGCTTAGAACCTTGAGAAATTAGGGTTTTTGTTCAATTGGACTATAATTGATGAAATTGATTTGTGTAATTGATAGATTAATTCATTATATGATGTTTTATAACTAGTATAATGGTTAATTGATCAGTTTGGTTTAATTTTTGAAATTGGGTTTTTTCAAAATTTGGGGTTTTTGGATTAAAACTCTATGTTCAAATCAACTGTTGGTTTAGAAAGTGATATTGAACAAATCTTAATGCATTAGAGCATGCATTATAGGTGCATTCATCACATGCATCATATAGATGGTTATTTGTTGCTATTTTTATGCTTTAACCCTTTCTAATGTAGTCTGCCCTTGGTTTTCTTTTTTTTTTTTGTTTTCCTTTCCTCTAATCTCTTAGCATCATGGTTAGGAAGACTAGAGCTAAGGAAACCTTTACCCAATCCTCTTCTACCTTTCAGAGTGATAGGTTTCAGTTTGAGAAAAACCAAGACGCTTATGAGAAGCTAATTGTGTTTAGACCTATTTGGGTTAAGCGTAGGGTTATCCCAGATGAGGTAGATCCAGAAATATGTAGGAACTTTAAGCGTAGGGGTTGGTTACCACTCTTAGAGGTAGAGCATCCTCCTCTGACTGCATTGATTAGAGAGTTCTACTTTAACCTCTCTGTCCACTTCAATGATTCCAACATTCACTTTGTGAAGAGTTGGATAAAAGGTGAAGAGTATGTCATTACTCCTGATGTAGTGGTCTCTCCTCTTAGTATACCTTTGGTACAGCAGCCTGTGTAACCTTACACAGAGTCTCCTCCTCTTGATGAGGTCATGTCCTTTATCACCGGTACTTCTATTAATTAGGGTACTGATCCTAAGGTTACCACTATTGAGCTTATTGAGCTCAATTATTTAATTTTTTTTTTAGGATTTCTGCTCATTGTATTTAGCCTATCTCTCATCTTCATACTATCCCCATTGAGAGATGTGTGTTCTTATACACTCTTCTCACTAATGCTCCTATGAGTTTTCCCACTCTTTTCATTCGTTCACTTGTTAAGGTTTATAGGAGTAGTGCCAAATCCGATGGCATGTTCTTTCTGGTCTTTATTCATAGGATTCTTTTAGAATTAGGATTAGAGGACTTTCCCGCATCCGAGCTGGTACATATCATAGCTCCTATAAGTGCCACCTTCCTTAGGCAAATAGCAGCTCAGTTGAAAGCTAGCTCTAAGTACCTTAGAGTAGAGTCTTCTACAGGTGATGCATCTCAACCTCCTTTTTCTGGTGACCCTTATGCTGAGGCGTATGTAGACCCTACAGCTATTGTGGATCCTCCACCATCTACATCGAGTGACTCTTCCTTGCGTAGTATGCTAGATACTGTTATGACCGTTTAGGTGGCACATGGACAGCTTCTATTGGATGTGCTCAATGAGCTTCATGCTTTACGAGCAGATTTGGCAGATGCTAAAGGTTCTACTCCATAGGCTTCACCCTTTGATGAGTCATGATTGCCCTTTGGCAATTCGTCACAAAAAGGGGGAGTACATACACATGGAGATAAGGGGAGATTTTGTAGATTATATCTAGGAGTTTCTTGATATGTATTGTATTTTGTTTATTTTGGCTTTGATGTATCTCTTTTTATATGGGTTGTATATGTTAGGGGGAGACATTATGTTTTGTGTTTAGTGTTTTTATTGTTTTTTGTTTCACATATGGTACATTGGTTATTGATTTATATTATGAGGTTATTCATTGTATATTTTTTTTTATGTTTTGTGAAATCAAGAAGTTAATATGATTTATTTGTATTTTCCACACATGTGTTTATGCCTTTGTTTAGTGTTTCAGAAATTTACAGGTTAATTCAATTGTGGCTGCTTTCTACTTTTGCAACTAATATATAGTGGTTTAGGTTAAATTGTAATTAGGGCCTTTTGAATTGAATGGGCTGTTTACTTCGAGCATTTTATTTTTGCAATGTGATTTGTCACGGATTGTCAAAGGGGGAGTTTGTTAGGTTCTAAGATTTTAGGAACTAATGTATTAGAACTTCAAGTTGTAATATATTGGCAAACCATGATCAAAACATAAAGTCTAGGTTTAGGCTTGATCAAAGTGTTTTTTATTGTAAAATTGGAATCGAGTGATTGCAAAAGTTATTGGACAAAATCTACAAGGCTCGATCGATCAAAAATTAGATTCGATCTTTCAAAACTAGTGCAGATTTATTTTCTGTAGAATTTCCAATTCAGCCCAAGCTCATATGCTGTGTAGAGTTAAGTGGTTTACTTCAAATATAAAATGAAAAAACCTAGCTACGTTTTAGAAGTCTTTTAGAGAGTTGTGTGTTGAATCTTCTGTGAGATCTAGAGGTATTTACCTTAACACACACATATAGAGTTATCAAGATTAAGATTCGAGTCAAAAGCTTGATGATCTCTTTAGTTGCTGCATAAAGAACTTTAAAGAAGATTCGAAACCATTGAGTGGAGTCTCAAAGTCACAAGTAGGAGAACTTGTGGTTGCTATGGATCAAAGCAAGAAGTAGTCCATGGACTCGGAGCTGTCAGGTGGTCGTGGTAGTAAGTTTTCTACTCGAGGTAGCAATAGGATGTTAGTGGTCTAAGTTCTATTGTACAAACTTCAATTCTTTTATAGTGGATCTGTTTTACCTTAAGGATAGCTAGGTTAAATATTCCCCAGGTTTTTTACCGGTTAGGTTTTCCTGGGTTATCATATCATTGTGTTCTTTATATTTTCGCATTATTTACATGATATGATTTTATTGTGTTAACCTAGAACAGAATAATTTATCTAAGTAATCACTTTGCTAAATAACTAAGTTAATCAACTTGTATTAAGAGGTCTAAAAACAAACACTTATAACACCTCAAAATTGACCAAAATGCTCTTGTGGTGGTCCTTTCGCAATAACCTTGGGCTGGTTAGGCCCAGACCCCCACAATTTACTTGTATTCTAGATTAGGCTTATCCCACAATGGGAGGTCCAAGGAAATAGCTAGTGATATCACTGATGGCATTATGGTGGTTCCTTAACATTGAACTACCTCAAGTTCATCTCGATTGTGAAGATTACCATGTAGCCGAGCCCCCTCTCTGAAGTCCGAGCACAGCTTCCTTTTCTCCATAATGGATTTTTCTCTCCTTTCTTGTGTCTCTCTCCCTAATTTTTATTCTAAACCCTTCTCTTGTTCCTTACCCCTCTTTTTATACTCTTTCTTGAGTGGGACGGCTATGATGAGGGAATCTTTGTTAAGTTAGTGGGTCCCTCCTCTCAAAAGGAATGAGTAGCTTCTTTTATCTAAACTACTATTCCTATGCATCGGGTAACGTGTTAAAAGGGAGGGCCTGCTTTCTGCTATCTAAGTGACTTCCTTATAACTTGTTCCTAACGCCAAGTTTAGTTTGTGTTAGGGACATATTTGATGTAAATTGACTAATCCTTTGACAAAATGTACTTTACTTGTAATTGGGTAAATCTAGGTTGGTTTAAGACTTTAAGAAGCATGTTGTTCAAGTCAAGTTTTGAAGCCATGGAAATCTAACCAAGAAACAAGTGAAGAAGTGTTATTCATTAAAGCTCGACATAAGTCTCGACAGAATCCTTTCTATCGAGATTTAATGTTGAAGCTCGACAGAAACTCGACACAAACTGTATCTGTCAAGAATTACAAAATCAGACTTTTCAGATCTGATACATGCATATCCATATGTATTTGTGTAGGGTTTCTTTTCTCACAACCCTAGACATATATAAGGATTATTTTAAAAGCCGTCGCACAAGAAATCAAGTATCCCTACATGCATTGTGTGACCAAAGATAGAAATTACTCTAGTTTATCATTCTCTATATAGAAGCTATTGCGTCTTTGCGCCAAGAGTTTTGTGACCAAGGAGCTTCTTGATCTTCGTTGTTGATGAACTGAAGAACATTGCATCCAACATCTTCTTCAAGTTGGTGGAGTTAGTCACGTACTAGGATCCATGCATCATTGGTTAGTCACGTACTGGATTCATGCATTGAACTGAGAGATTGCTACTACAATACAAGTCTAATTAAGTATTGGAGTGTGGGTTCAATTGTAGGTTGGTATTTCGGGATGGGCCAAAAGGTTTGGTAAGATTCCTTATACTTGTAACTGCTTGCGATTGATAATAGTGGATTTTCAGGAATGGTGACCTTAAATTTACTAGGTGGGGTTTTGTCTCGATGGTTTTCTCCATTCGTAAACAAATCATCGTGTTAAATTTATTTTCCACTGCATTTAGTTATTTGGTAATTTGTTTGTGCTACCACACTATTACATGTAATTTGACTAATTAATTAACTTGGGTAATTAATTAATTTGCAAATGAGCCAATTCATTTTAACCTAATAGTTTGTTCGGCCGAAGGATTTCCCTAAGGCATTATCCATTGTGCTCGGCTAGGCTCAGACCACAATTTGGGTATTCTCCTAACCCTCAGGCCATATAAACCCTTACTAAGTCAAGGTCATCCCGATGGCCATGTGGTACAATCATGACTTAGGAGGTAGGCCCATCATTCTCAGTCCTTATCGCCCTTATAACCTATAGAATGACCAAAATATTCCTAAACCTAAAAAATTAAAAATTAAAAAAAAATTAAAAAAAATTAAAAAAATCCAAAACACCCCAAAACCTTAAAATTAATTGAAATAACCACGAAATCTATAACATAACTAAAATACCCCTAAACCTAAAAATTGACCAAAATTGAAAATAAACCTAAACCTCAAAAATGACTAAAGTACCCTCAAAACCTTCAAAATTACCAAAATACCCCCAAAACCTATAAATGACTAAATTATCCCTAAACCTAAAAAAAAATACCAGTAATGTGGATGCCCAAAAATATTTTGGATTATATATATTTATATATATATATATATATTTGGATTATCGTACATTGGGTCCTTAGTGGCGTGACTCTTTGTGTGCATGTGTTTTTAGGATGAGGTGTGTGTGTATATGTGAGTCCCTTTTTCTTATTTTTATTTTAGGAGTTACCACTAACCATTGGTTTTATATTCAGGTGTGATTGGTCACCTATGAGTCTAATAAACACATGCACACAAAGAGTCATGTCACTAAGGACCCAATGTGCTATAAGCAAATATATATATATATATACCAAAATGGGCAAATGCCCTTTTCATGCAAAAAAAATCAGCGTTTTTCCCTCTTTCCCAAACTAATTAAAGAAATGCCCCTTTTTTGTAACTCGATTTTCTCAAAATCGAGTTTCAATGTAAAACTCAATTTGTAGAAAATCAAGTATGGGACGATCAAACTTAAAAAAAAAAATAAAAAAATAAAAATTGCACGGAACTAGAGTTCATGGAGCTCGAGTTCCATTAAAAATGCTACTATAGGCCTCCATGAAACGCAGCTATAGGTAAAATTAAAAAAAAAAAAAAAAAAAAAAGAATGGAACTCGAGTTCCATAAAAAATGCCACTATAGATATTTAAAACGCTAGTATAGGGCACCCTATGGAGTGATCAAACTTAAGAAAAAAAACTTGCATGTTAAAACACCACTATAGGGCTCCCTATGGAGCGATCAAACTTAAGAAAAAAACTTGCATGTTTTAAAACGTCACTAAAGAGCTTTAAAAATTGCATGGAACTCGAGTTCATGGAGCTCGAGTTCTAGAATTTTTAATTTTTAATTTTTATTTTTTTTTTTTTTTTTTTTTTTTTTTTTTTTTTTTTTATTATTTTTTTTTTTTTTTTATTTTTTATTTTTTTTTTTTTCAGTTTGCTATAACTCAATTGTCCAAAAATCGAGTTTTAAATTGAAATTTGATTTTGAGAAAATCGAGTTTTAAAATAAGGGTATTTTCCTAATTAGTTTGGAAAATTGGGTAAAACACTAATTTTTTTTGCACGAAAAGGGCATTTGCCCATTTTCTCTTATATATATATATATATAAAACAAAAAATCCAAAATACTTTTCCGTCGTCCACAAGTAACCAACATGAGTACATTTTCTCTTGGCTCCAATTCTGTTTTATTGGCGCATCATGTGTGTGATACACACCTAGAATGGACTAAGGTTTTAAAGTTGAAGATGAAATGGCTCGTTAAAAGGATTCTACACTTACGGTGATTTTTGAACCCGAGTTGTATAACAGTGCTACTTTAAAATATATTACTCTAATATCTTAGTTCCTTTCTTTTTACAATGCAGGGAAATTTGAGATTTCATTTTGGAGCTCACGGTTACGATTGGCATATTATCTTAGGCCAAATAATTCAAAAAATAGTATATATTTTAAAGATAGTTCTCAATTTCTACTTTTGTACTAATTCTACGCTACAATTTGATCAAAAGTGATACGTTGTAAAAAAAAAGTAACATTACTAATGGAACATTGTTATAGAAAACCATGGGATAGTTGCTGTATCTTAGAGCATTAGCATTGGGAGTTCTAAAACTCCCAATTTGTTATTTTATACCATCAAACCACAAAATTGCTAGAATAGGTTTTAGATATGAAGAACCCTAAAGCGGCGGTTTCAAAACAGTCAAAATAGGTTATTTAAAAAAATTTTGAAATAATTATTCTAATTTAAAACCTATAGCAGCGATTTCTAAATTGCCAGAATAGGTATTCAAAATGAAGAAGCCTATAATGGTTGTTTTGAAATCGTTGGAATAGGTATTCGAAATGAAGAAATTTATAGCAGCAGTTTTAAAACCACAAAAACCACTAGAATAGGTTATTGTAAAAATATGTATATATATATTGGAAATATATATTATAATTTGAAACCTATAATGACAATTTCTAAATTTCTAAAATAGGTATTCAAAATGAAGAAACCTATAACGATGGTTTTAAAACCACTGGAATAGGTATTCGAAATGAAGAAGTCTATAGTGGCAGTTTTATAACTACCTAAACAGGCTATTTACAAAAATAATAATAATAATTATAATTATAATTATAATAATTATAATTTGAACCCTATAGTGGCAGTTTTGAAACACACAAATAGCTCTACCTATTGTGATGGTTTCTTAAAGTCCATAGTAGGGTATCTATAGCAACAGTTTTAAAAACCCCGGTTTTAAACTGCGACAATAGGTCAACCTATTGTGGCAGTTTCTAAAAGCGTTGCTGTAAGTCTCCTATAGCAGTAGTTTTCAAAACTGTTAGGGAAAAATGCTGGTGTAAGACAAGTTTTTTGCAGTGAAATTAGTGACTTGCTATAGTAAAATTGTATAGAAATTAGAGTAGCTTGGTTCTTAAATTAAAATTGCTTATTTTATTCTCCTTTTCTTCTCTCTAAGCCCCTCTCTCTCAAACTCTCACTCTCTCTCTCTCTCTCTCTCTCTCTCTCTCTCTCTCTCTCGATTTTGGGTGTCCGTGGTTATGGCTGTAAATCAATTTTGGGTGGTTGTGGCTATGGATTGGCTTTGGGTGGTTGTTTAGGTGACTATGGATCAACAATTGGGTTGTGGATTGATGTGTTATGAGTTGTGTGGCAATGGATTTTGGGTGGTCGGTGGGTTGCGATTTGGTTTGATATGGATTCAAGTGGTGATGACTGAGTTTCGATTTTGGTGGTTTTTGGGTTTTTTGGTGATGGTTGGTGTACATCAGTATGGTAATTGGTGGATTCTGATATGGTCGATGAATGATAGCATGCTGGTTGTCGACATTGAGATCAGTTGGTTTGTTTTTTTCCTATGGTTGAGATCAGCAGTTGTGGGTGGTGTTTGTTAGTGTTGAGATTAGCAGCTATTGGCTAGATTTCCTATGGCTTTTTTCAATTTGATATAGCTGAGATGAGTTGATTTTTTTTGGATTTGCAATGGTGATGATGGCGATGGTTTTTCCGGTATGGCAAAGATTGGTGGTGGGATTTTGTTTTTGGTTGAAGTTATTTTATGTTATTTTAATGTTTTATATTCTAAGAATAAAAGCTGAGATATTGAGTATATTGTAAAATTGTATATTATAATAAATAAAATAACTTTTTAAATGGTAAAATAGAATTTTTTTGCAAACCCGAATGCTAATGCTATGAACCTTTAAGTCTCGCATTACCAACTTTTGGCAACTTAAGTGTTGGAAATTTAGATCCTGATTGATAGAATTAACAAGTTTTAAACTCAAGTTGTTAATTAGATTTATTATGAATAAAACTTGTTAAAAGAAACAAACATCAATATCATGTCAAAATTATGCAGCGGAAATAATAAACAAGACAAAATATGATGACCCAGGAAAACCAATGAAACCAACCAGTTTCACAGTAAAAAACCTGGAGGGAAATTTTCCCAAAAAGCAATCTACTATAGTAAAAAGAAGTTTTAAATCTAGTACAAAACATTTGTCCCTAGACTTTACAATCTCCGTAGATGAACTCACAGTAGAAACCTTCTACCGCTTTAGAACCTCTGAAATCTTCAATATATAAACGCCACCCTTTGATGTTGCACGGATCTCAATACGTGACTAACTTCTTTGCACGAATCCCAGTACGTGACTCACTCACCAACTCAAGGAAGAAGAATGTTGGCTGCAAAATTTTTTACTTCATCAACAATGAAAATCAAGAAGCATTTGGTTACAAAACCCTAAGGTGCAAAGACATAGTAGCTTCTTTTATAGAGAATAAGGCATCGGTCACCTTTTGTATATGTTCTCCTTGTATTCTCTTATATGACAGCCTCTAAAATAAGCCCTATATAGGTCTAGGGTTGTGAGAAAAGAAACCCTACTCAAATACATAAGCCTGACCTAAAAATAGAAATATGAATTTCCATAACCTTGAAAGATAGTAGGTGTCGAGCAGGTGTCGAGAAGGTGTCGAGATTTAATGAATCTCAACAGATATAGCTATCGAGAAGGTATCGAGAAGGTGTCGAGGGGACAGATGCTTTCTTGATCGATCGACCAGCTATCAAGAATCTATCAAGATTGCGATAAGAATCAGCTGAAGAGCTCGACAAATAGCCAGGTGTCGAGGAGGTGTTGAGCAGCTATCGAGCTTTAAAATTTAGCACTTTCTCACTTGATTCTTAGATAGACTTGCATGACTTTAACACTTAAACTTGAAATAAGGTTTCTTGAAGTATTAAACACATCCTAGATCTACCCAAATACAAGTAAAATGAGTTTTGTCAAAGGATTAGCTAACTACATAAAATAGTGACATATGTTCCTAACATGTGAATCACATATGTCCTAACAATCTCCCTTTTTGGCAATCCGTGACAAAACCACAACAAACAAATGAACATATCAGAGAAGTCATAAATCACTCAACTTATATTCACTTATTAAATACAATAAAATCTATCCTAATACAAACTCTTGAAAAACTTTGCAAAAAGAGAGTTTATTACAAGTAGACTTTGACAACCTGTATTTCTGAAACATTTTAAACAAAACTCATCAAGGCATCTTAGTGTGAAACAGAAATAATAGATTGCATATAAGTAAAGAAACATGTGTATGAAGATAGAAAAGAAACAACACATGTAAAGGTAGGTGAAGAAAACATACATCAACATATAAAGAAGATAAGGTCAATGTATGTAAACAATGGTCACAAGACTCAAGGTACAAGAAGAAGAAGCTAAAAGAAACTCCTACAACAACAAGGAGGTTAACACTCCCCCTAATAAGATGAAACACATCTCTCCCTTACAAAGGCATGTATTTCTCCTCCTAACATGTAGAATCTCCAAAAGAAACCACGTATTCTCCACAATTTCTCCCTCTTTTTATCATGATTGACAAAGGGTACAAGAAGCTAGAAAACTTCATCCGAGAAACATAAAGATGATCAAAGATGATCAAGGAGCACAAAGAAATCCATATAAATGCATGAATGTAATGAAACAAGATGTTATAGATGACAAGATAAAAGAAAGATGCAAAACATGTGAAAAACAAATCTCTCAACAAGAAAAATGTTAAGCATATAGATTCAAAAAAAAAAAAAAACACACACACACACACACACAACAAGTCTAACCAATT
The DNA here is from genome assembly GCA_030445155.1 of Quercus variabilis. NCBI lineage: Eukaryota > Viridiplantae > Streptophyta > Magnoliopsida > Fagales > Fagaceae > Quercus > Quercus variabilis. Next base: position 20,507,633 of record CP129455.1, on the reverse strand, counting down.
TTATATTTTAAAAATAAATCAAGACAGTTTAGTGAGCATACATTAGCACATTTAAAACCTTTGTGATGGTCAAATCACATTGTACCTGCACATGTATCAAGAGTAACAAAAAATATTGCGTGTTGTATGTGAAAAATATCGCAAGATTGCATATGTATATACATGTTATGACGATCTGAAATATGAGAAAATAACTTTAACTCACACACAATCGTAACTGTTTGATGGGGACTATCACCTTTAAGGTACATCCTATAACTTCCACATCTCCTAGAATACATGCTTGCAACCATATTTAAAGCATTTTTGATCTTTTTGCCTTTTATTTATTTATTGCATATTTTCTTTTATTTTAGCATATCATTCATGGGCATAAAAAGAGAAAAAAGAATTACCCAAGATATTAAGCATTTGACATCGCACTTTTACTATACCGAAGCATACGAATGTCTTTGACACCGCACTTTTACTATACCGAAGCATACAAGTGTCATATTATGATTGGTGGGCAACAGTGGTGAGATGGTTATTTATGCCTTTCTCTTAGGATTTTCTAGTCCTACCCGTCAAAAAGAATGATATGAGTGTTAAGTTCAAGAGATAACTTAATCTTACTAATCACAAATAAAAGTCACAAAACTCATTTGCTTAGTTGTGTATTGAGATGCTCATCTAAGTTACAAATGATACAAAGTTTAGAAATTTTGTTTTAATGGCCATCCAAGGTACACAAGTACCAAAGTACACAAAACACACACTATTTTTGTATTTTTCTGTTTTTTTTTTCAATTTTATTTTTATTTTGAAAAAAAAATAAAAATAAAAACTAAACAACTAAACAAAAACAGACAAACAACATAAAAGCAGAAAGAAAGATGCATGCATATGCATGAAAGCATGATAGAAATGTGCAGATGCATGAAAGCATTATTCTAAAAACAGATAAGAAATCAAGTAAAAAAAGTCCTACTTTAGATAGATAGAATTAAAGTAGAGGACAAACAAAAAAGAGACAATTAAGTCTTAGGCTCATTTTTCACTTACATAGCACGAGTCTTTGGCTGTGAAGATGAAAAGGCACATGTCCTAGTATGTCTACTAAAGGACATAGAAGAATTAAAATTATCTTGAAATTGAGTTAAAAAGTTTAAGACTTTTAATAACTCTCCAAACAAAGGTGTAGGTCCTTAAAAGAAAACCTGTGACCGTTTGAACAATTGCTTATGAGGATACAACTTAAAGCAATTAGGACGAATGTGTCCAGTAACGCCACAATGATGACAAACATTAAGTTTAACAAAGGATTTAGAATTAGCCAAATCAGTTTAGAATTTCATACCTTTATTACCTTTCTCAGATTGTGGCACAAAGACAGTCCTTGATCTAGAAGCCGTGGAAGAGGAGGGGCTAGAGGAAATAGCATATCCTAAGCCAGTCTTATCAAAACTAAACTTTTGAGTACTCAATATCTCATCAAGCTTTGCACTAAACATCCTCTCTATTTGAGTTCTAGCTTGACTAAGCTCAACCTCAAGATTCTTGACATTCTCTTCTAATGAGGCGTTCTCCACAATAAGAGTCTCAACTAACCTTGTAGTCTTATCCAATTTAACCAACAGATCAACTTTTTCAATTTTTACCTCATTAAGCTCTTTTCTACCAAGATGAAAAGTCTTCTCAGATTTTATAAATTCAGTGCATAGCTTATCATAGGTTTCATGAATGGTCATCTTTTTGGGTACTTCATCATCAAAAGAATCCTCACTGTTACTAGTACTCTCCACAATCACCTTATCGGTTGAGGCAGCAAAGGCCATAACGTGACGACATTCATCCACAAACTCATCAGAAGAGTCATCCTCAGTGTCACTCCAAGTAGCAACCAACCCTTTATCTTCTGACTTCTTAGTCTTTTCCTTCATGAGGTAGTTTGGACACTCTATCCTCATATGACCAAAACATTTGCACTCATGGCATTTGATGAGGAGTTTCTCATTCTTGCCCTTCCTAGAGGATTTAAGTTTTCCTAAGAGGTTTCCTAGGGGGAGTGTTTACCTTTATCGTTTTTTCTAAACTGAAGAAGCTTAATAATCTTATCAGTTATGAAGGTTAGATGCTCATCCTCATCTTCACTTTCATCTTCATCTTCAGAGTCCTCAATCTCTTCCTTTATACCCTTAAGAGTCAAGTTTTTATTCTTTTCACTTTTTCTCATTGAACCTAATCTCATCTCATAGGTTTGAAGGTTTCCTACAAGTTCAGTCAAAGAAATTTGATCAATGTCCTTTGCTTCTTCAATGACAGTGATCTTGGTAGGGAATCTTTTAGGTAAGGACCTAAGGATTTTTCTAACAGTTTTGGATTCTGCTATAAATTCTCAAAGGTTGAAAGTAGAATTCACAATATTCTTGAGCTTAGCATAAAACTCATCAAAGGTCTCATCCTCCTTCATTCTTATTTCTTCAAAACTACTAGTGAGTTGTTAAAGCTTCACAGTCTTCACTGTCTTCGTACCTTCATAGGTGGTCTCAAGAATAGTCCATGCTTGCTTGGTAACTTCTGTGCAAAATATTTTCTTGAATTCCTCGTTGATCACCCTATAAAACAAAGCATTCAAGGCACTACTGTTGAAATTTGCCGTAATGATTGTTGCATCATCCCAATCCACTGGCGATTTTTTGGCTTAATCCAGCCAACTTCAACAGCTTGCCATAGCTATTCATCTAGAGCCTGCAAAAAAGTTTTCATACGAACTTTCTAGTACGCATAATTAATTCCATCAAATAAAAGAGGTATAAATAAAGATTGTCCTCTATCTCCATGACAACAGGGGTCAATGGATCACACTCAAGAAATTAATCCAATCAGAGTGAACCTGCTTTGATACCACTTGTTAGAAAATTTAGATCCTGATTGATATAATTAACAAGTTTTAAACTCAAATTGTTAATTAGATTTATTATGAATAAAATTTGTTAAAACAAACAAATATCAATATTATGTCAAAATCATGTAGCGAAAATATTAAATAAGACAAGATATGATAACCTAAGAAAACCAATGAAACCAACCAGTTTCACAGTAAAAAACCTAGGGGGAAACCTTCTTGAAAAACAATTCACTATAGTAAAGAGAAGTTTCAGATCTAGTACAAAACCTTTGTCTCTAGACTCTATAATCCCCATAGATGAACTCACAGCAGAAACCTTCTACCGCTTCAAAACCTCTGAACTTTTCAATATATGAATGCCATCCTTTGATGTTGCACGGATCCCAATACATGACTAACTCTTTTGCACGAATCCTAGTATGTGACTCACTCACCAACTCAAGGAAGAAGAATATTGGTTACAAAGTTCTTCACTTCATCAACAATGAAGATCAAGAAGCACTTGGTTACAAAACCCTAAGGCGCAAAGATGCAGTAACTTCTTTCAGAGAGAATAAGGCATCAGTCACCTTTTGTATATGTTCTCATTGTATTCTCTTATGTGACGACCTCTAAAATAAGCCTTATATAGGTCTAGGGTTATGAGAAAAAAAAACCCTACTCAAATGCATAAACCTAACCCAAAAATAGAAATCTGAATTTCCGTAACCTCGACAGATAGCAGGTGTCGAGAAGGTGTCGATATTTAATGAATCTCAACAGATACAACTATCGAGAATGTGTTGAGGGGACAGAAGCTTTCTCAATCGATCGATCAGCTATCGAGAAGCTATCGAGATTGTGATAAGAATCAGTTGAATAGCTCGATAGATAGCTAGGTGTCGAGGAGGTGTCGAGCAGCTATCGAGCTTTAAAATTCAACACTTTCTCACTTGATTCTTGGACAAACTTGTATGACTTTAACACTTGAACTTCTTGAAGTATTAAACACATCCTAGATCTACCGAAATACAAGTAAAATGCGTTTTGTCAAAAGATTAGCCAACTACATAAAATAGTGATATATGTTCCTAACATGTGAACCACATATGTCCTAACATTAAGTATCGGTACATGTTTTTGGTCTAATACAGCCTGCTCTAACTACTGTTGAATTGATGTGAAGCACTCAAAGAAGTATCATTGGTTATTATCAACAGAGAGCATAGCTTCACCCATCATTCAAACAAGAGAAAACATTCCTGCTCATGCGAAAGTGATTTCTCCACTAGAATAATTAAAATTAAAAATAAAAAAAAATAAAAAAAGGATCAAAATATCATAATTAGCCACGGTGAGTATAAATGTATAATAGTGATTCATGTGGTTATTATCAAAACGAAATAAGAAACAACGCCTAAGCTAGCTAAAAGAAAAACGGAACCTTAAGTGGAACTTGTGGTATCTGACCATCTATACATGCCCATAATAAGAGTGAAATTGACATAACTAGGGGGTTAATGTGCTTCCTTTAAGGGCTGTAAATGAATCAAGCCGTTCATGAACAACTCAAGCACAGCTTGATAAAAAGTTCTTTCATGTTTATTTGTTCTTAAATAAGCCAAGTTTGAGATTTAGTTTTAGGCTTGTTTATTAGACAAGCCGAGCCTAAGCAAAAAAAATTGTTCATGCACAAGCTCGTGAGCTATAAGTTTATATATGTTTGATAAATAAATTTATTACATATATTTTAATAATTATATGGCCAACATGAGACCACAGCCTATTACTTTTTTTTTTTTTTTTTACTTCCCTCTAAAAAACAAAAAAATTAAGTGAGTCAAGTATGATTCTTCCCTATCAACCATCTAATGTAATATTATGAAACATGTTAGTCTTTTCTCATTCATAATAATTACGAATAAGTAATTTTCTAGTTCTTCACCATCTAACGTGAATTTAAAAATTCTATTTTGAACAATGGTTAAAATTGTAGACAATAAATGATGAATGAACAGATTTAATTATGTAAAATTTAAATTTAAATAATGGCTAATAATAAGTGGATTAGAAGCATGATAAATTGAGTATATTATTTTTTTTACTTGATTTTGGAGATTTAAACATTTTAAGAATGTAATTTTCTTAGATCTCAAGCTTGAAAGCTTAATCTAAGCTTGAATTTGAGCTTGATATTAAGCTCGAGCTTGACTTAACTAACTAATCAAGTCAAGCCAAACCCAAGTCCTTTAGCTTTACCACGAGCTCAAGCTCAAATATTATTTTAGATTTGTCACAAGCTCAAGCCAAGCCTAAGCTTTTGACTTTTGCTAACAAGCCAGGCTTGAACATACACTAATCGACAAAGCTTATAGCTTATTCCTTTTGTTGACATGGAAACCATAGAAAGAGTATTTGTCCAGCAAACTGAGACCTTTTTGAACTTAATGGTAGCACTTAACATTCCATTACCCAACTGGAATTGGATCTTATTACTACCTCCAATTATGTCTCCAAGATAAAAGCATTGAATTTAGTCACATACTTTGGAATAAATCCTAAAACTAATGGCAGTGAGATATGTTTTATCTTTTTACAATTTTACCAATGAAATAACTCTTATTCAACGAACACGATAGCTAGTACAAATAGGAGCGTGAACTACAGAGAAAATACAGGTGCAGAAGAACAGAACATAGAAAACAGAGCTACAGCAAAAACAAGCATAGAACAAACCACAGATCAAACACACAACCAAAACAAATTCTCAATCATTAAACACAGACAAAAGGATCCTCCCTAAGCAGCAGAGAGTTTTGTTAAAAATAGACTTCTTGACTCTTTACAATCAGAAAAGCCTATACCAAAAATGTCAGAACCAATGGACTGCACCGACTCATACTCACAGCTGATTTTGCCAATATGCAAATTTTGGAAGTTTAAAAATGATGTCTAAATACATTTTCTGGTCTAATGCATCAATGCCATTATTATGCAGACTATGAAAAGCAAATATCCAAGAAGGAACATTAGAAAAAGACCTTTTTGAAAATTGTCCCAAACCCAAAGTGGAATTCTAAGCAAACTAGTTACAAAAGCTGCAACCAAGGATCCAAGAATTCAAGATTCCATCTTTCTCTACCTTCCCTATGATTTCCCAGTGACCAAAAAAATCCAAAAAATAAAAATAAAAATTTTGAAATTTACAAAGCCAAGTATTCTTCACATACCTCACCAATGGAGGAAAATTCAGGTGGATAACAATGATAGAAAGAATCGAAGATAAAGCCATGCTTTGACAAAACCAAGGCTCAAAATAAGAAACCCTAAACCATCGAAGATAGAAATCAACGAATCGGCGCGATAGATAGTAATAATGTGAAGAATTAACGACAAAATCTGTGAGAAATGAGAATCGAAGAAAAACCTACTCCCCAATTTGAGATAGAAGAGAGAGAAACGAAGAGCCGAGTGTTTTATACTTTTCTTTTCTTCAGAAAATATATGGGCTGGGTTGGGCTGGTTAATTAGGTTTAATTAGGAAGACGGTTAAAAACCCAACTGTTAATTGGGTCAATATGTATTTGACCCAATTAATAGTTGGGCAAGTTTGGTTTTGATTTCATTGGGTAGGTATGGGTGGCTTTTGCCATCCCGGCCCACACTATCCAATAGAGGTAGCCGTTGGACTCTTATAAGGAGGGATTTGGTTTGGATCGAGTTTAGTGTCATGTACACAAGATGCACTAGACTTAAACCTCTCCTTATAAGGAAAAGAACTATATTTATATAGATCACAAGCAATTGACTTCGACACATTTAACTAGTAGAGGTTTTGCTTTTTTTTCTTTTCTCCATTTTTAATCAATGCCAAGTGGCATCCAATCTGACCTTCCATCATTATTTTAATTTATCCATTTTCTATCATCAACTATTTGACAACAATGACAAAAAGACAATTACTAAAATGAAAAACATGAAAATTATGAACCAAAGCATCATCTACATATGCCAACATTTTCCTAACAGTACAAAATACATAAATGCCTAAGCTACATCTAAATTAAGGTCAAACCCACTATTTACTTGAACTTCATCTTGTCATGATTCTCTTTTAGAGTTGTTCATAAAAAAGTTTTTGTGCTCCAATCAAGGCACTTATATCTTTCATCATGATTTTCTCCTCCTCTAACATATGGTGCATCTCAAGTTTTTCCTTCTCAATATCAACTTCTTCCTTTTCCAATCAAGTTCTCTCTTTATCCCTCAACTCTTTCAAGCGCAATTTTTCTGCATTGATACAAAGACCCTCATTTTCTTGTTCTTGTGATTCCTCAATAAATTTCATTTTCTTGGCCAAATATTTTCCAACATCTTTTCCAATAGTTTTGTTCTTTCGGTTGGTCTTTTCGACCTTCCTACCAATTGGTCTCTCAAAATTGGAAGTGTCACTAAGTCCGGACTCATCATCCCCCTCGCCAATAGATGTTGAATATGAAGTTTGAGGTATAGATGTTCTCGATCTTTCCTTAGGATCACCATACTTTGGTTGTTCTTTCAACATGAGTCAACAATGTTCAAGTTGAAAGAATCTACCATAGTTGTTTTTATACAAAGCCTTCTTGTTGACAATCTAAAAAAATTAAAAGAAATATAACTTGATTAGTACCTTCAAACTATTGATGAATGGGTATGTTAACACTATTGCTATATAATTTATACCTTATCTTGTTCAGTTGTACCACTTTGATGAATTGCATTAACTTTAGCCATGCACCCACAAAATTTGTCTCCTTGTTAATCGTTGCCCAACAACTTATTAGGGAAATAACAGTACGTGTGGTACCGAAGGTATTGTGCTCCATGAAGTATTCCCTAAAACTTTTTGACGAAATGTATTATGTGTTTGTTCATTACTATGTATGGCATCGACACTAGTATTGAGCCATGCCGACACTAAAATTTGATCTTTCTCTACATTAAAATTACTACCCTATTTTACTCTCTTAGAAGAGGCATTCCCAACTTAAGGTGGAAAATAAAAAAAATGACATAGGACTATTTTGAGATGTACCCAAAAGTAGCGAGTCAATACCAATATCCCTGTTTATGATACCGGTGTAATATGGCATGTCTCCTTGTGACTCCATAAATTAGCATCAACGATATATGATGGTGCAAGAAAAACACCAAGCTGATTACTCGTCCATATGGCCGTCCATAACAACTTACAAAGTGGAGAATAAAGGGCTGATACGCTCGTCCCTCTCTTACCGTCCTCTTACACTCGTCCTTCATTCACTCGTCCAGTGAAGGACGTACTAGCAGTGAACCTCGTCCGTCCTTAGTGATGGACGATAGTGAACCTCGTCCGTCCTTAGTGATGGACAAGTGAGGTTCACCAAGAGTCATGACACTTCCAAAAGCCAAGAGTCATGTTGTTTGAATCAGAACACAAGTCCCAATAAGGTAACTCCCATGACAGTTATGGAAGTTACCCTCTGAATCCTCCAAACTCTATGACGATAGGAGAAACAACTGTCAAGCTAACATTATATAAAGACCCTTCTACACAGAGGTATGGACACTTTTTTGATTTTAGAGAAAAATTGGTAAAGTCTTTGAAGTGCTTTCTTTTTTACTTCAATCCACTAACTTTACCATCGGAGGATTCAAGACCAGCCTCCACCGGTCTTCTCTGATCTTCTTTGGTTTTTCAAGACTCACTCTTCAAGATCATCAACATTTGAAGACCTTTCAACCCACTGATTTCTAAGGACTCATTAGTTGGCATCGTCTGTGGGGATAGTAAGAAATTTGTTGTCTTTTGAGCTTAGTTTATTAAGTTCTGTAATTTCTTTCTCCAATAAGGGGTTGAAATGGTTCGGACAAGATCTAAGGCTACTAGTCTAGGCCCTCAACAAAGCAGGGATGCTTCCAGTAACCCTCATCGCGACCGTCAATCAGCACTCACCATGCAACCATCTTCATTCCAACATATGCAATCCATGGCCGTTGCTATGGCGGAGTTAACTCGTCAGAACCAGGAGTTGGTCAGACAACTTGAGTTAAGGAAGCAGCATCATGAATGGAACACCGAAGAACAGGCCCAAAGTCAAGAAAAGGAAAGGAATGTTGAACTTGAAAACCAGTCAAAGGGTACCGCTTCACGGAAGGTACCTCATTTGGAAAGGGAAATGAATCAAATGAGAAGGGTTATGGACGAGATGAGGGAAACTATGAGGAAAAAAAACCTTGTGGAAGACTTAGTTCACAGGACTGATTCCCCTTTTGTGGCTTCCATCAATGCTCATCCTTTGCCACCTAAGTTCAAGATGCCTCCTTTGGATTCGTATGATGGGACGCGAGATCCTTTTGACCATATTGCCACCTTCAAAACTACTATGTATCTTTAAGGAGTTCCAGATGAAATAATGTGCAGAGCTTTTCGTACTACCCTTAAAGGACTTGTACGAGTGTGGTTCAGCAAAATACCTCCTAACACAGTGACATCCTTCGAAGAGTTAAGCAAGTTGTTCGTTAACAATTTTATTGGAGGGTAGAGGTACAAACGATCTTCGTCTAGCTTGCTAACCATAGAGTAAGGGGAGAATAAAAGTTTGCGGTCCTTCATCACGCGGTTCAATAGGGATGCCTTGGCGGTGGACGAGGTGAATGATAAGCTCCTTATGGCAGCATTTTATAATGGAGTTCATTCTGATTTGTTCATCCATAAGTTATATGAACAAGCGCCTCAAACCATGGCTGAACTAGTTCATTCAACCCAGAACTTTATGAATGCAGAGGATACTATCATAGCCAAGAAGAGGAAGAGAGTTGAGAAAGTTGAAGCCAACCCAATGCGTCAGTCGGAGCAAAGCCCTCGTCCTAAGAAGGGACGAACAGAAGATAAGAGGGATCGAGAGAAGAAAGCAGGTCCTTCAACGTAAAATCAATAGTACATCCTCTTGAACGTGCCACTTGAGCAAGTCCTTATGCAAATCAAGGACGAGCCTTCTTTGAAGTGGCCAGAGAAGATGAAGGGAGATCCCAACAAGCGCAATAGGAATAAGTATTGTCGCTTCCATAGGGATCATGGGCATGATACAGACGAATGTTTTGATTTGAAGCAGCAGATTGAGAATCTTATCAGGCAAGGAAAGTTGAGAAATTTCCTTGGAAGAGACCACAAGGACGAGAAATTGAAAGGGAAGGTAGAGGAATCATCACGTCCACTGCTCGGAGAAATAAGGATCATCCTAAGGGGAAGTCCTATAGGACAGTCGTCCAAGTCAAAGAAAGCATACTTGAAAGCAGTACAGAATGTTCAACTCTCTGGATGATTACCGAGTGAGAGAACTACGGATGAGCAGGCGATCATCTTCACAGACAAGGATGCAGAGAGAATTCACCATCCTCATGACGATGCTATTGTCATCACCTTCCTTATTGCTGACTACAAGACTATAAGGGTGTTGATAGATAACAGAAGTTCGGCTGATATTTTGTATTATCCAGTCTTTCAGCAGATGAGGTTAAGACGAGATTGGCTCCGACAAGCGAGCTCCCCCCTAGTAGGTTTTGGTGGAATGAAGGTACAACCTGTGGGCAGTATTTCATTGCTAGTGACAGTGGGAGCATACCCGCAGCAAGTCACTAAGGAGGTGAACTTCTTTGTGGTAGATTGTTCATCCTCCTACAATGCCATAATTGGAAGGCCAACTTTGAATAGTTGGAAAGCTATAACATCCACTTATCACCTGTCGGTTAAGTTTCCAACAGAGCAAGGAATAGGATAAGTGCATGGAGACCAACTAGCAGCGAGAGAGTGTTACTTGGCAATGTTGGCCATGGACAAACAAGTCCAGGCCATGAGTATTGAAGAAAAGAGAGTTGTAGCAGAACCTGCTGAAGTGTTAGAAGATGTTTCTTTAGATGAGACAAACCCGGAGAGATGCACCAGAATTGGGGCAGATCTAGAAGAAAAAATTAAAGAGGACCTCGTCCAGTTTTTGAGGAAAAATACTGATGTATTTGCTTGGACTCATGAGGACATGTCGGGTATAGATCCTAGCATCATCACCCACTGTCTAAATGTATGTCTTTCCTCAAAGCCAGTGCGACAAAAGAAAAGGGTGTTTGCCCCAGAGAGAGACGATGCAATTAGAGACGAGGTTCAGAAGTTGATAACGGCAAAATTCATAAGGGAAGTATACTTTCCAGATTGGTTGGCCAATGTGGTGATGGTCAAAAAGACGAATGGCAAATGGAGGATGTGTGTGGATTTTACTGATCTTAATAAAGCCTGCCCCAAGGATAGTTATCCATTGCCGCGCATTGACCAACTGGTGGACTCTACTGAAGGCCATAGATTACTCAACTTTATGGATGCTTTTTCAGGGTACAACTAAATAAGGATGAATGAGGCCGACCAAGAGAAGACATCCTTCGTCACTAGTCAAGGACTATTCTGTTATAAAAATGCCTTTCGGATTGAAAAATGTTGGAGCGACATACCAACGACTAGTCAACCATATGTTTCGTCCACAGATCGGGTGGAATGTCGAAGTTTATGTGGATGACATGCTGGTGAAAACTCAGGACAAGGAAAGGCATCTAGACGACCTACAGGAGATGTTTGACACCCTAAGGCAATATCACATGAAATTGAACCCAAGCAAATGTGCTTTCGGAGTCTCATCGGGGAAATTTCTTGGTTTCATGGTTTCGCACAGAGGGATTGAGGTGAACCCGAAAAAAATAAAAGCAATTCTAGATATGAAGCCTCCTCAGAGTATCAAAAAAGTCCAGTCTCTTACTGGACAAGTTGCTGCCCTTAACAGGTTTGTTTCTAAAGCTACTGACAAGTGCTTACCATTTTTCAAGGTTCTAAAGAAAGCATTTGAGTGGACGGAAGAGTGCCAGAGAGCCTTAGAAGACTTGAAAATGTACCTCGTTACGGCTCTGTTACTGAGTCCGTCCGTGGCAGGAGAAGAGCTGTTTTTATACCTGGCAATAACCCCGTATGCCGTAAGTTCAGCATTGATAAGAGAGGAAGGGAAAGTATAAAAGCCAGTATATTATACGAGCAGAGCACTAAGGGGAGCGGAAGAACGATATCCCCTAATGGAGAAGTTGGCTTTTGCATTAATAACGGCCTCAAAAAAACTAAGGCATTACTTCTAGGCTCATATCATCAATGTCATGACGGACCACCCCCTCAAAAATGCAATGAACAAATTGGAGGCTATAGGACGATTAATTCAATGGGCTGTCGAGCTTAGTGAATTCGACATAAGGTTCCAACCCAGACATTCTATAAAAGCTCAAGCACTGGCAGACTTCATTACAGAGTTCACCCCAAGTCATGATGATGTAAGTAAAATAAAAGGCAACCAGAAATGGATCGTCCATGTAGATGGATCATCTATGCAGCACGCCGGAGGAATAGGTGTGGTTTTGCAATCTCCAGAAGGTGATAAACTGAAATACAAAGTTCGCCTGCAGTACCAAGTAACCAATAATGAAGTTGAGTATGAAGCTCTTCTTAAAGGGCTAGAATTGGCCAAGTTCATAGAAGCTAAGTCAATACTTGTCTTGGGAGATTCTCAGCTAATCATGGGCCAAGTGAATGGGGTGTACGAGGCTAAGGAAGAATGAATGAGGAAGTATCTTAGCAGGGTTATGCGACTTACGAAAAAATTTGAGGAAACTAACTTCGTTTAAATCCCAATGTAGGAGAACATGGGAGCAGATACATTAGCAAAAGAAGCTTTGGTGAGTGAAGCCGTCGACAAGTTTGATGAGATTCAGTACATGCCGAGTATAGACATCCCAGAAGTGCAACAGGTGCAGAGCGAAGGAAATTGGATGGCTCTCATTGTATCGTACTTGAAAGAGGGATGACTTCCAGAAGAAAAGGACGAAGCAAGAAAGCTGAGGGTAAGGTCAGCCAGGTATGTTCTTATGGACGAGGTTCTAGACTAAAGAGGCTTTTCCCAGCCTTATCTTCGGTGTCTGGCTCCGGACGAAGCCAACTATATACTCAGGGAAATTCATGAGGGAGCATGTGGCAATCACTCAGGGGCCAGATCACTCGTCCACAAAGTCGTCCATGCAGGATATTATTGGCCAAACATGCAAGCCGATGCTAAGGCCTATGTCAAGGTCTGCGATCAATGTCAACGGTTTAGTAACGTCCCTAGACAACCATCAGAATACCTAACCCCAATGACGGCCCCATGACCCTTCGCGCAATGGGGATTAGACATCCTGGGTCCTTTCCCAATAGGTGTAAGGAAAATGAAGTTTCTTGCGGTTGGTATCGACTATTTCACCAAGTGGGTGGAAGCAGAACCTTTAGCTAATATCACACAACAAAATGTCAAGAACTTTGTGTGGAAGAACATTGTGTGCAGGTTTGGCATGCCCAGGGTATTGGTATCTGATAACGGACGACAATTTGACAACGCACTTTTCAAAGATTTTTGCATACACTTTGGTATTCAGAATCACAACTCCTCACCCGCCCACCCATAAGCAAATGGACAAGCTAAAGTTGCAAACTGATCCTTGTTAAAAATAATCAAGACTCGGCTTGAGGGAGCAAATGGAGTATGGCCAGATGAAGTACCAGGTGTTCTGTGGGCATATAGGACGATAGTGAGAACTCTTATAGGAGAAACTCCTTTCAAGCTAGCCTATGGGACTGACACAGTCATACCTGCAAAAGTGCACATGGCCAATCATAGAGTGGCAGCCTATCAGGATAAAGATAATGAGGAGCAACTCTGTTTAAACCTTGATCTAATAGACGAGGCGAGGATGGACGCTGAACAGAGGATGGCAAGATACAAAAACCTTATGGCTAGGCAATATGATGCGACGGTAAAGCCAAGGCGGTTTGACATAGGCGACCTCGTCCTAAAAAGGGTCTCCTTAGCCACAAAGAACCCAGCTCATGGGAAATTGAGACCTAATTGGGAAGGCCCCTACAGAGTTGTCAACTGCAAGAGAGAAGGATCCTATTACTTGGAGGCCTTAGACGGGAGGAAGTTGGAGCATCCTTGGAATGTGGAGCACCTGAGGAGATACTACCAGTAAAATGCTAGCTTAGATGAACATAACTTTGGACAAGTCTGGAGGCTGTCTATCTACATAAAAGACTTGTTTATTTATATTTGTCTTATTATTATGTTAAGGACAAAATTATGGTTTGGCTTGTGTTTGTTTTTCTTTAAAGACAGTCATTAGTTTCTTAAGACATGCCTCGTCTATGAACAATATCTGTGTTGTGAACAGTATTTATGGCATGTACATAATATTGTGTGAATCCATGATTTCAGTACCGTTTTTTGTTCATATTGACTTGAAAAAAGCTAAAAAGCTCAACACGAGAAAATTCTCTGGACGCGGAGATGTAATCTCAAGATTTCCTAGTAAGTGAAATCGAGGCATGCTCGTCCAAAGCAAAGGACGAGATAAAGCTCGTGCCTAAGATCAAATTATAAGCGAAACCAAGGCATGCTCGTCCATAAAATGGGCCAAGGTAAAACATAATACCTAACCATACCATGGACGAGGAAAAGCATGGGCGTTTTGAACTTGTTTAAATCACCTACTAAAAGACTGTCCACAAACGAGGAAAATGCAAAGACAAGTCTAAGGACGAGAAAAGAACACACAAGTCTAAGGACGAGTAATGCTTTTGCTTAGCCATTTCAAGTGATGCTTTTGCTTACCATTTCACATGGACAAATCACACTCAAGTGGAATTCCAATAAAAATGGTTTAAGTATGTATATGAAATGTAGACGAGCAAAACAGGAAATCCAGTATATAAAATAAACACTCTCGTCCATGCCTATATAGGACAAACAGTATTCATTTGATTGTTTCAAGGGCGGACGAGAAACGTCCTAAACACCCTTACTGACCTGTTTTTATCAAAATTCATCCTTAAACATGGACGAGCTAAATGTACTCAAATTACATAAAAAAAAAAAAAAAAAAAAAAAAAAAAAACCTAAGTCATCAGGGTATTTTTTAAGCTGAGGCATCTAAGTTGGGGTCGTCCTGAGGTTGGGTTGTGGCATCGTCCTTTATGTTGGCGTCCTCAGAGTCGAGACCAAGGAGAGCGCTAGTGGTGGCAGCATTCAAATTGAGCATGATGGAGCTAAAGTCCACATTAGGAAACTTCTCAACAGCGTCCATCCTAAAGTCTTCAAACCCTGCTGCATAGTTGGTATCCATAGCATCAGTATATTGTTTAGATGCTTTGAATTCAGCCACTACATCTTCCTTGGCTTTGGAGAGGAGAATGTTGTGCTCGTCGCTCTTCTTCTGCAAGTCTTCAAGACGAGCATCTTTTTCTGTAGCACTAGCCTTCAAATCCTCAACCAAAGCTTTTAGGTCCCTCGCCTTGTCCGTCGTCTTAGCGGCCACCTTAGCCCATTGTTTAGCTTCTTCCTTTAACTCCTATATCCTCGTCTCTAGCAAGATCCTCGACTTGTCCAACCTGGTGGCCTGTTTGGACGCAGTTATAAACTTGGACATGCCCTATAAAAGTCAACCAAAAAAATATAAGTTAAAAAAAAAAAAAAGAAGGAAAAATGTACAATCGGTCAAGACGAAGAAAAATGTTACTTTGAAAAGGTCATGGACACTTGTGTTCAAAGTCCTTAAGGGACATGTCGTAGCAGACGTTTATATCCTCGTCCAAAACAGCGTTCTTGAAGCGTTCCCAAGCCAGATCCTCGTTTTCAATAATGTTTGAAGAGGCCCTTTGGGACGGTTGAGACGAGGTGGGAGCAGTTCTAGACGGTGGAGTCTTGGACGGGGTGAACTCAACAGGAGTGGATGAGTCGATATCATAGACTTTGGCTGGCTGATGGGACGACAGTGTAGGCTTAACTACTTGAGACGAGCCATGCTTGACCTTTTTACCACGTCTGCTAGGGAGGTTTTCCAAATCCAAGTGTTTGGATATGGTCTTTCTCTTATCTCCAACTACAAGACGAGCTTGGCGATCAAGCTCAGGACGGGTCCCCTCAGCACTTACCTCCTTTCCCTTATTGCATCTCATGGTTGCCATTCCTAGAAAGAGACGAAGAGAATTCACTTAGGAAAATGAAAATAAAAGATACAAGGAATGCAGAAATCTAATACTTACTTTTTCTTACTGTAATCTCGTGTGCAAGTGCAATGTCAGACGGATTAGGACCTAACCCCCACTGGGCTAGTCAGCTGAGATTGACCAAGGAATGGAAATCCCTGTTTGTGTGTAGACGAGCCCTGTGGACGCGATCACGGTGCAACTTGCTCAAAGTGGGTCGTCCAACGGCTGTAATGAAATAAATTGGAGTTAAATGAGATAATAATAAATAAAAGGAAAAAGAAAGAGAAGATGGGGAAAGCTAAGGGACTTACCCTCAGGACGAAAGTTCCCTAGGTCCCCAGTAAAACGACCAAAGGTATCCCGGCCAACGTCTACAGGATTTCCAGCCCAGAATCCAGAGACGAAGAAAAACTCTGTCTTCCATTTTCTGTCAGACGAGGCCAAGGATTTTACCAATCTACAATCTTTACTTCTGGCTATGAATTGATAAAAGCCAGGAGATTGATGAATCTCTGAGGGTTTATAGCAGTAGAGGAACTCGTCCACAGTAATAGGATGGTCCCTTCCAAACACTTCCCTCCACAAAACTTGCATAGAGATAATTAATCTCCATGAATTTGGGTTGAATTGACACACTTCTGAACCTAACCTAACTAACAGCTCTCTGGTAAAAGAATTTAAAGGAAACCTAAGACCTCCAAGAAGGTAGGCATCATATACACCTATCCTAAAATGAGGGTTACAACACCACTCTCCACGGACGAGTAATCTAAGATTAAACTCGTCTGGGATTTGGTACCACTCCCTAAGGTTATTTAATCTCTCCTCGTCCGTCTTGGAAGGAATATTTACAGCACAACTATATACAGTTACCTCCGTCTCGTCCAAAGGACTGGATGGAGGGATGGAAGACGGGGTACCTACTTGGGACCCTAAAGTTTTTCTAAGTTGTTTCTGTATTTCTTCTAAAGGAAGCCCAGGGACCCCTGAGACATACTCCTCATCAGTGGTGTTTCCCCTACTAGTACTATTGGTATCACTAGAGTTATCACTACTCTCGTCGTAACACTTATCTATAGCTTTTTTTGTACTATCACTGGATGAGGAAATGCTGATTTCTGACATTTTCTGAAAAGAAAATTTTGAAAACCTAAAAGACAAGGAGAGAGGTAGTACCTGGCTTTAGGACGAACTGAAACTATGGATGCGAGGAAACTCTTAGACGAGGCCCTAGATGATGAATGTCAAGGAAGGAAAATCTCAAAAGTGAGGAGGGTAGTAGGGGCATTCCACTATTTATAGATGGTTGACCTAAGCACATGAAACGACAACCAACCAGATGATGACACATGGTCTTCGTCTCGAAAAAATTAATCGATGAAATGAACCATAAATTAGATTATAGCACATGGCATCTCTGATTGTTGAAAGAAACTCGTCCATCCAGAGAAGTAAACTTGGACGACATATGGACGAGGGGGCAACTGATGGTGCAAGAAAAACGCTAAGCTGATTACTCGTCCATATGGCCGTCCATAATAACGTACAAAGTGGAGAATGAAGGGCTGATACGCTCGTCCCTCTCTTACCATCCTCTTACACTCGTCCTTCATTCACTCGTCCAATGAAGGACGTACTTGTAGTGAACCTCGTCCGTCCTTAGTGATGGACGACAGTGAACCTCGTCCGTCCTTAGTGATGGACGAGTAAGGTTCACCAAGAGTCATGACACTTCCAAAAGCCAAGAGTCATGTTGTTTGAATTAGAACACAAGTCCCGATAAGGTAACTCCCATGATAGTTATGGAAGTTACCCTCTGAATCCTCCAAACTCTACGACGATAGGAGAAATAACTGTCAAGCTAACACTATATAAAGACCCTTCTACGCAGAGGTATGGACACTTTTTTGATTCTAGAGAAAAATTGGTGAAGTCTTTGAAGTGCTTTCTTTTCTACTTCAATCCACTAACTTTACCATTGGAGGATTCAAGACCGGCCTCCACCGGTCTTCTCTGATCTTCTTTGGTTTTTCAGGACTCACTCTTCAAGATCATCAACATCCGAAGACCTTTCAGCCCATTGATTTCTAAGGACTCATCAATATATATTTCCAAGCAAACTAAAAGTAAAGACTATTATTATAATAAATTAGAAACAACAAAATATAAACTTCTCTGCACACAGAAAATTCCCAAACTAACATTTACACCAGTAAATTAGAAACAAAAAACATGAACTTCAATGCAAACACAAAATTCCTAGTGTTGAAACTAAAAAAAGTACTTCATAAAAAATGTCATTGGTACATACATTTTCATGGCAACATAAATTGCATTGACAATAATGCTACGAACAAAACAATAGGATAGGTCCAAGGGTATGGTCATCTACAAAAAGGTGATTAGCATATATTTAAAAATAATAATAATAATAATAAACCCACATGAGTTAAAATAATCTTAAAGTGGTCTATTGCCTAGTACCTATGAAAAGGAAAAGATAGAAACAAAAAAAAAAAAAAATGAAAAGTGAGATGGCACAATCAGAAAACAAGAAATTAAGTTTAATGGTGGGATCAACACAAAAAATAGAACAATAAAGTAGACCTGAAAAGTTGAAAATTTGGGATGACACAAACGAAAAATAGGGAGTTAAAAGAGATAGAACAAACAAAAAGGGAGCAAAAAGCTAAATACTGGGGCACAACTGAACACAAAATTAGGAACTGCTAAAGAGAAACTGGGGCAAATTGCTCCACGAATTGATCAGTTAAGAGAAAACAAAGGGAACGATTTCTTTAAAACTTCTCTATAAATTGAGAGAACTAACAAGAGAGTAACACACACGAAGAATACACAGCAAGCATGCACACAACGAAAATACAAAGAGAAGAAAAAAGAGAGGCACAGACACAGAGAGCAACATCAAGCAAAGGAGGAATACGATAGCATAGGTTTGTATATGGGATTTTATTAGTCCATTTCTTCTCTAAATCTTTCTCTTTCCCTCTTCCTCAAATCTAAATTTTTATTTGGTAAAACAAATAGCTTCAAGTTTCATAAGGAGTTCCTAACTCCATACATGAAGCTTAAAATAGGAGTCCCTGACTCGTAAATCCTATTTGAAAATTACTAAATAAAAATTCTCTCAAGTTTTGATTCAATATTTTCTCAACTAGAATCCTTGACTCTACCAAAATCTCTCTCTCTCTCTCTCTCTCTCTCTTTCACAAATTTGAATTTTTGTTTGGTAAAACAAATAGGGTCAGGTTTCATGAGGAGTTCCTAACTCCATACATGAAGCTTTAAATATGAGTCCCTGACTCATAGATCCTATTTGAAAATTACCAAATAAAAATTCTCTCAAGTTCTGGTACAATGATTTCTCAACTAGAGTCCTTGACTCTAAACAAAATCAATGGAGTCCTTGACTCTACCATGTTTTAATGGAGTCCTTAACTCTACCAAATCAATGGAGTCATTGACTCTACACCATATCAATGGAGCCTTTAACTCTACCATGTTTTAATGGAGTCCTTGACTCTATTATGTTTTAATGGAATCCTTAGCTCTACCAAAAATCAATGAAGTCCTTGACTCTACTCAAATCAATGGAGTCCTTGATTCCCAAAATTATGATTCTAATTCCTTGAAATTCCAACCTGGCTTATTTTTTTGGAAATCCTAATTTCTTAATCAAGATTGAAGTTAATAATGTCCAAAATAAAATGACCATAAAAATTGATTTGAGTCAATTCCCAATTTCTAAAAACTTGCTCAAAAAAATAGAATAGGATTCTTGACATTCTAAATCATGTTCATAAGTTGAGATTAAAATCAATCATCTCACCCAATACAAAATTAAGTCAATATTTAATTAAACACCAAGTATTTGACTTAAAGGTCCATCATATAAAATTGGACAAAACAATATTTGAGGACTTTAAATCTAAAATCTCATAATTAAGAACTATGAATTGACTCAATCCCTATCAAGGATACGTAGGAAACCTAAATAAATTATTAGGTGCCGCTACAAATAAATAGAACCACATATTCCCTTAAACATGAAAATAAATAAATTATGTACAAAGACGATGTGGTTGAAATCAAAGGGTTTTCCCTTGAAACAAGGGATTGTAATTAAGAGATATATTATCTTGAATGGGCACTACTCACATCAATAAAACTCATACGCTAAAAGGCCTATGACTGAAATTATGTTTGATGAATTTGACTAAATAACAATTCTTTTGTTAAACATAATTTGACAATGTTTGTTAAACATAATTTGACAATTCTTGATAAACATTGTTGAGGACAAATTTTTCACACCACATGGCTTTATTTCATTGGCGATCCAGAAAATGTCAACACTATCATAGATTTTGAAAAAATCTCTTCTAAAGCCCAAAAAAGCCCATATTTACACAAAAATGCGTCAAAACCCATAGTTCAAGCTCATAGCTTAAGCTCATAGCATATCATCTCATTTTTTGGCTCATGATCCTAGCTCATAAGTCTCATTGGGAGAATTTTAGGAGTTGTGGTTTGGAGAGACAAAAAGTATGTTCAATAAAACTCCAGTGGTTCAAAGTTGATAAAGGAAAGCATGTTTCTTGGCATGTCTTCCCAAATTCCCTGAACTCTGATGGGTTAGTGTGTAATAGATAATATTTGGTAAGTCTCTCATATCACATAACACTTAAAATGATGAAACTCTTCATGCTCTTTATATAAAAATTAATGTTCATCGTATAATATAAATTTAAAAATGTAATTATAGTACTTCATATAAATTATATTCTTATCATCTAAATCAATTCAAAGCACATGGCTAAATATATATTAATATCTCATATCTAGTATTAAATGCTCTCCTTACTCTCTAAGATTTGGTTAAAATACAAAAAGACCATAATTACATCTCTAAAACTTCATCAAAATCAACCAACTAGTCTATTACTTACCAAAATTATATATAGATTAAACATATAATTTTTCAAAAGAGAAAACTAAGCCAAAAATACCAATAGCAACTCTAGCAGAGGCTACAACAACTCCAACGAAAGCTACAACGACTTCTACAGATACAGCTCCAGCAGAAGCTGCAGAAACATCTTTTGCAGAAACTGCAACAGCTCCAGCAAAAGCTGCAGTAGCTCCAGCAGATTGACAGATGTCCTAAAATGACATCACTTTCCCATTAATGCACAATCCCAGCAGCTTGCTGTCATACCCAAAGAAATAAGAATCCCATAAAAGAAAACTTACCATTTTTAAGCTAAAATCCTTAGCCTCCAGTTGTAATACTAGAAAAAGAAAGATCTTATAAAGATTATCTTACCATCTTTTGTCAAACCATGAATTTAATGCCAAAAAATGTCGTTCAGATGACATCATCCAACTGTAACAGCTGTGACATAACATTAAAGCCTCAAATTTTCTTCTTTTGGCTTAAAAAAAAAAAAAAAAAAAAAAAAAAAAAAACTACTAATGAAACCACTTACTTTGTCAAAGACTTTTTCTCATTTGTTGAATTTTCCTTCAACTAATTTTGATCTAGTTACATACTTAGCTCTATATAAAGAGGACCAAGCCACACACCATAGGGGGATCTATCCCTCATTCATCCTCAATATTCTGAAACTTCATTCACTTTACTGCACATATCTCTAAAATTTTCCATACTTCTTTATCTCCTTACAAAAATATCTCTTTTTAGATAACACCATTACATTACACCATTACACCACACCAGTATACACTGTCCATCTTTGTCACACTTTAATATTTTGAAATTTCATCATTTTGCTACCCAAAAACACATCTCCATCTCATTCTTTATTTCTCATACAAGATCTCTCTTCTTAGTAAGCAACATAACCCATGACATAACATAAAAAAAACACTCCAGTAGCAACTATAATCTCATGTATTTACTATATTTAACCTTCATAATATCTATCTCACACTTCCATATATTTTACAAACACATTCCCCACAAAATACCCATACATACTTCTCATATATCTTTAAACTCTATGTCTCACAAAGTATATATATACAAGATCCATGTCCAATAAAGTATCTATATATAATTTCTATACATATTACAAACACCATATCTCACAAATTATGTATATTTCTTACCATCCCCACACATCTTAAAATATATCAAATACTCTTCCAATAACTTATTACTAAAAGCTCTTTCTCATGGAAGACATATATTTATAATGCTAAAAGCCCTTCTTATGAAAGGCAAAAACTTATAATAATAAAAGTCATTCTAATAGAAGGCAATATCACTCATATTTGACTAAAAACTAAAAGAAAATTACATGGGGAAAGTTATTTAAGTGCATAATGAAAGAGGATAAACTTAACCAACCTATGCACATGGCTGGACATATTCTCTCTTCCTCCAGTTGCACTCATTTTTCCCCTTCAATCATGAAGTCACCATGGAAGGACTCATTTTATCATGCTGTTGAAATGTCATAAGTCCACTGCTGTTCTACGACTGGAGCTACAAACTGTGAAGCTCACTAATGCTACGCGGCTGGAGCCATAAATCGTATAAAAAATAAAGTGATGCTATACAACTGGAGTCAGAAACACACAAGATAAGTCAATATTTCTTTATTTTCAAGATTACATTATTAAGTATATGTTAATTCATTATTATTATATCGCTAGGTGCAAGTTACTTTAATATCATCTCATTATTTAATGAAACATGGTCATACTAATACTTCATTAATGAATATCTATATTAATAAATTGATCTACCATAGCTGGATATATTGTTCGAATATATACCACCAATGGACATATATTACTTGAATATAAACTATTGTTGGATGTGTATTATTTGGACATAAACAATTGCTAGACATACATTATTTGGACATAGACTATTACTGGACATACCTTATTATATTGAATATGAACTATACTACAGTTGAATATGGACTATTGGACTCATCCCATTACTGGACGTATGACACTTAATTAATTACATTCTAATGAACATCACTTAACACACGTAATAATAACATTCAACTCACTATTTAATCAAAGCTATTATGCTAAGCATACTATTTATATATTTCACCCATTATCATGATTTTAAAACTTTGGGCCTTATCTATTTTATAGGCTTAAAATGTACCAGAAGCCATTGGTCTATGCGGCCCAATGTCAAGTTCTGACTTAGCTTCCCCAAAACAAATCCGGGCCTAGCAAAGTCACGCCTCCAACGAAAGACAAGTGGCTATGCACAAAAACCGCCCTCGACAAACATAATTTGACAATGTTTGTTAAACATAATTTGACAACATTTGTTAAACATAAGTTAACAATTCTTATTAAACATAATTTGACAATGTTTGTTAAACATGGGTTAACAATATTTTTGTCAACACCCAGAACATTTCCCAAACTAACTATTTACTGTAAGGTTTAGTGTGTAAGGTTATTTTACTTTTTTCTGTTTAAAAAAGAGCAACATCACATGCATATATAAAAGCTTAATTTATTACTTACTTCACTTTTGAACTCAGCCAAAGTTGCACTTGAGAAATCTTGATCTAAAAATTTCTTCACGGCAGAAATATATAGAAGGATTAACAAAAAAGAAAGTGATAAAATCGCATTACAAAAAGTGGTTGAAGTGCCTTTTATATTCCTATTCAATACTAGCTTCTTCTATAAACGACCAAAAGCAAAAATCTTTTAGGCAATTATTGTTGTGACTTGGTTCCCACAATTAGCATGTTCCATATCTCATCATTTCTAACTTCTATATGACGGGGTGCAATACATTGAATAATGAAGCCAATGAAGTCTATAATGGATCTCTCTCCGTCTGCAGAGAATGTAAAATCCTCCCCAATCTTTTCCATTTACTCTAGTTATTCACATTTAGGCCCACTGTATATAACTCTATATTTGAAGAGAATGAAAAATCCTCCCCAAACTTTACTCTAGGTTCTCTTGTACACAGGATGAAAATCCTGACTCACAATTATATATTGAAAAGTAATTATTAAAGTACGGCTCTGGGATATCCAGGCCTATTTGGGCCTTGAGCTCTAGCCTAACAGTATGGCCTATATGACCCTAGGCCCAGGCCTCAGGCCACCTTAAAGCCCATTGGACCAACGACCTTAATTAGTGCGCACTATGCTTGATCACTCGGATCACACTGGGTGAACCACTTACTGAGCGTTAAGACATTTGCTCGGGTTTGCTTCTTCTCGGTTGCACAACAGTGCTGTGAGGAACATCACTGCCAAGCAGTTCTGCTTAAGTGGGAACTAGTTTCAATGCCACTCTCACCACACCCCGCTCTCAATTAAACACCCACTTAGCAGTAACAACATTGGACCTCCTCTCCCACTAACCATAAGAGTCAGCATAATTTTTGGTTATAAATATGAGAAACTAAGAAAAGGAAATGGTTGTTGAAAGGTTCTGAAGAAAGCCTAGGGTTGAGAGCAATAGAGTCATAAGAGTGAAAGGGAAGGAATACAAAGGTTGGAGAGGTATTGTTAGGTCTCTAAGTTAGAATCACCTAAAGTAGGAAATCCAAAGTCCACATCACAAATAGATTGTGAGCCCAAGAGAAAGCCAGCCCGTTAATCTCGTTTTGGGTGCACACAATTGATAAGAGGAACTATCTCGTGTACACAAGATGTATACATATATTGCCTAAAGAATTAGAAATAATGGAAGTTACAAATGAAAAGAGAGAAATCATTGGCATAGTTTCACACTACATTGCCAAAAAGCATGATTTTACCAATCTTATCATTCTCCAATCACAAACGAAACTTCAACAAATTTAGGATCATTTCAATAACCCCAAAGCAAAATCAACAACATAAACAAACACACACACATACAAAGACCCAAATGCAAATTGAGAAAAAGGGAAAAAGGGACAAAGCTGATAGAAAATACCTATAGATTCGATAATAGATAGGTCAAAGCTGGGGAGATCGGCGAGATGGGTTAGCACCGGGGGTGGATCAAAGCTAGGCTTGCAACTGGGCAGTGAGTTGGCGATGTGGGTTTGTGGCGGCTGGACAGCAGATCGGCAAAGGTGGAGGGAGGAAGAAGAGAGAAAACGAAGGAGTCTAAAGAGAGAGAAGGCATCAGGAAGAATGACCGAAGAGAAGGAAAATAAAAGAAAAGATAAAAATTATTTAAATAATTGTACAAGGTGTAAACACAACTTAAAAATATATATATATATATATATATATATTTACATTTGAGCTTTAGTGCATAGCCAAAAGTACCTATGCACTGTAGCTAAGAAGCCAAATTATTTGGTTCTACCTCCACCAATGCAGTCATAACCTTACATTAAATAGTTAGTTTGGGAAATGTTCTGGGAATTTTGTGTTTGCATGGAAGTTTATGTTTTTTGTTTCTAATTTATTGGTGTAAATGTTAGTTTGGGAATTTTCTGTGTGTAGGCAAGTTTATATTTTGTTGTTTTTAATTTATTATAGTAATGATCCTTACTTTCAGTCTGCTTGGAAGTATATATTGATGTTTCCAATTTAAGGAGTCACAAGGAGACATGTCATATTACACTAGTATCATAAACAAGGATATTGATATCAACTTGCCACTTATGGGTAAATCTCAAAATAATCCTATGTCGTTTCGAATTCTCCACCTCAGGTTGGGAATGCCTCTTCTAAGGCTGCGTTTGGTTCGATGTAAATTGAATTTCGAGTGTAAAATGAATGCAGGGGAAAATGAATTCCCATAAGGAAATTAAAATTTGGGCATTTGGGCGTGCAATGGAAAATAGTCCGGAAAATGATTTCTAGTGTTTGGTAACATTTTAAAAATGCTATTTTCCTACAAATTTACCAGTACCCATACACCAGCACCCATAGAAAATCCACCACTATCCACACAAAACCCACCAACACACAACACACAACACAAAACCACCAAAACACCACCATAACAGCAAAAAAAAAAAAAAAAAAAAAGAATTAGAGATCAAAGAGATTGATGGAAGTTTAGACCCCTTAAACACACAGATTGCGTAGCCTAGATTAATTAGCCAAGTTGTTACTTAGTCAAATTATGCAATTCTAGGTTAAAGCAATCAAATAATCATATCAAGATATAAAGCAGCGGAAAATAAATAAACACAAGATATAATCACCTAGGAAACCACTCGGTAAAAACCTGGGGAGGATTTGACCCACCGATCCTCAAGGCATAACAGAATTCACTAAGAAAGAATTGAAGTTCTTACAGAAGGACTACAAGCTCCCCGCTCGACTTCCTAATGCTACCCACCAGTAAAACTTCCAGACATGACCACGTGCAGGCTCCGAATCCACGGACTACTTCTTTCTTGAATTCTTCAATCAGCTACAAGCTCCCCGCTTGCTTTTCTTTTAAGTTCCAATGGTTGCAACAGTAATGATCTTCAAGATGTTGAAATCATCTCTACCTTGAAAACCCTAAGTTTTGTGTAAAGGAAGTCTCCTCAAAGATCTCACACGAGATTCACACAAAACAGCAATGTATGAGCAACAAAGCAATATGGACAACCTCTAAAAACGTGGCTAGGGTTTAGTTTATATACCTAGGGTAAAAACACAAAACCCTAAACATTTAATGAAGTAGGGCTGAGTTGGAAAAACTACAGAAAATTCAACCTGTGCGATTTATCGAGTCTATTTTTCAATCGATCGAGCCAGGCCGAAAGTCCCAAGTACTTCTGTAGCCACTCGATTCCAACTTTACAATATTAAACCAACTTTGAGCAAGTCTAAACAAGACTAAATACAATGTTTTGATCATGGTTTGCCAACATTACAAATTAGAGTTCTAAATACATAGAATCCTAACACCTTAGAACCTAACAAACTCCCCCTTTGGCAATCCGTGACAAAACCCTAATTAACAGCTCCAAGTTTTACAAATAAAAAGCCCTTTATAAAGATAATGCTCATAAAATCAAATTCAGCCTAACTACTATCCATCAGTTGCAAGTGTAGACAGCAACTTAGTTGAATCAACCTGTATATTCCTGAAATGCTCAACAAATGCATAAACGTATGTGTGACAGAAAAAAGTAAAACAACAGGTATAATATTCTTGTAAGATTCACACAATCACAAAATAAAGACATATAAGAATGATTAAGCCATAAATATAAATCAATACGAAGTGAATCATAAAGCAACATGAATCATAAAGTAAATGTATATCAATCAATGTTACTCCCCCTAACAAGAATATCCCCAAAAAAATACACATAGTGAAGCACCTAGAAACAATCTAAAAAAAATATCTCCCCCTAACTACAAAATCTCTCCTACAAGTCAAAACTCCACTCTCCCTTTTTGTGACGGAATGCCAAAGAGCAATCACAAGTCGCCATCAAAAGGAGGTGGTGAGGGAGAATGAAGACGCGCTAAATCAACTCGGAGAGCACGAATCTCATCCAGCAAGTCCACCAAAATCTGACCATGAGCCTGCTGAACGCTCATGACAGTCTCCAAAGTACGACGAACATCGAAGTCGGCCGAAGGAGGTGGAGGAACATCAGCAGCAGCAGTATCATCACCAACTGGATCAGGAATATCCTCACCAGCAAGACCTGCAGAAGAAGAAGGAGGAGGAGGTACGCTACTAGAGGGCTCAGACCTAGGGTGTTTAGAACCAGCTCGAAGATGAGCGGCCCTCTGTCTAAGAAAAGACGCACCGATAGGAGCTATCACATGAACAGGCTCAGAGGAAGGAAAGCCACTAAGATCAAGATAAAGAAGAATCCTATGAATGAAAATAGGATGTACAAGAGCATGTGAAGTGGATGAACTCCTATAAACATCGTTCAAAGAACGAAGAAAAAGATGGGGAAAACTGATAGGAGCATCAGTAACTAAGGCATACAAAAATACACACATCTCAAGAGGAATGGTGTGCACATGAGAAATGGGCCAGATAGAATGGCAAGCTATCCTAAAGAAAAGATAATGTAACCTGGAGAGCTCAGCAGAAGTGATCCGAGGATTAGAACCCCACTGGACAGTAGTACCAGTGATGTAAGACAAAACATCGCTCAGCTCGGGAGACTCATCATATGGATAGACAGGATGCCGGACCAAAGGTACCCCTAGAGCATCAGCCACTACCTGAGGAGTAATGGAGTACTCTACGCCTCGTATTCAACTCTTTACTAAAGTTTTGGAATCATAGATGCGGATAGAGATGTTCGAATAGAACTCTCTAATCAAGGCAGAAGGTGGAGGAGGATCAGAAACATCCACCAGAGGTAACCAGCCTCGACGCTCAAAATTTGCCCTAATGGCAGGATCGAGTTCATCTAACAACACAGAACGCTCAGCCCATATTCGTCTCCTAAGGTTAAGCTTATCAAAAATCTCTTGGTTTTTCTCACTCGGAAACTTCTCACGGTCAAAGGAAGGAGGGGATGGAGAAGAAGAAGGAATAGACCTACGGGCTCTAGTTTTCCTAGGCATGATGCTAAGGAAAGGACAGAGACACAAAGAGAAAACCAAAAGAAAATACAAGAAAAAATAAAACCAAAGGCAGACTGCAAGTTAGCACAAAAAAAATAGAATTAAAATCTATATGATGCATGAGCAGATACAATGCCATGATGCATGTACTAATGCATTGAGCAATTAAGTTCAATTGAGATTAAATTGACAAAATTGGCTTGAGCAGGGAATTTTCTTTAACAAAAACCCCAAAAAATTAACATCAACTGAAATTTTTTTTTAAAAAAAATGATGAATTGAGCAACACAAACCACAACACATAGATTATAATGCTTAATTTCATCAATACACCAAGCCAATTTCATCAAATTCTACTTAATTTAACAAAACCCCCAAATCGAATCAATTAGTAAACCCTAGATTTTTCAATTTCACACCAAACTCAAAATTGATCAAATTAAACTATTTAGATCATGTCTACAGGATGTCCCCACAAAAACCCAATGATCAATTGCATAAATTATGGCATGAATCAAAAGAAAAATCCAAATATGCAAAGTGCGAAAATCGCCCCTTAAAAGCATGAATTTATGCATGAAATGATGAAAAATAAATCAAAAGGAAGGGTAAAAGTGTCTTACCGGCTTGAGGAGAGAGAGATTTTGCAAAAACTTCGGAAAAAAACGACAAAAACCACAAATAGAGCTTGCCAACACGGAGAGAGGAAAAAGGTTTGAAAAGTTTTTGAAATAGGAACTTTGAAAAAGTCAGAAAAGAACCTTTTAAAAACCTTTTTCACGATATTTGATCGATCGAAAATTACATTCGATCGATCGAATGTGACAGACTTTTTAGAACAAACTAAGGCACTTTTTCGATTGATCGAAAAACAGGCTGGATCGATCGAAATGGGCAGAGGCTCACTAAATTTTGAGAAAAAATCCAGTTTTGAAATACACAAACCTAAATTTTTAAAACAACTCCTTAAAGCAATAAATTGTAAAAACAACATGCATGAGTATGAGATGGAATGAATTTTTTTTTTTAAAAAAACCCAATTCTCTCAAAAACAAATTTCAATCATTCTACCATTGATTTTTCTCAAGCAACAAAAATGTTGTGCACAAATCTCAAGATATTTTCAAACTTGGTTGGTCAGACCATAAACACACACACTAGTATGTACAGTGTTTAACAAAGAGTAACTTGTGTAGTGTGTGATACTAGCAAAAACTTGAGATACATGTGAGGTGATATGTGAATGGCAATCAAACACAAAGTCTACACAATTGATCACATAGAATTTAAAAGAGACTATCACCTAAAGAGTTACATCCTATAACTCCCACATCTCCTAGAACAAAAGCTTGCAATCATGTAAGTTTCTTGCATTTTTGCCTCTTATTTGTATGAGATGGCATTCAGCCTAATAGTACACACAGGTTTGAATTAAGTGAATTGGCATCAAGCCTAATAGTACACACCAGTTTTAATTTAATTTGAGGCTACACCTTATGTTCTTTTTGTGCATGTGCTACACTTTCTCGAGCATAGAATCTTATGATATGCACTAAAGTGTTCATGATTGGCTAGTGGACAGTAGTGAGATGGTTATTTATGCCTTTCTCAAAAGAATCAAGTCCGACAGTTAAATAACATATGACTTCATGATTAAGACAAGGAGATTAAAAACCATACACATCTTTCCCACACAACATGCACTACAAAGTTTCAACTAGTCAAGTGCAATGAAAAAGTTCATCAAAGTTAAACAAGGTACACAGACCATGATATGTGTCACAAGATAGACCAACCTTGTTTTTCAAAAATCAAGACAAATAGTGTCTAACATAATATTTGCTTCCTCCTTTTTTTTTTTTTTTTTTTTTTAAAGAGAAAACAGATACATCCTAGAATGAAATGCATGAATGTAATGCAATGCAAGTCCTAGAACAAAAACAACAAAAAGACAAAAACCAAAGAACAATGGTCACCAAAGAAAAAGGCAATTAAGCATAAGGACCAAGTCAGAAAGACTCAGTTAGTTCGAGTCTTTTGCATCCAAGACCTTTTAGATGCACCACGAGCATTGGAGTTCTTATTCACATTCGAGTGATTCCCAACTCCAGGATTGGAATAAAGGTTTAACACCTTTACCAATTCACCAATTAGTGCCATAGGATCTTGTGCTTGAGGCACAGGCACTTTTGGTTTAGTTGCTCTCATATCAGCTTGACGCTTGTAACAATTAGGACGAATGTGTCCAGACTTACCACAATGATGACAAACCCAAGCAGGTTTACCATGCATCTTGTCCTTAGATTTGGTAGGCTCCTTAGGTTTAGATTCTCTTAAGTCTATCCTAATCTTCTTAGGTGGTGAAACTTCTACAGGATTAACTACCTCACTCACAGGTGGTTTGACAGTTTCATTCACAACCTCACTCACAGAAGGTTCAGAAGAAGAAGCAGGAACAAAATTTGTGGAATGTGGAGTACAGCCAAAGATGCTTTCAACATATCCCAAACCAGATTTATCCGCAGGATACTTTTGAACATTCAACATGTGATAAGTTTAGAACTAGCAGATCTAGCAATAGATAAATCATGTTCTAAAGTTCTAACTTTATCAAGCAAAAGCATGTTCTTAGATTTAACATTATTCAGAAGCTCATTAGCATCAAACAGTTTAATAAGCAAATTTTTCTTTTCAAGCTCCAGAGAGTCAATTTTCTTTAGGCCAAGATCAACTTTCATAGCATCCTTTGCAGCAATTTTGCAAAGTTTGTTATAGGCCTCTTGAAGATCTACATCTTCAGAGAGTTCCCCATCAGAAGGGTTCTCTTCAGCAGATACGCTTTCACTGACCATAGCAGTAGCTGTGAAAGCAATAAAGTTTCCATCCTCGTCACACCCGGACTCATCATTAGAAACCTCATTATCACTAAGGGTTACAGCCATAGCTTTACCCTTAGTCTTCAAGAATGTAGGACATTCAGATTTCATATGACCATACCCTTGACAGCCAAAATACTGAGGACCCAAAAAATTATTTGAAGATTGACCAACTCTATCATTTGGTTTTTCAAAATTATTTACCTTAGTGGGATCATTCTTCCTAAAATTTCTAGGTTCAGCAGTGTTGGTACCTCTTGCCTTTCTATTTGTATTCTTAAGAAAGTTCTTAAAGTTTTTGGCAAGATAGGCAATCTCTGTAGCAGAGAGCTCATCATCAAATCCACCACCATCAACATCATCAACTGACTTAAGAGCCATTGATTTGGATTTGTTTACTTTAGGTAGGTCAGACTCATAGGATTGGAGCGATCCTACAAGTTCATCTACAGGGATGGAGTCCACATCCTTGCTTTCAGTAATGGCAGTCACTTTGGGTCTAAAATCTTCAGTTAAAGGTCTAAGAATCTTCCTAACAATTTTAGGTTGATCATAGATTTCACCCAAATTAAAAGCAGAATTGACAATATCATTCAGTTTGGCATAAAATTCATCAAAGGATTCATCATCAGACATCCTAATACTCTCAAACCTAGAAGTCAATTGTTGCAATTTATTAATCTTAACTGCCTTTGTGCCTTCATGCACAGTTTGAAGGATTTTCCAAGCAATATGAGCAACCTCAACATTAGAGATCCTCTTAAATTCCTCCATAGAAACAGCATTGGAGATGGCATTCATAGCTTTGCTATTGAAGCCTGCTGCTTCTTTTTCAAAAGTTTACCACTCACTCACAGGAGTAGTGGGCTTCTCCCATCCGTATTCAACAGAATTCCAAACCCTTTAATCAATGGATTTCAGGAATGCTTTCATCCTTACTTTCCAATAAGCATAGTTGTTCCCATCAAAGTGAGAAAGAACAAATAAGGAGTGTCCATGCTCCATGACAACTGGGGTCAAGGATCAGCTCAGAGATAGAAATCTCAATCAAAAAGAGCTACCTGCTCTGATACCACTTGATGGAAGTTTAGACCCCTTAAACACACAGATTGCGTAGCCTAGATTAATTAGCCAAGTTGTTACTTAGTCAAATTATGCAATTCTAGGTTAAAGCAATCAAATAATCATATCAAGATATAAAGCAGCGGAAAATAAATAAACATAAGATATGATCACCCAGGAAACCACTCGGTAAAAACTTGGAGAGGATTTGACCCACCGATCCTCAAGGCATAACAGAATTCACTATGAAAGAATTAAAGTTCTTACAGAAGGACTACAAGCTCCCCGCTCGACTTCCTAATGCTACCCACCAGTAAAACTTCCTGACACGACCATGCGCAGGCTCCGAATCCACAGACTACTTCTTTCTTGAATTCTTCAATCAGCTACAAGCTCCCCGCTTGCTTTTCTTTTAAGTTCCAATGGTTGCAACAGTAATGATCTTCAAGATGTTGAAATCATCTCTACCTTGAAAACCCTAAGTTTTGTGTAAAGGAAGGCTCCTCAAAGATCTCACACGAGATTCACACAAAACAACAATGTATGAGCAACAAAGCAATATGGACAACCTCCAAAAACGTGGCTAGGGTTTAGTTTATATACCTAGGGTAAAAACACAAAACCCTAAACGTTTAATGAAGTAGGGCTGAGTTGGAAAAACTGCAGAAAATTCAACCTGTGCGATTTATCGAGTCTATTCTTCGATCGATCGAGCCAGGCTGAAAGTCCCAAGTACTTCTGCAGCCACTCGATTCCAACTTTACAATATTAAACCAACTTTGAGCAAGTCTAAACAAGACTAAATACAATGTTTTGATCATGGTTTGCCAACATTACAAATTAGAGTTCTAAATACATAAAATCCTAACACCTTAGAACCTAACAGAGATAAAGATTGAGAGATTGTGGGAAAGAGAGATAGATCGGGAAAGAGAGATCGGTCTTTAATGTGGATGAGATTGGTCTTGGGTGGGTCGAAAACGAGATCGGTCTTGGGGGGTGACGATGAGAACGAGATGCAAGGCTCCCATTTAGATGGCGGCGACGTTGAGGAATAAGGGAGAAAAAATAGGAAGCTTGGTTGGTACGTGATCTGGGCGGTGGGGCGACACGATCTGGGCCAACTGGAGCTCGGCTGAGGAGTGTGCTCGTGCTCTCTCTTCATATGTGGCTCAGTTCTTTTTTTTTTTTTTTTTTTTTTTTTTTTTTTTTTTTTTTTTGAAATGGTTTGAAAGTAAAATAGATCTGTAATCTATTTTACACTTCAACCAGCCACATTTTACATTCAACAGAAATGATTTTCCGTTTGACCAAATTTTCCATGTGCAACCAAACACACGGCAAGGTGTAAAATGATTTCCCGAAATGATTTTTAGGAGAAACAAACGCAGCCTAAGAAAGCAAAACATGGTAGTAACTTTAGTGTAGAGGAAGATCAACTCCTAGTGTTTGCATGACTCGATACTAGTGTTGATGCCATACACAGTAATGAACAAACATATAATACATTTCGTCAAAAAGTTCGGGAATACTTCATGGAACACAATACCTCTAGTACCACACGTACTGCGATTTCCCTAATAAGTCATTAGGCAACGATTAACTAGGAGACAAATAGGTTTTGTGGGTGCATGGCTAAAGTTAACACAATTCATCAAAGTGGTACAACTGAACAAGATAAGGTATAAATTATATTGCAATAGTGTTAACATATCCATTCACCAATAGTTTAAAGATACTAATCATGTAATATTTCTTTGGTTTTTTTATATTGTCAATGCAAAGGTTTTGTACAAAAACAACTATGGTAGATTCTTTCAACTTGAACATTGTTGGCTTATGTTGAGAGACCAACAAAAGTAGGGTGATCCTAAGAAAACATCGAGAACATCCATACCTCCAATTTTGGATTCAACATCTATTGGCTTGGGAGATGGTGGGTTTGGACTTGCTAACACTTCCAATTTTAAGAGGCCAATTGGTAGGAAAGCTAAAAAGGCCAATCAAAAGAACAAAGCTACCAAAAAAGATGTTAGAAAATATTTGACCAATAAAATGAAATTTATTAAGGAATTATAAGAACAATAAAAAGAGGGTCTTCATATCAAAGCGGAAAAGTTGGGCCTGGGAGAGTTGAGATTAAGGGAGAGAACTCGATTGGATGAGGAAAAAGTTGATATTAAGAAGGAAAAAGTCATGATTGAGAGGGAAAAATTTGAGATGCATCATATGTTAGAGTAGGAGAAAATCATGATGAAAGATACAAGTGCCTTGATCAGAGCACAAAAACTTTTTTATGAACAACTCCAAGAGAGAATCATGGCAAGACAAAGTTCAAGTAAATAGTGGGTTTGACCTTAATTTGGATGTAGTTTAGGCCTTCATGTATTTTGTCATGTTAGGAAAAGGTTGGCACATGTAGATGATGCTTTGGTATAATCTTTTTTTTTTTTTGGATGTAGATCAGGTCTTCATGTATTTTGGTAATAGCTTATGATAGGCCTTCATGTATTTTGATAGTAGCTTATAATAGGCCTTTATGTATTTTGATAGTAACTTATGTCACTTGCCTTTAATCTTAAACTAAATGATTGTATAAACCCAAATGCTTTCTTAGCATTGTATCTGTTGGCTCATGTTGTAGTAATGTCTAATATTATAGCATTAAAAGCTTGGATTGATATGGGAAGCAAATTTATTGTTCATTTTGCTTGTGTTGTGACTTGTGCATGTGTGCTTGTAGGCGTAATAATTGTTTATGGCACTAAAAGCATGGATTGCTTATGTTTCTTGCATCTATATAATAATTGCTTTCCGATTGTCTTGAAGGTTGCATCCATGGGTCGCTCTTTGTTTCGTAAGTTGCTTCTTGATGACTCAAATGAGGATGAGATAATCAATGAAGTTGTTATGGGTTCAACATCACAACGTAAACATCGTCACTATATTAGACGTAATCATTTGGCAGGCAATGAGAGACTTTTTCTTGACTACTTTGCCCCCTCACTAGTATTTCCTCTCACTTTATTTTGTATGAGATTTTAGATGAGGCGTTCTCTTTTTCTCCATATTCAATCTAAGGTAGAAGCTCATGACTTTTGTCCAAAAAAGAGACAATAACAACAAACTTGGTCTATCTTCTTTACAAAAGATAACTGCTACACTCAGAATGCTTGCGTATGGAGTATCGGGTGATTTTATGAATGAATATGTGAGAATTTGAGAAACCATTACATTACAAAGTTTGAAAAAATTTGTTACTGCGGTGGTTGATGTTTTCTCTGAGGAATACTTAAGAAAGTCAAACAACAAAGATATTGCTAGATTATTAGCTGATGGCAAATGCTAGAGTTTTCCCGCTTTTTAGGTTCAATTGATTGTATGCATTGGAAATGGAGAAATTATCCAACTGCATGAAAAAGTCAATATTGTAGTCATATTCATGAGCCTATTATTATTTTAGAAGTAGTAGCATCATATAATCTTTGGATATGATATGCATTTTTTGGGTTACCTGGGTCAAATAATGACATTAATGTGTTAGAGCGGCTTGCACAAGGATGTGCTGCTGCGGTTAATTACTCAACCAATGGTCATGACTACACAATAAGATATTTCCTTGCTGATGACATATATCCACAGTGGGCAACATTTGTGAAAAAAATTCTAGCTCCACAATGACAAAAACGAAAATTATTTGTAGCAATCCAAAAGGCATATAGGAAGAATGTTGAGTGTGCATTTGAAGTGTTTCAAGCACGATTCGCAATTGTTTGTGGACTTGCACGATTTTTCCATCTTGAAACACTCCAAGAGATCATGAAAGCATGCATAATTCTCCATAACATGATTGTTGAAGATAAGCGAGATGATAATTAAGTGGTAGAATCAGATTATGAACAAATTGATGAGGTGGATAATTTTCCTATACAAGTGTCACGGGAACAAGCTAATGGATTTATGACATACATTCAAAGTTATGAATGCATTAGAGACCAAGAAATTCATTCTCAACTCCAGTCAGATCTCGTTGAACATTTATGGCAATTGCAAGGCGAATTGTAGGAACTTTTTTTTATATATGTTAAGAAGCATGAGTCATAGGAACTTCAGTGTGTGAGTTGTTGATGTGAGTTTTATTGTAATTTAATATGAGTTATGTATGTGAGTAATCTATGGATTATATTGTTTTAGCTATAATGTGTTCCATTTTATATGTCTTTTGATAAGGTTTCTCCACTTCATAGTTTACATTGTTCCAATATTGCTTCTAGATGATTGATAAATTGTTTTAGTAAAAAAAAAAATGTATATTTATAATTTGCGGTTAAAAAAATATTATTGTCACACTAGATGATTATTTGCTATCATGTGATGGTGGTGGTGGTGGCGGTTGCGATGGCGGCAGCAGCAAAGGCGATTGCAATGGTTATGATTGTTGTTTATTGTAGTAGATATATTATTTTATTGTAGTGGAAATATTATTTTATTGTAGTAGATGTTTTATTTTATTGTGTTATTTATATTATTTATTGTTTTGAAAGCTAAAATAAAACCATTGATGTTGGATGTTTTGTAAAATGTAATGGTAAAATAGATAAAGTAGTTTTTTGTGAGCCAAATTGTTAAATTTATGGCTCCACCAATATAGATGCTTTGATATAGGGCATTTCAAGTAGCTGTATCCTAATCTTCTTG
Organism: Quercus variabilis; assembly: GCA_030445155.1. Taxonomy (NCBI): domain Eukaryota; kingdom Viridiplantae; phylum Streptophyta; class Magnoliopsida; order Fagales; family Fagaceae; genus Quercus; species Quercus variabilis. The sequence goes on along the minus strand of CP129455.1, from coordinate 20,470,478 downwards.
TAACTAATTACTTAGTTACTTAAATGATTTATTATACATCTACCAATAGGATTTAGACACTCGTTCACCATCTAGAGGTTGCCAAAGGCAAACAATTAGTATAAGTAGCATAATGTATTCTCTTTGTAAAAAAAATTTGATATATGATTGAAAATATTCTTTGAGAGATATTTTACAATTAAAGTTATTTATATTATAGGGTTATAAATACAATATTTTATTCTTGAATTATCTTACTCAATTTAGATTCAATATATTATTTTCACTATCAAATGATAAGGTTCTTTGTTTTTTTAAAAGGAGTTTTCTATTTTTTTTTTTAAAGGAAATTCTAGTTGTTTTAAAATAAATAAAAATTTGAATACTAAAATTTCAATATGCTATAGAATTGTTATATTTTAAAAAAAGAAGTAATTCTTGTTGAAAGTGAAGCCACCTTTAATATAAAAACTAACAAAATCCTTGATTGTTGAAATGAGTAATAAATACTTGCACCAAAATTAAAAAATTGATTTGACTCATGACATAAAATTAGATTTCAAATTTTGAATTTAATTAAACTTTCTCTCACTTTTGGCATACACACACATATAATTGTAAATTGTTCTTTTTTCTTCATGTTTTTGTTCTTAAACTATTGAAAAAAAATGAAAATGTCCGACTCTAGTCTAAACATGTTTGAAGTTATATTGTTCCAACCTATTATATAGCAACTAAAGAGACCATTCACGTTTAGTTTTCGTTAAATTATTTTTTTCATGAGTCGTGTTACTTTAAAATCAAATAGGAAAAGTTTGGCTTAAACATGTTTAGAGTTTTGAGCTCCAACCATTAATAGGAAAATGACATTAGTCTTTATCATGTGCATTGCGCAACTCACTTAACCCAACCAACCAAGTGAGTCATGTGCATTGCACATGATAGGACACATGTAATCTTTTTATTGGTGGTTGGAGTTAGGGTTGTAAATGAACCAAGTTGTTTCATTAATGAAATTGCAGTATTGGTAAACAAAACAAAGTGCACATGCGTTAAAAAGATGAGATGACCTAAAATAAATTTAAAAGAAGGAAAATGCTAACATGAGTGACACAAAAATTTGCAACTTTATCACTGCTACTGAGCTAACATATTGTGACTAGTGTATAATAGTACTATCAATGAAGAGTCTATACTCACCATTAGGATGTGATGTTTCACAAATTAATTACAACTTAACACCTCAACTATTTATGAAAAAGAAATATAAAAAATGCCAAAGTTATTATAAATATTTTACTACACAAGACTTACAAACTTAAGTGGCTAAAGTGGATTTTAGTTAGCTCAATAGTTAACATCTCTGATTACTGAATAAGAGATCTAGATTCATTCTCTGCTTACACCAAAAACCGATTGGTATCTTAGTCCAGTGATAAAGCGATCAATCATGAGAAGTAGATGACATAGATTGAAACTCCAAATGACAATAAATGTGATTATTGATTCAACACATAATAAATAAATGTCTTAATACTACTTTGTGATTGGTGATACATTAACTTACATGTAAGGTTTATGTACTTCTCAAAAAATAAAAAATAAAAAAGCTTGTATAAGGTTATGTAAAATTAGTAATATCACAGTTATCAATAGCATTACCCTATAAAAATATAAACAATTTTTGGCTCTAGCATTGTTGAAATACTAAAACTACTACTAATTTTACTATCAAAAATTACAAATTGAGATGAGAATGAATATGATTGGTATTGCATATTCGGTTCACAAGGAACCCGGGAAGGAAACCATATCTTTCAAGGTATAACAAAAATTCATCCTAAATTTAGAAACCTTTTACACTTATGAAAAAATGAATAAAGAAAAAAGAAGAAAACTGTTTAATGTTATAACTCGTGTGGATGCTAGATAGTGCTTCAATTCTTAAAACAATTTTATTAATTCGTTTAAATTTTTTGCTTTTCATGCTAAGCAAGGCTATTTTGGTGTGATGGACCTCCAGATGTTAAAAATCTATCAGTAAAGATGATGTTGTAATCAATTGTGATGTTCATGTGGTTTATATGAAAAATTTTGCTCTATGTACAAAACCTTTAAATTTGTTAATATTGAAAGAGAAATGGCAAAGTTTGGTTCAAGTTTTTGAGTATACAGTATAAGCAAAGATTCAAACATATGCATGTATATAGATTACCAATAAATAAAAAAAAAAGTCAAAACTCAAAGAGAGTCAAGAATGTGACAACAATACATACACCATCACAATCTAGATATAGTTAAGCTAATAAAAAAATTTCAGCTCTTCTTTCAAGTTTTCAATGAAATAACATGTTGAATTGTTCTTAAATCAATCATTTAGTTTGAGTTTCACTTTAGTTGCAACCAAATATTTGTGGGTAGACTTTCTTGGCTTCATGCACAATTTTCTATTATGCTATGGATTTTGAAAGCCAATTTATCAAACTACAAAAGCACTCTGTGACAACATATTGATTCATATTTGTTTGTACATTTAGGATAAAAGCCACAAGTAGTGTCAAGATAAATTAGCAATTATTTTTGGCAGGACATAATAGAAAAATGTAGTAGTAGTAGTACTAAAAAAAGCTTGTAAGGCTAGCAAAACTTGATGCTAAGAAAGGTTTCAAATAATATGTAAATCTATCATCCCACAAGTATTTCTTCTTCCTCCCCCCCCCCCCCCCCCTCCCCCACCCCACCCCAACCCCTCCCCCCTTTTCTGGGGATAGGAAATTATGGTTTGTTCGAGAGTAGCTAGGTAAGTAAAAAGATATGTAAACGGCAGTTTGAGTAAAGAACGACGGAAATAAAAAATTTTAAGTGTAAAGCTAATAATAGCATGTAATTAGGGAATGGTTCCTCCACTCAACTATACTATCTGCTATTGGTCTTAAATTATGTCATATCCTCAACAACCAACGTCTTGGCTTGGTAAGAGCCATAGCCCCTTCTATTGACATGACTGTCTTAGAGGCATAGTTCTTCCGTGCAAATATTCTAATTTTGAACCACCTTTATGTTGGGTTTTGGCTTAGTATCACCACCTCTTCTGAACCACCTTATTTGTTAGGCTTAGAATGCACTGCTTCTCCAAATCATATCATTGAAACTACCATATATCTAGAGTGAAAGAAGGTTATGATGATGAGACTTCTATCATTTTCCTTACTATCTTGGAAGTTTGTATATGTCCTATATATCTCCTACTATACCTAATTTGCTAGTTTCTTGGAGTAGATGCTGAAAGTTATAATCACGGTATTCTAAACGAGTGTACTTATAAAAATAAATATTTCCCTATAACCGTCACTGCTTCATCATTTGATTAATATGATTCATTTTGTCACAAATGTAGACTAATTTAACTACATCCAATCTCTTAAACCCTTTTTTTTTTTTTAGCATTTTGATAGTGTTACCAACTCTTTACTTGATTTCAGTTCTCCTATGAAATGCCTATTCTTAGAGGGGAAAAGCCTAGTTGTTGCAAGCTCCTTCTAGATCCGTGTTGGAGGCATTGCCTAAAGTCTGTGATAACTGAAAACTCCAGAATTGCTGTGGATAAAGAAACTTTAAAGGCAAAGGAAACATGGCTAGAAAAATATTTTAACGAGAACACAAAAATCTTGGAGAGCTTCCAAATCCTTTTAGGTGTCGTTGCTTAAATATTGTCAAGATCAAGAGGTTTAAAGGATCTTCATACAAAAAGATTTTTTAAGAAATATTGTTCTTACAATGTAGGGCATTGTAAATCCTCTCATAATCTGACTTCTGGCTTGTCTAGTAGAACTTTGCTGCAAACACGTGCTATTTTTTCAGTTTATATGACTATTCTAATTGTCTGAATATTTTATAAGACTACAGTTGACAATTAAGAACCTGTTAAAGATGTTCTTAGGTTAGAAATTATACCACTATGCCTTTTAGGCATGGTGCCTTTGTGGCAACAGTGCTAGTAATGTTGTTTCTATTTGAGTTATATCACCTGATGTTCTTATTACTTATGACATTTGAGAATACTAGCATGAGATTTACTGAAATGGTAGGGTGCTTGGCTTGGCTTTTAGTCTTTACTCTTTAAGTTAGAAATGATTCTTATAAGCTTGATTAAAAGTAACTAGCCTCATCACATGTGCTTCGCACATGCGATGATGCTTTTCATTTTTTATTTGTTGGGTTTACACGTTTTACTCATGGGAGTTTTATTTTATTTTTTATTTTAAGAAGAAGTTGTATTAGTACTTGACTACTAATGTGAGATAGAAATATAGAGGTGGGATAAAAATAGTTCAGTGATAAAAAAAAATGTTATGTTTGTGGAAAAAGGAAAAAACTGTTTTATTTTTTTTTAAATATTTTTTTTTTCTAAAAGAAGAAGTTGTATTAGTACTTGACAACTAATGTGAGAGACAAATGTGGAGTTGGGAGAAATTTTTTATTTATTTTTAATTTAGCTAAAAATTAGGAGTTTTTGAAATACTAATTTTACATGTCTAACCCTATGATTTAAGCATTAGAAATAGATGAATTTGAGGGTATTTCGGGCATCTAAATAGATGATCCCAAATAGGGTAATACCCTTAAATACTACTATAGATATGTGTTGGGTGTGTGAGTACCAAGCAAAATGGATAAATCTAGCAGCTTCAAAATATTTTTTTACAGAAGGATTGACATGTAATTTAGTTACTCTGTTAAAGAGATACAATTGAATGGGCTTTTGGTTTTGGTTGATGATGGTAATGCCTAGGGCTGTCCATAGGTCGAGTCGAGTTGGCAAAATCAACCCACGACCATTTTCCCATGCAAACCCACTAACTTAAATACAACCTAAACCCACCCAATTATTAATTGGGTTAAATGGGTAATAATCCAATTAGACCCAATTATAACTAATGTTAATTGGGTTTTAACTAGGTACCCAATTAAGCCCAAATATCATTTCTACAAATCACGAAACTCTAAAGTACCCCAAAACCACTAAAAAAACCAAAATACCCATAAAACCTCAAAAATTACCAAAATGCCTCATAAACCTGAAAATGACATAAATACCCCCCGAAATCATAAAATGACCAAAATACCCCCTAAATCTAAAAAATGACCAAAATACCTCTAAAACATTCAAATGACCAAAATACTCCCTAAACCCATCAAATGACCGAAATACCCTCGAAACCTAAGAAAAGCCAAAGTACTCCCCTAAACCTAAAAAATGAACGAAGTACCTCAAAAACCCAAAAAAAGACCAAAATACCCCATGAACCTAACAAAGGATCAAAATTCCATCGAAACCTAAAGTTTTGCTCATTTTGTTTTTGTTTACTTACCTGATTGTGTACTAAATTGGATTGGTAGTAGATGCTTAACAATATTAGTGGACAATATTACTTAAGAATAAAAAGAATTTGGGAAGAGTTGAATAAATTTTTTGATTTTTATTAAGAATGATCTCAATTGCAATAATAGAACAATTACTATCCACAACAACACTACAGATCATAGCATATTTCAACAAAAGGCTGAACTTAAACAACTCAAAAAATAACTAAAAAAATTCCCCAATTTCATTTAAATAAAGAAAAAGGGAACAGGTTAGATGAGATTTTATTTAGAATAGAACCCTGATAACCTATTTGCAAATTGTATTTATTCATTCTACATTAGTTTTAACAGCTTGGGAAGCATTTCATTAATGTTTTTCGGTACAAGCAGGAGGGTTCTGCTTGCCCGAAACTGCAGGCTGGACGTTAGCACAAGTGGAAGTAGTAGATCCTCCACCTCCCTTGTACGCAAGATCAATGTCAGAAAGCACCACTTGTTGGCATGGTACACTCTTACTACAAATAAGATTCACAGCTTCCTTTGTCGAAGAAGTGCCTCTAATTTTCTTGAAGCTAACATTGCTGATCTTAACTTTAGAGGGAGACTGAAAACAAAACAAAAAAGCCACCCAAGAATTCGATATTAGTATTTGTAATTGTTTTTACCCTTTTTTTAACATCAAAATTTGTGTATATATTTGTGATGTTTATAATAACCTGGTTTGAGCATTGACTATTTGGGCAGTAGTTTTGATCAATGATGACAGGATTGGCAACATTGTTCATGACAACATCCTCGAAATGTATATCAGAAGCAACTCCAGAAGTGGAAGAAGGCCATGTTTTGATTCTAACACCATTATCTGTATTGCTAAGTGTGGCACCAGTAACTCTGACTCCTGAAACAGGTTCTTCGTTCTGGTACCTTCCAAGACTTCCAATGCTGATACCATGGCCAGGTCCGCAAGTTACTTGGTTAATAGTAATATCTTGGGCTCCATCACCAACGGAGATGCAATCATCACCTGTTCCAATATTGGTATTGGTAATGGTGATTTGAGATGAACGTCCTATGTGGATTCCATCAGTGTTGGGGCTATTTGCGGGTGCAGTTATGGTAACATGCTGGAATTGCAACTTCTTGCATCCCAAAAGGTTGATGTGGAAAAATTTGCTGTCCTTTGATGTAATGTCTTGGACTTTTGAATTTGTGATGTAGTCAAACCTAATATTCTGTTCATGTTTACAAGTTAGATAAATTAAAATGCTAAATATGAGCACTTGAGTTTCATTTAAAAACATTTTAATTAGTAAAATGGTAACGGTTCTTTGAATTATACAAAAACAAATAAATAATTGCTTGGAAACAAATGTGATCATTAAATCAATATAAAAAAAAAGGTAAAGTTGTAGCAAATATTATTACATAAAAACTTACAAACTAATGTTTCTATGAATGTGGTTGGTACTACTTCAATAATATTATATTATATAAACAATTCTTCAGAGACCACAAGCTTTGTCAAAAGATTACATTCGCAATTGTGATTGGTGAATTATCACTTTTATATTTAACCACTGTTTTTTCTATATCACTAATAGTCGCCCATGTTAGTGTTGTGGCTCAAAGAGTACTCCATAAACTTTCTCATATATAAATTTTAAAATTAATTCTTTTTTGAGTTGTGACACATCACTATACAAAACTTGTCAAATTATTAGTAAAACATCATTTAACATATAAATGTTTGAATTTTTTTTTAGTAGGTAAATTTTGTAAAGTTGTAGTGTCTATGTATATCTACGTAGAAAATGATGGAATATAAATGCTAATTAATTAAGATTGAAATCTTACAATAGGAAGTCCATTGCAGTTTTTGTTACACTTATTTTTTTGCCATGATTGTTGTCCTTTGCCATCAAAAACTCCACCACCTGACACAGTGAGACCGTCGATACGTTCAAAAACAACCCAACCATCTTTACCATTGAAGGAGGCAACATCTGATGGGGCTTGTAGGGTTCCCTGAAGGTTAAACTCAATAGCACCTTTGCATGGACCCAACAAAGTCACTAAACCTAGTTTGTATACCCCCTTTGAAATCACAACTTTACTTCCTGCTACTGCGCACGCCGCTTTCCAAGCTTTTGTCAAAGCCTAAACACATTATTAAAAAAAAAATCAATATTAGTATATAATAATCATTTTGCATGTTAATGTTTTATCATTTGGTCATGACATCGATTAGTTTCTAGTGTAAACGAAGTTTCAACCTAAGTTCTCTTGTTCAAAGTTAAAAGGCTTTACTAGTTGTGTTAACTAGTACACGCTGTTCTTGTCAATTATGTATTTATACCTGAGTTATATCAGCATTAGGTTGTGCTCCATATGATTTAACATCAAAGACCTGCTGGGCTTTGGTGGATGCCAACACCAAAAGCAAAGATATTGTTGCAATGCTTAAATTCTTTCCCATCTTATTGTTCTTTAATTTCTTTCTATTGCCAATTTGTTGTACAAAATGATGGTAACCCCATTTGGTTTGAACCTATTTATACTTCAATACTTGAGCTCCACACCATTGAAACTACTCAGCTAATATTAACTAATTTAATGCAAGGTTGCTAAAAACTCTCCTGTATATACTTCAACTTCTGTACTATTATTAGTTTTTGTGCTTTCTCCTCCACTAATTAATTATTGTTTGTTATTTTATAATATCAATTTATTTTACTTTTGTATATCATCTTAACTTCTTTGCTTTAAATGGCATGCTGTTAGCCACCTGAAATATGTTCATCTTACCATGTAACCAAAGTGAATACTTTTGTTAGTAAGGGGGGAAAAGTCTAGTAAATTCTAGCTTAATTTTGCTCAAGAGAAAGGTTGTTTAGAAAACAAGCTAAGTTCAAACTTTAAATTTAAACTCGATTATTAAATGAGCCAAACTCAAGCATAATAATGTGTTTGTGCCAAACAAGCCAAACATGAGGATTTGATTTAACTATATATAATATCATATTTTTATATGTATACTTATCTAAAAATATATTTATATAGACTTGAAATTGGATTATATAAGTTTGTTAATAGATTCATATATTAATAAATTACTATTTGTAGCTTATTAATGATATAAACAATCTATTCATAATAAAAATTCATAAAATTATGAAAAGGTAAAACATTTTAGTCATAGTTTTACAATATATAGGAAAAAAATAAGTTAGTTATGTAACTCGTGAATAAGCCTGAGCTTGCTTGACAAGAAAATGATATAAGCTTGAACATAAAATTTTGTTTGGTGATGAGCTCGAGCTCACTTATTTTTTAAAAAAATTTACATGAACAAGCTTGTACTTTTAATACTCGGATCGACTGCAACCCTAATTGGAGCCTACAGCTCCAAACATGTTTGAAGCAACATATTTTACAATCCTAATGAGCGCGTGCTCAAAGGCTCTTCTATTTTTTATTTTTTATTTTTTTTTTGCAAATTGAAAAAACATTCATATCAATTTCCTAACCAAAACAAAACAAACCCAGGTTCTTATAAAAAAAAAAAACCACATTAATTATAAAAAAAAAAAAAAAAAAAACGCATTTCTCTGTTTTTGTTTTTCTCTCACCTTTTTCTTTTTTGTACATGTTCAAATCTATAAAAAAATAAATCCAAGTTGATATAATCTAAATATTTAAAAAAAAAAAATTTTGAAAGTGTAAAGAGAGGTGGTGCCTAATTTTATGGGATATGGAGAAACATGATGGGAAAAAAAAAATAAAAAATTTAGAAGTCCACAGCTTAAAGTCTATGGCATAGACTATGAATGAAACAAACTTTTTAAATTTTTGGAAATGAAATGAGAAATTCATGCAATTTTAAAGGATAAAAAATATCTATCTATACTATTAGTAACATGATTCTCTGTTTGAGTTTCATTATTTTGTGTATTAAAATATTATCACACAAATTCTTAAACGCTAAAAAATATCCCTATCCTTTAGTTAAATAATTTTAAATTTAAAAACACAAACTGGTTAATAGAGTAGTTTATTATTTTTAAAAAAGTTCACAAGTTTTATTTATTTTCTTTTATCTTCTCCAATATGAATCACCACTTTTTTCTGCTTAAAAAAATAAGACTAAAATGCAAAACTGGCCCTCTAAATTTCTTTATATTTCATTTTAGTATTTTAACTTTGCTTTCGTTCATTTCAATCTTTTAACTTTCAAGTTTATTCAATTAAGACTTTTCATTCATTTTTGTTATCTGTTGTGGTTAATTTTTCAATTTTTTAGATTTATCTTCAAATTTTTTTATTTAAAAAAATTCAATTAATGATTGATAAATATTTTCCATATTTTTTTTTTTCAAAAAATTTTAACAATAGTTTGACGGAATACCTCAATTGAATAAATCTAAAATTTAGAATACTGAAATGAACAAAATCAAAGTTAGAAAATTGAAATAAAATCTTAAGAAACTTAAGGGTGAGTTTTACATTTTATTGCCATTTTTTATTTTAAAATTCAAAATTTCAATAAGGCTAGTTAAAAAAAGAGTTGAACCAAAGCCAAAGGACGATTACGAAAACATGCACATGTTGGTCATGATGCAACAAAATGTTGTATTGAGTTTCTGCTCAATTGGTCACTTACTGCTTGCTCTGCAGTTATCTTTTCTCCGCAAGTAATAAATAGTCCTAGTCGTGATATTCAAGAATCCTTTGATCACGAGATTATTTTCTTCCTTTGGACTAATTATCTTGGGACTAAAAAGCCCCAAACATGGGACTTTGGACCATCTAGTCCTAATCCTAATCCTCATATGGTGTAACAAATAAGGCCTAAAGGAATCCCAAAATTGAACGATATGCCATTACCTGTTTAATTATGAAAATATTACATGTTATGACTATAAGTTGTGTTTCTTGAAATGGAAGAGACTCTAGAGAGTGAATAGAGAAGGTAAATTAGTCTCAAGTTCTTCATATTATCTAAATTTTATTTGAAATATCTATTACTAAATAAAAAAAAATGATTCCTCTAGCAAATACTCCATTGTCTCCTAGCATGAGAATGCTAAAAAAATGTGGGTAGACACACTATATTAAGTGAATTTAAATTGTTATTAACATCCACACCACTTCAAGAGTACCAATTTAGAAGATTAAAGGTTTACTTTCTAATTGTCATTGGAATTATTTGTCTTTGATTCAATCCTTTGAATCAGCCTAACAGCATTATAATACAGATCTTTCCCATCTTATTAATTGATGCATGTCTTAAGCTCCAAGCCTCTTTTGTCTACTCCAAATTTGGTGGATTACTCTGTTCATGAGTTGTGGATTGGGTATAACAAATGCATCAACTTTGGAAAATTATGGGTGCTTTTTGGAAAAAGGGAAAACAAGACCATAAACTAGTGCTTGAAGATGTGAATATGTTGGTCAATCATTGCCGCTTTGCTCTTTTGTATGTTAATTGTGGTCCCTTGTTTTTTTCTGCCTTTGGGATTCATTGTGTGATACCATGATAGATGCCCACTCCTATCAGCAAGAGTTAATTGCGTGATACCAAAGATAAGGACTATCTGGGCTTTTGCCCTTTTTTTTTTTTTTTATTTAGCAATTTGCCCCTGTTTGCAAACTATATAGGAATATGCCCTTGTTTCGATACTCGATAATTTTAAAATCGAGTTCCTACGAAATACTCGATCTATAGAAAATCGAGTTATGCCCGATCAAACTTAAAAAAAAAAAAAGCATGGAACTCGATTTTGGAAATCGAGTTCAAAAACACCACTATAGGGCTTTAAAACGTCACTATAGGGCTTAAAAATGCCACTAAAGGGCTTCCTAAATGGTATCACACTTGTAAAAAAATTTTGTAGGAAAATTAAAAAAAATTGCATGAAAACGCTGCTATATGGCTTTAAAAGGTCACTATAGGGCTTAAAAACGCCACTATATGGTCCTTGAACCAGTATGCCTTTATAAAAATTTTGCAGGAAAACGCTGCTATAGGGCTTTAAAACGTCACTATAGGGCATAAAATCGCCACTATAGGGCTTCCAATTACAATTTTTTTTTTTCATGGAACTCGATTTTCTGATATTCGAGTTCTATGCAATTTTTTTTTTTTTTTTAATAAGTTTGATTGGGAATAACTCGATTTTCTATAGATCGAGTATTTCGTAGAAACTCGATTTTAAGATTATCGAATATTGAAACAGGGGCATATTCCTATATAGTTTGCAAACAGGGGCAAATTGCTAAATAAAAAAAAAATTAAGGGCAAAAGCCCAGATAGTCCCCAAAGATAGTCTTATTTCGACTTGATGCCTTGTTTCCTTTTGTGGACGATTTTGAGAGTGTGGAATAATGAACTTTTCAAAGTGTTAAGAACTCTTCTAATGAGATCAAATTCGTTTTCGTGCATTCTTTGCTTGAATGGAGTACTATTGCTATTGGTGGGGCTTCTTGTCCCTCTTTTGTGATTTTTTTTTTGGATCTTCTAAAGCTTAGATTGTAATACTTTAGAGAAATCTCTTGTTTACCCTATCTGTTTATGAGTTTCTTCTTTCTTTTAATTTTTCTTTTAAAGGTCGTACCTAGTGTACAAGGCTTTTGCTTCTGTGGAGTTAAAGAGTGTTTATTGGTAGTCAGCCTTACCGAATTTTGGAGAGGATTATTTTTTTGACTTGAACATGCAAAACATCGCTTGGGCAGAGGGCACTTGCCATCGCACCAAGGTCTTCGATAAAATTTTACCTTAAAGGTTGACTTGTATCTAATGCACAAGGCTCTTGCTTTTGTGGGGTTTGAGAGAGCTGGTTGGTATGTAGCCTTACCCCCAATTTTGGAGAGGGTGATTCTCTGACTTGAACTTGCAAAATATCTCTTGGGCAGATGGCACTTGCCATCGGCAAGGTCTGACCTCTTATAAGTAAAAGGATTTTTACATATAAAAAGTTGAATTGTTGGAATTGGTGTGATGAACTGTAGGTTTAGCTCCGTGTATGGTTGCTATTGATTATTTAAATTTTAAGTGGTTATTTTTTATGCTATTCTTTTGTTTTGATTAACTAATTTGGAGTAAGTAAAACGATTTTTACATATTAAAAGTTGAATTGTTGGAATTGGTGTGTAGCTCAATGTATGGTTGCTACTGATTATTTAAATTTTAAGTTTTTTATGCTATTCTTTTGTTTTGTTTAACTAATTTGGAGTTAATACATTTACCATTGAGGGATAAAGTTTCCCCTTGAGCATGGGATCAGAATTTTAGTAGAATTAAATATATTTTGAGTGTAAGGAATTTATGAAACTTGAGACCTATCTGGTTCTTAAAGCCTTTTCTCTTTCAGTAAAAAAAAGTATGGTAATAGTTGTAACATGTAATATTATTTGATTTGGCTATGTCAACTTAGTAAAATATGAGCTGTTTCATCAGTCTTTTATAAAATTATGATATAGGTTTTGTGCTCAACATGGAAAGATGATGGAACAACTGTTTTCTCTAGTGGCTGTGACAAGCAAGTCAAGATGTGGCCTTTGATATCTGGTGGCCAACCAGTGACGGTGGCTATGCATGATGCGCCCATCAAAGAGATTGCGTGGGTTCCTGAGATGAACCTCTTAGTCATAGGAAGTTGGGGCAAGACTTTGAAGTAAAGAAAAACTCCATTTCCATTGAACTTCTCCTTGCTGTTCCCTATGAATTCTTACCTACCCATGTATTTTGTGGTTTTTTGAATTATTATCGAGAGGCAGTTGAAGTGGTGTTTTGGTCAAATGATGCATACTAGGGTGTAAGCACTAGTGGTAGTTTTCGACTTTTGAATTAGCATAATGTTTTGGTGTGCCAGTACTCATCTGTTTTGAAAAAGTGTTATGTTCAAGTCCTATGACTAATCAAGTATATTATGATTATGCATGTTCATGTGACTTGTTCTGATGGGTGGGTTGCTTTTACTGTCTCAACAATAAAAACAAAGCCTTATTGAAAGCTTGCCCTTATTGTATGATTCACGTCATCATCAATCTCTCAATTGTTATGCATTATTGATAAAAGATATTGAAAGCTTTTTGCTCTTTGGTATCTCTTGACCATCAAGTTTTACAGCCCTTTCATATTTGTTCCATTTCTACTAGACCGCCTTAAATTCCGTGTAATCTGATTTAACCCTACTTAACCGAAAGCCTTTAGATTCTAAAGCATCTCTTAATTTTCTAACTTGACATTAACTCCATGTTTAGTTTCATCCACTAAGACTATATCATCTGCAAAAAGTCTTCCTCTTGAATCGATTTAGTGAGCTCATCCATCACTAGTACTTTTATAGTTTCACTTGATGTAAGGTGTCATAAAAAAGGTGAAGTGTTTATTTATATTAAAAAAAGGTGTAATTTAGGCCAGATGCACTATGTGCTCCTTATTTGTTGAATTGTCTGCATGCTCATTCAAAGGCATTCTGCCAAAAAATTGAAGTTAAAAAGAAATCAATGATTAAAATGAAACAAAAGACCAGTGCTGATTATGGTAGATGGTGAAGTCTGAGTACAACTCTTGAGACCACTACAGATTGAGAAACTCTTTTGATTCCTGTCCTTTTACCATTTTGGTATGTATCTATTAGATAAACTATATTTGCATTATGACCTTTATAGAGAACAAGTGAAATGTGTATATATACAACTTTACATCTTCATTTATGTACATTGTCCTGCCTTTGATGTGTCCATGACTTTGGTATATGCCAAATTCTTTCCTTCTATTTCTAAATGATTATTTATTCCCTGGCTTACCACCAAGAGCCCTCTTCTTTCCACTGTGTACAATTTCTTTTTCTCCTGATCTTTCATTTGTATTACCTGATTTTTCTCATAGATCTCAACACTAAGGTTCTTCCCTTTGATGATTCTGCCTTTAATTGTTTGCTTCTTGAATATTGTTTGTAACCAATCATAGCCTTTGTCTATTGAGACACATGTATTTCATAACATTCTGAGTTGTAATGTCGATGTTAAGTTTGCAGTGTATTCTACTTGTACAATTTTGTGCCTTCTTGATTTTTACTATCTCTATGATCATATATTCTGTGCTTCTGACTATATAAGTTGTTGAGAAATATTGCTCCCTATCTTCAAGTACTGGGATACAAGGCAGTCAAATCCAGTTCATACCCAACAACTGCCCGATCGCTGCTATGCATTAACAGTGAGACATCCTTTGATGGTTGTTGGCACTGCAGATAGAAATCTTGTAGTTTTTAACTTGCAGAACCCTTAGGTATTCTTTGATTCATAAGACATTATGCAGTGATTTTACAATAGTTTCTTATTATCTATCCAATCATTTCATGGTGGACTAATGCAAATCATAGATTTTCAACTTGTAGAATAGGTAGTAATTCAATGATGGGTGGGTGGAAGATAATATAGGCCAAGACCTTTGAGCTAAGGCTAGAGGAAAGCATTGTCGGAGATGAATTTAAGGCCATAGAAAGGATTCAAGTTATCATGCGATCAATTGTTTCAGGGAGTAAGATGGTTACAATGATAAAAGGCTGATCTTCCCCAATAGCTCATCTATTGCAATTCTTTTCCTGATAGCGGGTCATATGTATAGGTTCTTGAACAGTGGAGAAAGAATTAAATGAAGTTTGTGAATTTTTTGTAAAGGAGGAGATAACCAAATAGGATCTTACTGCTCTAGCACAGGTGGAACAGAAGATGTAAATTTCTGTTGGTGTTGGAGTTGAGCAGTGCAAGAAGGCGAACTTCAATCATAATACCTGAAGGCAAAGAGGGTAGTAGATGGAAGGAGCTTGTGATGGCACTACGGGATTTATGTAGGGTCAATGACTGCAACAAGGAAATAGAGGCACTGATGCTCAACTATAGTGACTTTCTGACCTGCTTCTAGAATTGCCGAGAGAGAGAGATGACTTGCTTTTGGAATTGCTGAAGGATTAGGGGCAAATTAATCAGAAAATTGAGGGGGATGAGAAGGACGAATAAATTAGAAAATTGAGAAGGATGAGGCCTGGACGATGAGAAAATTTCAGTATTTTCAATTGGTGCTGATAGCAAATAAAAGCTTGATGAAAGATTTCAAAGATTCAAGGGTTCATTTGCAAATTAGACATTGAATATGCTTATGATCACGTAAGCTTGGATAGCTTTACTTATTAGAGTGGTAATTGATTGGAATGTGTGTATCATCAATACCTAGGAAGCTACGAACTAGCATCCAGCTATTGGGAAATTCCAACATAATTCTTCCACACCCCCTTCTGGAGCCTTTAAGTAGAGCTTTCAGGATTAAAACAAATAAGGAAAGAAACAATGTAATCAATTGCATTAAATTCAGAAATAAAATCAAAATAAAATTCTAACGCAATAAAATCTATCAGCACTTCTCTCAACAAGAACCAAAAATTAACTATAGGAATTAACACCCATGGTTGTTTGGAGTAAGCACCAAGTGGAGATAAAAAAACCTAAGAATCAATACTTAGGTTGGTCTTGAATCAACATCAAGTCATTGAAAATATTCCTATAGAAGTTTTATTCATTATAAACTTGTCTCCATTGGAGTATAATACTGCACTTATTTACACTACAAAGAATAAATCCTAATCATAATTGACTCGAGTCAAATGACTTATGAGAATAACCTTAGGAAATTAAAGATAAAACCAATAACCTACTTAACTAATAATACGTAAAATAAAATCTAGTGGACCAATAGTAAAAAATAAAAATACAATTGATTACCAAAATAAAACTAAATCAAAATAATATTGTCTTAGTTGATATTTGTAACAACTCGTGAAGCACCTTTGGCAACATTAAAAACAAAGAAGTTTTCCGTTTCACCATACCATGAAATTTCTTTGGAATGACAAAATCAATGAGTGGAAATAGTGTTGCAAACATTATAGTATCTTGATCCGCAGAAAACACCATCATATCAAGCTTTTCCACTTAATATAGCTGTCGCATCAAACTCAATTTTCACAACATGTGTACCCTCTATTTCTTTGCTCTATTGTTGAGCTTTCTCTTCATCAAGTAATGGGAAAGCTTTCTTCTCAGTTATAAGCAATATACTTGACACTCCAACAGGCTGAATTAAGTTAAGTCTGCTACACATGGTTCAAGTATTTCAATGCTGTATAGACTCTTTGGTCACTGAAAACCTTTGAACCCCAAGGGGATGCCCTCAAATTCCAGAAGTCCTGCCAATCCAACTTTGGAATTTCATTACTTAAGAGCTGAACCCCAAACATGCCTATTCCATGGAAGATATACACCACTTGGTCATAGCGGCTAGTGGTGGGCCAAATAAGAAGTTTTAATGATGTGGTTTTAGGAATTATTAATATTTGTATACACACACACACACACACACACACACACACACACAATGGTATATGGTTGTCTTGGTGTTGTTTCAATTTGAAGCATATTAATATTCAATTGATTTTCATTTACGCGTTACATTTATTTTTGGGCCCCGGGGAGGGGGGGGGGGTGGGGGAAGTGTTGTAACAACCTTTGAAAGTCTCATGCTTAGTCTTTTAACTGCTATATACCACAATATGTGTGACGCTAAGATGTCGTCCATCAGTCTCTTTCATCTGCATGATGTCTGCAATGTACTATACTCATTTTGGGTTGTTATGAGTGGCCTTTTATGTAGTTTGAAAAATTTTGTCAAGCTCTTTGAGAATTTGATGTGTATCACCTATATCCTCTCCACATTAATATACGTACATATATATACACACATAATGGTATATGGTTGTCTTGGTGTTGTTTCAAACCGGAGAATATTTATATTCAATTGATTTTCATTTAGGTGCTACTCTTTTTTCGGTGGTGGGGGGGAAGTGTTGTAACAACCTTTGAAAGTCTCATGCTGAGTCTTTTGACTGCTATATACCAAATGTGTGTGACCCTAAGATGTCGTCCATCGGTCTCTTTCATTTGCATGATGTCTACAATGTACTATACTCATTTTGGGTTGTTATGGGTGACCTCTTATCAGTTCGAAAAAAATTTTCAACCTCTCTTAGAATAATGACTCTGACACATGGGCATGTATTTCGAAGTCCAGCCCCAAACACCCAAACTGCACTGACCGAACCTATTACATTAGTGAGGTTCAATGGCTTGCATGCTCCTTTCCAAAAACCGATAGGTTCAGTTCCCTATCCACCAACTAAAACCAAACCAAAGCAATTACACCTCTAGATATGAATTTGTCTTCAAACTACTTGTTGGACAACACTAGGGTTAAAGTCCATAATCCAAGTGTAATGGTGTTAAGGCTTGTGATACTTTTTAATTCTCATATTGATGACAATAAAACCAATAGTTTGTGGATGCATGCATAATTGCCACATATACAGATGCAAAAACACTAACATGCATGCTCCCACACACACGCACATGCACACGGATTTGGATCCTCTCCATTTCAAAGTGAAAAAGGGAAAAAATGGAGTGTGTCCATTTAAAAGCTAAGATTCAAAGAGAAATATATCTAGGGTCTAAATTATGCCAACTCATTTAATAACTGATAACTCTAGTTTAGTAATTGATAGTAAAAATTAACTATGGTTAAACTAAACTAGAGTTATCAGTTATTAAATTAGTTGGCAGAATGTAGACCCTAGATTTATTTCACTTTGAATCATGGCCTTTAAATGGACACTCTCCATTTCACTTTGTAATGAAGAGGATCCAAATCCTACACACACATAGACGTCGGAATAGCACATCGACACACGAACTCAAGAAATTAAGCTCCAAGCAATCACAAAGATGGAAGCTAGCACATCTCCTCACTCACACACACACACACACACACACACACAGAATTTACTAAGAAGAAAAAGTGAAATAAAAAGGGATAACCCTACTACATGGGAAATACATGAGAACACCAAAAAAGAAAATCTAACATTTAAAATTCAAAAGATCCAAAAGCTCACACATTTCTGGTAGGAAATGGAACTAAAGGCTACTGTTCAATCAAAGAGAAAGCACAAAAAACAGAAACATCAATTTCAACACAGGTAATTCACATCTCTATAATTCCTTGAATTCCTCTTCCTCCAAAGACATCACATGATACACAAGAATTTCACCACTACAATGTTTTCCAAACCATCCCTTTCAACGTGCTAATCAACCAACAGCTGCATTAGCCATCACCCACTAAGCCTCGAACAGTCCAAAGTCCAGACACCAAAGACCACGACTCTCTAGCTGTATCACACTCAATCTACACAAACAACAACAATCCACAATTCAACATCACACTTGGTCCATTGGTAAAATATTGATGTCCAAATAAAAAATGGCAATCTTGATGGTCCTTTAACGTTCCCAATACTCCTACATGGAAAGAAATTACCTCCATCAAACTTCGAGAATTATAAAAAGAGTTTAATTGAAAGCCATGACTATCTGAATTTAGTAAGCTTCCAAATCATTGAATACTCATCCTCCCTTTAGACCTTGGTAGAATATAATACATAAAAAAAAAAAAAAAAAATCAAGAATTTGAGTTCCCAACCTTGCACTAATCTATTAAATCTAAGATTCTAGTTGGCATTTCCATGCTCCTCACTATAGGATTCTTTTCCCTTGCAAGAAGAAAAGGTTTTTTTTTTTTTTTTTAAATACCACTATCAGTGTAGTGTCCCAAACAATAAGGGCCCGTTTGGTAGGGTATTTTGAACAATAATTTTCAGTGTTTAAACAATGCACGTATTTTCACACACTTTTTCACCCATACGTATTTTCAAAAAATACAAACAACGTTACTAGAGCAACCTTACCAAACGGGCCCTAAGTCATGAGAAAAACAGTTTTATAGTCATCCCCATTTGGATCTAAGTCAATTTGGAAAAATCTCCCCACCACCACCCCCCTTTCTCTCCCTTCCAAAAAAAAAAAAAAAGTGAT
This sequence comes from Quercus variabilis, assembly GCA_030445155.1. NCBI lineage: Eukaryota > Viridiplantae > Streptophyta > Magnoliopsida > Fagales > Fagaceae > Quercus > Quercus variabilis. The sequence continues at coordinate 20,451,143 of CP129455.1, read as the reverse complement.
TTTTTTTCATAATCTAACCCTTTTAAGGGCCCAAAACTTCCTGTAAGCACCACTCTATCCATAAATCCCATATTTTGAGGTAATTCACATCTCTTGAAATTCCTTGCATTCCTCTCTCTCAAAAAACTTTCTTTTTCTTAATCTAACTCTAAAAGGGCCCGAAAATTCCTTTAAGCACCATTCTCTCCATAAATCCCATATTTTATATGCACCACCCTCCATCAAAAATGATCCCTCTCTTCCACACACCATAGCCAAATATTTACCCACCAAAGCTTGACCAAATATCAATAGTCTTCCAAACACAATTGCATTTGGAATAGGAACACACACTCTCACGACCTCATTTTGATAGTCCCAAGATTTTCCTAAAATTTTGCATATTTCTATTTGACACACTAAAATTCAACTATGCAACAATACAAAGCAATGAACAGAGCAATGCAGCCTTCTTTAAAACACGTCATAAATCATATTTGATATGGTAACAGAAAAAAAATGGGCGCACCCATGAACTCTTTTCTCTTACAAGTAAAAAATAACAACATATCCATGAACATAAGGAAAAACCCGTGTCTTCGCATCCGCTAATTTTCTCAAATATTGAAATACATGAATTGTGTACTTATTACCTTATAGGAGAGAAACAACACTCACCTTTAAATTTGTAGCCACCTGCCATTTCCATTGAACTTGTTAAAAAAACAATACAGCACATAAAGAAAACCATATTGATAAGAAATAGGAAAAAAAGGCCAAATGGGTATTGTGTTTTTTTGAGTTCTCACCCATGAAAATAGTGCTGAGAGCCCAACACCAACTCCAATCCAAAATAGAGGTGACCCTCTACAAACAAAGCAAGAAAGAAGTTAAATTGCAATACACAGCAAAAGAATGAAAGAAACAGTGAGTGAGAAAGAAAGAGAGAATGGTTACATATATGAGGATGGTGGAGGTGGTGGCACTGAGAGTTGTGGATTGACACCAATTAAAGTTGTCTCTTTATTGCTACTACTTCTTGAAGCTGAAGTAGAAATGCTTGCAAAGCGTCTCCTCAGGTTGGGCCCAAACGCCAAACGGGTACGGGTAAGGGTGAGGGTGTGAAATCTGGGTGGTCCGACTTGTTGACGTGGCAGCGGCGGGGCTGTTGAGGCGGTTAGAAACGGGGTAGTTATCATGATTTTCGATTTTTTTTTTTATGTTGTTGTTGTTGTTGTTGTTCTAGGATAAGGAAACAGAAAAAGTGTTTTTTTTTTTGAAGGTTTGATTCTGTTTTCAAAGTGGTTTTTTGAGGAACCCTTTTGTGTCCGTGTGACTGTGTGTGTGAGTTAATGAGAGAGAGAGAGAGAGAAATAGAATTGAGGGTTTTGTCTGTGTGAGAGAGAGTCGAGTCTCACCGAGAACGACAATGGTTTTAGTACTTTGGTTCTTAGTATTAAAGCTATATTTTTATGTCTTATTTAGTTTTTTTTTTTTTTTAATTATTATGGGATTGTTATATTTTTTATATAAATATAATTTGACATCTAAAACAATTGGAGAAAAATTAGAAAGAAATGAATGATACAAAAGTTTGGGTGATTTATTTGATATTGTTTTTACTTTTTATAATGATATCGCTTAATTTATATGAAATTATTACACACAAAAGATATAAAATGTTTGAAATAATTTAGATTATTTTTATTTCAATTTTTTTATTCAATTAGGAATTTTATCTTTAAAAAATAGATTACAGAATTACATGTCCATCAATAAGCACCTCTCTATGAGTATCTATTTGAAAACTGTCCCCAATATATTTTTCATAAATAAAAATAATGCGAGTTTCATAAAAAAAAAAAACTTTGTTTTGTTGTAATCTTCCTTTATTTGCTAGTCTATCTGCTAGCATACTGGTTTCAGGATATGCATTGAAAAGATGTACAATCCACTCTTGCTCGATAAGGTCATTTTCAAAAAAAAATTGAACTATTTTCCTTGATTGGATTCTTTTAATTTCTATTTATATTGATTTTCTTAATATATCTCTAATATTTCTTAGAAGTACAACTTTTGATTAATCTTTTTTATTACTTATTTTATAATATATTATAGACATATATCAAGAAAATCTTCTCTCTTTTTTTTTTTTCTTTTTTTTTTTTTTTTTTGAGAAAGATATCAAGAAAATCAATGTATACGAACCTCATATTATTACAAATTTATTAACTTTTATTATATTTTACTTTGTGTTAATGATTTTTTTTACCCCACTACATGTGGGCGCACAACTTTATTGGGCAAATGTTTCAAAAAAAAAGAAAAAGAAAAAACCTTTATTGGGCAAATCTGCCACTTCATTTATTTTACAAGCAGAAACTGATAGGTCTTGGGCTAAATTTCTTCAAAGCCCAAAAAAACCTAATTTTATACAATTATATAGGTTGAATTTCCTCACCTAGAATCCACATATTTTTGGATTGGCTCACAGCCCATAAAGTTCTTCACCTCATGGATAGGCTCATGACCCACATCTTCACACCATCACATAAAAGGCTCCTAGCCTACATTATTACTCCAAACCTAACAGTCTTGAAGCATCTACGTTGCTTGAGCCATAAATTTAGCAATTTGACACTATAAAAAAATTACTTTATCTATTTTACCATCACACTTTACAAAACATCCAATATCAGTAGTTTTATTTTAGCTTTTAACACAACAAAATAATATAAACAACACAATAAAATAATATATCTACTATAATAAAATAAGAGTTGGGTTCAAGTTACATCTAATATAACTTTAAGAAATGTTACACTACTTAATATTTTTTAATTGGATGCGAATTTTGACAAATCCGCCGTTAGATTACATTATCTTCATATATTCTCCATGCTTGTAAAATTTCGAAGTGATCAAATATTAATAGTCTTTTTATCAATAAATTGTTTAAATTTAAGTTTTTGTAGTTTAAAATAATGTATAAAAGATGAGTTCATAGATTAAACGGTAAATAACATCCAATTGACAAGAAAATTGGCATGAATGTTCAAAACATATAGATCATGGAATTCAATGGTGGAATTTTCAAAATATGTATTCTATAACAAGTTATTAGCTTGTGTAAAATTGCTTAGAGTTATATTAGATGTAACTTGAACCTAACTCATAAAATAATATATATCCACTACAATAAACAACAATCACAACCACCGCAACCGTCGCCGCCAACTCCAATGCTAATGCCACCATCGCCGCCACAACAGCCACGACCACCATCACATGATAGCAAATAGTCGTCTAGTGTAACAAAAATATTTTTTTAACCCCAAATTATATATATACAATTATCTTTTTTACTAAAACAATTTCTCAATTGTTAATAAGCAATCTTTGAACAATATAAACTATAAAATGGAGAAACCTCATCAAAAAACATATAAAATGGAACACATATTATGGCTGGAACAGTGTAGTCTATAGATTACTCACATACATAACTTATATCAAATTACAATTAAAAACTCACGTCAATAACTCACACACTCAAGTTCCAATAACTCATGCTGCTCAACATATAAATAACTAAATAAATAAAGTTCCAACGACTCGCCTTGCAATTGCCATAAATGTTCAACGAGGTCTGATTGGAGTTGAGACTAAATTTCTTAATCTCTAATGCATTCATAACTTTGAATGTATGTCATAAATCCATCAACTTGTTTGCGTGACACTTGTATAGGAGGATTATCCATTTCATCAATTTGTTCATAATCCAAGTCTACCACTTCATTATCATCTTACTCATCTTTAACAACCATGTTATGGAGAATTATGCATGCTTTCATGATCTCTTAGAGTGTTTCAAGATGGAAAAAACGTGCAAGTCCACGAACAATTGCGAAACGTACTTGAAGCACTCTAAATGCACGCTTAACATCCTTCTAATACACCTTTTGGGATGTTACAAATAATTTTCGTTTTTGTCCTTGTGGAACTAGGAGGCCCACTTTGAATATATGCCATCAGTAAGGTAATATCTCACTGTGTAGTCATGACCATTGAGTAATTAACTACAAGAGCACATCCTTGTGCAAACTCAAAAAATATACGAGACCACTCTAACACATTAATGTTATTATTTGACCTAGGTAACTCAAAAAATGCATGCTATATCCAAAGATCATATGATGTTTCTACTTCCAAAATAATAGTAGGCTTATGAATATGATCACAATATTGACATTTCCATATAGTTTGACAATTTTTTCATTTCCAATGCATACAATCAATTGAACCTAAAATACTTGAAAAACCCTGGGGTTCGCCATTAGCTAACAATCTAACAATGTCTTCATTGTTTGATTTTCTCAAGTTCCTCAGAGAAAACATCAACCATCGCAACAACAAATTTTTTCAAACTTTGTAATGTAGTGGTTTCTCCAATCTACACATATTCATCCATAAAATCACCCGATACTCCATACGCAAGCATTCTAAGCACAGCAATTATCTTTTGTAAGGAAGATAGACCAAGTTTGTTGACACTATCTCTTTATTGGACAAAGTAAAAGTCATGAACTTCTACCTTAAATTGAAAATGGAGAAAAAGAAAATGCCTCATCCAAGATTTCCTTCGAAATAAAGTGGAGGAAATACTAGTGAGGGGGGCAAAGTAGTCAAGATAAAGCCTCTCATTGCCTGCCAAATTATTACATATGATATAATGATGACGTTTACATTGTGATATTGAACCCGTGACAACATCTTTGATTATCTCATCCTTATCTAAGTCATCAAAAAGCAACTTGCGAAACAAAGAGCAACCTATTGATGCGACATTCAAGGCATTTGGAAAGCAACTATTACTATAGATGCAAGAAACATAAGCAATCCATGCTTTTAGTGCCATAAGCAATTATTACGCCCACAAGCACACACGCACAAGTCACAACACAAGCAAGATGAACAATAAATTTGCTTCTCATATCAATCCAAATTTTTAAAGTCATAATATTAAACACTAGTATAACATAAGCCAACATTGAGAAAAGAGCAATGTGCAAGACAGATACAATGCTAAGAAAGAATTTTTATTTATACAATCATCTAGTTTAAGATTAAAGGCAAGTGACATAAACTACTACCAAAATACATAAATGCCTATCATAAGCTACTACCAAAATACATGAAGGCCTATTATAAGCTATTACCAAAATACATGAAAGCCTAATCTACATAACAAAAAATAAATAAATAAATAAGTTATACCAAAGCATCATCTACATATGCCAACATTTTCCTAATAGTACAAAATACATAAAGGCCTAAGCTACATCTAAATTAAGGTCAAACCCACTATTTACTTGAACTTCGTCTTGTCATGATTCTCTCTTAGAGTTGTTCATAAAAAAGTTTTTGTGCTCCAGTCAAGGCACTTGTATCTTTCATCATGATTTTCTCCTCCTCTAACATATGGTGCATCTCAAGTTTTTCCTTCTCAATCCTAAGTTTTTCCTTCTCAATATCAACTTCTTCCTCTTCCAATCAAGTTCTCTCCTTATCCCTCAACTCTTCCAAGCGCAATTTTTCTGCATTGATACAAAGACCCTCATTTTCTTGTTCTTGTGATTCCTCAATAAATTTCATTTTCTTGGCCAAATATTTTCCAACATCTTTTCCAATAGTTTTTTTCTTTCAGTTGGCCTTTTCGACCTTCCTAACAATTGGTCTCTCAAAATTGGAAGTGTCACTAAGTCCGGACCCATCATCCCTCTTGCCAATAGATGTTGAATATGAAGTTTGAGGTATAGATGTTCTCGATCTTTCCTTAGGATCACCCTACTTTGGTTGTTCTTTCAACATGAGTCAACAATGTTCAAGTTGAAAGAATCTACCATAGTTGTTTTTATACAAAGCCTTCTTGTTGACAATCTAAAAAAATTAAAAGAAATATAACTTGATTAGTACCTTCAAACTATTAATGAATGGGTAAGTTAACACTATTTCAATATAATTTATACCTTATTTTGTTCAGTTGTACCACTTTGATGAATTGCATTAACTTTAGCCATGCACCCACAAAACCTATTTGTCTCCTTGTTAATCGTTGCCCAACAACTTATTAGGGAAATAACAGTACGTGTGGTACCGAAGGTATTGTGCTCCATGAAGTATTCCCAAACTTTTTGACGAAATGTATTATGTGTTTGTTCATTACTGTGTATGGCATCGACACTAGTATTGAGCCATGCCGACACTAAAAGTTGATCTTTCTCTACATTAAAATTACTACCCTATTTTACTCTCTTAGAAGAGGCATTCCCAACTTAAGGTGGAAAATCAGAAAATGACATAGGATTATTTTGAGACGTACCCAAAAGTAGCGAGTCAATATCGATATCCCCGTTGACGATACCGGTGTAATATGGCATGTCTCCTTGTGACTCCTTAAATTAGAATCAGCGATATATACTTCCAAGCAAACTAAAAGTAAAGACTATTATTATAATAAATTAGAAACAACAAAATATAAACTTCTCTACACACAGAAAATTCCCAAACTAACATTTACACCGGTAAATTAGAAACAAAAAACATGAACTTCAATGCAAACACAAAATTCCTAGTGTTGAAACTAAAAAAAGTACTTCATAAAAAATGTCATTGGTACATACATTTTTATGGCAACATAAATTGCATTGACAATAATGCTACGAACAAAACAATAGGATAGGTCCAAGGGTATGGTCATCTACAAAAAGGTGATTAGCATATATTTAAAAATAATAATAATAATAAAAAAAAAACCCACATGAGTTAAAATAATCTTAAAGTGGTCTACTGCCTAGTACCTATGAAAAGGAAAAGATAGAAACAAAAAAACAAAAAAAAAAATAAAAGTGAGATGGCACAATCAGAAAACAAGAAATTAAGTTTAATGGTGGGATCAACACAAAAAAATAGAACAATAAAGTAGTCCTGAAAAGTTGAAAAGTTGGGATGACACAAACGCAAAATAGGGAGTTAAAAGAGATAGAACAAACAAAAAGGGAGCACTGAATACTGGGGCACAACTGAACACAAAATTAGGAACTGCTAAAGAGAAACTGGGGCAAAGTGCTCCATGAATTGATCAGTTAAGAGAAAACAAAGGGAATAGTTTCTTTAAAACTTCTCTATAAATTGAGAGAACTAACAAGAGAGTAACACACATGAAGAATACACAGCAAGCATGCACACAGCAAATATACAAAGAGAAGAAAAAAGAAAGGCACAAACACAGAGAGCAACATCAAGCAAAGGAGGAATACGATAGCATAGGTTTGTATATGGGATTTTATTAGTCCATTTCTTCTCTAAATCTTTCTCTTTCCCTCTTCCACAAATCTAAATTTTTATTTGGTAAAACAAATAGGGTCAAGTTTCATAAGGAGTTCCTAACTCCATACATGAAGCTTAAAATACAAGTCCCTGACTTGTAAATCCTATTTGAAAATTACTAAATAAAAATTCTCTCAAGTTTTGATTCAATATTTTCTCAACTAGAATCCTTGACTCTACCAAAATCTCTCTCTCTCTCTCAAATTTGAATTTTTGTTTGGTAAAACAAATAGGGTCGGGTTTCATGAGGAGTTCCTAACTCCATACATGAAGCTTTAAATATGAGTCCCTAACTCATAGATCCTATTTGAAAATTACCAAATAAAAATTCTCTCAAGTTTTGGTACAATGATTTCTCAACTAGAGCCCTTGACTCTAAACAAAATCAATGGAGTCCTTGACTCTACCATGTTTTAATGGAGTCCTTGACTCTACCAAATCAATAGAGTCATTGACTCTACACCATATCAATGGAGCCTTTAACTCTACCATGTTTTAATGGAGTCCTTGACTCTATTATGTTTTAATGGAATCCTTGGCTCTACCAAAATCAATGAAGTCCTTGACTCTACTCAAATCAATGGAGTCCTTAATTCCCAAAATTATGATTCTAATTCCTTCAAATTCCAACCTGGCTTATTTTTTTGGAATTCCTAATTTCTTAATCAAGATTGAAGTTAATAATGCCCAAAATAAAATGACCATAAAAATTGATTTAAGTCAATTCCCAATTTCTAAAAACTTGCTCATAAAAATAGAATAGGATTCTTGACATTCTAAATCATGTTCATAAGTTGAGATTAAAATCAATCATCTCACCCAATACAAAATTAAGTCAATATTTAATTAAAAGCCAAGTATTTGACTTAAAGGTCCATCATATAAAATTGGACAAAACAATATTTGAGGACTTTAAATCTAAAATCTCATAATTAAGAACTACGAATTGACTCAATCCCTATCAAGGATACGTAGGCAACCTAAATAAATTATTAGGTGCCGCTACAAATAAATAAAAACACATATTCCCTTAAACATGAAAATAAATAAATTTATGTACAAAGACAATGTGGTTGGAATCAAAGGGTTTTCCCTTGAAACAAGGGATTGTAATTAAGAGATATATTATCTTGAATGGGCACTACTCACATCAATAAAACTCATACGCTAAAAGGCCTATGAGTGAAATTATGTTTGATGAATTTAACTAAATAACAATTCTTTTGTTAAACATAATTTGACAATGTTTGTTAAACATAATTTGACAATTCTTGATAAACATTGTTGAGGACAAATTTTTCACATCACATGGCTTTATTTCATTGGCGATCCACAAAACGTCAACACTATCATAGATTTTGAAAAAATCTCTTCTAAAGCCCAAAAGAGCCCATATTTACACAAAAATGCGTCAAAACCCATTGTTCAAACTCATAGCTTAAGCTCATAACATATCATCTCATTTTTTGGCTCATGATCCTAGCTCATAAGTCTCATTGGGAGAATTTTAGGAGTTGTGGTTTGGAGAGACAAAAAGTATGTTCAATAAAACTCCAGTGGTTCAAAGTTGATAAAAGAAAGCATGTTACTTGGCATGTCTTTCCCAATTCCCTGAACTCTAATGGGTCAGTGTGTAATAGATAATATTTGGTAAGTCTCTCATATCACATAACACTTAAAATGATGAAACTCTCCATGCTCTTTATATAAAAATTAATGTTTGTCATATAATATAAATTTAAAAATGTAATTATAGTACTTCATATAAATTATATTTTTATCATCTAAATCAATTCCAAGCACATGGCTAAATATATATTAATATCTCATATCTAGTATTAAATGCTCTCCTTACTCTCCAAGATTTGGTTAAAATACAAAAAGACCATAATTACATCTCTAAAACTTCATCAAATATCAACCAACTAGTCTATTACTTACGAAAATTATATATGGATTAAACATATAATTTTTCAAAAGAGAAAACTAAGCCAAAAATACCAATAGCAACTCTAGCAGAGGTTGCAACAACTCCAAAGAAAGCTACAACGGCCTCTACAGATACAGCTCCAGCAGAAGCTGCAGAAACATCTTCTACAGAAATTGCAACAGCTCCAGCAAAAGCTGCAGTAGCTCCAGGAGATTGACACATGTCCTAAAATGACATCACTTTCTCATTAATGCACAATCCCAGCAGCTTGCTGTCATACCTAAAGAAATAAGGATCCCATAAAGGAAATCTTACCATTTTCAAGCTAAAATCCTTAGCCCCTAGTTGTAATACCAGAAAAAGAAAGATCTTATAAAGATTATCTTACCATCTTTAGTCAAACCATGAATTTAATGCCAAAAAATGTCATTCAGATGACATCATCCAACGGTAAAAGCTGTGACATAACATTAAAGCCTCAAATTTTCTTCTTTTGGTTGAAAAACAAAAAACCACTAATGAAACCACTTACTTTGTCAAAGACATTTTCTCATTTGTTGAATTTTCCTTCAATTAATTTTGATCTAGTTACATACTTGGCTTTATATAAAGAGGACCAAGCCACACACCATAGGGGGATCTATCCCTCACTCATCCTCAATATTCTAAAACTTCATTCACTTTACTGCACATATCTTTAAAATTTTTTATACTTCTTCATCTCCTTACAAAAATATCTCTTTTTAGATAACACCATTACATTACACCATTACACCACACTATTATATACTATCCATCTTTGTCACACTTTAATATTCTGAAATTTCATCATTTTGCTACCCAAAAACACATCTCCATCTCATTCTTTATTTCTCATACAAGATCTCTCTTCTTAGAAAGCAACATAACCCATGACATAACATAAAAAAACACTCTAGTAGCAACTATAATCTCATGTATTTACTATATTTAACCTTCATAATATCTATCTCACACTTCCATATATTTTACAAACACATTCCCCACAAAATACCCATACATACTTCTCATATATCTTTAAACTCTATGTCTCACAAAGTATATATATACAAGATCCATGTCCAATAAAGTATCTATATATAATTTCTATACATATTACAAACACCATATCTCACAAATTATGTATATTTCTTACTATCCCCACACATCTTAAAATATATCAAATGCTCTTCCAATAACTTATTACTAAAATCTCTTTCTCATGGAAGACATATATTTATAATGCTAAAAGCCCTTCTTATAAAAAAGCAAAAACTTATAATACTAAAAGTCATTCTAATGGAAGGCACTATCACTCATATTTGACAAAAAACTAAAAGAAAATTACATGGGGAAAGTTATTTAAGTGCATAATGAAAGAGGATAAACTTAACCAACCTATGCACATGGCTGGACATATTCTCTCTTCCTCTAGTTGCACTCATTTTTCCCCTTCAATCATGAAGTCACCATGGAAGGACTCATTTTATCATGCTATTGAAATGTCATAAGTCCACTGCTGTTCTACGGCTAGAGCTACAAACTGTGAAGCTTACTAATGTTATGCGGCTGGAGCCACAAATCGTCTAAAAAATAAACTGATGCTATACAACTGGAGTCAGAAACACACAAGATAAGTCAATATTTCTTTATTTTCAAGATTACATTATTAAGTATATGTTAATTCATTATTATTATATCGCTGGAAGCAAGTTACTTTAATATCATCTCATTATTTAATGAAACATGGTCATACTAATACTTCATTAATGAATATCTATATTAATAAATTGATCTACCATAGCTGGATATATTATTCAAATATATACCACCAATGGACATATATTACTTGAATATAAACCATTGTTGGATGTGTATTATTTGGACATAAACAATTGCAGGACATACATTATTTGGACATAAACTATTACTGGACATACCTTATTATATTGAACATGAAATATACTACAGTTGAATATGGACTATTGGACTCGTCCCATTACTGGATGTATGACACATAATTAATTACATTCTAATGAACATCACTTAACACACATAATAATAACGTTCAACTCACTATTTAATCAAAGCTATTATGCTAAGCATACTATTTATATATTTCACCCATTATCATGATTTTAAAACTTTGGGCCTTATCTATTTTATAGGCTTAAAATGTATTGGAAGCCATTGGTCTATGCGGCCCAATGTCGAGTTCTGACTTAGCTTCCCCAAAACAAATCCGAGCCTAGCAAAGTCACGCCTCCAACTAAAGACAAGTGGCTATGCACAAAAACCGCCCCCGACAAACATAATTTGACAATGTTTGTTAAACATAATTTGACAACATTTGTTAAACATAAGTTAACAATTCTTATTAAACATAATTTGACGATGTTTGTTAAACATGGGTTAACAATTTTCGTCAACACCCAGAACATTTCCCAAACTAACCATTTACTGTAAGGTTTAGTGTGTAAGGTTATTTTACTTTTTTCTGTTTCAAAAAGAGCAACATCACATGCATATATAAAAGCTTAATTTATTACTTACTTCACTTTTGAACTCAGCCAAAGCTGCACTTGAGAAATCTTGATCTAAAAATTTCTTCACGGCAGAAATATATAGAAGGATTAACAAAAAAGAAAGTGATAAAATCGCATAACAAAAAGTGGTTGAAGCAACTTCTATATTCCTATTCAATTCTAGCTTCTTCTATAAACGACCAAAAGCAAAAATCTTTTAGGCAATTATTGTTGTGACTTGGTTCCCACAATTAGCATGTTCCATATCTCATCATTTCTAACTTCTATATGACGGGGTGCAATACATTGAATAATGAAGCCAATGAAGTCGATAATGGATCTCTCTCCATCTGCAGAGAATGTAAAATCCTCCCCAATCTTTTCCATTTACTCTAGTTATTCACATTTAGGCCCACTGTATATAACTCTATATTTGAAGGGAATCAAAAATCCTCCCCAAACTTTACTCTAGGTACTCTTGTACACAGGATGAAAAATCCTGACTCACAATTATATATTGAAAAGTAATTATTGATGTACGGCTCTGGGATATCCAGGCCCATTTAGGCCTTGAGCTCCAGCCCAACAGTATGGCCCATACGACCCTAGGCCCAGGCCTCAAGCCACCTTAAAGCCCATTGGACCAACGACCTTAATTAGTGTGCACTATGCTTGATCACTCGGATCACATTGGGTGAACCCCTTACTGAGCGTTAAGACATTTACTCGGGTTTGCCTCTTCTCGGCTGCACAGTAATGCCGTGAGGAACGTCACTACCGTACAGTTCTGCTTAAGTGGGAACTAGTTCCAATGCCACTCTCACCACACCCCGCTTCCAATTAAACACCCACTTAGCAGTAACAACATTGGACCTCCTCTCCCACTATCCATAAGAGTAATCATAATTTTTGGTTATAAATATGAGAAACTAAGAAAAGGAAATGGTTGTTGAAAGGTTCTGAAGAAAGCTTAAGGTTGAGAGCAATAAAGTCATAAGAGTGAAAGGGAAGGAATACAAAGGTCGGAGAGGTATTGTTAGGTCTCTAAGTTAGAATCACCTAAAGTAGGAAATCCAAAGCCCACATCACAAATATATTGTGAGCCCAAGAGAAAGCCAGCCTGTGAATCTCGTTTTGGGTGCACACAATTGATAAGAGGAACTATCTCATGTACACAAGATGTATACATATATAGCCTAAAGAATTAGAAATAATGTAAGTTACAAATGAAAAGAGAGAAATCATTGGCATAGTTTCACACGACACTGCCAAAAAGCATGATTTTACCAATCTTATCATTCTCCAATCACAAACAAAACTTCAACAAATTTAGGATCATTTCAATAACCCCAAAGCAAAATCAACAACATAAACAAACACACACACACAAAGACCCAAATGCAAATTGAGAAAAAGGGAAAAAGGGACAAAGCTGATAGAAAATACCTATAGATTCGATAATAGATAGGTCAAAGCTGGGGAGATCGGGGAGATGGGTTAGCATCGGGGGTGGATCAAAGCTAGGCTTGCAACTGGGCAGTGAGTTGGCGATGTGGGTTTGTGGCAGTTGGGCAGCAGATCGGCAAAGGTGGAGGGAGGAAGAAGAGAGAAAACAAAGGAGTCTAAGGAGAGAGAAGGCATCAGGAAGAATGACCGAAGAGAAGGAAAATAAAAGAAAAGATAAAAAAATTATTTAAATAATTGTACAAGGTGTAAACACAACTTAAAATATATATATATATATATATATATATATATTTACATTTGAGCTTTAGTGCATAGCCAAAAGTACCTATGCACTGTAGCTAAGAAGCCAAATTATTTGGTTCTACCTCCACCAATGCAGTCATAACCTTACATTAAATAGTTAGTTTGGGAAATATTCTGGGAATTTTGTGTTTGCATGGAGGTTTATGTTTTTTGTTTCTAATTTATTGGTGTAAATGTTAGTTTGAGAATCTTCTGTGTGTAGGTAAGTTTATATTTTGTTGTTTTTAATTTATTATAGTAATGATCTTTACTTTCAGTCTACTTGGAAGTATATATTGATATTTCCAATTTAAGGAGTCACAAGGAGACATGTCATATTACACTAGTATCATAAACAAGGATATTGATATTAACTTGCCACTTATGGGTAAATCTCAAAATAATCCTATGTCGTTTTCTGATTCTCCACCTCAGGTTAGGAATGCCTCTTCTAAGGCTGCATTGGTTCGATGTAAATCGAATTTCGAGTGTAAAATGAACGCAGGGGAAAATGAATTCCCATAAGGAAATTAAAATCTGTGCATTTGGGTGTGCAATGGAAAATAGTCTAGAAAATGATTTCTAGTGATTGGTAACATTTTAAAAATGCTATTTTCCTACAAATTTTTCACATTTTCTCAGCCATTTTCTCAGCTTCCAAACAATTTTATTTCAGAAAATCCACAAGTACCCACACACCAGCACCAATAGAGAATCCACCACTATCCACCCAAAACCCACCAACGCACAACACAAAAACCACCAAAACACCACCACCCGCACCACCATAACAACAACAAAAAAAAAAATTAGAGATCAAAGAGATAAAGATTAAGAGATTGAGGGAAAGAGAGATAGATCGGGAAAGAGAGATTGGTCTTGGGGGGTGACGACGAGAACGAGATGCAAGGCTCCCATTTAGATGGCGGCGACATTGAGGAAGAAAGAGAAAAAATAGGAAGCTTGGCTGTGCGTGATCTGGGTGGTGGGGAGACACGATCTGGGCCAGCTGGAGCTTGGCTGAGGAGTGTGGTTCTTTTTTTTTTTTTTTTTAGGAAATGGTTTGATAGTAAAATAGATCTATAATCTATTTTACACTTCAACCAGCCACATTTTACATTCAGCGGAAATGATTTTCCGTTTGACCAAATTTTCCATGTGCAACCAAACACACGGCAAGGTGTAAAATGATTTCCCGAAATGATTTTTAGGAGAAACAAACACAACCTAAGAAAGCAAAACATGGTAGTAACTTTAGTGTAGAGGAAGATCAACTCCTAGTGTCTGCATGACCTGATACTAGTGTCGATGCCATACACAGAAATGAACAAACATATAATACATTTCGTCAAAAATTTTGGGAATACTTCATGGAACACAATACCTCTAGTACCACACGTACTGTGATTACCCTATTAAGTCATCAGGCAACGATTAACATGGAGACAAATAGGTTTTGTGGGTGCATGGCTAAAGTTAACGCAATTCATCAAAGTGGTACAACTGAACAAGATAAGGTATAAATTATATTGCAATAGTGTTAACATATCCATTAACCAATAGTTTAAAGATACTAATCATGTAATATTTCTTATTGGTTTTTTTATATTGTCAATGCATAGGTTTTGTACAAAAACAGCTATGGCAGATTCTTTCAACTTGAACATTGTTGGCTTATGTTGAAGGACCAACAAAAGCAGGGTGATCCTACGAAAACATCGAGAACATCCATACCTCCAATTTTGGATTCAACATCTATTGGCGAGGGAGATGGTGGGTTTGGACTTGCTAACACTTCCAATTTTAAGAGGCCAATTGGTAGGAAAGCCGAAAAGACCAATCCAAAGAACAAAGCTACCAAAAAAGATGTTAGAAAATATTTGACCAATAAAATTAAATTTATTAAGGAATTATAAGAACAATAAAAAGAGGGTCTTCATATCAAAGCGGAAAAGTTGGGCTTGGGAGAGTTGAGATTAAGGGAGAGAACTCGATTGGATGAGGAAAAAGTTGATATTAAGAAGGAAAAAGTCATGATTGATGGGAAAAATTTGAGATGCATCATATGTTAGAGGAGGAGAAAATCATGATGAAAGATACAAGTGCCTTGATTAGAGCACAAAAACTATTTTATGAACAACTCCAAGAGAGAATTATGGCAAGACAAAGTTCAAGTAAATAGTGGGTTTGACCTTAATTTGGATGTAGTTTAGGCTTTCATGTATTTTGTCATGTTGGGAAAAGGTTGGCACATGTAGATGATGCCTTGGTATAATCTTTTTTTTTTGGATGTAGATTAGGTCTTCATGTATTTTGGTAATAGCTTATGATAGGCCTTCATGTATTTTGATAGTAGCTTATAATAGGCCTTTATGTATTTTGATAGTAACTTATGTCACTTGCCTTTAATCTTAAACTAGATGATCGTATAAACCCATATGCTTTCTTAGCATTGTATCTGTCTTGCACACTGCTCTTTTCTCATTGTTGGTTCATGTTGTAGTAATGTTTAATATTATAGCATTGAAAGCTTGGATTGATATGGGAAGCAAATTTATTGTTCATTTTGCTTGTGTTATGACTTGTGCGTGTGTGCTTGTAGGCGTAATAATTGTTTATGGCACTAAAAGCATGGATTGCTTATGTTTCTTGCATCTATATAATAATTGCTTTCTGATTGTCTTGAAGGTTGCATCCATGAGTCGCTCTTTGTTTCGCAAGTTGCTTCTTGATGACTCAAATGAGGATGAGATAATCAATGAAGTTGTTATGGGTTCAACATCACAACGTAAACATCGTCACTATATCAGATGTAATCATTTGGCAGGCAATGAGAGACTTTTTCTTGACTACTTTGCCCCCTCACTAGTATTTCCTCACTTTATCTTGTATGAGATTTTAGATGAGGCATTCTCTTTTTCTCCATATTCAATCTAAGGTAGAAGCTCATGACTTTTGTCCAAAAAAGAGACAGTAACAACAAACTTGGGCTATCTTCTTTACAAAAGATAACTGCTACACTCAGAATGCTTGCGTATGGAGTATCAGGTGATTTTTTGAATGAATATGTGTGAATTTGAGAAACCATTACATTACAAAGTTTGAAAAAATTTGTTACTACGGTGGTTGATGTTTTCTCTGAGGAATACTTAAGAAAGTCAAACAACAAAGATATTGCTAGATTGTTAGCTCATGGCAAATGCCAGAGTTTTCCCGCTTTTTAGGTTTAATTGATTGTATGCATTGGAAATGGAAAAATTGTCCAACTGCATGAAAAAGTCAATATTATGGTCATATTCATGAGCCTATTATTATTTTAGAAGTAGTAGCATCATATAATCTTTGGATATGACATGCATTTTTTGGGTTACCTGGGTCAAATAATGACATTAATGTGTTAGAGCGGCTTGCACAAGGATGTGCTCCTGCGGTTAATTACTCAATCAATGGTCATGACTACACAATGAGATATTTCCTTGTTGATGACATATGACTACACAATGGGCAATATTTGTGAAAAAAATCCTAGCTCCACAATGACAAAAATGAAAATTATTTGTAGCAATCCAAAAGGCATATAGGAAGGATGTTGAGTGTGCATTTAGAGTGTTTCAAGCACGTTTCGCAATTGTTTGTGGACTTGCATGATTTTTCCATCTTGAACCACTCCAAGAGATCATGAAAGCATGCATAATTCTCCATAACATGATTGTTGAAGATAAGCGAGATGTTAATTAAGTGGTAGAATCGGAATATGAACAAATTGATGGGGTGGATAATCTTCCTATACAAGTGTCACGAGAACAAACTAATGGATTTATGACATACATTCAAAGTTATGAATGCATTAGAGACCAATAAATTCATTCTCAACTCTAGTAAGATCTCGTTGAACATTTATGGCAATTGCAAGGCGAATTGTAGGAACTTTTTTTATATATATGTTAAGAAGCATGAGTCATAGGAACTTCAGTGTGTGAATTGTTGATGTGAGTTTTATTGTAATTTAATATGAGTTATGTATGTGAGTAATCTATGGATTATATTGTTTTAGCTATAATATGTGTTCCATTTTATATGTCTTTTGATAAGGTTTCTCCACTTCATAGTTTACACTGTTCCAATATTGCTTCTAGACGATTGATAAATTGTTTTAGTAAAAAAAAAAAAAATGTATATTTATAATTTGGGGTTAAAAAAATATTATTGTCACATTAGATGATTATTTGCTATCATGTGATGATGGCGGTGGTGGCAGTGGCGATGGCGGAAGCAGCAATGGCGATTGCAATGGTTATGATTGTTGTTTATTGTAGTAGATATATTATTTTATTGTAGTAGAAATATTATTTTATTGTAGTAGAAATATTATTTTATTGTAGTAGATGTATTATTTTATTGTGTTATTTATATTATTTACTGTTTTGAAAGCTAAAATAAAACCATTGATGTTGGATGTTTTGTAAAATGTAATGGTAAAATAGATAAAGTAGCTTTTTGTGAGCCAAATTGTTAAATTTATGGCTCCAACAATTTAGATGCTTTGATACAGGGCATTTCAAGTGGCTATATCCTAATCTTCTTGTAACTAATTACTTAGTTACTTAAATGATTTATTATACATCTACCAATAGGATTTAGACACTCGTTCACCATCTAGAGGTTGCCAATGGCAAACAATTAGTATAAGTAGCATAATGTATGCTCTTTGTAAAAAAAAATTTGATATATGATTGAAAATAATCAAATATGCTTTGAGAGATATTTTACAATTAAAGTTATTTATAATATAGGGTTATAAATACAATACTTTATTCTTAAATTATCTTACTCAATTTAGATTCAATATATTATTTTCACTATCAAATGATAAGGTTCTTTGTTTTTTTAAAAGGAGTTTTCTAATTTTTTTTTTTAAAAGGAAATTCTAGTTGTTTTAAAATAAATAAAAATTTGAATACTAAAATTTCAATATGCTATAGAATTGTTATATTTTAAAAAAGATGTAATTCTTGTTGAAAGTGAAGCCACCTTTAATATAAAAACTAACAAAATCCTTGATTGTTGAAATGAGTAATAAATACTTGCACCAAAATTAAAAAATTGATTTGACACATGACATAAAATTAGATTTCAAATTTTGAATTTAATTAAATTTTCTCTCACTTTTGGCATACACACAAATATAATTGTAAATTGTTCTTTTTTCTTCATGTTTTTGTTCTTAAACTATTGAAAAAAATGAAAATGTCCGACTCTAGTCTAAACATGTTTGAAGTTATATTGTTCCAACCTATTATATGGCAACTAAAGAGACCATTCACGTTTAGTTTTCGTTAAATTATTTTTTTCATGAGTTGTGTTACTTTAAAATCAAATAGGAAAAAGTTTGGCTCAAACATGTTTAGAGTTTTGAGCTCCAACCATTAATAGGAAAATGACATTAGTCTTTATCATGTGCATTGCGCAACTCACTTAACCCAACCAACCAAGTGAGTCATGTGCATTGCACATGATAGGACACATGTAATCTTTTTATTGGTGGTTGGAGTTAGGGTTGTAAATGAACCAAGTTGTTTCATTAATGAAATTGCAGTATTGGTAAACAAAACAAAGTGCAAATGCGTTAAAAAGATGAGATGACCTAAAATAAACTTAAAAGAAGGAAAATGCTAACATGAGTGACACAAAAATTTGCTACTTTATCAGTGCTACTGTGCTAACATATTATGACTATTGTATAATAGTACTATCAATGAAGAGTCTATACTCACCATCAGGATGTGATGTTTCACAAATTAATTACACCTTAACACCTCAACTATTTATGAAAAAGAAATATACAAAGTGCCAAAGTTATTATAAATATTTTACTACACAAGACTTACAAACTTAAGTGGCTATAGTGGATTTCAGTTAGCTCAACAGTTAATATCTCTGATTACTAAATAAGAGATCTAGGTTCATTCTCTACTTACACCAAAAACCGATTGGTATCTTAGTCCAATGATAAAGCGATCAATCATGAGAAGCAGATGACATAGATTGAAACTCTAAATGACAATAAATGTGATTATTGATTCAACACATAATAAATAAATGTCTTAATACTACTTTGTGATTGGTGATACATTAACTTACACGTAAGGTTTATGTACTTCTCAAAAAATAAAAATAAAAAAGCTTGTATAAGGTTATGTAAAATTGGTAATATCACAGTTATCAATAGCATTACCCTATAAAAATATAAACAATTTTTGGCTCTAGCATTGTTGAAATACTAAAACTACTACTAATTTTACTATCAAAAATTACAAATTGAGATGAGAATGAATATGATTGGCATTGCACATTCGGTTCACAAGGAACCCGGGAAGGAAACCATATCTTTCAAGGTATAACAAAAATTCATCCTAAATTTAGAAACCTTTTGCACTTATGAAAAAATGAATAAAGAAAAAAGAAGAAACCTATTGAATGTTATAACTCGTGTGGATGCTAGATAGTGCTTCAATTCTTAAAACAAATTTATTAATTCGTTTAAATTTTTTGCTTTTCATGCTAAGCAAGGCTATTTTGGTGTGATGGGCCTCCAGATGTTAAAAATCTATCAGTAAAGATGATGTTGTAATCAATTTTGATGTTCATGTGGTTTATATGAAAATTTTTGCTCTATGTACAAAACCGTTAAATTTGTTAATATTGAAAGAGAAATGGCAAAGTTTGGTTCAAGTTTTTGAGTATACAGTATAAGCAAAGATTCAAACATATACATGTATATAGATTACCAATAAATAAATAAAAAAGTCAAAACTCAAAGAGAGTCAAGAATGTGACAACAATACAGACACCATCACAATCTAGATATAGTTAAGCTAATAAAAAAATTTCAGCTCTTCTTTCAAGTTTTCAATGAAATAACATGTTGAATTGTTCTTAAATCAATCATTTAGTTTGAGTTTCTCTTTAGTTGCAACCAAATATTTGTGGGTAGACTTTCATGGCTTCATGCACAATTTTCTATTATGCTATGGATTTTGAAAGTCAATTTATCAAACTACAAAAGCACTCTGTGTCAACATATTGATTCATATTTGTTTGTACATTTAGGATAAAAGCCACAAGTAGTGTCAAGATAAATTAGCAATTATTTTTGGTAGGACATAATAGAAAAATGTAGTAGTAGTAGTAGTAGTAGTAGTAGTACTAAAAAAGGCTTGTAAGGCCAACAAAACTTGATGCTAAGAAAGGTTTCAAATAATATGTAAATCTATCATCCCACAAGTATTTCTTCTTCCTCCCCCCCCCCCCCCCCACACCCCACCCCAACCCCTCCCCCCTTTTCTGGGGATAGGAAATTATGGTTTGTTCGAGAATAGCTATGTAAATAAAAAGACATGTAAACGGCAGTTTGAGTAAAGAACAATGGAAATAAAAAATTTTAAGTGTAAAGCTAATAATAGCATGTAATTAGGGAATGGTTCCTCCACTCAACTATACTATCTGCTATTGGTCTTAAATTATGTCATATCCTCAACAACCAATGTCTTGGCTTGGTAAGAGCCATAGTCCCTTCTATTGACATGACTGTCTTAGAGGCATAGTTCTTCCGTGCAAATATTCTACTTTTGAACCACCTTTAAGTTGGGTTTTGGCTTAGTATCACCACCTCTTCTGAACCACCTTATTTGTTAGGCTTAGAATGCACTGCTACTCCAAATCATATCATTGAAACTACCATATATCTAGAGTGAAAGAAGGTTATGATGATGAGACTTCTATCATTTTCCTTACTATCTTGGAAGTTTGTATATGTCCTATATATCTACTACTATACCTAATTTGCTAGTTTCTTGGAGTAGATGCTAAAAGTTATAATCACGGTATTCTAAACAAGTGTACTTATAAAAATAAATATTTCCCTATAACCGTCACTGCTTCATAATTTGATTAATATGATTCATTTTGTCACAAAAGTAGACTAATTTAACTACATCCAATCTATTAAACCTTTTTTTTTTAGCATTTTGATAGTGTTACCAACTCTTTACTTGATTTCAATTCTCCGATGAAATGCCTATTCTTAGAGGGGAAAAGCCTAGTTGTTGCAAGCTCCTTCTAGATCCGTGTTGGAGGCATTGCCTAAAGTCTGTGATAACTGAAAACTCTAGGATTGCTGTGGATAAAGAAACTCTAAAGGCAAAGGAAACATGGCTAGAAAAATATTTTAACGAGAACACAAAAATCTCGGAGAGCTTCCAAATCCTTTTTGGTGTCGTTGCTTAAATATTGTCAAGATCAAGAGGTTTAAAGGATCTTCGTACAAAAAGATTTTTTAAGAAATATTGTTCTTACAATGTAGGGCATTGTAAATCCTCTCATAATTTGTGACTTCTGGCTTGTCTAGTAGAACCTTGCTGCAAACACGTGTTATTTTTTCAGTTTATATGACTATTCTAATTTTCTGAATATTTTATAAGACTACTGTTAACAATGAAGAACCTGTTAAAGATGTTCTTAGGTTAGAAATTCTAGCATTATGCCTCTTAGGCATGGTGCCTTTGTGGCAACAGTGCTAGTAATGTTGTTTCTATTTGAGTTATATCACCTGATGTTCTTATTACTTATGACATTTCAGAATACTAGCATGAGATTTACTGAAATGGTAGGGTGCTTGGCTTGGCTTTTAGTCTGAACGGTTTTAGACCCCTTAAAACACAACCAGATTGGTTAGCCTAGATTAATTAGCCAAGTTGTTACTTAGTCAAATTATGCAATTCTAGGTTAAAGCAATCAAATAATCATATCACAATAATAAAGCAGTGGAACAATAAAAGACACAGTGATATGATCACCCAGGAAACCACACGGTAAAAACCTGGGGAGGATTTGACCTAGCTATCCTCAAGGTAAACCTGAATCCACTATGCGAAAGAATCGAAGTTCATACAGAAGGACTACAATCTCCCCACTTGACTTTTTAATGCTACCCACCAGTAGAACTTACTGACACGACCACGTGCAAGGTCCGAATCTACGGACTCCTTCTTTCTTGAATTCTTCAATCAGCTACAAGCACCCACGCTTGATATTCTTTAAGTTCTTGAATCTGTAACTGAATGATCATCAAGGTTTTGATAATATCTCCACCTTGAAAACCCTAAGTTTTGTGTAAAGGAAAGCTCTTCAAAGATCTCACAAGAGATTTACACAAAACAGCAATATGAGCAATAAAGGCTTAGAGAGGTTTTGGGTACATCCTAAAGAGTTACATCCTATAACTCCCACATCTCCTAGAACAAAAGCTTGCAATCATGTAAGTTTCTTGTATTTTTGCCTCATTATTATGTGAGATGGCATTAAGCCTAATAATACACACCAATTTTATTTATGTGAGATGGCATCAAGCCTAATAGTACACACCAATTTTAAGCATTAAGCAATAAAGCCGAGACATCACTTTATGTTCTTTTTGTGCATGTGCTACACTTTCTCGAGCACAAAATCTTATGATATGCACTAAGGTGTTCATGACTGGCTAGTGAACAGTGGTGATATGGTTATTTATGCCTTTCTCAAAAGGATCAAGTCCAACAGTCAAATAACATGTGACTTCAAGATCAAGACAAAGTGATAAACACCATAAACATCTTTCCCACACACCATGCACTACAAAGCTTCAACTAGTCAAGTGCAATAAACAAGCTCATCAAAGCTAAACAAGGAACATAAACTTGTTATGTAAAGATAATATGGCCAATCCTTGATTATAAATCCAAGATGTGTAATACAAAACACAAAAATCCTTTTGGTTCTAAAAGAAAATTTATGACCAAAAACAAAAAGCACACATTATGCTAAATGAACAATGCAAATGCAATGTATGACAATGTTTAACTAAGCTATAGAGGGTACACAAACAAGAAATATCAATTTCTTAATTAACCCATAAGTACGTGTACAAACTAGCACATACTTACACATAATAAAAAATAGCTTAGCACAAATTATTCAAGTTTCTCCACAATGTCAAGCATGTTCTAAATCAAGAGAGAGATATCATAACCAATGTAATCCTCAAGAACAACAAAACAAGACACAAAATA
This sequence comes from Quercus variabilis, assembly GCA_030445155.1. Taxonomy (NCBI): domain Eukaryota; kingdom Viridiplantae; phylum Streptophyta; class Magnoliopsida; order Fagales; family Fagaceae; genus Quercus; species Quercus variabilis. The sequence continues at coordinate 20,427,447 of CP129455.1, read as the reverse complement.
AAATATTTTTGTCTTTTTGAAAATTTTCAATGTTTTTGGATTTTTTTTTTAAATAAAAATAAAAAACAACCTAAAAAACAACACAACCAAAAACAAACACAAAACATGTCCACAAATAATTGAAAGAATTAAATCAATGACAAGTTAGCAACACTCACCTTGGAGAATCTTTTCTCACCCATCTAGCACAAGTCTTCGGCTTTGTAGGTGAAAATCCATGTGAAGCAGAGTGTATTTGAGGGATTATACCAAACTTCTGAGAGAGACTGAAATCTTACAAATTCCTTTCACAAGCCAACAAGCTCAAATTTTTCAAAAGAATATGAAACAATTTATATGGACTTATGGCAGGAGAAATATCATCACATATACTAGATTGACAAACAGAATGCTTAAATTTCAATTTATGACAATTAGGACAAATGTGACCAGAGACACCACAAAAGTGGCAAACAGGAACAAATTTAGGAACATCAATATTCCTAACAACAAGTCTAGTCTCAGATTTAAGTTTTTGCCTCAACAAAGAACAATTTGGTCTAATATGACCAACAACACCACAAAGGTGACAGGTAGGCACAAAAACAGATTTATTATGCTCTCTAACAGTAGGTTTAGACTTAGGTTCAGAAATTTCAACGTCAACATCAGAACTTTTACGTTTGTCTAACCTAGCAAAATAAGCCTTCTCTTTATTATTCCTCTTGAAAGGAGGGATATAAACTTTCTCAGTCTTAGGCTTAAGAGAAACAGAAACACTTCTGTTATCAACAACAGACTTGGTACTTGTCAAATTTTCAATTTTAGTTTTAGATTCAACTAACTCTTGTTCCAAACTTTTCATCTTCTCATCTTAAGAGAAAATTTGATTTCTAAAAAATTCATTCTTTTTATTAGACTCATCTAATCTCACAATCAAATCCTCTTTTTCAAGATTAGCAAATTTTAACTCTTCTTTAAATTTCTTAACAATTTTCAAAGATTTAGATAATTCCTTACGAAGAGTTTCAAAAGCATCAAAAAAATCAACAGAAACAATAGTGTCCTTTTTATTCAAAACATCACAGGCATCAATAAAATCAGCAGAAGCATGAGCAGAAACATGATCAGAAAGACACTTCAAATTATCCATGACAACAGGGGTCAAGGATCAGCTCTTAGATCAAAAGATCTATAACAAGAAGAGCTACCCGCTCTGATACCACTTGAACGGTTTTAGACCCCTTAAAACACAACCAGATTGGTTAGCCTAGATTAATTAGCGAAGTTGTTACTTAGTCAAATTATGCAATTCTAGGTTAAAGCAATCAAATAATCATATCACAATAATAAAGCAGCGGAATAATAAAAGACACAATGATATGATCACTCAGGAAACCACATGGTAAAAACCTGGGGAGGATTTGACCTAGCTATCCTCAAGGTAAACCTGAATCCACTATGCGAAAGAATCGAAGTTCATACAGAAGGACTACAAGCTCCCCGCTTGACTTCCTAATGCTACCCACCAGTAGAACTTATTGACACGACCACGTGCAAGCTCCGAATCCACAGACTCCTTTCTTGAATTCTTCAATCAGCTACAAGCACCCACGCTTGATATTCTTTAAGTTCTTGAATTTGCAATTGAATGATCATCAAGGTTTTGATAATATCTCCACCTTGAAAACCCTAAGCTTTGTGTAAAGGAAAGCTCCTCAAAGATCTTACAAGAGATTTACACAAATAGCAATATGAGCAATAAAGGGTTAGAGAGGTTTTGGGTACAAAACCCTAAAAATAAAAGTAGGCACAAGAGGCACTCTAATCTCTCTCTCTAAAGTCCCAAAAACGTTCTAGGGTTTTCCTTATATATAGGAGTGTTTTACTTGAACCCCAAGACGTTTAAATAGAGTTTGGGCTGAACTGGAACTCTGCAGAAAAATAAATCTGTACGTGGTTCGATCGATCGAGTCTAATTTTCGATCGATCGAGCCTTATAGATTCAGTCCAATAAATCTGCAATCACTCGATTCCAGTTTTACAAATAAACATACTTTGAGCAAGCCTAAACAAGACTAAACATATTGTTTTGATCATGGTTTGCCAACATTACACATTAGAGTTCTAAATACATAAAATCATAAATCTTTAGAACCTAACATAGTCTTTACTCTTTAAGTTAGAAATGATTCTCATAAGCTTGATTAAAAGTAACTAGCCTCATCACATGTGCTTCGCACATGCGATGATGCTTTTCATTTTTTATTTGTTGGGTTTACACGTTTTACTCATGGGAGTTTTATTTTATTTTTTATTTTAAGAAGAAGTTGTATTAGTACTTGACTACTAATGGGAGAAAGAAATGTGGAGGTGGGATAAAAATAGTTCAGTGATAAAAAAAAAATGTTACATTTGTGGAAAAAGGAGAAAACTGTTTTATTTTTTAAAAAAATATTTTTTTTCTAAAAGAAGAAGTTGTATTAGTACTTGACAACTAATGTGAGAGACAAATGTGGAGTTGGGAGAAATTTTTTTTTTTTTTTTTTTAATTTAGCTAAGAATTAGGAGTTTTTGAAATACTAATTTTACATGTCTAACCCTATGATTTAAGCCTTAGAAATAGATGAATTTGAGGGTATTTCGGGCATCTAAATAGACGATCCCAAACAGGGTAATACCCTTAAATAGTACTATAGATACGTGTTGGGTGTGTGAGTACCAAGCAAAATGGATAAATCTAGCATCTTCAAAATATTTTTTTACAGAAGGATTGGCATGTAATTTAGTTACTCTGTGAAAGAGATACAATTGAATGGGCTTTTGGTTTTGGTTGATGATGGTAATGCCTAGGGCTGTCCATAGGTCGAGTCGAGTTGGCAAAATCAACCCACGACCATTTTCCCACGCAAACCCACCAACTTAAATACGACCTAAACCCACCCAATTATTAATTGGGTTAAATGGGTAATAACCCAATTAGAGCCAATTATAACTAATGTTAATTGGGTTTTAACTAGGTACCCAATTAAGCCCAAATATCATTTCTACAAATCACGAAACTCTAAAGTACCCCAAAACCACTAAAAAAACCAAAATACCCATAAAACCTCAAAAATTCCCAAAATACCTCATAAACCTGAAAATGACATAAATACCCCCCGAAATCATAAAATGACCAAAATACCCCCTAAATCTAAAAAATGACCAAAATACCTCTAAAACATTCAAATGACCGAAATACTCCCTAAACCCATCAAATGACCGAAATACCCTCGAAGCCTAAAAAAAACCAAAGTACTCCCCTAAATCTAAAAAATGAACGAAGTACCTCGAAAACCCAAAAAAAGACCAAAATACCCCATGAACCTAACAAAGGATCAAAATTCCATCGAAACCTAAAGTTTTGCTCATCTTGTTTTTGTTTACTTACCCGATTTTCTACTAAATTGGATTGGTAGTAGATGCTTAACAATATTAGTGGACAATATTACTTAAGAATAAAAAGAATTTGGGAAGAGTTGAATAAATTTTTTGATTTTTATTAAGAATGATCTCAATTGCAATAATAGAACAATTACTATCCACAACAACACTACAGATCATAGCATATTTCAACAAAAGGCTGAACTTAAACAACTCAAAAAATAACTAAAAAAATTCCCCAATTTCATTTAAATAAAGAAAAAGGGAACAGGTTAGATGAGATTTTATTTAGAATAGAACCCCAATAACCTATTTGCAAATTGTATTTATTCATTCTACATTAGTTTTAACAGCTTGGGAAGCATTTTATTAATGTTTATTGGTACAAGCAGGAGGGTTCTGCTTGCCCGAAACTGCAGGCTGGACGTTAGCACAAGTGGAAGTAGTAGATCCTCCACCTCCCTTGTACGCAAGATCAATGTCAGAAAGCACCACTTGTTGGCATGGTACACTCTTACTGCAAATAAGATTCACAGCTTCCTTTGTCGAAGAAGTGCCTCTAATTTTCTTGAAGCTAACATTGCTGATCTTAACTTTAGATGGAGACTGAAAAAAAAAAAAAAAAAAAAAAAAAACAAAAAAGCCACCCAAGAATTCGATATTAGTATTTGTAATTGTTTTTACTTTTTTTTTAACATCAAAATTTGTGTATATATTTGTGATGTTTATAATAACCTGGTTTGAGCATTGACTGTTTGGGCAGTAGTTTTGATCAATGATGACAGGATTAGCAACATTGTTCATGACAACATCCTCAAAATGTATATCAGAAGCAACTCCAGAAGTGGAAGCAGGCCATGTTTTGATTCTAACACCATTATCTGTATTGCTAAGTGTGGCACCAGTAACTCTGACTCCTGAAACAGGTTCTTCGTTCTGGTACCTTCCAAGACTTCCAATGCTGATACCATGGCCAGGTCCGCAAGTTACTTGGTTAACAGTAATATCTTGGGCTCCATCACCAACGGAGATGCAATCATCACCTGTTCCAATATCGGTATTGGTAATGGTGATTTGAGATGAACGTCCTATGTGGATTCCATCAGTGTTGGGGCTATTTGCGGGTGCAGTTATGGTAACATGCTGGAATTGCAACTTCTTGCATCCCAAAAGGTTGATGTGGAAAAATTTGCTGTCCTTCGATGTAATGTCTTGGACTTTTTAATTTGTGATGTAGTCGAACCTAATATTCTGTTCATGTTTACAAGTTAGATAAATTAAAATGCTAAATATGAGCACTTGAGTTTCATTTAAAAACATTTTAATTAGTAAAATGGTAACGGTTCTTTGAATTATACAAAAAAAAATAAATAATTGCTTGGAAAAAAATGTGATCATTAAATCAATATAAAAAAAAAGGTAAAGTTGTAGCAAATATTATTACATAAAAACTTACAAACTAATGTTTCTATGAATGTGGTTGGTACTACTTCAATAATATTATATTATATAAACAATTCTTCAGAGACCACAAGCTTTGTCAAAAGATTACATTCGCAATTGTGATTGGTGAATTATCGCTTTTATATTTAACCATTGTTTTTTCTATATCACCAATAGTCGCCCATGTTAGTGCTGTGGCACAAAAAGTACTCCATAAACGTTCTCATATATAAATTTTAAAATTAATTCTTTTTTGAGTTGTGACACATCACTATACAAAAATTGTCAAATTATTTGTAAAACATCATTTAACATATAAATGTTTGAAGTTTTTTTTAGTAGGTAAATTTTGTAAAGTTGTAGTGTCTATGTATATCTACGTAGAAAATGATGGAATATAAATGCTAATTAATTAAGATTGAAATCTTACAATAGGAAGTCCGTTGCAGTTTTTGTTACACTTATTTTTTTGCCATGCTTGTTGTCCTTTGCCATCAAAAACTCCACCACCTGACACAGTGAGACCGTCGATGCGTTCAAAAACAACCCAACCATCTTTACCGCTGAAGGAGGCAACATCTGATGGGGCCTGTAGGGTTCCCTGAAGGTTAAACTCAATAGCACCTTTGCATGGACCCAACAAAGTCACTAAACCTAGTTTGTATACCCCTTTTGAAATCACAACTTTACTTCCTGCTACTGCGCACGCCGCTTTCCAAGCTTTTGTCAAAGCCTAAACACATTATTAAAAAAAAATCAATATTAGTATATAATAATCATTTTGCATGTTAATGTTTTATCATTTGGTCATGACATCGATCAGTTTCTAGTGTAAACGAAGTTTGAACCTAAGTTCTCTTGTTCAAAGTTAAAAGGCTTTACTAGTTGTGTTAACTAGTACACGCTGTTCTTGTCAATTATGTATTTATACCTGAGTTATATCAGCATTAGGTTGTGCTCCATATGATTTAACATCAAAGACCTGCTGGGCTTTGGTGGATGCCAACACCAAAAGCAAAGATATTGTTGCAATGCTTAAATTCTTTCCCATCTTATTGTTCTTTAATTTCTTTCTATTGCCAATTTGTTGTACAAAATGATGGTAACCCCATTTGGTTTGAACCTATTTATACTTCAATACTTGAGCTCCACACCATTGAAACTACTCAACTAATATTAACTAATTTATTGCAAGGTTGCTAAAAACTCTCCTGTATATACTTCAACCTCTGTACTATTATTAGTTTTTGTGCTTTCTCCTCCACTAATTAATTATTGTTTGTTATTTTATAATATCAATTTATTTTACTTTTGTATATCATCTTAACTTCTTTGCTTTAAATGGCACGCTGTTAGCCACCTTAAATATGTTCATCTTATCATGTAACCAAAGTGAATACTTCTGTTAGTAAGGGGGGAAAAGTCTAGTAAATTTTAGCTTAATTTTTCTCAAGAGAAAGTTTGTTTAGAAAACAAGCTAAGTTCAAACCTTAAATTTAAACTCAATTATTAAATGAGCCAAACTCAAGCATAATAATGTGTTCGTGCCAAACAAGCCAAACATGAGGATTTGATTTAACTATATATAATATCATATTTTTATATGTATACTTATCTAAAAATATATTTATATAGACTTGAAATTGGATTATATAAGTTTGTTAATAGATTCATATATTAATAAATTACTATTTGTAGCTTATTAATGATATAAACAATCTATTCATAATAAAAATACATAAAATTATGAAAAGGTAAAACATTTTAGTCATAGTTTTACAATATATAGGAAAAAAATAAGTTAGTTAAGTAACTCGTGAATAAGCCTGAGCTTGCTTGACAAGAAAATGATATAAGCTTGAACATAAAATTTTGTTTGGTGATGAGCTCGAGCTCACTTATTTTTTAAAAAAATTTACACGAACAAGCTTGTACTTTTAATACTCGGATCGACTACAACCCTAATTGGAGCCTACAGCTCCAAACATGTTTGAAGCAACATATTTTACAATCCTAATGAGCGCGTGCTCAAAGGCTCTTTTTTTTTTTTTTTTTTTTTTTGCAAATTGAAAAAATATTCATATCAATTTCCTAACCAAAACAAAACAAACGTAGGTTCTTATAAAAAAAATAAAATAAAAAAACACATTTCTCTGTTTTTGTTTTTCTCTCACCTTTTTCTTTTTTGTACATGTTCAAATCTATAAAAAAAAAATAAATCCAAGTTGATATAATCTAAATATTTATAAAAAAAAAAAAAAAAGTTTGAAAGTGTAAAGAGAGGTGGTGCCTAATTTTATGGGATATGGAGAAACATGATGAAAAAAAAAAAAAAAAAAAAAAAACCTTAAAATTTAGAAGTTTTATTTAGAGTCCACAGCTTAAAGTCTATGGCATAGACTATGAATGAAACAAACTTCTTAAATTTTTGAAAATGAAACTAGAAATCCATGCAATTTTAAAGGATAAAAAATATCTATTTATACTATTAATAACATGATTCTCTGTTTGAGTTTCATTATTTTGTGTACTAAAATATTATCACACAAATTCTTAAACGCTAAAAAATATCCCTATCCTTTAGTTAAATAATTTTAAATTTAAAAACACAAACTGGTTAATAGAGTAGTTTACTATTTTTAAAAAAGTTCACAAGTTTTATTTATTTTCTTTTATCTTCTCCAATATGGATCACCACTTTTTTCTGCTTAAAAAAATAAGACTAAAATGCAAAACTGGCCCTCTAAATTTCTTTATATTTCATTTTAGTATTTTAACTTTGCTTTCACTCATTTCAATCTTTTAACTTTCAAGTTTATTCAATTAAGACTTTTCATCCATTTTTGTTATCTGTTGTGGTTAATTTTTCAATTTTTAGATTTATCTTCAATTTTTTTTATTTAAAAAAATTCAATTAATGATTGATAAATATTTTCCAGATTTTTTTTTTCAAAAAATTTTAACAATAGTTTGACGGAATACCTCAATTGAATAAATCTAAAATTTAGAATACTGAAATGAACAAAATCAAAGTTAGAAAATTGAAATAAAATCTTAAGAAACTTAAGGGTGAGTTTTACATTTTATTACCATTTTTTATTTTAAAATTCAAAATTTCAATAAGGCTAGTTAAAAAAAGAGTTGAACCAAAGCCAAAGGACAATAACGAAAACATGCACATGTTGGTCATGATGCAACAAAATGTTGTATTGAGTTTTTGCTCAATTTGTCACTTACTGCTTGCTCTGCAGTTATCTTTTCTCCGCAAGTAATAAATAGTCCTAGTCGTGATATTCAAGAATCCTTTGATCACGAGATTATTTTCTTCCTTTGGACTAATTATCTTGGGACTAACAAATAAGGCCTAAAGGAATCCCAAAATTGAACGATATGCCATTACCTGTTTAATTATGAAAATATTACATGTTATGACTATAAGTTGTGTTTCTTGAAATGGAAGAGACTCTAGAGAGTGAATAGAGAAGGTAAATTAGTCTCAAGTTCTTCATATGATCTAAATTTTATTTGAAATATCTATTACTAAATAAAAAATAAAAAACAAAAGATTCCTCTAGCAAATACTCCATTGTCTCCTAGCATGAGAATGCTAAAAAAATGTGGGTAGACACACTATATTAAGTGAATTTAAATTGTTATTAACATCCACACCACTTCAAGAGTACCAATTTAGAAGATTAAAGGTTTACTTTCTAATTGTCATTGGAATTATTTGTCTTTGATTCAATCCTTTGAATCAGCCTAACAGCATTATAATACAAATCTTTCCCATCTTACTAATTGATGCATGTCTTAAGCTCCAAGCCTCTTTTGTCTGCTCCAAATTTGGTGGATTACTCTGTTCATGAGTTGTGGATTGGGTATAACAAATGCATCAACTTTGGAAAATTATGGGTGCTTTTTGGAAAAAGGGGAAACAAGACCATAAACTAGTGCTTGAAGATGTGAATATGTTCGTCAATCATTGCCACTTTGCTCTTTTGTATGTTAATTGTGGTCCCTTGTTTTTTTCTGCCTTTGGGATTCATTGTGTGATACCATGATAGATGCCCACTCCTATCAGCAAGAGTTCATTGCGTGATACCAAAGATAGGGACTATCTGGGCTTTTGCCCATAATTTTTTTTTTTATTTAGCAATTTGCCCCTGTTTGCAAACTATATAGGAATATGCCCCTGTTTCGATACTCGATAATCTTAAAATTGAGTTCCTAGGAAATACTCGATCTATAGAAAATCGAGTTATGCCCGATCAAACTTAAAAAAAAAAAAAAAAAAAAAAAAAAGAAAAAAAAAAAGAAAAAAAAAAAAGCATGGAACTCGATTTTACGGAAATCGAGTTCAAAAACACCACTATAGGGCTTAAAAACGTCACTATAGGGCTTAAAAACGCCACTATAGGGCTTCCTAAATGGTATCACACTTGTAAAAAAATTTTGCAGGAAAATAAAAAAAATTTTGCATGAAAATGCTGCTATATGGCTTTAAAACGTCACTATAAGGCTTAAAAATGCCACTATATGGTCCCTGAACCAGTATGCCCCTATAAAAATTTTGCAGGAAAACGGCGCTATAGGGCTTTAAAACGTCACTATAGGGCATAAAATCGCCACTATAGGGCTTCCAATTATATATATATTTTTTTTTTCATGGAACTCAATTTTCTGATATTTGAGTTCTATGCAATATTTTTTTTTTTTTTTTTTTAATTTTGATCGGCCATAACTCGATTTTCTATAGATCGAGTATTTCGTAGAAACTCGATTTTAAGATTATCGAGTATCGAAACAGGGGCATATTCCTATATAGTTTGCAAACAGGGGCAAATTGCTAAATAAATAAAAAATTAAGGGCAAAAGCCCAGATAGTCCCCAAAGATAGTCTTATTTCGGCTTGATGCCTTGTTTCCTTTTGTGGACGATTTTGAGAGTGTGGAATAATGAACTTTTCAAAGTGTTAAGAACTCTTCTAATGAGATCAAATTCATTTTGGTGCATTCTTTGCTTGAATGGAGTACTATTGCTATTGGTGGGGCTTCTTGTCCCTCTTTTGTGATTTTTTTTTGGATCTTCTAAAGCTTAGATTGTAATACTTTAGAGAAATCTCTTGTTTACCCTATCTGTTTATGAGTTTCTTCTTTCTTTTAATTTTTCTTTTAAAGGTCGTACCTAGTGTACAAGGCTTTTGCTTCTGTGGAGTTAAAGAGTGTTTATTGGTAGTCAGCCTTACCGAATTTTGGAGAGGATTATTTTTTTGACTTGAACATGCAAAGCATCGCTTGGGCAAAGGGCACTTGCCATCGCACCAAGGTCTTCAATACAATTTTACCTTAAAGGTTGACTTGTATCTAATGCACAAGGCTCTTGCTTTTGTGGGGTTTGAGAGAGCTGGTTGGTATGTAGCCTTACCCCCAATTTTGGAGGGGGTGATTCTCTGACTTGAACTTGCAAAATATCTCTTGGGCAGATGGCACTTGCCATCGGCAAGGTCTAACCCTTATAAGTAAAAGGATTTTTACATATAAAAAGTTGAATTGTTGGAATTGGTGTGATGAACTGTAGGTTTAGCTCCGTGTATGGTTGCTATTGATTATTTAAATTTTAAGTGGTTATTTTTTATGCTATTCTTTTGTTTTGATTAACTAATTTGGAGTAAGTAAAACGATTTTTACATATTAAAAGTTGAATTGTTGGAATTGGTGTGTAGCTCTATGTATGGTTGCTACTGATTATTTAAATTTTAAGTTTTTTATGCTATTCTTTTGTTTTGTTTAACTAATTTGGAGTTAATACATTTATCATTGAGGGATAAAGTTTCCCCTCGAGCATGGGATCATAATTTTAGTAGAATTAAATATAGTTGGAGTGTAAGGAATTTATGAAACTTGAGACCTATCTGGTTCTTGAAGCCTTTTCTCTTTCAATAAAAAAAAGTATGGTAATAGTTGTAACATGTAATATTATTTGATTTGGCTATGTTAACTTAGTAAAATATGAGCTGTTTTATCAGTCTTTTATAAAATTATGATATAGGTTTTGTGCTCAACATGGAAAGATGATGGAACAACTGTTTTCTCTGGTGGCTGTGACAAGCAAGTCAAGATGTGGCCTTTGATATTTGGTGGCCAACCAGTGACGGTGGCTATGCATGATGCGCCCATCAAAGAGATTGCGTGGGTTCCTGAGATGAACCTCTTAGTCACAGGAAGTTGGGACAAGACTTTGAAGTAAAGAAAAACTCCATTTCCATTGAGCTTCTCCTTGCTATTCCCTATGAATTCTTACCTACCCATGTATTTTGTGGTTTTTTGAATTATTATCGAGAGGCAGTTGAAGTGGTGTTTTGGTCAAATGATGCATACTAGGGTGTAAGCACTAGTGGTAGTTTTTGACTTTTAAATTAGCATAATGTTCTGGTGTGCCAGTACTCATCTGTTTTGAAAAAGTATTATGTTCAAGTCCCATGACTAATCAAGTATATTATGATTATGCATGTTCATGTGACTTGTTCTGATGGGTGGGTTGCTTTTACTGTCTCAACAATAAAAACAAAGCCTTATTGAAAGCTTGCCCTTATTGTATGATTCACATCATCATCAATCTCTCAATTGCTATGCATTATTGATAAAAGATATTGAAAGCTTTTTGCTCTTTGGTATCTCTTGACCATCAAGTTTTACAGCCCTTTCATATTTGTTCCATTTCTACTAGACCGCCTTAAATTCCGTGTAATCTGATTTAACCCTACTTAACCGAAAGCCTTTAGATTCTAAAGCATCTCTTAATTTTCTAACTTGACATTAACTCCATGTTTAGTTTCATCCACTAAGACTATATCATCTGCAAAAAGTATACACTAAGGGACTTCCTCTTGATTCGATTTAGTGAGCTCATCCATCACTAGTACTTTTATTGTTTCACTTGATGTAAGGTGTCATAAAAAAGGTGAAGTGTTTATTTATATTAAAAAAAAAAGGTGTAATTTAGGCCAGATGCACTATGTGCTCCTTATTTGTTGAATTGTCTGCATGCTCATTCAAAGGCATTCTGCCAAAAAATTGAAGTTAAAAAGAAATCAATGATTAAAATGAAACAAAAGACCAGTGCTGATTATGGTAGATGGTGAAGTCTGAGTACAACTCCTGAGACCACTACAGATTGAGAAACTCTTTTGATTCCTGTCCTTTTACCATTTTGGTTTGTATCTAGTAGACAAACTATATTTGCATTATGACCTTTATAGAGAACAAGTGAAATGTGTATATATACAACTTTACATCTTCATTTATGTACATTGTCCTGCCTTTGATGTGTCCATGACTCTGGTATATGCCAAATTCTTTCCTTCTATTTCTAAATGATTATTTATTCCCTGGCTTACCACCAAGAGCCCTCTTCTTTCCACTGTGTACAATTTCTTTTTCTTCTAATCTTTCATTTGTATTACCTGATTTTTCTCATAGATCTCAACACTAAGGTTCTTCCCTTTGATGATTCTTCCTTTAATTGTTTGCTTCTTGATTATTGTTTGTAACCAATCATAGCCTTTGTCTATTGAGACATGTATTTCATAATATTTTGAGTTGTAATGTGGATGTTAAGTTTGCTGCGTATTCTACTTGTACAATTTTGTGCCTTCCTGATTTTTACTATCTCTATGATCATATATTCTGTGCTTCTGACTATATAAGTTGTTGAGAAATATTGCTCCCTATCTTCAGGTACTGGGATACAAGGCAGTCAAATCCAGTTCATACCCAACAACTGCCCGATCGTTGCTATGCATTAACAGTGAGGCATCCTTTGATGGTTGTTGGCACTGCAGATAGAAATCTTGTAGTTTTTAACTTGCAGAACCCTCAGGTATTCTTTGATTCATAAGACATTATGCATTGATTTTACAATAGTTTCTTATTATCTATCCAATCATTTCGTGGTGGACTAATGCACATCATAAATTTTCAACTTGTAGAATAGGTAGTAATTCAATGATGGGTGGGTGGAAGATAATATAGGCCAAGACCTTTGAGCTAAGGCTAGAGGAAAGCATTGTCGGAGATGAATTTAAGGCCATAGAAAGGATTCAAGTTATCATGCGATCAATTGTTTCAGGGAGTAAGATGGTTACAATGATAAAAGGCTGATCTTCCCCAATAGCTCATCTATTGCTATTCTTTTCCTGATAGCGGGTCACATGTATAGGTTCTTGAACAGTGGAGAAAGAATTAAATGAAGTTTGTGAATTTTTTGTAAAGGAGGAGATAACCAAATAGGATCTTACTGCTCTAGCACAGGTGGAACAGAAGATGTAAATTTATGTTGGTGTTGGAGTTGAGCAGTGCAAGAAGGCGAACTTCAATCATAATACCTGAAGGCAAAGAGGGTAGTAGATGGAAGGAGCTTGTGATGGCACTACGGGATTTATGCAGGGTCAATGACTGCAACAAGGAAATAGAGGCACTGATGCTCAACTATAGTGACTTTCTGACCTGCTTCTAGAATTGCTGAGAGAGAGAGAGAGAGAGATGACCTGCTTTTGGAATTGCTGAAGGATTAGGGGCAAATTAATCAGAACATTGAGGGGGATGAGAAGGACGAATAAATTAGAAAATTGAGAAGGATGAGGTGTGGACGATCAGAAAATTTCAGTATTTTCAATTGGTGCTGATAGCAAATAAAAGCTTGATGAAAGATTTCAAAGATTCAAGGGTTCATTTGCAAATTAGACATTGAATATGCTTATGATCACGTAAGCTTGGATAGCTTTACTTATTAGAGTGGTAATTGATTGGAATGTGTGTATCATCAGTACCTAGGAAGCTAGGAACTAGCATCTAGCTATTAGGAAATTCCAACATAATTCTTCCACACCCCCTTCTGGAGCCTTTAAGTAGAGCTTTCAGGATTAAAACAAATAAGGAAAGAAACAACGTAATCAATTACATTAAATTCAGAAATAAAATCAAAATAAAATTCTAACGCAATAAAATCTATTAGCACTTCTCTCAACAAGAACCAAAAATTAACTATAGGAATTAACACCCATGGTTTCTTTGGAGTAAGCACCAAGTGGAGATAAAAAACCTAAGAATCAATACTTAGGTTGGTCTTGAATCAACATCAAGTCATTGAAAATATTCCTATAGAAGTTTTATTCATCATAAACTTGTCTCCATTGGAGTATAATACTGCACTTATTTACACTACAAAGAATAAATCCTAATCATAATTGACTCGAGTCAAATGACTTATGAGAATAACCTTAGGAAATTAAAGATAAAACCAATAACCTACTTAACTAATAATACGTAAAATAAAATCTAGTGGACCAATAGTAAAAAATAAAAATACAATTGACTACCAAAATAAAACTAAATCAAAATAATATTGTCTTAGTTGATACTTGTAACAACTCGTGAAGCACCTTTGGCAACATTAAAAACAAAGAAGTTTTCCGTTTCACCATACCATTAAATTTCTTTGGAATGATAAACTCAATGAGTGGAAATAGTGTTGCAAACATTATAGTATCTTGATCCGCAGAAAACACCATCATATCAAGCTTTTCCACTTAATATAGCTGTCGCATCAAACTCATTTTTCACAACATGTGTACCCTCTATTTCTTTGCTCTATTGTTGAGCTTTCTCTTCATCAAGTAATGGGAAAGCTTTCTTCTCAGTTATAAGCAATATACTTGACACTCCAACAGGCTGAATTAAGTTAAGCCTGCTACACATGGTTCAAGTATTTCAATGTTGTATAGACTCTTTGGTCACTGAAAACCTTTGATGATACTTGCCAAAGATCCTTTATTACTGCTGCCCTACATTCCACTCTTAACATTTATGCAATTGAGTTAAAGGAGTTTTATTTTTGTTTCTTGTGCTAAACTTTGCTTTCTATTATATTTCATGATTTGGAATTTTTTATGAGGTGCTCTTCAAAGGACTTGGGTTATGCATATAAGTACTGTTTACGTACCAACACACACACACACACACATATTTTTCCCGTTCAGCTTTGCGTTATATTGTTAAGTAAATAATTATTTAGTTACCAACAGACTGAGTTTAAGAGAATCCCTTCACCCCTGAAGCATCAAACGAGGTGTGTTGCTGCTTTCCCTGATCAGCAGGGATTCCTGGTATGCATTGACTCTACTTTTTCCTTACCCTTTATTGTCAATTCAGAATTTAACTTCCCCATGTCCCTTTTACTATATTTTTCATAAATTTTTCTTTCTTCGTTTATCTCAGTTTAATTTGATCATAAGCATAATGGTTTAGCTTTTTTATTTTTCCAACTTTTCATGGCATCTTCTATTATTTGGATGGGAGTACAATACAAATATGGTACCAGTCAAAACTTAATTGCATTTTTAGGCCATCGTGCTAGTTATGGTAATTGAAAAATGGGATGTTGATGGCCATTGATTGGGCATAAGATCCTGGGTGATTTTGGTTCTACTATAAAGCTCATATTTAAATGTTATATATATTGGCAAAGGCTAATTAGTTTGCTCATCCCCAAGAGGGTGCCCTCAAATTCTAGAAGTCTTGCCAATCCTACTTTGGAATTTCATAACTTAAGAGTTGAACCCCAAACATGCCTATTCCATGGAAGATATACACCACTTGGTTATAGTGACCTGTGTGGGCCTGATAAGAAGTTTTAATGATGTGGTTTTAGGAATTATTAATATTTTGGTTCTACTATAAAGCTCATACTTTAATGTTATATATATAGGCAAAGGCTAATTAGTGTTTGTTTGGAAACAACTTATTTAGCTGAAACTGAAAACTTTTTGCTGAAAGCACTATAGATAAAGCTAAAAGATAGTTGAAATAATACAGTGAGACCTATGAATAGTACCAAAAAGTGCAATGGGACTCATGAATAGTAGCAAAAAGAAGCTGAATAGTAAAAAAAGCTGGTTGTTTAAGCCAATGCCAAATGAACACTTAGTCTACTCATCCCCAAGGGGATGCCCTCAAATTCCAGAAGTCCTGCCAATCCAACTTTGGAATTTCATTACTTAAGAGCTGAACCCCAAACATGCCTATTCCATGGAAGATATACACCACTTGGTCATAGTAGCTAGTGGTGGGCCAGATAAGAAGTTTTAATGATGTGGTTTTAGGAATTATTAATATTTGTATACACACACACACACATAATGGTATATGGTTGTCTTGGTGTTGTTTCAATTTGAAGCATATTTATATTCAATTGATTTTCATTTATGTGTTACATTTTTTTTTTTTTTGGGCGCCAGGGAGGGGGGGGGGGGTGGGGTAAGTGTTGTAACAACCTTTGAAAGTCTCATGCTTAGTCTTTTAACTGCTATATACCACAATATGTGTGACGCTAAGATGTCGTCCATCAATCTCTTTCATCTGCATGATGTCTGCAATGTACTATACTCATTTTTGGTTGTTATGGGTGGCATTTTATGCAGTTTGAAAAATTTTGTCAAGCTCTTTGAGAATTTGATGTGTATCACCTATATCCTCTCCACATTAATATACGGACATATATATACACACATAATGGTATATGGTTGTCTTGGTGTTGTTTCAAACTGGAGAATATTTATATTCAATTGATTTTCATTTAGGTGCTACTCTTTTTTCGGTGGTGGGGGGGAAGTGTTGTAACAACCTTTGAAAGTCTCATGCTGAGTCTTTTGACCGCTATATACCAAATCTGTGTGACGCTAAGATGTCGTCCATCGGTCTCTTTCATTTGCATGATGTCTACAACGTACTATACTCATTTTGGGTTGTTATGGGTGACCTCTTATCAGTTCGAAAAAAATTTTCAACCTCTCTTAGAATAATGACTTTGACACATGGGCATGTATTTCGAAGTCCAGCCCCAAACACCAAAACTGCATTGACCGAACCTGTTACATTAGTGAGGTTCAATGGTTTGCATGCTCCTTTCCAAAAACCGATAGGTTCAGTTCCCTATCCACCAACTAAAACCAAACCAAAGCAATTACACCTCTAGATATGAATTTGTCTTCAAAACTACTTGTTGGACAACACTAGGGTTAAAGTCCATAATCCAAGTGTAATGGTGTTAAGGCTTGTGATACTTTTTAATTCTCATATTGATGACAGTAAAACCAATAGTTTGTGGATGCATGCATAATTGCCACATATACAGATGCAAAAACACTAACATGCATGCTCCCACACACACGCACATGCACACGGATTTGGATCCTCTCCATTTCAAAGTGAAAAAGGGAAAAAATGGAGTGTGTCCATTTAAAAGCTAAGATTCAAAGAGAAATATATCTAGGGTCTAAATTATGCCAACTCATTTAATAACTGATAACTCTAGTTTAGTAATTGACAGTAAAAATTAATTGTGGTTAAACTAAACTAGAGCTATCAGTTATTAAATGAGTTGGCATAATGTAGACCCTAGATTTATTTCACTTTGAATCAGGGCCTTTAAATGGACACTCTTCATTTCACTTTGTAATGAAGAGGATCCAAATCCTACACACACATAGACGTCGGAATAACACATCAACACACAAACTCAAGAAATCAAGCTCCAAGCAATCACAAAGATGGAAGCTAGCACATCTCCTCACTCTCACACACACACACACACACACACACACAGAATTTACTAAGAAGAAAAAGTGAAATAAAAAGGGATAACCCTACTACATGGGAAATACATGAGAACACCAAAAAAGAAAATCTAACATTTAAAATTCAAAAGATCCAAAAGCTCACACATTTCTGGTAGGAAATGGAACTAAAGGCTACTGTTCAATCAAAGAGAAAGCACAAAAAACAGAAACATCAATTTCAACACAGGTAATTCACATCTCTATAATTCCTTGAATTCCTCTTCCTCCAAAGACATCACATGATACACAAGAATTTCACCACTACAATGTTTTCCAAACCATCCCTTTCAACGTGCCAATCAACCAACAACTGCATTAGCCATCACCCACTAAGCCTCGAACAGTCCAAAGTCCAGACACCAAAGACCACGACTCTTTAGCTGTATCACACTCAATCTACACAAACAACAACAATCCACAATTCAACATCACACTTGGTCCATTGGTAAAATATTGATGTCCAAATAAAAAATGGCAATCTTGATGGTCCTCTAACGTTCCCAATACTCCTACATGGAAAGAAATTGCCTCCATCAAACTTCGAGAATTATAAAAAGAGTTTAATTGAAAGCCATGAATATCTGAATTTAGTCAGCTTCCAAATCATTGAATACTCATCCTCCCTTTAGACCTTGGTAGAATATAATACATAAAAAAAAAAAAAAAAAAAAATCAAGAATTTGAGTTCCCAACCTTGCACTAATCTATTAAATCTAAGATTCTAGTTGGCATTTCCATGCTCCTCACTATAGGATTCTTTTCCCTTGCAAGAAGAAAAGGTTTTTTTTTTTTTTTTTTTAAATACCACTATCAGTGTAGTGTCCCAAACAATAAGGGCCCGTTTGGTAGGGTATTTTGAACAATAATTTTCAGTGTTTAAACAATGCACGTATTTCCACACACTTTTTCACCCATACGTATTTTCAAAAAATACAAACAACGTTACTAGAGCAACCTTACCAAACGGGCCCTAAGTCATGAGAAAAACAGTTTTATAGTCATCCCCATTTGGATCTAAGTCAATTTGGAAAAATCTCCCCACCACCACCCCCCTTTCTCTCCCTTCCAAAAAAAAAAAGTGATTTTTTTTCATAATCTAACCCTTTTAAGGGCCCAAAACTTCCTGTAAGCACCACTCTATCCATAAATCCCATATTTTGAGGTAATTCACATCTCTTGAAATTCCTTGCATTCCTCTCTCTCAAAAAACTTTCATTTTCTTAATCTAACTCTAAAAGGGCCCGAAAATTCCTTTAAGCACCATTCTCTCCATAAATCCCATATTTTATATGCACCACCCTCCATAAAAGATGATCCTTCTCTTCCACACACCATAGCCAAATATTTACCCACCAAAGCTTGACCAAATATCAATAGTCTTCCAAACACAATTGCATTTGGAATAGGAACACACACTCTCACGACCTCATTTTGATAGTCCCAAGATTTTCCTAAAATTTTGCATATTTCTATTTGACACACTAAAATTCAACTATGCAACAATACAAAGCAATGAACAGAGCAATGCAGCCTTCTTTAAAACACGTCATAAATCATATTTGATATGGTAACAGAAAAAAAATGGGCGCACCCATGAACTCTTTTCTCTTACAAGTAAAAAATAACAACATATCCATGAACATAAGGAAAAACCCGTGTCTTCGCATCCGCTAATTTTCTCAAATATTGAAATACATGAATTGTGTACTTATTACCTTATAGGAGAGAAACAACACTCACCTTTAAATTTGCAGCCACCTGCCATTTCCATTAAACTTGTTAAAAAAACAATACAGCACATAAAGAAAACCATATTGATAAGAAATAGGAAAAAAAGGCCAAATGGGTATTGTGTTTTTTTTTTTTTTTTTTTTGAGAAAGATATCAAGAAAATCAATGTATACGAACATCACATTATTACAAATTTATTGACTTTTATTATATTTTACTTTGTGTTAATGATTTTTTTTACCCCACTACATGTGGGCGCACAACTTTATTGGGCAAATGTTTCAAAAAAAAAGAAAAAGAAAAAACCTTTATTGGGCAAATCTGCCACTTCATTTATTTTACAAGCAAAAACTAATAGGTCTTGGGCTAAATTTCTTCAAAGCCCAAAAAAACCTAATTTTATACAATTATATAGGTTGAATTTCCTCACCTAGAATCCACATATTTTTGGATTGGCTCACGGCCCATAAAGTTCTTCACCTCATGGATAGGCTCATGACCCACATCTTCACACCATCACATAAAAGGCTCCTAGCCTACATTATTACTCCAAATCTAACATTCTTGAAGCATCTACGTTGCTTGAGCCATAAATTTAGCAATTTGACACTACAAAAAAATTACTTTATCTATTTTACCACACACTTTACAAAACATCCAATATTAGTAGTTTTATTTTAGCTTTTAACACAACAAAATAATATAAACAACACAATAAAATAATATATCTACTATAATAAAATAAGAGTTGGGTTCAAGTTACATCTAATATAACTTTAAGAAATGTTACACTACTTAATATTTTTTAATTGGATGCGAATTTTGACAAATCCGCCGTTAGATTACATTATCTTCGTATATTCTCCATGCTTGTAAAATTTCGAAGTGATCAAATATTAATAGTCTTTTTATCAATAAATTGTTTAAATTTAAGTTTTTGTAGTTTAAAATAATGTATAAAAGATGAGTTCATAGATTAAACGGTAAATAACATCCAATTGACAAGAAAATTGGCATGAATGTTCAAAACATATAGATCATGGAATTCAATGGTGGAATTTTCAAAATATGTATTCTATAACAAGTTATTAGATTGTGTAAAATTGCTTAGAGTTATATTAGATGTAACTTGAACCTAACTCATAAAATAATATATATCCACTACAATAAACAACAATCACAACCACCGCAACCGTCGCCGCCAACTCCAATGCTAACGCCACCATCACCACCACAACAGCCACGACCACCACCACCACCACCACCATCACATGATAGCAAATAGTCGTCTAGTGTAACAAAAATATTTTTTTAACCCCAAATTATATATATACAATTAACTTTTTTACTAAAACAATTTCTCAATTGTCAATAAGCAATCTTTGAACAATATAAACTATAAAATGGAGAAACCTCATCAAAAAACATATAAAATGGAACACATATTATGGCTGGAACAGTGTAATCTATAGATTACTCACATACATAACTCATATCAAATTACAATAAAAACTCACGTCAATAACTCACACACTCAAGTTCCAATAACTCATGCTGCTCAACATATAAATAACTAAATAAATAAAGTTCCAACGACTCGCCTTGCAATTGCCATAAATGTTCAACGAGGTCTAATTGGAGTTGAGACTAAATTTCTTAATCTCTAATGCATTCATAACTTTGAATGTATGTCATAAATCCATCAACTTGTTTGCGTGACACTTGTATAGGAGGATTATCCATTTCATCAATTTGTTCATAATCCAAGTCTACCACTTCATTATCATCTTGCTCATCTTTAACAATCATGTTATGGAGAATTATGCATGCTTTCATGATCTCTTGGAGTGTTTCAAGATGGAAAAATCATGCAAGTCCACGAACAATTGCGAAACGTACTTGAAGCACTCTAAATGCACGCTCAACATCCTTCTAATACACCTTTTGGGATGTTACAAATAATTTTCGTTTTTGTCCTTGTGGAGCTAGGACTATTTTCATAAATGTTGCCCACTTTGAATATATGCCATCAGTAAGGTAATATCTCACTGTGTAGTCATGACCATTGAGTAATTAACTACAAGAGCACATCCTTGTGCAAACTCAAAAAATATACGAGACCACTCTAACACATCAATGCTATTATTTGACCTAGGTAACTCAAAAAATGCATGCTATATCCAATGATCATATGATGTTTCTACTTCCAAAATAATAGTAGGCTCATGAATATGATCACAATATTGACATTTCCATATAGTTTGACAATTTTTTCATTTCCAATGCATACAATCAATTGAACCTAAAATACTTGAAAAACCCTGGGGTTTGCCATTAGCTAACAATCTAACAATGTCTTCATTGTTTGATTTTCTCAAGTATTCCTCAGAGAAAACATCAACCATCGCAACAACAAATTTTTTCAAACTTTGTAATGTAGTGGTTTCTCCAATCTACACATATTCATCCATAAAATCACCCGATACTCCATACGCAAGCATTCTAAGCGCAGCAATTATCTTTTGTAAGGAAGATAGACCAAGTTTGTTGACGCTATCTCTTTATTGGACAAAGTAAAAGTCATGAACTTCTACCTTAAATTGAAAATGGAGAAAAAGAAAATGCCTCATCCAAGATTTCCTTAAACTGCTATTCAAGGTAAAAGATGATATTTTTTGAAATATAAATTGCTTAACAATAACATAATATTCATAAATGAGATCATATATAAATAAGTAAACAATCAAATTTTACTGTATATTCCTAAATTGAAATAAAGTGTCATTCACAATGTATCTAAAATTGAAAACAACTATTAAATTATTTTTCAAAATATTAGATTATGAAATTAGTTTTGAAGATTGTAAATTTCATATATGTTTTTATTCTTTGTCAAATTAGCTATCCAATTGGACATTTGTAAAAAAAATTAAAAAAAAATTAAAAAAATTAATGTTTTTGGGTGTTAATATTGTGTTAAAGTGAAACTTATGTGTTTTTTTAAAAAAAATTAGACTTGTAAAGGGTAAACTAGACTCCTTTGTGTTTGTGCTATTTTATTTTGGTTAGCAATTTTGGGATTTGTTTAATTTTATAATTATTGAAGTATCAATTGTTGAGCAAAGCTCTTTCTTGATATGGATGGTGAATTAATGCATTTCACACAAATTAATTTGCTACATGACTTACCAAGTGGCAAATATATGTTTTTTTTTTTTTTTTTGTTAAAAAAAAAAAATCATGTGAAAAATATGGGTCGACCCAACTAGCCATGTTTCTAACCTTGCTTAAAATGACCTATTTTTTACTCGAGCTCAATTGACCTAACCCGAACCCAACTCGACCTACCCGTTTTACCAGTAAAGCTAGCTATTTGACCCATACAAGAAGAGGAACTATATATATGGATCTCCAGCTCGAAGTTGACAGTAAGAGTTAGCTGGAAGATATATAGGGTCTACTAATTTCAAATCTTGCACATGACAAAAGGATAAGTACTAAAATGAAAAATATGAAAAGTGATGGACCATTTTAAAATATCAAATAGAGGTTGAAGAAACCGATTATTCATAATTCTTTTTTGGTATAAAATAAATGGTAGTGTGGCTTTCCTACCTTAAGGTTACCATGGTAGCCTCTAACTGCTCTTGTGCTAAAAATTTATTTAAGATGAAATATAAGAAATACCAACACATCACAAGTGGGAGAGGCGTGACTCGAATACTCTCCACAAAACGAAGTCTTGTTGGCCCAAGAGCCCTTCCACCTTTTTCTTATTTTCTTTTTAATTTGATGGAAAAGAGAATTTATTAAAACAAAACAGATAAACTAAAAAGAAGTAGGACTACTTCTCTCAACCCTGATAGTAGACTCAAAAGAGTGGGGACAGCAGCCTATATCAAAAGAACCAAATACATTATACTTAATAGACCATTTAGCCAAAGGCCCTTCCACTAGGTCACCAAACACATTGGTAATTCATAAAATTTTTGCTACAATGAACTTTTGCACATGTAAATCTGTGGTCGATCATTAAAATTACCTTAGTCCTCAAGTTTGTTTGTTTAAATAAAAAAATCATACGCGTTTTCACAGCTCACAATCCCTTGGTCCTTAACTTATATGCTGTGATCTTGTTTTCACGGGTCACAACGGTTTAAGACAAAACAATAATATTTTTTTTGCTAGCTACTGCAAGCTAAATATATTTTTTTGATCTGGCCTATAAGACAACATATTATCGCTTATTTATTTATTTATTTATTTACACAAAGTCTTACTTAATTACCGTTGATAATGACATTTTTGTTGCTTTTATGAATGATTTGAAAAGTACAATTTTAAGATGCTACAAGAAAAGACAGGTATACCGGTGCCAGAAAACCTCTTTTTGCAAGGTTCAACTAATTGAATATGTGCTTAGTTGAATCCATCTGTATCGGACTACTATCTTATTCTTAAAGGGAAAAAAGAAAAAAAAAATGAAAATTCATTCTTTACTTAAATCCATTAAGGTAAGACTAATATAAGACAAAACAATATCGGTCTTTTTTAACACAAAGAAGTACATCATGTTGATTAATAATGGCATTCGTTTGGTTTATGAATAGTTTATACAATGTTTATCTTAAAGGGCAAACCTTTTTTTATTTATTTATTTTTATTTATTTATTCTTCACGTAAATCCATTAATTTCCTCCAATTTTTAGTGTGATGGTGATATTTGTTTGAGTTTATGTGGTTTACTTGAGTTTATTTTTTAAGATATCAAATCTGTTAAATGCCCCGTGTCTTATATCTTGATTTAAATTAGAAAAAAAAATGAAAAATGAGGATTTAAATAGGAGGAAATGGGGTTTTGAGATTTTATTATTATTATTATTATTACAAATGAGGGCTTTCAACCCTTAATTATCCTCGTAAGGGAGAATGCCATATGGAATTGCAGTCAGCTGTTACAACTTTAGAAAGAAAGTGTTTATATGCTTTATTTTGATTATATTGTGATCTGTCCATATATTTTTTCCATCTTTGGTTGGAAAGGTTCAAGAAATCAAGCTGGGACTCTTAAAAAGAGAGTATGAGTGCCTTTTCAAATTATCAAGAAAGATGTAAGACATGAGTTGTTCTAGCGAGCCACTGAAAAGATGCTAAGCCAAGAAAATTCATAGAAAATGGAGAATTCTGTTAGGGTCATATTCTTTTGTAATTGACTAACTTTTTTACAAAATGCACTTTACTTGTAATTGGGTAGATCTAAAATGGGTTTAGTATTTTAAGAAACATGTTGTTCAAGTCAAGTATTAAAGACATAAAGATTAGTCCAAGAAACAAGTGAAGAAAAGTTGTTTATTAAGTATTAATAGATAGCTCGACAAATGCCCTACTATCGAGACTTAATGTGAAGCTCGTTAGATAGCTTGACAACAGCTTGATCTATCGAGAACTACGATTTCAAAATTTCCAAATCTGAAATTCGGTCTAGTGTGGTATATTTGTTTGGAGTTTCTTTTCTCACAATCCTAGACATATATAAAGTTTATTTTAAAGGCCATCACACATGGATACAAAAATCAAGAGACTTATTTTCTCTGTATAAAGTTACCGCGTTTGTACGTCATAGGATTTTGTAACCAAGTACTTTCAAATTTTCATTATTGATGAAGTGAAGAACTTTGCAACCAGCAACATTTGTTCAAGTTGCTAGAGTTAGTCATATACTTGGGATCTGTGCAAAAGTGTTAGTCACAAATTGGAGGTTTATGCATAAAGAGAAATATGGCTACAACAAGATCAAGTCTAATTCAGTATTGGAACAAATATTCAACTGTAGGTTGGTATTTTGGAATAGACCGGGGGTAATTGGTAAGATTTCTTATACTTGTAACTGCTTGATTTTTGATTAGTAGATTCTTGAGAGTGGTGACCTTAAAATCACCCATTGAGGTTTTTTCCTTGCGAGGTTTTCTCTATTTGTCAACAAATTACCGTGTCAAATTTATTTTCTACTACATTTAGTATTTTGGTGATTTGTTGGTACCTCCACAATTTGCATACAATTGAACCTAATTAAATAACTTGGATAATTGAATTAATTAATTGGGGTAAAGCTATCTTAACCCAACAAATTCTTTTTGTATTCATTTTAAGTTTTTGTTTCAATTTAGTTTTTAGTTTTCGTTCGTGAGGTCAGGAGTATGGCTGTTTTGTTTCCTGCATGATGAGATATATGAGAAATTCTCTTTCACTCATTTTTTACGTCCACTGTTTTACACATTATTCACAATTGATGCGTTGTCGTATATATTTTAAATGGGGGAAAAGGTAATGTACACATTCAAAACATGCATGAAAGTGTACATGTGAGGAAAATTTGGATTTAAGAGAATAAAAGCCTGGGTTTATGCAGCTTGGTTTCCAAATCCTGGTTTTGAATATATACCACTGTACGTAATTCTAAGTTGTAAAATAAGGATGGGATCATGCTATCATTGCTGGACTACTGAAACGAAGGGCACCAGCTATGTATTTGGATCTTTGGTGTAATAGGTTTTTCAGGATCATGCTGGAGCATCTCAATCATTGAGCATCACTGGGCTTTGTTAGGTAGTGTTTAAGTTTGGAATACGTGCTTCATCAACACCTCGGAGTGGTTTATCAGTTTGGTAAGGGGTGTGGTAGAGCTAGATGAAGTCTTCTCGTTCCCTTTGTTGTTTCGGAGTCTTGATCACGGTCAAAAGGATTATCATGGGAGGTAATAAATTCAATACGGATATGATATCTAATCTCTCCCATAAATTGAGTTGGAAGAAGATAGTATCAAATCGGTTTGGAACTATAATTTTTCCCACATAATACCTCTCTCTTCAAATTTAGGGATAAAATTAAATTTTGTTATGTATGTAAAGTAAATTAGATCCCCTAATTGAATTCAAACATTTGGTTATTTTAAATTCCATTTTTCTTAAAAAAATATAACATTATTTTTATCTTATTGGTCAATGCAGTGAAGTTTTTGAATTCAATTAAGAAACTTAATTAATATACTGCACTTCAGATACTATATCTAAATTTTACCCAAAACAAAGCACTTCAAATACTATATCTGATGTGAGATGCGAAAGTGTCAAGAAACATGTTAGGTTCTAAAGGTTTAGGAATTTATCTATTTAGAACTCTAATTTGTAATATTGGCAAACCATGATCAAAACGATATGTTTAGTCTTGTTATAATGTGCTCAAAGTTGTTTAATTATTGTAAAGTTGGAATCGAAAGACTGTAGATGCATTGGGGCATTTCGGTCTGGCTCGATCGATCGAAGAATAGATTCGATCGATCGAAAGTCGACCAGATTGCATTTTCTGCAGAATTTTCAACTCAGCCCTAACTCATTAAGCGTTTAGGGTTTTATGTTTTTGTCCTAGGTATATAAGGCAAAACCCTAGCCACGTTTTCAGAGTTGCTCCAGTTGTATTGTTGCTCATACATTACTATTTTGTGAAAATCTCTTGTAAGATCTAGAGGAGCTTTCCTTTACACAAAACTTAGGGTTTTTAAGTTAGAGATAGTATCAACATCTTGATGATCAACTTGGTTGCTACCATTGAAGCTTAAAGAATATCAAGCGTGGGTGCTTGTAGCTAATTGAAGAATTCAAGAAAGAAGAAGTCCGTAGATTCGGAGCTTGCACATGGTCGTGTCAGTAAGTTCTACAGGTGAGTAGCATTAGGAAGTCGAGCGGGGAGCTTGTAGTCCTTTTGTATGAACTTCGATTCTTTCATAGTAAATTCTGGTTTGCCTTGAGGATCGGTGGGTCAAATCCTCCCCAGGTTTTTACCATGTGGTTTTCTAGGTGATCATATCATTGTGTCTTTTATTATTCCGCTACTTTATTATTTTGATATGATTATTTGATTGTTTTAACCTAAAATTGCATAATTTGACTAAGTAACAACTTGGCTAATTAATCTAGGCTAACCAATCTGGTTGTTCTAAGGGGTCTAAAACCATTCAAAACATAATACATCTATTTCTAGAAAATAAGAAACAAAATATGTTTGCTTCTAAAAATAATCTCGAATTCACGAGAGTTCCTTGAATCCATAAGGAGATCGAAAGGATCTAGAGTCCACTAGAAAATAGAAAGACAAAATTCTGAATCTTATTGATTGAATAATTATTAAAATAAACGTTTACAGACTTAGGGGCCTATTTAAGGGTTTCGTAAAACTTGACAAATAAGAAAATAAATTTTAAAATAACTCCTAATTAATACCTAACCATAACAGGAACCAAATTTAACCTAAAAAGCATTAAAAACATTTAAAAATAAGGAAATAATAACCCTAAACCTAAAATAATGAAAATTACAAATTAAATACCAAAATTAATAAATTATAATAATTAAATAGTAAATTGTATCCTACATTAGACCCATCCACTTAAAACAAACTTGTCCTCAAGTTCATCTTTGAAATCTAAAATTTTGAACTTCAAATAAACAAATACTTCAAATGCTTGAGCTCCTAAATCTTTTTTCCATACTTGTAACTCATCAATGGAATAAAGAAATCAACTTGAATTTCTTTTTTCTTTGTTTTCATGTAATTCTAGAGATTTACCAAATAAGAACTGCTAATTGAATCAAATCTATCAACCCCAATAAAATCAATAAACTTTGTTTCGGTGTCTCTCACCAAAATAATAACAGTTTGAATGTTGCAATCATCTAAGTTGAATTCATTGAGATCGTTGACAACTTCTTCTATAATTTCTACTTTAAAGGTCTCTACCATCTCAACCTCAAGATCTTTCTCTATAATAGAGTCTTTATTAATCTCCTTCACAATCTTGATTTCTGGTTCTTCTATAACAAGGCCTTCATTAATTTCCTCAAAAATCTTTATATTTTCTTCTTTGACTTCTACATATTCTTCAAGAAAAATATTTTCTTCAACATGTAATTCTTCTCTTAATAGTGGAATATATAACTCTTTAAAATAATTCAAGTTTGAACTTCTTGGCCAATAATAATCTTGTTTTGTATATGACAAAAGTTCATCATAATCCAAAGGATAAAATCTTATAGCAAGTATGTATCTTTTTCATCTTTAGCCATGAATGAATCTTTTTTTTACCTCATATGAGTCTATCAAACTACATTCATTCCCACCAACGTAAGGCAAACTCTCTAAGTTTATAAAGAGCAAGTTCAACTTTTCTCTCATCACAAATATTCCTATAGTCAAATAAATCCTCTAGGTCAAGTAAACAATCAAGAAAATATTATTTATAAAAATAACCATTAAAACTTGCAATTTTTCTATAAGACCTAAATGAAATTTGCTTAACAATAGATTATTTGTGAGTTATGTCTCTGTGACAATTATCCTTATTGTTTCCATGCTCCAACGACGACATCCTAGCAAAGATATTTGTGAGTGCTAGCTGTACATCACGTAATACTGGCTAAGTTTTCTATCATTGGAATTGCTATCATCTCATACATTAGCCACCAGAACAAAATAAGTCAAGGTTCTGATATCAACTGATGTGGGAATGCGGAAGCATCCAAAAGCAGAACATGCCTACTTCTAGAAAACAAGAAACAAAACATGTTTGCTTCTGAAAATAATCTCGAATCTATGAGGGTTTCTTGAATCCACAAGGAAAAAGGGCTTGGAATCCACCAGAAAATAGAAAGACAAAAATCTAAAAATTTTTTATTAAATAATTTTTTTTTAGAAACGTTTACGGACTTGGAGACCTATTTAAATGTTCTGTAAAACTTGACAAATAAGAAAAATATGTTATAAAATAACTCATAATTAATACCTAACTATAACAGGAACCAAATTTAATCTAAAAAGCATTAAAAGCACCTAAAAACAAAGCAATAATAACCCTAAACCTGAAATAATGAAAATTTCAAATTGAATACCAAAATTAATAAATTACAATAATTAAATAGTAAATTATGTTCTACGTCGATGTTTAAATTTTACTCAAAGCAATAAAATTTTGTTATGTTTGATAGGTAGTTCTCTTTCTGCAACTTGGCCATTATCAAAATAAATAAATGAATAAATAATTCTACAACTTTGCCCAGCCTGGCTCTTACTTAAGGTGCAAAATAATTATATTAAGGGTTTTATATTCATGAATCTTGTACATAACTAGGAATTGTCACATGTCACAAATGCATGATGCATGGATAAGGTCAGCAGCTAACGTTCCTCTATATGCCAATTTGAATCTTAAGTTGTTTTATATGGATAAGGTCAGCATATTATTATTTATGTATTGATGAAGCCTAGTAAATACTAGTGTTCACTTTCTTTGCTGGTATAGGGAAGTTTATATATTCGATATTCACACATCGAATGTCTAATAATTAATTTATTTGGATGGAAGTATTTAAAGAAAAAATTGTTAATTTTAATTTAATTAAGTTCAACCAGAACTTCTATAAAAAATAAAAAATAAAAAATAAAAAGGTTCAACTAGATAGTATGAAAATGATAAAGAAAATAATTTTTTAAAAAAAAAACTATTGATAAATCCATTGAGGAATTTAAATTTTATTGATACGAGCCTAAAATCTTGTGCATCACATTGATGGATTCAAAAAATAAGTATAATTAGATGCATATTAATATGCTTACCCAAGTTTGAATGGTACTTAGGGTTGAGGGTTTAAGTAATAGTTCAGTAGTAATAACATATTTTGTGATGCTCTATATTTATAGTTTGAACTCCACCTCCTCTTCTTATTATCTATCTTTTATATATATCTTTTAAGAGTCTTTTATGTATTTTTTGTATCTCTTAAAAAAACCTTATAAAGATATTATTTGATAGATTATGAAATTGCTCATTTTTATAAAAACGAGTATCAATGTAATTATTTAGTTACTAAATGATTTTATATAAAATTATATTAAACCATTAAAATTTAAACATTTTTTTAAGTATAATTTTGTTTAAAATATGGTGTGTGTATGTGTGTGTGTGTATATATATATATGTTAAAAGTTTAAATATATTTAAAAAATATAAATTCCAACTCTAGAAAAATTAATACATGTAAGTTTAAATTATCAATAAATTATAACTCTTAAATTTTAATTTCTCATAGGCTAACCCTCCATGTACGTACCAATTTTACATTTCCTCTTTCAAATTATTCTCATATAGCTAGGACGTACTATGCATTCAACCAATTAACCAGACAAATCAACCCGATTCTTCAAGTTGGTTTTTTTGTAAGTTGGGTTGGAAACAATCTTTTAACCTCAAGTTGGGTCAATTTCAAGTTGATTATTATTTTTTAAACCATTTGAGACTGACACCAACTCAACCTAATCTGTCATATATAATAATAATAATAATAATAAAAGTTGGGTTTGAACATCATAGTTGCCCCAAGTGGCTTAGCTAAATTGTAGAATTTTTTTTTTATAGATTTTTATAAAATAAACTATTTTTTTTCTTCTCTTCTTCTCCTATAATTTCTAAGTTGATGAAATTTTTAATTTAATTACAATCTAAATTCTTCATCTAATCCTTTTATTATTAATTTATTTTGAATTTTGATTTAACATTAATTGTTCATATCAACATTAATTAAAAAAAAATCATTGTACACGTATACAACTACTAATAATCTAATATCAACTTTCAATTTCAGTGAAAAATGCGTGTTTTTTAAAATTAGACAGGTTCCCTTAAAAAAAATAGATGGTTTTTTTTTTTTTTTTTTGAGAGAGCAAATATAAGGGGTATTTATAATTTAATAAAGGATAAATAATAATAAAAAAAAAAAATCATATCATCATAAATTTCTTTTCGTTTGGATATGCTTAAGGTCCAAAAAAAAAAAAAAAACTTATTTTTAAGGGCTCTAATTTCTAAGGATTCAAAGAAGAAGTGGTGTAAAAAAAAAAAAAAAAAAAAAAACACACACACACACACACACCAACTTTTTATTTATTTATTTAAGGACTCTTAGTTCTAACTTCTTAGGTACAAAGAAGATGGTGTATTAAAAAACAAAAACAAAAATAAAAATGTCATACTTACGGTAATCTTTGGAAAAAGCATTCAAAGAAGAGGTGGTGTATCAAACTTAATTAAATAGAAACAACAAACCTAAATGTTAATATCAACTTCTTTTTTTTCAATTTTTTAAAAATCCCAGCCGTTAAATCAGTTCTAAAACTTTACCCTAATGCTTTAGATAGACACAAATTTTAATTGTTATCATCAACTTTTTTAATTATATGTGCACTATGAGGTCCTAGAAAACATATCACCAGTGAAACTGCAAAGATGGTTGTAAGTTGTAACAAGTTTGACAGATTGAAGTTTTCACTTCAATGTGTAAAATGGAAAAGCATATACAACTACACACATTCTTTCATGGTATTCACAACACTTGGATTGTTTTAGAGCTTAATTAGAAGATATAGTAGATTGTATTGCCCATATTGTTAACTGGGAAGCTACTGTATTTGTTTTAACTGTCTACTTATCTCTGTAGTTAAAGTTTTATTTTCTATTGGCATATTGTGTCTCTACGTAGTTAAAGATTTATCATCTATTTGAAAAAACTTATTTAGGTGAACTAGATAGCAAATATCATACTAAGCAGTTTTTTTTTTTTTTTTTTTTTTTTTGCTACTTATTTTGTTTTGTTAATAATTACATAGAGAGGTTGAGATCAAATAATAGAGATTATTGTTCACAAACAAAAGGCCAAAAAGGATGTTACTATTGAAAGGTACCACTTCTCATTCTCATCATATTTCAATGCTATATTTTCAATTATGGATACAAAATTATTGGCAGTGTATTAAATCTTAGTTTTTGTCAACCGAAAAAAAAAAAAAAAATCACTTTAGTGTGTGTGTATTATATATATCCTCTTTGTTTTTTGGATTTTTTTTTTTTTTTAGGGTGAAAATTACTCAAGTTTTGGTGTATTCTCCCATGCTTTTGAGGACAAAAATTAAATTTTCATGTAAGTCTCTCTACTTCCAATTCTTAAATTCAAGGTTTTTCCATTTAAATATTAGTTGAGCCTTAAATTTCAATATATTATGTAAAATCATTTTATATATATATATATATATATATATATATATTTTTTTTTTTTTTTTTATGTATCTCCTTTTATATTAGTTACATAGCTATCTACCCATTAGTCTCACAAAATATACATTCATTATATAATTTAAAAGTAAAATATTCATTTATTTTTATTATTTAATTTTAAATAAATTAATATAAAAAATAGTTTACATATAAATTTTGATTAAACTGTGTATCGCATGGGTATAATACTAGTACTAGTGTATATATATATATATATAAACATTTATTTTAAATTTTTTAGTATTATATTTATGGGTATTGTGAGAATTATTTATAATGAATTTGGAATATAATTAGACATTTATATGAATTGTTATAATTTTTTGATAAGATAGTTTAAAAAGTTGATAGAACCTTTTTTTTTTTTTTACTAGGTATAAAACATTTAAAAACAACCCTACCCAAAAAATTGAATTTGAATATCGGTCTTTCATAGAGGGTGAAGTGGCATGCAATTAATTATACCGAATTATTTGCATGGAGTGAATGAAGACGGAGATCTGAGGACTTATTTTTTAAGTTCCCACTTGGATTTATTTATTTATTTATTCCCCCTATTGGATTATTAAATTCCCAATGGCGTATATATATTGAAACACTCTTCCAAGACAAAAAATATCTTTATATATATATATATATATATTTGTTTGCACGTGTTAAGTCTGTGACCAATCTGTTAGGAAAGCTGCATTAGACAATTTAGACCAAGATAGAAAGAAAAGAGAGGAAGAGAAAAAGCAAAGAGAAAAGAGAATATGCAAAGGGAAGGCAAACACCGTATTCAATGAACTAAGGGTTTACAAGACGAATTTATTCTCTCTGAGAAGAGATGGTATCCTGTGTATACAGCGAGCTCACTCACCGATTTTAACTACTAAAACCAAGCCTCATTTATCATACATTAACCATTAGTAGGGATCAAGCTTCATTTATCACCTACGGCGCCAGTGTGTTGTGAGGCACTGTATATTTTATGTGCCGATTAATTACTCCTTAAAGTTTCCACGTTGGTCTCACATGGTCAGCGCATTATACGCATTATTTGGCTAGCTACTGCAAGCTAATAACCCTTTGTTTGTCGTTTACAAAATTTGCCAGTAGAAGAGGGGCTGCTATTTTTGAGCTTATCTGGTGGTTGGTTATCTACATGTGATACAAAATACAATACAGTTTAATCCTTTCAAGCTAATACCCTTTGTTTGTCCTTTACAAAATTTGCCTCTAGTGTAGAAGCTGCCCTTTCCAGACAAAATCTACCCCTAGTATAGGGGAGATAATTTTTGCAGAGCTACGAGGAAAATTTTATTCAGGCTCAAGAGGATTAGCAAGGGTAGCAAAATTATTAATAATGGTCTCTCGGCCTTTTCAACTCTGACTGTTTAGCCTCTCCAAAGCTAACTAAGTTAGCCCATATATATACCTGACTAAGTGCTTGTACCTACAAACTACAATGATGTATTTACTCATCAAATTATGCTTGCAACATCATCACTTTTGATGTGTTCATTCTCATTTTCTTGCTCGATTTTCTGAAAACATATTTTCCTTCATGTGTTTTGCCTAACAAAGGCGTACAAAACAGTTAAATAATGAAATCCGTTTGCTTTTATTAATGATTTATAACAGATATTTTAAGATACTGCAATAAAATACTGGGGCCAAAAAAAACCTCTTCATTGCAAGGAGTGTTCAACTCATTCAATATCTGCTTAGTGGAATACCAGTCTATTGGACAACAATGTTCATCTTAACAAAAAAAAAAAAAAAATATGATCCATTCTTTAATGTTGAATGTCGATTAACCAAAAAACTGATAGGTATGAAGAATATGGAATTGCAATAGGGTGTTGCAACTTTAAATGGAAAAGGTTTATATTCTCTATTTTGATGATAGTATAGCATATGCAATAAGAGTTTACACGTATGGATGAGGAATACACGACTCAAATGTAATAAAATACATCCTCTAGTGTGCAGCAATGAGGCCTTGATGGCAAGGATTATGATTCAGGATCCAAGGCTCATCCAAATAAGGGGAGCAAAGGGATCCCCTAGTTATGACATCCAAGATTTAAATTACTCTCCGTCATAATTATCGAATTATCAAAATCACAGAAAAAAAAAAGGGTTCACAAAGCAATAGTTGACTTGCAACTCCCACCCCCCAACTCTTACACTGATTTATTTTTTTGGTTTTAATTTTTTTTTTTTTTTTTTTTTTGTGAATCCTTTTTTATTTTCTTTTAATTTATTGTTGTTAAACTTAATTTCATAATTATTAAACTTAGTGATCTGGCACCTAGACTAGTTTAGGTGTTTAAATGGACTGCTTCTACACAAGACCCGATCAAATCCAGGGGGTTTGTGACAACCTATGTAACCCAAATGGGTTTTCATCACTTGATTGGATTTGTGAAATTTGAAAAATTACATTTATAAGTCTATTTTATTAACTTTTTACTGTTTAATGTGGTATGATATGACAATTTAGAGATGAGAAAACTTAAAGAAATTTTTAAAAAAGGTACTTCTTTGCCAGTCTGTCTACCTTCAAGACTCCCATTATACCAAAAGACTATTATGTTATTGTGAAAACTTTACTTAGAATTATAATGACCAATTTAATTTAAACATATTTATGTTATGATTTTTCAAACTTATTTGTATAAATATTTACTATTTTAAAAAAAAATTTGTTTCACCCTGCAACATGACCAGTGACTCACTAGTTGAATCGACTTAGAAACTAGATTAATGTTTGGGTTGGGCTTAATAACTATGCTTATTTTATATTATAATTATAATTAATACACTATTAACTCTTTTTATGTCAAAATTCATTCAAAAAATAAAGATATCCTATTTCATCAATATCTATTAAAATTTAAAACTATAAGAAGAAACTGAAGGTAGCTAGGGGAAGAAAAATAAAAATAACAAAGTCAAACTTTTCAAATTTCAACAAAAGAGAAAAAAACATTAGTGTTATCTTTCGAATGCGATATATATAAGTAATAGAATTTGTAGATAATTAGATAATACTATAAATTTCCGTAAGTTGAACTTAGGTTCTTTATAGCTATTAAAAAACATTTGATTCATAAATGGATATTTGACTCTGAAAGAAAATGCGTTACCTCATAATGCCAAGAATCATGACATTGCAGTTTCTTTTATTTTGAGATACCAGACACACAATATCATTTTATTAGCAAATGAAAAGAGACTACATAGACTCAATCCAAACTTGCGACTCTTCAAACTTAGCCTTTCTTGTCTTGCTAGATAATGAGCAACTGAGTTGTCTCATCTTTTTACATGAGAAAAAGCAACAAAAACGCAGATCTGGAGCAAGCAGTAATTTGAAATTATTTCAAAAAAACAAAAAGGAAAAACTAGCATTCCACCTACTCATTATCCCCGATGTCATAGACAATCGTAAAAGTAGGGTTACTGACCCAGAAAACTACGAAAGATAAAACAAGGCAAAGTAGCAACCACAGCTGCTATAACAAACGATAGAAAGATACAAACCAATGTGAGTCGATCAAGGAACCACAAAACAACTGCATGCATGTGAGTCATCACGTGTATCCCTAACAACTGGTTACGTTCTATGATTCCAGTTCAGCATCATCATTACCTTGGGGTAGTTGATCAATGATCATTACTACCGGAGCTGCCCTTTTCTGGCTTTTTTTTGGTGGTGTCTTGACGTTCGGGTACTGACTCTTTACGACGGACATCCGGAGTTTTCCCCGCAGTCGTCCGGAGTAGAACCTCTTTATTTTTACTAGGGAGCTCCAGAGCTGACCCTTCCCGGCCTTCAGGACGGGGGGATACTGAATCTACACTACGGGGCCCAGCAGATTTCCCTAACTCGACTTTTTTAGGTTGTACAGGACGGGGGGGTACTGACTCTTCACCATGGAGGAGCCCCGTAGGTTTCTCTAACTTGACTTTTTTAGGTTGTTCAAGACGGGGGGATACTGAATCTCTAATACGGGGCCCCGCAGGTTCCCCTGACTTGACGTTTTTAGGTTGTTCAGGACGGGGGGATACTGACTCTTTACGACGGAAGAGCTCCAGCTCTGGCACTTTCTTGCCTTTTGTAGGAGCGGATACATCTTCAGGATTATCAGCAATCTCCACCTTTTGTGGTTCAGAAACTTCACCCACTTTTTTAGACCCCATTACACTTTTCCTTGACTTGAAGATAGAAATCACATTGACATATACTTATAATAAAGCAGTTAATTGACTCCTTCACTTCACTGCTTACCTCTTTCCTTTACTAGTATTTCTTTAAAGATTTAACACAATTTACCGATACACCAACCATCCGCATATTCTCCCTTTGACAATTTTTTACTCTCACACTGTTAAAATTATGTGGTTAAATAATTAAATTTACAATATCTTAGTAACTTAAATTTTAGAAATAACTAGTAATTTAACATGGTATCAGAGCAGTAGATATTAAATTCGTTCCCTCTCTCCATTCTACCTCCTATTTAAAATCATATGTATTGGGTCTCACTTTATAAAATTGAGCTCACTTGTGAGGTCGAGTGTTAGAAATATATGATTAAATAATTAAATTTATTATATCTATCCTAATTGCTTAAACTTTTGGGACTAAGGTGTAAAGCCTCTAAAGGTGAAGATCCTGAACTCCCATCCCTTCGTAACAAAACCTTGCGGGTTTGGCTCCCCAAAGATGAAAAATGGCTTGCAGGGGCTGAACAAAAATTGTCCCCTACATTTATATATATATATATATATATATGTTATTTATATCTACATTTAAAACATAAGATGGATAATGTATATTTGTGGACGGATTATGTATAATGAGTGTGTGAGAATCAATATCTTTTTAAGCAAGAAATGATAATTCTCATATTTTCTATGTTTCTAAGCATTATTCATGTTAAGCTTAAATTCAATTTTTACTATTTTTCCCGTTAAATTAAATAACAACATAGAGCAGATTTTTTTTTCTTTCTAATTTTATATTTCATTTAAGTGAAAATTTATCAAGATTCTAGAGTATTTCGATCATTTAAAAATATATCACGATTAAAAATTACTAGTTCTTTAATTAGTAAATAATTTGATATACAATTAGCTTAGTTTTTTAAAATTTTAAAAATTTTATAAAGAATAAAGTTTCTTAAAATGCAATATATACAAATTGTTCATATATTCGGAAGCATAAATGCCAACTCTTGGAAATTATAATGCTTGGAAGTTTAAATTATCAAAAATATATATCTCTTAGTAGTTGAAATTCTTAATAACTATATAGATAATAATGTGACACCACAATTTTTTATGGGTAAAATACTATTTTGATTTCTAAACTTTATGAAAAGTTTGTTTTTAATCCCTAAACTTTAAGAAGTTCATTTTCGTCTTTAAATTATTTAAAAGTTTATCTTTCGTCCCTAAATTATTGAAAATTTTTTATTTATATCCTTAAAATTTACTAAAAGTTTGTTTTTCACTCCTAAACTATTGGAAAAAGATAATTTTTTCTACCTATTTTTGTCTTTAAACTATTAAAAAAAAAACTTTTTACAAAGTTTGAGGATGAAAAAAGATCTTTTTAAAGTATAAAGACAAAAACCAAACTTTTGTTAAAGTTTTGAGAACAAAATAGTAAAAAAATCCATGAGAACCCAAAAAAAAAAAAAAAAAAAAAAAAAAAAAAACTAGGAAGGGAATAAAAATTAATGCTATAATATAAATTGTACCCTCTTAAATTCGACAGGATTTAATTTTAGTCCTTTAACATTATTTTCATTCAATCGAGTTCTCTAAATTTCAAATTTACTAAATTTAAGTAAAAAAAATATTCATAAAAAAATATTTTTCTCACATTAATAAAAAAATCTATAAAATCAATAAAAATATAGATTTTTTAAGTGCGAACTTAAAAAAAAAAAATTTTTAAAAATCCATTAGTTAATTTCATACTTAACAGCAAATTTTTAACAAAATCGAACAAAAGGTACCTGGATTATGTCCACTCCCTAAACAGCTAATTAATTATTTCATTATTTATTTTACAATTCATATCGGTTCAATGAATAATAAAAAAAATTAATTAAGAAGAAAATATAAGTAGCTAATAATATATGATAGTCTCTATAACTAGAGTGGCTTTGTCTCTATGTTGGAGTTTGGAGACAAGGGTTTCTCTGGTGTGTTAATGTGTGTTGGTATGAAAGAATCTAGGGGTGAATTGGGAATTGCGCAGTTTATTTATATTTGTGATATTGTGTTAGAGTGATTATCATTTATATCATCAATAGTGAATTTTGAGATGTAAGGAGCGAGAGATTATTGAGATATATAACAAGCGCTCACGACATGGTCACGTCGATCACCTGTGATTGTCCAAATCGTAAATACAACAGAAGATGATATAGATGATACATGATTTAATAATCACTGAAAGAGAAACTAAAAGATGATGAAGTTATCAAAGGGATTCAACAGAAGCTACAAGAATTAAGGATAGTACAAGTGTACCATGTCATGTGACAAGGGAACAAAACAGGGCATGCATGTATTGGCTCAGTATGACAAGAGTGTTGCTAATTTTATAACTTGAATAGAGGAAAAAAAATAAATAAATAACACGATCAAGTTCTCTCTTGCTTAGGATGTATTCAATTTCTCTTCTACTAACTAAATGAAAGTTAGGAATTTCTTTTATATATATATATATATATATATAAGATGATAAAGTTAGCCAAAGACAATCAGTTTTCATTTGTTACTAATGTGGCTAAATTAGAAGAAGTGAGTGATACCACTTTTGAAGCCTCGAGTGAAATTTTTTAAATATTTTTTATATTGACTATATAATGCTCAACGGACTTTCAACAAATACCTTGATGAGGATTATGAATGGCTCACGGATGAAAGAATTGTAAGAGATATACGTAAAGCCATGATACAAAGCGAGCACTACAATCCACAACGTCAGCAATCGACACCCAATAACTAGTTTAGTCTTGGAGGGTGTTTGCTTACTTAATAGCCTGTTTGGATATTTAAAAAAAGAGGGGGAGTAAAGTAGAGGGAGGAAGAGTAATGCAATTACCTTGTTTGGAAGTTTTTTAAAGAATGAGGGAAAAGGGTTTGTAGGAGTTTGAAGGGGTTTGGACTCCCTCTAACCCCCCATTTTTAATTCGCCCAAATTGGAGAGATTTAGAGGGGGAGTAGAGTACATAAACTATTGATCAAGTAAATTACCTAATTTACCCTTATTATATTAACAAAATTAGACAAGGGGAAGGGCTAATTACTCCCTTCCCCCTTACTAATTTTAAAAACATCTAAATAAGGTGGAGGTGAATCATTCTCCTCCACTCTCCTCCCCACTACTCTCCTTCCCTCTACTCCCCTCTACTCTCCTCCCTGTCTAAACTTCCAAACAAGCCATAAGAGTTTGGTTCCATTGATTTCTTCGGAATTGATCAAATCCTTACAAGATCCGACTACATAAGGAATAATGATTTTAACCTGAACGGTTATATTGGAGTTAGCTTTCAAGTGGCTGCCATAGAAGGTGTTTAACATATAACTTATAAGTTCTCTTTGTGTTAATTAATGGATTGGCAATTAGAACGATTACTATCATGTTTTCTTGATCTTATCTAAGAAAATTTTTATGACGTCTTCGGCAACAATCTGACAAATTGGGGTCTCGCGAGTATCAAGGAGATGATGTTAATCTGTGGAAAAATTAATAACATAATATTAAGATGCTAATATATAATGCTCCTTAGTGTTTTAATCTGATGATAAAAAGTAATTATTATTAAGTGGACTTTATAAATTAAAATTCTATTGTATTTATCAAAAATATCATCTCTTTGATTGTTATAATGAATCATTTTGGTTTTTATCAATAGTTTTTCTAGACTTCTTTCGCTCTTTTATCTTATTCTCTTCATCTTGATTATGACCTTACAAACCATAAATTGAAATAGAATCTTATTATTATATCTAATTTCACAATTTTTTCCACAACGTCATTTTATGGTACTCACAGGCTATACCAGTCCCATGTCACCCAACTTTTAGGCGCTTCCATTAAAGGTGGAGTTTAATGAAACTACCTAATATTTTTCTTATAATTAATTGAAATTACACAATTAATTATTTACATGTTGATGAATTTTGTGTAGAATGCAAAATAAAAAGTGATTTCTTTGATTAAAAAACAAGAATGAAAGAAACAAAATGTAATTAAATTTCAAAGAGTATCACAATATTTTAGTGTTTAAATTTATTTTTTGAAAGATAATTTCAATTTATGACATTCACTTCTAATGATGATTTTTTTTCATCAGACTAAAATATCAGTGTTTAATTTAATTGGATACTAAAAATAAATGAATTTGCAGTTCGGCTAATAATGCAACTTTGAATAAATATTTATGTATAATTATTTCAGCTATATATTATGATTCAGATAGCTACAAGACGTACTGGGAAGTTGACCAAGTTAACCATAGTCGTTGTCCATATGATCTGGAGATTCTGGACGGTGAAAATAAAAGAAATAGGGAGCCACATGCATTTGCAGACTAAATTGTTTCTATACGCTGCTTTGTGTTAATTGGAGCCTTGCATCGAGATCGTCGACCTTAATTTTCATATTGTACGATGTGCTGCTTGCTAGCTGTACGTTCAACATCAAATTTTGGATGCATTAGAGCATCTCCAACATGCTGTATCCAGGTTTGTTGGCTAAAATTTGGAGAATCTGTGCACTGTTTATGCTCCAACAGATTCTCTATATTCAAAAAAAAATTTAGCTTATGAACAGTAACCCATCAAGTCTGATGGGCTACTGTACATTAGCAATTGAATTTTTTGGATTAAAATATTATATCAACTACTTATTATATCAATTCTTTCACTCTCTTCCGGATTTCTTTTTTCCTCTCATTCTCTCCGTTACTTTTTTTTTTTTTCCTCCATGGCTTTTTTTTTTTTCTCTCATTCTCTGCTTAAAAAATTCATATATCTCAATAAAATAAAATAAAAAATTCTTTCTCTCTCCTCTCATGGTTACAAACACAACAATCTTTCTCTCAAACATCTCTAAAAACTCAAGCATAATCAAAATACAACTCAAAAACATAATCTTAAAATTAATCAAACCATAACAATAAAAGCTAAAAAAAAAAAAAAAAAAAAAAAGGACACAAGCCATCTACCATCTGGGCTGCGTTAGGGAGGAAGACAAGCGGCGATGGCGGAGCAGAAGGAGTGCCAACACAGAGAGCAGAGCGAAGGCGTGGCGAAGCAAAGCCATCTAACTCATCTGTTCTTTCTCTCTCTACCTCTTTCTCCGTTTCTTATCATAGAGAGAGCTGGATTAATTTTTTGGAAAAAAAAATAAAGAAAGAGAACTGGAGAAAGAAAGAGAGAGGGAGGTTCTGGAATGAAGTGGAAACTGGAAAGTAGAGAAAAAAAAAATCAGAGGATGGAGATAATGGGTATACGTGTGTGGTGGAGAAAAATCAAGAGAAAAGAAAAAGAAAAAAAAAAAAAAGTAAACGTATGGCTAGGTTGAAAGAAACAAAGGAAAAATCCAATTTAGAAATGCTACCACAATATTTTCACCATAAATTTTAAGTAGCATATTATTATTAGCTAATATTTGTGAGTAAAAATATAATTTTAGCGGTGGGTTCAAATTAGAACTAATAACAACTTTCCACGTAAGATTTTGATGTGATTCTTGTGAAAGTATTGCAAAAAATGTTGTGAATATAACATTTTTCATTGATAAATATAATTGTTAGGAATGAATATAGAAAGAATAAATGATGATAAAAAAAGAATAAAGAATGAATGAAAAAATAATATTTAATTGAGATAGAGAATATGATAAAGAATCTATTAGAAAGTGTATTTGAAAAAGTGAATAGCTAAAGGTAAAAGTTACTATTCATTCTCCAAACAGTATAAAAATTTGAAGAATCTATTGAGATGCTCTTAGGGATTGTAAGTGTTCATAGTATGAAATATAATTAGTTAGATGCCAACCGGACGGTTCAGTTGGTGAGGTTCGAACACTTCGTCTAACCCATTTAGATTCGAGTTTTGCTGCCAGCAGTCTTTCATTAGTGGGCATCTACAAAGATTGGCTTGCAGGTCTTAACCTGAGCACTTTACCCAGAGGCTGGCATAGCTTAGCCAATCCCCATTTTCATTTACTAATATATATATATATATATATAGCTAGTTAGTTATTGCTCGTTTGTCATGTATGA
The DNA here is from genome assembly GCA_030445155.1 of Quercus variabilis. Taxonomy (NCBI): domain Eukaryota; kingdom Viridiplantae; phylum Streptophyta; class Magnoliopsida; order Fagales; family Fagaceae; genus Quercus; species Quercus variabilis. The sequence continues at coordinate 20,384,732 of CP129455.1, read as the reverse complement.
AGCGTTTGGAATTCAGGGAGCTTAGGTTGGAATTGCAAGATAACAATAACATATAATATTAATATGTATATATATATATATATATTTCTATACCATCAATATAATAACATATAAATGCTTATGCGGTGTTTTGGGGGGGGGGGGGGGGGGGGGGGGGGGGGAACGACCAAGATTCAAGTCTCCACGAAGGAACTTCACACACATATATACTTAGATTAAGTTAGAGTAGAAATTCTATCTTGCATAAAATATATATATATATATATATATATATATATATAATATAACTACAATATAAACCATTGTTATGAATTCCATTCCATTCCATTTCGACCGAAATGGCCGGAAAATTTTGTATCGGTCAAGTGACCAGTACGAATCACCCTCTTGTTCCACCTCGGCCTAAATTCCACTTCATTTTGGCCTGTTTCGGTCATTCTGACTTGTTTCGGTGAATTTTGGCTGGAGCATTAATTTCGGCCGGAATTGATATAACACAATGTTTACCATACTTTTGGTCCTTTACAAGTTGAATGGCTTATGTAATCATCCCCTTACAACAGTTTTCCAACACGTAGACGGTTGCCGGAATAAACCCAGGCCATGGCAATAGCGGCTGCTGCTGCTGCTTCTTCTTCTTCTTCTCCTTTCTTCGTTTTGTCCGCTGGGCCTTTCAATTCTATTTTAAATTTTTCTTGCCTTGTTTTGTGTTTTCTTTTCAATTTTGTGAACCTAACATGTGACTAAGTGTTGGAAATGACAAAGAGACTTAACAAAAGCTTTATTTCTATAGGCCCACATGTAATATATAAATAATAAAACTATTTTAATATTTAACTTGAGCCTCTATATTGCGGTTTTTTAATAGTATTTTTTTAGAATATTTTAATAGTAAAACTATTTTAATAGTATTATTATAATTATTGTCTAGATATTTAAGGGGTGTTTGGTAGGTAAGTTCAAACACACTTTTGAGCATTTTAAACAACATTACACATATTTTCACACAATTTTTCATCTACACTGTTAGAAATACTGAATGAATAATTGTATTGTATTTCTCAATGAAAAAACATACATGAGTGTCTTTATATAGAAGGCATATGAGTGCAGTACAAGTAAGAATGTAGTACAAGAATGTGTGCTATACAAGTAATCAAGTTGGGCCTAAAGCCCACAACACTATATACATTAATAGCTCCCCTCAAACTCAAGGCGGATCTGAGACTAACTTAAAGTTGTCAACCAAAATACGAAGACGTCCCTTAAGACGTGATTTGGTGAAGATATCTACAAGTTGATCTTTAGAGGAGACTGGGATCAGCTTGAGAGCACCATGGACAAGATGATAACAAATAAAATGACAATCGATCTCGATGTTTTTAGTCCATTCATGGAAGACATCATTGTGAGTAATATGAATAGCACTCTTTATAATAAAAAGGAGTAGCAGATGATGTAGACACACCTAAGTTTTTGAGAAGTCATCGTAGTCAAAGGAGCTCAGATGTGGTATCAGCAAAGGCACGATATTCTGCTTCAGTACTGGAGCGGGCCACGTGAGTTTGTTTCTTACTTCACTAAGAAATTAAAGAAGAACCAAGAAGAAAGCAATAACTAGTGGTGGACCTGTGATCAGTGGGATCTCCTGCCCAATCAGCATCAGAAAATACACAGAGAATAAGAGGAGACTGAGCAGAGTATAAAAGACCATGGAAGATAGTGCCCTTTAGGTATCGAAGAATGCGTAAAACAGCAGCATAGTAAGTCGATTGTGGAGCAGATAGATACTGGCTCACCTGGTGAACAGCATAGGAAATGTCTGAACGAGTGACAATGAGATAAACTAAGCTACTAACCAAGCGCCTGTAAAGAGAGGAATTAGACAATAATTTCCCTACTAGGAAGTTAGATGCGCATTAAGCTCAACTAGAGTGTCAACAGTCTTGCTATCAGTGAGTTCAGCTCGAGAGAAGAGTTCAAAGGCATACTTGGCTTGAGTAATATAAAGTCCATTTGTAAAATGGGTGATTTCAAGACTTAAGAAGTAGCTGAGATGTCCAAGATCTTTCATCTCAAACTACTGACTGAGAAAAGCCTTGAGTTCTTAAATGCCACTAAGGTTATCACCAGTTATGATCATATCATCCACATATAGGAGAAGTAAAATAGTGCCTTTGTCAGTGCAATGAAGAAATAAGGCAAAATCATAATGACTGGCAATGTAACCCAAGCGAGAGATGGTAGAGCTGAATTTGGCAAACCAAACTTGTGGAGCTTGTTTAAGGCCATAAAGTGCACATCAAAGGTGACAAACCTTGTTTGAGTCAACAAAGAGACTAGGAAAAGGTTGCATATATACTTCTTCACTTAAATCCCCATTAAAGAATGCATTTTTGACATCCATCTGAAAAATGTCCCATTTACTAGCAGCAGCAATAGCTAAGAGGGCACGAACAGATGAGATAGGAGCAACTAGAGCAAAGGTCTCTTCATAATCAATCTGATACTTTTGTATAAAACCTTTTGCAACAAGACGAGCTTTGTAGCGCTCAATGGACCTATCAGAGTGAGTCTTAATCTTGTAGATCCACTTAAAACCAACCACAGATTTCCCAAGAGGAAGTGTCACTAAATCCCAAGTATGGTTTTTAAATAATGCATTAAGTTTTTCTTTCATTACAATCTACCATAAAGGGTCAATGGAAGCCTCACGATAGGTGTGAGGCTTGTGTAGTGTAGCAAGGGCAGTGTGACAATGATAGTCAAGTAAATGTGTAGGAATAGATCTTATCTGAGTTGAGTGACGAGGTGGTATATCTTGTGCAAGATCTTCAGGCAGAGCAAGAGCAGGAGACTCAAGCTCAAGATTGGGGTTGGGTAGCTCGTCTTCAACCTGTTCATCTTCCACCTGTTCATTAAAGGGTGAACTAGAAAAAGAATCAGTGATATCTAGTGGTTAGACAAAGAAGTCTACAGCGACAGAATCATGATCAACTATAGGAAGATCAGGAGCAGCTACAAAAGGAATATATGCCTCATCTGGAAAAAGATCTAAGATAGAGGAGGAAGACAGGGAAGCACTGAAATGAAATAGCTTGACAAAGAGGTGGTGTTCCCAAAAGACAACATTGCGGGAGATACGAAAACGATGAGAGACAGGATCATAACACCTATACCCCTTTTGAGTTTCGCCTTAGCCAAGAAAACAACAAAGCCTTGACCAAGGCTCAAGTTTGTTATGCTCATGTGGCTAAAAAAAAACAAAACAAGCAGAACCGAAGGAGCGAAGGTGGTGATAGTCTGGAGGTGACCCAAAAAGGCGCTCATATGGAGTTTGATTTTGGATAACATGACTCGAAATGCGATTAATAGTATGAACATCATAAAGAGCAACCTCACCCCAAAAAGGAGCAGGAACTTTGGCAGAGAGAATGAGAGCACGAACAGTATCAAGAATATGATGAAGTTTTAGTTTAGAATGCAAAACAGCTTAGAAAGCATATTGAGTGTATTCAAGAGCATTATCAGATCGAAAAATTTTGATGCGTCTAGAAAACTAAGTTTCAACCATTTTTGTAAAATTAGAATATACTTCTGATGTGCATGAAATATATACAATAAAGTACTCACATATCTACGTATTTAGTTTTACTTTTATGTTATTTTGTTACTGATTATTTAATATCTTTATGTTGCAGGTAGCAAAGGCTTTACATGCAAAGTGGGGCTAGGCCAATTAAATTCAACTCCAATCGGAGCAAGAAATCAAAGGAAATTTGCAACAAATCCAAGTCTAATTCGAATTAGGATTCTAACCTGCACATCAATTAGTATTTTTGGCATAACTTTCGGCTTAGATATCCAATCAATATGATTCAAGTTGAGCTGGAAAGTTAACTTAAAGGGCTACAACTTTGTAGTTTACCAAAAGTCCAAATCCTGAATTTAAATGGGCCAAAATCGTCGGTTAAATGAAGCCTAAAAATTTAGGATTTTCTCCAAACGGGAATTCAACTTGTAATAGGATTCCTTAACCTATTTTAAGGCTCTTTAGAGGGAAAAAAAAAAACCGAGAGGAAAATGAGGCGTCGCATAGAAGAATTTGCTTTTGGGAGTCTTTCAGAAGAGGAGTATCTGAGGACAAAGGTGAGAGCTTCATGTTGATCAACCAATTTGGATGAAAGACATAAGTTTTATTTGTTTTCTCTTCAATTTTATTATGAACTAAATTTTATTTTTTAGAACATTGATGTAGTCTAGCAACAAACACACAATTTATTTTATGAGTAATTTTATTTTTAATATTTCCATAATTGAGTGTTTAATTCTTATTCTTAATGCTTACTATTTTTTACAAATTATAGTTTGATCAATTGAATTACAATGAGACCGAGAGGTGATTTGTTATTTTAGTTCTAGAACTAAACACCATTAGTTGAGTGAAAGTAGAGATGCTTTACCGTGACTAGTTTGATTTTTCAAAAAATTCAAAGTACTTAATGAGTCTCCAATTAATTAAATTCACATAGAGATATGGAATTGTTAGTTGAAGATATTTTTGATATTATTCGAGAAAAGATATTGAATACTTAAGGAATTTTTAATCATCAACGGGAGATTATTAGAATTTAATAATTAGGAAGGATAAATTGTGTGGGATTTGTTAGGTGAAATCAATCGCTCTAGATCCATTTTTATCATATTTTTACACTGTTAGATTTTTATGCTTTGTTAATTCTTTTTATTCGTAGATTTTTTTTTATTAAATAGTTTAATTTAATCTAGATAGTAGAACATTCCATTTATTTTCGATTTTTCCAAATAGTAATTAATTTAGTGAATTTCGGTATTCAATAACATAGTTAATCCTTGTGGGTTCGACATTCATTTTCTAAAAACACTTTACTATTTGTTACGATTCTGTGCACTTGCGGATTATTTTACACGAACAAGTTTTTGGCGCTGTTGCTGGGGATTAACTATTTGTTATTGATATTAATACTAGCTAGATATTTACTATTTTGGATTTTATTTTATTTATTTAAAAAAAAATAATTAGGTGCATCTGAGTTTGTTTTCTTTCTTTTCAGGAATTAAAAGTGCATGCCCCGATCTAAACTATCAGAGCATACACTCTTTGATCTTGAAATTAAAAGAACCTTACGTCAGCTTAAGAAAGAAAAGAAGAAAGAGGCCAACACATCTCTATCTAAGATGGTCGATCAAGAGCAAAAGGCGTTAAGAGATTATGCTATGCCCTCGGTAAATGGAGCTACATCGAGCATAAGGAGGCCAGCCATACAAGCCAATAATTTTGAGATCAAGCCGGCCATCATTCAGATGATACAGTAGACTATCCAGTTCGGGGGGCTGTCACAAGAGGATCCTAATGTCTATATTGCAAATTTCTTGAAAATTTGTGATATTTTTAAATATAACGGAGTGACAGATGATGCGATTCGACTAAGGCTTTTTCCCTTCTCACTTAGGGATAAAGCGAAAGTTTGGTTGAATTCTTTGCCACATGGCATCATTACTACATGGGAAGAGTTGGCACAAAAATTTTTAGCAAAATATTTCCCTCCCGCAAAGACAGCAAAGCTAAGGAATGATATCACCATGTTCATCCAATTTGAGGGTGAATCATTATAAGAAGCATAAGAGAGGTACAAAGATTTATTGCAAAGGTGTCCTTATCATGACCTTCAAGCATGGCTTCAAGTGCAAACATTCTACAATGGTCTAGCAGCTACAAACAGGTCTATGGTTGATGCAGCAGCTGATGGAGCTTTAATGAGTAAAACTCATGAGGCAACCTATGAACTTCTAGAAGAATTGGCATCCAACAACTATCAATGGCCTACAGAAAGATCAATGCCAAGAAAGATAACTGGAGTTTTAGAACTTGATTCTATTACCTCATTGGCGACACAAATGGCAATTTTGTCTCAACAACTAGGTAAAATGAATGTTAATGTTACTCAAACTAATGTTGTTTGTAATCATTGTGCAGGAAATCATTCAAGTGTCGACTGCCAAGTGGGAAATCCTTTTGCCCAATCAAGTTATGGACAGACAAATTAAGTGTCAAATTTTCAATGTCAAAATAATCCATACTCAAACACGTACAATCCTGGATGGAGGAATCACCCTAACTTCTCATGGAGCAATAACCAAGGGCAGGCTAAACCACCTCAGCAATTTCCACAGCAAGAGAAGAAGCTGACACTTGAGGACATGTTCATGTAGTACATGCAGAAGACAGATGTGGTGATCCAAAACAACTCAGCTTCAATCCGCAATCTTGAGGTGCAAATCAGTCAGCTCTCAAGCATGCTCACAGAGAGGACTACAGGAACTTTGCCAAGCAATACTGTCACCAATCCGAAAGAACATGTAAATGCAATATCATTGAGAAGTGGACGAACATATGAGGAGCCAAAAGTAACAAATGACAGACAAGATGAAGCTGTGGATAATGAGGAGTCAAAGATGAAAGAAGTGGAGCAAGCTGAGAAGACTAAGGAGAATGAAAGAGCTTCAAAATCCAAAAAATCTAGGGAAGTCACTTTTGAGACTTATTCTCCTTTAATTTATGATCCACCAATTCCTTTTCCGCAAAAGATTACGAAAAAACAATGTGGATGATTATTTTTCTAAATTTCTAAGTATATTGAAGCAATTGCATATTAATATTCCTCTCATTGAAGCTTTGGAACAAATGCCTAAATATGCTAAATTTTTGAAGGATATTATATCAAAGAAGCAGAAATTGGAGGAGCATGAAACAGTAATGCTGACAGAGGAGAGTAGTGCAATCTTACAAAAAAAGCTGCCGCCTAAGCTGAAAGATCCGGGGAGTTTCACTATCCCTTGCACTATAGGAAAATCTTATTTTGATAGAGCTTTATGTGATTTAGGGGCAAGTATTAATCTAATGCATCTCTCTGTTTTCAGGAAATTGGGTCTTGGAGAAGTAAAGCTGACCACTATCTCTTTACAATTGGCGGATAGATCCATTAAATATCCAAGAGGAGTCATTGAGAACGTATTAGTAAAAGTTGACAAGTTCATCTCCCCAGCGGACTTCATTGTCCTGGATATGGATGAGGACGAGGAGATCCCTTTGATATTGGGTCGACCTTTCCTTACGACGGGGAGAACCTTAATTGATGTCCAGCAAGGAAAACTTGCTTTGAGGGTCGGAGAGGATAAGGTCACTTTTAATGTATTTAAGTCTATGAAATTTCCTTCCGAGACACATTCTTGTTTTCAAATAAGTGACCGAGACATGATCACGGCCAATGAGACTTGTGCAATTGATTTTCAAAAGTTACCACTTGAGGTATGTCTTACTCACTCTATACCTGTTAAATTCAATGATAAAGAGGTTAAAGAGTGTGAAAGATATTTGGAGGCCACACCACTTTTTCCTCCTTCAATGCAACCAAAAGTGGAAGACCTAAAATCATGTCAACCAACATCTCCACCAGAGGAACCACCTAAACTTGAGCTCAAACCGCTTCCATCAAAGTTAAGGTACGCTTTTTTAGGTTAAGACTCTACTTTTCCAGTTATTATTAACATTTCTTTGAGTGATGTAGAGGAGGAAAAGTTGTTAAGAATCTTGCGGGAACACAAAATAGTTTTGGGTTGGACCATCTCTGACATCAAAGGAATTAGTCCTTCAAATTGCACACACAAGATTTTAATGGAGGATAACATCAAGCTACAGACGTTAAATAAAGCGCTTTTGGGAGGCAAGCCAAGTTTTTTTTTATCTTTATGTTTATGTTTTTATTTTTTTATTTATTTTTTTTTTTTCTTTATCTTATTGTTTTTTCTTTCATTTTGTAGGAATAAAGAGACCAAAGAAATCTTCAATGGGTACACGGCTGCACCTCAAGGAAAAATATTCAATTAAAATCAAGGGAGAATCTCTTCTCCTTTCTCATTCTTTTATTTAGTTTTTCTTCCTTTTTCCCATTGAGGACAATGTGAAATTTAAGTTTGGGGGAATGGAATTTATTTTATTTATTTCAAAAAAAAAAAAAAAAATCTTTTGCCTAGCTTGAGGTTTGTATTTTAAGTTCATTATACTAATCTTGCTTAAAGAATTTCATTGCTTTCATGCTCAATTCTTTGCACATGAACGTAGCCACTCAGACACAACTTGTTCTTGAAAGATTAAATTGATTAGAAAATCTTGATAATAACAATGTGGAGACTATAACCCTTGTGAGTTTTGAGCCAATCATTATTTTTGGAGGGTTATTTATTTTTTTCTAATCTTAAAGTTCATTTGGAAGTGTGTAACATATTTCCCTTATTGTAGTCTCATTGTTCTTGCTTTTGGCCAAGAAAAAATGATTTTATGCCACACTTGAATCTTTTGAAGTCATTAATGTTGAATGAACTATACTAGTCTTTGAGAGATGAGATTAGGCCATTTTTGTCTACTTTGAGCCATATATTTGTTTTTTTTTTTTTTTTTGGATACATTATTGCTAGTCACCCCATTGAGCCTTTTAATTAGCCTTTCTTTCTTAAAGCCCTTGTCCATAGTGTTTCAAGATGGAATTTGATCAGTTTATTTCAATGTGGTGGTTTGTAATAGAATTCAAAGAAGAAAAAAATTGTATAGAGTTCCATTTACTCCAGTGTTTTGAGTTGCTTAGTAACTAGGGGTATTCATTACCAATATTTACTCTTGCGTCAAACCGTAACTTGAAATATGAGTATGCAAAAGCACTTCAAGTTTGTGACTTGTTGAGTAACTGGGTGCATCCATCACAAATGCTTACATTCACGTCAATAGATAAGTGACAACTTGAAGTAAGTAAGTAAAAAAAAAAAAAAAAAAAAGGAAAAGTGTCAAAAAGAAGTAAATAAAAAGGGTTCTCATCAAATTTTGAGAAGTGAAATGTAAAGGAGGATTGCTTTGAAGAAGAAGAGTTTAAAAAAAAATGTTGGATGAAAATTCCAAAAAGAGTTGACATTCCGACAAATCTTGAAAACACTTCTTATATTTACCTTTACCCATTTTTATTTCATATCCTTTAATTTTACCCTACATTACGTCCTAATAAAATCCTTATTTGATCTTAAAGATTGTGTAGTTCAAACAATGGCGATGCCACGTTGGGTTCAGGGTGTTCCTAGGAACACCCTGACCCAAAAAAAAAATTATATATAATAATTTAAATTTTTTTTATTTATTTACCCATTAAAAAAATATAGGAACACCCTCAAAAGTTTTATGCCAATCAAATTTTGAACTAAAATCTTTAAAAAAAAAAAAAAAAATTGTAACAAAGATTTGAAAAAAAAAAATGTTACAGAGCAAGCCCAAAAACTAAAAGCCCAACATCAATCCTAAACAAAACCAATCCCAACCAGATTACACAAAAGTGCTAAAGCAGATTGCCCACTAGTTATTCTTAAAAACCCAATTTTATCCCTTTGCTTATAACACAATTTTACACGGTGAAAGTGAGCAACACAAATCAAAGATTGGAACTAGAGTAGATCACAAATTCACAAACAAGCTTGATCAACGGTGCAGCCCTAGGTTCTTCTCCTCTGTGAAAATTGATAAACTGAGGAGGTGAATGAAACAAACGATGAAGATGATCTGAAGATGACAAGGGAGAAACAAGAACTTGAGAGCTCTAGCAGCACAGCAAGGGAAAAGATTAAAAAAAAAAAAAAAAAAAAAAGGAAGATGAAGATGAAGAGAAAAGACAACGATGAGAGGAAATGAAAAAAAAAAAAAAAAAAAAAAAAAAAAAAAAAAAAAAAGAATGTGGTCAGATATATGTGGTGGAGGGTTAAAGAGTGAAAAAGGATGCTTCAAGATGTGGTCAGATACATGTGGTGGGGGGGTTAAAGAGTGAAAAAGGAAGCTTCCTTGCAAAATAATATTATAAAAATAATACCAGTAATATATATATATATATATATTTTTTTTTTTTTATTAAAATAATATCAATTTTTATATCAATATTTTCACAATAATTTAACAATAAATCTTAAGTGGTAGGTTATTATTAGCTAATATTGGTGAGAAAAAAATAATTTTTTTAGAAAGAGAAAAAAATAATTTTAATAATACATTCAAATTAAAATCAATATCAATTATCACAATATTTTCACAATACTTTCACAATAAATTTTAAGTGGTAGGTTATTATTAGCTAATATTGGTGAGAAAAAAATAATTGTAATAGTATGTTCAAATTAAAATCAGTATCAATTTATCACAATTAATTGATTTACGTATGAAATAAACTCATTTATATGTACATTATTCTTTTTGGTAATTTACCACTCAAACTGCCACTTTTATAAGTGCTAGCCAAACACTTAGAGCATGTTTGGTAACTGTTTTCGTTTTCTATTTTCATTTTCTTGTTTTCAAGGAAAAAAGAAAAAAAAAACAATTTTTTTCTGTTTTCAAAACAAAAAACACGTTTGGTTAGTTGTTTTGAAAAACACATTTTTCAAAAACAAAATTCAGGAAATTTGTTTGGTAGTTGTTTTTGAAAAAATTGAATTTTGTTTTCTTTGGTTAATTTTTTTTAATCATATTTATTCTAATTCAAAAACACGTTTGCTCCAAAGTATTTAAAATCCTTACACCTAAAGAAATTATAAATCAATTGTTTTGTATATAACATTCAAAACTAAAACTTTAATCATATAAGTAAGATTGAAACTATAACAATTATCAAGTGTTATAGAAGATAAATCAATAACTAAACAGTTTACTACATGGCATCAATGCCAGTGAATCAATTTCATCCAAAAGAAAAAAAATAACGTGGCATCAATGATGCCTATTATTTGCCAACATTCAATCCTGCGATCTCATCCCTATAAGCTACCATAGCTTCAGCAGCTTGATTAGTTAAGTTAATAGTGTGCAATGGCTCACCCGAATTATCCCCACCTTCACCTCCAACAATAAGGTTATCAATATTGAATTGAGTAAACAAGCGATCATTTCTTGTTCCCATTCAAATGAAGTTATGAATTGTGCTACAAGCTCTCATCACATTCCCTTGTCGACATTGTTTATAACGGGGCATCATTTTTAAGACTGGAAATCGTGCCTTTAAAATGCCAAAGCATCTTTCAATTACATTATGAAGAGATGAATGTCTATAATTGAAAAGCTCTTTAGCACCTTCAGGACAATCACCACCTCGAAAGTCTTGTAGATTGTATCTCTCAGTACGTTACAGAAGTAGAAACCCTAAGGTGCATAGATAACCAGAATCCACTAAATAATAGCAACCTAACAAAAAAATAATAATAAGATAGAGAGAAGTATGACATGGTGAATGGATTCAACTTGAAAATTGTAAATATATAAGTGAGGCAACAATATATCTTACCAGATGGAGGCCATGGGAAATTATTTTCTAGTCTTTGAAGTGCATCTAAGAATACTCGTGAGTCATTGGTTGTACCCTCCCAACCCGTGTAAACAAATGTAAACTTCATATCAAAATCACATGCACACATTATATTATGGGTGATTGTGGCCTTTCTATTCCTATAGCTGACTAGCTTTTATGCTGGAGCCCATGCACTAATATATGTTCCATCAATTACACCTATACATTTCTAGAAAAAATATAAACACAAGTATTAACATATGCGAGCAAATAATATTTGTATGATAAAATGAACAGTAACTTGAGATTGCCTTGAAATATGGAAAGAACTTGGTACTGTTAGCAATACGTGGATGCACTTCATTGCTTTGAGAATGACGTATAATGAATTTTCCCAAGTGGCATATTGCTCTTACAATTTCCTTAAATTGCCTGTCCGCTATCTTAGTTGAGTGTTGAAAACGATCTGCTATTACCCTTATCCTCACATTATGTCCCACTATTAATAGGAACATACCAACTACCTCCTCCACTGTGATCCAGCGTGAGTTTGTTAAGAACTTATGTGTTCTCAAATAGTTACAGAGACTTGTAAATGTTGGCCTATCCATGCGGAATAACTCATAACATGTTCGAGGATTGCCATTCAATATCTCTTTTATAAATGCATCACCAGTCAACATAGAGATACGTTGAGGATCCTTAGGAATATAGTTGTTTTTATTCTTAACAAACATTAGTAGAAAGAACATATCATCGTCCTCTTCCTCATCTGAAGAGGATGAACTACTATAATAATTTGGTTCAACATTCATCCTGGAGAATTAAAAAGCAAATTTGTTCTCACATAGTGCTTTTTATTAACATAAATAAGACATTATCAGCATAAATAAATGAATAAAAAGATTACCATAAAATAATAATAAACCATCCTTTAACAACGTTAAATAACAATAGCATAGTACCAAATCATAGTTCAAAGACATTAAAATAAAAATAATCCAATAGGAAATTATTATTTTGACATAATCCCCTACAACCTACCCAACCAAACCATCCTCCTAGCGAAACTCATGTTAACAAAGATCTCTCTATCATTAGGATCTTGCTTGAACTTCTCAATAGCCTTTATAAATATTTCATCATTGACTTCTTCCATGGTCTCAAGGACATAAATGCACTTGCCTAAGGAGATGTCATTTGTAGGTGCAATACTGCTACTAACATCATCAAAGATATACCTCTTATACTTATCAGCCTTTGCTTTAGATGCCTCTATCCTAGCCTTAGCAGCCTCAGCCATTGATTGTAAGGCATCATTCATTTGGGAGCTCATTAACTCTCACTTACTCTTACTAGGACGCTCGTCACAACTATCACTAGGATGCTTGCTCAATCGGGTTGTAATGTCAGACTCAAGAATTGCCATGACAGGGTCTTAGGTAGGACTTTCTAAATTAACATGAACTCCCCCATGAATGAGTTGTTCTTCCAATGCATTCTCTTCATTTGAATTAGGAGGGTCTTGGGTGGATGCACAGTGTAGGACCCCAATAGCTATAGACTTATTAAATATAAGTCCAAGCAAATTATAATTTGAAAGTCCTTTGGTTCAAAACATTTTTGCCTTGGGATGCGCCTAAAAATATAAAGACATCTAGTAAGAAAAAAAAAAATAATGGGGTATAATGTTTCAAAATAAAACACTGTATTATATTCAACGATATTACCCGACAATAATTTTGCCATGACTCCTCAAGTGCATGAACAGTATTAGTTTCAGCATCCCAACCAAAACCAGTTTGATTTATGAGTGTAGAAAACTCACGGTGTAGTAAACGCATCCTATTAAACTTCCCTTTGAATTGAGTCATTGTAAAACTCCGTTTACCTAATTCATTCAATGTAGCTAACATTTTCTTCCAAGTATCGGAACTGAATTGTCCATCTGCCATATTTCCTTTATTGATCTCTTTCAGCATTATGTCAATAAATAGTTTCTCAAGTTGTGGTGTCCAAAGGTTATCTTCATCAATTGAACTGTTTCCTTTCATCTATTATAATACAATGAAACATGAAAACAACTAAGGAACAACCTTTTTAAACACAACCATCAAATACAACTAAGAAATAGCTTCCAAGCTTCAAACAGAACAGGACAGATATCTAAAGATTCTGTTGACGAATTCAAAGATCAGACAGATATCTAAAGATTCCTATTTAAAACCATTTACATCTTTAACAATAATAGCTAAACATTACTGTGAGTCTAAATTCCTTTGGGAAACATTACTATACCACCCAATTATTAAATTGTTTATAAGTACTATACTACCCACAATTTGCCACATACATCATATGTGTGAATTTATATACTGCATTCATGCAAAGTTTAGTATCTCATTATTGATTCTTTGCAGTTTGCACAATGCACACAATCGAATGAAGAGCAAATACAAGGAACAGTAGGGTCAAAACTCAAAAGTAAACTATATAGTTCACAAATTCAATAAAAGTCTAACGTTGTGGGAAAACAGATTTTAAACCAACAGTCAAGAAAGAAAGACAAGTTCTTATCTTTTCGGCCAGAACATTCCTTCAAGACTTCCCACACTTCAAGTAAGAAAACTATCAGAATATAGATTGTTAGTAGTATCCATAACTGAGCTCCTATCCCTCAAAATTCTTATAATTAAAAAAAAAAAAAAAAAAAAAAAAAAAAAAAAAAAAAAAAAACAAAAACAAAAATTCATTAATACTATTAATTCAAACCACCCAATAATTTTTTCTCACTCTATACTTAATCTCATTTTTCTTTCTTTTCCAATTTTAGTTCACAGTCTAACCAAAAGTTTGTTCCTTTTCAGCTAATGACCAAGAAAACAGGGGACCACTACACCATAGAGCCCACAAGCATACCAACACGGCCAAAGCAAACCTAAAAAACCAAATCCTAAACCAAACACACTTTGAAAATACCCATTCTTAATAGACCCAGCTTCAACGCACATACACAAATTGTAGTTCATAAAATACATAGCAAACTTCAAGCAATGTCTATATAGCAAACTTCAAGCAATCAAGCAACCTCAAGCAATCCCATACCTTTTAGTGATTGGATCCCTAAATTTATGAAATACTTCCCCAAATCTGATAAACCCACACAGACTTGCTACATCACGCGCCCAAAAAAAAAAAAAATAAATAAAAAGAGAGTGAGATAATGAATAGAAAAGGAATAGTAGAATCTAAATGAAAAACAAAATGGAGATGGAGGCAGTGGAGGTGTAGGAAGAAAGGAATAGTAGACCAATCACTTACCCAATTCTCTCAATCAAGGTTTTCTCTGTGAGGAAGATGAAGGCAATGGAGGCGTAGGAAGATATAAAGGGTTATCAGATACGATAGGCACTAATACTGAGTGAAAAAATAAAAAGGAAGTGCGGGAAAAAGAATTGTCAGTTGTGTGGATCGAACCCATGCGCTGGTTCATTAATTGGCCTTGTTTTAAGCGTGTTTCAGCGTGTTTTTTGAGTTGAATGAAAACTCAAAAATAAAAATAGCTTAAGACTAGTTTTCAGTTTCCTTCACAATATGGAAACTGAAAATAATTTTTGATTTTTGCCTAAAATAAGTTACCAAACAAGTTTTTTGCCTTAGGAAACAGAAAATTGTTTTTGAAAACAGAAAACTAAGGAAAAAACAGTTACCAAACATACCCTTAGCTTTTTTAATAAACACTTTTTGACAACTTTTGCCAAACACTCAACTTTTATAAAAAAAAACCCAATTTCATACCGCAATTTTTAAAAACTTCACTTTTTCAAAAAGCCCAATTTCAAAAAACTAAACCAAACTCACCCAAATACATTATAAAAGACAAACAATTTTGAATTTCAGCAAATTTGTTTTGGTTTTAAGAACAATTTTTTTTTTAGCACAAACTTCATACCGACCAAATCTTGAATTTTGGCCGGTATTTACCAAAATGTCCCGAAACACCCAAAATAGACCGAAATGACCTGAAATTTTTTCAAAGTAGAATAGGGTAGGCTACTGTTCCGGTTTGTCCAGGAACGCCCTGGATAAAATTTCTAGAGTCACCACTGAGTTTAGATATTGATATGATTGAATAAAAAGTGTGGTATAAATTTTTTTTTTGGCATCTTTTCATGAGATTACTTGTTCTTTCTTGATTAAGTGTTTTTCATGTGTTTTATATGTGAGATTTTTATTTTTCTTACATTATTCCACTCACATATATTGTTGAGAGTGTTACACCCCATTTCAAAGTGATTTCATTTGTTGAGTGATAACACCGGAAAGGTTTGAGTTAAAGCATACTTTCAAATAGAAATTCAAGTCAAGTTTATTCTAAAACTAAGAGTATGTTTGGGTTGGCTACCACTTTTCACTCACAATGAGTTTTGATGGCATGAGAAATTTCTTTAGCATTTGTAGTGTTTTTGAACTTGAACTAATCCTCTTTGCAAAAGGCAATTGAAAAAACAAATGGATTTTCTTTGTTTTGTTTATTTTAGTATTCATTCTCAGAATTTTGTGGGTATATTCCCTACAAACCCTCACGAGACTACAACTCGTCCACTAGTGTAAGCTAGGGGTTTAAAGGCTTGTTGCATACGCTAAATGCAATCGCAATTTTTAGCGAAAGTGGATTAGTTAGGATATTTTCTTTGTTTTGTTTTACTCTTTATCTGTTTTGCTCGAGGACTAGCAAAAATGTAGGTTTGGGGGTATTTGATGTGCATGAAATTTATACAATAAAGTACTCACATATCTACATATTTAGCTTTACTTATATGTTATTTTGTTACTTATTATAAAATATCTTTGTATTGCAGGTAGCAAGGGCTTTACATGCAAAGTGGGGCTAGGCTAATTAAATTCAAGTCCAATTGGAGCAAGAAATCAAAGGAAATTTACACCAAATCTAAGTCCAATTTGGATTAGGATTCCAACCTACACATCAGTTAGTATTTTTAGCATAACTTTTGACTCCAATATCCAATCGAGATGATTCAAGTTGAGCTGGAAATTTAACTTAAAAGGCTACAACTTTTTAGTTTACCAAAAGTTCGAATTCTGAATTTAAATGGGCCAAAATCGTCGGTTAAATGAAGCCTAAAAATCTGGGATTTTCTCCAAATGGGAATTCAACTTGTAATAAGATTCCTTGACCTATTTAAAGGCTCTTTAGGGTAAAAAGAAAAAGAAGAAGGAAAAAAAAAAAAAAAAAACCTGAGAGGAAAAGGAGGAGCCGCATAGAAGAATTTGCTTTTGGGAATCTTTCAAAAGAGAAATATCTGAGAACAAAGGCAAGAGCTTCATGTTGATCAACCAATCCGGATGAAAGACATAAGTTTTATTTGTTTTCTTTTCAATTTTATTATGAACTAAATTTTATTTTCTAGAGCATTGATGTAGTCTAGCAATGAACACACAATTTATTTTCTGAGTTATTTTATTTTTAATATTTCCATGATTGAGTGTTTAATTCTTATTCTTAATGCTCACTATTTTTTACAAATTATAGTTTGATCAATTGAATTACAATGAGACCGAGAGGTGATTTGTTATTTTAGTTCTAGAATTAAACACTATTAGTTGAGCGAAAGTAGAGATGCTTTACAGCAACTAGTGTGATTTTTCAAAAAATTCAAAGTACTTAATGAGTCTCCAATTAATTAAATTCACATAGAGATATGGAATTGTTAGTTGAAAATATTTTTGATATTATTCAAGAGAAGATATTGAATACTTAAGAAATTTTTAATTATCAATGGGAGATTATTAGAATTTAATAATTAGGAATGATGAATTGTGTGGGATTTGTTAGGTGAAATCAATCGCTCAAGATCCATTTTTATCATATTTTTACACTGTTAGATTTTTACGCTTTGTTAATTCTTTTTATTCATAGATTTATTTTTATTAAATAGTTTAATTTAATTTAGATAGTAGAACATTCCATTTATTTTCGATTTTTCCAAATAGTAATTAATTTAGTGAATTTTGGTATTCAATAACATAGTTAATTCTTGTGGGTTCAACATTCGTTTTCTAAAAACATTTTACTACTTGTTACGATTCTATGCGCTTGCAGATTATTTTACGCGAACAACTTCCAATAATTCAGAACGATGTTTCATATTAAAAATCCAGCTATAGCGAGAGTAATCATCAACAAAGACAACAAAATATCTAGACCCACCAATATTAGAGACAGAGAAAGGCCCCTAAACATCAGAATGAATAAGGTCAAAGATATCAGTGGATATTGATTCACTAGTATTGAAAGGTAAAGCTGGTTGTTTTCCTAACTGACATGAAACACAATCAAAATTTTTTGTAGACACTGAACTTAACAAACCTTTAGAAGCCAATTGTTGTACCCGAGAGGAAGATGCGTGACTAAGTCGAGCATGCCAAAGCGCAAGGGAAGGAGTAGAAGAAACTGCAGCAGCAACAGCAACAGAAACAGGAGCAATAAGTGGAAGACGAAGGTTGTCCACGGGAAATATACGCCCAACTCTGGGACTGGTCCCAAGCTTCTGTCTCGTCCTAGGATCTTGCACAATGCACCCAGAATAATCAAAGGTAATGCGATAACCTAACTCAGCTAATTGTCCCACAGAAAATAAATTATAAGAAAGGTTAGGAACATTAAAGACTCTAGGAACTAAGAGGTTGGAGGTTGAAACTGAACCTATATTATGACCAGAAATTGTGGAACCATTTGCTGTGCAAATATTAAGAAGGTGCGGTGCTGGTTTAAGGCTAGAAAATAAGGATGAGTGAGGTGTCATGTGATTGCAACAAGCAGAATCCATAAGCCAAGAGGTAGGAGAC
The DNA here is from genome assembly GCA_030445155.1 of Quercus variabilis. Classification (NCBI taxonomy): domain Eukaryota; kingdom Viridiplantae; phylum Streptophyta; class Magnoliopsida; order Fagales; family Fagaceae; genus Quercus; species Quercus variabilis. The sequence goes on along the minus strand of CP129455.1, from coordinate 20,366,457 downwards.
ATACCAGATAAAACTGAGAGAAAAGAGGAATAAGATGCATTACCAACCATACAAATGGCATTAGCGATAATATTTATAAGGTTATCTCTAGAAATAGAGAAAGTGGATCCAGAAGACTTAGACTGTGCAGAGACAGGAGCCATTGGTTGGACACTCTCAATATTAGCAACAATAGTAGTAAAAATTGAAACAGCTGATTTATTGCGATAATAGCAAATCTCAATATTGTGGCCAAAACGTTTGCAAAATTTACAAAAATATTTGATGGATTGGTAGTGACAATTGTTGCAATAAGAAGAAGACCTATCCTTATTCTTCATTTAGAACAAAATATGCAAAAATAAACTGTAAAAATGAAATCTACGCGAAAAATTGGGTAAGGAGCACCTGAACTGCAAAAGTCAACGGTCAACCCTGGTCAAAGTCAACTCTAGAAGTCAACGGTGTCAAAGTCAACAGATGACATTAGCAGGCTGACTGTGAGATGACTTCAACAGATGACAAGGTGCTGACGTCAGCTAGGGCTGACGTGGAAAAGCAGTTTTCGCACGTGTGGCACATGGCGCGCGTAAGACAGCAGACGGCGCATGAGAGCGCGTGAAGGCGCGTGGAACTGTAAGTGCAGCACGTGGAAGCGCATGAGGAGGAACCCAGCTGTTTAGTGGCGCGTGGGAGGCACATGGAGCGCGTGCGTTGCGAAGCAAAACCTTTTAGTAGTGTGTGGGGGCGCATGCAATCTCCAATGGCTTCGAGGCTTCCATGAGTGTGTAGATCGATGCAAGATGATCTCTGTGGTACCTTCACAAATGTAATCAGAGCAATATTGCAGCAATGATGCAACAGGTAGTGATCTTTGTAGCATGAAACTCCTCAACAATGGCGGCTGCAGGTCTGGAACCCAAAGACGACGGATGGAAGACGTCAGAGGTTCAACGGCGAGAGGTTGCGGCAATTGCTATGATGGCAGAAGCGATGTTGAGAATGAAGTTACACCAATAAAGACAAGACTGCTAAGAAAAGGTCAGAGTAATGGCTTTGATACCACGTTAGAAATACTGAATGAATAATTGTATTGTATTTCTCAATGAAAAAATATACATGAGTGCCTTTATATAGAAGGCATATGAGTGCAGTACAAGTAAGAGTGTACTACAAGAATGTGTGTTATACAAGTAATCTAGTTTGGTCTAAAGTCCACAACACTATATACGTTAACATACACATATATAAAAAAATACCCAAACAACATTACTCAAACTCCTCTACCAAACACCCTTAGACTTGAAAATTGAAATTGATAAATTAGTTGAAATATGGACTTATAGTTTTAACTTTTAAGACTCAATAAATTATATGGATTTTGACCAAATAATATATAAGGAAATATATGTACATAAAATTATAAATAAATAAATAAAGTATAAAAGTAGTAACTCCAAAACGGTATGCCAAAACAACCTGGTACCAATTCGGTATCGAAATTTTCTATTCCAATGGACAAACCAAAATGGTATTCATAACATTGATTATAAACTAATGAAAAGCCATATTTTTCCTATATGATAAATGCAATAATGATCTTTTAACTTCTAATCACACAAAGTCCACAATTGTGCTTTCTTCATAAAATAAAGTAATAAAAATATAGGTTACATTTGGTGTACCCTATATATATATATATTAGAATATGATACAATACACATGTAACAAGTAAAACAGTATTCACTATCTTCCATTCAAAAACAAGTAAAACAACACAATTATTGGGGATTTCAACGAGATCACGAAGGCATCTGAGAAAGAGGGAGGTAATATGAGACCACTTAGACAATTGCTTCGATTCCAAACTGTGATTAACCATTGTGGCTTTGTCGATCTAGGCTTCTGTGGTGAGCCGTTTACAGGGTTCAAGAATAATGGGGAGGAGGGGCATATCAAGATTCGTCTGGATAGAGCATTGGCCACAACTTCATCACTCCGAAAATTTTTGACTGCACGAATACAACATATCTCGACCTCGCTTCTGACCATTCAATGATTGCACTTAAGATAGATGGGCGAGCACCCAAGCAGATACGAAACAAGCTATTCAAGTTTGAAGCAATGTGGCTAAAGGACCCTAGATGTGATGATGTTGTAACTAAATCTTGGCAGATTGGGTTGAACAAGGTTGGCCGGGCTCAATTTACTAATTGCATGGATCAGTGAACAGAGAGGTTGTGGCATTGGAATAAAATGGAATTTGGGCATGTTGGAAGCAAGGTCGGCCCAACATTCTTGGCCAATAAATAACTACGAAGAACTTAAAATCTAGGGCCCTTATAATTAGGACCCATACTCGCAATAACATCAATCATCTATTGATCATTCTTGGAATTAATTGCATCGAATGCAATACAAGCATCAATCATCCACTTTGATATAGCAAGATCACATCTTTATATTACCTCCTTAGTTTGCATCATATTTTTAAATTGTTAATGGTAGTTTGGGCTTTAGGAGTTTTTGGTGTAAAATAACCTCTTATGCCGCTTGATGCTTTCCCTTTTCTCTCTACTAAAGTGTTTATCCATTTGTGCCTTGACTTCCCCTAATTGAAATGTCTTTTCCCTTTACTATAGAGCTAGGTGGGGGCATAACAAGGTCGCTTTCAAATGTTACAAAATATGGAGGGTCATGTTGAAAAAAATAGGAAGTCGCAACAAGTATATAAGTGATGTAGGACAGAATCTACAATTTAATTTTTATAATTATTTAATTTTAGTATTTTTATGTAAAAAAATGTTATTTTAGGTTTAGGTGATTTATTTCCTTATTTTTAGGTGCTTTTAATGTTTTTTAGGTCAAATTTGATTCTTGTTATGCTTAGGTATTAATTAGGACTTATTTTAGAATATATTTTCTTGTTTGCTAAGTTTTATAGAGCCCATAAATAGGCCCATAAGTTTGTATACGTTTCTTAGAGATTATTATCAATAAAATATAAACTTTTTGTCGAATTATTTCTCTGATGGATTCCAGATTATCACATTGTGGATTCAAGGGACTTCTCATGAATTCAAGGTTTACTATCCAAAAGCTAACAGTTTTGTTTTTGTCCATCAAAGAGAGCATCATGTGTACTTTCTTCAAGCTTCCGCGACATCAATTGATATCAGAGACTTGACTTACCTTGGTCTTATTGCTAATCGGCGAGACGGTAACCATCATCACAACAACAACAAATAATATAGCGAGTATTACGTGACGTACAACAAACACTCATAAATATCTATGTTAGGATGGTGTCATTGAAGAATGGAAACAATAAGAATAATTGCAGCAGAGACGTAACTCACAGGCAACCTATTGGTAAGTAAATCTCATATAGGCCTTATAAGAGAATTGCAAGTTTTAATGGTTTTTTTTTTATGAAGAAGATTTTCTTGATTGGTTATTTGATCTAGAGGATTTATTTGATTATGAGAATATTTAGAAGAGAGAAAAGTTAAACTTGCTTTGTATAAACTTAGGGAATATGCCCTACATTGGTGGGAATGAATGCAATTTGATAGACTCATACGAGGTAAAGAAATAATTCATTCATGGCCAAAGATGAAAAATATGCTTTCTATTAGATTTTATCATTTGGATTGTGATGAACTTTTGTCTTATACAAAACAAGATTATTATTGGCCAAGAAGTTCATACTTGGATTATTTTGAAGAGCCATATATTCCACTATTAAAGGAAGAATTGCATGTTGAAGAAAATATGGTTTTTGATGGAAATTATGTAGAAGTTAAAGAACAAAATATAGAGATTTCTAAGAAAATTAATGAAGGCCTTGTTATGGAAGAAGATCCTAAAATCAAGATTATTTTGGAGGAGAATAATGAAAATCCTATTATTGAGAATGATCTTGAAGTTGAGATGGTAGAGACCATTGAGGAAGAAGTTGAAGAGGAAAGTTTCATGAATCTCAATGAAATCAAATCATATGATTGTCAATCTCAAAATCCTTTTATTTTGGTGGTAAACGATACATCAAAGTTTATTGATTTATTTGGGCTTGATAAATTTGATTCAGTTGTCAGTTCTTATTTTGTAAATCTTTAAAATTACATGAAGACCAAGAAAAAAGAAATTCAAGTTGATTTGTTTATTCCATTGATGAGTTTCAAGCATTGAAAGAAAATCAAGGGGCCTAAGCATTCAAAGTATTTTTTTATTTGGCGCAGAAGATTTCAAATTTCAAAGATGAACTCAAGGATGAGTTTGTTTCAAGTGAAGGTGTCTGATGTATGATAAAATCTATAATTTAAATTTTGTAATTATTTAATTTTGGTATTTTTTTTTATATAAAAAGTCTATTTTAGGTTTAGGTGATTTATTTCCTTATTTTTAGGTGCTTTTAATGGTTTTTAGGTCAACTTTGGTTCATGTTATGGTTAGGTATTAATTAGGACTTACTTTAGAATATATTTTCTTATCTATCAAGTTTTACGGAACCCTTAAATAGGCCTTAAGTCTGTACACGTTTTTCAAAGATAATTATCAATAAAATATAGACTTTTTGTCGAATTCTTTCTTTGGTAAATTCTAGTTTATCACCTTGTGTATTCAAGGGACCTCCTTAGATTTGAGATTTACTACCTAGAAGCTAACAATTTTGTTTCCAATCATTAAAGAGAGCATCGTGTATGCTTTCTTCACACTTTTGCGACATCATTACTAATGCGGGATGCAGAAGTGTCAAGAAGTAGAACACGTCTACTTTTAAAAAACAAGAAACAAATTAAACATGTTTACTTCTGAAAATAACCTCAAATCTATGAAGGTTTCTTGAATCCACAATGAGAAAAAGTTCTAGAATTCACTAGAGAAATATCAGACAAAAGTTTAAATATTTATTAATATCAATAATATTGAAAAACATTTATAGATTTAGGAGCCTATTTTAGGGCTTTGTAAAACTTGACGAATAAGAAAATATATTCTAAAATAATTCCTAATTAATGCTGATAATTCTGGAAGATCAATGGGTTGGAAATCTTCAGACTACGACAATTTTGAGAACTGGGTCCTGTAAAACCAAAACCAATCAGAGTGAAGACCGGTGGAGGCCGGCCTATAACCCTTCGATGATGAAGTTAGAAGGCTGGAATAGAGAGGAAAAAATATCTAAGTGTTTTTTCCCTTCTCCAAGTGAAAGAAAAAATGTTAGAATCCCTTTACCTTTGCGCAGGATCACGTTTATATAGTGCATGGAACGGTTATTGGCTCTGATAACCGTTCCTATTGTCGAGGAGTTCACCAAAATCGGAGGTAACTTCTATAACTTCCTTAGGAGTTGTTTCATCTAAACTGATGCCTCTTTATGAGCAATGGAGGTTTCGATTCTTTTTGGTTAAGTCAAGGATGCTTGGCTCGTCTATCCCTAATTAAGGGTGGACGAGCCATGGCATGGCCATGCTTTCCTCGTCTGTCATTTGTGACGGACGAGACCTTCCTCGTCCGTCCCAAAGAAGGGACGAGGCAACTTGGCTATGCTCATTTTTCTTCTCTTTCTGTAGACGAGCCATATGGACAATTTAAGGTAGTACAATTTTGTAGCATCATCAGTTGCCCCCTTGTTCATTGGGTCGTCCTAAGATAAATAAGGTGTGTTAGCAACAGTTAGATGTGCTACGTGTCAAAAATTTGTTGGTGGAAAAACCTCGTCGATTGATCTGCCCGAGAAGCGTGCCACGTGTCCCTTAATGACTGGGTGATGTCGCTTCAGATGCCTGAGCTTGCTCCCTATAAATAGTGGAATACCTCCGGTACCCTCTTCATTTCTGAAATTTCTTTCCCTGTCCTTCCTCGTCTTAGGTATTCGTTTAGAAGCTTCACGTGTCTATAGCCTTCCTTCGTCCTAGATCCAGGTATTTCTCTTTTTCTCGTCCTTAGTTTTCCTGTTAAGATGGTAGACATTGTACTTTCCTCGTCTAGTGATAGTATAGATAAGGCTATAGACGAATATAATGACGAGAGTAGTTATAGTTCTAGTAGCGATAGTGACAGTAGTAGGGGGAACACCACGGACGAGGAGTACATCTCTGGCGTCCCTAGGCTTCCTATAAAAGTTTTACAAGAACAACTTAGGAAGGCCTCTGGGTCTCAGGCTGGCACTTCGTCCACTGACCCTCGTCCTAATCCCTTAGATGAAGAGGAAGTTACTATATATAGTTGTGCAATAGATATCCCCTCCAAGACGGACGAGCAGAGACCGAAAAACCTTAGGGAGTGGTACCAAATCCCAGACGAGTTTAACCCTAGGGTACCCGTCCGAGGAGAATGGTGTTGCAACCCCCACTTTGGGATTGGCGTCTATGAAGCTTACCTCTTGGGGGGTTTAAGATTCCCTTTAAACGCCTTTACTAGAGAGTTGTTAATTAGGTTAGGTTTAGGTATATGTCAATTTAACCCAAATGCATGGAGACTAATCGTCTCAATGCAAGTTTTGTGGAGTGAAGTATTTGGAAGGGACCGTCCTCTTACTGTGGACGAGTTCCTTTTCTGCTACAAACCTTCAGAGATACACCAATCCCCTGGCTTCCATCAATTTACAGCCAGGGGTAAAGATTGTAGGTTGATCAAGTCCTTGGCCTCGTCTGACAGAAAATGGAAGACGGAATTTTTCTTCGTCTCTGGCTTCTGGGCTGGAAACCCTGTAGACGTTGGCCAGGACTCGTTTGGCCGTTATACTGGGGACCTAGGAAACCTTCGTCCTGAAGGTAAGTTGTTCCCCTTTTTCTTTTCATTTTCATCTTTATACTTTATTTATTTTAAATATCAATGGCCAATTAACAGGAGTGTATTTTATTTCAGCTGTTGAACGTCCGTCCTTAAGCAAGTTTTTTCGTGACCGCGTCCACAGAGCTCGTCTTCACGTGGATAGGGACTTTCACTCTTTGGTCTCACTTAGACGCCTTGCCAAGTGGGGTTTAGGTCCTAATCCATCCGACGAAGCTATTGCACACGAGGTCACAGTTAGGAAAAGTAAGTTTCAAGTCTTTATCGTCCTTGCATTCTGTTTTGTTTTATTTCTAAAGGTATTGTTATCTTCTTTTCCCTCTTTTTGTTTTTATAAAAAGGAATGGCGACAATGAAGGGAAACAAGGGAAAAGATGTAGCTACTGAGGGTGATCGTCCTGAGGGCGATGTCCAGACTCGTCCTACGACTGGGGAGAAAAGGAAAACCTTGTCAAGGAACTTAGACTTGGGAAATCTCCCAGTCGTCGAGGTAAAAAGGCCAAGCCCAGCTCGACTCAAGTGGTCAAACCTCCCTCGTCTCAACAGCCAACGCAGGTAGTTGATGTGGACTCGTCCACTCCAGTTGAGACCACTCCGTCCCAGGCCACTCCGTCCAGGACTGTGTCAACCCCGTCTCAGCCTCCCAGAATGGCCCCCTCCAATATCATTGAGAATGAGGACTTAGCCTGGGAACGCTTTAAGCAGGCTGTGACGGACGAAGACATAAACGTTTGCTATGATATGTCCCTTAAAGATTTTGAACATTCTGGTGTTCATGATCTCTTCAAGGTAATACCTCGTCTTGAGCAATGATTCACCTTCCTTCCTCGTCTCTCTTTTTTTTTTTTTTTTTTTTAACTTGTTTCTTTTTCACAGGGGATGTCAAAGTTTATAGCAGCGTTCAGGCAAGCAACGGGGTTGGACAAGACGAGGATTCTGCTAGAGACGAGGATCCAGGAGTTGAAGGCTAAGGCAAGACAATGGGCTGAAGTGGCTACCAAGACCACAGACGAGGTGAAGGAGTTGAAGACATTGGTTGAGGGGCTGAGAACCAGTGCTGCAAAGAAGGATGCTCGTCTTGAGGCCTTGCAGAAGAAAAATGATGAGTACGATGCCCTTCTTTCCAACGCGAAGGAGGATGCAATGGCTGAGTTCAAGTCGTCCAAGCAGTACACTGAAGTCTTGGACACTAATTACGCAGCAGGGTTTGAGGATTTTAGAAGTGAAGCTGTGGAAAGGTTCCCTGACATTGACTTCAGTTCCATTCTCCTTAACCTGAACGCTGCTGCCACTAGTTCTCTCGTCCAGACTGGCTTCGATGACGTCAATGTTGAAGATGACGCTACAACTTTGCCCCCTCAGGACGCCCCCAATGCTTCTCCTTCTACTTAGAAAGATTTCCTTTTCTTTTTTTATGCACTTCTATTTGGTCCACTTTGTGACCTTCTATGTAATTTCAATACATTTGCCTCGTCCGTGGTTTTAGGACGAGGTTTTAAACAGAAGTTTATTGTGCAAAGATTTTTTTAACGTTAGATATACACTCTTAACTAAATGTTATTCTCGTGGCATATGTATGGACGAGTTTTATTTATTTTGCTTGCTCAATTTCGTCCATTTTGCGTATATATTTGTCTACCATTTTCATTAGAATTTCAAATGTAGTTCCTTCATGTGACATGGTAGCAATTCAACATTACTGGTCTAGGGACCTGTTAAAAATGATAAAAACCAGCCTGCCTTGTTCATGGACTCGGCTAATTTTTATTCTTAAAAACTGAAGGCTTTCATTGTACTCGTCCATATTTTGGATTGTTTTAACAAAAAGCCTAATTTTTATACTTTGAAGTCTTAAGGCTTTCATTGTACTCGTCCATTTCCTGGATTGTTTTAACAAAAGCCTTAATTAAAATATAGCCATACGCTTCTCTCGTCCATGGCTTAACATACACTCGTCTATGCATTTTTGCCCATGTATTTAAACGTAGTGCTTTAACTCGTCCGTGTTACGGACGAGTATGCTTGAGATTTAAGGCTTTGCTTCGTCCTCTGATATGGACGAGGATGCCTTAATGCTTTTCCATTTGGGATTTAAGGCTTTGCTTCGTCCTCTGATATGGACAAGGATGCCTTAATGCTTTTCCCTTAGGAAAGCTTTTCATTATATCCCTTAAGTAAACTTCAAACGAATGTAGTATGGGAATCAGTGAATTACACAACATTATGTACATTCCACAAATACCATTCATATCACAAGCATTGTTCAAAGACGAGGTAGGCACCTTAGGCCAATGCCTTTATTTAAACATAAACTATAACGCCGTCCATAAATTTAACATAACAAAGCCATACCAAATAATATAATAATAAAGTTTAGTTGCTGAGCTCGTCCAGGCTGACATTCTACTGATAATACTTCCTCAAGTGTTCCACATTCCATGGATGCTCCAACTTCCTCCCATCAAGAGCTTCTAAGTAATAGGAACCTTGTCTTTTGCAATTGACAACTCTATAGGGGCCTTCCCAATTTGGTCCCAACTTCCCATGAGCTGGGTTCTTTGTTGCTAAGGAAACCCTTTTTAGGACGAGGTCCCCTATGTTGAATCGCCTTGGCTTCACCATTGCATCATATCGCCTAGCCATAAGATTTTTATACCTTACCATCCTTTGCTCAGCGTCCGCCCTTACCTCGTCTATCAAGTCGAGGTTCAGACGTAGTTGTTCCTTATTAGCTTCGTCCTGGTAGGTCGTCACCCTATGATTGGCCACGTGCACTTCTGCGGGTATAACTGCTTCAGTTCCATATGCTAGCCTAAAAGGAGTCTCTCCTGTAGGAGTTCTCACTGTCGTTCTATATGCCCACAGAATGCCTGGAAGCTCATCTGGCCATACTCCCTTAGTCCCCTCAAGCCGAGTCTTGATTATCTTCAATAAGGATCGGTTTGCAACTTCTACCTGGCCATTAGCTTGCGGGTGGGCTGGTGAAGAGTAATGATTTTGAATTTCAAAGTGTACACAAAAGTCTCTGAAAATTGCATTGTCAAATTGCCTTCCATTATCTGATACTAGTACCCTAGGCACCCCAAATCTGCATACAATATTTTTCCACACAAAGTTCTTGACATTCTGCTGTGTGATGTTGGCCAAAGGTTCTGCTTCTACCCACTTGGTAAAATAATCAATACCGACCACAAGGAATTTCATCTGCCTTATACCCAGTGGAAATGGACCTAGGATATCCAATCCCCATTGTGCAAAAGGCCACGGGGCCATCATTGGAGTCAAATACTCTGATGGTTGCCTAGGGACATTGCTGAATCTTTGGCATTGGTCGCAGACCTTGACGTGCGCCTTAGCGTCAGCTTGCATATTTGGCCAATAATATCCTGCACGGACGACTTTATAGACGAGCGATCTAGGGCCTGAATGGTTGCCACATGCTCCCTCATGAATTTCTCTAAGTATGTAGTTTGCCTCGTTTGGGGCCAAACATCTGAGATAAGGCTGGGAAAAACCTCTTCGGTAGAGAATCTCGTCCATAAGAACATATCTTGCTGCCCTCGCTCTCAGCTTTCTAGCTTCGTCTTTTTCATTCGGGAGTCGCCCGTCTTTTAAGTATGACACAATTGGAACCATCCAATTCATTCTATTTTCTACTTGTTGCACTTCCGAGATATCTACACTCGGCATATACTGGATTTCATCAAACTTGTCTGCAGCTTCGCTGGACGAGGCTTCTTTCGCCAAAGCATCAGCTTCCATGTTCTCTTCCCTTGGGATTTGAATAAAGTTAACTTCTTCAAACTTTTTAACAAGTCGCATCACTTTGTTTAGATACTTCCTCATGCGCTCTTCCTTGGCTTCAAACTCGCCATTTACTTGGCCCATGATTAGCTGAGAATCTCCCAAGACGAGGAGTGACTCTGCTTCAACGGACTTGGCCAATTCCATCCCTCTAAGAAGTGCTTCATACTCGACTTCGTTGTTTGTTGTCTGGTACTGCAAACGAACTCTGTGTTTTAACTTGTCCCCTTCCGGCGATTGCAAGACCACACCTACTCCTCCCTCGTATTGTGTAGACGAACCGTCCACATAAACTACCCACTTAACGCTTTCTTTTTCACCCACCTCATCGCAATTCGAAGTAAACTCTGCAATGAAATCTGCCAGGGCTTGAGCTTTTATGGCATGCCTCGGTTGATACTTGATGTCAAATTCACTAAGTTCGACGGCCCATTGGATCAAACGTCCTGCAGCCTCTAACTTGTTCATGGCCTTCTTTAGTGGGTGGTCTGTCATGACGTTAATAACATGAGCTTGAAAATAATGCCTTAGCTTTCTGGAAGCCGTTACCAACGCAAAGGCTAATTTCTCCATTAGCGGGTACCGTCCTTCTGCTCCCCTCAATGCTTTGCTAGTGTAATACACAGGTCTTTGCACCTTGCTTTCTTCCCTCACCAGTGCTGAACTTACGGCATGTGGGGTGACCGCCAAATATAAGTACAACTCTTCTCCGGACACAGACGGGCTCAATAATGGGGCTTTGCTGAGATACCTCTTCAAATCTTCAAAAACTTTCTGACACTCGTCGGTCCATTCAAATGCTTTTTTGAGAACCTTAAAAAATGGCAAACATTTTTCTGTAGCTTTAGAGACAAACCTATTGAGGGCGACAACTCGTCCGGTGAGGGACTGAACTTCTTTAACATTGTTAGGGAGCTTCATATCCAATATTGCTTGAATTTTGTCAGGGTTTGCTTCAATTCCTCTGTAGGAAACCATAAACCCTAGGAACTTCCCCGATGATACCCCAAAAGCACACTTGCTAGGGTTCAACTTCATATGATACTGCCTCAGCATGTCAAATGTTTCCTGCAAATCAACCAAGTGCCTCTCCTCGTCTTGAGTTTTTACCAACATATCATCTATGTATACTTCCATATTCCTCCCGATCTGCGGACGGAACATGTGGTTGACCAGGCGTTGGTATGTCGCCCCAGCATTCTTTAGGCCGAATGGCATTACTTCATAACAGAACAGTCCCTAACTGGTGATAAAGGACGTCTTTTCTTGGTCCACCTCATCCATCCTAATTTGATTGTAACCAGAGAAAGCATCAAGGAAACTAAGCAACTTATGGTCGGCGATGGAATCTACCAACTGATCAATGCGTGGTAGCGGATAACTATCCTTTGGGCAAGCCTTATTCGGGTCAGTGAAATCAACGCACATCCTCCACTTGCCATTCGCCTTTTTTACCATTACCACATTGGCCAGCCACTCAGGATAGTATACCTCTCGAATGAACTTTGCCATAATCAGCTTCTGAACTTCTTCCTTGACGACATTATCTCTCTCTGGGGCAAACACCCTTTTCTTCTGCCGCACTGGCTTGGAGGTAGGGCATACACTCAGACGGTGGGTAATAACACTGGGATCTATGCCCGGCATATCTTCGTGACTCCAAGCAAATACGTCCTTATTTCTTTTCAAAAAACAAATGAGATCTTTCTTAATCGTTGCTTCCAAATCTGCTCCAACCCTGGTACACCTCTCAGGGTCATCATCATCTAAAGGAATATTTTCCAATGCTTCAATAGGTTCTACCGTCACTTTCCTTTCTTCGATATTCATTGCTTGAACCTGCCCGTCCGCAGCCAGCATGACCAGATAACACTCTCTTGCAGCTAATTGGTCTCCCTGTACTTGGCCTACCCCGTGTTCCGTTGGGAACTTGACTGACAAATGATAAGTAGATGTAACTACCTTCCATCTGTTTAAGGTTGGCCTCCCAATTATTGCATTGTAAGAAGACGAACAATCAACTACGAGGAAACTCACTTCCATGGTTACTTGTTGCGGATACGCCCCCACCGTCACTGGTAATGAAATACTACCCACAAGTTGCACCTTCATTCCACCAAAACCAACTAAGGGGGAGCTTGTTGGATGAAGCAAGTCTCATCCCAGTCTCATCTGCTGAAAGGCTGGAAAGTACAAGATATCAGCAGAACTTCCATTATCAATCAACACCCTTCTAGTCTTGTAATCTGCAATAAGGAGAGTGATGATAATAGCATCATCATGAGGGTGATGGACTTTCTTTGCATCCTCGTCCGTGAAGGTAATTGCTTGCTCGTCCATGGTCCCTGCACTTGGCGATCGTCCAGAGAGCTGAACGCTCTGCACTGCTTTCAGGTAGGCTTTCTTTGACTTAGACGACTGTCCTGCAGAACTTCCCCCCAGAATGATTCTTATTTCTCCAAGCGGTGGTCGTGACGGTTCTTCTACCTTGGCCTTCAATTTCTCGTCTCTGTGATCTCGTCCTAGGAAATTTTTCAACTTCCCTTGTCTGATGAGATTCTCAATCTGCTGCTTCAGATCAAAACACTCGTCTGTGTCGTGCCCATAATCTCTGTGGAAGCGACAATACTTATTTCTATTGCGCTTATTAGGATCTCCCTTCATCTTCTCTGGCCACTTTAAGGAAGGCTCATCTTTGATTTGCATGAGGACTTGCTCAAGTGGCACGCTTAAAGGAGTGTAGTGTTGATTCCTTGCTGATGGACCTGCCCTTTTTTCTCGATCTTTCTTATCCTCCGTTCGTCCCTTCTTTGGACGAGGACCCTGGTCGGACTGACGAGAAGGATTTGATTCTACCCTCTCAGCCGTCTTCCTCTTCTTAGCTATAATAGCATCTTCTGCATTCATGAAGTTTTGGGCTGAATGGACGAGTTCAGCCATGGACTGAGGTTCCTTCTCATAAATTTTATGTATAAACAAATCTGAATTGACTCTGTTATGAAAGGCTGCCAACAGTAGCTTATCATCTACCTCGTCCACGGTTAGGGCTTCCCTATTGAAGCGTGTGATGAAGGAACGCAAGCTTTCATTCTCCCCCTGTTCTATCGTTAACAAACTGGAAGTGGATCGTCTGTGACACTGACCCCCTATAAAGTTATTAACAAACAACTTGCTTAATTCTCCAAAAGAACTTACTGAATTCGGGGGTAATTTGCTGAACCATACTCTGGCCGGACCCTTGAGAGTGGTAGGAAAGGCTCTGCACATTATTTCATCTGGAACACCTTGTAGATGCATAGTGGTCTTGAAGGTGCAATGTGATCAAAAGGATCCCGATTCCCATCGTATGAATCCAAAGAAGGCATTTTAAACTTCAGTGGTAGGGGATGGCCATTGATGGAGGCTGTAAAGGGAGAGTCAGTTCTATAAACCAAATCTTCTACTGGGTTTGCCCTCCTCATATTCTCCTTCATTTCGTCCATAGCCTTCTTCATCTGATCCATCTCTCTCTTCAAGTCAGATGCCCTTCGTGAAGTGGTATCCCTTGATGGGCTCCCATGCTGAAAGTTCTCTCTGCCCTCTTGATCCTGAGTTTGCCCTTCTTCTTCCTGCTCTTGATGTGTCTGCCTTCTTAAGTTAACTTCTCTCCGTAAGTCCTGATTTTGGCGAGTTAACTCCGCCATCGCAGCCGCCATCGAATGCATATGCTGAACAAATGAGGCCTGCATATTAGGAGCAGATTGTCGATCGCGATGGGGATTACTCGATGCGTCCCTACTCTGTTGAGGGCCCGGGCTAGTTGCCCTTAATCTAGTCCGAACCATTTCAAACCCTTTCTTGTGAGAAAGAAATCGCAGAACTAAACAAGTTCAATAGCGACAACTACGTTCCCCACAGACGACGCCAACTGATAATTCTGGAAGATCAGTGGGTTGGAAATCTTCAGACTACAACAATTTTGAGAACTGGGTCCTGTAAAACCAAAACCAATCAGAGTGAAGACCGGTGGAGGCCGGCCTATAACCCTCCGATGATGAAGTTAGAAGGCTGGAATAGAGAGGAAAAAATATCTAAGTGTTTTTTCCCTTCTCCAAGTGAAAGAAAAAATGTCAGAATCCCTTTACCTTTGCGCAGGATCACGTTTATATAGTGCATGGAACGGTTATTGGCTCTGATAACCGTTCCTATTGTCGAGGAGTTCACCAAAATCGGAGGTAACTTCCATAACTTCCTTAGGAGTTGTTTCATCTGAACCGATGCCTCTTTATGAGCAATGGAGGTTTCGATTCTTTTTGGTTAAGTCAAGGATGCTTGGCTCGTCTATCCCTAATTAAGGGTGGACGAGCCATGGCATGGCCATGCTTTCCTCGTCCATCATTTGTGACGGACGAGACCTTCCTCGTCCATCCCAAAGGAGGGACGAGGCAACTTGGCTATGCTCATTTTTCTTCTCTTTCTGTAGACGAGCCATATGGACAATTTAAGGTAGTACAATTTTGTAGCATCATCAAATGCCTAACCATAACAGAAACAGAATTTGATCTAAATAACATTAAAAGTACCTAAAAACAAGGAAATAAATTACCTACACCTAAAATAATGTTTTTTACATAAAAATACCAAAATTAAATAATTATAAAATTAAATTGTAGATTCTGTCCTGCATTAGACTTCTTCACTCGAAACAAACTCATCCTCTAGTTCATCTTTAAAATATAAAATCTTCCACCCCAAATAAACAAATACTTTGAATGCTTGACCCCCTTGATCTTCTTTCCATACTTGCAACTCATCCATGGAACAAACAAATTAACATAGATTTCTTTTTCCTTGGTCTTCATGTAATTGTAGAGACTTACCAAGTAAGAACTGATAATTGAATCAAATCTATCAATCTCAATAAAATCAATAAACTTCAGTGTATCGCTTACCACCAAAATAAAAGGATCTTGAGATTGACAATCATATGATTTGATTTCATTGAGATCCTTGAAACTTTCCTCTTCAATTTCATCCTTAATGGTCTATACCATCTTGACTTCAAGACCTTTCTCTATAATAGGATCTTCATTATTCTTCTCCACAATAATCTTGATTTTAGGATCCTCTTCCATAACAAGGTCTTCATTAATTTCTTCAAAAATCTCTATATTTTGTACTTTGATTTCTATATAATCTGCAAGAACAATATTTTCGTCAACATGCAACTCTTCCTTTAGTGGTGTAATATTTGGCTCTTCAAAATAATTCAAATATGAACTTTTTGGCCAATAATAATCTTATTTTGTATATGACAAAAGTTCGTCACAATCCAAAGGATAAAAGTTGATAGCAAGCATCTTTTTCATCCTTGGCCATGAACAAATTTTATCTTTACCTTGTCAGATTCTATCAGTCTGTATTCGTACCCACCAACATGAGGCATACCCACTAAGTTTATACAAAACAACTTTAACTTTTCTCTCATAACAAATATTCTCAAAGTCAAATAAATCCTCTAAATCAAGTAACCAATTAAGAAAATCTTCTTTTAAAAAATAACCATTAAACTTGCAATTTTTCTACAAGGCCTATATGAAATTTGCTTACCAATAGGTTGCTTGTGAACTATGTCTCCATGACAATTATCCCTATTGTTTCCATGCTCCAATGATGGCATCCTAGGAAAGATATTTGTGAGTGCTACCTATACGTAATGTAATATTTGCTAAGTTTTTTGTTATCGGAATTGCTACCGTCTCATACATTAGCCACTAGACCAAGATAAGTTAAGGCTTTGATACCAATTAATGCGGGATGCAGAAGCCTTAAGAAGTAGAACACATCTACTTCTCAAAAACAAGAAACAAAACACGTTTGCTTTTGAAAATAACCTCGAATCCACGAGGGTTCCTTGAATCCATAAAGAGAAACAAAAGTTTGAATTTATGAATATCAATAATACTGAAAAGCGTTTACAAACTTAGGGGCCTATTTAAGGACTCCATAAAACTTGATAGACAACAAAATATATTCTAAAATAACTCCTAGTTAATACCTAACCATAACAGAAACCAAATTTGACCTAAAAAATATTAAAAGCACCTAAAAACAAAGAAATAAATTACCTAAACCTAAAATAATGTTTTTTTACATAAAAAAATTAAAATACCAAAATTAAATTGTAGATTCTATCCTACATCAATAAGGAACACAACCAATATGGGCTAGTTCTTGGGGATCAAATAGAACCAATTTATGTGGATGATGATGTTGATATTCGAGAAATCACCCACTCTTCTATGCCCCCACCTAGCTCTATAGGAAATTGAAAAGGTATTTCAATTAGGGGAAGTTAAGGCAAAGGGAAAATACATTAGTAGAGAGAAGAGAAAGCACCAAGTGGTATATGAGGTTATTTTATGTCAAGGACAACTCTTTAGAGCTCAACCCACCATTAAAAATGTGTTGCAAAGTAAGAAGGCAATAGAAAGATGAAATCTTGCTATAACAAAGTGAATGATTGATGCTTGTATTGAATTCAATGCAGTTAATTCTAAGTTTTATCAACAAATGATTGATGCTATTGATAGTATGGGTCATGGTTATATGAGCACATGATTTTATGTTCTTCATGGTTCTTTATTGGACAAGAATGTTAAGGAGGTCAAAAATATGGTTGATGGTTATCATGTTACAAGGAAACTAGTTACACTATATATCATGTAAGCAAACTCTTATTAATTTTCTAATATATTATCCAAGGGAACTGTTTTCTTAAATTCGGTTGATGTCTTTCATGCTTCAAAGACCACATATGTGTTGTATAAGTTGTTTAGAGAGGTGGTGTTACTTGTTGGTCCTGAAAGTGTTGTTCAAGTTGTGATTGATAATGCTGCAAATTATGTTGTTGTTGTGAGGTTGTTGGAGCAAGAATTTCGTACACTTCATTGGTCTTTTTGTGTGATGCTTAAATTTTGTTACAAAATATAATGAAATTAGATGAAGTAAATGAAATTGCACTTCTTGTTGCAAAAATTACGAAATATGTTTATAACTACGGTTATGCATTACATTAGAAGAAACACAGGTGGAAGGGAGATACTTTGACTTGCTCCAACATGCTTTGCTGCAAATTTTATTGCATTGCGAAGAATCTTGGCTCAAAAGGATGCACTAAGGGCTATGGTAACATTTAGAGTTGACAATTTCAGCATATATTATAGAAAGTAAGGTGAAAAAAAATTGTGGATAATGTTCTAGATTTCATATTTTGAAAGGAGTGTGTAGTTATTGTACAGGTCACTAAGCCACTTGTTAGTGTCTTAAGCATTATTGATAGTAATGATAGACTTGCTATGAGCTATTTGTATGCAACTATATATCCATAAAGCTAGAGAGTAGATGATCAGGGGGTTCCAGATGAGGAAGAAAAGAATTGAACCTTACTTGAGAAGTATAGATTCTTGATGGAATAGCCAACAATACAATAAATTTTATGCTACTAGCTATTGGTTAAATCCAAATAACAATTCAATGTCACTAAAATTACAAAACATAGGCAATTTGTATCTGGTCTCTTAGATGTCATTGAAAAGTATTCCTATGGAAATTTTACTTTGCAACGTAAGTTGACAAATGAGATGAAATTGTTTAGAAACGTAGAAGGTGACTAATGCAGGACGACCTAGGCTTCCCGCCTAGATTAATCTTGGTAAACCTTAGGCTTCACCACCTAAAGGTTGTTTGGAATCACCACCAAACACAATGCGATTTTGCACGAATAATCTCTGATTATAATAATAATAGTTTGATACATAATAAACCATCTATAGCTTTATATAAAGTTTTTGGGAATCACAAGAGATAAAGATAAGTATCCCTAAATTGAATCCTAATCAAATTCAAATACTAATCCAAATACTAAACTAATCCTTATCTAAGAACATGAAATTTAATCCCTATCACAACTCAAACTAAACTATTGAAAATGTTAAAATCCAAAATTATCCAATGAAAATCCAAAAATAAATATTGAAATAATTTCTAGTTTCGCTCTTGCTTCATACTCCCCTAGTTCAAGAAAACTCAATCTCGACTTTTGTAGTGTTGAAGAATTAGGACTCTAGTGCTTAATACTTCATTTAGTTTAATAATCACCTTAGGGAGCACTAAAAATAGAAAAACCTTGAATTCTACCACACCATGAAACTCTTTTGGAATCACAAAATCAATATGTGGAATTGGGACAAAATTGGCCTTTGCCCTTTTCGAGCAAAATAAGCAGTACTCTGCCCTCTTTTCCAAACTAATTAGGGAAATGTCTCTCTTTTGAAACTTGATTTTTTCTAAATCAAGTTAATCTCTATAGTGGCGTTTTTAAGGACCTATAGTGGCATTTTGTAACTCAAGCTCCATGAACTCGAGTTATACATAAAAAGATTGCATATAACTCAATTTCATGGAGCTCAAGTTACAAAATGCCACTATAGGTCCTTAAAACGTTATTATAGGTCCTTAAAAACGTCACTATAGAACTCCATAATTTTTTTTTAACTCAATTTTGAGTAAATCGAGTTTCAAAAGAGGGGCATTTCCTTTATTAGTTTGGAAAATAGGGTAGAATGCTACTTATTTTGCCTGAAAAGGGCAAAGGCTAATTTTGTCATGTGGAATAGACACAATTTTATCTTGAATCATATAAGCCATAGGATGAACTATGATATCAACCGCTTAAATTGCATCAAGTTGTAGATCTTCATACACCATGGAGGGCTAAATAGTAGCACATACGTATTCAACTTTCACATCATGTGCACCCTCTAAATCTTTGCTCTCTTGGCACGTCAAGCTGATGCGGTGATCTTGTAGCCTTGTAGGTTGGGCCTTGATTGGGCTGGCTTTGTGACTTGGGCCTCACTGGGCAATGGGTTACTCGGCTGAAGTAAAAGAAAAAGTGGATTGTGGGCTCTCCACCTTTGAGGGTCGTCGACAATCATTGTCGATGAGCCCATGTCGTCTCTTCTCTGACGACTCCAATGAAGCTCTTGTTCCTACCTTGAAGCCTTTACTTCCTTTTAGCTTTTTAGTTTCGGCCTTTTAATGTTTTTCGTTGTTAATAGTATGTAGTTTTAACTTGTTAGTCTATTTTCAATTATTGTTATTTAAAAAAAAAAAAAAAAAGTTCAAATAGAGAAAATTTCCGACAAAGAGGAGCCCACAATTCACTTTGTCATCTACCTCGACCAAGTAACCCATTGCCCAGTGAGGCCCAGGTCACTAAGCCATCAAGGCCTAACCTACAAGGCTACAAGATCACCCGCATCAACTTGACGTGCCAAGAGAGTAAAGATTTAGAGGGTGCACATGATGTGAAAGTTGAATATGATAAATGTGTTACTGTTCAACCCTCACGGTGTATGAAGGTCTGCAGATTGATGCAATTGCAGAGGTTGATACCATAGTATGGTTCAAGATAAAATTGTGCTAATTTCACATATTGATTTTTGCAGAGGTTGATACCATAGTATGGTTCAAGATAAAATTGTGCTAATTTCACATATTGATTTTGTGATTCCAAAAGAGTTGCATGGGGTGGTAAATGTTATTCTATTTTTAGTGCTCCTAAAGTGATATCTAAGCTGAATCAAGTATTAAGTGCTACAATCAAAATTCTTCAACACTACAAAACCCAAGGTTTAGTTTCCTTATACTAGGGGAATATGATGCAGTAGCACAACCAAAAATTATTTAAGTATTTTATTTTGGATCTTTATTGGATAATTTCAAATTTTAACGTATTTATTTGTTTAGTTTGAGTTGTGCTAAGGATTAAATTTCATGTTCTTAGATAATGATTAGTTTAGTATTTGAGTTCGATTAGGATTCATTTTAGGTATGCTTATCTTTATCTCTTGTGATTCATGGAAGATCTATATAAAGCTCTAGATAATTTATCTTGTATCAAACTATTATTATTATTATTATTAATTAGAGATTATTTGTGCAACACAAGGTTGTGTTTGGTAATGATTCTAAGCGACCCTTAAGTCGTGAAGCCTAAGGTTTGTATTTAAAAAATAGTTAATTTGGAATATAACATTGCTACCTAAGTTTAGTTGCTTTAGCAAAAATTGAAACAAAAACTAATAAAACACACAAATGAGTTTAATAATACACGCAATACAAAATATACCAAACTTATGCAGTTAAGTTAGTCAAAATAATTATATATTTGTGACTTCGTGAAGTTTTTGTTCCTCTAATAGAGAAGTTTTATTTATTAAGAACTTTCATATGGAAAAAGAGAAGGTTACCATATTTTATAATCCTAATAATGTGGAAATTTATCTTCCAACTTTGTCAAAAATGGCATTACCAAAACAAAGTTGCCAATAATAAGTTTTCAAAATAAGGCATACTATGAATGGAGGAAAGAGAGAAAAAAAAAATTGATAAGATGTTTGCATTGTTATTTTACTAAAATAATATATGCAATCTTTTTTTTCTTTTTTCTTTTTTTTGAGAAACACACGCACACATATATAATAGTATGATTTTCAAATTTGCAATCTTGAGTAGGCATAAATCACTATATCTTGCAATTTTCAAATTTGTAACTGTACGCAGTATGATTAAATCGCTACTTTAGTCATATTATTTGTCTCTTTTGTCTATAAAATAGAACACCAAATATTACAAATTGTTTATAAGGAAAATTATTGAGATATGAGAGAAAACTAATAATAAGACGGTGATATTAAAATCTTCCATAGTCTTGGACAATACAACGTGAATATGAACCGTCCTCAAAAGTTAATTATTCTTTTGTTGTGTATGTGTTGTTTGATTTTAGATTTTTTCTTTCTTTCTTTCTTTCTTTTGATTAGGGGTTAACTGGTTTTTTGTTTATTTGGATAGCCCTCTATTAACATAGAGAAAGACAACACAAAATCAGCTATTGACGAGCTTCTACCCACTGATATCCTTGAATACATGATTTCCTATAGTGGATTAATGACTTCGATCAGATTTTCAACTTCCAAATTTTAGCTTTAATTCATTTACAAAATGCCGTAAACTTTACCATTGGTGTAAAAAATGGGCTTAATATATTTTAGGGAAGAAGTGGTTGTAAACACAAAATTTCAAGTTTGGAAATTAAACAATTAAAATGCTTCACAAAATATAAATTTGTATTTATGAATTCTTTCTTTTTTAGAATCTTATTTATGAATAGCTGAGTACAAATTCTATTTATTTAATTCTTTTATGAAAGAATAATCCTCAAATTCAATTTTCTTGAAAAGTTCTTCAATCCACAAGTTGTGCAGGTGAAGTCTTGATTTGAACATAAAATATTATTTATTTTAGTTGGAAGATGAATCGAATAGTTTTCACTATGAACCTTAGGCTATGAGCTTGTTAGAGATTCCTTGTTCTTCAAGTCCTTTAAATTTTCTTCTAATGTTCTTCGAGTTTTTCCAAATTCGAAGGTATTTGGGTGGAAGCATTTTAAAATATCCTAAATCCTTAAAATTTCAATTATTTAGGGCCTTTTAAAGGTTGAATCAAATAACAGTCACTAAAAAGTTTTCTTTTTAAATAATCACTATGCAACAAGATTTATAGAAATTTTTTCCAAAAAAAAAAAGAAAAGATCTATAGAAATTGATCTTATAATATAAATTTTAAGAGCATCAAGTAGCTTATATTGAAATAATATCTCTACATTCTTTAGTGTGATGAAAGACTCCGAGCATTGATCTAAAACCCAAACTTCTACAATAAAATTCATAAGATCCTTATCATTGTCAGTCTCATTTGCTACAAGTGAACCAATATTTGTTTTACTATCTCCAAGTGGAACAAAATCTTTATTTGAAAGGAATGATTGTGTCATTGTCACTTGAGAATACCACTAGAGTTATGGAAACTTTTTTTTTTTTTCTAAAAATAATTTTGTTTAATTCTAAGGCCTTTTTAATGTAATAATTTTTTTTTAAATTACGTCATTTTTAGGCACTTAATGGCAAACCATCTAACTTTTACGATGATAATAATATCATTAATGATATTTGCATGTGAAAAAAAATATAGGTTGACTTGAAATCGGATTCCTTGCTTACAACTTGTTTTTTACTCAAGCTAAAACTTGACCGGTTTGTTAGGTCAATTTTGTGTATATACGTGTAAAATGGATAATACTTAGGTAAGTCTCGAAGCAGTGCTCCGAGCTCTCACAAAGTGGGTGGGCCCATGTGGGACCCACGTGTGGGGCCCACTTTGTGAAAGCCCAGAGCATTGCTCTTGGACTATCTAAGTTTTTCTGTGTGAAATAATGGATATAAAGGAAGGTAAGAGAATATTTTCTCCTGCAAAATTACTACTATTCATGGGTCCCATTGCACTTTTTAGTACTATTCAAGGGCTCTACTATACTATTTAAACTACCATTTAGTTTTATCTACAGTATTTTCAAAAAAAAAATTTCAATTTCAGCTAAATAAGGAATCTGTTTAGGATTCGCTTATTTTATTAAAATTAAAATTTTTTTGTTGAAAGTACTGTAAATAAAGATAAAATTTAGTTAAAATAGTACAGAAAGACTTATAAATAATACCAAAAATTATAGCGAGACTTGTAAATAGTAACAAAAATAAATTAAATAGTAAACTAAGTTGGCAAAAATAATATTTGCCAAAAACACACAAATGGTTACCAAACAACACTAACTCTCGTTAAAAAAATGAAGGATAATGTTTATACTATTTTATGTCACATCATTGGACTTAATGTCAAATTTTTTTACAAAGTTAATTTTTTAAATTTCACAATTTCAGTTATATTTTCCGTCATTTTACCAATTTATACCCATTTTTTATTAAATAAACCCCGTAATAACTAATTCTTAACTGTACCGGTTAACCCTTCCCAAAAATGAAATCTACTTTAGTAAATTGCTAGACAAACTCTTTGACCCTACTTCTGATTTAACAGCTTCTGAATTAAGGGGGGGGAAAAAAGTCTCACTTGACAGCTTCTAAAATCTTAAGTATATAATTTCTCAAAAAAAAAAAAAAAAAAAATCTAAAGTATAAAAACCGAATCGAAAGGCGCAGAGAAAGGATAGCGAAAACTAAGATAGAAAGAATTTAGAAGCTGTGAGAGAGAGAGAGAGACGGAGGTAACGGTCTCTCTTCTTTCAAATGGAGTCCACACTATCTGCAACAACCACGACGATAGCGCTTTTCACTGTCTCCAAAGCTCTAAACCGCAAGCTCTGCCGAACACCACTGAGTCAATGCCTCTCGAGTCAACTCTTGACTCGCCGATTCCGATGCGTTTCCACCCATTACCACCACGGCAATCCTTTCGCTTCCTCTTCTTCTTCGCTGATGAAACTGTGTGCTGCTTCAGTGCTTCCAGCGCGGCGCCGTTTGGAGTGCGTTGCTAGCTACGCTGCTTCGTTCGCCTCTGAAGGTGGAGGCGGCGGTGGCGGGGTTGGCGGAGAGAGCAGTGGCGGTGGAGGTGGAGGTGGATCGGACGGTGGGGATGCGAAGGCGAATTTGGTTGCCAGTGGAGCCCAGGAGGTCTCCGCGTTGCCGTCTGATGTGATTGTACTCGACGTTGGAGTACGAACTCTCTCTCTCTCTCTCTCTCTCTCTAATATTGCTATGTATTTTCCTAAATGGTTGTGTTTCTGCGTTGTGTGTGTATGGCAGGGAATGACATGTGGAGGATGTGCAGCTAGTGTGAAAAGAATTCTCGAAAGTCAGGTAAGTTGTTATTAATTGAATTTGGTTTTTTATTTATTTTTAAAGATTGTTAGGAGGTGCAGTAATCTGGTGCAATGAACAAATTAGTTAATGGAAATGAATGTAATACGAGTTGATCAAATGACTTTTAAAAATTCGGTATTAATGAACGTATGTATGAATTATATGGATTTAGATAATTCAATTCACTAGAGAAAAAGTAAAATATTGATTTGTATTAATTATAATTTTTTTGTAGTGGTCAAGGGATACTAAAGAGTGAGAACCTTTGATTTTTGCATTTGTTAGAACTATGGTTAAATTATTAAATTCACAATTTCTTAATAGTTTAAGCTTTTGGGACAATTGGTTATGGGAAGAGATCATGGGTTGGCTCCACTTATTAGGGGAGTTTAGGCCTACATGTGAGGGGGAGTCTCCCTCCCCCCTCTCTTTGTTTCACATGTTTTGGGTTCTGTTTATTTTGCTGAAACTGAAAACTTTTTGCTGAAAATACTGTAGATAAAGGTAAAAGTTAGCTGAACTCATAAATAATATCAAAAAGTGCAGTAGGACCTATAGTAATAAAAATAAGCTGAATAGTAAAATAAGTTGGCAAAAATAATCCATGCCAAATGCACATGTAAGAACTTACCCTGTTCAGAAAACTAAATTCGTGTACTTCATTTTATTGTAATTTTGGACAGCCACAAGTGTCATCTGCTAGTGTGAATTTGACGACAGAGACAGCTGTAGTATGGCCTGTATCTGAAGCCAAGGTTACAGCGAACTGGCAACAACAGTTAGGAGAGGCACTAGCAAAGCATTTGACAACCTGTGGTTTTAATTCTAACCTTCGAGGTAAGCATATGAAAGTTTCATCACCTCCATCATCGATATTATTGTCCTTGTTCACATTGTAATGATCATTATTACCATTATTATTGTATATATGATTGTTATCATCATGATCATTGTCATCATAATTCTTTTTATTTGACATTTTGACTGGTACTTATAGTTCTTGTTAAAAAAAAAAAGGTTGTATGCTTGTGTGGTTCATCTTGTTCAACAGTCTGTCTTGTGCTTGACTTTTTTTCGGGCAAGATTTTAAATTAAAACACACCCTGACTACGGCCAATGTTTTGTACCATCTGAGCCAACATCCATGCACATGTTTGTTTGTTCTTTATTAAGAATATTTCAATGAAAGAGCTGTAGAACGTCTTCACAATTACATTTAGGAATTAGGATTACTATTAATATCATTTAGAGATGTGAATCTTCAATCCTTTAGGAAAATTGCAAGTTCTTGAAGCCAATAGCCTTGTAGCTTAATCACCTCTCCATGCACAAAGTGCTTGGGGGTCTAGGAGGGAAAGAGTTTGAGCTGCGGGATTAGTAGCGTATTGTAACTATCACAAATTGAAGTTCTTGAAACTCTGAAAACTTTCTCATGAAATTGGTTAAAATTCAATGACTTGGTAATGTTACTTACAGAAATTTTCAACCATAGTTGGTCTGATGTTGGGTTTCTTTTGGTCTGTTGCACTTCATTTAGATGGGTATAGGGATACATGCTTTATCCATATATGGTTTAGCTCTAAGAATTCTTGTAGATCCTGCTAATTGACCTTGTTGCTTAGAATAATTTTTCTGAGTCATGCTGGAGAAGAGCCTGCTCATTTGCTACTGTATGCTACACACTTTTACAGTGATATCAAAAGCAGGTGGGAGTATTTGCCTAGGCACTGATATGTGTGAGACTTGGTTTTAGGTTTAGGTTCATTCACTTCCAATAAAGACATTGATTGGAATAGTGTATCAAAAAAGGCAATATCGGATTAATCTAAAAGTAAGTTTTGTCCCATTAGAAGAGGTACCAAAAACAAAAAGAACCTGACACAATCCGTACAAATGTGGGAAAGAGAAGAAAAAAGAGGTTTTGTGATTAGAAAACTCTCTTCCTTGATCTTCTCCTTGGGGGAACATAGTTGGCTGCCAATCCAGTTATTATTGTATTGTTATTTTTATTATAATATGCAATTTTATTGATATAGGGAAGCAGTGTACATAGGATATATATATATATATATATATATATATATCATCACCCTAAAGAATTACAATGCTCAATAATTACAATCTAAAAGAAACTGAGCAATAAAGTCTACAACAGTACACACAGCCGTGCTGCCAAATGATCAAGCCCCCTCAAACACAAACCTTACAATTAACTGTTTCAATCATTAAGTGAACTTTTTTTTCTCTCTCCAAATACCCACAATAAATTGTGGGGGATCATATTCCAAACTAGTTCCTCCACCCATCAAGTACGTCCAGAACCTGCTTAGGCATTACTCAATGTAATCCGGTCATAAAGAAAACAAAGGACCTCAGCTCATAGACCACCACACAATGGAGCAATGGACGATCTACATCTCCCTTACCTTCTACATATACATCACTAATCCACTATTGTGATACCTCTTTTAATAAGTCTGTAGACAATTTCACAAGCTTCTATCAACACAAATAAATCAACTTTCTTTGGTGTTTTACTGTATCAAATACTCATTCAAGGAAATATCTTAGATTGGAATGTTTTTATTCACTCATAGAATGAATGAACATCAAACTTACCATGTAATCTCCGCCTCATATGATCTAAACCTTTCCCTCTAGGGATATTGGAATGTAGGATTTAAAAGAAAGAATCAATGGTTTCCAACTCCCAATAATGAAAACCTTTTACAAACCTGATATTACATGTGTGAGTTCCCCACTAATCTAGATACCCAAACCAAAGTTCATTGATGCTAGTGATGGAAACAAGGTGGGAGTTTCCCTATCGTTTATAGACCCCAAACAAGAGTTCGTTGAAGCCAAGGATGGGAACGAAGCGGATTTTAAAAGAAAATTCCTTTAACTTAATAGGTATTCTATGATCACACAATACTCCTACTGTGCTTTTCCACTTCATCCACCTTGCTCATAATTAAAATTTATCCAGCAACATATAAACAATAAAAATAGGACTCAATTCAACTTAAATTTAACCAAAAAGGTCCCAAGAGAGGTCTTCATGCAAAACATCCCAACTTAATTCTTGAGCACAACCAACTCTTCCTCATCTCTCAGAAGTCTTCAAAGGGGGTTGCCTACGGTCCCCATTGATTGAATGGAATCTCATGTCCAGAATTAGAGGGAAAAAAAAAAAAATTAAGCAATGTATATAAGAATGTCCACAACAACTGCAAAAGGAAGAAACAAAAGCCCTATAAAACTACACAAAGAAAACCTCTTCATTTCTCAACAACCACACAACAAAAATTAAAAATTAAAAAAGAAGAAAGAATTCATGTTTTAATATTAACCAAAGAAAGTCTTAAAAACTCATCATAATTAAAAAAAAAAAAAAATGTTCCTGTGCATGAGCATAAACAACTCAGCCCATTCAAGATGAATACCCCTAGATTATCTGCCGACTGATTATGACAAGTGGCTTAGCTGCCCGTAGGTTTTATTGGTTAGAGTTGAGTCCAATGGACTCTTCTTGAGAAAGGTTCCCTACATTATTAAAAAAAAAAAAAAAACTTGCAATGACTAATCGTTAATCCAATAAAAAGCTACAAAAATGTTAATCCAACAAAAAATCAAAAGCTTTTTGTACACAACTTAGTGTATATAGGGTATTTCCTCTTTTTCAATAAAAGTTATTACTTATATAACAAAAAAACCCATGATTCCAATCTGAATGCATGCCTCAAAATTTTCTAAAAACCATGTACAAGAACGTAATAACATAGCCCAACATAACCAAAACACTAAGCATGTGGGGGGAAAAAAGATCGGTTGCAGGAGAATTATGTGTTAGTAAATGCGACCATGGTACGCTAGAATGGGATGAAGCCAGAGGTGGTGGCATTTCCAGACTACAACTCAGGTTTTTAACTATGTCTCTCTCTTTCTCTCTCTATGGGCCTCCTCGAATCACCACTCCTTGACTTCACTTCCCTGTTCACCTACCTCACCCTCACCCTCATATCCCAAACCTTATCTTAGAAAAAGCCCTCCATAACAAGGGTGGTGACTTTTGATGAAGGATGAGAGTGGAACTAGGAGACGGAACATAGTGATCCAAATAGGATTGGATCAGAGAGAGAGAGAGAGAGAGAGGCGGGTGGCAGCATTCTGAACAAAATGGTTACTCTTTTTTTCAATTCCAATTGTTGAAATATTTTAAAATTATTAATTAATTATAAAAATCTATTTTTTATATCTGGGTTGGGTGACGCAGGACAATCAAAACAAAATTGAAACAACGGAAAAATAAAGAGATATGACCTAGGAGTCAGCACCTAGGCCTTGCTTGAAGTCAACACCAAGCGGGGAAACTATTAGGAGTCAGCACCTAGGGTGTACCTGGAGCCAGCACCTAGGGTGGATCTGAAGTCAGCACTAGACAAAGGAAAGACCAAACGACCATTTTTTTCATTCATCAAAATGTCAACTATCTCCTCAAGAAGTACAATAGGTTACTTATAAAGGATTGCTAAACCCTAGTTCTAATTGGCTAGGAAACCCTAATTGCCTTATTGCAAAAATAAACTTGCTTCTCAAATTAAAATACTAATAGCCCAATAAACTATTAGGACCTAAAATATAAAAAATACAATTGACTTGCAAACATAAATAATATTAAATAATAATTTTCTTGTATCTCCCGCATCATTGGGTTTATGTAGGGGATTATAAATCACATCTGTGCCTTGAACTTACTGTGGGTTTTGAAAACAAAAAGGCCCACCCTCACTTCATCCTCTTGTTGGGATGGGGTGGGCAAAAAATGTCATCCTTGACTAAAGATTGCTTATCTACTGCCCCTCTCATCCTTTTTGGCAGTATTTTTATTATTAGCTATGTGTTTGTATGTATATTTTGGGTAAGTTGTTTTGCTAGTTTGTCATTTTGACCTAAGGATCTCCCACATTGTCCAAACTGAATTCTCTTTTAGTTTTTTAATACTTTGGAAGTGTGAGTGTAAATGATTTGAGAAAGTTGTGACCATTCTCACTACTAAGCTTTCATCTTTGGAAGAAGATGGAAGAAATACTTGAAGTAATATGATATTTAAATACATCATGATTGTTGCTTTGTTCATTCAACTGAAAATAGAAACTTAAGTTTAAGTATCTAGTCTTCAAATTTTAAATCCTTATGTAGCTATCCATTAAGCACCTCTAACTACAAATGAAAATAGAAATAGCAATATTTCAGGGTTTCATATAATTTATGTGAAGCTTGGTGGGTTAAGTGGCAGGTCAGGGAGCGTTTGAAGGAGATATTTCACCGTAAAAATGCAAATGATTTCTTGTGATGAGCAACCATAGTTTGTTATGGTATGTCCCTAATTCATTGGGTTTTCGATTTCTGTGACTTGTCTATATGATCAGAATCTTTTTAAATATCATCTCCAGTATATTAGATATGAAAGGAAAGGCTTAAAAAGTCATTATTGATAATATAGTATCTCACTTCAATAGGTGAGTCTCAGAAGCTACATATGGTGGATTGGTCAGAGGCATTTCTGTTGCTGGGGAGCCATTCATTTCGGAGAATTTGCTGTTACATTCTGAACTTAGCAGTTATTAGTTATACATCAGAAAATTGGGGGCTTCCTTTCTTATAAGTTGTATTTAAAGTGTATGATAGTTGAGGACTACACATTGTGTATTACTTTGGGAATTGCTGTTATTGGGATCTTCTTGCCCACAATTAAGAAGGAATATTTCAGAGCTCTTAGTTGTAAGGTTTTATACTGTGCATGTTCTTGTGAGGGATTTGTTATGAAGGACTAGTCGTATAATCAGGAGTAATTTAAGTTTTGATATAAGAATTAAATTTAAGTTCAGAAATTGTTGTTATCTGTGTGTTTACACATCCTCTCTATTCTTTGGAGGTCTATACTTCAAAAAGAACTAAAGATATTTAATTCATAAGGCAAGGCTTATGTGGTTAAGTTCTATATTTTTATATGACAATGTTACTTTTTATTTAGTTTGGCCTTGTGAATGACTCATAGAAATCCTTTCATCTTTATGTTCCTTGTTATTGTACCTTCTATTTGCACATTTTGGATGCTGGTTTTGTTGAGGTTCCCTCACATTTTCTTCATATAGGAGTAAAATTGATAAGTATAAAGAGATTTCTTTTGAATTGTTGTTAACGACAAATGTAAAGAGAGTTGTTTCAAAAATGCTTCTTTTGACAAAATAAAAAGAGAGTTCATTTGAACTTATCAAAGAACAAAAAGATTATTCGAGATATTAGATAAACATAAGGAGAAGTCATTAAAAAGTGTTGTCCAACTGCCAAGAGCCTTATAGCTTAATTAGCACTTCCCGGTGTTTTTGACAGAGATTTCTAGGTTCAAATTCCCCTTCTCCATTGTAACTATTGAATTAAAAAAAAAAAAGGAAAAAAAGAGAGGTTTGTCCAACTGAACAATCTTTATGATAATCAATCTAAATTTCCCAAGCGGTACATCCTGACAAAAAATTGCCAGTTCACACACTGCAATTTTTTATGAATGTCAACTATATTACAACCAGTAGAGTGCAAAGCTCTGCCTAAGATTCAGTCTATGTAATTTATTTATCTACTAAGTTAAAGATGGCTTAATTTCTTGTAATTTGAGGTCATCTGATACACCAAATGAAGTTTACTACGAATAGTACATAGGTTAGTTGGAAAGCATGCAGTATAGATTCCTAACGCAAATAATCTTCATGGTTACTGACACAATATTAGGATAGGGATAAAAATGTCGGTGGTTTTTGAACTAGTATATCAGCATGCTTATTTATAAAAAATTTATTCCACTTAATTGATGTTTTCTCTTACATGTAATTTCACTGTTTTATGCCTCTTCTTCACTTGGGGACGGTGCTAATAATTCCACGTCTTATAATGGGCATATTAATTCCCCAACATATAAAAAGCACCATCCAATTGTTAGCTTGAAGTTTGTGTGCCAAATCAAGGAGTAGCTTTTCTTGTAATGGTGACATGGTTTTCTTACATCCTAATACTGCAACATGTCCAAAACATCATTGAACTTAAGATTTTGCTTCTTCTCCCTTATGTTACTTGCTTTTGTTTTGAGTGACCAAAATTTACTATGTCAAAGCATAGATCCTAGATGGAGCTTAATTCATCTAGTCCACCTGCAATCTTGATTGCAAGTACACTTGATTTGTTAATATTTGCAATCATTATGAACTGATCTACATGATGGCTTGACTTCTTTGCTGCTCCTGTATGTGCAGATTCAGGAAGAGACAATTTCTTCAAAGTTTTTGAAAGGAAAATGGAAGAGAAGCGTAGTCGTTTGGAAGAAAGTGGTAGACATCTTGCCACAACTTTTATCTGTTAAAAAGTTGAGGCATTCATTGTTCATTATATTTCAATAGGGTATTTTAGCTGCTGTTATAAAAAGTATTAAATTTTCATGTCCTGATGGTTCATATGCTGTGAAATGTGATGCTAATTTCTTAAGCTTCTTTAGGTCGTAATCTTGCCGTTTCCTGGGCTTTATGTGCTGTCTGCCTCTTTGGTCATCTCTCTCATTTCTTTGGAGCTAATGCTTCATGGATCCATGCATTTCACTCCACTGGATTCCATCTTTCCTTGTCTTTATTTACATTGCTTGGTCCTGGGCGTCAACTGATCCTTGACGGTGTGAGAAGCCTTCTCAAAGGGGCTCCAAACATGAACACATTAGTTGGTCTAGGGGCTCTATCATCATTTACAGTCAGTTCATTAGCTGCCTTGATACCGAAACTGGTAGATTCTGACCCTTAACTCCAATTGTCTTTGCTTTATTCTATAAATTGTACTGCATATTAGTGGATGAATACATGGTTTGAATTGTAACATATGTCTTGGTTTTAGTATCTAGATTATGATTGCATTATGGATACTTTATATTTTAATGTAGCAATAGAGTTATAATCTCGGTTCATCCAGTAACAAATTGTGCTTGTTTGCTGATATGCTGGGAAGATACAAAATGCAGCATAATTTTCTTTCCTTTTCTCTTAATATAAATTGCATATTTCTTAGGAAGGGACTGATAAATTATCAACTCATGCATACATTAGAGTAGTCTTTTTATTATTTGCTTTGTTGAAATTGTAATTTGGCCAATGAGCTCTTGCTCCAATGACACCTCCCCTTTTAAGAGCAAGCTAGAGGATGAGGCCATGGCTTCAAGGCCCACCAGGTGCGTGTGAAACTTACCAATAAAATAAAATAGCAATTAACTTAGAAAAGTTGAGAAATACAGGAAATGGTGCCTTTCCCAGCCCTAAAGTCCATCTGGGGCCCTCAAATTTATAAAAGAGATTGAGGAGATAACTCTTTGAATTCATCTATACGGAAAGGACTTAGCCATTGATGTTCCAATTTTTACATTTTATAGCCTAGTTATGGACCTCTTAGAACTGTGAAAGAATTGACCCTACCTAGTAGGCTATGAGAACTTTATTTTGACTTATGAAACTCTTAAAAGTTACATTTAAAGAACAGAAAATAATTATTAATAGTTATATCTCCAAAGAGGTATGATTAGTCCAATATCTATTCCAACTGTACTCAATGATCACATCATATTTCAAAAGTCTCCTATATTCTGGAGAAAATGGGCTTGGTGCTGTTAATTTCTGGAGAAGTTAGATAAGCAACATTCATACTCACACATTTAGATTCAGGTAATTAAGTACTGACCCATTGTCCAACATATATACTTTAGCTTTTGGCATCAGTTTCTTGGAACAACATTGATGTGTATGAATTTTTAAATTCAAAATCCTAAAAGTAGGTCTGTAAGGCTATATTATATTTGATGATAGGTTGCTTGAAAGTATTCCTATGAGCATTGAAATTTGCCAGTAATTTGGGATTCATACTGGACTGCTAGAAGCCTAGAAGTGCCAAACGAAGTCAATTTTGGAGGAGCTTCTGTGTTCAACTGATACTTGCCCTGTGTTTTTGTTAACATCTTATCTGGGTTGGGTATCTGGCCAAACAAACAGAAATATGTGGGGAATGAATTTCCCATTTCTGTTAATTTGAGATAAAATACCCTAGTGCTTGATTAAATCAAAATTTGCAGTTAATTAATTATTATCTTTTATTGTTTGTCTAAATTTGCAGATAACTAAATCCATAATAAAGATTCTGTACTTCTCTCTATTATGTTATGACTAGAACACAAAACTATACTGCATGGTTGTGTTATCAATTTGGAGTTCTTCTTACTGATACTTTGTTTTTTCAGTAAAACTATAATTAGTCTTAGTTATATACATTAGCTTAAATCTGGAATTGCAAACACTTAACCAAAGGGGTTTTTTTTTGGCTTGATTAAAGTTGATTTGTTAATGTAAACCTTTAAGATCTAGGGTGCATCTTGCCTTCATAATAAGAAACTAAGTGTGTGACTGATTACAATCAATGCTGTAGCCTCTGTAATAAATGTGTTGTATGCAGGGTTGGAAGGCTTTCTTTGAGGAACCGATAATGTTAATAGCATTTGTCTTGTTAGGAAGAAATCTTGAACAGAGAGCTAAAATCAAAGCAACCAGTGATATGACCGGACTTCTCAGTATTTTACCATCAAAAGCTCGGCTTTTGGTCAATGATGATGCAAAAGAGTTGGGTTCAATGGTTGAAGTTCCTTGTAGCAGTCTTTCTGTTGGAGATCAAATTATTGTGCTTCCCGGAGTAAGTATTTTGGTCTCTGGCTCCCGAACATTTGAACTTTGATTCTTGTATTTTTTGTCATCAAATTGTTTTTTATTTACAACTTGTGGTGCAAAATTTAATACAATCACTTCCAATTAAAATTTATAAATGTAGCAGGTATTTATCATTTTCACCCTGTAGATATTATGTGAATCCTTTAATACATCTTCTCCTTTTATCTTAGGATCGTGTTCCAGCAGATGGAATTGTCAGAGCTGGTAGAAGTACCGTTGATGAGTCTAGTTTCACAGGAGAGCCACTGCCAGTGACCAAATTACCTGGGGTATTACTACTTTTTTTTCCATATAACTCTTTATTATTCTCAAGATTCGATTTCCTCCTTATAGCATTGTTGCAAATTGAATGCTTATTCCCTAAGCAATAAGCTTTTTTATTGCTGCATGGATCATTGTCACTTCAGTGTACTTTATGTCTGTGCTAGAGTCAAGTTTCAGCTGGAAGCATAAATCTTAATGGAACCCTTACGGTTGAAGTGCGGAGACCAGGGGGTGAGACTGCTATGGGAGACATTTTCCGTTTGGTGGAAGAAGCACAAAGTAGGGAAGCTCCTGTACAGCGGTTGGCTGACAAGGTTCTTCTGAATATTAATTCTAGACATACAATTCTGTAGTGGCTCTAAAAAGGGGTTTCTTCTCAGATATATGCATATTTACAAGCAATGATATTTGATTTTTAAGTGTTGAATAAAGGCTAGAATGTTGCTGTTGATTTTTTGTTTTTTATTTTTTATTTTATTTATTTTTCTGTGTATTATTTTGTATTGGATTGGTAGCAACCATCATTTTCAACTTCTGGCTCCCTTAGTTTTTATATGTTCCATATTGGAGTTAGTAAATTTATCAATCCTTGGTAGAAAATTTACATAAAAATCTATACAAGGAGATCTACATAAAGTCATTAAAAAAGGGGTAAAAGTAAGCTTTGAATTTACACAAAATTCAAAACAATCTTGTTGCTAGGCTTCATACTAATAGACAGCATACATAACAAATTGCAATTGTTGCTTGGAATCCGCTTTGACAATAAAGAAACCAACCACAATGCAAGCTTGTGATCATCATTGCTTGATCTGGTTGGAAGTTTGAGTGTAAAAGAGTAATCAAGTGAGAGAGAGAGAGAGAGAGAGAGAGAGATGTCTGCATTAAGGGGAAAAAAGATGATGGAAGAAAGGCAGCTGCAGAGGATAGAGGGGGGTTATGGTGTTATTTTTTTTGGGGTATGTTACACATATTAAGTGGGTTTTGAATTCACAACCTCACCCTACACTTGTTCTCTTGGGAAGGGAAGTCACCATTTGAGCTAGTTTGTTGGCTGTAGAGAAGCTAGGGTTTAAATAGGTAGGGATTTTACTTGACTTAAATGTCCTTGGGCTTGTAAGCCTACAAATAGTGGTTTGGCCTCAGGTCCATTTGCTAAGTGAGCTTGCACTCCGCTTGAGTTCTGCTAATTTGTTTCCCAAGCTCAATAGCTCATGAATGGATCAACTCTTTTGCAGCTCTCAACTCAACCAAGTTTTGGCTCTCTTTTGAATTTTAAGCGAACTTTGACCAGGAGCCTTCAAAATTGGTATTATTTTCAACCAAAAAAAAAAAATTACGAGAGATAATGAATGGAAAAATTGAAGGACATAAAGTTTTGAAGCAAAAGGGTTCAGGCCAAATCACCTCAGGAGTCTTATGTGAATAGACTACAAGAGGAAACTTCAGATGCACATTTGAAACTACTATGTTCAATTTGAGTCTTAAGGTCTGGGGTATTTAGTGTGCTGTGATACCATACATGATATGTATATTATGCTGTATACACTGGTTTACATTTTTGGTAGCTTATCTTGAGCTCATGTGTCCAATTTTTATTATTTTTACTTCTTTCCTCACAAGGGATTATTTTTACTTCTTTCCTCACAAGGGATGATTGGAGGGAAGTCAATGACCCAATGTATGTGTCAATCAAGCAACACAGGAGACTCGCTGGTTGTTTTGAAAACATGCAATGTATAAATGGATTGGGCATATAGCTTCGGTGTCATTTAACAGTAATATAGGCGATCTTACAAATTTTGTGCTTGAGTCCTAATAAATATGTGTCACCTCATTCTTATTCATCTCATAGATTATTGGTGGTAGTTGTATGTACATTTAATGGTGCTCCTTTAATTGTTTATTTAATTTAATTTAATAATAAAAAATAAAAAATAAAAAGTTCATTTCAGTTTGAACTAGTAGTAGTGGTCAATCACATTAAACAAAATGCCAATTTATCCTCTTTTTATTTATTTTTTTGGTTTCAACAGGTGTCTGGGCACTTTACATATGGAGTAATGGCACTTTCTGCTGCTACGTTTATGTTTTGGAGTCTGTTTGGTGCACATATTCTACCTGGTGCTTTGTATCAAGGAAGTTCGGTCTCATTGGCACTGCAGCTCTCTTGCAGTGTTCTGGTATGACACTTGAAAATTACATCTAAACCTTGAGCATTCAGACAAATTTGTTGTTGGTATTGAGTAGAATTGTGTGGTTAAATGAGTAAATCTATCATCTCCTAATTAAATTATCGATTCTCTCAAAAACTTAAGGTATTAGGAGATAGTAGATTTAATCATTTAACCACATAATTCTAACACTCTCCCTCACATGTGGGCTCAAACTACCTTTTAATTGGTGAAGCTCAGCACATGAAATTTTAAGTGGGAGGTAGTGTGGAGGAGACAAGGATCAAACTTAGGACTTTCTGCTCTGATACTATGTTAAATTGCCGATCCTCCCAAAAGCATATGCTATTGGGATATTGTAAAATTAATCCCATAATTCTAACAGCTCTAGTACTTTTTTTGGTGCTGACATTCTCCATATGGATTTTATGATATAAGCAAGAAAAGAAAGAAACAAAAGGTTTAGGGTATAATAAATCAGGCCCACACCTTAGCACAAGTTTATATTAGAGTGATATAGCAAGATGTAGGAATACCCTTACGTTAATATAAAATGACATGTGAATAGATGTAACTCAAACAGTTATGATGCATAAAAACAAAACTAAACATCTGGTCTAGATTTTGGGGAATTTTTATGTTTGACACCATGTCTGTCAGAGAGGACATTTGTGTCCATGACCACGTATCACAGGAGCAAGATATGGGGGACACTAAACTTTCCATCACCGCTGTTTTTTATTGCAAGTGTACAGCTCATCTTTACAAAAAAATTTCTTCCTATATTGTTATTTGTTGAGTACGTACATGGGTTCAGAAAAATCTTCACTATAGAAAAATCTCCATTACAGCATTAGTTAGCATTTGTCTTACTTATAGATATAGACATCTCATTGAGCAATTTGTAATAAAAAGTTAACCTAAAATCAAGATCCATTTTGAGCTTCAATGTGTGGCCCAAGCAGCTTAGGCTTCTACGCATAGCTCAGTCAGGTGTAGTAAGCTTATTACTTATTAACTTCTATGGGCTTCAACCTAGTCTTGTCAAATGTCTAATGAAACTCCTGTTCCAATTCACTTTGAATATCTGCTGTTGCAAGTGAGGATTTTCTAGGAACAAATTTCCTCTATTCTTTCTGCCATATTTTTAGCCTTCATTTGTTCTTAGATCATGCAGCATGTTCTTTTCCATGCAGCAGTAATCCTTTTTGTTTCCTGAACCCAGGTGGTTGCTTGCCCTTGTGCGTTAGGCTTAGCCACACCAACTGCCGTGCTGGTACCATCTATACAAATGGCTACTTCCTTTTTGAGATCCTGTTAAACTTACATGTGTTATCTCATTTTGTTTGAAATTGAATGTATTCCAGGTTGGAACTTCATTAGGGGCAACAAGAGGACTGCTGTGGCGTGGCGGAAGTATCTTAGAGAAGTTTGCAATGGTGAACACTATTGTATTTGACAAAACGGGGACTCTTACAGTTGGCAGGCCTGTTGTGACAAAGGTTGTGACTCCTGGATGCATGAGAAGTACAGATTCAAAGTTGAGTGGTGAATTTTTTTTTTTTTTTAAATATTTGCTAAATCAAGTGGAGAACTCCTCTTAATGTTATGCTTAACTTTGACTTTATTGTCAATTTTATGAGAAAAGAGTCTTTTATTTTTTTAATGAATATGTTATTTTGAATGAAAAGTTAAAAGGGGGAAAACAGGTCCTGTATATCATAATTAATTTTCAAGAGATCAATTCAAGATTTGTGATCAAGCGAAATCTGGAAATCATGAAAATGTGTTTACATTGTCAAGTGCTATGAACACCATATCACTCATCTGTGAAAGTATACTAAACAAATTTGTCATGTTCTTGCTTTTTTATGATTCCTTGTCATAGACAGTACCCCATTGAGTCAATTTTTGTTTACAATCTAGCTAATCATGTGTTACACTATGTTTGGGAGTTTATAAAAGAATGGAATGGAATGGATATGGTGTATTTTTTTGTCTAGTGTGCTTGAGAGTTTATAAAAGAAGGAATGGGAATGAAAGATATAGAATTTTACTAGTACACCCTTGACCTTTAATTTGTCTTTTTTAAAATAGTGATAAAATTAGTATTTCACCTCCATCTCATTAAAGGAATGAGTGTTCTTCTCCTCTTCTCCTTTGTAATTAATTTTCTGTTTTGTTTTCTTTTTCTCTGTATTTTTTGTTTTCTTTGCGCTTTTCATGCATAAAGTAGCTTCTTGAATATACATCTTTCTTACCTATAAAAAAAAAAAAAAAAAAAAAAAGGAACAAGCGTTCTTCCCATTTTCGGGAAGGAATGGAATGGAATGAGCATTCTCTCATAGATGTGCCATTCTTTCGCCCTAAACCCCCAAATATGGGAATAGATGGAATATCAAATTCTTTTTGTTGCAATCATTTTCCTTCTTCTAAATGGACCATTAGTGTGTGTGTATTGGATAAGTTCTGCTAGTAGGAAATATCAATGAAGAATGAGCAGTTGTTTACTTCATAACTGGTAAATTACCATTTGTCCCAAAAGCCTAAGTAGATGTGAAGCGAGAAATTTAATAATTTGGTTATTATTCTCTCTCCCTCATATGTGGGTTTAGAATTACTGTTAAAGGAGACCCAACATGCAAAACTTTTGATGTGGATAAAGTGTTCATGTTATTTTAGTTGTTTTTATGATCTTCTTATATTATTACTTCACAGATCATGATATAGTACCCCCCAAAAAAATTATGTTTATCATTATAATCAGCTAAACTATTGTATTTATTTTTAATATTGCTAAAAATCGGATCATGATTTATAAAATTTAGGGTTGCAATTCACAAAACTGTGATTCATTTCAAAAGGTGGTGGTACACTGTTCTACATATCTTTTGGGGGCAAAAAGCCTTAGACATTGAATTGGCATGTTCTGTAAGGATTCTTTTCTTCTAGTAGATCTAATACAACAATGAGAATTTGTTATCCCTTTTGGCCCTTTTAGTTTAGCCTTTGCTTATATGCAGAATCATAGTTTAAGAACCATCTGAGGCTTGAGTCTAATTTTGTAGTGAAGAGGGATCTGGCATGAGTAAGACGGAGTGTAGCTTAAGCAGTGCAGTTAGCTAGCCATCTTTGACCTCAGCCGTGTAAATGAATTATGATGTTTTTATGGTCACATTCCTTGTGTTCTGTGAATTTTTATTATTTCAGTTATGCATCTAAATAGTGGTAATGATTAAGAGTTTTGCAACCTACTCGTTTGATTTTCTTTGATGCTAGCATACTACATGAAAACTAACTTCCAACTCCTAAGTGAATAGGGAACTTTCCAGGATTAAGAATTGTTGAAAGGCATAAGAAACTGCTAGGTTTGTGTAAAATATGGATGAATTCTATAATTCTATGAAGCATGATTCCATTGCATTGTTTTTAGATTCCCTTCTTACCTGTACATTTTTTTTTTTTTTTGATAAACCCCTTCTTATTTGTACATAGTTTTCTTTCTTTTGTGTTTTTGTGTGTGTGTATATATATATATATATATGTATTTGCTACTTCATTCTTCTTGCATGGAGTAGCCTTGATTAATAAATTTAATATTACCTATCAAAAAAAAAAAAAAAAGGAAAAAAGAAACATGATATATTTGGAATCCTGAAATGTTCTTGGATGAAAGATTATACATCCAAAAGTAAGGAAAATTTCATTGATCACTCGGTTTTGCCAACAATGAATGGATTGTTTTAATACAGAGAAAATGCCCATCATACATGGTCTGAAGTTGAGGTTCTCAAGTTAGCTGCTGGAGTCGAGACAAATACAGTTCATCCGGTTGGGAAAGCAATTGTGGAAGCTGCTCGGGCTGTTGATTGTCAGAATGCAAAGGTAAATTCTTATGTAACTTGATGAATGTCTTTTCCATTTAGCTTTTCGATTTTATTGTAGACTGTATATATTCCAGCTTAATCAATGTGTGTCATCCGTTAAACTTTTTAGCTTCTATAAATGTAGAGCATATATAGTCCATGCAATGGTTTTTTAATCTTTCAATCTCTAGAATTTGGAATAAACTAAACCACTATAGATCTTGACTTTGATTTGTGCACCAATTTTCATTGTCTTAGATGACCCTTCAATATCTGAATATCAGGATGCAGCCGGTCTGCCTAGAAAAATAGGTTTTGTCGTCTGAAGTTTATTGTGAACCAGAAATTGCTAGATGATCTTCTTTCAAGTTTGACTATTTGCATCAATGGATAATCTTAATCTCAACTTCTATGTTTTTGCAATTGTTTTCAGATATATTCATAAAGGGTTTGTAAGATCATTCCATTTGGATTGAGGCAATCCATTTCTTTTTTAAATATGTGCAGACTACAAGAAGTTTGCAAAAAAGCAGAGTAAAAATAAAAAGATGGCAAAATTACAATTTACACCCTCGAACTTTGCCCAAAATTCAATTTAGTTATGTAACCTTTTTTTATTCATTTCAGTCTTATAAGTTTTACTCTTGTTCAATGTAGGCGTTTCATCTAATCTATCACATTGTGCTGTTAGGTGTCTTAAAAATGACGCCATTTTGGTATATTTGAGTTTCTTAAAAATAAAAATAAAAAATAAAAAAAAATCCAAAAAACTAATAATTTTTTTTTTATTACCCTCTCCCCCTCTCACTCTCCCTCTCTTTCTGATCTCTCAATCTCTCTATATCTCTCTCTCACACATACGTCACCATCGGTTTCTATTTCTTCTAGAGTCGACAATTAGATTTTGCTTAAAATGGAATTGAGCTTTTTCAATTTTTCAAATTCATTACCATCCAGTCGAGTTCCAGTTCCCCTACCATTGCTGGAGCAAAAGGAAAGAGAGAATAGAGATCAAGAATAGGGAAGGAGAAGACTTGAGCGAAGATGAGAAATTCTGCATTTTGGGGCACCCATTGTGTTTGAAAAGGCCGAGTATCTCTTTCAAAGCTCTACAATGTGATTTGCAGTTGAACTCGGGCTCAAGGCAATGATAGCAACAAGGTTGAATCACGGATGTACGTGGTGGATCTGAACAAGTTCCTCAATGTGTTAAATTGAGATGGAATTTTGGAAAATTGAAACATTTTTTTTTCTCTCTCTTTATAATTGTTGTTGTGACTTGTGGAGATGAGGATCATAAAGAGGGTGATCAAGATCAATTGGTATATATATAATTATTTTTGTTTGTGAGGACTGATAATATGTACACTAGTTTTTGTACAAATGTCATATTGTCATAATTGGTCTCCTTTGATTGGGTTTCTTGTATCATGATTGTTTTCGCAACATTGGTCCCCTTTGATCCTGTATCTGAATTGATTCGACCTCTTTTTTTTTTTTTTTTTTAAATGTAAGATTTGTTAAAAAAATGTTTCATATATGTGTTAACATCCATAGATTAAATTTTACTAACGTGTGTATATATAATGGAGTTATTTACTTATCAAAATATATAAGCTATCACTTGTCCCAAAAGTTTTTGTTTTTAGAAATTGATGAATTTAATAATTTTACCATTATTCTATTATTTTTACTCACATGTGGGTCTAGACTCCCCTTTAATACGTGGAGCTCAGCACATGAGAATTCTAACTTCTTAACTTGGAGGTAGAATGAAGACAAGGTTCAAACTTAGGGCCACCTATTCTGATACCATGATAAACTACCACTTGTCCAAAAGCATAGGGTGTTAGGAAATAGTGAATTTATTCATTTAACCATTATCTTAACATATAAAATATCATATAAAGAAGTGGAATCATATTGCCATTGTGAAATTTTTGGGAGTCCATGTTCTTGCAGGTCTTTTTTGTTTGCTCCCCCCCCCCCTTTTTTTTTTTTTTACAATAATATTAATTTATTAATAGGAACAAACAGTTTGTTAACTTTCTGCTGAGATTCATAGTCACTAGAAAAAGTAAGGTGTCTATTAAGTGAATGTTTAATTACCAATTTAGATTGTCTTTCTCTCAGTCCTTGTCAGTCTTCATTCAGTGGACGGGTTTAATATGCTATTTGCAAGTTGCAACACCTGATAATCTATGCTCAACAATTAGTTGGACAGTTTCAGCTTTTCTAAGGGGTTTGTAGAACCCTGACTGGAAGCATCTGGCTTCTTTATGCTGCTGTATTTTCCAGCTCCAGCTTCTGCCTGGGTTGGAAGTACTTTTCACATGTTTTGTATAGATTTCTCATTCTGTCTTGAGAAAATGACCTCACATGATGAACAATACCTTTTTTTTTTTTTCTAATGATCATTACAGGGTTCTAGAATAGATTATATTGTTCCCAAGGCATGCATTATTGGGCTTCTAATGCATTAGGTAGTCTTTTTTTTTTTTTTTAATAAGATTATGATTCTCTTTTATTTATTTATTTATTCACTTATTTATCTCTAAGAAGCTATTTTTAGGTGGTGGATGGAACATTCTTTGAAGAACCTGGGTCTGGTACTGTAGGAATCATTGAGAACAAAAAGGTCTCTGTTGGCACACTGGACTGGATTCA
This sequence comes from Quercus variabilis, assembly GCA_030445155.1. Classification (NCBI taxonomy): domain Eukaryota; kingdom Viridiplantae; phylum Streptophyta; class Magnoliopsida; order Fagales; family Fagaceae; genus Quercus; species Quercus variabilis. The sequence continues at coordinate 20,323,345 of CP129455.1, read as the reverse complement.
AAGGTATTGTAGCATTTATCTCTTTTATATCTGACTGGGCTCCACTTTAGAATATCCACAATTCTTTTCATTGCATTTGGACTTTATTGCAATGGATCTTCACGTCTGCAATGTCCTACCCTGTATGGATTCTGCTCTGCATTCCATCTGCTCTTTTTAATGTACATGATTTCTTTTTATGCTTCTTCTTGTTTAGTCTTCTCTCTCTCTCTCTCTCTCTCTCTCTCTTCTTTTCTTTCTGAATAGTAAAACTCTGTCACAGCTTTTTAATCCATCTTCTAGAATTCAAACTTTTAAAGAAGACCATTCTGTTATGTTAAACTATAAGTTTCCAAAACTACCTTTCATGTTTAAGATTTCACCAATTCAAATTCGAAACGAAATTCCTTTTCCCTCCTAAATATGAGGGTACTTTTTGGATATAATATCAAATATTGTAAGCAACCTTGCAAATCCAACCACAAGCACCTTTACCAATCCATTCATTTAATTTTACTTAACCATTCCCCTTCCTTTTTTTCAACTTTTCTTCTCCCCATTATTTCTTATCTAACCATTACTCTCCCTCCAACTCTTCCCCTCCCTTTTCGCTCTTCTTCTTCTTCTTCCCACTATTAATCCCCACCTTACTGTCACTCTTCCTCCAACCTTCCTCTCCCTCTTTGAGTTTTCTTCTCCCCATCTTCTTTTATATAAATTTGCTATTATTCCCTTTGAACATTTTTCTCTCAATCATGGGTCTACGATTATTTGGAATAAAGATGCTACTCATTATGATTATGATCCATTTATCTCCACAAGAACGTTCACATGAGGTATGCAATAAAGTTAAATCTGTTGTCCTTGTATATATATAAAAGAGAAATCCATTTTCTTCGGTTTACCCTTGGACCTTGGTTAACAATTAAAATACTTGAAGGAATCTATAAATTGCTTCTAACAGTGGGATTTGGAGGTTTTTTTTTTTTTTTTTTTTTTTGAATTTTGAATTTTTTAAAAATAAAAATAAAAATAAAATCATAATAATATATGTACTTTTTTTCTTTAGGCATGGAGTTAATGAGAATCCATTTCAAGAAGTGGAGGATGTTAAGAATCAGTCTGTCGTCTATGTTGGAGTAGATAATGCGCTTGCTGGTCTTATTTATTTTGAGGATCAAATAAGGGAAGATGCTGGATGTGTCGTTGAATCTTTGACTAGGCAGGGAATTAACATATATATGCTGTCTGGGGACAAGAGAAGTACTGCCGAGTATGTTGGGTCCGTTGTTGGCATTCCAAAAGAAAAGGTATGAGATATTCAATTATCCTTTAGTTTGCAATGTGTTGATTATCCTTTGATTTCACAATTACGTTGTCCACATATACCTCAACCTTCTTATGGTCATGTTGGGAGCAGTGCTGTGGCCAGTTATTGATAAGCTGTCACCCGAAGGGCATCACTATGTCATAGCATATTCCCATTCTATCACAAAAGTGCTCTTTGTCATATCCTTTGGTGGAAGATGAATGAGCTTGTTAGGATGAATGTTGGTTTTATAGTCTAGATGGAGCCAGACTAATGAGATTTATTATGAGAAGAGAAACTCAAAAGGGCTACATGACTTATGGGAGCAAGTAATAGCCCTTGATGAGTTGTCCTTTCCTAATAAAAAAAACCCACAAAATTGTGTTAGGAATTAAAAGGTGATTTCATGACTTATTTGGTAGCAAAAATAATGTGGGGATTCAGAATTTAAGGAAGAAAAAAAAAAAAGAGGTTTTTATGGTTTGTTAGGGGTTGTATGAACAGTATCCGTGAACAGTACCATAAGAAAGATGAAAAGAAGAAAAGTGAGAGACAGAAGAGAAAGAGAGAAAACATCACACAAAGGCTAACATGCCTCAATGCTCAAGACACTTGATAATTTTATCAATCAACTCCTATTTCCGTTGAATACTTTGAGCACAAATATATTCAAGCTCTTTTTTGTACTAGTAGTATTAGGACTCTTAGTCATAATAGGACTACTAGTTTGATTGGTAAACAAAAACCTAATAAAACATAGAAAATAAAACCTAAGATACTTAGAATCTTCTAGAAAATTCTGTTAATTTGCATGAATTGTGGAAATTATAGATTTGCCCTGACTAAAAAATTGACCATAACTAATAAAATAAAAACCCAAATAAAAATCAGTTTTAACCCTGAAAGCCTCATACTTAGACCTTTAAAACCACATGAATTTTACTTCAATTAGACCTCACATGTGAACTCCCATAAAATAATTAAATTGGCAAATATACAAACTAAGAGCAAATTAATCTTCCATAGTTGTATCACCATGTCACTTTTTCATACTTATTGTCTTTGGAATCATGTAACACCTACAAGAACAGTTACGCTTGCTTTGATGGGTGAGTTCTTTTTTCTTTTTCTTTTTTTTTATAAATAACGAAATATCATTAATCAAAAGCCCCAAGTAGATCAGGAGCATACATGGAAAGGGTTACATCAAGATTGAAAATTACAATAATCGAGCATAACAAAAAGATTAGAGCAAGAAAAAGCAGAGAAAACAAAACACCAAGCAAACAAAGAGTGTAGGAGGAGAGATTTAATCTCAAGAATCGATTGTTCTGTTCCCTCAAAGCATCTACTGCTCCTTTCCTGCCAAAGACACCATAACACACAATGTGGGACAGCCCACCATAGGTCTATATTGCACTGTCTAAACGGACCCTGCCAAGATGCAACTAAGTCTACAACACTTTGAGGCATCACCCAAATCACACCAAAAAGGATCCAAACCATAGACCATAGCTGGAAGGCAATGGGACAATGAAGAAGAAGATGGTTTACCGATTTTTGCATCTTTTACACATATAACACCAATCCATGACGGGGACACCCTTATTCCATAGTCTATCAAGGGTCAAAATCTTGCCTAAGGTGGCAGTCCAAGAAAAGAACGCAACTTTAGAAGGGATCTTTGAGCACCACACAGGGTTCCACGAAAAAGGTTGTCAGGGGTCGAGAAGAGAGATAAGTATTCACTAACCTTAAAGCCCTTATTCTTTGTCGACTTCCAGCAAAGTTTGTCATGCCCCTTACCAGTAAAGGTCATAGAGTGTATAAGATTCCAAAAAATACCAAATTGTTCCATCTCCCAATCTTGGGGCTCTTTGTAGAATTGAAGATTCCAATGAAGCCTCTAATTAGGAAAAGACATGACATCCGCAAGATAAGAGACAAAAGATTTAACACTGCCCCTACCCCTTGAGACAAGCCTAGGAGGGCACACAATTACAACTTTGGAACCAATCAATCAAGTGTAAGGGAAAATAAACATTTCATGACTTGATAGGCAATAGACAGCCAAAATAGAGGCCAGTGTCCCACCTGGAAAGAAAGACAAAGCTACTAAAAAGCCACAAGTTTCAACAAGGAAATGAAGATTAGTTTCTATCAAGGGGACCCGCTATCCCCCATGTTGTTTTTGGTTATGATGGAGGTCTTTAGTAAGATGTTGAAAAGAACTGAAGGGGCTGGTTTGTTTCGAGGCTTTAGGGCCAATGGTAGACGAGGGGGAGGGATTTGTGTCTCGCATCTTTTGTTCGCGGATGATACAATTCTGTTTTGCAATGCTGATGAGGAACAGATTCTACGTATTCGGATGCTTCTTCTTTGTTTCCAGGCAATGATAGGTTTAAAGGTTAATGCACTGAAGAGTGAGATGGTTCCCATTGGGAAGGTTCCTAATGTCCATGCCCTGGCAGAGATCTTAGGACGTTGGATTTGGTCTTTGCCTATGAACTATCTTGGTATGCCATTGGGGGCGTCCTACAAGTCCCCTACTATTTGGAATCCTATCTCGGAGAAAATTGGGCGTAAGTTGGCCGGTTGGAAGAAATTATATTTGTCAAAAGGTGGAAGACTAACATTACTTAAAAGAACTTTATCTAGTCTCTCCACTTACTATTTGTCTCTTTTTACCATCCCTACGCATGTGGCTAATAAAATTGAGAGGTTGCAAAGGGATTTCTTGTGGGGGGACTCCAAGTTTCATTTGGTGGGTTGGGATAAGGTGTGTGCACCTTTGAAAAATGGTGGGTTAGGAGTGAGGAAATTAACTACTTTTAATAAAGCCTTACTAGGGAAGTGGTTATGGCGGTTTGGGATTAAGGAGACAAGGCTTTGGAGAATGGTTGTAGCTCTCAAGTTTGGGGAAGAATGGGGGGGATGGACGTTCAAGCTAGGTAGAGGGGTGCATGGGTGTGGCTTGTGGAGAAATATCCGTATGGGATGGGAGGATTTTAACAAGAATATTTGCTTTGAGGTAGGGGTGGGGGATAGCATGAAGCTCTGGACAAATCAATGGTGTGGGGATTCTCCACTTCATTTGACTTTTCCGAGGGTGTATGGGATTGCATCCAATAAAGAAGCATCAGTGGCCTCTTCTCTTGAGTGGTTGGGGTTAGAGGAGCAGAGAAGCTAGGATGTTTATTTTATTAGGAGACCAAATGATTGGGAAATGGGTGGTGTGGATGATTTTCTCCATACCTTGGGCTCAAATTCACCTCCTACTGAGAACAGAGATCGTATGCGATGGAAGTTGACAAAGAATGGGGACTTTGATATTCATTCGTTTTACTATAAGTTAGAGAAGCCCATTGCCCATTATTTTTCCTTGGAATGGTGTTTGGAAGGTTAAGGCTCCTCGGCGTGTTTCCTTCTTTGCGTGGACTGCTGTATGAGATAGGATCCTTACAGGTGATATTTTGAGGGGCAGAGTGTTGGTTCTTGTCAATTGGTGTATCATGTGCCGTAGTAGTGGGGAGATGGTGGATCATTTGTTACTTCATTGTGGAAAGGCTTATCGGCTGTGGAGTTTGGTGTTTGCCAAGATCGGTTGTGGATACTATATTCGGTTAGTGGAATTGGCTTGGGAAGCATGTGTCTAGCATTTGGAATTTAGTTCCATTATGCTTGATGTGGTGTCTTTGGAGGGAGCGAAATAGGAGGATGTTTGAGGACATGGAAAGCTCGGATGACCAGCTACTGGCCTCTTTCAGTGGCACTTTGTTTGACTAGTCTAGGGCTTGAGGACTCACCTCTAGTGATTCTTTCCTTATGTTCCTTAGCTCTCTCCTATGTACTTAGTATCTTTTCTTTTCGTTATCTTTATACTTTTTTCTTTCCCTTTGTATTTTTCTCGCTGCCTTATGTTTTTCTGCATAAGGTAGTGTTCTTGAATAAATATCTTTATTACCTATAAAAAAAAAAAAAAAAAACCATTAAAACTTTTAGAACTAGAAGACTTCTATAGAAGATTTTGTTTAAGAGTAAGTAGGAAGTACCTAATAAAGTTATCAATATCGTATTGTCGAAATGGCTAGAATATATTACCAAACTAGTACATATAACACCCTTGAAACGTATCACTTTAATTTTGGGGAGTTTGGTTTGTGCTAGCAATTTTGGTGATTTTTTAGTATCTTGGCTGGTATGTAAAACTTAATGTTATTTGAAAGAATTTCAAACTCCCAAGTTATTTTGATGAAATTGGTTTTGCCAGAAATGACTGAGATCCTTCAGTGACAGTGGTAGTGGTCGGTGCAGTTTTGGTGGGGGTTGGAGAGGGAGTGCTCTGTGGTGATTGAGTTCCTTCAACAGAGATTGAGCGGATGATAGTAACAATGAGATCTCTGCTTTTTAAGGCAGAGGATCGACCATGTTTAAGTAAATTGAAGAAAGAATTTCTAGATAAAGAGAGAGCTTTTGTGGCAGATTCTATGCTGATTAGAAAGACAGTTAATCATCTCTTCTTTAATGTGTAGTAGTGAGGAGCTTTGATCATTGGTTTTTTCCCTATGTCTAGCTTTGTGGATTATGCCAAGTTTGGTGAAGAAACTCTTAGCAAGCTGGGGAGGTTGAGTTACAAGTGTATAAGCTGCCAGGGAGACAATTAATCATTTTTTTCTTCATTGTTTAGTAGACAGGGAGCTTTGGACATTGGTTTTTGCCCTTTATGGAGCTTTGTGGGTTATGCCAAGTAAAATGAAGGAACTCTTCGCAAGAAGGGGACACGGAGTTAAGAGACATCATAATTCAGAAAGTGTGGAATCTTATTCCTTGCCTTTTTTTATTTATGACGATGATTCTTTGAGATAGAGGGGTGTTCACACTAGGTTTATGAGTGAGATGTTTGGGATCTGTAAGGAACCAGTTGGTTTGAAATTCGCCCCCCCCCCCCCCCCCCCCCCCCCCCCCCCCCCTCTCCCCCCTTCTTTTAACTGCCACTATAGTAGGGTTGATTGTTGCAAAGTAATGAAACAATCAATAACATTCAACAATGAATTTTATATTAGTACATAAGAGATTTTACATGGTAAAATGTCATAAACATGCTGTGATTGCAGGTGCTCTCTGGAGTTAAACCTGATGAGAAGAGGAAATTCATAAGCGAGCTTCAGAAGGATCAGAATGTTGTAGCCATGGTTGGTGATGGAATTAATGATGCTGCAGCCTTGGCTTCATCAGACGTTGGAATTGCTATGGGTGGGGGTGTAGGAGCTGCTAGTGAGGTGTCTTCTATTGTGCTGATGGGCAACAGGCTCTCGCAGGTATCTTTTGAACTATACACTTAAAGAGGAAAAAAAAGAAAAAAAAAAAAGAAAAGAAAGATATCTCTCAAACTCACTTTTAAAAACTGTGTAACTTGCTCTTAAATGTTTTGTTCTTGAGAATTTAGCTTCGTTAATTAGCCAGGAATCCAATTGCTGGACTGTGTTTTGTCTCATATGATGCACATTTGTTTTCTTTGCTGCTTAGAATTTCATTTACATGTTCAGTTCTGAACTTTATATTTTTTGGATATTGGGTTTGCTTCTCTGCATAACATTAACTGAGAAATTCAAGATGTACAATACTGAAGGCGCAGCTTGGCACAAAGAAGAAACAAGGCAAAACAGAAGTGCTTTCCCATGAATAAAATAAGAGTCCTTTTATTCAATGGGCTGACAGTGGGTATGCCTTTTTCTTGAGGCACATGGCTCACAGAAAGCATGCCTGTACTAAAATCTCTCTTCTTTTTTTCTTTTTTTATAAGTAAATATTTCATTATATAAAGGCAAAGAAGTGAATCCTATGTGCATTGGATGAATACAAGAGGTACACAAACATTAAACTTTGAAATTACAATTGTTAAATTACTGATTGTCCCAAAAGTTTAAGCTATTAAGAAATAATGAATTTAATCACTTAACCATAAGTCTGACACTCCCCCTCACTTGTGGGCCTAAACTTTCCCTTAATAAGTGGGGGCTCAACAAGTGAGAATTTAACATTTTAAATGGAAGATAGAGTAAAACCAGGAATCGAACTTAAGATCTCTTGCTCTGATACTATGTTAAATTACCGATTTTCCTAAAAACTTAAGCTATTAAGAAATGATGAATTTAATCACTTAACCATAAGTCTAACAACAATTATCAAGCATATTAGTTAAACTTGCAAAGGAGATTAGAACTAAAGCATTTATCCACTCAAATAAAGAGTTGAAGAATAAAAGTTTTAGGGGCAAGACAGAATTTTCACAACCTTCAAAGCTCCTGGCTTCTCTCCAAATACACCACATTAGCGAGGGAAAACATTCCAAATGCCTACATTGCTGCATTTACTAAATCTGTCCTGCCAGCATGCTAAAAGCTTCACTACACATGCCATAACCAATGAACCCCAAAAAGACTGAAAAAAATGCTCCAAAGCTTTTCAACAACACAATGGAGAAGTGGATGATTCATGTTTCCCCCGCCCTCTTACACAAAATCATTCTACAACAGTTAATAGCCACTTTCTGAGATTATCCACAGTTAAAATTCTACCCAGTGCTGCTGTCCAAAGAAGGCCACTTTAGTTGGGACTTTGGGAACTTCGAACTTTTTCCTTCTAGATGGATTCCAATATAGTTTATCTACCCCACCTCTTCTTACTTTACATGAGTAAATTGTGTCCATAAAATATACGGAGTCCAACTCACAATCTTGTACAATTCTAACAGAACTAACTTCTTAGTGGAAAGTATTCTCCAAAAACATAACATATCAGCCACTGAAGCCTCTTTGTTACGAGTAGTACAAAATAACTCTGGACAAAGCTCCTTTAGTGGTTGATCACCACACCAAGAATCATGCCAGAACCTTATACTAGACCCACACCCACTTGAAACTGATGAAGCAAGAAAATTTATCTCACCATTTCAAATGGTCTTCCATTGACGGACTCCATAAGGCCCTTACCATACTAGAACACCAAGCCTCATATACTGCCATATTTTTGGTCCACTACCTGTCTCCATAAGGCCTCCTTCTCCAAGGCATACTGCCAAAGTCATCTCCCCAGTGTGGCCTCACTAAACAAGACAGCTTTTGATGCCAAGCCCTGACATTGAATTAGTTAACAAATTATTTTTCCAATTAACCAAATGAAACTTAAATCCATCCCCTACTCCACCCCACAGGAAGCCCCACTGTATTTTCTCTATATGACAGGCTACTCCCATGGGAATAGGAAATAAGGATATGTAGGCAAATTGGATAATGTGCTCTTGATTAGTGTGATTCTACCTCCCTTGGAGAGATAAAGCCTCTTCCATCCTGCAAGGCATCATTCCATTTTTTACACTATAGAGTTCCACACAGTCTTCTCTTTGAAAGTAGAGCCTAATGGAAGAACCAAATATTTCAAAGGTAAAGTCAACACCTTACAGTCTAGAATACTTGCCAGGTTTTGCCGCATTCTGCACATTACCAACCAGAACCAATTCTGACTTCCCCAAGTTAATCTTCAATCCTTAAACTGCTTGAAACCACACACACACACACACACACACAAAATCCTTCAAATGCCAAAGCTGATCTTGCTTGTCATCTGCAAAGAATAGATGCAAAATCATAAGCATAGTAGCAGTTGAAGTCCCAACTGTGAAACCTGAGATATACACCACCCCCCCCCCCCCCCTCCAACTGTCCTTTCCATCAGTCTACTCAAATCTTCCATAACAATAATAAATAATAGAGGAGATAGTGGGATTCCCTACCTCAAACCCTGAGAGCTGTGAAGAATCTGCTCAGACTACCATTAACTAAAACAGAAAAGCAGAATGTGAAAATTTATCTCACCCATTCCAAATGTTCTTCCATGACTGACCCTGTAAGAGGCCCATTAACCCTCCTTCCTCCACTTTGCATTCAAATCAAACCTATGCAAAATATAAATGAGGAAGTTCCAATTTACATGATTGTAGGTTTTCTCCAAGTCAAGCTTGCACTACACCCCTGGAGTTTCCGATTTCAGTTTGCTGTCTAAACACTCGTTTCGAATAAGGACAGAATCTAAAATCTGTTAACAAAAGCATTTTGAGAATCTGACCCCACCTTCTCCAGAACCGTCCTCAACCTTTTCGCTAGAACTTAAGCAATGATCTTATAGACCCCAGAAACTAGGCTACTTGGTTGGAAATTCTTAAATCATCAAATCATATTCAAGCATTAACATTTTTTTTCCCCAACTTGTTTTTTTTCAATTAGCCTCTAAGTAGTAATGAAAAGCTATCCTATAATGTGTATTTTGTGAAAATGCTGTATCACAAAGCTTTATCTGATCCCATTATAAGTAATCCTTCATGTTGATTTGGGATCATATACTGTATATTGGTTGGTTGACCTAGATCACCTCCATGCAGTTGCTTGATGCTTTGGAGCTTAGCAGGCTAACGATGAAGACTGTCAAGCAAAATCTCTGGTGGGCTTTCGCATACAACATAGTAAGTGTTTTTCCGCATCAAAGCATAGCTGTTTCTTTTGTTCTTCTCCTTTTATTTTATTTTTTAGTTCATTTGAGCAGTGTTAGTGCAAGCACTTAAGAAGCAATGTTCATATACCATTTCTTGTTTTTCCTTTTACTATCCTCTATTCCCAAACCACCTTCTTCCTTTTTGAGTCTTTGCAAATTAGAACCCTACAGGATTTATTTTAGCACTCAGCTTCTGTGTGTTCTCTGGTCTCTGTTCTGATTAATGTCAGCCTTAGTCACCACTTTCCCCACTTATTCAGGTGCTTATCTTAATTCACAAGATTTAGCATTTGTTTCTGACCCTTCTATGTCATTTATTTGCAAATTGTTTGGAAAGATATGGTATTTGCTTTGCTTGCTCTTGAAGAAAAGTTTGTCTTATGCCATTGGTGCTTATATACAGGTTGGAATTCCAATTGCTGCTGGAATGTTGCTGCCAGTAACTGGGACCATGTTGACTCCATCAATTGCTGGAGCCCTCATGGGTTTGAGTTCTATTGGTGTGATGGCCAATTCATTGCTTTTGAGATTCAAGTTTTCCTCAAAACAAAAGCACATAAATGGCTCCTATGCAAATGCCAAAAGTCCATTTGGACCCTGATCTTGTGGACCAAAAGGACAAATTAGAGCACCATTGTTCTGATGCCAGATGGAGACAACATAATCAGAAAAACATAGCCAGTGGAGAGCCGCATAACAAAGGAGAATGAGATATTCTAACCTTTACCTTAATAGAAAATTTTGAAGGATGAAATGAAACCATGATTTACTACAAATTCCTTTTAAATTTTGGAGGAATGAAAGTTTAACCTTATTGCTTCTGAGAATATAAACATCAATGTCTTGAGAGGATTTAAAGTGTTGAATACAATTGCTATAGAGGTGGAACTAATGACGGCTTGCTTTGGAACATCGAAATCCTGACTGAGGTCTGCTTTTTATCCAACTATTCTCCTGGCAGATTGATGACTGATAACTATGCTTTTGGTGGTTACATGGTAAGGAAACATGGCTGGCCATTTGACCTCAATGGTGGTTTTTGAAAGTTGAAGTGTTGTTTATCATTGAAAGTTTTGTTGCGACTATCTGGCTGTATTATTTGAAAAGTGTTGTAGCGGACAATAAATAACAAAATAAAAATGGACAAAAGTTTAGTTATAAAATTAGTTTTAGCATTAGGCTACAACTTTACTCAATAAAATAAAAAATTATTATATATTTTGAAATTCTAACCGTTGACTTGCGTGTTTTTTACGCTTTCAATACACATGTCAAATTTTGTGTCAATTAAATATTATTTACTATACGATTTATAAGCATATATTTTATACACAATTTTAAATTATAAAGACTTGCAATTTAAATAATTTATTGATGACATAGTTATTGATTTTTAATTTTATAAAAATTTTGCATGGATAAAAGATATAAAAAGAAGATATAACCTAATGGTGAATTTGTCAAAATTCACTCTTAATAAAAAAAAAAATATCGAGTAAAGCTATAGTTTTAAGTTATAACCAATTTTGTAGTTAAACTTTATCAAAAAAAAAAAAAAAAAAAAAGAAGGGAGTTTGTTAGGAAGTGCTTGCAATTTGACTGTTAACATTGTGGGGTAGCTTAAAAAAAATGTTCTGACATGTTTTCCTTTTTATGTTATTTTCAATTCAATACTTAGAAGTCAGATTATAGGTGAATGATATTTGTGAGAAAATAAAATATCAAAATGAACTCATAATTTTAGTACACCAAAAATTTCATGATATATCATACCGACATAATACGATGATTAACAGGATTAGTATTATACTATTATCACCACATATCGCCCTAGTATTAGACATCATATATATATATGCAATAAGAAGGTGAGCATAGCTCAAGCTTTGCAATCGTTTCAAAATTAATTATTTCATTATTTTATGCTTTGTAGTCTCTTCAACTCCCTCAGCACACAATTTCCTCCAGAGGAAGGTCTGAAGAGATTCTTCTATAAAAAGTGGTGTTTTTTCCTCATTAAGAATAATGGATAAGCCAAAAACCTTGTAGATTAACTAGTAAGCACCTTCTTATATTTTCAATTGTTAAAGTTGTTTGATTGTGAGGGATTATTGAATGATGAGCAGAAGTATGAAAGAGAACAAATATGAAGGTTATGTGATTCGGCCCGATGACTTACATTCACAATGTGAAAGTTCTTCAACAACTAGATATTTGACGTAAATACTTTGTGTTATGATGAACACAATGTATGATTTATATATTATAGAGAACTTGACTAACCCTAGACTAACTCAAGATTAAGTTTATTCTACAAGTACATAGATTTACAATTGGTTTAGGCTACTTGGACCATAATATACCTAACACAACGAAACATTCAAGGTTAAAATCTTCTCACCCCAATTATCTAATTAAAAATAAAAAAGAAAAAAATTAAATAAAAAAAGAAGAACGAACAATGGGTAAAATTGAGTTTCAATAAGAAGGTCAATAGTTTAGATATAATGTGTACAAATCCCAATAGTAACAAACTAGAATTAAAATTAAATTCATTAGCGAAATGAGGTCCATTAGAAAAAAATATATCATGTTTCGGATATATGAGTCCTCTCTCTCACATGTGAGTGGATATACCTCCCATCCATCAATCTGCCAAACACAAAAATAAGTGTGCTGGCAAAAACAAGTACAGTTTGGGACCAAATAAGGTAGAGTAATTAGTAATGTACATGAATGCTACCTCGTCAAAGGAAAAGGCCAAGTCTAGCTTGAGTTTCAAGGGACAATGTGAGAAACAGTTGCAAAGCCGAGGTTTGAACATTTGCTACAATCTCATTTTGTTAAGAATACCAGGCAGATTGTATTTAACGGTGATGTAAAAAGTATAATGGAAGTTGTTTCCAAGCCTAAAAAAAGCCCTGGCGTGGACGTTGATCTAATTATAAGTAATATTAAAGATCTGGTCAACTCAGTAAACTGCAATTTCACCTTTTGTTTTATAAGCGAGAATAAAATCATGCCAATGACTGTATGGTAAAATGTTTTGAAATGTAATGTTAGTGAGTTTTGGCTTTAGGAACTTCCCCAGGTTTGCTAGAGGAGCCCTAGGTAGGAAACCTTAATATATTTCTCCTAGTTTTTAGGTGTACCATGATCAGATTAGTGGCCCAAAAGGCCCTCAAACTCAATGAAAACTTTTATGTAAAAATTGGGAGGATAGAAAATAAAGTATAAATATACTCATATGTCCTTATTAAAAAAATTATGCCCAATTTTTTTTAAAAAAAAGGCACATACAGTTAAACTCAAAAAATGAGGAAAAAAGAAATAAAGAAGCCCCAAAACGAAAAGAACAAACAAACAAAAAAAAAAAAAAACCAAAAACAAAAACAAAACAAACAAACAAACAAAAAACAAGGAAGGGAAGCTGTGTATGTGTATCACGCCCGGGAAGAAAAAAGTAAGAACAAAAATGAAAAAGAGAGTAAGAAACAATCAAAATATAAGAGGATTGGTAGTTCAGTAATTTGATTGCAAATACTCTTATTTTTTGTATTTTCTCTCCAAATTGAGGAGATAGCATTTTGGTGGTCCACCTAACAAGACACCGAAAAACTTACTCTCCCCTTTTCTTTCATTTCTTTTCCATCCGCTTTAAAATACACCTAACCAAACGGACCATTAAACTACTACCTGAACCCCTCCCCTCCCTCTTAACCGCTAGGTACTAAGTACACCTAGGCAGGTGCAATTAGACCAATGGTGTCTTGTCAATCTTTCTACAATGCTAGTCAAAGAGTACAAGTTCAAATGCAGATGTCTAGTGACATAAACTTTGGAAACTCAGTGCATGATAGGTTCAAGATGTTGCGGTGGAGAATTGGAGCTAATTTTTTGCCCAAAAAAAAGATTTGCTTACTCAAAGAATAGGGATTCTTGAAGCTAGATGCTGCCTATGTGATGAAGCTTTAGAGACGTGTGCATCTCTGTTTTTTTAATTGCCCTATGGCAAGGGCTCTTGGTTTTAGCTATAGTTGGAGTCTCAAATCATAAAGGGTGAGGGTCTTCAGTAATAAAGACATTCTAAAGTTGGCTCTAGATCCCTTTATTCAGGCAGCTTTGACAACCCAACATTCCAAATCTCTTGCTTATTAGCGTTCATTGCTTATGGTAATCACTTCAAAGACTCTTTGGATTTTAAGGAACTAGATTTCTCATAAGGGAGAATAGGTAAATCTAGTTTTAACTATCAACAATCTGGAGTACAGGGTCAAGGAATTCTTGCTGGTTGTTGAATGTTTATAGAAGCAAGTGCTGCATGATGTAGTGCACTGAACATGCCCACCCCTGGCATGGTGAAGAAGGCTGGCCCCAAACATTTTGGGGTTTAAGGAGACAACTAAAATGGAGCTTTTTATATTTATATATTAATTAAATTAATATTTATTTTATATTTTTAAATTATAATATATTTCATTTAAAATCTATTTCTCTTGCCTTTTGTGATGCAAATTAACTAATTAAATTTTTGTATTCAAGTTATTCTAACATCCCATTTTCAATCGATAATATAGCTAATCCACTTAATCTTTCTTGGGACATTGTTGATCTTAGATATGATTTTATTAATTTTAATTTTGAAAAACTTATTTCCTACAGAAGCAACTGTAACAGGTATTGTTAGTAAAATTCTATAAGCAATGCATGTATCTGGAAATGAATCTAACATTTTTATATAATTTAGTATGTTAATTGTTCAAACCTATTCTCGATTGAACAAATTGCTTAATCTACTATATATCAGAAATAATCAATACTAAAAGACTCTTCAACAAATCATGTTGTCTCATTATGAACATTAAGGTGAACTTGTTCATTTGAGACTCAATTAATTTTTCTTTTTTTCTTTTTTAAATTTTTTTTCATATCCAAATGCATATTTTCTAGTAGACATTTCTAATTTAACTATATTTACAAATAAATTAAACACTATCCATAATATATTTATAATAACTGGAATAAAAAATAAATTTCTAGCATAAAGCAATAGAACCTAATATATAAAAAGTACTAATGTAGCTTCACCGAATAATAATAAGTATCTAGCAATCTCAACTTGCATAAATAAAGACATTAATTATATTATTCAATGAATTAACACTAATAAAAATTATATATATTTATTCTAAGTTACAACTTACAATTTTTTGTTTTTTGGATTGAAATTTTTTTTTAATTATTTTTTGAGATAGGTTTAAGTTACACCTGGTGTAATCCTTAAGTAGTTACACCTTTTTTGTACCGTAGATTTCTAATAAATCCAACGGTTGAAAAAATAGCATTAAATAATTATTACTCTCCACCTTATTTTCCTAATTAATTATATTTTTTCTCTATCCTCATTTATTATTTTCCATAGACCTCATTGAATGTTGTTTAACTGTGTCCCTTTCTTCCTAAAATTGCTAGATGTATAAGAATCTAGGCAAAAAACAAAGACTAACAAAGTTTAAATTTTTCTTCTCTCAAAATCCTTGGGTGCTGGCCTGCTGCATATGAGGTTCTCAGCAATGAAGAAAAACAAACGAGATATGATAGAGGAGAAGACATTGAAGACATGGGGGACAGGGTGGGGGTGGTTTCAACTTTGGTGGGGACAGCCATTTACATTTGCTTTTGAGGGAGGCTTCCCTGGTGGTGGTGGATTTGGTGGAGGATTTTCAGGTGGGTACGAATTCCACTCTTGATTTTAGTGAAGAATGGACTCCTCTTCCCCTCAAGTTCACAAAGAAAGAAAAAGTGTGGTTTTATTGAGGAGCCCAAAACACCAATGTGACTAATTATTGACTGGTACATGGTGGTAAATATTTAGGCAACCCAGAGAGGCTTGTTACTTGAAAAGTGTATCCTTTGAGAAAGATTTAAAGATATATAATTTGTGATTTTATAAATACGCTATGCCTGCTAGAACTGCCCCTAAACAATTCACAAAATGAGCAAGAGCCTTGTGGTTTCCAGTTTCAACGCATTATAGCAAAAACACATGACAAAACTCAAATCCATTGAAGACAAAAAATAAAATAAAGAAGGAAGCAGGACAAGTAGAGTGTTTATGTAAAGAAAGTATCAGATTTTGTGGAGTGTTAGTCAATGAGAGAAGGTGGCAAAGTGTCAAAACTATGTTCTATAATAAAAATAATTTTCATTACTAAGCTTGCAAAAGTTTTTTATTTTATTTTAAAGGAAGAAAGGGACATAGTTAAACAATATCCAATGAGGTCTATGGAAAGTAATAAATAAGGATAAAGAAAATAAGTTATTAATTAGGTAAATAAGGTGGAAATCCTTAATCATTTAATGTTATTTTTTCAACCGTTAGATCTATTAAAAATCTACGGTACAAAAAAGGTGGTGTAACTTAAACCAATCTCTCTTTTTTTTTTTTTTTTTTTTTTTTTGCTAGCTTTATGTGACACTAGTATATATAGTATAGTACTATTATTCAACTAATAATACACAGTAAAAGTTAAACAAATCCAATAACAAAACATAATATAAAAAAGCAAAAAATGCAAGATTTAAAAAATCAATTAAAAAAATACCAAAACTTTACAAGCCCATAAGTAAAGTAAGCCCACAGCACAACCACAGCCCACGAAAGTCCACCATGATGAAACAAAAAGCACGCATGAAGATTCACAGTGAGGAAAATTGAAAAATCATATTTTAAAGAGGGAAAGAGTGGAACAAACAATACCTTAGGTCAGGTCCTTGATGAGATCGAAGGAGAAGTAGAGCTGAGACAGAGAGAGGTAGAGAGCAAGAGTGAGAGAGAGCAACAGTGGGTAAATTTTAGGAATTTGAGATTTTTGATTGTTTTGATTTGTGATTGTTTTGTATGTAATATTTTTAAACTAGATTTTTTTCTTATCTTGTTGAATTTTGGTTTGTCTAGAGGTTAATGACATTATTTTTGGGATAATTGATTTTGTTTAAATCAAAGAATTTTCTTCTTTCTTCTTTGGTCAAAAGGATGTAGCCTTTTTTTGAAGTTTTATTGGAAACCAAAAATTTTTTTTCCTGCTACCCCCTTCTTTTCCTTTTTTTTTTTTTTTTTTTTTCCCCTGCTTTTCCAAAATTTTGAGGGGCCCCTTCCACTTGAGGGCCTTAGGCATTGGCCTAGTGGAAGGGTCGGCCAGTGAAGCTTAATGTATATGTTACAATTTTGAAGGACTTCACAACCACTTGGGGGCCTTAGGAATTGACCTAGTGGAAGGGCCAGCCGATGAAACTCAATGTACATGTTGCAATTTCGAAGGATTTCACAACTCTAGTTGTGGTGGCTCAAAATGACAATGGTAAGATCTGAAAAGCTCGAGCAAAGGAACATATTTGTTATGATCCTATGTAAGCACAGGCCACTGCAATTCTATGGGCTTTGTAGTTGGCAAGCTTAGAAAGTTTCCAAATAGTTACTGTGGAGAGAGATGCAAAGGCCTGTTTTGATGTTCTCACTAGAGCCTCGCAAGCTCTTTGGCATGTTTCTAATGTGATTAGTAATATAAATGAACTTAGAAATTCCTTTGAAAGTTGAAATTTATGCTGGGTTAGAAGAGTGGCAAATGAAGTAGCTCATACTATGGAAGAATTTGCCTCTCCTCTTAGGTGGTTTTTATCTTGTAATAAGACATCCCTTCTTGAAGTTGTAGAAACAGTATCCTATGTTTTTATTACATGT
Organism: Quercus variabilis; assembly: GCA_030445155.1. Classification (NCBI taxonomy): domain Eukaryota; kingdom Viridiplantae; phylum Streptophyta; class Magnoliopsida; order Fagales; family Fagaceae; genus Quercus; species Quercus variabilis. The sequence continues at coordinate 20,305,769 of CP129455.1, read as the reverse complement.
AGCATCTCTCAGACTCTCACATTGTGTGGAGATGACGTAATGTTTGTCATTCAGCAACATATCTTAAAAAACTTGCCTCTTTTAAATTGTAATTTGGAGATCTCTAAGTCTCAACAAAGTATAGTGTCATATTTTTTACTAATTAAAATGACCAGCAGAGAAAGATTACTTATGGCCTGTAGGCCAACTGGTACATCCCACTGTATGGGGCATAGGGCTGTCCAACCCACCTAGTCTCCCGCCCAAACCGCTCAACCCGACCGAGCCCAACCCGCCGCTGCCATGTCCAGGGGTCCATTCCCTCAATGATGAAGACTAAGTTGGGTGGCTATTTAGGCCTGGTTGTGAGTTGCTTAGAGGAACTAATAGGTGGATAGCACCTCTGCAAAAAACACTGAATTCTCAAAATAGCACTCAAGGCTAAGTATTTTCATTAACAAACAAAACTTGTTACAATTTGAAGCCAACCTACTATTATTTATACAAGCTGGATCAAGTTACAGGCACTTGATTGGCTCAACTAACCTTTATCTACTAGTGATCTAGACTAAAACTAACCAATTAACAACCTAACTGATTCCAAGAAGATCTTATTGGCTACAGCACCATAACTACCTTTACCCTAGTGTTTGGCAACAGGTCTAACTATCTTCCTATTACACTGAATCTGTTACATCTGAGACTTCCAACTCTCCCTGCTCCTTCCAGCCGTTTCCACAAGGCTTGGTAACAGCTTGGACACTTTAGCTAACCTTATTTTGTCATTGGCTGGCTGCTGCAAGACTTGGACTTCAATAGGCAAGGCTGCTGCTGTAAACTAGTTGTTGCTACTTTGCACAGCTGATGCAATTAAAACGCGGCTACTGGATGCTCCTGCATCACCCAACTCCCTTTTAGCTTGGAGAGAGTGAGAGAGAATTAAGTGAAGTAACTCTAAGGACTTCTCTCATGCCTAAAGAGTTGACAGGAGGTGTTTAACCATGCCAGTCCAAAGTCATTTGAGGTCAAACTATTCCAAGTGGAATTATGTCATGATGAATCACATTCACATATCTTTGAGATTGTAATTACAAGAGTAGATTTTTTTTTTTTTTTTTTATATGCATAACTCAAAATCAATACAAGGCAACCCAAAAGGAAATAATACAAAAACTTTCCGATTAATGAGATAAAATGTTTCTAGATTGGTGGATCCAAATAGCCAGGTATAATCACAAAAAATTTGCTCGCATTCAAAAATGTGACTTGCATCAACAGCAGAGCATGCCAGAAAACCCTTTTTGAATCTCAATAGTCTGTGTCAACCTTTGTTGTCAATTAAATTGAAATTTTCCTTATTAGTAGCAAAACCCACCTTCAAACCATGTATGTCATGCCAACCTGCATTAGATTTGAGTGGGGCACACTCAAATTTGCAATCCCCCTTCTGCAGTTCTTTCTCAAGAAAGCATAAAAGTAATTTATGACTAGTTTCTTAATAAACCAGGAATCTTTCCTCGCTCTAATATCTCCATGACCAAGAAGATAAACTACCCCAGATTCTTTAGCCTTGCGTATAAAAGACAGCTCTCTCTCAAGACTATGCTCTGTATCAGACATTGCTGGGTCTGCCGGAGGCAGTACTGGCCTCATCTCCTCTGACGTGCTTGCTTCCAAAATGGGCTTGCTTGTGTCCCTGAAATCTGATAGGAGAGGAACACCGAGTGAATAGACACTCCCATTGGGAGCTATAAGAACCCTTGAGCCAGATAACTCATCCTCAGAATCTGTATCACCATCCCCATCACTCTCCAATGATCGTTCCTGAGCTTCACGACGGATGAACTTCTCAAGACTCTCAATCAGCAGCTGCTCAAATGTCTGGTGATTTTCTTTGCGAACATCTTTATAGCCATACCTGTTAAGAGTAACAAATTTCAGTTGTTTGGTTACAGAGTAAGTTAACACATAAAACAAATATAAACCGATATATATATATATATATATATATCAAACAAAAAGCATTACATGAAAACAATGTTAAGATTCAACCTCATTACTTTTAGGAATTAAAAGGAAGTTTATTTGGCATTTTTGGTGAAGTGCTCAATTGGTAGTAAATGGAATGTTAAAAGGGTAATTCTCAGTTAAAGGTAGTTAATTTCCCATAGATGACTCGACCATTTGGCTTCACCTTTTATGTGGAAGGCAATAGGTTTAATAGTACATGTCCAAAGATCTAAAGAAGACAGCTCCCTGCTTACAAGAATCTGGCAGCTTACCTGGCAATGCAACGAAATATGTGGTAGCCTTTTGGGCAGACACGCCGGAAAAGGAACCTTTCACTCTGAGGCACTACAGGAACTGGAACATACTTTATACAGACAAATATTATCATAGAGTGGATTGCCGGAAGAGTTGTCAGAAAATGGCCAAATATTGCCGGTATTCCCTTCACCAGCTCATTATATAGTAAACCAATGCCGGGGGCTCTGATTGTCCCAAGATCAGAACCCAATTCCCGCATCAAATCCATTGATAGCTTTTGCTTTACTTCAGTTTCATACTTCAGCTTGCTACCATAATTCCAGATATACATTATCAAAAACATTAATACAGCAAAAACCAATATTACCCAACTTCCATCTGCTACACTCCATAAAACTGATGAGAAAAAAGTCAATTCCAACCCCAAAAAAAATACCAAAAAACTCAGCACAATGACAATGTTTATCTGCCATATAAGAAGCATAACAATGGTTACTAAAATCGTTGTCATCATCATTACTCCCAACTCAGCAATGCCTGTAAAAAAGAATTGAGATCAGAAAAAATTAAAAAATTAAAAGCTTGTCTAAGTCACCACAGAGGAAGTAGTACTAAGATCAATTAAAACAAAAATTGGTAGATCCAATTGATTCCTATCTAATATACAACATTATCATTCATACTTCAAAAACCTTTCCTCCCTATTTTCCTAAAGCTCTTATTCTCTATCACCGCTTTCCAACAAACTTCATTTGGAGGGAAAATGACTAGTAGAAACAACTTTCTTTTATTATTAAATGGGATTGAGGAGCCACTAACCACTGCGATGTACATAAATTCATAATGTTTAAGTTTTATGGCACCTTTTTTCTTTTTGGTATGAGAGAATCTTTACATGTACTGAAAAAAGTCATCAAATAGAGAAGAATCCACTTGTATTCTGCTATGACTTCATTCCTCAAAATGACAGAAAACGGAATAGAAATTCTTCTATGATAATAAAAGTACTAAAATAAATAAATAATAAAAATTGTCAAAAAAAAAAAAAAAAAAAGTGAAGGGGGACTTCAAAAAATGAATGCAAGGCACACTGCCAGATCGAGCGCCAACGCCTACAGAAAAAGGCAGAAAATGTGTGTGTGTTAAATTTCACAAGGAAACAATTTATATAGCATTCACATTTAATTTTATGGCATTTGAAATAGATTATTCCTTATTTTGAATGCAAAAATATTTAGGTTTTCTAGAAAAGAAATCAGATTGGTAAAATCATATTTAAACAGTAGTCCTCTGTTGTTTTGTAACAACCCCATTTTGGATCCCTCAAAATACTATAGAAAACAGAATAAAAGGACTGCAGTTCCAAAGTAATACAGTATAATGTAGGAAGGATTTATTGTAAGAATGCTGTGGATTCCAAAATCTAAACAAGAGCAAGCAAACTGCCAAGTCAAACACCAATATTTGCAAGCCGATGGAAAATTGAATACAAAAGAAGGGATCAAGTCTATCCATTGCTGCACATATAGTGCTCCCTAAAGCACCCATTCAGGGAAAAAAAATGTTTAGGCTGTCTGCTTCACATAAACTCGAGGGGAGTGGGGGGTAAACACTACTATATCAGTGGGTGCGAATCATTTCTTCAGTTTCAACAGAAACTAGACAGTTATAAGCAGAAACATAAAAGGAAAATAAAGGCAGATTTCATCACAACAAAAATGAACAGAAGATGAAAAACAAAATTTAAATGATAACAGGGGGGAAAAAAAGGCAAGGAAGAATCATTTCTTCAGTTTCAACATAAACTAGACAGTTATAAGCAGAAGCCTACAAGGAAAATAAAGCCCAGAATTCAACCACACAACAAAAGTGAATAGAAAATGAAAAACAAAATTTACAATAATAATGGGGATAAAAAGGCAAGGAAGAATTATTACCATATGCATTTCCAATCTCATTAATGCTTGATATACAGCAGACAAACACCAGGCAAACTGCCAGCAAAAACCAGTTTATGACAGGAATATAAATCTGGCCCATGAACTTCCGAGAAGTATGAATGATTTTAAGACGAGGGAAACAGCCAAGTGCTGTTGATTGTTTTATGCAAGAAAATGTGGCCGTTGTCATTGCCCGACTGGCAATTAATGCAGCGACATTAGCAACAAGGAAGACTGGCCAGAAAGCACCACCTACATACAGAAATTTTTGCTTTACAGTGTAAGCATTCCAAATAGCAAAACAGAATATTCTAGTACATAAAAATAAATAAACCAAGTATTACAAGTAGGTCCTGTGAACTATATATAAAGAATTGTATAGACCTTATTACTTGCATACTGGTTGAGATAAATGGTGAGGCTTACTAGGAATAGAAGAAAAGAAAGCTTGCTCAGCAGCAAGATCTGGATTTTCCATAAGATACGCAGCTTGACCCAAATAACCCAAAAGAAGGCAAGGCAGAACAAGAAATACAAATGTAAGCTGCGAACAACCATTATCAAGTACATTAGAAATGTAGCTAATCTAATCAGCAATAACAGTAACAGAAAAGAACACCGAAAATGCTATCACTATTAAGGAAACATGTAAGATATATGATCCAGTAACTGAATCTCTTGCTTCTTTACCTGAACTGATCGCACAGAAAAGTAGCAAAGATCTGCAAACATTGCTTCGGAACCTGAAACAAAATTCGTCATCAGCAATATTATAAAGGTCAAGACAATAATAAAATATTATAATAACCATTGATGTCAAATTGCATTTTCGCATTTTTAAAAGCACAAAAATTATTTATATTAATTTAGATTTCTTATGAATGTACGTTAGCCTTTGGGGCAAATATATAATATCATTGTAAGCACCTCAAATAAATAAGACTAAAGTACACTTTTGGCACTTAAAGTTTGGGGTTGTTTTCATTTTGACCTTTCATTTTAACCCTTCATGAAAAAGAAAATTTTGAAATGTAAAAGGCCAAACAAAAACTAAATCAAACATGAAGGCCAAAATGAAAAGTTTGAAACATAAAAGGCCAAAACGAAAACAAACCCAAAATTTAAGGGTCAAAAGTGTACTTTAGTCTATAAATAATATGCACGTTTGTGAGAGCGAGTTCAATTTAGGAAAAAAAAAAAACCCTTCCCAAGACTTGAAATGGCATCAAGGCCATAAAATAAATAATAATAATAAATAAAAACCTTCTGACACCACCTCCTGAGTCACCCATTGCCATCAACCACACTAATCACATCTCTTAAGTCTGGTGTCCACAACTATACTCAGAAAACCCAAAACTAAGCCACCAATACTTTGAAAACATACTGAGCAACCAAACCTAGTCACCATCACTCATTCAGCCACCATTGCGACTCCAAACAACATCATCTGAAGCCACCATCTGACTGTAACGACCTGACCTAGTTGCCATCACAACTCCAAAACGTTCCCAGTGAGGTTTGTAGTCCAACCATTACAGCAATTCATATTGCTTCTAATCCTTTTTTCCATGAGCAAACTAGGTATATAAAGGTGGATTGTCATCTTATTCAAGAACGAGTGGAAAGTAGTGTTATTAGTGTTTAGGACAAAATTGTAATTAACCCAGTAATATGCATGTTAAACCATTGTAATTAACCTAGCAATATGTTTGGGAATTAATGGGTGTTGCCGTTGACAGTAGCAGCTTTATTGTTTGGTTGGAGGAATTGATTCAGGAAACGCTCATCAGACATTGGGAATCTTGTCCCGTCATGTTTGATGTGGATCATGTGGAAGGAACGTAATAATCGCACCTTTGAGAATATTGCGTGCACTCAAGAGGAATTGCACTCCATGCTAATTCAAATGTTATTTTATTGGTCTAGGATGTGGGGTTTTACTCATTGTAATTCTTTGTTAGAGTTCCAAGACTCTTTCTTTTTCCTAATGACTTCTGTAATTTTATAATCACTTTGTGTTCATCATCATGAGCATATAGTGATTTTTGAAATTAATAAGACTTTATTACTTAAAAAAATAAATAAATAAATAAAATCCTGGCAATATGCAAGTGTTTGAGTGTAAAATTGAACTAAAAAAGAAAAAAAAATAAACATAAACACACTTCCAAAGACTTAACAAGATTGTTTACTAATTCCATAAATATTTCACTCCATCGATTGCTAATAAATGATGAAACATATCCATAATTCATGCCTCCAAATTTGTTCTTACAAGACATAAGGCATGATCCCTGGTTCTGTTGCAACATCAGTGATGAATCTATCGTATATCTCATTGTTACAAATGTGGTAGAAATTTAGATGAGTACAGATTCCATGTCTTGCCTAAACCGAACTAGTTGATATGACTTAGTCATTATTCCTTTTAACGCATGTGCCTGTTGAACAAATGTGATGAATATTATTCCAAAAACCTTTCTCCAAATTCAAATACCCGAGTAGCATCTCCTATGACTAAACTATGACCATATGATAAAAATTGGATAAGAGACCAAAAAATTCCCAATAAGTGAGGCGTTACATGAGGGAGCAGTTTTAAACACCTGCCATAGGTATGTAAAATTCTCACTTTCCAGCTTCTTTCATACACCAAGATTCATCTTTTCCAACCTTAGTTAAAGTACAAACTCTAAACCTTTCTCCACCATTCTAAACCCTCATTCACAAGCCAAACTCAGCCACAAAATTGATTTCTGGCAGGATACCAATCAATCCCAAATCAGACTACTAAGACCTGTCTACCTTCCCAAAAATCACAATATGATATGATTCTAAAATGCATTTATAACACGCATGACAAATCTAATCAGCCTTCTTAGTTCTGACATAGGACAAGGGTGAACAAAGCAAAATCTGACTTAGAATCCCTGGACCAGATCTGGGCAGCAACGATATTTTGAGGATTAGGGTTAGGTTTTGGTGGGAGAAATGCTGGAAATAGTAAGGGTTATAAGGTTTTTAATGGGAAAAAAGAATAATAGAACTTGGGGAAAAACAAAGGAGAAAACCCATCATCTGGGATGTTGTTACAAGGCTATGAACATTGAACAGTAACCCATGAACAGTAATGGGACTGTTTGAGTTCATTTGGAGCTATTTGATGGATAGGTGGTTTAGGGTTTTTTTTTTTTTTGATAAGTAATAAGTTTTATTGATATCAAAAAAGGAACACCCTAGCACATAGGGAGTGTACAAGGGGTCAACAATTCAAGTACAAAAATTACAAGAACCAGGGAAATCAATAAAAGAAGGGAATGATCGGTTTTGCATGGCAACCAACCAATCCAATAAAGTTCTAAAGAAAAATAACTTGAGGTCTGGTATGGATTTCTCATTATCTTCAAAACACCTACTATTTCTCTCTCTCCAAAGACACCACATTAAGCAATGGGAACAATTAACCAAATATAACCATTTCGATGACGACCAAACCTGCCTTGCCAACACGCTAGGGCACAGCTTAATTAAAATTATAGGTAAATAAATTGAAATTATATTAAGAATTAGTGATCCACTAGACAAGTTAATAAAGTTTTTTTTTTTTTTTTTATATATAATAACACTTTGATAAAGTTTTACTTAAAAGTATAATACATATCTAAACAATTAATGATCAACATGATTAAACCACACAAATTTTAAGACATTTAATACATACATACATTAAGACACTTAGCGCAAGTACGATGTTTAGTGTATAAATATTGGAGTTTAATTTAAATTTCTTGAAAACTTAGATAATAGAATTTTATGCAAAACAAACTGTTGATGATAGAGTGTAATTTAGGATAAACTATCCTAATATTATCTTTAAAAAATAATAATAAAATAATAAAAATAAAAAACTATCTTAATATTTAATGAGTGAAGACACTTGTCATAGAGAGAAGGTAGTCATTTGGCACAACCACAACTTCTAAGACCCAACTTTCATTCCATACTTTACGATATTTTTTTATTCATTCAAATGAAAGCATTACATCCCATTAAATAGAAAAATAATGCCTATTCCTAGTAGAACTTAGACTTCTTAAAACCCTAATAAGACTTGGGCTTAGGCTCCTTGGGATTTACTACTAAGCCCAAACTAAATAACTATACTCAAATTAAACTCAATATAAGACCTAATGGACCATTAGTACAGCCTATGTTCAGAAATAAGGAAATTACAAAATGCCCTTGGCAATTAAAAATAAATAAAAGAAAACTGAGATTAACTTTCCACTGCCTGCATCACCTTCACTCATAAATTTATCTATTTCAGTTGTCAAATGCCACCCAATCCAGCAACAACAGCTAAATCCCTTAAACTGCAACCCATTAATCTCTTATATACCCTTTAGAATCAAATTTTTCAGTTTGACAAATTATTCAACCTAAAGGTAATAAAGAAAATTAATTTGGATTTGGCCAGCATGAATTCTATCTAATCCATAATCTAACATATAACTATCAGAACAATAAAGAGCAATAAAATTATTCAAATGTTATCACTGAAAGGAGAAAACCAAAATCACAAGTTTAATCAAATTTCTGAACATTTTTACAAGGAAAGAAAAGCAAGCATTTGCATTAGTGAATACAATATTCCCAAACTGAAGAATTACCTGTTGCACACAAGAGACAACCCCCAAGACAGTACCATGCCTTAGTTGAGTTCCTCTTAAAGAAGTAATAGATATGAGCAGGATTAAATGCTCTCAAGACACGAGTGTCATATTTAACAAGGTTGTAAATCCCAAAGGCCGCAAGAGAACAAAACCAAATGAATAAAGCAGGGCCAACAACAAGTCCCACTTTACTTGTCCCAAACTTCTGTACGCTGAACAAAATCACAAGAAAAGCAACTGAAATCATCCTCACTTCACCTGCACGCAAAAATAAAATTGATTACTTAAAACATGACTAGTTTCCTCCATAAGATATTAAAATTTTCAATGTAATAAGCATGCTCAATATATGCACAAGTAAAAAGAAAATTAGAAAGAAATGAGTGTCAGTTGGCTCAATATAGATTCTAAGTCATTAGATAATAGACCTGGCATCAAATCCTGGCTATACCAAGGGAGGGAGGTTTTCAAGATGGAAAAGAGCCACCTCCCATTGCATATAGCCCATACAACCAATGGCTTCCAACAGAAAGAAATAAAAGGAAGAAAAATTCCCTACCCTATTTTTTTTAAGTAAAAAATTTCATTAAAGAGGGCGAAGGGATGCAAGCCATGTACAAGGAAATGTACAAGCTAGAAAGCACAGACACTTCATTTGGGGTGCCGTATCCATGTCGTACACGGGACCTACCTAGGACACTTTTGCACCCGTGTCCCAACTGTATATTGCTAGACACGAGAGTGACACTTATCTATTATTTCTTTTTAGTTTTAATCTTGAACACTTATCAAGCTATCTTTTATTTACTCTTTTAGATCTTCTTCTTTGGTTCGTATTCTAATTTCTGAACATCATTTTTTTTTTGATAAGTAATAAAAGTTTTATTCTGATTTCTAAACATCATTTATTAGTCATGTATTCACTTTATTATCCTTTATTGCTCTCAAATTGATATATTTAACATTATATGAAAAAATAAAGTGCAGGAAGTACCTATACGAATCCTATATTTAACATTAATGATATATTCACTTTCCCAACATTCTATTCTATTTGAAGTCATGAATTTCCTAGTTAAAGACTCTATATTCCAAATACCTATAAGAATCCTATTTTCTTGGACTAACTTCTTTAGCCACACCCATCCAACAAAGTGCGGGAAGTCTTGCCTATTTTTCACCTCACCTATGCACCAATGTAGCACATCGCTTATGGGAAACAGCCTAGCTAACCCTTACCCACTTTTACTGCATCCGAGGTCCAAAGCAATATGTCACTAGTAGGGGACACTCCAATGAGTATCTATAATGAATCCATTCATAACAAAGTGACTAAATTTTACACTAGCCGTCTACCTACTGCAGCCCTCCTAAGAAGTTTAGAATTCACATCTAACACTAAGCTTTCATGTTCTTCAAAACACCAAGTATTCCTTTTCTTCCAACTTCACCATATAAGGAAATGAGGAATTGCATTCCAAATGCCTATGCTACAATATTTACCAAAGCGACCATGCTTACAAGCTAGTGAACCAATCACACCACTAGGCAATACTAACTAAATCCTGAAGAGACTGAAAATCATCGCCAAAGTATGCTACCAATCTCCCAATGAATAAGTGACCAGCAGTCTGCCCACTCTTCTTGAACAAACAACAACGGAACATTCACAATTAAATGTCGCTAAAAAAATTCCCTACCCTATATATCACTTCAAAATTTTTGATAAGTGAAAATAACTAACATACTGATATGGATTGAATTCATAACCTCACTCTTCACTTTTTTTATTTTAAAAATTTTTATTTTTTTTGATAAGTAATAAGTTTATTGATATCAAAAAGTGGAGCAACCTAGTACATAGGGAGTGTACAAGGGGTCAAACAATCAAGAACAAAAATTACAAGAATCTAGGAAATCAAGAAAAGATAAAAATGATTGGCTCCGTAATGCAGTCAACCAATCCATTAAAGTTCTAAAGAAAAATAGCTTAAGTCTAATATTAATCTCTCCTAATCTTCAAAGCACCTACTATTTCTCTCTCTCCAAAGACACCACAATAAGCAATGGGGAACAATCAACCATATCTACCCATTTCGATGACAACCAAACCTACCTTGCCAACATGCTAAAAGCCCCACTACAGATTGTGGCATAACCCAGCTCACTCCAAACAATCCAAACACCATAGCCCACATATCCATTGCAACCGGACAAAGAAGAAAAAGATGATCAACCGATTCACCATTACACTTGCACGCGTAGCACCAATCCAATATCCAAACCTTCCTTTTTTGTAAATTGTCAATTGTTAAGCACTTCCCCAAAGTAGCAATTCAAACAAAGAAAGCTACTCGAGAAGGAATCTTCTGTTTCCAAATACTTTTCCAAAGAAAGCAATAGTCTTTAGAGCCCACTAAGAGACTATAATAGTCTTTGACCAAGAAGCCCTTCTCTCTATCAAGTTTCCAACACATCTTATACTCACCAAACCCTTTCACCGAAGCACCATAAATGGTATCCATGAAACCAGCCAATGCCTCTGATTCCCAAGCATGCACACCCCTAAAGAAACTTACATCCCAAAAAAGGACTCCATTATCAAGCTTAATAAGCTTAACCACACTAACCTCCTTGTCTCGGCAAACTCTAAACAATTCAGGATAGCTGACTGCAAGAGAAGTCTCACCATACCAATGGTCTTGCCAAAATTTCACCCTAGACCCATTCCCAACATCATATAGAATGTGGAGAGAAAAAGAAGGCCATCCCCGACTAATATATTTCTACAAGCCAACACCATATGGACCATTAACAGGCCTAGTACACCAGCCACCCCATTCACTGCCATATTTCACCTCTATCACTTACCTCCAAAGGGCAGCTCTCTCCGTCCCAAATCTCCATAGCCACTTCCCAAGCAAAACTTCATTAAAAAGTCTTACCTTCCTTATCCCCAAGCCACCCAAAGAAATGGAACTGCAAACAGTAGCCCATTTAACCATATGGAATTTTGGTTCATCTCCAATGCCACCCCATAAGAAATTTCTCTATAGTTTCTCAATTCAGTTAGCAACAGTTGCAAGAATAGGAAATAGAGATAGAAAATAAGTGGGTAAATTAGATAAAGTGCTTTTAATTAAAGTGACTCTACTTCCCTTGGATAAGTACAAATGTTTCTATCCTGCTAATCTCTATTTTATCTTCTCCAGAATTGGGTTCCATATTGCCTTATCCTTAAATTTAGCTCACAAAGGAAGACCCAAATACTTCATTGGAAGAATACTTTGTTTACAGCCAAGGACAATCAACAATAAGTCCAAATTATCCACCAACCAATAGGAACCAACTCTGACTTACCCAAATTTATCTTTAGACCAAAGACAGCCTCAAACCAAATGAGGATCATACAGAGAAACAAAACCTGATCCAGATTAGCACCACAAAAAATCAAAGTGTCATCTGCAAAGAGAAGATGAGACACCGCCAATGATCTTCCCTCTTCACGACACACACCAAAGCCTGACATGCGACCATCATGGACAGTTTTATCCATCATTCCCCCAAGGGCTTCCATAACCAGTACAAACAGCAAAGGGGACAATAGGTCACCTTGTCTCAACCCCCTGGAACTCTCAAAAAACCCACAGAGAGAGCCATTTATCAAAATAGAGAAACGAATTGTAAATATACAAAAGAATATCCACTGTCACCATTTAGCAAAGACCTCACCCTTTTCTAGTAATTGCATAAGAAATCTCCAGTTTACATGATCAAAGGCCTTCTTAACATCTAATTTACAAAGTAGCCCTGGCAACCCAATTTTCAATCTACTATCAAGGCATTCATAGAAATAAGTACAGGGTCAAGAATTTGCCGATTCCTCACAAAAGCATTCTATGAAGCAGAAATTATATCTTCCATGACTGTGCAAAGTCTGTTGGCTAAGACCTTAGCAATAATTTTATAACACCCCCCCCCCCCCCCCAAACAGGACTAATGGGGCGAAAATCCTTAACTTCAATTGCTTCATTTTTTTTTAGGTATGAGAGTGATGAAAGTTGCATTCAAACTCTTCTCAAACTAACCTTTAGCAAAAAAAAAAATGGTGAAAAACAGCCATAAGATCAGTTTTGAGAATTCCCCAGCAAGCTTGGAAGAAAGCCATTGGAAACTCATCTAGTCCAGGCAATTTGTCACCATTAAAATTCTGTATAACCTCAAAAATTTCTGCCTCATCGAAGGGTCTATCTAGCCAATCTGCATTATCACTAGATATCCTAGGAAATACCAAGACTTCTGGAAACGGTCTATCAACTTGCTCCTCAGAGTATAATTTCATAAAGAATTGAGTAATACAATCAGCAATCATACCTTGATCTGAAGACAAGATTCCATCAACCGTAAGGCTCTCAATACCATTATTTCTTCTATGGGATTTAGCCATTCTATGGAAAATTTTGGTATTTGCATCCCCCTCCCTCAAATGCAACACCCAAGACTTTTGCCTCCAACTAACCTCTTCTAAAAGAGTGAGCTTTTCAATATCGGTACAGATATTAGTTTGTTCCAACTTTTCCTCAGTTGTTAAAGGCTAAGTCTCCTCTCTAACATCCAAATCATTCAACTTGTTCTAGAGTTGCCGTTTTTTAATAGTGACATTACCAAACTCCGCTTTATTCCACTTTTTAGATCCAACTTCAAAGTTGCCAACTTTAGCTAATATAAAACTCTGGGTTGCCTTGGAACAAATAAGATGCCCACCAAGCCTCACTTTATCAACAAAATTCTCCACCCTCAACCACATATTTTCAAAATGAAAAGGAGTTCTACCTTTCCGGTGACTTCCCCCCTCCAGCAAAATTGGGAAGTGGTTTGAAAGTACCCTGGATAGTCTTTTTCGGGTAAACATAGTGAAGTGATCCGCCAAGAGTGGAGAGAAAAGAAATCGATCTTTTCTAAAAGCGGAGGAAATATTGGACCAAGTATAAAGGCCCCCATCCATAGGTATATCCACCAGCCCATGGAGAGAGATAAAATTAGAAAATCTATACATAGTCCGAGTACAACTTGCAGCCCCTAATCTTTCTGATGGGAAGTGGATTACATTGAAATCCCCTCCTATACACCATGGCAAATCCCACCAACTAATCAGCCCTGTCAGCTCCTCCCACATTTTCCTACGCCTCTTATTCAAATTTGGCCCATATACTCCTGTAAACGCCCACTCAAATTGATCCCCAACATTTTTAAATTTGCATGAAACAGAAAAATACCCCACTGCTTCCTCCACTTTTTCCACCACTTTTCGGTCCCACATCAGAACAATACCTCCAAAAGCACCTTCAGAACCTAGGTATAGCCAATCTACATATGGACAGCCCCATATACTTCGAACAATTCCTCTAGTTATCCATTCAAGTTTAGTCTCCTGCAAACATACAATATCAGCCCTCCAGGCATGCAGCAAGTTATGAATCTGAAGCCTCTTCTCAACCACATTCAAACCTCTGACATTCTAGGAAAGCATCTTCAAATTCATTTCGAAACAGATAGTGCCCACTCCCTATTAGTACCATTACGCCTAATATGAAGTAGAACCGTAATTAATCAAACTAAATAGACCCTTCAACTCTCTTATACCTTTCACTCCTGAACTCTTCAAGTCACATGCTTTTTTCTCCAAAACAGCCCTACAGTGTAACTCAGCCTCAACAGCTAACAAGAAATTTGTCGCTTGATTTTCCAGACCTTGCAAGGACACACCCAAGAAGTTATCAAACCCATTCAATCTACTTCGGAACCACTCAAAGTAAGATTCTTTCCTCACTAGATTCTCCACACCCTCAACTTCCTGCCCTTCCATGGCCAAGGGTAGTGAAAAAGCTAGTGGTTCCACCGCTAGAGGTGACAGACCCCCTTCGTTAGGTAGCTCAGCAGCCTCCGAATAGGTGTCTGAAACCCAGCCCTCCACAAGTACTTCATCCCCCTCAAACTGAGCTGATGACACCTCCAAAGAATCTGAAGACATCAATGGAACCAAGGCCAACTGATTTTGCTCTCCCAAAACCTCTGTGACTTCACCTGGTGGTAGAGAAATTTGAATCAAAACCGCCACTCTCCTTCCATCTCATAATTCAAGCACCCACTGCTCTGGATTCCCCCATTTCTTGACAACATTGCCGGAATGTTCCTGAAGTAACAATCTAATGTCTCGCTGCAAGTTAACTTCACCCTCAAAGATGGTTGCTAACACCTCGGTCTCATCGGAGCTGAGAGATTCTATATTGGCCCCGTCGGTGCTGCGAAACTCAATCTCAGCATTATCAGAGAGCTTCATTGCCTAGGCTAGCATCGAAGAGCTGCAAGGAACAGCTTGAGAATGCTTCAGCTCGACAATCACTACCTTGCAGCTTTTAGATCCTCGCTTAGAGCTCACCGAGACCAATGGCAAAGAGATCCCGGTGTTTTGGGTCTCGTCAGATGGAAAAGAAAAAGGGTGGGTTTGTTTGGCTTGGGCTGCCATACTGAAATGGGCTTGGGAATAGCAGTTTGGCGATTTTATTGATAGCAAAGGAATCTAAGTATGCAAGAAGTACAAGACGGAATTCTCTAAAGAAATACAAATGAATATAGTCAAAGAAAGTTAGAAGAAAAGAAAATGAGACCTTGCCAAATGCATAAGACCACTCATACAAAGTTTGTAAAAACGAGAGTTTCATCTCAATAGCTGGCAACTCAATGTTGTTAAATGTGCAATTATTTCTCTCTCAAATTGTCCCCATAAGGTCTTCACACTTATTAATGGGAGTAGGCAATACAATTTGGCCAACTGATCATTAGCTCTGCAAATTCAAAATTTTGGGAAAGTGGAATGGAGAAGTATTCCTTAACCTAAAAGGTTTGATCTATCTAGTATAGTCAGAAACTAATTGATATATAGACAAATTTAAAAGGGCAGTCGTAAGTGTGTTGTGTACTCTCTGATAGCTCCATATTCTCCTTGAATAGAACCCCACTACTCCCCAATTTATCAACAATCTCAACACTTGAGCAAAGATATTCTAGAATTGTGGTCTACTTTCAATGTGTGACCTTAGCACCTTTTATAGGCTATTGTTCTCTACAATTGTAAATCTATACATTGCACTAACACTTCAACTGAGGGATTGAACTGTAATCTTTTCTAAAAACAAAAACCATTTCAATTTTCTTCTACAGTCCTTTTAATAAGTAAAAAAAAAACATATATTCTCTTCTACAATACCAATGACAGAGGTTTACAATTACCATACAGTCCTAAATATTCACCAGCTAATAGGACCAAGAGATCAATTACATTTTAATTGATTTAATCATAAAGAAGAATACCCCCAGAAACTTTTGATAATGTATTAGTATAACTATATATCTTTCTTTTTTTATAAGAGTATTAGTATAACTATATATCAAAAAGCAGGAAATTAAACAATCACAACTAAAAATGTGTAGAGCTGAATAACAGGTTGTCATATTTACTTGCTCATTTTTTTTTATAAAAGTAACAAAAAAATTTATTTAAAAAACAGAAACCAAGTACACTCGGGGTGTACTCAGGGTGAAGTACCTTCCCCAATGGCTTCTACTCCAACTTTTAGGCCGCTAACAGCTGATGTGACTGCAATAATTCAATGATAAATGATCATAAGGAAACAACCAAACTGATGGATAATTATGTAAATCCATTCTTTACACAATAAAACTGACTTACATAAAATATACATCTAAAACAGCTTTTTCTTTGTTTTAATCATAGGATTAGAAAGTCTCCCAGAAGCAACAAGAAGCATGAAGGAATACAGTAACGACCTGACATCGCTGGTGTAATAACCCCATCAGCTATCACCATAGAGGTGCCAGCAAGCACTAACATCAGAAGAAGCTTTTTCAAAGCCTGTGAATTCTCAAGTCTTTCCTTGATTTTTAGTGATCTCTCAAGCTCAGCAGATGGCACCTTTAGCCTGAAGCTCGATATACGGGCATCCGATGGAAGCTGATTCGGGAGAAGACTAACCTTAGCATGCCGACAAATCAATGAGTATAAAGCAAAAGTACCACCTGCAGCATTAAGTGATCCTTTGAAATAATTATCTATATGCAAAATTTACATGAATCCCAATGCACACGCAAAGGGGAGGAAGGAAAAAAAACCACCTACTTCTCCCCCCACCCCCCAACTCACAATCACACACACACAAAAGCCAATGGACTTCCAATTTTTTTTTTCTTTGGATAGTTACAATTGGGGAGGAAAGATTTGAACCCTGGACTTCAAGATTTAATTCAAAACATTCAGCATACCTTCACCATCGTCATTAGCCCAAAGGACAACCAGGACGTACTTGACCAGAGGGATCAAGATTAAGGTGTATAGGACTAGTGATAATGCTCCAATAACATCTTCTTTTTCTTTAATAGGTGCCTTGCTAAACATCACACTGAAGGTATATAATGGACTTGTTCCAACATCACCAAAGACAACCCCAAGGGTCTGGAAAGCAAGAGAAATTCTTCTTCCCATACTAAAGTCCTGCAATTATATTTACATAACCAAGACAATAAGTACTGGCCCTTTTAAAAAAAAAAAATCAACTGCTATATAATCAATCCTTTCCTCCTTCACTAAAGTACAAGATCAAAGCAAGCTTGCACTAATAAAAATATAAATTTTCTTCCAACTAAAAAAATTAATTAATCATCAAGAGAGGAGAAGTATAGAGTATAAGAAATTGTATGCAAAAATAAACATTAAGCCTCCAATCATTGAATGATGCAAGATTAAGATTCAAAAAAAGTAAAAAAAGGGCATTAACTTATATATACCACAAAACATAACCACTGAATGAAGATGCACCTCATCTTGTGTGTGTGTATTTATTGAACAGAAAGAAAATACCCATGAGCACCAGAGGTGTAATCGAGTAGCAGTACATCAATCTATCACATTACAACGCTCAAACATGTCTAATAAATAAAAAGAGGGAAGAGAAGTAGAAGCAACACTGCAATCCAATAAAGAATGAAGGAGAAGAGATTTAATCCCAAGAGTAGAGCGCTCACTTCCCTCAAAGACCGCTCAAGTACTTTGTGACATCATCCAAAGTGTGAACATATAATCTTACCATTTCTTTGTAAGCTACTGACCAAGGACACAAGATATAACACAAAATAACAGCAAAGTGAGTGCATAAACAGGTAGGAAATCATTACTAGCAGTTTCTGCTCAATCCACCTTCCCTATGGGCAACCATCTCTAGCCATATTAATAGGCTTCCAAAAAATAATAAAAATTTAAAATAAAAAAGATACACATTTATTGTTCCTTAAACCACCTAGGAAGCACAGGTACAGGTGAGGGTATGGGCATTACATGGTGACACAGCAATTGGGTGCTCCAAGCCCAAACGTTTTCATGTTGGCTGAAGCCATTGGGCCATCCTGATCATAAGAGAGTACCAAACGGAAATGTCCAAAGATGACGATCGGTCCCCATCATTGAATCTTTGCAATGCAGACATCACCGAGTCCTTCAACAAGCTCAGCAGTCAGCGCTACACTAGAATAGCCAAATTGAGGTCAGGTCCCTAGCTGAGCTCCTTGGAGTTCCAAGCCCCGTACTTAGACATATTCTAAGAATGTCCTGGAACGTGAACTCTAGTTCCAGAGTTCCTAGCGAGATTGCAATGCAGCCTCATTGGTCTGTGCAAGTCATGGTTCCGTGGAGGCACTAACCTGATTCAAGTCCTTCAGCGGCAATTGCCACTTGGTCTCACCCCATTGGTGAATGAGATAAAACGAGACAGAGTGGTCAACTCAGTACATGTAAGCCAAGTCACTCACTATTCAATCTAGAGGTTTTTTTTTTTGTTGGGACCAAGTCTCAGAACAGACTAATCCCCACTCATTGCTCAGGATTCTAATAACACAATGATAATGGGATTATTTTATTCCTCTGAACTGTTACCAAAAAGCCCCGATCCAAGTCCCATATAATGATCTTCAACAAAAAAAAAAAAAAAAGAATTGAAAATAAGGAGGTACCAATTCCTTAGCTATTTCTCATTATTCTTCCATAGAGTAATAATTTAGACAAATCTTAAAATCCCAAATATCAGTCCCACCTCTAAGTGCATATAACGCTAAGAAAGATTCCTACAAATCACAGGAATCACGTTTGCAAATCGCTAAGACATACCAAACTCCATTTAAATTGAGTTCAACACACTAAGTTCTAGTAAAGTAAAATCAAACTTTACTTATCTCATCAGACATTTCTCATGAACCAAACAGTAACTATGACAAAAACACTTAAAATCAAACACACACACACACCGACTGATTCACAAAAGTTCCACATAACGCAAAATTTTCGAAAAGGAATAAGAGTTCAGCACCTCATATTCATTTCTGACTGCGCCAGGGACCTCGAGGGCCTCGACATCGAAGGAGTCGATGCGCGGACCAGTGCGAATCAGTCTCTGCTCGGCATTGTCATCTTCATCCTCCGAATCCAACGCGTCAGCCGTGTTCGCAGTCCGCTGCGAAGCGTCGTCGTCTTCGTCATAGTCGTCCTCGATCTCGGAATCGTCTTCGTCCTGGAACACCCAGCGTGACTCCGTGGAGTCCATCGAGGCCAGTCCTCCATCGATCTCCGACTCCTCCTCCTCCGCCATCGCCGGCCACTGCCGGTTTTGAGTTCAAGAAATGCGCGTAGCCGGGGGAGGTTTTCTCACGAGCGAGGTGTTTGGGTGGCAGGAATATGAGGGAAAATGTTTTTAGGGTTTGGCATGGAAAATTTTGGGTTTGGAATTGGATTTGGATTTTGTTTCTCTTTCTCTCAGGAAACAGTTTCCCAGTGTGGCTCTCTCTTTATGTACTGTACAGTATTGAGCTTGGAGATCACGCGATTTAAGAGAGTAAACGTAAAACAGGTAAATTGGCTGGCTGCGTTCGTGGGTTTTGTACGTTAACTAATTTTACTGGGAAAATGTTTTGAGGCAAATTTATTGTTCTTTTTTTTTTCATGAACTGAGTGTATGGTATCTGTCTCCAGTGTCAACAACGTGTGTGTGATTCGATAAAGTAATTTTTCAATGAAGTTAAATACTTGTAGTAAAATTAGATATTTGGAAAGAACAAATGGATAATATCATAATAAATAACCTTTTTAATTTTTTTATTTTTTAAAGAAGAAGGTGTAGCCGTGTAGGCGTATAGCAAAGAAAATCTATATTTAGGGGCTTTGTCCAGATGGCAAACACCATTTTTTTCTCCTTATATTTTGCTCCATTTTTCAATTTGGTTCCTAGAATATTAATAGTATCCACATTAGTCTTTACAACTAAATTTGACACACATATGTCATATAATTGAGATTTTTTTTTTCTTCTATCTTTTACTAAATTTGACACACATATGTCATATAATTGAGAATTTTCTTTTTCTTCTATCTTTTCTATAAAAAAGAAAAAAAAGAGAATTTTTTTCTTGGGTATTAAAAAAAAAAAAAGTTATACAGCTAAGCAATTACTTGTTACTATGTTAGTTTCCAGCTTTTGGCTTCAATTTCTTGTCTATTCTAAAAACAAATAAGTATTTTGATGTAATAATAAAGAACAATCATTATTGAGGAGATATCATAAAATTGAAAAACTATGGTCTTTATTAAAAAAAAAAACGTCATGTAGCCAATTTGTAAAGATTATATAGTAATCGTATAATAGTACTCCCAAAATTTGTATTTCCCAATCCTTAAAAAATAAAAAATAAAAAAAAAATAAAAAATATATATATATATATATCAATTAGTCCTTTAGCTTTGGGTTCTCGTCCTTTCTTTCTGAGTCATCATCCATTCTATGCAACAATGCCCGTAAGGGTTTCATGTTCATTTTTCTCATTTCTCTAGTTTTCATTGCTCTGTTGTTTGGTTTTGTAATCGTTTTGCCTCCTCCTTTTCTGATTGTTTGTGTTTTCCCTGCCCTTTTTATTGTGGTGCATTTCCTTATTTATCATTTGTGCTCTGAATTCATTCTCATTTTGTTTATGTTGCTTACACATTTTATGTTCTTGTAGTATGTTTCTTTATTTTGTTGTTTCTCTGCACTCCACATCATGGAACTTGACGATCTCAGAGAAAAAGATCACCTTTGTTCCTGGTGGTAGAGATAGGTTTCAAGGGGCTTCAATTTATTGTTGGTGGCATCAAATTGTAATCTTGTTTGCCTTCTTGCTCCAAAACAATTGCTACTGATATGTTTGCCTCGCCAATATTTGCGTTGATGCCTATTGGCGACGTAGCTGTGAGTTAGACAAGGCCGTGAATTGCGGCTTATGGTTTATCACTCTATCTGACCTATGGCTATAGTTTAGTTGATATGAAGCTAGAGGCTTATGGTTTATCAGGTGGTTAAGTGGACGCCCATTTTGCTTAACATGTGAGTTTACAAATGTAATGTGTTAAGTTGGCACCATATACTAAAATGTACCTAGCCAAATTGACTAAGCCATTGAGAATCATAGGACATTTTCTAATTGCTGGCAAGTGGCAATTATAATCCTACCAAATAAGTCATAGTTAATGAAAATATACAACCATATTTACAGAACAATTTTTTTTTTTTTGTTGGAAAACTATTTTATTCATTCAAGTAACCAAATGTGTTTTTTATTTTGAAAACACAAGAAAATTGTTTTTTTTTCCTTAAAAACAAATTTTTGAAACTTTAAAAAAAAAAAAAACATTCATAAACATACTATCTTGCCGGTTTGCCTTTTTTACTTTTTTCCTTTTAATTGTTAACTAAACATTACTTTGTTTTCAGTATTTTTACGTGATTGTTTATGAAATATGTTTTTAGTTGACTTCTCTGAGTTTCTCTAACTTTGCCAGCCATTATCATCATTCGCTCACTCTCTATATATCATTATTATTCTCCATCTACGACTATAACACGCACGCGCGTATATATTCTCCATCTACATCAAAATGTTCTCCATTTTTTTTCTCGATAATGTCATTAACATAACTAGAGCATAGTACATCAAGTTAAGCATTCTCAAAAAAAAAAAAAAAAAAAAAAAAAGGTTAAGCATTACAAAATTCTAGGTGTGCCCAGTTGTGATGAATATACATTTTCTGTGGCTAAAGAGACCATAACAACTACATCAAACAAGACCACTCTAGGAACAACCTTCAGTACACATAAGTGCCACCACCAGTGCTTCCTAAATTGCTATGACTGGAGAACCAATTCCATTACTATTGCATCCCATGAAAATCTTGATGCCCTCTTTATTTATGGCTTCAAAGGCATAACCTATTCTTTTAGACTTTCTGTTCTTGTGGTTGCCAAACTTGATGAGCAATTGTCATTCCCTATTATCCACTTCCTTGCTGTTGGGGCGTTTAGGCTCCCAGTTTGAGGAATGAGTTGTGCTAAATGCTTCTTGGTACTTGACTACCGCTAAGGGTTTCTCTATGTGTTCCGATCCGACAGCGGTAATGGTTTGATTTGTTTCATACAATGATTATGAAGAAATCGTAGTTAATCTTGTGGTTGCAAGGGTGGATGATGATATTCCTTAGTATTTAGTGCAATCTAGAAGTGAGCACCTTTTCTACATGGAGAATTCTCATGTTTAATTGTCTTTGGTGTTTAATATGGAGGTGGTTTATGATTATCAGGTCCAACTTCTTGTTGACATTGACCACGTGTCAGCATCAGATAATGCTCTATCCTAATTATATTTTTCTAAAATCCACCAATTTCTAGTTGTTGTTATCCAAGACACTACAAACCTCGTCCCACTAAACTAATTCCATCACCTGAATGTAAAACTTGATCATATAGACTTACCAAAGCCCCTAATATTAAATGTGAAAAACCATGTCTACCCTCTTCACCCTTTTGTGTCATCTTTGGTCTTTTGTAATGAGCATCATTTGTTGGAATGTTTGAGACCTTAGGAACCCTTGGACAATTAGAGATCTCCTTTCATTAATGTAGGAGAAGGTTCCCAATGTCTTTGTTGGGAAATGTAAACTTCAGTTGTTAGAATTAACAATTTATAAAACTAAGTTGTTAATTATATCTATTATGAATAATCCTTGTTCAAACAAACATACATCAATATCATGTGCAACGGAATAATAAATAAAATAAGATATGATGATCTAGGAAAACCAAAAACCTAAAGGGAAATCTTCCCAAAAAACAATTCACTATAATAAAAAGAAGTTTCAGATATAGTACAAAATCTTTGTCCCTAAACTCTAAAAACCTAGTAAATGAACTTACAGCAGAACCTCTAAACTCTCCAATATATGAACGTTCCACCCACAATCACAATTGCAACCTCCAATTGACTTCAAGAACCTTTTGAAGGTTTTCTTCATAGTAGTAAGTCTGTGTTGAAAAGGACAATGCAAATTTTGCAGGTTGTTAAGCAGCATTCTTCAACAGAAACTACCCATCTTTCAAATACTTTTTATTTTGTGAACAGAATACATCACTAATAACACACCTAGCACAAAACACATCAATAGAATCTAAAAAGTTCAAAAATTAATTAAAAATTTCAACAAACAGAATAGTATTAAGAACAACCAAATGATACCAATTACACAATCAGTGACTGATATAATGCAACGGAAGTATCAAATATAAAATGAAACTACTACTGAATGTCTAGACTCTAGAGTGAATGAAATGTTTGAATATTTTTCTTCTCCTTCTAGTAACTCTCTGGCTCTCTATTGTCATCTTCCAAGAAATCCTCTACCCAAAAAGGCTTCTTGGTGCATAGGGAACATGTAAAACATTTAAACTTAAACAATTTTTCAAAGATACATATAGCTAGCACTAGCAAAATACAAGAGGCTACTATGTCCAAAAATATTACACAACCACGTTATTAAAATGGTCCTATGTATCCATGTCAGCTTGATAACAAGTTGTACATAATAGACAAATATGCTTAGAAAGCAAAAACAAAGTGACCATCATATCACTTTCTTTTACACTGTTGTCATAGTGAATAGTAGTGCAACAATTGTGCATAGTATGCATCATCCAATGAACATAATCTTCACAATTCTTTTAGTCTCAACAATGGATTAGACCTTGTCATGCACGACCTTCAATTCCTCTCACAATACACAACTCTATTTGTAGTTGCTAGAAATCCTCCATATATAACAATGGTGTCTTCAAGGAAGTACACCGTTAAAAAAAACCACATTGATCCCTTGGGCAACATTAGAAAAGCCTGTATCAATTCCCATTTTGCTTATCAGAAATCCTCATGCTTGCTCTCAAGCCACATGAACAGTTTGCATTTTGGAACCTAAGCATGTTATTAATATCATTACACATAATTTCTGACATTTGCAAAAGAAACCATAGAGTATTGGATTTACTGATTGTTCAACGTAATTTGCACAAAGATGCAAGTTCAATATCAAGTTTAACTTCATCATAATCTAATATGTAGTAGTTTATACTTCATGTATGAACATAATATGTATTATATAAAAGACTTTTATTCAAAACAAGCAACAGTGTAATATGCATGTCCACTGCAAACGATCTATTTCTTTTATCAATATCATTTCCTCCAATGTTTCAGGCCTGCAAATTTTTTTCCCACCAAAATGAACACAAGTATGTTCATAATTATATAGAAGGCACTAATATATTACCTATCTACCAAACCATTTGTGATAGGTGATAAGACCATGTTCAATATTTTCTTATATTTGTATGTATGGAAGGATAGAGATAGTAAAATATAATGATGAGATTTAAACTTGATATATTTGCAACGATCTATATACCATATTTATTAATGAGACGATCTTGTCTATATATTGGGTTTGCTAAATTTGACTCTTTCTAAGAGAGTGCAACATGATTATTGCTATTATCTCTATTGCATTGGGTTTGCTAAATTGAACTCTTGTCAACAAAAAAATATGGATACTCCACAGTGTAATTAACTTCACTGTTTTTAGAGAGATTCATGTTGTATATGGGGTAAGGATAGGCTTTGAGAGTTGTTATAGTTAAGATAGTATCGTTCATAGGCAAAAGTAGATAAATGTGAGCATTTTTTATGTAGAGGATGTTTGTTGTTAGCTTTTGGTTAAGCCTAATTGACCTACTGTGGGGTAAGTTATATGCATAAAATAAAATTTATATTTTGTTCTTTTGGGAAATTAAGGATAAATGTATTGAGATAGAGCAGAAGGGACAAGAGGAACCTACCTAAAGAGGAATAAATTGAATTAAAATTGAAGAAAAGAGAAGTAGGGGTGACAATATCTGTTAGCGTATCAGGTTCATGTCATGTTAAGTCATGAATATAGACTATATGAGTCAACTCTAACCTGACATGTTTATTAAACAGGTCAAGATTCTTCAACCTTAACACAACTCATTTATTAAACGGGTTAATCGTATCGACCCGTTTATCAAATTTTATCAAAATGAAAATAATAATTTTAGTATTAAACAAATTGATATGAATTATGAAAACTCAAACAAATAAATATTTTTATATAAAAATTAGAACTAATAAGTAATTGCATTACAAATAATAATTCAAAATTAAAACATAACTCAATATCACAAATAATCAATCATAATATGTCAAATAAAATAAACCACAACAATTAAGAAGTTTATATACGTAGGGTTTGAAGGGTATATTGGTAAAATGTCATTTAATTAAACAAGTTAAAAAAGTCAAACAAGTTTCATGTGATGAATACTAACCCAACCCATTTATTAAACGAGTCAGTCGTGTTAACCCGAATATAACACGAACCCATTAAGTCTCAACCCATAATCTACTAATTTCGTGTCGTGTCATATCGGATTTGCAGGTCATGCCCAATTTTATCACCCCTAAAGAGAAGAGTGAATCTCATGGTTGTTTGGGTCATTTATGAATCAATCACTATCACCAAAAGGTTTTATAGTTGATCATGCACGAATAAAATTTCTATTTCAATCTTGTTACTTCTCTTGTTCAGAATTAACACCAAATCAAATACTATTAGTGTAAGAATAACTTTTCAAATTACCACACACGTGGTCTTGGCCTTAGCAATCTATACTCCCACTTTCTCATCTTCATATTTTACTACAAAATCATCAATCTATACCTCATTTTCTTCTCTATTTTCACATCCCAAAACCCCAAAATTTCATCTTTCCACATGGTTTCCTCCACTAGGGCTTGGTGTTTTCTCTCCATGGAATGATTTAAAGCATCTGGGTATATCAATCACACCAAAGTCTTTCAAGTTAGGTCTCATATGGGTTTCTGCTTCTTTTTTTTCTTTTCTTTTTTGTTGAAGTCAATTGAATCTATTTGGAATGTGTGCTTTGCTTTCTTTTGAAATTGAAATGATGGTGGTGCAAATAGGAAAGGGAGATGTAAGGGTAAGGTGGTTTATGCATCTCTGTTTGGGGTTGGCGCACATAAGGCTCTGGTTATTAGGGTGGTGGCTTTGTTGGTTTTAGTCTTAAAAGTCTTGTTGAGGTGAGTTGTGTGTATGAAATTTAAAATTTATGGTCTTACATTTGAGGGGTTACTAAACAATTAACTCTACATATTAGTATGTGATCTTTATTTGAATCAACCAAGTGTTTATGATTTGTGAAGTCTAAGTGAAGTAAAGTCATATGTGCAGATGATGCAAAAAT
The DNA here is from genome assembly GCA_030445155.1 of Quercus variabilis. Lineage (NCBI taxonomy): Eukaryota > Viridiplantae > Streptophyta > Magnoliopsida > Fagales > Fagaceae > Quercus > Quercus variabilis. The sequence goes on along the minus strand of CP129455.1, from coordinate 20,279,153 downwards.
GGAAACATGAAATGTTTAAACATTTATTAGAAGTGCAAACGATCTCACAAAACCTCTCTTACTAAATTGTCACAGTTTTTCAATTAAAAGCATAAAGAAGGAAAACAACAATCTTTAGACAAAAACCCATTAACAACCAAGGTCAAAGTGTTCTTCAAACCAGGATTTGCAGTAGACCCGTGGGTATTCGGTGTTGAAGTGGTACTTTCTTTCCTTGGTTTTGGCAACGAGCAAATCTCTTTTTGTTGCTTGGTCTTGGATTGCTGACAGTGGAGATGAGATTTAAAGGAAAGTGAAGCCTAGTCGTGGATCTTCATTTGCATCAATGGAGATAAGGAAGGTGAAGGCATGCGTTTGGTTTTAGACGAAGACGAAGGAATGAGAAGCTTCAAGGAAGAAAAAGGAAAAAGAAGGAACATTGGGAGAAGAATAAGGGCAACGGTAAAATAGACACTTTTCTTCTCTCTCCTTAGATAATAAATATTAAATTTGTACCCGGTTGTTAGCTTTTTAAAAATCAAACACATACATACCAAACACATAATTATGTTTTTTAAACACTAAAACACGTTATTTGAAACATGGTATCAAACATATATTTTAGCTTTATGAACACTATAAACATGTGTTTCCATAACACTTTTTAAACCACGATTTTTACATTATTTTAAACAACGATGTTTGAAATCTGCTACCAAACGGGCCTTAGATTCTTGCCAAAATTGACTAATCAAACTCATCTCATTGAAGGTAAGCCAAATTTTTAGTTTACGTTCTCTAAATCTATCATTGTGGGAGGGTAGATTGTAATCATCAGTGTGAAATCTAGAGTTGCCATGCCTCCACTCTTGACATTGTCCCTTCCCTAACCTTGTCATGCATTATCGACAACATTTTGTGCATTTTCGTGCTTCCCCTTTGTTTCAATCTCGTCTTGCTTCTTCACTTGATGGAGCTGACAAACTTCAATCAACAATTGGAAACGAAATCACTCTTAAAGATTTTAGAATCCATTCTCAATGGGTCAAGTATAGATTGATGCTCAACTCATCCAAACCCAAACTCGATATGTGATCATAATTACTTAAAAAATGAAAAAAATAGTTGATGCGATTTGTTTAAATAATACAATTAAATAGTCTTATAAATAAAATAAAATAAAAGTTATACTTTACCTGTGTGCCATTAGTGATGCCATGATTTGAGTCTATTTAGAAATAGTTTATTTAGTTAAAACTGAAATTTTTTTTATTAAAAATCTAATAGATAAAACTAAAAGTAACTGAAATAATATAATAGAATCTATAAAAAAAAAAAAAAAAAAGTTATAAAACTTAGAATAAAAAATAAGATGAATAATAATAAAAATAAGTTAAAAAAATCGATATTTACTTTTAAAAAAAATAAAAGCTGACTTTTTACGTCAATCAAACGTAACCTCAATGGCTGTATATAAGTTTAGAACCAAGACCACCAACTCAGAAAAAGGCCACCAAACTCAAGATCCTTCAGGAGAGTTCTGTTCTGTCCTCATCCCCTAATTCTCTACAACAAACAAACCCTAACCCTAACCTAATCCAATCCACACCTCATTCACCACCCTTTCTCTGCAACAATGTCGCACTTCGGAAGAACAGGCCCTCCGGACATCACAGACACCTACTCTCTCCTCGTTCTCAACATCACCTTCCGTAAGCTCCTCTCTCTCTCTCGCTCTTCAAAATTTTTGTAGGTATGAAATTGAACGGTTTTGTATTTGATCTTGTTTGGGTGTGGATTTTAGGTACAACTGCAGATGATCTATTCCCGTATTTTGATAAGTACGGCAAGGTTGTCGACATCTTCATCCCCCGAAATCGCAGGTATTATACCTCTATAACCAAAAAAGAAAAAAAAGAACTTGGTGTTAAATTGAATAATTTAGCTTATTTTCGAGCTTTCGGCTTTTCGATTATAAGTATTAATTTTTGTGGTTTAGGACTGGTGACTCGAGGGGTTTTGCGTTTGTGCGGTACAAGTACGCGGACGAGGCGCAAAAAGCCGTGGATAGGCTAGATGGTATTTCCTCTTTCTATGCCTCCCAATGTATATATCATTGTTAATTGATTGCTGATTGCTTTGACAACATAAAATTTTCATTCAGGAAAAGTTGTTGATGGTCGGGAGATAACGGTTCAGTTTGCAAAATACGGACCAAATGCCGAGAGGATGTAAGTTTTCGCTAATATTGCTCCAATTGATGTGCATTGTTATAAAGGTGGAATCTTTAATTGTTTGTGCTTGTTTTGTGGCCGAATTTGTAGGTTATTAGTTATGTTGTGGGAGATATTTAGAGGATATTATCCCCCAAAACAACCTTTTGTTTTCGCTACTATACAACAAAAACCAAGCCTTAGTCCCAAATTTTTTTGGGTCTGGTTTGGATCTCAATATACTAGTCAGGGTCTGTCACTATATTAGTTTTTGCCGTTCTATTATATCACTACTATAATTATTGCATTTTTTTTTAATAATGTTATCTGCAATTACTAATTCTGTTAATATTGATTTTTTTGAATGAAGTTATTATTCACTTTGTTACCAAGAAAGTTCCTTCACTTCACCTTAAGGCAGTGCGTTTCTTTGTTGAATGGTTGGATTTAGGTTGAAGCATCAAGTTTGCATTGGTGGTGGATGTTTGCTGCTCTTTTGTTGTTGTTGTTGTATTGTATGTAGGTAGATTTGAATCCAGTATTTGTTTGATATTGTATCTTCAGCTAGTTTATCGTTTCTATTGCAGTGACAAAGGTAGGATTAGCGAATCGTTCTCAAAGTCAAGCTACAGGTCAAGAAGTCGCAGTCCTCGGAGAAGGTAACTTTCATTTTCTTTTTCATCTCTTTTCGGAACATTTCTTTATACTCCATAGAATTTCAACTGAACTTTTGGTCTTTATATGCTTGATATTGTAGCATGCCCGTATAAATTTATATTAATGTTATTGTTTACCCAAAGCTTGACTATGGTCAATGACTCAATGGTCATGGAAGGGGAAAACACTCACTTTTGTATCTGGACTATTTAGTGTTTAGAGATGCTTAGTCTTATGAAGATTAATGCAAAATGATCTTTTCATAATTACTTTATTGATTGCATATTATCATGCATTTAAAAGCAGTTAGTGTGTAGCAAGTCCGGGTATGTAGAGCACAGGGATTTAATTATCTTTGGTCACCATGGAAAGGAGAAAGAGCCGAGGATAGCATGGAATTAGATATGATTGGTGTTTTGCACAATTGATTTTGTAGCTTGAGACTAATTATATACTTATGGTGTATGGGCAGTTCATCAATCTATATTGTCTTGTTCAACATATGAAAAGCTCAAAATCTCCTCATCCACATTTTTAATCTGCCTCTCCATTTGATGTAGGAAAAATACCTAAATTGGCATTGATACCAATTTTGATGTAGGGTCTTTAAGAATTCAGAACTAAATTAGGGTTCTTGAATATGGTTGGATGCTTAAGGGGTTAGGTAGGTTAAGCAATGAAAAGAGGATCTTGTATGACTTTGATGGCTATTTGGTGTTAAAATTGTGAGTAGAACAAGAAACAAAGAAAGATAATGATGTAGGACAGCTAGAATAATTCAATGATAAAATTGAAAGATAGGATAATAAAGGTTTGGAACCTGGGAATCAGCACCTAGGTCCTAGGCTTGTTTGGAGTCGACACCAAGTGGAGAAAAACCACTAGGAGTTGACACCTAGAATTGGTTGGAGTTGGCACCATACCAAAGATACTAAAAGAAATTATATATTCATCAAAATCAGTTCTAATAATTTAGTTTTATTTATTCCTATGTAATTTAGTTTTATTTATTTTTGGACATCAATTGTGTTTTTATTTTAGGCCCTTGCATTTAATTAGGTCAATTATTAATTTTATTTGAAGTTTAGGGTATTTTTGTTATTCAATAAGTAGGTTTAGTTTTCTTATATAAGAAAACTATTGTACCCTGTTTTGGAGAGGATTTAGAGATGAATTTGATTAACGAAAAATTTCTTTAAGTTTCTTTGGTTTGGTGCCAACTCCAGCTAATCCTAAGTGTTGACTACTAATAGTTTTCCTCCGCTTAGTTGACTCCAAGCAAGACTAGGGGCTGATTCCTAGGTTCCTAAATTTTATTTTCCTATCTTTCAATTTTATCCTTGAATTGTTTTGGTTGTCTCACATTGTACATGTTCTGTTAGTGATTTGATGTTGTAATTTGTGTGTTTGATTGTATTGGTCTCCAATTGTATACATCCTGTATACTTGGGTGATTCTTTTTTGGGAAAAAAGGGTGACAAAACTTGTGTGTGTTTGCAAGGGTTTAAGTTGTTGGGAATTTAAGAGTGGAAAATGAAAAAAAAGGATATATTTCTAGGCATCACCCAAGGCTTCCTTGGCACTACACCTAGGGTTTCCTTGGCACCACACCTAGGGTTTTCTTGGCACCAAACCTCAGAGAATGTTGTATCACACAAACCTTAAATTCAAAGCCTTTGAAAATAAATTAGAAAATATTTTCTTTCCTTTTGAAAGCATTACATTTAAATAGAAGACTAATGCTTATTCCTAGTAGACATTGGACTTTATAAAACTTTAATAAGAGTTGGATTCTTTGGGTTTTTACTACTAAGTCCAACTAAATAAATAAACATAAATAAAACCCAAAAATTAAGACCTAAAGATCATTAATACAGTCCATGTCCAGAAAGTAGGAAATTACAAATTGTCCTTGACACTTAAAAATAAATAAAATAAAATAAAAATAAAAGGGAGATTGACTTTTTCTGCATTGCATAATTATAAAGAAAAGTAAATGAGGGTTTTTAAACCATTGAAAAGGGACTCAAAACATAAAATAATTCTTATGGAACCCTTTCTAATAATTTGGAAATTACCAAAGTACCTGTACTTTGGAAAAAAGTTTATTACTTATAGTAAAACTTTATTAAATGGACCAGAAACTTTCTAAACTAAAGGAACTTAATGGTAAGACTCAACTGACACCTTCCAGCCGCCTTATAAGTTTGAAGTGGAGGGTGAGGTCATGGGTTCAAGAACCATTGGGGTGCTTGTGTAATTTACCAATCAAGAAAAAAAAAACCTATGAAAGGTGCCAATTAAGCTCCTCATTGGAACCTAGATAACAGTTTAATCTTGTTTTTACTTGAACTCTTTATTGCTTGCATCACTGTTTGTTTCAACTACGTTGTTTACTAAAAATTAGTCAGTCAGAGATTTGCTGAACTTCAAGAGCTTGGAAAAAAGATCAAATGTGAAGATTTTTTTTCTTTTGGGAGCTTGTTTTTTTTTTTGGGGGGGGGGGGGGGTTGTTAAGGGTGGGACTTGGGAAAAAATAATAAACATGTGTCACTTGCTTTAAGCTTAAAGGTCTTCTCTCTGCAGGTACTGTTTAATCTCCCTGAACAGCATTGAATGTAGCTTTATGTCCTTTTTGTTGCCGCAAATGAAGTTCTTTTCCATACGCGCTTAAAATCCTAAGACGCTGTATGTTTGCCCTACCATTAGCCATCAAGTAGCCCATCAAACCAACTTTACATCTTAGCTGCTGTCCAAACAACATCCCTGCGAGTGGATTACTTAATTTTACATATTTTGTCATCCATCTAGATTCAATATTTATAACCCTAACCCAATCTAAACATCAAGCATTGCTCTATGTTCTCTTTGTTACTGCAAAGTGCAATTAAAGTTATTTGCCTTATTTAAAATTCTAAAACCCACATATTTGCTCTACCAGCTAGGCATTGTACCAACTTCAAAGGATCCCTCTTAGCTGCTGCCCAAAACTTCCCTGCCCTGCTAGTGGACTTAATTTTTTTTTTTTTTATTCATCTTCATCCATCTAAATTTAATGTTTTTAAGCCTTGGCCAATCTACAAACGCTTGGGTTCTTTCTCCAATGATTCATACCCAAAATTCACCAGTTTTATGATTGTAAAGTACCCATTTAATCATCTGTGGCAGGTTTTCCTGATCCATGATACATCAACCATTGGTGGTTGTCATCATGTGATCTGGCTTGATATCATTGCTGTGCTTGTTTTCGAGCTTGTTTGGCTTTTCATTGGCAGCTCCTTGATATGTTTCATGTCCTTTTTGGTCATATGTTGAGGCAGTCTACAAAACTAACAAGATACCCATTGTGTTTCTGGGCTCCATGATCAATGAAGCTCTCTCAAAATATGGTTTGGCTGCATGACTTTTGTGGCTGTTAAAATGCACCCAACTTTAATTTAGCTCTCAAGTTAATCAGATTTGGCTAGTTTTACATCTCCATAATAATAGAAGCCTCCTTTATTTCTGCTAGCTTTTTTTGAACTCTAGGGATGTTTTAAGGGCACCAGGGGTTGGAGCTGTAGCATTGCCTTCTGAACTGTATTAAATCTTAAGTTGTGTGGAAATTGTTTCTGCACATCTTCCTGAAAGTAGCTTAATTAATTATGTGCTTATGTCAACAATCCATAACAGCAACATGTTTGCTCTCCATTCTTAAATTATAGCAATGTGGCACCAGATTTCTTCTCTTTTTGGGAGGCAAGAAGGTTGATGTTGATCTTTTCAAGCTTATGAGGCCTGCTTCGCAAGCAATCCATAATAACTGGTAATGTTTTCAGGTACCGTGATGACTACAGAGATCGGGATTACAAGAGAAGAAGCCGCAGTCGAAGTTTGGATAGGTATGATCGTGACAAGTATCGCGGGAGGGACAGAGATTATCGTCGCCGTAGCAGGAGCCGCAGCCGCAGTGACAGTCCCGATTACTACAGGGGCAGGGGAAGAGGCCGTTATGATGATGAGCGCCGAGGCCGAAGCCGAAGCCAAAGCCGAAGTCGATCTATGGATAGGTTGAAACTAAAGTTTATTATTGCCCTTTTTTTAAGAATTTAATTATTATGTCATTGTTATGGATGTATTCTGCTTCACCTTATATTGTGCTGATTCCATCTGTTTGTGTCACAGTGCCTCTCCTGCTCGGCGTAGTCCTACTCCTCGCAGAAGTGCTTCACCACATAGGTCTCTATCTCCTAGGGGTGTAAGTCCTGATAGGCATAGTGGTGATAGAAGGTCCCCAACTCCACATGGTGTTTCGCCCGCAGACCGTCCTGCTGATTCTCGAAGTCAATCCCCTTGAAAGTCAGATGTTGATGTGAGTTATCTCACCAGATGTATTTATGATCTGTTTCTGTAAAAATATTTATAAAAAATGCTTTAATTTTTAGTTTATGTTAGAAATAGATTATCTAACTTTTTTGGTTAATGATCCTTGTTTCTTCTAGGAATGATTAATGCGGGTTGTGTGGAAGTTCATGAAGACATATTGAGTAGTGCACTTGTGGCTGTTAACACTAATGTTGAGGAGGCTTGATCGTCTTGCATGTTCTTATCAGAATGTTAAGTGCTAGTTTTGGTAGGACTGGACTTCTTTGATGTGTTAACTATTTATGTTGGACCTAATCCTTAGCTAGTCTTTTGGTATCCTTGGATGTCATAGTTTGTAGGCTGGTATTCAGTATCAATAGAGTTGTTTCTTGTGGGTTGTTCTTTATATTTATATTCTGTTATATGTCTGATCTTGTTGTGCCTTTACTGCATGTGCATTACCTTTTTTCATTTTGTTTTACTAGTTTATCCTGATTCATCCTGAGCTATTTATTGGGTTTTATAGTTATGTTCGGGAACAATGAGTGGGGCTTGATAGGCGGATGTTGAATTATGGCCGTTGATGCTGTATCTAAATTGTAGATGGATGATCGTGATAGTGATGCTGGTTGCAACAGTATTGCTGGTTTTAGAAGTATGATTTATCTAGCAGTATGCTGGTTGGAGGGACTATATGTGTTAACTAATTTTCTCTGGATGGTATAATCTTTGGTAAGACTTATATAGCTCAGCTCTTTGTTTCTGAAAAGCTATGTATATCCTTCAGGATTCAGATTCTGACCTGATCATCCTCTTTGGTCTATCTTGAAAAAAGTTTGCCCTAAAAGAGTTTCTAGTTGCTGTGATGGTCTAAAAAGATGGACACAAGTTGAATGTGTATTTAACCAGTAGCTGATGATGAACATATGAGATGGACCTGTGATTCATTAACCGTGATGTGCATACTGAACATGAACTGCAAATTCAAAATGTGAACTGGTAAATGCTGGTGTGAGTTATGCGGCCAGAATAATGAAACATGGTAACCAATTTATGATTAATAATTTGTTTAGGATTAATAGAATTTACAATATCTAACCCCAATCCTTTAAGATTATAACTTCTGCTGCTTAATGTAGTGAGATGTTGTAGCACATGGGTCCATGACCGTAGCTGTGAAGTGGTTGCTGATGCTTGTACTGTTGTATGATATACATTGGTTCGTGATTAACTTTGAAGTATTAGTGAATAACAAATGCTACCTGGCTGTTGCTGCCCTTTTGCTTGATGATGGCTTCCTGGCTGTCTTGCCGGCTTGCATCACTTCCTAAAGATCTGGTATAAAACATATGCCTGCCATATGTGGTGTGTGTTGATGGATTCATAGTGTTATCTCATTGTTATAATGCTTTAAAATGTTAGCTTTTATATTATTTGGGTTGTCTTAATTATTATTTTTGTCATTCGTGTCGCCGTAATTTTAACACTGACTCTGTCTGATAATTCGAAAGTTCACCTTTTACTTTCTGTATCTTTTGGATCTTGGTTTTGGTACTTTTGAATTTTCTTCATATCAAGTGCCTTATTTTTAGGGCTAGGCGTGACATTTTATATATAAAATAGGTTAGGGTCAGGCTTGACATATCTTGCTAGACCTGTTGGTTCTGCTTGTCCTTGTCCAACCTTTTGCATACTGAGTCTGTGCAGTATCATCTGGTTGTTGGTTGTGAATTTGAATTTAAGACATTGTTTGTGCTGACCTTAAATACTCTATTTGTTTTATATTTTGACCGTGAGGTTCATTGGTCACTGTCTACACTGTTTTAATTGTTGTTTTTCAGTTTTCATTTCTTTTGCAAATGATTTGGTGGATTTTGATGCTCTTATTGTAGGTAGCGTTATTTATTTATTTTATTTTAAATATTTATATTTATATTAGGGGTGAATGGCAAATTTGAGTGGGTTTTGTTTTGGGGGGTGGCAGCAGGTTTGGTTTTGGCTATCGGAGGTGTGTAGGTCTAGGTTTTAGTGACGATGGTATTTGGGTTTGGTTGTGGTGGATATGGGTTTCAATGGTGTTGGTGTTTGGGTCTAGACAAGCTGTAGGATGTAGTGTTTGGGCAATGAATGTGTGAAAGAGAAAAAAATATTGGGTAAAATATCATTTTCGTCTCTAAGTTTTCACAAAAATTTGTTTTTCGTCTCTAAATTTTCGAAAATCTGTTTTTCATCTCTAAACTTTGCAAAATGTTCTATTATACATCCTTCTGTTTATGTCCGTTAATTATATCTCACATGGCGTAACAGAATGCTAACATGGTATTTAACTTAAACCAAACTATTCTATTTTAAAAAATAATGGACTCATGGCTTGCCTTTATTGGCTGTGGAAAACAATAATACCCACTCATCTCACCTTCCTTGCTGAAGATCACCATTATAATTTATTAACTCAATTCTTCTTCTTACCTATTAGCCTCTCTCTCTCAGCAAAATTGATACATTGGTAATTCTGTTCTTTGATAATAAAGACACTACTCAGAAAACCCTTTTATAGAAATCGTAGAAAAAAGTAAAAAATAAGAAATAAAAGAATAAAAACAAGTGAATGAGTATTTGGGGTATATGGGTTTCGTTTGGAGATTGAAGGCTTGCACGCACATCCTGAAAGGGTTACTCAAGATTTGGGGGCGAAAATGTTGAAAGAGAGAGAGAGAGAGAGAGAGAGAGAGAGAGAGAGGGGTTTAGAGATTGAAGGCCTGCACACATATCCTGAAAGGGTTACTCGAGATTTGGTGGAAAAATGGTGAGAGAGAGAGAGAGAGAGAGAGGAGTTGGGTTGGTGATGGGGTTTTGTTTGTCTTGTAACTGAATAAATTCCTTAACCAAATCGCTCATGCCATTTTAAATTACATTGTCTACTAAGAGTATTTTCATTATTAAACTTCAGAATTGAAAATCCCCAATCCTGAGCTTGAATCTCTCTCTTCTCTCTCTGTCAGTTTGTAAGTCACTCGCATGTCGAAATCTAGCAAATTTGGAAGATTTCTGGTATGAAAATCTTTGAAATCTGGCTAGATTCTCCATGTTCACTTTTATTCAAATTTTAAGTTTTGTGAACTTGAAAATCCTTGACATTTTGTTTGGTTGCTTAGAAAAGTAAAAGGAAAATGAAAGGACATAAAAAGTATGAAACCTAATTAAACGTTTCACAATGTAGTGTTTTGGATTTCGAACAGTGGAAAAACTCAGTTAACCTAAAATAGCTTACTATAAGTTATTTTTCTTCATTTTCTCAATTGACAAATGAGAACTAAAAAAAAAAAAAAAAAACCTCATCTTCCTGTCAAACCCAGTTGGCTATGTATTGGTGTGGAATGGGAATGTGTTTTCCACATGTGCCAATAATGCATGCTATGTGTACATAATTTTTGAACCAAATAGTTTGGTTTAAGTTAAATACCACGTCAACATTCTGTTAAGCCATGTAGGATTTAAACTAACAGATATAGACGAAAGGATGTAAAGTAAAATATTTTGCAAAGTTTAGAGATGAAAAATAAATTTTTGAAAGTTTAGGAATGAAATACGAATTTTTATGAAAGTTTAGGGTTGAAAATGAAATTTTACCCAAAAATATTTGAATAGAATGAATTATACCATAGAGGATAAGATGTAAGGAATATTGTGTGGATTTGTAAAGTAGAAAAAAGTTGTTTTTAATATAGAAAACCCATATTAAAGAATGCGCTAATGAGTACATTTAAAAATATATATGGTAGAATAAATAACCTTATGGCTACAATACTTATAATATAATTTGGATTATTTGCACTATAAGTAGAACTAGTTGGTAACTTGTGCAATGCATGAGAAAATTTTACATAATATGAATTGTTTTTTGGTAGTGTAAGTGTATGATTTAATAATTATGATAATTATTAATAAACATTTATTATGATTATGTTTGTATATAAAATCTTGTGTTGTATGTTTTATCATTTAAATAAAAAACAATATTTAAATTCAATTAAAGATTATATACTAAAATAGTGGTGTGTAAAATTATGAGCACTCATAAAAACTATGGCACAATATTTTAAGATTAACCAAAGCATACTGTTTCAGTTTTTATTACACACACTTGGATTAGAATAATACAATATAAAGCTTGATTAATATTACAGTGGGTTTTTTTTTTTTTTTGGAGAATAAACGGCATGATCTTATTCAAAGAAAGGAACAAGTTGATACAATAGCAAGGCAGCATATTAGACCAACCATGCTAAGACTATGCAAATTTCAAAGCTTTCTCTTCTCCTAACAAATAATACCGTGTCAATATTCAAATTTACATCAAGGATTGTATATTTACATCAAAGATTGCCTAAGAAATAGCAAGACCAACCATGCCAAGACTATACATCTCTCGCATGCATGAAGACACAAACCCACTGTAATGTGGTCTGTTATATGTAATGTAGCAGACCACATTACAGTGGGTTTGTGTCTTCATAGATGCGAGAGATGCTTTGGTATGTTTTGAAGAATTTTAAGTGTTTTGACCGGCTTTATAGTTTTGGGCTGTTAAATTTCCATTCTATTCTTATCACTTTATAATTTTTTGAGCCGAAATAATGGTGCTTGTAGTTCTTCAAAATAATAGGATTATGTTCTTCAGTCATCTTCTTTGGCAAATGCTGTAAAGTATTAGGCAAAAATACAAATTATAGCTATTAAGTTTGGTCTTATAAGTTAATTTTTTTTTTTTTTCTGTAAATTTATCCAATTTTGGAAAAGGTGAACTTTTCTAGCAAGTTTTTATTTTTTACTTTTCCCTTTTCCCTTGTGCCTTCTGTCCTATGCAATTTTATGAAAGGTAAATACATGATAGTGGGCTACACTTCCTCCATTTACGACTGTATACAAGCCAGGTATTGGGCTAATCAAACTCAATCCGTACCGTTTATCTTTAAACGATCTCGAGCGAGCCTTTTATTGCACTAGTTTCAAGCTGAACGTGCAATTTATTTTCCAAAGATAAGTCTTCAAATTGAATTGAATATTACGTAGGAGCTCGAATTAGGAGGTGGCTGATTAGTCTCTTGAGTAAATCTCAAGCCAATTAGGAAGCTAGACTTGTCTTGCAGCTGGAATAGTTACAATTTTATTTATTTATTTTTTGTGCTTATGCATGAGTAATTATTCAGTACTTCGGGAGTACAATAAATGTATGCTCCCTTCTCTCACATGTTATTAGCTAGGCTCTACTAATGAAATTCATAATAGGACACTATTCATGCAAGAGAGGTGAACATGCATTTATTATGCTTTGGGATCATTAAATAATTATACGTAGTTATATTCTTATATTCTCGTTCTAATTAGGTAAAAATTATTTCTAACTTGAGTAGCGCATTCAACTTTAACTAAAACTTATTGGATTTGAAAATGTTGACTTTTTAGCAAAAAAAGAACGAAACACAATAGCAATAATACAAAAATTATAGGATTAACAATTAAAGTAAAAAGAGACTAAATTAAATTTATTGGGCTTGAAAATGGCTCGACTTTTTGGCAAAAAGAGACTAAACGAAACACAATAGCAATAATACAAAAACCATAGGATTAACAATTAAGGAATTGATGAAACGTGCTTAAGCTACAACTTACAAGGCAATGCTTATCAGGAAATTACATCAACTCCTACTTATAGATTAACTATAAGAACTACCTTTTTCCTAAGATAAAAGAAGGCATGTTGTCTTGATGTTGAAGAGTGGTGTGTGTAAAGTCTGTTCTTTCTTCTTGCAATTGACAAGTGCATTCAATTCCCGCGTCTTTGGGTGACTTGATTGGCCTAAGTTTTGTCACTCTCTATGGAAACCAGTTGTTTGGTTCATTACCTAGGGAGATCAATAATCTCTCACCAACTTGACATTATTCTTTTAGTCAAACAAGAGAGATAACTCTGGAGCTTGGAGAAGCTTCACGTATGCATATGCTTGACCTATATTCAAATAAACTTGTGGGAAAAATTCCTAAGGACTAGGGGAAGTAGAAATCAATGTTCAATGCAATTGAGAAATTAATATAATATATAAGAAGATCATAAGACTTCTAAGAGTGAGATTCGGGCACTAACAAAGGTACGTCATCGAAACATTGTGAAGCTTCATGGTTTCTGTGCACATGCTCAAGAATCATCTTTGGTATATGAATACTTGGAGAGAGAGGAAGCATATATAGCTAAAATCCTAAGTAGTGTGGAACAACCAAAGGAGTTGGATTGGATAAGAAGGATCGATGTCGGGTTGCTAATGCTCTCTACTATATGCATCATAATTTCACCTCACCAATCACCAATAATTCATTAGGACTTATTGAGCAAAAAAATATTGTTAGATTTAAATTATGAAGCTCATATTTCTAACTTTGACATGGTGATAATAAGACAGTTGCTGAAATCTTGAGGTTTTACAGGCCAAAGTGATACTTGATGAATCCAAGGAATCAGTGGGCTAAAAGTTCCGGGCATAAACGATCTACAGGCAAAATCCTGACAATAATAAACAAGAAGTCAGAGGAGACCGGTGGAGGCCGGCCAAAGATCCTCCGATCATGAAGTCAGTAAAGAGAAATATTTTCTTATGGAAAATCTCTGAATATCTCATACCTTCCTGTAGAAGAGCCTTTATATAGTGTTTTCTTGAGGCAGTTATCTCTCCTACCGTTGTGGAGTTTGGAGGATTCGGAGGTAACTTCCATAATTGCTATGGAAGTTACTTTATTTGGGGTCTATTGACTATAACCATTTTCAAAGAAGGAACGGTTATAGTCTAATAGAAAAATGGAGTTTACTTAAAGGGAGATGTCCAGGACACTCGTCCATCTTACTAGATTGATGGACGAAAGAATCCTTGGACGAGCTCGTCCATCTAGATAGATGGATGGATGAGCTTACAATAAATGGAATCCCTTTCCTATGAATGAGCTATATGAACGAGTTTAACAGTTGAACTTTTTTATAACATCATCAGTTGCCCCCAGTCCATAGGTCGTCTAAGGAAATGTATGTTTACAAATCACTTTCTTCTCTCTTTTTTTTTTTTTTTTGGACGCATTTGCATTAATGACTGGATGTGCCACGTGTCGCAATTCCATTAGTTTCTAGTTTCATCGTTTTATTCTTTTAAGGCACACGTCTCCTGGTCTCTTCTAATTGGTTTGCGTCGCTTCAAGTGCCATGTTGGGCCATCTATAAGTAGTGGAATCCCTCCTGTACCTTTCACATTTTCTGAAATTTTCTTCCTGAAATCCCTCGTCTAGAGCATCGTCTAGAAGCCTCTCTGCGTCCATAGTCTCCTTTCGTCTAGAGCCAGGTACTCTTTTCTTTCTTGCCTTTAGGTTTTCCTTTTTCCCCAAAATGTCTGCAACCATTGTTTCTTCATCTAGCGATAGTACAAAAAGGGCTATAGACGACTATCAGGATTCCTCTAGTTATAGTGGTTCTAGTACTAGTAGTGATAGTAGCAAAGGAGGTTCTACAGACGAGGCATATATCTCTGGTGTTCTTGGGTTTCCTATAGAGGCTCTTCAAGAGCAATTTAGGAAAGCTTCAGGTTCCCAAGTTGGTACCTCGTCTAATGTTCCTTCGTCCAACCCTACGGACGAAGAGCAGATTGTCTATAGTTATGCAATAGGTGTTCACTCCAAAACATCTGAGCAAAGGCTCTCCAATCTTAAGGTGTGGTATCAGATTCCGGACGAATTTAACCCAAGGTTAGCCGTCCGTGGAGAATGGTGTTGCAATTCCCATTTTGGAATAGGCATCTATGAAGCCTACTTCTTGGGGGGCCTTAGGTTTCCTTTAAATTCATTTGCTAGAGAATTGTTAGTTAGGTTAGGTTTAGGTGTATGTCAGTTCAATCCAAATGCATGGAGATTGATTATCTCAATGTAAATTTCGTGGAATGAAGTATTTGGAAGGGACCGTTCTCTTACTGTGGACGAGTTTCTTTTTTGTTATAAACCCTCTGAGATAAGCCAATCTCTTGGCTTTCACCAATTTACAGCAAGGGGTAGGGATTGTAGATTAATCAAGTCCCTAGCCTCGTCTGACAGGAATTGGAAGACGGAATTTATTTTTGTCGCTGGTTTTTAGTCCGGAAATCTTGTAGATGTTGGAAGGGACCCTTTTGCTCCTTACATTGGAGACTTAGGGAACCTGCGTCCTGAAAGTATGTCCTTCCCCTCTTACCTTTCTCTCCCTTTTTTTTGCATATATATATATATATATATATATCTTATCCCAACATCTCTAACTCGTATTATTTGTTTCACAGGTGTTAAACGTCCATCCTTAAACAAATTTCATTGTGACCGTGTCCATAGGGCTCGTCTTCACGCTAACAGGAATTTTCATTCTTTAGTTAATCTTCGCAATCTTTTCAAGTGGGGATTTGGTCTTGATCCCTCAGACAAGGCTATTGCCCACAAGGTTACAGTACGAAAAAGTAAGTATTTTAAATTATATTTTTCTAACTTCTATTCAACTCCTTATAACCCATCACTTATTGTTATTCTTATTTGCTTTAGGAATGGCAACACTGAAAGAGAACAAAGGAAAATATACTTTGGTTGAAGGGAGTCGTCCTGAGACTCAGGCTCAGCTTTGTCTGTCAGCCGGGGAAAAGAGGAAAGCTTTATACAAGAATTTGGATTTGGGAAGCCTCCCCAGCCGACGAGGCAAAAAGGGAAAATATGACTCGTCCCAGATTGTTAAGCCCAAACTCCCTTCGTCCCAGCAGCCTACTCAAGTGTTTGATGTGGATTCGTCTACTCCAGTTGATGTAACTCCGTCCAAGACTCTTCCGCCCAAGACGACTGTATCTACCTCGTCCTAACCTCCCCAAAAGGCATCTTCAAACATTATTGAGAATGAAGATCTAGCATGGGAGCGTTTCTAGAACGTCGTCTCTGACGAGGATATAAACACCTGCTATGACATGTCCTTAAAGGATTTTGAACATTCTGGTGTTCATGATCTTTTTAAGGTGTGCAATTATATTTTTACCTCATCTTTGTCATTTCAAGATCTTTTTCGTCTCTTTTTATTTGTTAATTATTATTATTATTTTTGTAGGCCATGTCCAAGTTCATAGCAGCGTCTAGGCAAGCTATTGGGTTGGATAAGACGAGAATCATGTTGGAAACAAGGATTGAAGAAGTGAAGGACGAATCTAAAAAATGGGCTAAAGTAGCTGCCAAAGCTAAGGAAGAGGTGAAGGAGGCACAGAACTTGGTTGAGGAGTTGAGAGCTGACGCGGTGGAGAAAGATACTCGTCTTGACCATATGCAGAAGAAGAATGACGAGCTGAGTACCCTTCTCTCCAAGGCAAAAGAAGATGCAGTGATCGAGTTCAAGGCGTCCAAGCAATACACTGATCTTCTAGACACCAATTATGCAGCAAGCTTTGAAGACTTTAGGATGGAGGCTATGAAAAACTTCCTTGAAGTGGACTTTAGCTCCATTAAACTTAACCTGAATGCTGCTACTAGCTCTCTCCTTCAAACCGGTTCTAAGGACGCTAATATTGAGACGATGCCACAACCCTTCCTCCTTAGGACACCTCTAATGAGAATGCTCCCCAGACTTAGAAAATATTTCAATGTTTTGTGCTTTCCTTTTTTTTTTTTTTTTTTTTTTTTTATTTGGTCCACTGTTTAAGACCTTTGTGTAATGCAAGTACATTAGGCTCATCCATAGTTTAAGGATGAGCTTTTGTAATACTCAAGTTTTAATTTTATAAGGGTGTTTGGACGTTGGTTGTCCACCCTTGAAACAGTTGAATGAATGCTGTTATTTTTCTTTAATGTATGCATGGACAAGAGTCCTTATTTTCATATACTAGACTTCATACTTAGCTCGTCTATATTTCACATACTTTTACCATTTTTATTGGAATTTCACCAAGTGTGATTTATCCATATGAAATGGTAATTCAGCATTACTCGTCCTCTGACTTAGCTGATTTCCGTGTTTAATGATGATAAGACTCTGCATTTTGCTCGTCCATGGACTGGAATGTTTTTGGTGTTTAAAATACTCGTCTATGCGTTTCCTCGTTCATAATTGAGACATGCATCATGCTTTACTTTGTCCATTATATGGACGAGTAAATTTTGGTCTTACTGATTTGCTATTGCATAAGCTCTACCTCGACCTTTTATTTGGACGAGTTTGCCTGGATGGCATAAATTTTAACTCATCTTTTTATTTGGACGAGCTTGCCTTGACTTTTCTTAAGAAAAGTTTGACGATACATCTCTGCGTCTAGAGAATTTTCTCATCTTGGGCTTTTCAACTTTTAGCAACATGAAAATCAGTAATTCACACAACATTATATACATAACATAAAAATATTGTTCAAAGACGAGGCATGTACTTAGGAGTTTTTATGCCTTCTAGGAAAATAAATACAAACCAAACCATAACTTCGTCTATAACTTTAATACAATAACAAAGCAATATTAGACAAATAAGTCTTATGTAGTCTTCAGGCTCGTCCAGAATTACTCATCCAAGTTGGCATTTTATTGATAGTACCTCCACAGGTGCTCAACATTCCAAGGATGCTTCAACTTTTTCCCGTCTAGGGCCTCCAAGTAATAGGATCTTTGTCTTTTGCAGGTGATAACTCTGTAAGGGCCTTCTCAATTAGGTCCCAATTTCCCATGAGCTGGGTTCTTTGTTGCTAAAGATACCCTTTTCAGGACGAGATCTCCTATGTTGAATCGTCTTGGCTTCACCATCGCATCATATTGCCTAGCCATAAGGTTTTTGTACCTTACCATTCTTTGTTCAGCATTCATCCTCGCCTCGTCTATTAGATCGAGGTTCAAACGGAGTTGCTCTTCATTATCTTTGTCCTAATCGGTTGTCACCCTATGATTGGCCATGTGCATTTCTGTGGGTATGACTGTTTCAGTTCTATAAGCTAGCTTGAAAGGAGTTTTTCCTATCGGAGTTCTTACTGTTATCCTATATGCCCACAGAACACTTGGTAACTTGTCTGGCCATACTCCCCTTACCCCTTCAAGCCGAGTCTTGATTATTTTTAACAAGGATCGGTTTGCTACTTCAGCCTGACCATTTGCTTGTGGATGGGCTGGGGAAGAGTAGTGATTCTGAATCCCGAAGTGCATGCAAAAATCTTTGAAGATTGCATTGTTAAATTGTCGACCATTGTTGGATACCAGCACTCTGGGCACTCTGAACCTACACACAATATTCTTCCATACGAAATTCTTGACATTTTGTTGTGTGATATTAGCTAAGGGTTCTGCTTTTACTCACTTGGTGAAATAATCAATACCAACCACGAAGAACTTTATTTGCCTCACACCTAGTGGAAAAGGACCCAGGATGTCTATTCCCTATTGCGCAAAGGGCCATGGGGCCGTCATTGGGGTTAGATACTCCAATGGTTGCCTGGGGATATTGCTAAATCGTTGGCATTGATCGCAGACCTTAACATAAACTTTTGCATTTGCTTGCATATTTGGCCAATAGTATCCTACACGGATGACTTTGTGAACGAGTGATTTGGCTCCCGAATGATTGCCACACACCCCTTCATGGATTTCTCTCAATATGTAGTTTGTTTCATCGGGAGCCAAACACCTAAGATAAGGCTGTGAAAAGCCTCTTTTATACAACACCTCGTCCATAAGTACATACCTGGCTGACCTTACTCTTAACTTTCCAACTTCGTCTTTTTCTCCTAGAAGTTGTCCATCTTTTAAGTATGATACAATTGGAGTCATCCAATTTCCTCTGCTCTCCACTTGTTGTACTTCTGGGATGTCTATACTTGGCATATACTGAATTTCATCAAACTTATCCACGGCTTCATTCGCTGAAGCTTCCTTTACCAAGGCATCAGCTTCCATGTTCTCCTCCCTTAAGATTTGAACAAAGTTAGCTTCCTCAAATTTTCTCATAAGGTGCATCACCTTATTAAGGTACTTCTTCATTCGCTCTTCCTTAGCCTCATACATCCCTCTTACTTGGCCTATAACTAACTGAGAATCTCCTAAGACAACTATGGACTTCGCTTCCACAGACTTAGCCAATTCCAGACCTTTAAGGAGAGCTTCATATTCGACTTCATTATTAGTAGCTTGGTACTGTAAGTGAACCCTGTGTTTTAGTTTATCCTCTTCTGGAGATTGTAGAACCACACCTATCCCCCCTACATACTATGTAGATGAACCATCCACATGGACGATCCATTTCTTGTTTTTCATCTCTCCTATATGGTCATAGGTTGGGGTAAACTCTGCAATGAAGTCTGTTAGTGCTTGAGCTTTTATGGCATGCCTTGGTTGGTACTTTATGTCGAACTCACTGAGCTCGACAGCCCATTGAATTAATCACCTGCAACTTCCAACTTGCTCATTGCCTTCTTGAGCGGATGATTCGTCATGACGTTGATGACATGAGCTTGGAAGTAATGCCTTAGTTTCCTGGAGGCTGTTATTAGTGCGAAAGCTAGCTTTTCTATCATTGGATATCGTCTGTTCGCTCCCCTCAAGGCTTTGTTGGTATAGTAGACTGGCATTTGTACTTTGCTTTCCTCCCTTATCAATGTTGAGCTTACGACATGGGAGGTCATTGCCAAGTATAAGAACAACTCTTCACCCATCACAGAAGGACTCAGTAACAGAGCCGTAACGAGGTATGTCTTCAAGTCTTGAAAGGCTCTTTGGTACTCGTCCGTCCACTCGAATGCCTTTTTTAGAACCTGGAAAAATGGCAAGCACTTGTTAGTAGCCTTAGAAACAAACCTGTTGAGGGCGGCAACTCGCCCAGTAAGAGACTAAACTTCTTTGACACTCCGCGAAGGCTTCATATCTAGGATTGCTTTAATCTTTTTCGGATTCGCCTCTATTCCTCTATGTGAAACCATGAATCTAAGGAATTTTCCTGAGGCTACTCCGAAGGTGCATTTTCTGGGGTTCAACTTCATGCCGTAACGTCTGAGTGTGTCGAAGGTCTCTTGCAAGTCATCCAGATGTTTTCCATCGTCCAGGCTTTTCACCAACATATCATCCACATAGATTTTTACGTTTCGCCCGATCTGAGGACGAAACATGTGGTTAACCAGTCCCTGATACATTGCCCCAGCATTTTTCAAGCCAAAGGGTATCACTTCATAACAGAATAAGCCTTGGCTAGTAACGAAGGAAGTCTTCTCCTAGTCAGCCTTGTCCATCCTTATTTAGTTGTATCCGGAGAAAGCATCCATGAAACTAAGTAATTTATGGCCTACAGTAGAAGCCACTAGTTGATTAATGAGCGGTAACGGATAGCTGTCCTTAGGGCAAGTTTTGTTTAAGTTGGTAAAATCCACACACATCTGCCACTTGCCATTCGCCTTTTTAACCATTACTACATTGGCCAACCAGTCAGGATAGTACACTTCCTGTATAAACTTCGCTGCTATCAGCTTTTGAACTTCGTCTTTAATAGCATTATCTCTCTCAGGGGCGAACACTCTTCTCTTTTGTCGTACTGGCTTGGAGGAAGGACATACATTTAATTGGTAGGTGATGACATTGGGATCTAAACCTGGCATATTCTCATGACTCCAGGCAAATACATCAATGTTTTTCCTCAGAAACTAGACGAGGTCCTTTTTAATTTCTTCTTCTAGATCTGCGCCAATCCTAGTACATCTTTCAGGATTGCTATCATCCAAGGAAACATCTTCTAACACTTCAATGGGTTCGGCCATAATTCTCCTTTCTTCAATGTTCATCGTTTACTGCTGCTCGTCCATGGCAAGCATAGCCAAATAACACTCCCTTGCTGCCAATTGGTCTCCTTGCACTTGTCCTACCCCATACTCGTTGGGGAACTTGACTGACAGGTGGTAAGTGGACGTGACTGCCTTCCAACTATTTAGAGTTGGTCTTCCAATTATGGCATTATAAGAAGATGAGCAATCTACCATAAGAAAGCTTACATCTTTAGTTACCTGCTGCAGATGTGTCCCCACTACCACTAGCAGCGTGACTGTGCCAATAGGTTGTACTTTCATTCCTCTAAAACCCACTAGAGGTGAGTGAATTGGACGGAGCTGGTCTCGTCCAACCTTCATTTGCTGAAAAGCTGGATAATACAGAATGTCCGTTGAGCTCCCATTGTCTATCAACACCCTTCTAGTTGTGTAGTCAGCAATAACTAAGGTGATGACAATAGCATCATTGTGAGGGTGGTGAATTCCCTTGGCATCTTTGTTTGTGAAAGTGATTGCTTGCTCGTCCTTGGTCCTAGCTCCTAGTGATTGTCCAGAAAGTTGGACGCTTTGCACTGCTTTCAAGTACGTCTTCTTTGACTTAGACGACTGTCTTGTCAAACTTCCTCATATGATAACTCTTATCTCGCCCAGTGGTGGTTGTGATGGTTCCTCTACCTTCCCTTTCAATTTCTCATCCTTGTGGTCTCGTCCAAGGAAATTTCTCTGCTTCCCTTACCTTATGAGATTCTCAATCTGCTGCTTTAAATCGAAACACTCGTCTGTGTCATGCTCATGGTCTCTATGGAAGTGACAGTACTTGTTCCTATTACGCTTGTTGGGATCTCCCTTCATTTTCTCAGGTCATTTCAAGGATGGATCGTCCTTGATTTGCATAAGAACCTGCTCAAATGGAATGTTCAAAGGGGTATATTGTTGATTCCACGCTGAAGAACCTGGCTTTTTATTATCTTGGTCATTTTTATCTTCTATTCGTCCCTTCTTTGGACGAGAACCCTGTTCAAAGTGACGAGCAGGGTTTGTTTCCATTCTTTCAGCTCTCTTCCTTTTCTTAGTTATGATCGCATCTTCTGCGTTCATGAAATTTTGGGCGGAGTGGACGAGTTCAGCCATGGACTGAGGTTCTTTTTCATAAAGTTTGTGTATGAACAAGTCAGAGTTAACCCCATTATGGAAAGCTGCCAACAATAGCTTGTCATCTACCTCGTCCACGGTCAAGGCGTCCCTGTTAAAGCGCGTGATCAAGGAACGCAGGTTTTCATTCTCTCCTTGCTCTATAGTCAACAAGCTGGACGAGGAACGCTTGTGTCTTTGTCCCCCAATGAAATTATTAACAAATAATTTGCTTAACTCCTTAAAAGAACTTACTGAATTTGGGGGTATTTTACTGAACCAGACTCGCGCGGGTCCTTTGAGGGTGGTAGGAAAGACTTTACACATTATCTCATCTAGAACCCCTTGAAAGTGCATGGTAGTCTTGAAGGTGGCGATATGGTCAAATGGGTCACGCGTCCCATCATACGAATCCAAGGAAGGCATCTTGAATTTCGGAGGCAGAGGATGGCCATTGATAGAGGCTGTGAAAGGGGAGTCTGTTCGGTGAACTAGATCTTCTACAGGATTAGTTCTTCTCATGTTCTCTCTCATCTCAGCCATAATTTTCCTCATCTGATCCATCTCCCTTTCTAAGTGTGGCACCCTTCTTGGTGCAGTATCCCTCGATTGGCTTTCTGACTCTATATTTCTTCTATCTCCTTAACTCTGACCATGCTCTTCTCCATAAACCTCATGTCGTTGCCCTCTGAGATTAACTTCCCTTCTCAATTCCTGGTTCTGGCGGTAGCCATAAACTGCACATGTTAGACCGATGAAGGCTGCATGGCAGGCGCCAATTGACGGTCATGATGAGGGTTGCTGGAGGTGTCCTTGCTCTGTTGAGGGCCTAGACTGGTGGCCCTCGATCTTGTCCGGACCATTTCAGCCCTTTGTCGGAGAAAGAAATTGCAGAATTCAACGATGAAATTCAAACGCAAAAAATTCTATCTTCCCCACAAACATGCCAACTGATGAATCCAAGGAATCGGTGGGTTGAAAGTTCCGGGCATAAACGATCTATAGGCAAAATCCTGACAATAATAAACAAGAAGTCAAAGGAAACCGGTGGAGGCCGGCCAAAGATCCTCCGATGATGAAGTCAGTAAAGAGAAATATTTTCTTATGGAAAATCGCTGAATATCTCTTACCTTCCTGTAGAAGAGCCTTTATATAGTGTTTTCTTGAGGCAGTTATCTCTCCTATCGTTGTGGAGTTTGCAGGATTCAGAGGTAACTTCCATAACTGCTATGGAAGTTACTTTATTTGGGGTCTATTGACTATAACTGTTTTCAAAGAATGAACGGTTATAGTCTAATAGAAAAATGAAGTCTGCTTAAAGGGAGATGTCCAGGACACTCATCCATCTTAGTAGATTGATGGACGAACGAATCCCTGGACGAGCTCGTCCATCTGGATAGATGGATGGACGAGCTTACAATAAATGGAGTCCCTTTCCTGTAGACGAGCTATATGGACGAGTTTAATAGTTGAACTTTTTTATAACATCATCAATACTAATTTTATGATGCACGTTATGTCTAAAATTGTGAAAAATATTGTTTTCTTAGATTTATGGTAAAAGTTTACTAGGGTACTCCTATAAGGGTACTCCTATAATAAAATGAACCCAACTTTAGTTTATTAAAAGAAACAAAAATAGCTAGGCATCACTCAGTAATTTTCTTTATGCTTTTATATATTCGGTTAGAATAGATTGAATGTGTTTGAAATTGACATTACTTTATTTATTTATTTAAATTTTCACAATTTTTTTTCCTTGAGGATTATGGGTGACGTGTTCGTCTGAAATCCACCTCATGTTAGGTCTACTGGAACAAATTGTTTGCCTTCCTAAGCATCTACAAAAAGGCTTCCATTACTAACCTTAACCCAGCCGGAAGAGAGAAAAAAAAAAGTCTTCCATTACTGAATGATGCCTAACTATTTTTGTTTCTTTTAATAAACTAAAGCTGGGTTCATTTTACTATAGTACCCTTGTAAACTTTTACTATAAATCAAAGAAAACAATAATTTTCACAATTTTAGATGTAACATGTTCTAATTGGTGCATCATAAACTACTGTGAAATTGATATATTGCTCCAATTATAACCTAGCTATCACCTCAACAAGTAGTGAAAAAATTTGCATCTCACTCAAACTTTTATGATAAGAAAAATTATATTTTGCCAAAAGCCTTACAACTTAAATAGCACATCTTGATGTTTTTAATGAAAATGACTATGGTTCAATCCTCCCTCCCTCCTCGTTGTAACTATATATATATATATATATATATATATATATATATATATTTGTTGAAAAAAATCATTATCTGATTGGCTAAGTACTTCTAATTAAAAATGCATTTTCACCACTATTTTAACATAATAAGAATCTATCTAATATAAAACTGGCAAATAGGAATCTATCTAATATTTTTCACTAAAAATGCTCTTGAATTGATAAATCAGTTAAGTAAATATTTAATAATTTCTACATATTAAAATTCAAACGGCTTGAGTAATTGTTTCCACTCTTCTACCACTGCCAGCATATCAAACAATTAATCATCCTTTCCGAAGAAGTTGGTAAGTTTGCCCGAAAGGCAAGTTGCATATATACTGACTACTCGATCGGTCTTCTACGTAAGGGACTGGTGGAGCCATGCGCATGCATGTCCTTGCAATTGCAATTGTAACGCCAAAATGGATTTTATCTATTGAAAGATTGAATTGAAATCCTTGGTCTCTCAATTCTACATAATTTACTTCTTGAATTATGTTCCACATAGCTGTGTTAGCAGATTAACCACTTACATTCTAAGCGATTTTCAAAGTCAAATTAATATCACAATGAGTGATCTTTAGGTTAAACTGACAAAACTACAGTAATAAAAGGAGCATGCAGCAGTACGTACTGTGTATATATTTGTCTCTTTATATATTTCTTTGCCAATGTGTGATTGGATTCAAAAATTTTTAGATCGATGACTTTAGAAATCAAATCGTACCTAATATCCTCGCATACGGCTAGATGTCTAATTTCTTTGACTACTCAGTCATCTCTATAGGGAGTCCAACTTGCTTGTGATTTGGGTTTGATGGGATACATAATGCTTGTCAATTCCTTCATATTCAATGGTCATGTAAAGCATAAAATTCAAAGCGTGCTAATGCAGGGCGGACATTTCTGAAGATAATGGCAGATATGTGCCTCTATTACGTTAAAAATATATGAATAATTTGTTACGACCTATGACTTTCTTGGCAAATTAAGCGAAAAATCAGACCTCCCAAAAGACTAATGTGTATTATATAATTTTTTCATTGATATTATTTTGCAAAGCATTGTGTCATCTATGGAGTTATAGACTGCAAACTGAAATAAACAACTAATCAACCTAAGCATTTTGCCTATAATAATTATAACTCCTACTGATCAAAGACTTTTTTAACTAATAAGGATAATTTTCCTTATTATTCAAAGACTCAAGACAAATAACAGATAATATAAACAACAAATGATAGATGTTTAAATGAAAATCCACGACTGAATCCTCCAAGTAATTTTCTTTTTAATTTAAACAAAAATTTAGTCAATTTTAATGGCGAAATTGGCTGTCCCTAGTTAAAATTTTATTTTCTTGTTTTAAATGGCCGATTATCAAATTGATTTTTTAGTTGACCTGGGAAACTAATGAGGTGACACCCCTAATTGATAATTGCATATAAAACTTGTGATATATAATTCTAATTATTTATTGTCACATTGTTGAAAGGTGATGATGTAATTTGATCAATAGACTGGATTAAGGTTTTTTGTGAAGATACCTCTCTTGAGATTGCAGTCATGTGTATTTATACTAAGATTATTCCAAGCATATAATACCAACCGACCAAGAAAAAACTCCATTCCTTCGTTGTTTCGTTCACATTATTTTCCCATTAAAAAAAAAGACGTTATATGTGCCGTTCCTTTAGTACTATTTATTGTTGTGCATTATGATTCTTCAATGTCCCATCTAAAGAGTTTGTGAAAGTGAATAGAAATACATAACAAATTTTAAAAAGAGAGAGAGAAAGAGATTATGATATATGTTTGTTCATACTTACCCACCGGAGGAGTTTGACCGAAGAACTCAAAAACAGTCTCAACTTCTGTAGCCAAATCATTCCTCAAATAAAACAGAATAAATCGTAATAATTTCATTGAATTTCTAGGGAGCCAAATATGAAGTAAGGATGAGAGAGAGAGACTTGGTGCTGCTAGAAAAGAGAATGCGCCGCTATCCTCACTGTAGTCAGCAACTTCAGATCTTGAGGATGAGGGAGAGGAGATGGAGATGAGTTTGGTTGGTTGGATCTCACATGTCTCAGTTTTAATTTTTTTTTTTTAAAAAAAAAAAATTGATATGGCAGTATGGTTAGTAGCTAATGTGACATGGAAAATAGTTTATTGTTTCATTTGACATATCAGCCTTTTCTATATAGGGGACAACGATATGTCGTACTAAATTGATACAATACTGAAAAAGTTATGAACCAAATTGAAATATAATGCGTAGAATAATAACTAATTTTGCAATTTATTTTAATTTTTATAAATTTAATACACTTATTTATGTTTTAATTAATTACAAAATTAATTATGACATCAACTTCTAGTCAAGTCTCGGTGAGACCTCAAAATATTTAAACCTTTCACTCATCAGTTTTTTAAAAATTGTTGACACTCTTAGAGATGATTTGGTCTGTTTTGGCGAACTTCAAATGTTTTGACTAGTTTGACTTTATAGTTTTGGGTAGAAAATGTCCATTATTTTTTAGGTTCCTAAACACAAACACAAGAAAAAAAAAAAAAAAAAAAATCCCAGTCCTTTATATTCCATTCAATTATTTTCCTCTATAATTGGTTGAGCTGGAAATGGCACTTCTTCAAAATAATATGATTATATATATATATATATATATATATATGTTTTTGACAACCATTGCCTCATATTGGGAGTCATCTTCTTGGAAAATTCTATAAATATATTACTTGAAATTTAAATAAAAGAATAGATTATGAAATTACTTCAACTTTAATTTTGTATAAGGTGTCAAGTTGAATTGAGATTTGAGAATTGCTCAAGAATTACACACAAACTAAATAGGAAGCTACTGCTCTAGTCTCCTAAGGAGTAAATCTCAAGCTATGGCCCTAGACCTACCTGTCTTTGCTTCTAGATATAATATTTTCAATTTCTTTTATTTTTTTTTCCTTGAGAGTTATATTGACCTGCTTTTATATGTAGTTATATACTCGTTCAAATGCTAAAATGATTACATCAAGTGGCCTTAGCAATTTTATATTTAAGTCCAACAAAATATTTAGCAGATATCTCGAAAGATCTAGTTGATTAAAGAATTAGATACACAAGAAGAAAAAAAATAGGACAATATATAGAGATTGACTTGTCAGCTCTCTCCAAGTCGGGAAAGAGACTTGACTGAATTTTCCAATATCTTTCTAGACACGAAGTATATTTAAGCTGTCTTTTATATATGCATTAGTTCACTAACCCCTTCTTGCAGTTAAACATGACCATGCTGCCCAAGGCTCTCTTACTGCTTTCTCTCCCCATCTTCTTTTCTTATTTTCATGTCGCTTCTCCTGCTTCAGCCTCTTCAACAGCACAAAGAAGAGCAGAAGTGGATGCACTGCTCAATTGGAAAGCAACTCTCCAAAACCAAAATGAGGCTTATTTATCTTCATGGACACTTTCTCCTAGTAATACAAGCTCTAGTTCAAGCGCATGCAGCTGGATAGGGATCAGTTGCAACGTCGAGGGAAGTGTCACCAGCATAAATCTAACAAGCTTCGGTTTGAGAGGTACACTTGATTACTTCAACTTCACCTCCTTCCCCAACCTATCTATTCTTGCTCTAGCTTATAACTCACTTTTTGGAGATATCCCTTCTCAAATTGACAACCTTTCCCAACTCACCATTCTCAATCTGACTTTCAATCAATTCACTGGAAATATTCCTCAAGAAGTAGGGAAGTTGATGAAACTCAATGTATTAAGCTTCTCAAGTAACCTTCTCTTTGGCTCCATTCCTTCTGCCATTGGAAACTTGACAAATCTTTCATTACTATACCTTGCCAACAACCAGCTATCTGGCTCTATCCCACCAGAGCTTGGAAAGTTGAAATCTCTCACTGAGCTTCGCTTGAATTTAAACAACTTGAGTGATTCAATTCCAGCGTCTTTGGGTGGTTTGGTTGGCCTAAAGATTTTGTCACTCTATGGAAACCAGTTGTCTGGTCCATTACCTACGGAGATCAATAATCTCACCAACTTGACACTATTCTTTTTGTCAAACAACAGCATATCTGGATTTTTACCAGAAAATATATGTCATGGTAACATACTTGAAGATTTTTGTGCAAGTAATAACAGATTTACAGGTACTGTTCCTAAAGGCTTGAAAAATTGCACAAGCCTAACAAGACTCCGACTTGATAGGAACAACCTCATTGGGAATATATCTGAAGACTTCAGTATATACCCAGTGCTTGATTACATTGATTTGAGCTACAATAGTTTTCATGGTGAGATTACTCCCAACTGGGGAAAGTGCCAACTTCTAACAAGCTTAAAAATCTCCAATAATCAAATTATTGGAGAGATAACACCAGAGCTTGGAGAAGCTTCCCGTTTGCATGTGCTTGACCTTTCTTCAAATAAACTTGTGGGAAAAATTCCCAAGGAGTTGGGGAAGCTGAAATCATTGTTCAATCTCACTTTGAGCAGTAACAAACTTTCTGGCACCATTCCTTCAGAACTCGGAAGTTTACCCGATTTGGCCTATCTTAATCTAGCATCAAACAACCTAAGTGGTCCAATACCTAAACAGCTAGGTGACTGCTCAAAAATGTTGTACTTAAATTTGAGCAACAACAATTTTTTTGAAGGTATTCCCATTGAAATTGGCAACTTGTTGTCTCTGCAAGTTCTGTTAGATCTTAGCAGGAATGAACTCACTGGGGAAATTCCATGGCAACTTGGAAACCTGGTCAAATTGGAAATACTGGATATTTCTCACAATGAGCTTAATGGTTCCATCCCCTCCTCCTTCAATGGAATGCAGAGCTTGACGTTGGTTGATATATCCTACAACGAGTTGGAGGGTCCAATTCCTAACAGCAAAGCCTATCAAGAAGCACCAAGTGAAGCATTTACACATAATAGAGGCTTGTGCGGGAACCATACCGGGTTGATGAGTTGTAACCCTCCTGTGAAAGATAAGAAAAAGCGCAATCATGCAGCTTTTTTTATAATTATCCTTGTGCCTACAGCTGCATTCATTTTGACCATTAGTATTGGTATGCTTCATAAATTGAGAAGAGAAAGGAAAAAGGAAGATGGCGAGCTGAGAGATTCACGTAGGGAAAATTTATTTTCAGTTTGGAGATATGATGGGAAATTAGTGTATGAAGATATTAAGGAAACAACGGAAGGTTTTAATGCTAAGTACTGCATTGGGGTAGGGGCAACTGGAAGTGTTTTTAAAGCAGAGCTGTCAACAGGTCAGGTTGTAGCCGTGAAGAAGCTACATTATGAAATGTTGGAAGATCATAAGACTTTCGAAAGTGAGATTCTGGCACTGACAAAGGTACGTCATCGAAACATTGTGAAGCTTCATGGTTTCTGTGCACATGCTCAAGAATCATTTTTGGTATATGAATACTTGGAAAGAGGAAGCATAGCTAAAATCCTAACTAGTGTGGAGCAAGCAAAGGAGTTGGATTGGATAAAAAGGATCAATATTGTTAACGGGATTGCTAATGCTCTCTACTATATGCATCATAATTGCACCCCACCAATAATTCATCGAGACATATCGAGCAATAATATATTGTTGGATTCAAATTATGAAGCTCATGTTTCTGACTTTGGCACCGCTAGACTTTTGAAGCTTGATTCATCTAACTGGACAGGGCTTGCTGGAACATATGGATACATTGCTCCAGGTAATTTGGTTCTATCTTCTTCCTCATATATGGCTTATTAATTCAATTCTGTTGGATCCATGGTTTAAAAATAATGTGATAATTCACAATTATGTAACAAGCTTACAACAAATAAAATGAAATTTCACTTCTTACCTCAATTTTTATATCATATAATAACATATAACATGAAAAATTCTATAAAAATAAGAATAATAAGATATAGATAGTACCGTGGTACATGATTCGGTTGCAGCAGTACTCTTTCTTTTTAAGGCATTTTGCCGTACCTTGAGAAAATATCAAAGATACATCTCAACTGATACAATGGGTTCACTAGCATGATGCCCCCAAAATACCAGAAAAATCAAAATAAATAAATTGCACAAGAATAAATATTTTCAATTTATTTGTCAATTAATATTAAAATGCACCAACAAATTCTACAATAGAAATTATCAAGTATATTTTGCTTTTTCCCTTTTTCTCATGCATATACCATTAAAAATGAGACATCATAAAGTTTATATGCCTATTTGTTGATTGATTCATTCAAATTTTGTAGAGCTAGCTTACACAATGAGGGTTACTGAGAAATGTGACGTGTATAGCTTTGGAGTAGTGACTCTAGAAATAATTATGGGACATCATCCGGGTGATCTGATATGCTCTCTTTCAACTTCTTCCCCGTCAACATCTTCACCATCAACATTGTCATCTTTGCCATCAAATGCCTACAGTATGCAGTTGAAGGATATGTTGGACAAGCGACTAGCAACTCCTGATCCAGAATTGGCTGATGAAGTAGTCACGATTGCTAGACTGGCATTCTCATGCATTAGTGCTAATCCACAAGTTAGGCCAACAATGCAGCATGTATGTCAAGGGTTATCAACTCATAGGCAATCTTTCTCTGAGTCATTTGACATGGTGACATTGAGACAGCTGTTGAATCTTGAGGTTTGATAAGAGTAAAAGAGGCCAATTGATTTGTATACTTAGTGACACAAAGTAAGACACTTGCTATCTCCATGTATTGTGGAATAAAAGCAATTTTAGTAGTGCTTTTGTATTTTCGTCCAGAACAGATTGAATGTACTTGAAATTACATCATCTCTTTTCACAAATTTTTCTTCTTGTGGATCCTGTGTGTATGTCTCAAATCTACCTCTTGGAATATACAAATTAAGTGCCTTCCATTACTAACCTTAACACCACACCCCCCCCAAAAAAAAAAAAGTCTTCAATTACTGAGTGATGCCTAGCTATTTTTGTTTCTTTTAATAAAATAAAGATGGGTTCATTTTATATTAGGAGAACCCTTGTAAACTTTTACAATAAATCTAAGAAGACAATACTTATCACAATTGTTTTGACAAAGCATATTTTAATTATTGCATCATAAAAATGATATTGGTGGTGGGCTATTGTGAAATTGATGTTACTAAATTCACAACCTGCCACCTTAACAAATTGTGAAAAAAGTTGTCTCTAGCATTTCTCGAACTTTATGGTAAGAAAAACTACATTTAAGAAAAAAATCATTATCCAATTTGCTAATAACTACTAACAGTGCATTGTCACCGTTATTATAACTAAAAAGAATCTTTCTAATATATAACTGCCAAATAAAGAATCTTTCTAATTTGTATTCAGGATTTTCTTTTTAGAAATGATTTTAATTCTCACACATCCACTATTTCACATCTATTTTTACGTATTAAAATGTGAACATTCTCGCATTAATTGTAGATATGTATGTGAAATAGTGGGTGTAAATGAGTGCGAAATAATATTTAGCCTTTATTCGATTGGTTTTGATAGATCAAGAGTCTTGAATTGATACACTAGTCAAGAAATTTTTTAATAAATTCTACTTATGATAAATTCAAACGGCTTGTGTAATTTTTTCAACTCTTCTACCAGTGTAACAAACAAGTACTTCATCCTTTTCCAAAGAAGTGGGTAACATTTCCCGAAAGGCAAGTTGCCTTTCAAATTGGTCTTTTACGTAAGGGATTAGTGGAGTCATGCCATTGCAATTGAAATGCCAAAACGGGTTAGTTATCTTTTTGAAATATCAAATTATTGGAATCCATGACCTCCATTCTATGATGACATAATTCACTTCTTGAAATATGTTGTGCATAGCTGTTGCTTTTTGACTAACCAACCCACCACTTAATCTTAACGAGCTTTAATGTCAAATTCATAACTGAGTTTTCTTAAGGTTGAACTGAAAACTACAGTAACACAAGGTACACGCAGCTCAATACGTTTAAAAGGTTGTAATCATTACATAAAACTCATATTTCTGTGTAGTCTGAGAGAGGTCATGATAGGCACCTGTCACACCTTACCTTTTTTTTTATTTATTTAAAGAGGCTAATTCCTAAACTCAAACACATGATCTATTGCTTTGAGTAGAAGGCACTTGTCAAAAATGTGTGATTTTTCAAAAAAACTACTATATCTACTTCAGAGATCAAATTAAACACAATATATTAGATTGTGACTACTACTCACATACGGCTAAGGTCTCTAATAGACGTTTTCTTTGACTACTCAGTTGTCGCCTGATGCAATTTAACTTGCTTGTGATTAGGGGTGACAGTTTTTACTCATATCCATGAACCCACCCATTACCCACCTTATTTGGATAAGTCTTAACCCAACCCATTTGAATATTTGGGTTAAATGGGTAAAGACTCATTTGGTTATTTAATTAGATGAGTCTAAATAGATATATCCACTAATACCCATTAAACTCATCTAAATTTCTAGAAAATGACCAAATACTCTTAAAACCTAATAAATGACCAAAAAACTCTCAAAATCCAAAAAATTACCAAAATACCTCCAAAACCCAAAAAATGAGCAAAATACCCCCCAAAACCTAAAAAAATTACCAAAATACCCAAAAAACCTAAAAATTACCAAAATACCTCCAAAACCAAAAAAATGACCAAAATACCCTGAAAACCCAACAAATGACCAAAATACCCCCAAAACCTAACAATTACCAACATACCCCAAAAACCCAAAAAATGAGCAAAATACCCCTAAAACCTAAAAATTACCAAAAAATGACCAAAATATATCTAAAACCTAAAAATGACCAAAATACTCTCAAAACCCAAAAAATGACCAAAATGCCCTTGAAACCCAAAAAATGACCAAAATACCCCCAAAACCTAAAAATTACCAAAATACCCTCAAAACCCAAAAAATGACCAAAATTCCCCCAAAACCAAAAAATTACCAACATACCCCCAAAACCCAAAAAATGACCAAAATACCCCCAAAACCAAAAAATGACCAACATACCCCCAAAACCTAAAAATGACCAAAATACCCTCAAAACCCCAAAAAATGACCAAAATGCCCCCGAAACCCAAAAAATACCAAAATATCTCTAAAACCTATAAAATGACTAAAATACCCCCGAAACCTAAAAAATGACCAAAATACCTCCAAAACCTAAAAATTACCAAAATACCCCCAAAACCTAAAAATTACCACAATACCCCCGAAACCTAAAAATGACCAAGATACCCTCAAAACCCAAAAAATGACCAAAATACCCCTGAAACTCAAAAAATACCAAAATACCTCTAAAACCTATAAAATGACTAAAATACCCCTGAAACCTAAAAAATGACCAAAATACCTGTGAAACCTATAAAATGACTAAAATACCCCCAAAACCTGAAAAAATTACCAAATTATCCCGTAACCTAAAAAATGACTAAAATACCTCCGAAACCCATAAAATTACCAAAATACCCCCCTAAACTTAAAAAATGACTGAAATACCCTGAAACCTAAAAAAAGGACTAAAATATCCCCCCTGAAACCTAAAAAATTACCAGAATACCCCAAAAACCTAAAAAAATGGCCGAAATACACTCGAAACCTAAGAATTACCAAAATTCACCCTAAACCTAAAAAATTACCAAAATGCCCCCTAAACCTAAAAAATGATTAAAATACCCTTGAAACCTAAAAAAATTACCAAAATACCCTGAAACCTAAAAATGATCGAAATACCCCAAGAACTAAAAAATGACTAAAATAACCCCAAAACCTAAAACAATGACCAAAATACCCCAAAAACCTAAAAAGATGATCGAAATACCCCCAAAACCTAACAATTACCAAAATACACCATAAACCTAAAAAGTACCAAAATACTCCCTAAACCTAAAAATTGACCGAAATACCTCCAAAATCTAAAAAATAACTGAAATACCCCCGAAACCTAAAAAAAGTGACCAAAATACCTTGAAACCTAAAAAATTATCGAAATACCCCAAAAACCTAAAAAATGACCAAAATAACCCCAAAAGCTAAAAAAAATGATCGATAAAAACACCTGAAACCCAAATTATGGCCAAAATACTGCTAAACATGTAAGATGACCAAAATACACCAGAAACATTTGAAATTACCGAAATAGAGGTTTAGGGTATTTTGGATGTTTCGAGGATATTTTGATCATTTTTTATGTTTCAAGGGTATTTTGATCATTTTTAGGTTTCGGGAGTATTTTGATCATTTTTAGGTTTTAAGGGTATTTTGGTCATTTTTGGGTTTCAGGGGTATTTTGGTCATTTTTTGAGTTTTAGGGGTATTTTGGTCATTCTTGGGTTTTGCAAGTATTTTGAACCTTTTTTTTTTTTTTTTTTTTAATTTTAGGGGTATTTTGGTCATTCTTGGGTTTTGGGGGTATTTTGGTCATTTTTTGAGTTTCGGGGGTATTTTAGTCATTTTTTGGGTTTTGAGGGGTATTTTGGTCATTTTTTGAGTTTCGAGGGTATTTTGGTCATTTTTTAGATTTCAGGAGTATTTTAGTCATTTTTTGGGTTTCAGGGTTATTTTGGTCATTTTTTGAGTTTCGGGGGTATTTTAGTCATTTTTTGGGTTTCGGGGGGTATTTTGGTCATTTTATGGGTTTTGAAAATATTTTGGTCATTTTTAAGTTTCGGGGGTATTTTGGTCATTTATTGAGTTTCGGGGGTATTTTGGTCATTTTTTGGGTTTTGGAAGTATTTTGGTCATTTTTAGGTTTCGTGGCTATTTTGGTCATTTTTTGAGTTTCGGGGGTATTTTGGTCATTTTTTGAGTTTTGGAAGTATTTTGGTCATTTTTAGGTTTCGGGGATATTTTGGTCATTTTTTAGATTTCGAGAGTATTTTGGTTATTTTTTGGGTTTCGGGGTTATTTTGGTCATTTTTTGAGTTTTGGAAGTATTTTGGTCATTTTTAGGTTTTGGGGTATTTTGGTCATTTTTTGGGTTTTAGGGGGTATTTTGGTCATTTTAAAGATTTTGGAGGTATTTTAGTCATTTTAGTGGGTTTTAAGCATATATGGCGATTTTAGAGATAGTGGGGGTATTTATGTCATTTAAGAGGTTTCATAGGTATTTTGCTCATTTTAAAGATTTTGAGGATAATTTTGGATGTCCAAGGGTATATTGGTAATTTTGAAAGTGTAGGGGTATTTGTATCATTTTAGGTATTTAAGGTTATTTTGGTAATTTTGGAGGTGAAGAGGGTATTCAAGTAGTTTTAGAGGTATTTGAGTCATATTGGGTTAAATGGGTGGGTTATTAATTAAATAGGTTGGGTTGGTAATGGATAATTAATTTATATATAAACGGGTCATAAATAGATAAATGGGTAATTACACACCCAACCTATTTATGACTCAACCCATTTATGACCTAACCCGCCCATTTGCCACCCCTACTTGTGATGTGGGCCAGGTTTAATGGGATACAATTACATAATGCTAGTCAATTCCTTCACATTCACGCTCAAATGGACCAGCTCTCAAGTTTCAACTTTCAAGCCATATCTGTGAATGTGGAGCGTACAATTCAAGGGTTGAGATATGCTTATCTTTTGTTCCACTAGTTCTTCAGACCGACATTGCACCATTCCATTAGATTTTCTTAGACATTTCTGACCTTGATGGTAGACATATACACCACTATTACTTAAAATATAAATAAATAACTATCTTGCAATTTAAGCAAAAATGAAGTAATTTCTCATGTCGAAATTGGCTGTCTCTGGACCTCTAATTTCCAATTTGATTTTTCAAATGACGAAGGAAACTTAAGGTGACCCCCCTAATTCATAATGCATACAAAATTTGTGATACTTCAAATTTTTTAGTGTTACCTTGCTGAAAGGTAAGATCATAACAAGAGCATCTAGATTTGCAAAGGTTTATTCTTTATTCTTTTTCTTTTTGTTCTTTTTTTTTTTTTTTTTTTTAATTCAATAGTTGTGATGGGGGTTGGGATTTGAACTTTAGATATTTCCATTGAAAACACTAAAATGTGCTAATCAATTGAACTACAAGGCTCTTGGCAAGAGTTATTCATTTTTTAAACATATGAAAATACCATAATCAATACTTCTAGCCAACCAACTTCTTTGAGCCGCTTAAGGGAAAAACAACTTCAATTCACATGATGATGAATAGCAACAACCATGACAATAATAACAACTTGAGGCCTTCATTGATCTCAATTTCTCAAGTATTCTTTTTTACTTTCCTTATAAAATAATCAAAGTTTAAAATAAAGAAAATAAATAAATAAAATTGTAAGGGGTCATATTTTTAGATACTGGCATAATCAAGTCAAAACGCACTTTCTATATACTTGAGTTTTAGGTTGAGTGTCTCTAATTGTATTCAAGTGGTATTCATTGAAGACAAAAGAAAACAGCTTAAGAAACTGCTCAAGCTACTAAAATAGGTCCTTTCGATGCCTCTCAATTCCTTTTGATCTATTGAGACTTAATGAAACTGAATACATACCTTGACACCTCTCAATCTATAGAGTTATGGGAATTCAAAATAGTAACTTCTATTCCAACCATGATGACTTGGCATATTTTTGAATTCATGCTCTAGGGTACTAGGACATATAAAAGCCATAATTTTAGGTTGTCATTATAACACCAGTCAGACACATGAAAACTGTGGAGCTGCTACAATGTCTGTGTGCTTAGGGTTCTGTAACGAGTTGCTTCCACTTCATTAAAGTGTGTTATTGCAAAGAAATTTGTACATAAACTACAACAATAACTGATTGTTGTAGAGTTGGACATAAATAGGAGATTTGTGCAAAGAATAAGTTTTCTATAAGGAGTCCAAATGAATTGGAGCTAAGTTGTCTTATAAATCAGTAGGTTTTATTTAGGTAGATATTTCAGGGTACGGTAAGATTCCTTATACTTGTAACCTTGATTCTTGTTAGTATTTTCTTTAGGAGTAGTGACCTAAATAATCAGCCATTGGGGATTTTCTTGTGAAGGTTTTCCCATCATAACCATATCGTCAAATTTATTTTCCATTGCACTTAACTCTAGATTAAGGAGCATAAATTCATGGGTTGTCAATTGGGGGGTGCTAAAAGTTCAAGAAAAATAAATGTAGACGGAAATGGTTTTACAGGGTTAGAGGGCATATTTTACGGTTAACGGAAATGATTTTCCATTTGACCCAATTTTCCTTGTGCACCCAAACACCCTCAAGGGTGTAAACATTTTCCTAATTTCCTTTACCACCAAAACAAACACAGCCTTATTTTCAAAACTTTTTCCTAGTATTGTTGTTTATGACGATAGATGAGAAGATGGTCGTAGTCTTCGATGATAGGCACCATGAGAGGGACCTTCTAGAAATAAACATTAATGACTACCTCTTAGATCGGTGACTACACAAAGGCTGAAAAGTATCTAAGCATCTTTCACTTTCGTTGATTTTGTGGTGCGTATTTTCCTTTTTATCGGCCATGATTGTCAAAGTGGAATATTCTTGTTCAGCTTAGCATTTGGAATTTTCATAATAAATTAGGCTGTAAGTACAATGATATCTTCTTTAGTAAGTAAATCCAACATCATTTTATTTGACTAGACTATCCCAAGATTTTCGGAATGTTATTTCGAGAGAAGAAATTTTCATATGTGGCAGGCATATTCAGCATTTCTCTCACTAACATGTGGGCATGTCAGTGAGAGAGATGTATAGGCCCAAAGTGAGAGATACCAATCCCATGTCAATGAGAGAGATGTACAGGCCCAAAGCAAGAGATACTAATCCTATTTCGAGACTAATATACTTTGAGAGGAGCTTGTAAATTTGGGACCAATAAATATTTCTAGAGGGTAGTGTTAAGCAATGCTACTCCCCTATTACTATTAAGGAAATAACCTGTTCATTTATCACAAGAAAAGTGCCACAAGAACCAAGATTTAGGCCATTGTTGAAGATCATATTTACAATATTTGCATTAATGTAGTTACAATATTCAGGGTCCCTATCTACAAGTTTCATCTATATAAATCAAACCCCCGCCAGAAGCACAAAAATAATAGATAATTTAATAAGAGGGAGAGCCATGGACTTTCGATAAACACTTGGTAGTAATGAGCTGATATGAGAACAAGTCCTCACTTCAGGATATAAGGTTTGAAAAGACAAAATTATGGGTCCAACTGCATGGAATTCCCATTAAGTTTATGACATTAGAGGCTGCAAAAAAAATTGGAAGTGTTTTGGGGGAGGTTTTCGCGCCAACGAATCTGAAAATATTTAATGGTGGGAATTTTATCTGGATTCAGGCCTCCATCGATCTGTCATTACCATTATGTCTTGGTAGATTGATTTCAGTAGGTGAGGGAGGCAAGTAAGTGTGGATATCGTTCAAGTATGAGTGGTTGTCAAATATGTGCTACTGGTGTGGATGACTCACTCACAATGACAGAGATTGTGAGTTATGGATTAATAGTGAAGGAACTCTCACTTCAGAGCAGCGTGAATTTGGTCCATATTTGAGAGCTCCATCGTTTGTTGCTACAAGATGAGATGCAATTCTAGTCCCTGGGTTCTATGCCAAGAAGAAGAAGAGGTATTCAGGTACACTGGGGGGTATTGACTTAGGCCGGAGTTCTGATTCAGGTGGAGGAAGAGCACTGAAGCAACCATAGGGAGTAACGGCTAGCAATAATATCATCATTGAAGTTGAGGAAATAAATGTCTCATTAAGGCGTAATGAAGGGGATGGGATTACTAGGGGAGATTCAGTCAATCAAAACAGAATTAATAAGATAATTACTGAGGAATTGAAGACTCCTAAGAAAACCAAAATTGCTGGTGAGGTAAGTAATGTGGAATTAAGTTTGGCTCAGGAGTTTGGGGTAGCTAAGTTGTTGGGAACGGGAAGGAATGTATCAAAAAACCCTAATGCAAGTGACAACTTAAGTGAGCCACCAAAACTTAACGACTCACATGCTGCTGTGGAAAATAGGGTTCACGATTCACCTAATCCAAGTGCTTCAACTACCTGGAAACACAGAGAAAGGAAGAAGTATAGAGACAACATGGCAGCAGGTTTTCAGTCGCAAAGAAAGAAGAGAATGATTGAAAAAAAGGCAGATTATTATGAAGTTTCAGCAAAGCGGTTTCAAGTAGCCCTAAATGGAGAAAACAAAACCTTTGAAAAGGCAAGAGTTAATGTTCAGCCCCGCCTAGAGCAATGAGTTGTTTAGCATGGAATTGTCACAGGCTTGGAAACCTATGTACAGGTAGGGAGCTCATGGAAATTATACAAGCAAAAGATCCCATTGTAGTGTTTTTAGTCAAGACGCTTACAAATTATGCAAGGCTAGAGTTTGTTCAAAGGAGTATTGGTTTGGATCATAGATGGGTTGTTCCAAGAGTGGGCAGAGGTGGAGGACTAGTTCTTTATTGGAAAGCAACAATCAATCTAAAAGTGGAAGGTTCGGATAGATACTATATTGATGTGGTGATTGATAAAGATATAGAGAATAAGTGGAGATTAACGGGTTTTTATGGTGAACCGGAGATAGTGAGACGTCATGAAGCATGGACCAAGCTTAGGGCTTTGAACTTATGACCTGAAAAGCCATGACTTTGTTACGGGGACTTTAATGAAATTATCAGACAAGAGGAGAAACTTGGGAGGTGCAAGAAGACTTTATAATCAAATGTAGTAATTTAGGGAGGTGATTGATGAAAGTGGGTTCATGGACTTGGGATTTGAGGACTCTAAATATACTTGGAGCAAACACTTCAAAAATGGAGTTTCAATTTGGGAGAGGCTTGATAAGTGTTTGGTCAATAATAGTTGGTTTATGAAGTTTGGAGGTTCAAGGGTGTTCCATTTGTCATGTAATTCATCAGATCATGTTCCAATTCTTATATCACTATTGGGTGTGAACCTACCTACCTAGAAAATTTTTTTCGATTCGAATAGATGTGGCTCTCAAATTCCAGTTATGAGAAAGTGGTAGTTTCGGCTTGGGGTATTGGGGTAGAGGTTGATATACTAAGAAAAGTGGAGAAGTGTGGGAAGAAATTGGGGCAATGGGAGAAAAATGTTTTTGGGAGTGTGAGATTGGAATTGAGCCATTTGAAAAAGACTTAGCTATAAAAGAGAGGGCAACCATGGTTAGTGGGAACAATTGTAGGGTGAGACAAATAAAAAAGGAGATTGAGGTGTTGCAAGATAGGGAAGCTACGATGTGGGCTCAACAATCACGAATCCTATGGGCAAATCAGGGGGATAAAAATACTAAATATTTTCATAGTTGTGCCACAAGGAGATTCAAGAAAAACTCAATGGAAGGTATAAGGGATGTGGGGGTTGTGTGGAGAACTAGTTAGGAGGAGATTGGGGAAGTTATGGTGAACTATTACAAGTCCCTTTTTACCTCAACGGATGGGAGGGTCTCCATAGGCATCTTAGATTGTGTGCCTACAGTGATTGATAAGGAGATGAATGAAAGTTTATGTAGAGAGTTTGAAGCAAGTGAAGTAGCTACTGCCCTATAAGAAATGGCGCCCCTCAAGGCACCTGGTCCAGATGGCATGCCCTCGCTTTTCTATCAACATTTTTGGAGCACGGTAAATCATGATGTCACTTCCTCCATCTTGTCATGGTTGAACTTAGGTACTATACCTACTCTCCTAAACCATACTTTTATCACACTTGTTTCAAAAATAAACTCTCCTAAATATGCACACCAATTTCGCCTAATCAGCCTATGTAGTGTCCTTTACAAAATTTACTCCAAAGTTCTTGCAAATCGCCTCAAAAATTCCTCTCATCCATTATCACGGAACACCAATCAGCCTTCACCAAGGGTAGATTAATTTCAAATAATATTTTAGTGGCCTTTGAGACTTTGCATAGCTTACAAAACTATAAGGGGGGTAATTATAGTTATATGGCACTAAAACTAGACATGAGTAAGGCGTATGACCGGGTGGAGTGGTATTATTTAAAGGTGATAATGAGGAAGATGAGTTTTAGGGAAAGGTGGAAAAATCTTGTAATGGGTTGTGTGAAAACAGTATCATATTCGGTCTTAGTAAATGGAGAACCATGTGGGATGATTTTTCCTACAAGGGGGATTAGGCAGGGCGACTCACTTTCCCCCATTCTTATTCCTTCTTTGTACGGAGGGGTTGAATGGTTTAATTAAAGAGGTGGAACTACAAGGTGATAGTCTTTTTTTTTTGCAACACCACAATGGAGGAGTGTGATAATGCCTTGGAGATACTAAAAGAGTATGAAGAAGCCTCAGTTCAAAAAATGAATAGGAGTAAAACCTCCTTGTTCTTTAACAAGTCTATTCCGAAGGAGGTGAAGCATGGAATCAACATAGCCTTAGTTGTTCCAGAAATCCTGCACTATGAAAAATACCTTGGGTTGCCCTCCTTAGTTGGGAAGAGAAAAAAAGAAAGTTTTAACTACATTAAGGAGAAGGTTTGGCGGAAACTTCAAGGGTAGGAAGCAAAATTACTTTTACAAGCCGGAAGGGAAGTGCTCTTAAAGGCGGTCATACAAGCCATCCCCACTTACACTATGGGATGTTTCAAATTGCCAGTGAGTTTGTGCAATGAAATTGAGGCTCTAATCAAAAGATTTTGGTGGGGCCAAAGAGGCGATCGTAGGAAAATCCATTGGGTTAAATGAGAAGAGATGACAAAATCTAAAACTATTGGAGGTATGGGCTTTCAAGACCTTGCTATGTTCAATGATTCCTTTCTAGCAAAGCAAG
Organism: Quercus variabilis; assembly: GCA_030445155.1. Classification (NCBI taxonomy): domain Eukaryota; kingdom Viridiplantae; phylum Streptophyta; class Magnoliopsida; order Fagales; family Fagaceae; genus Quercus; species Quercus variabilis. Next base: position 20,236,932 of record CP129455.1, on the reverse strand, counting down.
CATGGCGACTCTTGAGAAATAAAACCTCATTATTTTACAAAGTATTTAAAACTCGTTTCTTCCCCAATTCATCACTTTTGGAGGCTGCTGACTCAAGGATGGGGTCATATGCGTGGAAGAGTATACTTAAAGAATGAGACATCATTCAAAAGGGGGCCTTACGGAGGGTAGGGAGTGGAGAAAAAATAAATATTTGGCAGCATCGTTGGCTGCCAAGAAAACACCCAACGCTTTAGCCTATTTGCCCATTGGAGAGTTTCGAAAATCATAACGTCGACTCACTTATTGACCCAAGCACAAGAAGTTGGAATAAGCAGATGGAGGATGGATTATTTATGGAAGAGGATGCCAAGTTGATCAAGAAAATTCCCCTTAGTCGACACATGACAAAAGACTCCTTGTATTGGCCTTACACTACCTTAGGAAATTACTCACGTAAGTCCAGATATAGGTTCCTTAAAGAAGAAGAGGAGCTACAATTGAATGCTCAAACCCCTCCAATCTGTCATAAATGTGTTTGGAAGGAAGTATGGCAGATGCAAGCCTCACCAAAGATAAAATATTTTCTTTGGAGAGCTTGTCGTAATGTACTTCCAACCAAACAAGCTTTGATGTGGAGGAAAATTTTAGAGGACCCAATCTATGAAAGGTGTAAAATGGCAGTAGAGGATTCAATGCATGCTTTATGGTCATGTTCGGAGCTACATGTTGTGTGGGCTAATCAAGAAAAATTGGGGTTCATGGGTGAAATTGATTTCATGTGTAAAGGAGCTACTGTCATGGATGATAGAGGAAGGAAAATCACTAGAGTTGCTAACATACATGGCCTGCACTATTTGGAATCAAAGGAACAAGGTGAGGCTCAATCTTCAAGCTAGTCCGCTGCACCAAGTTGCTGCACAGTCAGCAAGAATGTTGGCGCAATTCAGAGCCAACACAAAAGCTTCAGGTATGCGGGTGAGAAGCAACGGAACTGAAGGAAACAATTGGCAGGCACCGCAAGCTGGTTTTGTGAAAGTGAACTTCGATGGAGTAGTCTTTGGTGAATTAAATAAGTCAGGTGTTGGAGTTGCAATAAAGGACAACAATGGGGTTGTTTTAGCATCATGTTCAGAGAAGATGTCTCAGGCGTATAAGGCAGAGGAGATAGAAGCATTAGCTGCTTGGAAAGCCTTGATGTTCGCTCATGAGTTGGGGTTCCATAGGGTAATACTAGAAGGTGATGCTCCTAGTTTGATTCAAGCTTTGAAGTCGCAAGAGCAGAACTTAAGCCCATTGGGTTTACTAGTGGAGAATGTGAAAGCTTACTCAAATCATTTTCAAAGGGTGTTGTATTCTCATGTAAAGAGAAATAGGAATAATGTATCTCATAGTCTGGCAAAACATGCTATAAGCGTACCTAATTTACAAGTATGGATGGAAGATGTACCCTCTCATATTGTTTCGTTTTTGCATTCGAATGTAACTCATTTACATTAATAAAAGTACTTAAATTCTTTCTCAAAAAAAAAAAAAATCTAATATCCTTATATAAATCCAACCAAATCTAGAGTTTATTGAAATGTTATTAAATGTAGTATAATGTATTAAATTTTAAATAAAATGTTGATATGACAATTTCTTATTCAATGGTATAAAACATGGGTTTTACACCTAATCCTTACCAAATTTAGACTCATTTAATAAACAATATTTTTCTCTTATATAAGATTGGAAAAAAATTAATTATAACATGAGCATAATAAATAAATCATACAATCTACCTTTTTTATCCTTTGCCTTTTCTTCTCAAGGAAATTTTCACTTTTTTCATCATTCTCTACCAAATACACAATAGAAATTTGGAATCTTTTATATCTTCCTACTTTTTCATCCTCTCATTCAAACAAACCCTAAAACAATTATATAAAAGTTTTCAAGGACAGCTATCTATGTAATTGTAGAAGAATTACACTTCAAGAACATCATTCAAGGCAAAATAGCATTCCCATAGATGCAATGTTGAGATGGTACTGGATCAATTTAGATGTGAATTGAAAAACCATTCATAATCATCTAAAAAGCAAAACGATAACATGTTGACACATCATTAAATTAGGTCACCTTGGGCAAGAAAATCCAAAACTATCTGACAATCCAATTGTAAGAAACGTTGGTTCCCACGGAAAACCTATCTGACCGTTCAATTCCACATATTACAACTCTATGCTCCATGAACTGTACAAAGTCCTAAAGTGAAGCAGTAGAACTCTCCCCTTCAAATCGCATTGGATGCAACCTGCTGAACTTCAACATATGTGCCGGTTTCTTCATTATACGAATACCTACATATAAAAGTCAAGATGATTTAAACCAATTAGGAACACAACACAACATCAAATAAATACTACAAAGTAAAGGACGCATTTACATTACCATTGTCCTGATGCTGCAGAACAAAACAGTCCTGTGGATGGGTCATAATAGTACCCCAAACTGCTGCTATAGTAGTACCTGAAGCGTTGAGATACCCAAGATTAAATTAAAGAAAGCAGAATCAGGTTGGGTATGAAAAAGATACAAACATAGCCAATAAACAAATGTTGAATACATTTTAAGGAAATACACGCTCATGCAACATTTGCATGAACTAATAATGAGATATCATAAAAACATGGAGACAAGTACACTCAGATCATTGCAGAACACTATTACCAGATAAGATACAAGAGCGCATAAGCCTATACAGAGAACAGAAACTATCATTATCATTATATTGTTGTTACTACTCACAATAATCACATAATTTATCCTCACTGCTTTCAAGTAACTAAACCCACAAAACCATTTCTAGGAAAATACCGACCAATCATGATACCAAACAACCTCATTATGAAAGTTTTCAGGTGACCTATTAATAATAAATTTTTAGTGGAGGTGGCCTTACAAGGAATTTTCTTATTTGTTGCTGCTGGGCTCCATGGCCCAATACTAATAATGTCTTGCATCAGTGCAACCCATGGGGTATTTGGCTATGGTAATGACACGAATGGTCTGCTTGAGTTGAAAGGGTGCATCATGTAAGAATTGCAGGTGCATTTGTTGATTAAAGGTTAGTCTACTCGAGGAAATGAATTTTATTTAGACATGCTATCACCCAAGTCTGTCTGGGCTATTACTGTGGCTAAGGCATCCTAACCTTCATAGTGAACAGGTTATTAGAACTTGCACAGTCCTGGTTGTAACTTTATGGGCTATTTGGCATCATAGGAATACAGTATTTGAGTTTGTGCAATGTCTCCTATACAGTTTCTAATGTTTTAGTAAGCCTTTGGTTGGAAGGTACTCTCTAGCTCTGTAAGGGGCAGAATTTGGTTCCAAGAAGACTGAAGGAGAGCTGAGGTGGCAGCTGATAGCATTAAGAGGAGTGTGGACTAGTTGCAGATTTTTTTTGGAAGGGGGTGTGGGGATGGAGGGTGATTGCTTTTGGGGCCAAATGTCAAATTGGGCAGGAGGAATTTGTGTGATGTTACAGTTCTAACTACACATCAAAGCAGGAAGTCGGAGTAGTAGCACTGTAGCAGTAAGGGAGATTATGCAAAGAGGCAAGAGAGCAAGGCGTCCATCGCATTATTTTCTTAATTTGGCAGTAGACAGGTGGGAAATATGTTTAAGGGAAAGAGGGCTGTGTCTTGGCTAGTTGAAGGAACTACTCAAAATGCTACCCATGTTTTTAGTTTCAAACAGTTAGTTATTAACATTATAAGGTTGTTCATGTTAATTAAAAAGCTTATATAAGATATATACATTTTTTTGTTTTTTGATAATTCAATAGTTGAGGGTGGGGGAATTGAACCCAGGATGTCTCCATTGGAGAAACCGGGAGTTGCCATTTGAGCTACAAGGCTCTTGTATTGCGTAAAATATATAAATTGATATTGATGTGTGTACTATACCTTCATACAAAATTGATGCACAGTTTTGAGATTTATAAGTCTGAATTGGGAGGAATCCACATTCTTCTAGTCAAAAGAAAAAGGAGCAAGCATGCAAACACATACATGTACATGCATGTGAGTGTTCAAACACACACCTACACCTGATTCTAAAAGAGATCATCAAATTACATAGATTGTTCAGAACGCTCTGGCGCTTTACTAAAGAGAATACAAGAGCATGCCCATGAAAATAATGGTAGCAATTTGATAGAACCAACAATCTACAACAAACAACTACAATTCCTATACTTGACGCTCTTAAGCGAGAGAGAGAGAGAGAGAGAGAGAGAGAAACCCCACAGCAACCATTTCAAAGAAAATATTGGCAAACCAAGATAGCAAGTGAGCCACCAATTGTAGGGGTCAACTTCTAGTAACAAAAAGTACAAAAGATACATATGCTCAGCTTGGTCATGTTCGTCTATTCAGGACGGGGATGGCAGATCACATACATTTCTTCAAATGTAAAAGAGCAAAGGTCATTCAACCAGTTATTTTACGCTTTTTACTTCACCCCAAAAATGGTATTAATTATTTATATTTGAAATTGCATGCTTTTTTCACTAGGTAAGAAAAATATATATATAACGAATGAATACGAAGTTCTCTTCATTTATGGTGACCACATCACATGGGTAGCGCTGCAAACAAGTGATCTGGTACGAAGCTCTGTTGGCCGAGATAAGCGGTTCAGCCCATTCATATTTTAAAAATCCAAATTGGAGACTGAAATCAGGAGGGTAATAAGCGAGCCTGAGACTGAACCTGAGCTGTAACTTCAAGGGGCTCAACTTATAGGCTTTAAGCCAAATTAACAAGTAAGATATTGTTTCAAGTGGCTGTCATCCATCCACATTAGCCATCATATAAGTTCCAAAACATTTCTCTCCAAAGGCTTCCTTTAATCCCATTCTTTTGGTGCACTTCACAATAACCATTTATTAAATTTTATTTGAAATTAATGTACTCCTTGGGAGATTGCTATATCTATGCCTTGAAGAACCTCTCCTTGGATGTTAAAAAGGAAATTGAGGAATTTGTTCATGTAAAATATATAGATTTCAGCTGATCTCATATAAGTACATAACTATTTTAGTAGATATCTTTCACTTTGAATTTCACTACAAAATTTATCGATTTATTCTTGTTTTCTATTTCATGTAGTTAGCAAATAAAAAAGTGTCTCCTAATTTGACCTCAAGTTGGACTCCGCAAATTAAATGAGAAATGACAGAATCTAGGGCTAGCAAAAGCACTTCACAACAACAAGAAATAAAAAAAATCACATATGACAACAATATTTAACATGATTCGACCACAAGCAATGACAACTAAAATGCACAATCAATTATATGGATTACAAACACTCAATCAAACCTTACAAACCAAACTCACACTCTCACAAATCTGCATCAACCCAGTTTTTTCCTTACAACAACCAGGTAGATTTCACATCCTTGCCGAGATTTCATCCTACTCAGATTTCTCCTCCTCCTCACTTCATATCTCAGCCAAGCCACCACCCTCTAACCTCTTTCGGGTCGCTTGGGTCTCAGATCTACTTTCTCTCCCCATTGAATCTGATCTGATATGGTTGTTTGAGTATAAAGTGGGTGAGTTTTGGGATCTAGATCTATTTTCTCTCCCATTTGAGATAATATTTTGCGTACATGTGGCTGTGAATATTTTTTCTGCTTTTCTTTCCACCAATCGAAGAATCAGACCACTGTACCAACAAAGACCGCCACCAACATGGCCGAAATCTCAATCCAATAGCACGGCGGCAGTACATGTTTTAGGAATACCAACAAGGTTGGCATGGTGAAGAGAACTCTCCCAACACAGGATGCACCGGCCGCTGTTCACCCCTACCCATACATCCAACAGACCCTCAACTTACAAACATGAGTATCTTTTAACCTCAAAAATATACTAAATTACTCTTTGAAGATAGTCACTCATGTTTTTCTGAGTCTTCTCTTCACATAGGGAATACACTTGGGCCAAAGCCGCCAAATCCTTTACAAAACTGTCTATATATAATAAATTCTATGGAAAAAAAAAAAAATAGAGTTGAATATAAGTCCTGGACTTGGGATGCACAGACGTGGCAAAATGGGCAATGCCGCTGCCCGCGCGCTGGTGTTGTGTCCAGTTTTTTTTTTTTTTTGGGTGGATCTTGCCACCATAGCTACACATGAACTTTGCTTTGTAGTTCTAGTGAGGCTGATCATCCCACGGCGGCGGATTCTCAAAGTTGATTTCATGTGAGCGCGGCGAGGATTTGCCAGAGTCAGGGTATGAAGTGAAGGACTAGTTTTCCATGGGTTGATTGTAGAGAGAGAGAGAAACAAAAAAGAGTGGAAGAAGTCTAGTAGGTGTGTGTGTGTGTAAGAACTGTAGAAGCACTATGGCTTTATTTAGTTTAGTGCACAAATGAAACACATGTGAAATTGTGCCCTATAAAACAATTGAGATTTTAATATAGATTAATTATTGTTGTATATAATTAGTTACATACAGTCTTGCATATATTTTGTGAAGTTGTATTTAAAAAATATAATTTCAATTATAATTGTAAAATCATAAAATTGTATTTTCAAAACATAATTTTATAATTTATGCTTAGCAATATATAGAAAATATAAATAAAAATATTTAAAAAAAAATTTTAATCGCCACACCCCGCCACACCCACACCCTACTTTTTCAAAAATTGCCAATTCCTGCATCCACACCCGCACCCGCACCCGAATCCAGAAATGCACCTATGCTTCATAGGTCTGGACCAATGTGTTTAATAATAAGGTTGAAAAAAAAAAAAAAAAAAAAAAAGCTGTACCGTTACTATTTACTATCTTTTCTTACTTTATTATTTTTTTGTCACTCCTTGAAAATTTAAAAAAAAAAAAAAAAAAAAAGAAAAAGAAAAGTAAAAACCTGACTATTTACTTGTGTAGTTTCTAGGTTCTTCGAGTTTTACTCCATAAAAGAACACCCCCAGTCCACAGCCAAAACTACCAGTGCCAAAAATGAAAAATCTCTATTCTTTCTGTTCCCCAGAAAGTAAGAACTCAAAAAAAAAAAAAAAAAAAAAGATAAAAAAAAAAACACCCACAGTCGTAACAATCCGACAGAGAGAAATCTAAAGGCCAATCTTGTGCATAAAGTCAGGATTAAGAAATAGATCTGCACCAATCTGAGCTTGAATGAACCTGAAGCAACGCCAAGCTGTGTCAATGAGCTTCGATTTGTGCAGATCTGTCTGTTCTGAGTAGTTGGAGTGGAGATCACACAAGAGATGAGAGATCTAAGGCAACAATCGCGTTTTTTTTTTTTTTTTTCCTTCTCAATTTTTTTGGGGGGCCATATCTTGACTGTGTCCAGACTGTGTCCAAGCCGGGTCCCAATTAAGAAATTAATTTTTCCTTTCTCCACACATACTAGACACGAATGAACATGTGTCGATGCAGTACCCGAGTTCTACACATGTCAGACACAGGTATGGCATCCTTTTTCACTTGTCCATGCTTCACAAAATAAATCAATACATATTCATTTTGGACTAGGAAGACCTCCTTTTGTAAAGAAGGAATGCCAAATTACTTCTTTAACAAGGAATAGACTTTCTACTCCAAGGGTGTGTTTACCTGTTAAATTGGGTGGATTGGGGATTAGAAGTGTGGCGTCATTTAATCAAGCTTTATTAGGGAAATGGTTGTGGCGTTTTGGGCATGAAGTTACCCATCCTTGGCGGAGGGTTATCTCCACAAAATATGTTGAGGGTCAAGGGGGGGTGGTGTACGAAAGTGTGCAGGAGGTCTCATGGATGTGGTCTTTGGAGAAGCATTCATGAAGGGTGGGAGAGTTTTTCTAAGCATTTGTCTTTTGTAGTGGGTGAAGGCACCCGTATCCGCTTTTGGAATGATTGTTGGATTGGGGATAATACCCTAAAAGATCTCTATCCTAAGCTCCATGTGCGTTCAGCTGCTAAGGATGCATGCATTTCTGAAGTTTTGTGGACTCTAGAAGGAGGTACTTTTAGAGTGTGGGACTTAAGGTTTTATAGAGCTTTTGAAGATTGAGAGCTAGCTGCATCTTACTCTCTTCTTCAGCTTATCCATCCTCGTATTCCTCGTGGGGTGAGGAGGGATACTCTTTGTTGGAGGCTCAAAAGGGATGGTAAGTTTGATACCCGATCTTTTTACCAAGCAATTTAGGGTACTCCGAATTTTTGGTTTCCTTGGAAGGGTGTATGGAAACCAAAGATTCCTAAGTGAGTGGCCTTCTTCTTGTGGTCAACTGCTCATGATCGGCTTCTCACTTTGGATAATCTCATGCTTAGGAATCGCCCTTTGGTAAATCGGTGTTGTATGTGTTGTGGTGATGGGGAGTCAATAAACCATCTTCTGCTTCATTGTCCTGTTTCACATACCTTATGGTCCTTCATGCTTCAAGCTTTTGGTATTCATTGGGTTATGCCAAGATCGGTGGCGGGATTGTTATCTTGCTGGCATCAGTGGCTTGGGAAGTATAACTCGAAAATTTGGAATTTGATTCCATGGTGCTTAACGTGGATTGTTTGGTTGAAAAGAAATTGTCACTCCGAGAACATGGAGAAGACGTTGGATGAGTTGTTAAAGGTGTTATGCCAGCGCGGTCTTTTTGAGTGGGCTCGATGTTGGGGCTTTACTGATTCTTTGTCTCTTTCAAAGTTTATGTTTTCCCTTAGTTTATCTGTTTGATTTCCTTTTCTTTTGTTTTGCTGTTTTTTTCTTCTGTTTCTTGTTGTTCATCGTCATGAACAACTTGTACTTTTCATTTTTTCTCATTAATAATAGTTCTCAAATTACCTATCAAAAAAAGAAAACCCAAACTAACTATAAATAGGAATTTGAGACAATTTCTAACAAGTAATCAACTAGTACTCAAGCTTGATAAAAATTTCACTGATCCAAGCTCTAGCACGATTGTTCAAGCACACTCAACACTAATTTGGACTTGGTTGCTCCTAGGCATGAGCATAAATCACTTAGCCAATCAGGGGTGAATGCCCCTAGATTACCTAGCAATTGGTTCTGGCAAGTGGGGTTAGTTGCCTGTAGGTTTTACCAGCTAAAGGCGAGTCCGAAGTGTTCTTCTTTAGAAAGGTTCCCTACATTTAAATTTTATATATATATATATATATATATAAAGGTTTGGCATGATTCATTTATGACCTAGCAAATGGTATTAGCTTCACCCTGCATATTTGAACCATTGCAAAACCCCACCCAACCTCCTCCAAAGGGATTGTCTCTATCATTACAACTAGGACAGGATTTCCCATTGTAACATTGCATAAATTCAAATCCTAAATAAAACAAACAAACAAGTCATGAACACATCGAAGACATTAAATTTCATGACATATCAAGATCATCTTTTTTTTTTTTTTTTTTAAAGTGACATATCAAGATCATCTCAGGAAAACCAGTTCAAAAAGAGAGAGAGAAGAGAGAGTACCCGGTGGACTCATCATACACGTAATCATTTTGCAAAGCTCCACCTGAAAACCAAGCAATTAAAAGACAAAAGAAAAACCACGTCAAGCAACAAAGAAAATAGTATTTCATATGCCAATAATGAATTATCTAGGCCCAATAAAATAATATGCCAAAAATTTTTTTATAGATAAAATTCTAAACTTTTGAACTTCTTACAGTCAACAAAATAGCTTACTTTCTGATTCAGAGTTTAGGGCGCTTGCTGATGGTTGGTTGACTGCATCAGAATTATGTCCAGAAACTACATTACTTCCATCAAAAGATGGTTTAGCAGTGGCATTTTCATCCTCCTCCCCAAACATATCATAAGCATCAGCGTCATTGCTTGATGTTTCAGCAGTAGACGCACTTGGGTTCAAGGTATCCACAACAGGACCAGGCAGCACTGTGGAGGCTACTTCAGTATCTGTCATGTCAGACAGCAAGCCATTTCCTATGCCAAAATAAGTAGAACCCCCCTGACCTGCACTTGTTGATATGCCCTCCCCTCTTGCCTTAGCCAATCTCTCATAACCTTCTGAAGAAACGTGGTAAAAAAAAAACCATAGTTTATAATGCTATCTATAATCACCCACCCTTTTGCACCAACTCAAATGCAAGTGTGATTGAAGAAAATTGACTCGTGGAAAAATCAAATGTAAAATAAAAGATTTGAAATAAATAATAACAATGATAATGCATGCATCCATTCTGCTTTAATTGACACCACGAGTGTAGAATTAAGTTTGATTCCATATAATGACAGAAATAAATTAATAAAAATATTGCACTACATTCTATAAGTGATAAACAAGTAGGTATTGATTTAAAGGCCATATATTAAGTGCGTAGGAACTTCCACCAATTGATATAGGTGGATCAAAAGACTTCACATTCTTTAAAAAACAAAAAGGCTAATTTTGGAATCAAGAAGAGCTCACGATTCAACTAGAAGAAGAAAAACTAAGAATTGGGCAATGAATAGTACCCTTTGGTGTATCAACAAATTACTACCCTCCCCTAAAAGAGAAGAACCAATGAGAATAAAGAAAGAAATAGCAAGCAAGATGTTCAAAGCCCAGAAACGCTGAGACTTAGGAACTAAGAAGCAAATGGTGCTCCTCCTTTCAAGGGAACCACCAGCCACTCCACCAGACTTACCTTGATAATAGGTCCCCTGACAACAGAGCTGAGAGGTCCTTGTGGTGGAGAGGCAGTAGTTTAGTAGGAGGTATGGGAGGTCTTCGATTTCTAAGGATTGAATCCAAAAGGCTTGAACTAATTCTAGAGGAAAGGGGCAGACCTACAGACTTCGGATCATAGAACGAGGTAACACATACAAGCATAATGTTCTTTTAGGCAGAGAAGGCATCCAATGGTCTCTGTACTTTCCAGATTAAACCACACCCATCCGTCCTCCAAATTCATATTTCACTACTATCCAATAACGGGAAAACCCATATAAACATCAATAGTTCTCTCCCTTTTCATCCCCATTTTCTTAAAAATAAAAATAAATTTTCAGCACTATACTTCCAAAGTAAATTACTCAGTCCCCATTGATCCTTACCAATCATATTGCAAAATATTCTAAGTGTACTATCAAGTACGACCAAACGCCAAAAATGACCCCTTCTGAACAGTTCACAGGATGCTGTTCATACCCAGAAAAGTACCTGTGATTCTCTGTTTTTTCTTTTCTTTTCTTCATCAATCTTAACCTCCTTGATCTAAAACCAGCCTGCTTAATCAAAGGCCCTTGTGTGGAGTAAAGCCAATCTCAAAGTCTAAGTTTTATGGCTTGTTTGGAAGTTTAGAGAGGGAGGAGAGTAGAGGGGAGTAGAGGGAAGGGGAGTAGTGGGGAGGAGAGTAGAGGAGAATGATTCACCTCCACCTTATTTGGATGTTTTTAAAATTAGTAAGGGGGAAGAGAGTAATTAGCCCTTCCCCTTATGTAATTTTGTTAATATAATAAGAGTAAATTAGGTAATTTACTTGGTCAATAGTTTATGTACTCTACTCTCCCTCCAAATCTCTCCAATTTTGGGGAATTAAAATGGGGGAGCTAGAGGGAGTCCAAACCCTTCCAAACTCCTCCAAACCCCTCCCCCTCATTCTTTAAAAAACTTCCAAATAAGGTAATTGCATTACTCTCCCGCCCTCTACTCTACTCCCCCTCCTTTTTTAAACATCCAAACATGCCATTAGGCTTGTTGCATAGTACGTACATGCTTGATTATGTTTTTTCTGATCATGTAAAAACATGCCCACTATCAAATAACACCAGAGGGGTACTCCTCTTTTTTTCTAATTTAAAAAAAAAAAAAAAAAAGTTTATTGATGGACAAAAGAAGCCAAGTTCATAGGGAAGTATACAATGGGAAAAATGCAATCAACCTCTCAAAGTACAAAGATCAATCAAACCACATAATGAATACAAGGATAAAGAACCCAATGCTAACATCTTTTTTTTTTTTTTTTTGGGGATAATCAAGAATTTATTATAAAAATAAAAATTAAAAAAAAGAGCTCAAAATGGTGAGCTTTCTAAAGAATTACAAATGAACATCCATATGATTCAAAAATCCAACCATAGAGAAAACAGGAAACCCCCAATCTCAGTACAACAACAAAACAAAACAAAAGGTATTGGTGATAGCGGATCCCCTTAAACTAATCCCCTTGAACTCTCAAGAAAACCACTCGGACTACCAATACCATTTATCAAAATTGAGAACCAAACTGTCTAAATACACAACAATATCCATCTCCATTTTTTCTAGAATCCAGAACACCTAATTAGATAAATAAGGAAATCCCCCTGTTAACATGATCATATGCTTTCTTTGCATCTATTTTACACAACAACCATGGAACTCGTCTTCAATTTGCTGTCCAGGCACTCATTGGCAATGAGTACGTAGTCTAAAATTTCTCTGCCCTTCATCTAAGACTCTAAAACTATCTCGTGAAGCACCACCTGCAATCTATTAACCAAGATTTTGGCAATAATTTTAAAAAAGTGTGACCAAATTCATTACAATACTTGCTTAAATAGATAAAACCCACACAAACCTAGGAAGAGAGAGAGTCCTAGCGGTTGGAGGCTTGGGATGAGTTGTAGACTCATACATCCTGGATTCAATCCCCACTAGGAGTTCCCCTAGATTACCTGATGCACAGTTTTGGTGGGATCCCTACGGGTGGGTCCAAAGGGCCCTACCTTGCTAAGAGTCTTGTTTAGAAAACGAGACTTTCTAATAACTTAACAAGACTCAAACAAGATTAAAATAATCCAGAACCATAACTAAACATTCCTAACTACAGACCAAACATCCCACTTTTGTAATACCTAGGATGGAATAACTTCATTCAAAGAAACCGAAAGAAAAAAGAAAAAAGTAAAGACACTACAACTATATAGATTGATCCATCCAAAGACTACCCCTCTCATGTGTAGAATCTATAGGGGAATCCAATAGTGAATTCTGCATTAAATCTTCCTGAACACATCAGGTGGTTAAACATTCCAAAATATGAAAACAAGCAAGCAAACACACAGACAGACATTTGTGTAAATTATCAGGACAACACAGAAGCAGACAACGCAATAATAAATACCAATATACATACAAAAGCACACACATTCACACTTAAAGAAAGAGTACCTTGTTAAAAAAAGTACAAAGCAAAACACTGACCTGCCTCACGCTGAAAGACCTCCTGCTTTTCATGATACACATCTGCAGAACAGAAATTCCACCAATAAGTGATGCAATTTAACCAAGAGAAACAGATTCTTACAGAGAGTTGAATAAAAATGCAAATCTTTTAGGTTCCAAGTAAACCTGGGGCTGACAAAATTGAGAAAGCAAGCACTTTACCATATTCACCATTCTCCATCAGCTTCATTGCATCTTCTGTAAGCTGGTCAAATACAATCTTTGATTCAGCTGACATCTTCTCCTTCCTGTTTGAAGTACCCTTTAACCTTCTCAAAGCTCGCAAAACCTATCAGGAGATACACAATTAACTTTGTTACCCTAAATGAATACACAAATCATAATTCATACATGATGGAATAGTGATGAAATAATGCTGCAACTCATATTCTTCTGCAATAGTATAAATTGAAAAAAATCAAGCCAAAACCATATAATCCTGAATGGAAATTGAAAATTTCCCAGATACAACATAAGATATAAGTCAAATGACTCTTAATGCATTTTTTAATTACCACCAGTGTATGAATTTTTTCACAATGCATAAGGTGCTGGTTATATTTTGTCATTGTATTTGTAACTCTAGGAAGTATTGCCATATTCAAAAAGAATCAGAATCAGCAAAGGGATGATTAATCTCCTGCTACCACCTGCCAAAAACCCACCACCACCAAACCTAATGCTATCACCCCCAATTAATTTTCAACTACCACCTCCATCAAACATACAGTATTGCCACCAGAATACAGACAAAGCAGTATACCCCCACTCAACCTACCAACATTCCTTTTGCTAACAATTTTCCTATCCCCAACCTTCATCGTCCCTTTTCAATAAATCCACCCCACAAGTTCCAATCCAACTCCCAGCAAAGCAAAAATAGTGTGCATCCCAAGAGGGTAAGGATGGTAAAGTGTGGACAGGCATCAATAATCTAATTTGCAAGCAATTTTTAGGAGGAAGAGATCCCTCAGTTATGCATAGAAAACACACTCACCACAACAAGTTCTGCCCTTACTATAAACTAACCATAACTAATAAAATATTGTTTTGATAATTCAATAATTGGGGGCAAGGGGATTTGAACCCTGGATGTTTTCATTGAAAACACCAGTGTGCGCCAACCAGTTGCTACAAGCTATAATAAAATAAAATAAAACCTTAAATTAAAAAATGGTTTAACCCTAGACCTCTAATGACTTGACCTTTAAAACCATAGCATTCTTGCTTTAATTGGCATCACACTCAAGCCCCATAAAATAAATTTTGAATAAATGAATTTGTAAAGAAGCAACCAATTTAATCTTCCATGATTTTCATCATAACCTCCACTTTAAATGAGTACACAGATACAATTGGTCATTGCACATTGTTATTTACACGATATGCATTGTGGTCATCTAGAATATCCAAAATATATTTATATTCATTTCTTGTCACATGACCAAAACATGCCTTCAAATCAAAAAGGCCTAGGTTCGAATACAACATATAAAGTATGCCACTTTCACAATTGCAGAAAAAAACCATACATAGTCAGTTTTTAAGGGAAAATAGTATGTACAATCTAGCATACACAATTTTGTAATCTTATTGACATTGTAATTACAAAATAGAAAGCTGAAAATGTTTACCATAAATAAATGAATTTAAAACACGCTATAACTTACCGTTTCTCCTGGCTCAAGTATGTCAGCAATACGCCTCTTCATCGTTCCGATATCGTCAGAAGAAAGGTCATTGGCATCATCTTCATTGTTTATTACAGCAGACCCTTTTCCAGCATATTTTGGTTCAGCCTCAACACTATCAAGCCATGCATCCTACACGAATCCATTTTAACTCAACATACGTGTACAATTCCACGTCTAAAATGCACCCGAGTAAAGTCCTTCTTTTTACCTTAATTTCATTATCGTTGACATATTCAACAAAATTTCCGTCCGCGTCAAAATAGCCCTCTTCCCTCTCTTTGTTTAAATTGAAAGGTTCTATCTGAATCCCATCATCGACAAAGCTGTCATTATCCTGCCAAAAGATATCCCCATCATTGGCTACCCTTTCCATTGATCCAATAACAGATGAATCTGGCAATCATCTTGACTCTATAAAGAATGCTGCCAATTCAAGAAATAATCATTCAAAATTATAATTGCACTCTAACAATAAAAAAAACAAACACGGCTCCAATTCCCTCACCACCTAGTCGAAACTATTCATCACAATTATAAACAATACCACCAAAACCTAAGCGAGCTCGATACATTACTCCATTCTAGAAGCCTCAAAGTACATTCAAAAACCGATATAAAAAATGAAAAGCTATCGACATAAATTAAAAATGCCAACCTTGTAATCGACTTCAGCAGCCGCGACATCATTAAGAATGCCTCTACTTTCTTCAGTAAAGAGTTCAGCAGTGAACTGTGTCCGCCGCTTTGCACGCTCCTTGGCGGCAGCGCGGGGATTCATCAAGTCGATGGGATCATCTTCCTCAGCTGGACCGCGGTCCACGACCACCACGGCTTCTTCTGCTGCTGGTTTAACCTTCTTTCCCTTTGGGAACCTAACCCTCTTTGGCCTATAAAAACCAACAGTCACTAAACACTCAAAGACTCAAAAATCTTTGGTTTTGAAACTTTCTGATTTCATTTCCGGGAAAACTTTTTTCCGATACAAGAACAGATATTGAAAACTAGAAAGTGAATGAATTTGAGAGAGAGAGAGAGAGAGGGGGAGAGAGATTAGGGTTTTGGGAGAGAGAGAGAGAGAGAGAGAGAGAGAGAGAAGAGAATTACGCTGAGGGTTTGTTGGAGGAGTCAAGGTTGTCGTCGTCGGCGTCTTCGAAGAAAGGGCGCTTGAGATTGGTGCGTGATGAATTACCTTCCATGGTGGAGATTGGCGCGTGATCAAAAGCTATCCCACGAATACCGAATCCTCTTCCTGTGTCTCTGTCTCTCTCTGGAATTTTGAGATTGTAGTCGAAGTTTGGCTGCGGAGAAAATGTAATCCGGTCACCGTTTCGGTACCAGTATAATATAGATAGATCGAGAGATTGAGTGATGTGACGGTGAAAGAGAAATAAATAATTAAATATTAAAAAAGAAAAAGAAAAAAAAGAGGCAAATACTAGGCTTGTTCAATTTGATTAGGGGAAATAAAAATTTCAATATCAATTAATATTTTTTGATAAGCCAATATCAATAAATATTAATATACTGTTTTCTCTCTCTCTCTCTCTCTCTCTCTCTCTCTCTCTCTCTCTGACATACCCACATACATATATATATCTATATATATAAAAAATTATAATAACATTTTTGTTGTATTATTTTTTATTGTACTAGTTTTTTTTTTTTTTTTTTTCTGAGAAACTCTTATTGTACTAGTTGAAACACGTGAAAATATTAAAATTCATAGGATTACTGCTAATGGATTAATATTCATACACGTGGAAATTTTTTTTTGGAATTACCATTATTGGATTAATGGTGGTACTATACATAATGTCATATGGTATTAAACTATAGATAAAATTTAGTTATAAAATTAATTATAACTTAAAGTTACAACTATACTTAATGTTTTTTTATTGGAAATGAATTTTAACAAATCCACTATTGGATTACATCTTCTTCTTATATCCTCTATACTTGCAAAATTCTTAGAAAATTAAAGATTAATACCTATATCATCAATAAATTATTTAAATTGCAAGTTTTTATAATTTAAAATTATGTATATAATATAAACTTATAGATCATATGTAGTCTTAGGCTACAACTAGTTTTGTAGCTAAACTTTGTCCTTAAATTATTGTCTATCTTGGCTCTAGAGAGAGACACAAGTGTTAGAATTATATACCCCTCCGAAACCAATTTTATGGATTTTTAGTTTTCTTTTTTCTGAATAAATATTTTATTGATTAAGCAAAAACAAAGAACAACCAAAAGAACTTGATATGAGACCATCTCTATCCAAAGTTGGGACAATTTGCCACTAAACTAAAAGATGGGCAATCACATTGCCCTCTCTTTACATAAAAAATAAATCTACATTTGTAAAAGATTTAGCCAATATAAGAATATCCTCAATTATAGCTTTGATGCTTCAATGAAAGGATAAGCCTGGTTTTTGCAAAGGCTATGTCACATTCCATGCATCTCCTTCAATAATTATGATGTTGAATCCCTTAGTTATTACTCTACGAATAGCACACCAAGCTACTTCAACTTCACCATGAATATCACTTCTTGGACTAATTTGTTATGTTCCCTTTATGGTCTCTGCTCACCACAGCCACATATTTATTTCCTTCTATAGTAGCTCCATCAAAATTCAATTTAACGTAATCCAATGGTGGAGGATACCAGATTGGATCTCTAGATGGTTTCTTAATTAATTCTCTACCTGCTTGTTTGTGCTCTTCAAAAAAATTCAATATTTGTCTCGCAATCTCCATAGGGTTGCTTTTGACTCCCTCTACCCTTACTTTGTTTTTTATCATCCACAGGTGATTACAGGCAATTGCAACAAATAATTCAAAAATTTCTAGATTCTTCACCATTTAGCCCCAACAAGCCTTTAGGGGTCAAAATCATTTTCACACAATTTGAAATTGAGAGGTTATTTAATATATTCAAATTAAATGGCCAAGGTGACATTTGCCATATTTGGGTAGCCCAGTCACATTGAAGATAATATGCTCTCTTGACTCAACTGCATTGTTGCACAAATAACAATCTACAGAAGAGAGAACAAACCTGTTATTGAGGACTGAACAAGTAGATAGGATGTTCCAAACTATTTTCCATAGGAGGCCCTCTATCTCTCAATGAAATTTGAGATAGTTGCAATAAAATTTAATTTTCTATTAGCTTTCTATCTCTTTGTGGTATAACAATCTTTGAATGAAAATAGAAATTTTTATTTACTATTGCTTCCGCAAAACTAACAATAAAAATAAAAAAAAAAAAAGGAAAAAAATGTAGCCTGCATTTTGACTGAAAAATGTCCAAAAATTGGATGTGTAATGGGTGGGTTCAATGTGTTAATATTATAAGAGCATTTACATGCCCCAAAACGTCATTTTATCAATTTTATTCACTCACTTTTAAAACACATCCTACATCCCATTCTTTATTTTGAATTACGCTATATTAAAATAATTTATTTTCTATTCACATAATAATAGCAACTAAACTCCTCGCCCACCCTAGTGATTACAACACTAGCCATCCAATGGCCTGATCTCAACCCATCACACCCCATTAGTTTCATTTCCACTTTCAAATTTCAATCTCAACCCATCACAACTTATACAACCATTCTTTTGCTCCTTCTTCAAGCTTCGAGGGCACTAACGGATCACTATTCCTCCTCCATTGACATCTTTGCCATTGAATTGGGTATGCTTGAGGCGTACGAGTTCAATTCCACATGCCACAACTATAGCAGATATGAACTAGAGATAGGACAGAGAGAGCATGAGAGAGAGAGAGAGAGAGAGAGAGAGAGAGAGTATGTCTAAAATGTTGGTGTAGATTTAGATTTTTATTTTTTATTTTTTTTAATCAAGTGTATATTTAGATAAGCACTATATCAAATTCTAATTTTTGAACAATGATAGGAAACCAAGTGTGGGAGTGTGTTTTTTTTTTTTTTTTTTTTTTTTTTTTTAGCTATGGTGTAATCTATCTTTACTCTTTAGAGGGAAAAAAAAAACTTTTTAGGGTGAATACATACAAACTTTCACCCTTTTGGATTGGTATGAAAGTATGAAACATAATTGACAACTTTGGTCAAACCTTTCATATATTGATTTTTCATAGGATAAAGGGGATATTATTCTAGGTAGAGTACCCATAATTATTATTTTTTTATTTAAAAAAAGCATTTTATCATATCTATACCATCTAATACATACTTTATTTACATAATTTAAAATTGGTAAATATTTTTTCTTTTGGTAATTCGACAATTGGAGAGGGAGATTTAAATCTTGGAAGTTTCCGTTGAAAACTCTACAAGGCTTGGCAAAGGGTAAGAATTTGGACCAAATCCAATATAAAAACTTTACACATTGTTTAGATGGAAAGAAAAAGTGGAGAAGGGAGAGATGAGAAAGGAAAGAAATTAGATTTCCATAGAGTGGCTGACATGAGAGAGAAGAAAATACAATGATGTTGAAGGAAGCATTTTTTGTGGGACCTGCGGTTTCGCTATCAACCCAAATTGGGCAAAAAGAGAGAAATTTATCATTTTCTGACTTTTTATGTTATAAAATTACTAAGGCACCCTTAGCTTATATTTAGTATTTAATTTTTTAATTATATAAAAGGACATAAAAAGTAAAAAAATATATATATTTTCCTTTTCCTTCCCTTTATAATCCAAACAAAGGAAAGATTCACTGGTTTTTTTTTTTTTTTTTCCTATATCCAAACACATGAAAAAGCCTGTTTGGTATATGTGTTTAAACATATGTTTTTAATTTTTAAACAATATTACACATATTTTTACAAATTTTTTCACAAAAAAAAAAAACTGAAAACTGTTATTTAAACACACTACCAAACATGCCCAAAAATATTTTAACCGTTATTACTGGAGAAGAATGTGAAATGCTGAAGAAGAAAGCTAATAACACAATCAACGAATACTTTTGCCCACGATCTCTTACCAATATCTTTCCATACAGGAAGAAGAATACTCGTACTCGTACTCTTACTCTTACATGCACAATCTTGAATGAAACATACATTATAAGTGTCAAACCCTGTCAAAGCATGACTTCATCAAACACAACCGTTCTGTCTCCTACCACAAAATTGAGCATAGAGAACGCATGTATGGCTTGCATTCTGATCACCATATCCAATTGTTATGGTCTCTTTGTTTCCCCACCCACACACACACACACACACACACACACCCCCCCCCCCCCCCCTCCCCCCCCCCCCCCCCCCCTCTCAGGATACCTCTCACTGAAGTTGTGAAGAACAAGCAACATGTGTTCTTGTCCTGTAAATATTGTCTCTTGAAAACCTGATACTGCAGATTTCACAACACCTCCTACCACAATTTCATTCATTAAATATAGAAGATTAAAAGACCAATATAAACAAGAAATACACGAGCACTTTCAGCCAATTTTCTGAGATCCTTTCATTCATCTACAATAGTAAATTCAACCCAATAACAAATCAGAGCAGAGAGAGAATTTGTGTGGAAACATTGCAATTAGTAAAGTGTGGACATTCAACTGTTCCTATCTCTTGAATTTACAAGCTCAGCTCAGCAGAGTAGTTTACCCATTTGAAGAATGTGATACTTTTCCACCTAGCGTTTGAATAATAGCTTGGAGGACTTTAATTTCCTCATCACGCTTTGAGATTTCATCCTGCTTTGCACGCAACTCTTCCATGTGCAGCTCAAACACCTCTGTGGCAAAATATGAAGTGCATTGGACAAAATTGTATTTTGGAGGTAATTACACCGATAGAAAACCCAAAGTTCCAAGTGAAATCTTAAAAAAAAAAATTGAAATTTCAATTGCATCATTGTCTAAACTATAGTTGTATGACCATTTTAATATTAATCCTCCATAAGTCTCAATTAACTGAGAGTTAACAAGAACTGTACATGAAGCCCCTCCAGCTGGTAAAAAAAACTCCACATGAGCTGCACACACTCCCTTTAAGGATTTTTAGCACCTAGAGGTCCTACAAGCAGCTCATCTAGGTTCTTTTATAAATCTGGGTCCAATATAATGATCTTGAAACTATAAGGTGAACATTTATGTAAATGAAATTTCTAGAGTTAATTTGCAGTTGGGATCAAACTCCAAGGTTGGCTAGTACTTGCTCCTTTATTTTGCCTATAAGAGGCCAGGGCTACCATAAGCCCCAAGCAGCTACTTAAAAATAAATTTTTATAGAACTCTTTTAAGGATAGCTAGATTTCTCATGGCAATAGAGTTACTCCATTTTGATTCAAATAACATTATTTACAAATATGCGCAAATGCCAAGGCTCAAGCTCCACCCATTTTGTTATCCTAGCACAACTATAAATTGAACTTTGTTGAGCTTGAGCTCAGCCTAAACTTGGTCTTATACCCAAAATCATTTTTATTGGTAAGTTACACGCACAACCGGGATGGAAGTTGAAGTCATGAGTTCAAGACCTACCAAGTGCATGTGTATGTGTAGTTATTTACCAATCAAAAAATAAAAATAAAAATAAAAAATGCAAAATAATTTTGGGTCAAAGCAGGAATGGGATTAGCTCAGCCCAAATGTTAGTCCTACCAGCCCAACAGGATGCAAACTTTTTCAATCATAAGAGGCTTGGGCTCAGCTCATTTACTAATTTTACTCTACCACCATTGTGTTGACTTTGAGAAGCATTGTGGTTATAATACATACAAAAAATCAAAGATGCATTGTTTTGCTTCTGGTGTGGCTAAATATATGATGACCTTAGTTGAGCCCAACCTCAGCTCTAGGCCTGAAAGATTTTAAGGGGCTCAGCCTAGATCAAATTCCAATAAATCTCACTCAAATATTTTCTGGCCAGACAAGTGGGTTTCTGCCTAGCTCAGCCCAATTGACAGTCCTACCACTCCCACAACTGAAAGTATGACATAGTCAGTTCATTGATTTTCCTACCACTATGGGCATTTCAAAGAGAGACAAACCACAAACAGTATGCCCTCATTATTGAGTTTACAAATAAACGACAACCCTGACCAATATCAAATTAAAGTGCAATTGTTGTAATATACCACCATGGGAAATGTTAATGCACTTCAAGATAAATTATGTTATTATATATGCATCTTTCTAATGATGGGAAAGGCCTCCAGCTTCAAAATCAAGATTTACGTAAAATACAAAAAATAAAAAAAAGAAATAAAATGCAGTAAAAATCTGATTTGAGAGATATTTGATAAAGAATCTTTCAATGATGCTAAAAAGGGGGGCCAAAACAGATTCCCCATTCTTAAAAGGAAGAGGCCTAGGCCAAAAGATGTGGCTCAAACAGGAAGATTTATTGAAATCTGCAAGTAAAGAAGTAGAAGACTCTTTGAATTCAGGTTTTGCTATCTTTAAAATGGCCAAAAACTTTATTTTCTCCATTGTGTTTACTTTTCAACACCAAACAAGGAAAAACTGAACTCACAAGAAGCTTCAAAAGAAACATAGATCACACACGCACACATACACTCCAATCATTCAAGCACCCTAGAACTGTAATATGTGTATAGCTACTCTCATTGTCTCATATTAGTTGTCCATATTTTGACTGAGAAGAACCTTCTCAGACCCAACTTTTTAAGCAAACATCATAAATTGCTTTCTCTTACACCAAAAACAAAAAAATTAAAATGATCCTTAACAATTTCTCAACTCTTTTAAGAAGACAACTTTTTACGGATAATTTGTAAAGGAATATTATTGTATACACTCAATTTAGTAAGCAGACATCTTCTTTCAGACCTGCACAAAAGGAGAACCAGACAAGTAATATGGGATGGAAGAAATATAATATATCCCCGCAATATCTTCTACTTAATTTCAAGAATTAACATACATGCTTCATAAATTAAGTTTGTACATCATTGAGGATCAAAGATGGAAATTGAAACCATTCTCTGCCCCTCTCCTATAAGGAAATTAGTTTGGACCGTTTTTGAACATGGATGGGGCAAATTATAAGGTAGTAGCCCATTCTTAACCGGAGGTATTCATAAGGGTAGGCCAGGGATGGGGGAAGGAGAAGAACACTCAGCCACCCCATTTCCATTATAGAACCTCAAAGCTGTACTTCCATCTTACATCCTTAATTATATCCATTTAAATAACTGGAAACTAAGATGCATCAATCATTTTCATCCAATATATGGTGCCGCATACTAAACTGATGAACTATATATAATAAAGATTGTTCTTATGGTGCTTCAGTTATAAAGGAACTAGGATGCACAAACACAGACAAGGATACGGACACGGGTATGATACGGCGACACGAGCAATTTTTGTACGGCACCCCAAATGAAGTGTCTGTGCATCCTACTAAAGGAACACAAAGAGTGACTATAATGATATAACCCAACCATATAACTCTTGATTTGGAAGTCACAAATTACTGACTACTATTACTCCTAA
This sequence comes from Quercus variabilis, assembly GCA_030445155.1. NCBI lineage: Eukaryota > Viridiplantae > Streptophyta > Magnoliopsida > Fagales > Fagaceae > Quercus > Quercus variabilis. Next base: position 20,213,537 of record CP129455.1, on the reverse strand, counting down.
ACAGTTTGTGTATCAACATGCCTCAATGACTCTTACTCAAGGAAGAGTATATGATCCATTCTCCCTTCATTTTTACCTACTTCTATTTTTAGGGTAAGTAATTAATAATTTAAAGTCACCACATCTTTGCTAGAAAACAATTTTTTTTTAACAAATCTATTAAAGGGAAAATGGAAAAACCAAGGATAGGACATACTTGTGGTGTTCTCAAGCTCTCTTGTAATCTCTTGTGCATGTAATTCAGCAGCTTTCTGAGCTGCCTCAGCCTGTCGTTTCTCAGAACGAGCACGAGCCGCAGCCGTGATGGCAGCATCGAGTTCTCTTTCCAAAGTCTCTACCCTTTGTTCAAGAACCTAAACAGATAAATACAGACAGCAATATATTATTTTCCTGACACAGAATTCACAGCAACTCAATATCATGCAACAAAACATTAGTTATCAAAAGTCACATTAATAAAATCTCACAACTTAACTATCAAGTAACATAGCTGGAAGAATTATATTAGTGAATTCCAATATAAAAATCAACTACACTTCGTTCAATTATGTATTAGTAAATCTATTGAAAACGCTATAAATCAAACAAAAGCAAGCAAGAAAAGAAAAACCCAGATCAGAATATGAAAAAAAAATGAAGAATAAGATGAAACTGAATATAAAAAAAATGAAGTCAAACAAAGTGTGAGGAACCTTGATGGTGCGGGCTTGTTCGGAACTGAGGGAGGCTTTGGCAAAGGTCTCTTCGTCAACAAAGACAGCTTTCTTGAGGAGTAGCTTTTGGAGTGACTCCAGATTCGAAGCCATCTCCGTCAGATTGGTTATGGCTCCGCTCCATCTCTCACTTCCTTTTCCCCTCTCCTCCATTGCCATTTCAGATTTCTCTCTCTCTCTCTCTCTGGGCGCTTTGAAAAAGAAAAAGCTAACTCACTACGCTTTCTTTCTTGGGCTTTCCATGGTTTCTACCAATGGGCCGGTTTTAGATTTACCCGCCAACCCGGTTGGGAATAATCTCAGTTTTTGTCAAACCCGTTTGAAAGATTGCAATTTTAGGCCTAACCGAATAATTTAAAATAATTACTATAAGACAATTTCCAATGGTGCTTTAATCAATATACGAAAGAGATCAAGAATGTGTTTATTCTTATTTGGGCTTATTAATAGTTAATAATAAAGTAAGAAAATGATATATGATGTATTCCGTACATGTAATTAACCACCCTCCCACGTATGTGGAGTTTACCCACTTGTGAGAGGATAGTATATAAATACACATTCCCTTTTTTAGTGCAAAATTTTGGGTGCCACGCCCTTACTAGTGAACTTATGTACCCACTAAAATCAAACCAACCATGTTTGATTTATAAGAAAGCAGAGGAAAAGAAAAGAAGTTTGCTGGGCCGTTTTTCTTCTAGGACAGTATTTATAAAAGGATTCCTAACTTTGTTAGAATTTCAATAAGGTGGCTGAATGAGTTTGACGGCCCAATAGTGATACTGGGCCCAGATTTGTAATTTACGGAATTGTCACATCTAAATTAGCATTTGGGTATGGATATCTCTAATAAGGTGCTGGGCCTGCCCAATGGTGTGGACTTGAGTTGGACCAATCATCTCAAAATGAGATCTCATTGAGTTGGACTTGTGCAAGGTTTGGGCCCACTCCGACTGCACCAAGGGGGATGGTCATGGCCTAGGCTCAAAGTTTCTGTTGAAAATAATAGAAGGTACTCATTTGAGAGAGTTTAATGCAAATTCTTAATCAATTTATTTGAAGTATTTATTTATTTCATTACAAAAAAATAGAATTAGGGTTTATCCAACTAAAAAAAAAAAAAGCTTTGTTATTTTAAATTTTAAAATAAAGACTTATACCTTATCATGTTTATTAATTTAATAAATCATATGTATTAATGAATATAATGCAAAAGTAAGTATGTAATTACTGATTTTTTATCTACCAATCACAACTTGACACCGTAATAAGTCATGAAAAGAAATGTGTAAAATAGACTTTAGGCAACAGTTTAAATTTAGGCTATTGATTCTCACATCCTTATTATACACCATTAATATACATCACTCATTTCACATTTTAAATGTGAACATCAATAAAATAAAATAAAAATCGACATGGCATGTGAAATTATAAATATTATGTGTTACATTTATTTACATTTATAAAACTTATAAAAATAACAAAAAAGACATATAGTTAAGAATCTTTTAGCTCAACTTAGTTTTTGGTATCCCTATGTGAAATATTAAAGATTTAAATTCTCTTTAAGACCTTCTCTCCTCTCCCCATGTGTGTGTGTTAAAAATATTTAGTATTCTCAAAAAAAAAAAAAAAGATTTAAATCCTCTGCATTTTAGCTATTGAATTATTGAAAAATAACAAACGCATGTATACTAGACTTCTCTCTATCTCAAGGTGGTGTGATCTAAGTCATTCATCTAAGTAAAAACTCTGGTCATCAATGATTCAATATAGATGAAAGTACTTAGCTAGAGAAAAAAAAAGGCCTAATTTTTACAATATTTCTTTTTTATCCAAAAAGAAAATATATCATAATTTTTTTTTTTTGAGAAACTACTTGATATTTTTTATAACAATTGAGTGAGCAACTTTCTATTTTTTTTATTGAGTCATCCTGAATATTTTTTTATAGACAAAGTTTAGCTACAACATTGATTGTAATCTAAGGGTCTAAGGTTATAACCTTACTCAAAATATGTTCCTTAAAAAAAAAAAAAAAACATACTTTATATTTTTTTTATTGGAAATGAATTTTGACAAATCCATAATTGGATTACATTTTCTTTCTATATCCTCCATACTTGCAAAATTTTTAGAAAATTAATAATCAATAACTATTTCATCAATAAATTATTTAAATTGCAAGTTTTTGTAGTTTAAAATTATGCATAAATTAGAAACTTATAGATCATATAGTAAATAATATCCGATTGACACAAAATTTGACATGTATATAATGTATTAAAAGTGTATTAATGTGGAAATGACCCATGAACAATAACTTCACAGGTAGCAGCCATTTTTACCACCTTTAGTAGAGTCTTGATGGAATAAGTATCTTGAGAAAAGTCCTAAGGCATACAGGTGGAGGGTTGGGATGCATGGAAAAGGGATATAAAAGGAAGGGAACCCCCTAGAAAAGGGAATGAACATTTTTAGGACCAATAGAATAGGAAAGAAAATAATGAATGGCTTGGTGTAAAATTTGAACTATATTTATATACAAGAAACTGATCCTCAAACTTCCCTGAGGAGGTCATTATCCTCAATTGTTGTTTAAATAACGTCTATTTGTTATTCTAGGCTATTCGGCCTTAAACTTGGACTTAGTTCTGAATTGCACTTGAACTAGTTTCTCACTCTCTTCAAAAATTAATACGTAGTAATATTTTTTTTTTTTTAAAGAAAGTTGTAACCTTAGACACAACTAATCTTATAACTAAACTTTGTACTCGTTTTACAATCTCCCATTAACTCATAACCCATGAACTATGTTACTGTATAAAATAAAATATTTATTGAAAATACATAGATAGATATAGAGGTGAAAATAGCAAAATACCACGTTTTGGCAAAATTTGTGGCAAACTAGCATTGTTTCAGAAATATTCAGTAATCTATCACTTTTTTAGTACTCGAATTCCACAAAATCGAGTTCTAAATAGTACTCAAGTTCAGTGAACTCGAGTTTCTAGCGAGTAGCTAACGTGGCACTGTTGACCTAGAATTTGTGTAATTAAAAAAATAATGTGGTACTCGATATTAGTGAAATCGAGTATCTCTTTATAGTACTCGAGCTTAATACAGTCGAGTACCTTCTTTTTTTTTTCTTTTTTTTTTTCCTACTTTTTTTCTCTATTGGAATGGCTTGAATAGTCAAACTTAGTGACTTGAAATTAGCCAACAAACCATTAAATCGCTTGCATGCCCATGTTAGGAAGATGCATGATATTCAAGAAGTTTCATGTGTGAAGAAAGGTAAGAGTTTGTATTAAATGTCCTTCATGAATTGTCAAAGAAGATGGCTAGGAACAACGCCTGACTTGGAGCATGAATTTGGTTTGCATGTCAAGTCATCTTTGTCTTTCTATTATCTTTTTTGTTTTGTTTTGGTTTTTTTTTTTTAAAATTAAAATTAGCTAGTTTATTTTGTAAAAAATATTTTCCTTTAAAAGAAACTTGTAAACAATTAAATTAGAACATTTTCATGGTTTCCACTTTCCAATTAGCCCAAGTTAAAGGTGTTATTGCGAGGAAGAATGTGTTATTGTTGTGAACGGTAAGGTGGAGTAGACTAAAATGTTTATTTATTTATGTTTGAAGAGAGAAAAAAATAATATTATATATATATATATATATATTAAAGAAATTAAAAAAAAAAAGTCTTGCATTTGAATAATAAGTTAGTTAAAATAGAAAAGGTAGAGTTTCAATTTAATAAAACTCCCTTGGGCTAGTGTGAATGCTATTAAACCAATGAATAGTTATATCTCTCCAAGAGAATAACAATAACTATTCCTTAATATATGTTAAATAATATTAAGAATTAATATATCGCAATAAATACAAACCCCTCTTTCATATAATAATTATAAAAATAAAAATAAAAATTCTTAAAAAATAACATTTCATTTATTAATCTTCTCTAAAAGTATATATATGAAATTGGGATACAAACTGAACCAATTGTCAAACATAGGTGTAGAATTTTATTCCAATTCATTTATAGTACCAAACGTGCCACTACAAAAAACTTGGACTTTAGCCACGTTTCAAAAACTCAGCTATAGACTCTAAAAGTACAGCTATAGGCTATAGCCACGTTTACAAACGTGGCTTTTACTTTGTGACGATAGCCCCCTGCAGGGTCTATAGCCGCATTTTTTGTAGTGTACTCTTATTCACAAGCAATTGAGAGTACTTGTTTTCCAACATTGCGACCACTAAAGAGTCCTAGGAGAGCTGCTGCCCCATTCTCAAGGCCTTCAGCTATGTCTTCCACATAAACTATCTTTGATTCTCTAATGTATGGCAATATGTGGTCTAAGAACTTGGGATATAGGTGATAGTATTCAATAGCTGAAAATCCTTCCATACGAATTCGCTTGTATATGATAAACATCAAATTTTTAATCCCTTCAGGCTCATCAAGATTGTAGGTTGAGGTCATTCCACATCCGGCTATGCGCCCGTGGTCTCTCATGTTTAGAAGAACTGCATCAAGCATTTTTCCTCCAACGTTCTCAAAGTAAATGTCAATACCATTCGGGAAATACCTGCCATGCCAAAAGAGAAACCAATAGTAATGTGTATTGCATTAATAAATAAAAAAGTTAAGATTACATAAGTTGTGAAAAATAACTTAATTTAAATAAATTTTCTTTAGTATTGTATCGTTTTATACCAAACAACTATTATTTATATAGTTTAATGTGAGTTTCAGTTAGCTTAACTGGTAAAGTCTCTTATGGTTAAATAAAAAATTTGGAGTTTAATCCTCGCTTATATCAAAAATTGATTGGTGTCTTGGTCTAATGATAAAAAAGTTATCATCAGGAACGAGTATCATAAGTTAAAACTAACTCTCTCTCTCTCTCTCTCTCTCTCTCTCTCTCTCTCTCTCTCTCTCTCTCTCTCTCTCTCTCTCTATATATATATATATATATATATATATATATATCACGTAGAAAAAGGTGAGCTTTAAAAGCCAATGGTGACATTATGGATTGGTACCACACATGTAACACACAATAGCAAATACTGACCTTTTTAAAGCTGCATTCAAATCATGCTCCTCTTTATAATTGAAAGCCTCATCGAACCCAAACTTGTTTTTCAATAAATCAACCTGATTAAAGACAACAAATAAGTATTCATTTAACAGAGGTTATATATGCAATTAGCACCATCTCTCCTTTACCAAGAAACAAAAAAGGAAAGTAATTATTTCATATGTACACTATTTCCAGAACATCAGTAGAGACATGGCAACGTATTTCGTACCACTTGCTCTCAAAGAGAGAATTAGATATGAAAAATTAGATGGCGACTACACAAAGTCGATAAATAGTCAGAAATTCAAAAAGTTCTAAATTCTCATAATCTTAGTTCAATATATAAATGAAAAATGATAAAAGTATTACAAGTTTCAATACTTGATGACTAGTGTAAATGGTTTCAAAAAACAATTATTAAAAAAAAAAAGAGGACAAATTAAAATGGTGATACATTAGTAGTTAAATTGTCACTGTCACGTCAATTTTCAATTATAGTTTGCTTTGAATTTATAAACTAATATATCAATTTATAATGTTCTTATAATAAAATTCTAATACCTTGACATCACTTGTTATTTATTACACGTGTATGCCATGAAAAATTTTAAAGCATACGGTGGTCAAAAGGAAAGCAATCGATCAGTACTAATTTCCATGAACAATATAACTAAAGGAATTATCCTGATATTACCTTTTTTTTTTTTTTTTTAGGAATTAGGATTTTAAAATTTATTAATCACTAAAATAATATATGCCAATATTGTTATAAAAAATAAAAACAAAACAAAACAAAAAGGATGAGATGTTTAATTTCTAAAAACACAAAAGAAACATAGAAAAATATAAATAATTGAAACATGATTGCATAGTTTATTATATGTTATCTATATAATATAATAAGTTACTAGATCTTAAAAAGAAAAAGAAAAAGAAAAAAGTGAGAGAGAGACTTAGCAGACCTTTTGTTGACTTCCTGCACTTCCAACCACGTAGCAACCCGTCAACTTTGCGAATTGTCCAACGAGCTGACCAACTGCGCCGGAAGCAGATGAAACGAAGACATATTCTCCTTTCTTAGGAGAACAAATTTCGTAGAAACCAGCATATGCTGTTATACCAGGATAACCTATATATGAACACATTCAAAATATGGAGGGGAACCCAAAACAAAATTCAGCACGAATCTAATTTGTCAATTGTTTTTATATTATATGAAAAAAAATTATGTTATCTTCAGATCAAAGAAAAAGAAAAATATAATATGGATAAGATTTTATTTCTTATTTTTGAGGGTGTATATATGGTTTAGATATATCTTATATTTATAATATTTAATATAAATCTTGATCATTAGGATTTTTAATTCAAAATGTATCCTCCCAATGAGAGTACAAGTAACAGTAAAAGTACAAGCACATATGATGATTTGAAAAGTGAAAACCACTCACTAAAGAAAAAGGAGCAATCGCAATTATAAAAACTGCCAAAATAACAATTTGTCATCTCATCAAATTATGAAATATTGTGGAAGATTTTATAGCCATAGTTGAATGGATAAGTTAAATATATAAAGTGAGGCAAAATTAATGACCACCAAACCAAATAACTGACCAAGAATTCCAGTGTAATAGGAAAGTGGCACATCTGTATGGTGAATCTTGGTAAGGTTAGGTTCCTCAACTAGGCTGTACTCTTCCCATACAGCTGGTCCCCAAACAAAGTCACCTTCTTTGTAGTCTAGATGCCTGGAATCCAAAACCTTAGCCACTCCATGCCCAGATAATGCCTGCATGTTTGCACCAATTCACAATTGCTAGCTCAAAACTCAAAACTTATAACCAATCAATTTGCATTAATAGTCATATCTACATCCTATTACAAAATTATCAAAATATATATAATCTAGAGAGTCACAAAATATTTCACAAAAAATAATTCACAATTGTTGATGAGTCAAATTGTGATAGGCCCAAGTAAGAACGAATAAAAATTTACTAATTTAACTATTATAAAAATTGTTGTGTATTATATATATATATATATGTGTGTGTGTGTGTACATGAAAATAGAGACTTACTGAGCCAGGGGTATAGGAAGCGAAGATCGAATCTTCAGCTCTATTCATGCGAATCCGCATAACGGGATCGCATGATAAGTATAGGTTCTTCAACAGAACTGCTTTTGATCCATTTGGGATCTCCAATTTGATAGTACTAGTTTTTACGTACATGTCTGATTCTTTGGGAGAACCGGTGACATAGTCCCTCAATATCAGCTGCTTGTTGCTCACTTCCTTTCCAACACTAGCAGCCATTGCCTCTATATCTCTATGTGTTTGTGTTTCGATATTTTTTTCCTCTGAAATTTGTGAACAGATGTTCTATTTGTAGTACACACATTCTTAATGTTTTATTCCGTATAAGTGTGTTTTTTTAATTAAAACTAAATGTTCACGTTATTGTGCCACATAAGTCATTGCCTCATTGGTGGTTTGAAAAAAAAAAAATATATATATATATATATATATATGAAAAACGTCATTGATGATGGTTGGCACTACACTTTTTAAAGCGGAAAATGTCATTGTATTTAGTTGACCAATCATATTTCTTTATATAACATGGCTAGGTAAACAAATAAAGGGAAATATTAATCAATGTTTTTAGGGTATTGGTTTAGAAACTATTTTTACTAACATTTTATTAAGAGAATGATAAAATAATAGGTGTAGACAACTTTTATATTTCTCATAAAAGTGATGTTAAAATTTTTCTATTATAGTTTATTAACAATTTCCATAAAAGTATCCATTAACATGACCCATAAATAAATGATTATAATATATTAAATGTGATGGGTTCCAATAATAGTAATATGTTAGTAGGATTGGAGTATATTAAATACCGATATTCTTAAGGTATTTGTTATTAAGAAATGATATGTCTATAATATTTTTACAACATTTTTACAACAAATCTTAAGTGGTAAGTTGTTACTGGTCATTATTGTTGGGGCAAAAAAGTAATCTTAGTGTTAGTTTCAAATTTGAACTAATAACAACTAACCACCTGTGATTTGTTGTAAAAATATTGTATAATTGTTGTAGACGTAGCATCTCTCTTTGTTATTTTAAAAAAGTTTTGAATCATGATCTAGAGATTCTGGACAAGCGGCGCAAAATTAGATAACAATTAGAATTTATGGTGAATTCTAATTGTGTTTCAACTTTAACATAAATATATATTATACAATTAACACAAATAAGTCATTGCCTCATTGGTGGTTTGAAAATATATATATATATATATATCTTATATATATAAAAGCGCCTATGCCCGCTACAGTGCTTTGGCATTGTGCAAATAATGTATTGCACTGTGCACGCACTGTAGCAGAAACAGTGCATTTCGTGAGGCACTTATCCTTCTTTTTTTTTTTTCAACCCTTTTGTTTAAGTTTTGCACAATACCTATAGTGCCAAGCGGCACTGTAGCTACAGTAGTTACAATATTTTTAAGCCTTTCGTTTGTTTTTTATTTTTATTTTATATATATATATATATATATATATATTGTTATACTGGACCAACAAATTTCACAATATTTTTATAATTATTGAGGTGTTAATTTCTTATAAGTCAAAATAAATTAATAAAATATGAAACTGTGACCAACCACAACTGATAATAAATATTTTGTGAAAATGTTGTGACACTTATTAGTACAGTATTTTTGCACTGTAGCTACAGTACCAAGCGGCATGTAGCTACAGTGCCTAATTTTTTTTTTAAGTAATCTATTTGTTTTTTTTTTTTTTTTCCCTTACGTAAGCTGGTATATATATTGTTATACTAACACAATAAATTTTATAATATTTTCATAATTATTGTTATGTCAATTTCTTACAAATATACAAAAGCGGCTATGCCCGCTACAATGTTTTGGCACTGTGCACCCAACATATTTCACTGTGCAGCATTGTACCTGAAACAGTGCTTTGGTTTTGTGAGTCTTTTTTTTTACCCTTTTGTTTAAGTTTTGCACAGTAGCTATAGTGCCAAGCGGCACTGTAGCTACAGTAGTTACATTTTTTTTTAAGTCTTCCGTTTGTACTTTTTTTTATATATTGTTATACTGACACAACAAATTTCACAATATTTTCACAATTATTGAGGTGTTAATTTCTTATAAGTCAAAATAAAATAATAAAATATGAAACTGTGACCAACCACAACTGAAAATAAATATTTTGTGAAAATGTTGTGACACTTATTAATACAATATTTTTGCACAGTAGCTACAGTACCAAGAGGCACTGTAGCTACCGTGCCTAATTTTTTTTTTTAGTAATTTGTTTGTGTTTTTTTTTTCCTTAGTATATATATTGTTATATTGACATAACAAATTTTACAATATTTTCACAATTATTGACGTGTCAATTTCTTACAAATCGAAATAAAATAATAAAATATGAGATTATGACCAACCACAACTAAAAATAAATGTTTATAATAAAAGCGTGAATGCGCGCACAGTGTCTTGGCACTGTACATCGCGCACAATGTTTTGGTACTGTACATCTAATGTTTTTGCATTGTGCAGCACTGTAACTAGAATAGTGCTTTGGTTTAGTTATTCATTATTTATTTATTTATTTTTTTTCAGTAATGGGTTTGTGTTTTTTTTTTCTTTTAAATATTGATGTAAGCTGATATTTATATTGTTATACTGACACAACAAATTTCACAATATTTCCACAATTATTGATGTGTCAATTTCTTACAAGTTGAAATAAAATAATAAAATATGAGGCTGTAGCCAACTACAACTGAAAATAAAAGTTTAAAAAAAATGTTATAACACTTATTGTTATCACAATATTTTCACAATTGTTAAAATCTCAGTTTCTTATATATCAAATAAAAAATGTTAATTCTACAACATTTTAACATTAATTTCACAACAAATCATAAGTAAGCTATTATTGATGGATAGCACTAGAGCTACAGTGCTTTTGGTTTATTTGGTAAGCCAAAATTGGGTGAGCTACATTAAACTTCTTTTTTAATATAATCAAATTGAGTGGGCCAAAATTCACGATTTTACACATAAAATCTATATTAATTTTCTCACTGCTGGGGCAGCACGTGCTTTGCACATGCAGCCAATGCTAGTATATATATATATATATATATGAAAAACGTCATTGATGATGGTTGGCGCACTATACTTTTTGAAGCGGAAAATGTCATTGTATTTAGTTGACCAATCATATTTCTTTATATAACATGGCTAGGTAAACAAGTAAAGTGAAATGTTAATCAATGTTTTTAGGGTGTTGGTTTAGAAACTATTTTTAGTAACATTTTATTAAGAGAATTATAAAATAATAGGTGTAGACAGCTTTTTATAATTCTCATGAAAGTGGTGTTAACAATTTCTATTATAGTTTATTAACAATTTCCATAAAAGTATCCATTAACATGACCAATAAATAAATGATTATAATATATTAAATGTGATGGGTTCCAATAATAGTAATATGTTAGTAGGATTGGAGTGTATTAAATACCAATATTCTTAAGGTATTTGTTATTTTAAAAGAGTTTTGAATCATGATTTGGACAAGCGACGCAAAATTAGATAACAATTAGAATTTATAGTGAATTCTAATTGTGTTTCGACTTTAATATAAATATATATCATACAATTAACACAAATTTTGTCATATGCGTTAATAAAGTAGATAACATGCAATCCAATACAGGCAATCAAAATATTAATTTAATAAAAATTTATTACATATGTAATATTAGTTAAAGTTAGATGAGTTGTAACATGATTATGACTCAATTAAAAAAAATTATCCAAATGACTACCATTATTTTTAAGTAAATTTAGATGAGTTGTAACATGATTATGACTCAATTAAAAAAAATTATCCAAATGACTACCATTTTTTTTTTAGTAAACAATAATACTTATTAGAACATACATGAAAATAATAACACTAATGTTTTGAACTGGATTTATAATAAATTACATAACCAGAGTTCAACTACAAAAAATTTTAACATTTGTAGTTGTAGACTGGGGTTATAGACAGCAAACACTAGACACACATAATCAATGTGGGATAAACATCTCATTTTTTTTTTAGTAAATAATAATACTTATTAGAACACACATAAAAATAGTAATACTAGTATTTTAAACCGAATTTATAATACATTACATAACCAGGGTACCATTTTTACTTTTGTTTTTTCCTTCTCAAATTTGGGCGTGAAAGCTATTCCTACTATTGCTGGTATAGAGTTTGAGAAATAGTAGGGTGATGAAAATAGAGACATTCTAATAATAACTTTGTAATTTAACTAGTTCACACCTCTAACTATTTCTAATAGATACATCCATGCTTTAAATCTCTATGACTTAGAAAAAAGTATTTGATATCAAATAATACCATGTTAGCAGTATCAAAATTTAATATATACGACACAAAATACTTTTTCGTAAGCCTTAACCATGGAATCATAAAAATAAAAATCCACATATGAAAATGAGTCTCACATTTATTGGAGGGAGGAGTATTAAACATTGTTGACTCAATAATTGCCTGAATATTTCATATATGTTGAGGTAAGATCTGACGGGTTTGAACAAATTATTAGCGGCACTAGCGGCTGTGCCAATCGTTTTTCGTCTAAGTTGGTTGAAACGATCAATATTCAAAACAATGTTACCATTTCCTGGTATTGGTCGGCTAAAAGATAATGAGCTAATGGCGTTTTCGTAAATGTCTTGTTATTGAAAATATTATCTGATCTTATCTGATCTTATCAGACCATCAGTAAGATAATGAGCTTCTCTTCAAGAAAAAGATACTAATCATTTTTTTTTAGGGTGTTTAGAATGCTGCCTCTACTAGGTGAAAATAGTGAAATACCATATTTTAGTAACATTTATGACAAATTAGCACTGTTTTGAAAATATTTAGTAATTAGGTCTTGTTCCTGATCATCTTTTTTGACAATTCATGAAGAACTTTTAATGCAAGCTCTTGCATTTCTTCATGCATGAAACTTCTTGAATATCATGCATCTTCCCGATACGGGCATGCAAGCCATTTAATGGTTTGTTGGCTAATCAGTGGCGACTCTAGGAATTTTGTTCAGGGTGTTCCTATTCTACTTTGAAAAAATTTAGGGTCATTTCAGTCTATTTTTAGTGTTTCGGGACGTTTCGGTAAATACCGGCCAAAATTCAAGATTTGGTCGACATGAAGTTTGTGCTTAAAAAAAAAAAAAAATTCTTAAAACAAAAAAAAATTTGCATTTTGTACACTAAAAAACCTCAAAAGGAAAAAAAAAAATGAAAAGAAAAGAAATGAATAAAGGTACCTGTACAATAAACTATAAGTTCATTTGAAATATTAATAAAATTATTAATTATTGTTGTTTAGTTGTTTCATTAATTTGTTTGTCTTTTATAAACTATAGTTTTTTATATTATTAATTATTGTTTCATTAATTATAAAATTATTAATTGTTGTTTAGCCTAATATAATTTAATTTGTTTATCTTTTATAATGTATTAGTTAATTAAATTATTAATTATTGTTCATTAGTTGTTTTTCCCAATTAATTATTAGTTAATTAAATTATTGCTTATTAATTACACTAGCACACATCACATGTGCACATTACACTGAAAGAGCCAATCATGTGCACATTACACTGTTTTACCCAATTACCCAGCCCCATGTGCCCACCAGCCCATCCAACCTCACTCCACTCAACAGACAAGCTTGCAAGATGCCCCCAATCACAAGAGCCAACTGCTAATAAGAAAATTTCACAATCACAAATCACAATAACATTACACTAAAAGACAATATCTCACCAACACACCAACCAACGGATATAAATCATAGGATAAAATCAAATTAAAAAAGTAAAAAAATAGGCAAAATATTAATAAAATTAAAGCTTCATTGCTTCATCGAATCACAGTTTAGATAAAGTTACTCTTTAAGAATAAAGAGAGAGAGAGAGAGACAGAGACAGAGACTCATTCATTTCATTTCAGATTTCACACAGAGAGAGAGAGAGAGAGAGAGAGAGAGAGAGAGAGAGAGAGAGACTGAGAGACTGAGAGAGAGTTAGAAAGAAAAAGAGGGAAATATCTTGAGGGAGCACCAGAGTAGCTGAGTAGGAAGGCCTAAAGAGTGAAGGCTGAGGCTGAGGCAGTGACCATCGAGCGATCTACGAGAGATGTGTGACGATGTGCGAGCGATCTCCCATGAGTGACGATGTACTCTGGACTGCTCCTGGATCGATCTTCGACGAGAGGCGACGATGTGCTCTAGACTGCGACTGGATTGATCTTCGATGAGAGGCGACGATGTGCTCTGGAGTCTGGACTACGACTGGACCGATCTCATCTAACTTCTAAGGGAAGCCGTTGCTCTGTTGCTCTATTTTTAAGTTTGCTTTAGCTTTAGTGGTTTCTGATGTACTAATTTACTGATTTGAGGTTTCTGATTTATGGCTTGTTTGGAAGTTTAGAGAGGGAGGAGAGTAGAGGGGAGTAAAGGGAAGGGGAGTAGTGGGGAGGAGAGTAGAGGAAAATGATTCACCTCCACCTTATTTGGATGTTTTTAAAATTAGTAAGGGGGAAAGGAGTAATTAGCCCTTCCCCTTGTGTAATTTTGTTAATATAATAAGGGTAAATTAGGTATTTTACTTGGTCAATAGTTTATGTACTCTACTTCCCCTCCAAATCTCTCCAATTTGGGGGAATTAAAATTGGGGGGCTAGAGGGAGTCCAAACCCCTCCAAACTCCTCCAAACTCCTCCCCCTCATTCTTTAAAAAACTTCCAAACAAGGTAATTGCATTACTCTCCTTCCCTCTACTCTACTCCCCCTCATTTTTTAAACATCCAAACATGCCATTAGTGATTTGCTCTGTATTGGGGTTTTTTTTTTTTTTTTTTTTGAGAATCTGTGAGTTTGCTTCCTCTGTAATCTGTTGGACTTGCCGTGGGCTTGATGTTGGGCTTGCCGTCTGTTGTTTTGCTCTGATACAATATATATATATATATATATATATTTTTTTTTTTTCAGATTTTAGTTGAAGTTTTTTTTTTGGGCTTTTTTTTTTTTTTTTTTTTGCTTGAAAGTATAATAAATATATATATATATATATATATTTTAATTTGAGGGTGTTCCTACTTTTTTTTAGGGTAAACAAATAAAAAAAAATTAATTATTATATATAAATTTTTCAGGGTGTTCTTGGGAATACTCTGAGCATAACGTGGCATTGCTACTGTAATTAATGTCAAGCCACTAAGTTTAACTATTCAAGCTATTCCAACCGGAACAAAAAGTAGAAAAAGGAAAAAAAAAATGCAAAATACTCGACTGTACTAAGCTCGAATTATATAAAAAGATATTCAATTTTACTAATATCAAAGATCACATCATTTTTTATAATTACACAAATTCTAGGTCTCTAAGAACTCGAGTTAATGAACTCAAATACTATTTAAAACTCAATTTTGTTGGATATATATATATATATATAAAGAAGAATTATATTAGTGAATTCCAATATAAAAATCAACTACACTTCGTTCAATTATGGATAGTAAATCTATTGAAAACGCTATAAATCAAACAAAAGCAAGCAAGAAATGAAAAACCCAGATCAGAATATGTAAAAAAAAATGAAGAATAAGATGAAATTGAATAAAAAAAAAATGGAAGTCAAACAAAGAGTGAAGAACCTTGATGGTTCGGGCTTGTTCGGAACTGAGGGAGGCTTTGGCAAAGGTCTCTTCGTCAACAAAGACAGCTTTCTTGAGCAGTAGCTTCTGGAGTGATTCCATATTCGAAGCCATCTCTGTCAGATTGGTTATGGCTCCGCTCCATCTCTCACTTCCTTTTCCCCTCTCCTCCATTGCCATTTCTGATTTCTCTCTCTCTCTCTCTCTCTCTCTCTCTGCGCTTTGAAAAAGAAAAGCTACCTCACTACGCTTTCTTTCTTGGGCTTTCCATGGTTTCTACCAATGGGCCGGTTTTGGATTTACCTGCCAACCCGGTTGGGAATAATCTCATTTTTTGTCAAACCAGTTTGAAAGATTGCAATTTTAGGCCTAACCGAATAATTTAAAATAAACTTTTTTTTTTATATATTTAAAATTTTATATATCACTTATTCGCTTCAATAATAAATTTTTATTTTATTTTATATTTACATATTACTTCAATAATATGTAGTTTATGAACCATCAGTATTATATTATAGTTTTTTATTTAAATTTTTTTATTTTACTTTTTAATATGACTAATTTATTGGAGTGATGCTAGGAATAAGAATACTACATACGTCATACAGAGTAATGCGTCACTAATAAATAAAAATTGATTCAAACGTTCATTATAAAAATAAAAAATAAATAAGCCTTAGAAATCCTTAATTATAAGACAATTTCTAATGGTGCTTTAATCAATATACGAAAGAGATCAAGAATGTGTTTATTCTTATTTGGGGTTATTAATAGTTAATAATAGAGTTAGAAGATGATATATGGTATATTCCATACATGTAATTAACCACCCTCTCATACATGTGGAATTTATCCGCTTGTGAAAGGATAATATATAAATACACACTCCCTTTTCTTTTGCAAAATTTTGGGTTCCACGCCCTTACTAGTAAACTTATGTACCCACTAAAACCAAACCAACCATGTTTGATTTATAAGAAAGCAGAGGAAAAGAAAAGAAGTTTGCTGGGCCGTTTGAGAAGTTTTCTCAATAATTTTTTTTTTTTTAATAATTCTTTTCTCACATTTGTTTTTCTTCTAGGACGGTATTTATAAAAGGATTCCTAACTTTGTTAGGATTTCAATAAGGTGGCTGAATGAGTTTGACTGCCCAATAGTGATACTGGGCCCTGATTTATAATTTACGGAATTGTCACATCTGAAGTAGCATTTGGGTCTGGATATATCTAATAAGGTACTGGGCCTACCCAATGGTGTGGACTTGAGTTGGACCAATAATCTCAAAACGAGATCTCATTGAGTTGGACTTGTGCAAGGTTTGGGCCTACTTCAGTTGCACTAAGGGGGATGGTCATGGCCTAGGCTCAAAGTTTCCTTTTTTCTTTTTTTTTGGAGAAACCAAACCAAACAGCCTGGGCAATTTATTTCAAAACAATATTAATGAACATCTTTAAACACAAAGGGGGCAATGTCATCAGATAAGTCTTCTAACCAAACCTGAAGCCCTACACTGGAACTAGCTTTCTTAGCCAATGCATCAGCAACAAAGTTACATACATGGCTAGAATATGAAAATTCAACATATTGAAAATGAGTTAATTAGGACCGGATGTCATCAAGGATGTTCCCATAGCTAGCAAACTGACCCGTGCCATTCTTAAGCGCCTTAATAACAATAACAGAGTCCCCTTCGACCACAACTTGAGTCAAGCCAATCTCCAAAGCAAACTGAACTGCCCTATGACATGCCAAAGCCTCCAACTCTGCCACAGATTACCTGATAGGCACAGGCATGGTTAGCGCTCCAATCGGATCACCCCTGTTGTTAGGCTCAAAGTTTCGGTTGAAAATAATAGAAGGTACTCATTTGACAAAGTTTAATGCAAATTCTTAATCAATTTATTTGAAGTATTTATTTATTTCATTACCAAAAAAAAAAAAAAAAAAAATAGAATTAGGGTTTATCCAATTTTTTTTTTTTTTAAATGCTTTGTTATTTTAAATTTTAAAATAAAGACTTATACCTTATCATATTTATTAATTTAATAAATCATATGTATTAATGAATATAATGCAAAAGTAAGTATGTAATCAAGGAATGACTTTAAGATTCGAGAAGTTGATGATCACATACTCTTATTTGTATTTGATTTTGAGAATGATGTTGAAAGGGTTTTAGCGACGGAGCCATGGGTCTTTGACAAACACTTAGTTCTTTCCAGCAATATTATTTCACTATCCCAACGAGAAATCTAAGGATTACTACAACAAAGTTCTAGGTCCAACTGCATGGACTGCCTCTGAGCATGCTCGACTTAGAAACAACTGTTGAAATTGGTGAAACAATAGGTTCCGTATCCCAAGCAGAACACAATAAGGAAATGGTGGGGGGGAACTTTCCTGTGAGTTAAAGTAGAAGTGGATGTCTCAAAACTGCTCTGCAGAGGTCGGAAAGTAGCTCTCAATGATGATACTGAAATCTGGGTCTCCTTCAAGTATGAAAAACTCCTGAATTTCTACTATTGGTGTGGTATGGTCTCTCATGCTGATAAAGAGTGTGATGTCTGGCTCAGTAGTAAAGGAAGTCTCAATCTAGACCAACAGGGTTATGGAAACTGGCTTCGAGCAACCCCTTTCAATCCAAAGAAAACTACTATCACCACTATCTCAGGAGTGGGCGATGGCTTTGGTCCCAAAGCTGGAAAATACCATCAACCAATTTCCGATGACAGTTCGGCTACCACTCACGGTGGAGGGGTGAGCATTGTTAATGAACAGGTGACTAATCTAGGTTGTCTAAATTCGGGGGAGGAGTTACCAAGCCCCATGCTACCTAAAGAAAATGCATTAAATGTGGAGATCAATTCCATACCAAAACCGCCAACTACCCATAATTATCCCACTGATTATGACATGCAATTAAATTGTATTGATTCAGACATCACCAACATTGAAATTGGAGGTAACGTATTTGATGCAATCACTCCAAATTTGATGACACCTACTCATGTGGAATTGAATAGAGAGATAATTGGAGGCATTATGCAATCCGTTCCACTAAGTCACACAGAATTAAAGGGAGAATATTCAGGACCCATTAATGCTAATCAAAACTCATCAACTAGTGATCCTTATGTGCCGAGAAAGTGGAAAAGACTCAAGTGTGGGCCACACGCACAGGATGTTAGCCCTAATACACAAGATAGCATAAACAACAAATGAAACAGAGATGAAGGAGACATGGACTAGCCTGAGTTACCTAGTAAAAAAAATGCAAGTTTCAATGGCGGAAAGTTAACAAATCACAATGATGGAGGCTGCGAGACAGCCCCGCCAAGGTCAATGAGTATTATTGTGTGGAATTGTCGTGAGCTTGGGAACCTACGTATTGGGAAGGAGCTCGAAGTTTTGACTCAGGCAAAAGATCCCTCCGTCGTGTTTTTAGCCAAAACTTGGGTGGATGAAGCAAGGCTAAAAGAAATCAAACGCAATTAAATTTTCAAAATCTCTTTTTTGTTGACAGGAATAATAGAGGTGGGGGGCTTAGCCATGTACTGGAGAAATTCAATCGATGTTAATGTTGAATCATTCTCAAAAAATCACATTGATGCTATAGTGAACAAGGGCACAGAGGATGCATAGAGATTCACAGGATTCTATGGAGAGCCAATGACACACAAACGCTTTAAATCATAGGATATGCTTCGACAACTGAACAATAGGTTTCATTTACCTTGGCTCTGTGCTGGGGATTTCAATAAAATAGTTCGCAGCTCTGAAAATTAGGAGGAAGCAGCATAAGTCCCAACCAAATGCAGTTATTTAGGGATGTTATTGATGAGTGTGGGTTTATTGACTTGGGCTATGTTGGCTTACAATTCACTTGGAAGAAGCACTTTGTTGATGGTCACTCCATTTTAGGAAAGACTTGATCGTGGTTTGGCTAATAATGAATGGTTCTTGAAGTTGCTGGCATAAAAATTCGTCACGTTTCTTCACATAATTTGGACCATTGCCCTCTATGGGTCATTCTTGATGGTCTAGAATTATCGAAAGTCGCAAAGCCTTTAAAATTTAAAGAAATGTGGATGTCCGATTGAGGTTGAACAAATGTTGTTAAAGCTATTTAGGCATCCCCTGAAGTGGCCGAACCTACTGTCAAAGTGGTTAGGAAATTAAAAAAATGTGGGAAGGAATTACATGTATGGAACCAAACCCATTTCGGGAATGTACGAAGGGAACTAGAGAAGAAAAGGAAAATGTTAGTTGAAGCCGAAAAAGAAGCCATGAGGTTAGGATTAAACTTCAAGGTACGGGAACTCAAAAAGGAGATAATTAATCTAGTGGATAAGGAGAATATAATGTGGTTCCAAAGATCAAAAGTTTTGTTGGCAGCAAATGGTGATAAAAACTCTAAATTTTTTCATTGTCAAGCCACTCAAAGGACGATGGAAAATTCAATCCTAAAAGTCAAGAATGATGTTGGAAATTGGAGTTCAAACAGTGAGGATGTAGTGGAGACCTTAATAGCTTACTTTCAAGTTTTGTTCACCTTAGCAAATCTGCCTCATTGTGAAGCTGCTACTGACTCTATCAATAGGGTGATAACCGATGAAATGAATGACCAACTCTCCTTAGAGTTTCAAAATTAGGAAGTTCAACAAGCTATAAAGCAACTGGCTCCCCTCAAAGCACCAGGCCCAGATGGTATGCCCTATTTATTCTATCAGCACTATTGGAATTTAATTGGTGAGGATGTCTCACAATCTGTCCTTACTTTTCTAAATTTAGCTTCCTTACTTGAACATCTTAACCATACATTCATTACTCTCATTTCAAAAAAAAAAAATTCTGGAGTATGCTTCTGAATTTAGGCCTATTAGTCTTTGTAATTGAAATTTCAAATAGCGTTGAAAAAAAAACTATGAACATGTAGGCCCCCAAAAATAAATTATCAATTCAAGCTTATTATCAAACAATAAATGTGCGGAACATGAACATAAGCTAATGGCAGAATTGATAAACAATCTAAACCAATTTAAAATCACATCCACAGCAGAAATTAAATTGTAAAGATTAAGGGAAGAGAGATGTAAATACAAAGACAACACGGCGATGTGTTATTGAAGAGGAAACTGAAGCCTTCGACGTAAAAACTCTCTGCCGCCTTCCAAGCGGTCAATAATCCACTAGAAAATGTAGTTGGGATACATGAACAGCAATAGATCCTCCAAGCCTAATCTACCTAGTGTACCTAAGCCCTTCAAGCTTCTTGCTCCAACGAGATTGTGTCGAAGCTTTTTCTTCTCTAGCTGACTGAATTTTGCTATAGCCCATAGCATCAACCAATAACCATTGGTCCCTTCCAAACTACTTCCCTTAACACCAAAAGACCTTCTCACAGTCGTGGGTATGGTGAGAAAATGATTTGGTCAAGAATCTCTCAAGGATGTATCAATGGAGAGGATGAAAGTAGAGGAATTTGAAGAGTCTTTATGTAAAGATTGTGGATGAATCAATCTTATTTTTTTTATAGGGTTTCTCTCTCAAAATGCTCTCTAGAAGCTCTCTACATTTCGTGGATATGAGGGGTATTCATACTAGGGTGAGATAGAAATGCAAAGAGTTAGGTTTTTCAAAACAGAGCTGGTTGGCGGCTTGGCCTTGCGACTTGGCTGAGTTGCGAGTTCAAGTTGCGAGATAATAGAATAGTCAGGTTGGACTTTTTGTCCTGTAGTGCTCCAGCTAGCGCGACTGTTTATCTTCTCGCACGTTTCACTCGTGTGCTGCATTTGGTGGCTTGCTAGTCGCGAGTCACCTACGAGTCACAGCTACGAAGCCCTGCATCCTTGCACAATCTTGAGCATTTCTTAACACTCTCTCACTCACTACCCTTACATGAATCCCACCTAAATGCAAGGTTTCTAAGTGCTGAAATACAAGCAAATTAACACGGAATAAAGCCAACAAGATGGTTGATTAAATTCAACCTTACAGTAATGTGTAATATAAGATTTTTTCTAAAGTCTTAGCAAATAGGCTTAAGATAATTTTACCAAAAATTATCACTGAACATCAATGTCCTTTCACTAAAAGTTGTCTCATATCAAATAATATGTTGGTAACTTTTAAGTCTTTACACAGCATGCAGAAACA
Organism: Quercus variabilis; assembly: GCA_030445155.1. Lineage (NCBI taxonomy): Eukaryota > Viridiplantae > Streptophyta > Magnoliopsida > Fagales > Fagaceae > Quercus > Quercus variabilis. The sequence continues at coordinate 20,191,770 of CP129455.1, read as the reverse complement.
TACGGGGAAAGATGGATTCATGGAAATCAAGTTTGACATGAGCAAGGCCTATGATAGGATGGAATGGCCTTATCTTGAAGCAGTAATGAGAAAAATGGGGTTCAATGACCAATGGATCAAACTCTTCATACTTTGTGTCACCACCATTTCTTATTCCATCCTTGTCAATGGAGAACCAAAAGGCTTAATCCACCCATCTAGAGGCATCAGACAGGGTGATCCCATCTCTCCATTCTTGTTCCTATTGTGCACAGAAGGATTGCATGGCCTAATTAGCAAGGCAGCAACTCAGGGTGATATTAGAGGCTTTTCATTATGTAGGAACAATCCTCGATTGACTCCCTTCCTTTTTGCAAATGATAGCCTACTATTTTGCAAATCAACAAGCCAAGAACACCAAAGGATTCTAGAGATTCTAGATACCTATGAAAAATGCTCGGGTCAGCAAATAAATAAAAGCAAAACCACCATCTTTTTCAGCAAGTCCAGTTCTGAGGAAATGAGGGATCACATCAAGCTTACCTTGAAGGTTCCAGAAATAAAGCAATATAAGAAATACCTTAGTCTTTCATCATTAGTTGGAAGACACAAGAAAGCTAGCTTCAACTACATCAAAGAAAGGGTATGGAGGAAAAATCCAAGGGTGGAAAGAGAAGCTCTTGTCACAAGTAGGAAGAGAAGTCTTAATCAAATCAGTAGTCCAAGCTATCTCAACCTACATGATGAGTTGTTTCAAACTCCCTTTGGGATTATGTTAGAAATTGAGAGTCTTATAAGGAAATTTTGGTGGGGAAAAAAAGGAGATAGGAGCAAGATTCATTGGGTGAAATGAGATACTTAATGCTGTCCAAAATCTGATGGTGGTATGGGCTTCAAGGATTTAGGCCCTTTTAACGAATCACTTCTTGCCAAGCAAGCTTGGAGACTCTTGCACCATAAGAATTCCCTTTTCTACTGAGTGTTCAAATCAAGATTCTTTCCAGATTGCTCAATTACAAAAGCTATTGATTCTACCTCGGCCTCATACTCTTGGCGTAGTATTTTGAAGGGTCAAAATGTCATTTTGAAGGGAGCCAAATGAAGAGTGGGCTGTGGGAAATCCATTACTGTGTGGCTTGATGCTTGGCTGCCTCCCTTAGATCATCCATGGACCTTATCACCACAGGTTGTAGGAGTTGTAGATATAAATGTGTTTGATCTTATAGACCAAGATTCAAAGAGCTGGGATGATAGCTTGCTACATGGTTTGTTCAACCCCCAGGAGGTAAGTTTGATAAAGAGCATTCCCTCATGCATTACCTCAGTCGAAGACAAGCTTGTATGACCCTTCACAGCATTGGGTGAGTACACAGTCAAGTCTGGTTACAACTTCCTAGCAAAGGAAAATTTGCATACTTAGGCTTCAGGACAATCGGTGCAAGACAGTGGGATTTGGAAGCTAGTTTGGGGTCTTCGGGTTCCAAATAAAGTCAAGAATTTCATATGGAGATCATGTAGAGATGTTGTCCCAGTGAAGAAGAATTTGGAAAAGATATAAATCCTCCAAGATGATCACTGTGATCACTGCCAACAGGTTCTTGAAACGGTGCTCCATGCAATTTGGGAGTGCCCGACCCTTTCACCGATTTGGGAGTCCATTTAGGAATTCTCTTTCCGCAACAACCACTCCTTCTGTGACACTAAGGAGCTGCTACTCTATGCCAATGATGAGAAGAAAAATCCGGAGTTGATGGTGGTAATAATGTGGACTGTCTAGTTTCGTAGAAATCAAATTAGAGTGAATCATAAAGACTGTCCCATAACTCAAGTAATCCCAAACTCTCGACAAGCCCTTTCAGACTCCCATCATGCAAACATGGTCCAACAATCCCAAGCTTCGGTATCTAGCACAAGCCTAGTTTCATGGATCCCACCACCAGCAAATTCACTTAAGATTGACTTTGATGGGACACTTTTCAAAGATATTAATAAAGCTGGTTTGGTTGTAGTTATCCGCAATGATCTAGGACAGGTGCTTGCATCCCTCTTAGAATAGACTCAGATGCCATTTTCCTCCGACCTCGTGGAAGCATTAGCAGTGGCGAGGGCCATTTCATTTGCTCATGAACGTAGCTTTTCCAACTTCATCTTGGAAGGTGACTTCGAATTGGTAATAAAAGCTCTCAAGAGTAATGATGAGTCTCTATCTTCATTTGGCCACATTTTTGCTTCGGCCAAAATCATTACAGATGTCAATTGTATTTCTTTTTTCCATACTCATAGAATTGGTAATGCTGTTGCTCACAACCTAGCAAAACATGCAAGACATGTTACAAGTTTTAAGGTGTGGATGGAGGATGTTCCTTCACACCTCTATTTTGTATTGTTAGCCGATTATGGTTGATTTTAATGATATTCAAAGTCTTCATTCTCCCAAAAAAAAAAAAAAAGTTATTGATTTTGATAATAGTTTAATTTTGCATATTTATATCATTATTTGAAAAGTATTATCATTCTTATTTTGAGTTAATTAATGCATTTTATAGTTGATTTTGGAATAATGCTAAATAATCAATTTTGTGCTTAATTGAATTTTAATGCATGAATTTGTCTTTTGTAGAATAATGAAATTAAATAAGTGGATTTGTGCAAAGAAGAAAGCTAATGGACTTTAATTTTATAAGGGCCATGATGAAGTCAAAGAAGGCAAACTCAATTAAATTCAAGTTCAATTGGAGCAAGCAAACAAAGGAAATTTGCACTTAATCCAAGTCCAATTCGGATTAGGATTCCAGCTTGCGCACCAGTTAGTATTTGAAGCATAAATTTCAGCACAGATGTCCAATCGAGATGATTCAAGTTGGGCTGGAAATTTAACTTAAAGGGCTACAACGTTGTAGTTTACCAAAAGTCCGAATTATGACGTTAAATGGGCCAAAAATGTCGGTTAAATGAAGCCTAACAACTTGGGATTTCCTCCAAACGGGAATTCAACTTGTAATAGGATTCCTTAACCTATTTAAAGGCTCTTTGGGGCAAAATTTAGGAGGGAACTCTTGTAGAACATAATTTAGGTTTTTTTAAAATTTCTTTACAGTTTTTAGAGTTTTATTTGTGTTATGGCTTGTTAGAAGCCTTGCTAAGGCAAGGGGTGAAACCCAGCTGTTTATTGGCATGTTCTTAACAATTATTTATTGGTTTTAATGTTTATGTTTTTATGTTTTTGATTGTTTTACTCATCTAGAAAAGTGTTTAATTCTGTATAATCCTTTGATTTATTGTAGACTTCGGGTACGTTAAATGTTTAGTATTTCCTGCGAACTAATTCACTAATTTTGTTTTGCCTAAAATCAATCAATAGCATGAAATTACCTTAGACAATTAATTCTTGAGTTTTTATTGTTAAATCATCCAACTAAGATCATCATTCATATGAATTTTAGTTGAGTTATAAAATAAATCTTGTTAAGACTACCAATATATGTGCTATGTGTGGATCCCTAAACCTTAGCACCTTAATATATTGTTATTTTCTCTCAATTTAAATTACCTTTACTAAACTATCAAAAATCTCTTCAATTAAACTTTATTATTTTAGTTTTATTCTCTTATGGTTTGTTAATCAATTCCCTTTTTCCTGTGGATTCGACCTCGAACTTTCCGAGTTATTACTTTGCGACAATCTTGCACTTGGGAGCATTATTTAAGTCGCAGCAGATTCTCATATCCTTGTTATACACCATTAATATACATCACTCATTTCACATTTTAAACGTGAACATCAATAAAAAAAAAAAATCGACATGGCATGTGAAATTATAAATATTATGTGTTACATTTATTTACATTTATAAAAAATTATAAAAATAACAAAAAAGACATATAGTTAAGAATCTTTTAGCTCAACTTAGTTTTTGGTATCTCTAAGTGAAATATTAAAGATTCAAATCCTCTGCATTTTAGCTATTGAATTATTGAAAAATAACAAAGGCATGTATACTAGACTTCTCTCTATCTCAGGGTGGTGTGATCTAAGTCATTCATCTAAGTAAAAACTTTGCTCATCAATGATTCAATATAGATGAAAGTGCTTAGCTAGAAAGGAAAAAAAAAAAAAGGCCTAATTTTTACAATATTTCTTTTTTATCCAAAAAGAAAATATATCATTTTTTTTAATTTTTTTTTTTGAGAAACTACTTGATATTTTTTATAACAATTGAGTGAGCAACTTTCTATTATTTTTTATTGAGTTATCCTGAATATTTTTTTATGGACAAAGTTTAGCTACAAAATTGATTGTAATTTAAGAGTTTAAGGTTATAACCTTACACAAAATATGTTCCTTTTAAAAAAAAAAAACTTAATATTTTTTATTAGAAATGAATTTTGACAAATCCACCATTGAATTATATTTTCTTTCTATATCCTTCATGTTTGCAAAATTTTTAGAAAATTAATAATCAATAGCTATTTCATCAATAAATTATTTAAATTGCAAGTTTTTATAGTTTAAAATTATGCATAAATTAGATGCTTATAGATCATATAGTAAATAATATTCGATTGACAGAAAATTTGACATGTGTATAATGTATTAAAAGTGTATAAATGTGGAAATGACTCCTGAATAGTAACTTCACAGCTAGCAGCCCTTTTTACCACCTTTAGCAGAGTCTTGATGGGACAAGTATCTTGAGAAATGCCTTAAGGCATACAGGTGGAGGGCTGAGATGCATGGAAAAGAGATATAAAAGGAAGGGAACTCCCCAGAAAAAGGGGATGAACATTTTTGGGACCAATAGAACAGGAAAGAAAACGGTGAATGGCCTAGTGTAAAACTTGAACTATATTTATATACAAGAAACTGATCCTCAGACTTGCTTGAGGAGGTCATTATCCCCAATTGCTGTTTAAATAACGTCTATCTGTTATTCTAGGCTATTTGGCCTTAAACTTGGACTTAGTTTAGAATTGCACTTGAACTAGTTTCTCACTCTCTTCAAAAATTAATAAGTAGTAATATTAAATTTTTTAAAAGAAAGTTGTAACCTTAGACACAACTAATTTTATAATTAAACTTTGTACTCATTTTACCATCTCCCATTAACTAACAACCCATGAACTATTTTACTATATAATATAAAATATATATTGAAAATACATTGATAGATATAGAGGTGAAAATAGCCAAATACCACATTTTGGCAAAATTTGTGGCAAACTAGCACTGTTTCGAAAATATTTAGCAATCTACCACTTTTTTAGTACTCAAGTTCCACAAAATCGAATTCTAAATAATACTCGAGTTCTTAGTGAGTCGCCAACGTGCACTGCTAACCTGAAATTTGTGTAATTAAAAAAATAATGTGGTACTCGATATTAGTGAAATCGAGTATCTCTTTATAATACTTGAGCTTAATACAGTCGAGTACCTTGTTGTTGTTGTTGTGTGTGTGTGTGTTTTTTTTTTGGGGAATGGCTTGAATAGTCATACTAAGTGGCTTGACATTAGCCAACAAACCGTTATATGGCTTGCATACCCATGTCAGGAAGATGCATGATATTCAAGAAGTTTCATACGTGAAGATATGCAAGAGCTTGCATTAAATGTTTTTCATGAATTGTCAAAGAAAATGGCCAGGACCCAACTTGCAGCATGAATTTGGTTTGCATGTCAAGTCATCTTTGTCTTTCTATTATCTTTTTTGTTTTTTTTTGTTTTTTTTTTTTGTTTTAATTAAAATTAGCAAGTTTATTTTGTAAAAAATATTTTCCTTTAAAAGAAACTTGTAAACAATTAAATTAGAACATTTTCATGGTTTCCACTTTCCTATTAGCTCAAGTTAAAGGTGTTATTGCGAGGAAGAAGGTGTTATTGTTGTGAAAGGCAAGGTGGAGAGTAGACTAAAATGTTTATTTATTTATGTTTGAAGAGAGAAAAAAATAATATTATATATATATATATTAAAGAAATAAAAAAATAGTCTTGCATTTGAATAATAAGTTAGTTAAAATAGAAAAGGTAGAGTTTCAATTTAATAAAACTCCCTTGGGCTAATGTGAATGCTATTAAACCAATGAATAGTTATATCTCTTCTATTTATTTATTTTTTATTTTTTATTTTTTGAGAATCAAGTCAATGCTTTTATTAATCAAAGAATACAATCATGGATAACAAGCTGTTGCACATCACTTGGGATGTCATTTGACCAAACATGGGGACAAGGAATAGTTTTTGCAGCCTTAGCCAGTTTATCAGCTATGACATTTCCTTGTCTCTTTACGTGCATAAAGGTAGCTGAAACAAAGTTCAAAGCCAAAGCTTTAACATCATCTAGAATATGACCAAAAGAGCTGTAGCAAGGAGAGCTCGAATTGATAGCATTTGTGATGGATTCTGAATCCCCTTCAAAAACCACGTCTGCCAATCCAAGCTGAAGAGCGAACCTAATGGCTTCTCTACATGCGATGGCCTCCACCTCCTCCACTGTAGTAGGCAGGACCGTTTTGTCTGAGAGAGCACCACACACCCTTCCATCAGCATCTCTGACTACTACACCTACTCCCGCCTGCCAGATTTCTTTAAACAGAGCTCCATCGTAATTGACTTTGTGTTGTGATATCTGGGGTGGGTACCAACGTGTTGCACCTACGGGCCTAAACTCAGGTATGGGAGGCTCTTGTGCTAATCGGTATTCGAGTAATCTCTCTCTCATGTCCTGGTACAGCAGATGAAATGGAATGGAAGAGGCGTGCATTCTTGTGGCATTTCTTTTGTTCCAAATACTCCATGCAACAAAGGCAAACCGTTCGGCCAGGTTTGGTGCATCCAAACTTGTGATACCAATCCACAGATCTCTAAAGTCCACAAAGCGCATGGAGAGATGATTTTTGAGGATTTCTTCTTCCCACCAGACCTCCTTGAGTACTTGACAGCCCCATAAGGCATGAACAGAGTCCACAACATCCTCATTGCACCATTCGCATAGTGCATTCTTTGTTACATTCCTAGCCAGCAGATTCTTTTTGGTGGGGAGTGAATCACGACAAGCTCTCCATAGGAAGTGCTTGATTTTATTTGGAACACTCAAGGACCAAATTCTTCTCCCACAGCTTGTTTGAGCTAAAGTATCAGATGGACTAGGAGTGGACAAGACCGGCTTAGACATCAACATTTTGTACACACTCTTGGTCGTGTATCTCCTTGACTTGGTGCCAGCCCAAATGAGCAGGTCAAGGACCCGGTTGGAGCTTAAAGGGATGCCAAGAATCTGTTGGGCTTCATGGGGAAAGAATTCCTGCATTACTCGCTCTGTAATCCACCTTGGGCCTTCTTCATCAATAAGAGCAGAAACCTTTGCATTCATAGGGAGGTTTTTTTGGGGAGAGATGATATGTTTTGTTGACATATCAGGCAGCCACTTATCACCCCTAATCTGCACTGTAGTACCATCCCCAATCCGCCAATATGCTCCTTGCTTAATCACCTCCCTTGCCTTGAGAATGCTTTGCCAAGCATATGATCCATTGGATTTTACCCCACTTTCAAGAACTGAGCACGTGGGGAAAAACCTTGCTTTGAAGACTTTGTAGAACATAGAATCGGTATTATGGATTAATCTCCAAATCTGTTTGCCTAGGAGAGCTAGATTAAATTTTTCCAATTCCCTAAGGCCCAAACCACCATGTAATTTTGGCAAGCAAAGTTTTTTCCAAGCTATCCAATGGATTTTTCTTGCCTCACCCGAATACCCCCACCAAAATTTTCTAGTCAATGCTTCAATGTCCTTGCATAAATTTTTGGGGAGTTTGAAGCATCCCATAGTGAAATTCGACATTGCTTGGATGACCGCTTTGATTAGGATCTCTCGACCAACTTGTGATAGGAGTTTTTCTTTCCAACCTTGGATTTTGTGCCACACTCTCTCCAAGAGAATAACAATAACTATTCCTTAATTTATGTAAAATAATATTAAAAATTAATATATCGCAATATATACAGACCCCTCTTTGCATATAATAATTATAAAAATAAAAATCCTTAAAAAATAACATTTCATTTATTAATCTTCTCCAAATGTATATATATGAAATTGGGAATTTGGGATACAAAATGAACCAATTGTCAAATATAGGTGTAGAATTTTATTCCAATTCATATACTATAACAAACATGCTCTTATTCATGAGTGACTACGAGTACTTGTTTTCCAATGTTGCGGCCACTAAAGAGTCCTAGCAAAGCTGCTGCCCCATTCTCAAGGCCTTCAGCTATGTCTTCCACATAAACAATCTTTGATTCTCTAATGTATGGCAATATGTGGTCTAAGAACTTGGGATAGAGGTGATAGTATTCAATAGCTGCAAATCCTTCCATACGAATTCGCTTGTATATGATAAACATCAAATTTTTAATCCCTTCAGGCTCATCAAGATTGTAGATTGAGGTCATTCCACATTCAGCTATGCGCCCGTGGTCTCTCATGTTTAGAAGAACTGCATCAAGCATTTTTCCTCCAACGTTGTCAAAGTAAATGTCAATACCATTCGGGAAATACCTGCCATGCCAAAAGAGAAACCAATAGTAATGTGTATTGCATTAATAAATAAAAAGTTAAGATTACATAATTTGTGAAAAATAACTTACTTAATTTAAATAAATTTTCTTTAGTATTGTATCCTTTTATACCAAACAACTATAATTTATATAGTTTAATGTGGATTCCAGTTAGCTTAACTCATAAAGTCTTTTATGGTTAAATAAAAAATTTGGGGTTCAATCTCCGCTTATATCAGAAATCGATTGGTGTCTTGGTCTGATAATAAAAGAGTTATCTCTCTCTCTCTCTCTCTCTCTCTCTCTCTCTCTCTCTCTCTCTCTCTCTCTCTCTCTCTCTCTCTCTCTCTCTCTCTCTCTCTCTCTCTATATATATATATATATATATATCATGTAGAAAAAGGTGAGCTTTAAAAGCCAATGGTGACATTATAGATTGGTACCACACATGTAACACACAGTAGCAAATACTGACCTTTTTAAAGCTGCATTCAAATCATGCTCCTCTTTATAATTGAAAGCCTCATCGAACCCAAACTTGTTCTTCAATAAATCAACCTGATTGAAGACAACAAATAAGTAATCATTTAACAGAGGTTATTTATGCAATTAGCACCATCTCTCCTTTACCAAGAAACAAAAGAGGAAAGTAATTATTTCATATGTACACTATTTCCAGAACATCAGTAGCGACTTGGGAGCGTATTTCATACCACTTGCTCTCAAAGAGAGAATTAGATACGAAGAATTAGATGGCGACTACACAAAGTCCATAAATAGTCAGAAATTCAAAAAGTTCTAAATTCTCATAATGTTAGTTCAATATATAAGTGAAAAATGATAAAAGTATTTCAAGTTTCAATACTTGATGACTAGTGTAAATGGTTTCAAAAAACAATTATTAAAAAAAAAAAAAAAGACAAATTAAAATGGTGATACATTAGTAGTTAAATTGTCACTGTCACGTCAAATTTCAATTATAGTTTGCTTTGGATTTATAAACTAATATATCAATTTATAATGTTCTTATAATAAAATTCTAATACATTGACATCACTTGTTATTTATTACACGTGTATGCCATGAACAATTTTAAAGCATACAGTGGTCAAAGGGAAAGCAATCGATCAGTACTAATTTCCAGGAAGCTACGCAACAAAAAGATTACCTTTAATTATATAACTAAAGGAGTTATCCTGATATTACTTTTTTTTTTTAGAAATTAGGATTTTAAAATTAATTAATCACTAAAATAATACTTCCTCTCTCACACTTTTTTTGTCTTCTATTCTATTTTGAGATGTCCCAAAATATTGTCCTGTTTCTAAAAATAAAATTCATTAATTTACTAATGTTCCTATTATACCACTATTAATTTGCTAATTCAATTTTTTGATAAATTTTTTTAAGGGTAGTTTTGGAAACTTATACATTTTTAAAAAGTAGACAAGACAATAAATTATGTTCTCTTAAAAAGTTTGACTTTCAAACAGGACAAAAAAAGTGGGATAAAGGGAGTATATGCCAATATTGTTATAAAAAATAAAAACAAAACAAAACAAAAAGGATGAGATGTTTAATTTCTAAAAACACAAAAGAAACATAGAAAAATATAAATAATTGAAACATGAGATTGCATAGTTTATTATATGTTATCTATACAAAATAATAAGTTACTAGATCTTAAGAAGAAAAAAGAAAAAAGAAAAAAGAGAGAGTTAGTAGACCTTTTGTTGACTTCCTGCACTTCCAACCACATAGCAACCCGTCAACTTTGCGAATTGTCCAACAAGCTGACCAACTGCGCCGGAAGCAGATGAAACGAAGACATATTCTCCTTTCTTAGGAGAACAAATTTCATAGAAACCAGCATATGCTGTTATACCAGGATAACCTATATATGAACACATTCAAAATATGGAGGGGAACCCAAAAAAAAAAAAAAAAAAAGAATCAGCATGAATCTAATTTGTCAATCGTTTTTATATTATATGGAAAAAAAAATTATTTTACCTTCATATCAAAGAAAAGGAAAAATATAATATGGATAAGATTTTATTTCTTATATTTAAGGGTGTATATATGGTTCAGATATATCTTAAATTTATAATATTTAATCTAAATTTTGATCATTAGGATCCTTAATTCAAAGGGTCCATTTGGATTGAACTTATTGTTGCTGAAACTGAAAACTAAAAACTGAAAACTGAAAACTGAAAACATTGTAGCAAAATAATTTTTAAATGTGTAAATAGTACCGTGGGACCTATTTTTAATATTTTTTATTGCATGAACAGTGTGTAAACAGTGTATGCACTGTTCATGCACAGATTTTTTGTCTCCCAAAGTCAAACTATGCGGCCAAAAAAAAAAAAAGAGAAGAAATGTAGATTTGAGGAAACGTGAACGCGCAAACGCGCAATCCAAACGCCCTTAAAATGTATCCTCCTGATTAGGACAAGTGACAGTAAAAGTACATATGATGATCTGAAAAGTAAAAACCACTCACTAAAGAAAAAGAAGCAGTCACAATTATAAAAGCTGCCAAAATAACAACCGGTCATCTCGCGAAATTATGAAATATTGTGGAAGATTTTATAGCCATAGTTTATTGGATAAGTCAAATATATATATAGTGAGAGGCAAAATTAATGACCACCAAACCAAATAACTGACCAAGAATTCCAGTGTAATAGGAAAGTGGTACATCTGTATGGTGAATTTTGGTAAGGTTAGGTTCCTCAACTAGGCTGTACTGTTCCCATACAGCTGGTCCCCAAACAAAGTCACCTTCTTTGTAGTCTGGATGCATGGAATCCAAAACCTTAGCCACTCCATACCCAAATAATGCCTGCATGTTTGCACCAATTCACAGTCGCTAGCTCAAAACTCAAAACTTATAACCAATCAATTTGCATTAATAGTCACATCTACATCCTAATACAAAATTATCAAAATATATATAATCTAGAGAGTCACAAAACATTTCACAAAAAATAATTTACAATTGTCGATGAGTCAAATTGTGATAGGCCCAAGTAAGAACGGATAAAAATTTACTAATTTAACTGTTGTAAAATTGTTGTGTATTACCGTATATGGGTACATGAAAATAGAGACTTACCGAGCTAGGGGTATAGGAAGCGAAGATCGAATCTTCAGCTCTATTCATGCGAATCCGCATAACGGGATCGCATGATAAGTATAGGTTCTTCAACAGAACTGCTTTTGATCCATTTGGGATCTCCAATTTGATAGTACTAGTTTTCACGTACATGTCTGATTCTTTAGGAGAACCGGTGACATAGTCCCTTAAAGCATCTCCAGCGGTATAGGCATCCACACATATTAGCTAAATTTTGGAGAATATGTGCTCCAACAGTGCTCCAGCAGCTTCTCTATTCCCCAGTTTTTTTTTTGCTAATGAACAGTAGCCCAACAAATCTGATGAGCTACTGTTCATTAGCTATTGAATTTATTGAATAAAATATTATAACAATTGCTTATTATATTAATTATTTCTCTCTCCTCCAGATTTCTTTTTCTCTCATTCTCTCCGTTGCTTCTTCTTCTTCTTTTTTTTTTTTTTTTTTTTTCCTCTCATTCTCTCATTCTCTCCGTTGCCGTTGCTTCCTTTTTTTTTTTTTTTTTTTTTTTTTTTTTTTTTTTTTTTTTCTCATAAACAAAACGAAATCAAAAGAAACAGAGAAACCTGATCATGAGCAAAAGAATTAATCCAAACACAAAACACAAAACAAAATCCAATTCTTAAAATAAAATTGAATTAGAACAAGCAAATATGAAAAAAAAAAAAAAAAAAAAGTCGATCTGACCCAAGCCGATCGGTGGGGAGGACGTCGAGCGGTGGTTGGAGCGGCGATGGAGCTGCTGTCGCGGTGGCTGGAGCGGCGGTGAAGTGCTGGAGCGGCAGCGCATGCGGTGGAGGCCCAAGCTCTCTCTCTCTCTCTCTCTCTCTCTCTCTCTGATGTGATGAAGGGCTGGAATGTTTGTGAGGTGAAAAATAAAATAAAAAGAAGGGGTATGTGTGTCGTGTGTGGATGAGAAAAAAAGAAAAAGAAAAAAAAGAAAAAAAAACGTGGATGAAAATGAGAGGAAAGGTAGGAAAATAATATAAAAAATAAAAAATCCTAATTAAGAAATTCTACTACAATATTTTTACAATATTTTCACAGTAAATTTTAAGTAACAAATTTTTATTAGATAATATTTGTGAAAAAAAAAATAATTTTAATAGTGAGTTCAAATTAGAACTAGTAAAAAATTTTCACATAAATTTTGTTGTGAAAGTATTGCGAAAAATGTTGTAAATATGACACTTTTCATTGAAAAATATAATTGTTGAGAATAAATATAGGAAGAATAAATGATGATAAAGAATGAATGAAGAAATAATATTTAAATGAGATAGAGAATGGGATAGAGAATCTGTTGGAAATGTATTTGAAAAAGTGAATATGCAAAAGCTAAATGTCACTGTTCATTAGCCAAACAATACAAAAATTTGGCTAATCTGCTGGAGATGCTCTTAATATCAGTTGCTTGTTGCTCACTTCCTTTCCAACACTAGCAGCCATTGCCTCTATATCTCTATGTGTTTGTGTTTCGATATTTTTTTTTCCTCTGAAGTGGTTGTGTAGTGGTGGTGAAAGACTGAAATTTGTGAACAGAGGTCCTATTTGTAGTACACATATTCTAATGTTTTATTCTATATAAGTGTGTTTTTTTTTTTATTAAAACTAAATGTTCATGTTATTGTGTCACATAAGTTATTGCCTCATTGGTGGTTTGAAAGAAAAAAAAAAATGAAAAACGTCATTGATGATGGTTGGCGCTATACTTTTTGAAGCGGAAAATGTCATTGTATTTAGTTGACCAATCATATTTCTTTATATAACATGGTTAGGTAAACAAATAAAGGGAAATGTTAATCAACGTTTTTAGGTATTGGTTTAGAAACTATTTTAAGTAATATTTTATTAAGAGAATGATAAAATAATAGATGTAGATAGTTTTTTATATTTTTCATAAAAGTGATGTTAAAACTTTTCTATTATAGTGTATTAACAATTTCTATAAAAGTATCCATTAACATGACCCATAAATAAATGATTATAATATATTAAATAATTTAAATGTGATGGGTTCCAATAATAGTAATATGTTAGTAGGATTGGAGTATATTAAATACCGACATTCTTAAGATATTGGGGTCTGGTTTCTCAAAAAAAAAAAAAAGACATTCTTAAGATATTTGTTATTTTAAAAAAGTTTTGAATCATAATCTGGGCAAGCAGCGCAAAATTAGAGAACAATTAGAAATTTTAGAACTTATAGTGAATTCTAATTGTGTTTCAATTTTAATATAATATATGAAATGAATTTAAGTTACACCTAGTGTAATTTTATAAGAATTATACATTTTTTTAACCGTAGATTGTAAAAAGATTTAACTGAGAGAAAGAAACCACTTGATTGGAGGGAGGAGTATTTTTTTTATTTTTTTATTTATTTTTTGAGAGAGAGGGAGGAGTATTAAACATTGTTGACTCAGTAATTGCCTGAATATTTCATATATGTTGAGGTAAGATCTGACGGGTTTGAACAAATTATTAGCGGCACTAGCGGCTGTGCCAATCGTTTTTCGTCTAAGTTGGTTGAAACAATCAATATTCAAAACAATGTTATCATTTCCTGGTTTTTTTTTTTTTTTTTTTTTTTTGGGTGAGAATCATCATTTCCTGGTATTGGTCGGCAAACAGATAATGAGCTAATGGCGTTTTCGTAAATGTCTTGTTATTGAAAATATTATCTGATCTTATCAAACTATCAGTAAGATAATGAGCTTCTTTTCAAAAAAAAAAAATGATGATCAATATTTTTATTTTTTTAGGGTGTTTAGAATGCTGCCTCTACTAGGTGAAAATAGTCAAATACAATGTTTTGATAAAATTTGTGGCAAACTAGTATTGTTTCGAAAATATTTAGAAATATATCACTTTTTTAGTACTTAAGTTCCATAAAATTGAGTTCTAAATAGTACTTGAGTTCAACGAACTCGAGTTCCTAGTGAGTTGCCAATGTGGCACTGCTAACCTAAAATTTGTGTAATTGAAAAAATAATGTGGTATTCAATATTATTGAAAATAAGTATCTCATTATAGTACTTGAGCTTAATACAGTTGAATACCCTTTTTTTTTTTTTTTTTTTCCTTTGTTGGAATGACTTGAATAGTCAAACTTAATAGCTTGACATTAGCCAACAAATTATTAAATGGCTTGCATGCCCATATTAGGAAGATGCATGATATTCAGGAAGTTTCATGCATGAAGAAATGCAATAGCTTGCGTTAAATGTTCTTCATGAATTGTCAGAGAAGATCGCCAGGAACAACACCTGACTTGTAGCATGAATTTGGTTTGCATGTCAGGTGTTGTTCCTGGCCATCTTCTTTGACAATTCATGAAGAACATTTAACGCAAGCTCTTGCATTTCTTCATGCATAAAACTTCTTGAATATCATGCATCTTCCTGACATGGGTATGCAAACCATTTAATAGTTTGTTGGCTAATGTCAAGTCACTAAGTTTGACTATTTAAGCCATTCCAACAAAAACAAAAAGTTTGTTGGCTAATGTCAAGCCACTAAATTTAACTATTTAAGCCATTCCAAAAAAAAAAAAAAAGTAGAAAAAAGGAAAAAAAGAAAAAGAAAAAGTTACTAAGCTCGAATACAATAAAGAGATATTCAATTTCACTAATACCGAGTATCACATATTTATTTTAATTACATAAATTCTAGGTCAGCAATGCCACGTTAGCGATTTAATAAGAACTCAAGTACTACTTAGAACTCAATTTTGTGGAACTCAATTACTAAAAGTGATACGTTCTAGTGCTACTTCACCACAAATTTTGCCACATTTTAGTATTTCGCTATTTTCGCCTAGATATAGACATAGATAAAATAAAACAAAATGAAGCGAAATGAAGAGGAGCACGGCCGGAGTCTTAGTCACAGAACAGCTCTGCCTTTCTCTGTTACGCAAGTGCAAGACTCTCAAAACCGTGAAGCAAATCCACGCCATTACGTGCAAGACAGGCCTCGACACCGATTGCATCGTAGCCGGGAAGCTCCTCCTCCATTGTGCTGTTTCAATATCCGATGCACTTGACTACGCTCGCCGACTCTTCCATCACTTCCCAGACCCAGATGTTTTCATGTACAACACTATCATCCGAGGCTTCGCTGAATCCAATACCCCACGGAATTCTCTTGTTGCATTCGTCGAAATGCGTCGAAGAGCATGTGTTTTGGATAGCTTCTCTTTTGCGTTTGTGCTTAAAGGGGCGGCCAATTATGGGTGTTTGAGAGGTGGGGTTCAGTTGCATTGTGATGCTATGAGGCATGGCCTAAATACCCATCTTTTTGTTGCGACGACTCTTGTGAGTATGTATGCAGAATGTGGGTGTGTGAGTTCTGCATGGAAGGTGTTTGAGGAAATGTCTGAACCAAATGTTGTGGCTTGGAATGCGGTGCTTACTGCATGCACTGCTAACCTGAAATTTGTGTAATTAAAAAAAATAATGTGGTACTCGATATTAGTGAAATCGAGTATCTCTTTATAATACTTGAGCTTAATACAGTCGAGTACCTTGTTGTTGTTGTTGTTGTTGTGTGTGTGTGTTTTTTTTGGGGAATGGCTTGAATAGTCATACTAAGTGGCTTGACATTAGCCAACAAACCGTTATATGGCTTGTATATCCATGTCAGGAAGATGCATGATATTCAAGAAGTTTCATACGTGAAGATATGCAAGAGCTTGCATTAAATGTTTTTCATGAATTGTCAAAGAAAATGGCCAGGACCCAACTTGCAGCATGAATTTGGTTTGCATGTCAAGTCATCTTTGTCTTTCTATTATCTTTTTTGTTTTTTTGTTTTTGTTTTTTTTTTTTGTTTTAATTAAAATTAGCTAGTTTATTTTGTAAAAAATATTTTCCTTCAAAAGAAACTTGTAAACAATTAAATTAGAACATTTTCATGGTTTCCACTTTCCTATTAGCTCAAGTTAAAGGTGTTATTGCGAGGAAGAAGGTGTTATTTTTGTGAAAGGCAAGGTGGAGAGTAGACTAAAATGTTTATTTATTTATGTTTGAAGAGAGAAAAAAATAATATTATATATATATATTAAAGAAATAAAAAAAATAGTCTTGCATTTGAATAATAAGTTAGTTAAAATAGAAAAGGTAGAGTTTCAATTTAATAAAACTCCCTTGGGCTAATGTGAATGCTATTAAACCAATGAAGAGTTATATCTTTTTTTTTTTTTTTTTTTTTTTTTTTTTTTTGAGAATCAAGTCAATGCTTTTATTAATCAAAGAATACAATCATGGATAACAAGTTGTTGCACATCACTTGGGATGTCATTTGACCAAACATGGGGACAAGGAATAGTTTTTGCAGCCTTAGCCAGTTTATCAGCTACGAAATTTCCTTGTCTCTTTACCTGCATAAAGGTAGCTGAAACAAAGTTCAAAGCCAAAGCTTTAACATCATCCAGAATATGACCAAAAGAGCTGTAGTAAGGAGAGCTCGAATTGATAGCATTTGTGATGGATTCTGAATCCCCTTCAAAAACCACGTCTGCCAATCCAAGCTGAAGAGCGAACCTAATGGCTTCTCTACATGCGATGGCCTCCACCTCCTCCACTGTAGTAGGCAGGACCGTTTTGTCTGAGAGAGCACCACACACCCTTCCATCAGCATCTCTGACTACTACACCTACTCCCGCCTGCCAGATTTCTTTAAACAGAGCTCCATCGTAATTGACTTTGTGCTGTGATATCTGGGGTGGGTACCAACGTGTTGCACCTGCGGGCCTAAACTCAGGTATGGGAGGCTCTTGTGCTAATCGGTATTCGAGTAATCTCTCTCTCTCATGTCCTGGTACAGCAGATGAAATGGAATGGAAGAGGCGTGCATTCTTGTGGCATTTCTTTTGTTCCAAATACTGCATGCAACAAAGGCAAACTGTTCGGCCAGGTTTGGTGCATCTAAACTTGTGATACCAATCCACAGATCTCTAAAGTCCACGAAGCGCATGGAGAGGTGATTTCTGAGGATTTCTTCTTCCCACCAGACCTCCTTGAGTACTTGATAGCCCCATAAGGCATGAACAGAGTCCACAACATCCTCATTGCACCATTCGCATAGTGCATTCTTTGTTACATTCCTAGCCAGCAGATTCTTTTTGGTGGGGAGTGAATCACGACAAGCTCTCCATAGGAAGTGCTTGATTTTATTTGGAACACTCAAGGACCAAATTCTTCTCCAACAGCTTGTTTGAGCTAAAGTATCAGATGGACTAGGAGTGGACAAGACCGGCTTAGACATCAGCATTTTTTACGCACTCTTGGTCGTGTATCTCCTTGACTTGGTGCCAGCCCAAATGAGCAGGTCAGGGACCCGGTTGGAGCTTAGAGGGATGCCAAGAATCTGTTGGGCTTCATGGGGAAAGAATTCCTGCGTTACTCGCTCTGTAATCCACCTTGGGCCTTCTTCATCAATAAGAGCAGAAACCTTTGCATTCATAGGGAGGTTTTTTTGGGGAGAGATGATATGTTTTGTTGACATATCAATCAGCCACTTATCACCCCTAATCTGCACTGTAGTACCATCCCCAATCTGCCAATATGCTCCTTGCTTAACCACCTCCCTTGCCTTGAGAATGCTTTGCCAAGCATATGATCCATTGGATTTTACCCCACTTTCAAGAACCGAGCACGTGGGGAAAAACCTTGCTTTGAAGACTTTGTAGAACGTGGAATCGGTATTATGGATTAATCTCCAAATCTGTTTGCCTAGGAGAGCTAGATTAAATTTTTCCAATTCCCTAAAGCCCAAACCACCATGTAATTTTGGCAAGCAAAGTTTTTTCCAAGCTATCCAATGGATTTTTCTTGCCTCACCCGAATACCCCCACCAAAATTTTCTAGTCAATGCTTCAATGTCCTTGCATAAATTTTTGGGGAGTTTGAAGCACCCCATAGTGAAATTCGGCATTGCTTGGATGACCGCTTTGATTAGGATCTCTCGGCCAGCTTGTGATAGGAGTTTTTCTTTCCAACCTTGGATTTTATGCCACACTCTCTCCAAGAGAATAACAATAACTATTCCTTAATTTATGTACAATAATATTAAAAATTAATATATCGCAATATATACAGACCCCTCTTTGCATATAATAATTATAAAAATAAAAATCCTTAAAAAATAACATTTCATTTATTAATCTTCTCCAAATGTATATATATGAAATTGGGAATTTGGGATACAAAATGAACCAATTGTCAAATATAGGTGTAGAATTTTATTCCAATTCATATACTATAACAAACATGCTCTTATTCATGAGTGACTACGAGTACTTGTTTTCCAATGTTGCGGCCACTAAAGAGTCCTAGCAAAGCTGCTGCCCCATTCTCAAGGCCTTCAGCTATGTCTTCCACATAAACAATCTTTGATTCTCTAATGTATGGCAATATGTGGTCTAAGAACTTGGGATAGAGGTGATAGTATTCAATAGCTGCAAATCCTTCCATACGAATTCGCTTGTATATGATAAACATCAAATTTTTAATCCCTTCAGGCTCATCAAGATTGTAGATTGAGGTCATTCCACATTCAGCTATGCGCCCGTGGTCTCTCATGTTTAGAAGAACTGCATCAAGCATTTTTCCTCCAACGTTGTCAAAGTAAATGTCAATACCATTCGGGAAATACCTGCCATGCCAAAAGAGAAACCAATAGTAATGTGTATTGCATTAATAAATAAAAAGTTAAGATTACATAATTTGTGAAAAATAACTTACTTAATTTAAATAAATTTTCTTTAGTATTGTATCCTTTTATACCAAACAACTATAATTTATATAGTTTAATGTGGATTCCAGTTAGCTTAACTCATAAAGTCTTTTATGGTTAAATAAAAAATTTGGGGTTCAATCTCCGCTTATATCAGAAATCGATTGGTGTCTTGGTCTGATAATAAAAGAGTTATCTCTCTCTCTCTCTCTCTCTCTCTCTCTCTCTCTCTCTCTCTCTCTCTCTATATATATATATATATATATATATATATCATGTAGAAAAAGGTGAGCTTTAAAAGCCAATGGTGACATTATAGATTGGTACCACACATGTAACACACAGTAGCAAATACTGACCTTTTTAAAGCTGCATTCAAATCATGCTCATCTTTATAATTGAAAGCCTCATCGAACCCAAACTTGTTCTTCAGTAAATCAACCTGATTGAAGACAACAAATAAGTAATCATTTAACAGAGGTTATATATGCAATTAGCACCATCTCTCCTTTACCAAGAAACAAAAGAGGAAAGTAATTATTTCATATGTACACTATTTCCAAAACATCAGTAGCGACTTGGGAGCGTATTTCATACCACTTGCTCTCAAAGAGAGAATTAGAGACGAAGAATTAGATGGCGACTACACAAAGTCCATAAATAGTCAGAAATTCAAAAAGTTCTAAATTCTCATAATGTTAGTTCAATATATAAATGAAAAATGATAAAAGTATTTCAGGTTTCAATACTTGATGACTAGTGTAAATGGTTTCAAAAAACAATTATTAAAAAAAAAAAAAGACAAATTAAAATGGTGATACATTAGTAGTTAAATTGTCACTGTCACGTCAAATTTCAATTATAGTTTGCTTTGGATTTATAAACTAATATATCAATTTATAATGTTCTTATAATAAAATTCTAATACCTTGACATCACTTGTTATTTATTACACGTGTATGCCATGAACAATTTTAAAGCATACAGTGGTCAAAGGGAAAGCAATCGATCAGTACTAATTTCCAGGAAGCTACGCAACAAAAAGATTACCTATAATTATATAACTAAAGGAGTTATCCTGATATTACTTTTTTTTTTTTAGAAATTAGGATTTTAAAATTAATTAATCACTAAAATAATACTTCCTCTCTCACATTTTTTTTTTTGTCTACTATTCTATTTTGAGATGTCCCAAAATATTGTCCTGTTTCTAAAAATAAAATTCATTAATTTACTAATGTTCCTATTATACCCCTATTAATTTGCTAATTCAATTTTTTGATAAATTTTTTTAAGGGTAGTTTTGGAAACTTATACATTTTTAAAAAGTAGACAAGACAATAAATTATGTTCTCTTAAAAAGTTTGACTTTCAAACAAGACAAAAAAAGTGAGACAGAAGGAGTATATGCCAATATTGTTATAAAAAATAAAAACAAAACAAAACAAAAAGGATGAGATGTTTAATTTCTAAAAACACAAAAGAAACATAGAAAAATATAAATAATTGAAACATGAGATTGCATAGTTTATTATATGTTATCTATACAAAATAATAAGTTACTAGATCTTAAGAAGAAAAAAGAAAAAAGAAAAAAGAGAGAGTTAGTAGACCTTTTGTTGACTTCCTGCACTTCCAACCACATAGCAACCCGTCAACTTTGCGAATTGTCCAACAAGCTGACCAACTGCGCCGGAAGCAGATGAAACGAAGACATATTCTCCTTTCTTAGGAGAACAAATTTCATAGAAACCAGCATATGCTGTTATACCAGGATAACCTATATATGAACACATTCAAAATATGGAGGGGAACCCAAAAAAAAAAAAAAAAAGAATCAGCATGAATCTAATTTGTCAATCGTTTTTATATTATATGGAAAAAAAAATTATTTTACCTTCATATCAAAGAAAAAGAAAAATATAATATGGATAAGATTTTATTTCTTATATTTAAGGGTGTATATATGGTTCAAATATATCTTAAATTTATAATATTTAATCTAAATTTTGATCATTAGGATCCTTAATTCAAAGGGTCCGTTTAGATTGAACTTATTGTTTCTGAAACTGAAAACTAAAAACTGAAAACTGAAAACACTGTAGCAAAATAATTTTTAAATGTGTAAATAGTACCGTAGGACCTATTTTTAATATTTTTTATTGTATGAACAGTGTGTAAACAGTGTATGCACTGTTCATGCACATATTTTTTGTCTCCCAAAGTCAAACTATGCGGCCAAAAAAAAAAAAAAAAAGAAGAAACGCAGATTTGAGGAAACGTGGACGCGCAAACGCGCAATCCAAACGCCCTCAAAATGTATCCTCCTGATGAGGACAAGTGACAGTAAAATTACAAGTACATATGATGATCTAAAAAGTAAAAACCACTCACTAAAGAAAAAGAAGCAGTCACAATTATAAAAGCTGCCAAAATAACAACTGGTCATCTCGCGAAATTATGAAATATTGTGGAAGATTTTATAGCCATAGTTTATTGGATAAGTCAAATATATATATAGTGAGAGGCAAAATTAATGACCACCAAACCAAATAACTGACCAAGAATTCCAGTGTAATAGGAAAGTGGTACATCTGTATAGTGAATTTTGGTAAGGTTAGGTTCCTCAACTAGGCTGTACTCTTCCCATACAGCTGGTCCCCAAACAAAGTCACCTTCTTTGTAGTCTGGATGCATGGAATCCAAAACCTTAGCCACTCCATACCCAGATAATGCCTGCATGTTTGCACCAATTCACAATCGCTAGCTCAAAACTCAAAACTTATAACCAATCAATTTGCATTAATAGTCACATCTACATCCTAATACAAAATTATCAAAATATATATAATCTAGAGAGTCACAAAACATTTCACAAAAAATAATTCACAATTGTCGATGAGTCAAATTGTGATAGGCCCAAGTAAGAACGGATAAAAATTTACTAATTTAATTGTTGTAAAATTGTTGTGTATTACCGTATATGGGTACATGAAAATAGAGACTTACCGAGCCAGGGGTATAGGAAGTGAAGATCGAATCTTCAGCTCTATTCATGCGAATCCGCATAATGGGATCGCATGATAAGTATAGGTTCTTCAACAGAACTGCTTTTGATCCATTTGGGATCTCCAATTTGATAGTACTAGTTTTCACGTACATGTCTGATTCTTTGGAAGAACCGGTGACATAGTCCCTCAATATCAGTTGCTTGTTGCTCACTTCCTTTCCAACACTGGCAGCCATTGCCTCTATATCTCTATGTGTTTGTGTTTCGATATATATTTTTTTTCCTCTGAAGTGGTTGTGTAGTGGTGGTGAAAGACTGAAATTTGTGAACAGAGGTCCTATTTGTAGTACACATATTCTAATGTTTTATTCTATATAAGTGTGTTTTTCTTTATTAAAACAAAATGTTCATGTTATTGTGTCACATAAGTTATTGCCTCATTGGTGGTTGGAAAGAAAAAAAAAATGAAAAACGTCATTGATGATGGTTGGCGCTATACTTTTTGAAGCGGAAAATGTCATTGTATTTAGTTGACCAATCATATTTCTTTATATAACATGGTTAGGTAAACAAATAAAGGGAAATGTTAATCAATGTTTTTAGGTATTGGTTTAGAAACTATCTTAAGTAATATTTTATTAAGAGAATGATAAAATAATAGATGTAGATAGTTTTTTATATTTTTCATAAAAGTGATGTTAAAACTTTTCTATTATAGTTTATTAACAATTTCTATAAAAGTATCCATTAACATGACCCATAAATAAATGATTATAATATATTAAATAATTTAAATGTGATGGGTTCCAATAATAGTAATATGTTAGTAGGATTGGAGTATATTAAATACCGACATTCTTAAGATATTTGTTATTTTAAAAAAGTTTTGAATCATAATCTGGGCAAGCAGCGCAAAATTAGAGAACAATTAGAAATTTTAGAACTTATAGTGAATTCTAATTGTGTTTCAATTTTAATATAATATATGAAATGAATTTAAGTTACACCTGGTGTAATTTTATAAGAATTATACATTTTTTTAACCGTAGATTGTAAAAAGATTTAACTGAGAGAAAGAAACCACTTGATTGGAGGGAGGAGTATTTTTTTTATTTTTTTATTTATTTTTTGAGAGAGAGGGAGGAGTATTAAACATTGTTGACTCAGTAATTGCCTGAATATTTCATATATGTTGAGGTAAGATCTGACGGGTTTGAACAAATTATTAGCGGCACTAGCGGCTGTGCCAATTGTTTTTCGTCTAAGTTGGTTGAAACAATCAATATTCAAAACAATGTTATCATTTCCTGGTTTTTTTTTTTTTTTTTTTTTTTTTGGGTGAGAATCATCATTTCCTGGTATTGGTCGGCAAACAGATAATGAGCTAATGGCGTTTTCGTAAATGTCTTGTTATTGAAAATATTATCTGATCTTATCAAACTATCAGTAAGATAATGAGCTTCTTTTCAAAAAAAAAAAAATGATGATCAATATTTTTATTTTTTTAGGGTGTTTAGATTGCTGCCTCTACTAGGTGAAAATAGTCAAATACAATGTTTTGATAAAATTTGTGGCAAACTAGTATTGTTTCGAAAATATTTAGAAATATATCACTTTTTTAGTACTTAAGTTCCATAAAATCGAGTTCTAAATAGTACTTGAGTTCAGCGAACTCGAGTTCCTAGTGAGTTGCCAATGTGGCACTGCTAACCTGAAATTTGTGTAATTGAAAAAATAATGTGGTATTCAATATTATTGAAAATAAGTATCTCTTTATAGTACTTGAGCTTAATACAGTTGAATACCCTTTTTTTTTTTTTTTTTTTTTCCTTTATTGGAATGACTTGAATAGTCAAACTTAATAGCTTGACATTAGCCAACAAATTATTAAATTTAATAGCTTGACATTAGCCAACAAATTATTAAATGGCTTGCATGCCCATATTAGGAAGATGCATGATATTCAGGAAGTTTCATGCATGAAGAAATGCAATAGCTTGCATTAAATGTTTTTCATGAATTGTCAAAGAAGATCGCCAGGAACAACACCTGACTTGTAGCATGAATTTGGTTTGCATGTCAGGTGTTGTTCCTGGCCATCTTCTTTGACAATTCATGAAGAACATTTAACGCAAGCTCTTGCATTTTTTCATGCATAAAACTTCTTGAATATCATGCATCTTCCTGACATGGGTATGCAAGCCATTTAATAGTTTGTTGGCTAATGTCAAGCCACTAAGTTTGACTATTTAAGCCATTCCAACAAAAACAAAAAGTTTGTTGGCTAATGTCAAGCCACTAAATTTAACTATTTAAGCCATTCCCAAAAAAAAAAAAGTAGAAAAAACTGAAAAAAAAGAAAAAGAAAAAGTTACTAAGCTCGAGTACAATAAAGAGATATTCAATTTCACTAATACCGAGTATCACATATTTATTTTAATTACACAAATTCTAGGTTAGCAATGCCACGTTAGCGATTTAATAAGAATTCAAGTACTATTTAGAACTCAATTTTGTGAAACTCAATTACTAAAAGTGATACGTTCTAGTGCTACTTCACCACAAATTTTGCCACATTTTAGTATTTCGCTATTTTCGCCTAGATATAGACATAGATAAAATAAAACAAAATGAAGCGAAATGAAGAGGAGCACGGCCGGAGTCTTAGTCACAGAACAGCTCTGCCTTTCTCTGTTACGCAAGTGCAAGACTCTCAAAACCGTGAAGCAAATCCACGCCATTACGTGCAAGACAGGCCTCGACACCGATTGCATCGTAGCCGGGAAGCTCCTCCTCCATTGTGCTGTTTCAATATCCGATGCACTTGACTACGCTCGCCGACTCTTCCATCACTTCCCAGACCCAGATGTTTTCATGTACAACACTATCATCCGAGGCTTCGCTGAATCCAATACCCCACGGAATTCTCTTGTTGCATTCGTCGAAATGCGTCGAAGAGCATGTGTTTTGGATAGCTTCTCTTTTGCGTTTGTGCTTAAAGGGGCGGCCAATTATGGGTGTTTGAGAGGTGGGGTTCAGTTGCATTGTGATGCTATGAGGCATGGCCTAAATACCCATCTTTTTGTTGCGACGACTCTTGTGAGTATGTATGCAGAATGTGGGTGTGTGAGTTCTGCACGGAAGGTGTTTGAGGAAATGTCTGAACCAAATGTTGTGGCTTGGAATGCGGTGCTTACTGCGTGTTTTAGATGTGGGGATTTAAAGGGTTCGGAGGAAATGTTTGATAGGATGCCAATTAGGAATTTGACGTCGTGGAATGTCATGCTTGCTGGGTACATTAAAGCAGGTGAGCTTGAGCTGGCTAAGGAGGTGTTCTTAGAGATGCCTGTGAAAGATGATGTTTCTTGGAGTAGTATGATTGCTGGGTTTGCTCAAAATGGTTGTTTTGATGAGGCATTTGGGTTTTTCAGGAAATTGTTATGGGTGGGAATGAGACCAAATGAGGTGAGCTTGACAGGGGTTCTATCGGCTTGTGCTCAGGCTGGGGCGTTTGAGTTTGGAAAGATTTTACAAGGGTTCCTGGAGAAAGCTGGGTTTCTTTGGATGATTTCAGTGAATAATGCACTCATGGATACATATTGTAAGTGTGGGAATGTGGGCATGGCTCGATTGGTCTTTGAGCGAATGCCAGAAAATACAAGCATTGTTTCTTGGACAACAATGATAGCAGGACTTGCAATGCATGGTAATGGAGAAGAAGCAATACAGCTTTTCCATGATATGGAAGCATCTAGAATTAGGCCTGATGGGGTCACCTTTATTTCTATATTATATGCTTGCAGTCATGCTGGTCTAATTGAACAAGGCTGTAAATATTTTTCTAAGATGAAAGATGTATATGGCATAGAACCAGTGATTGAGCATTATGGTTGTATGGTTGATCTATATGGTCGAGCTGGTAAGTTGCAGAAGGCCTATGATTTTGTTTGTCAAATGCCAATTTCACCAACTGCTATTATTTGGCGGACTCTTCTTGGGGCTTGTAGCATTCATGGTAATGTCAAGTTGGGTGAGCAAGTGAAGGAAAGGCTTTCTGAACTTGAACCCAGCGATTCTGGCGACCATGTTCTTTTGTCAAATATTTATGCCATAGCAGGGAAATGGAAAGATGTTGCCACAGTAAGAAGATCAATGACTGACCAGAAGATCAAGAAGACTCCTGGTTGGAGCATGATTGAAGTTGACAAGATCATGTATACTTTTGTGGCCGGTGGAAAACAGGACAAGATTACGGAAGAGGCCTATGAAAAGTTAAGGGAGATAATCTCAAAGCTTAGGATTGAAGGAGGTTACGTTCCAGAGGTTGGGAGTGTTTTGCATGACATAGAAGAGGAAGAAAAGGAAGATTCAGTGTCTAGGCACAGTGAGAAGCTTGCTTTAGCTTTTGGTATGGCAAGATTATGTGAGGGAAGGGTTATAAGAATAGTGAAGAATTTGAGGGTGTGCAGGGACTGCCATGCAGTGATGAAGCTGATCTCTAGAATTTATAGATTGGAAATTTTGGTGAGAGATAGAAGTCGCTTCCACTCTTTCAGAGATGGCTCTTGCTCATGCAGAGACTACTGGTAAGTTGCGACTGGAAGAATTTCCAGAAGGATATATCTTGCACATTGAGGAAAACAATTGAATCAATGTCTGCCTAGGATTAAGTCAACTCTCGGATCCAAAAATATTGTCAGGGTGGTCTTGTGACCACCCTGCCTTCAACATGGCGCCACCACTGGTCTAAGGGACGAATAGGTGTGGTGGTTATGGATCATAGAGTCGAGATTATAGCAGCAATGGTGGGAAATAGGTGTTGAGTTTCAGATTGTGGTGGCCCAACTTGTAGTGCAATTCTTGTCTGCGATTGGCCTACAAGATGTTTAAGAAGGGAGTGCAGGCTGGTTCTGGAACGAACTACAATGGCGGAAGACCTTTGGGTTTGGCAATGGGGCATCTTGATGAAGTATTGATGGGTTGTTACTTGTTAGAGAGTGGTTGTGTCAGTCGTGCCTGAAGCTGTGTGACAAGGCTGCTATAACATTGGTTCAATATGCTATTAAGGAAGATTGTCGCGGGGTTTTGCTAGAGGAATGTCCTGATTTTATTCTCATCATCCTAACCTAGGAAATACCTTCTAAATTGCCTATTTTCTACACGACAAAAAGATCACAACACATTAATGCAAAACATATATCATTACTAGAAACATTTTGTCAACCTATAAACCTTTTTCCTTGCATGGTTTTGAAGCTTCATATCAGATTAGGATTAGGTGCAATGCCCTAAAAACTCAGTGCAATTGCCCCCTCTCGGCTGACAAAATTTTTTTACCACTTTCACTTGTTAAATGTTTTTTGACTTTATTCATTCAATGTAACCATATCATAGATATTAGGTGCCCACGTATAGAGTCAAAAGAGATATGGAGTTTGAAGGGAAGGAGGATTTTCTTGGGAGCTCAAGAGATGGAATAGATTGGGCCTCACCTCCTAAATGTATCTCACACTCCTAAAACATCTCTTTTATTTCATATTTCATTTGAGATTGAAAATTACTTTTTTCGATTCTCTATCTCAGCCATTGAGAGCTATTACATTAGGTGTAATGCTCACCTGATCTCAATCCCTTCATATAAATCTTAGCATTTTACGGTGTTAGAAAAATTTCAGCACAAAAAGAATTTGAGTGATGAGAAACATGCAATTACATAATGTTACAAATTACCACATGATTCCTTTGGTTATTATTATTATTATTATTTAAAAAAAGACTAAGGCTCTGCTTGGTAGGAGAGAATGGAATGGAATGGAAAAGAATAAAAAGAATAATTTTAGAATATTCTTCCCTTCTCTTGTTTGAGAGTTTTAAAGGAGGGAATGGAAAGTCTATTCCCTTGTTGAGGAGTTTAAGTGGGAGGGAATGGAATGAGTAGGAGGGAACACTCATTCCTCTCTATTCCCTTAAAATCTCAAATTTTTATTCCTCCCGAAATTGGGAGGAATAGGAGGGAATGGAATTAGATTTAATGATTTTTTTAATAAAACTCCCAAAATACCTCTATATATTCAACCATTTATTTTAAAATAGGGGTCTAATAGTAATATTGTCGTAAAATGATTCCATTCCATTCTCTCCATGTTGCTCCCAAACATGATTACTTACATTCTATTCATTTTCATTCATTTCCATTCCTTTATTTTAAAACATCCAACTAAGGTTACTTAATTCCATTCCATTCCATTATTTTTCATTCATTTCCCTTACTTAAATACATTTTATTCCATTCCATTCCATTCATTTCCATTCCCTTATGATCATCTCATTCCATTCCATTCCATTTCATTCCCTTATGAACTCCCAAGCGGAGCCTAAGGGAATCAAGTATATTGCATATGCTTTTTGCTTAACACCATTTTAGGTAAAATTTGCTACTCTTTCTACCATTTCTACGTTAGATTGATGCACAGATTTTGGGAATATGGAAAAATTTTGGAATGTCTTCCAATAATTCCTACATGTCCATATGAAAAGCAACAAATTGTATTAGAGGTGAATTCCATCTGAAGTGCTTTTGCACCTGATTTGAAGGAAATTAACCTGAAATTCTCAAACCTGTGAGAAACAAAATAGAGAAAACACATGCTAAAAAAAAATAATCACGCAAACAATACAGTATTTACGTGATTCAGCAATTTGCCTACATTCACGGAGTTGCAAGGATTTCACTATTATTAGGAAAAAAAAATACAAAGTGCGGCAGTACGGTTTTTCTCACTCTTAAAAAAGACAATGACAAACCCTAATCACCAAAACAACGTTTTTCTATATCTTGCATACAGGATTCACAATGGGCTACAAAACAGGCCAAAAAAATTTTTCTTAGAAGATTTCCCATTAAAAACCATGCAACATTATTTCAGGTTGGATCATCATCTGGATCAAATATAATTAGGCTCCACAAAGCCCTACATGATCCACAAAGAATTGAAACTTTGGAAGATTTTTTAGCAATCCTTTTTGTCTGAAACATTTCTAGGAGAATATTGTCAAGGAACATTTTTCAAATTTGGGTTTCTTAAGCTGTGAGCAATGGAATGGCCCGACATTCATATTAAGAGTGATGCTGAGCTTGGGAATACTATAGAATTTACTATACAAAGATTATAATCTAGTGTCACTAATCGTTAAAAATAAATTCAAATATTCATTTATTTGGTGGTTAAATCCATACCAATCACATTTATTATCACATCACTTTATAAGTTTTATATGGTAAAATTTGTAACAATTTTAACATTTTCCTTCATATTAATTATCTTTTCAATTATAGACTTTCTTGTGTTAGAAACAAAATTTAATTACTTTCTAGAGAAACCCAATATACTGGGATTAAGGAAACAAAAATGTTAAATGAAGCACATAGTTATTTAGATACCAGAGCATGATGCCATTTCAATGTGGGTTAGGTAGAAGTCGAAATATATATATATATATATATATATATATATATATATATATATATATATATATTTTACCTTAAGTAAGTTGTGATGTAATTGGGTGACTTCAGGGCGACCTGATGCATTTGGGGACTTTAGGCGAAAATTGATTTTGTTTTAGATGTAAAGTTACTACTAATTAACATGAACCACGTAGAATTTTTTCTTATTTTAGAAAGTCTATAGACACAAAAATTTTGATAAAATTTTTCTCACTTGTTGATGTGGCAGATTGATGTGGTAATTAAAAGAATGATATTAATGATGGACCTAAATGAAAACTAGTAAAAGTTTGCTAACTCAACTATTGTGAAAAATATTGTGATTTGTGTGTGTGTGTGTTTTTTTTTTTGGAGAAGTGCAACATTCACAATATTTTTCACAACAAATGCTAGGAGTTAAGTTGCTTCTTATTTTCTATTTGAACCCACCACTATATTATTTTTTTTGCCATCAATAATAGGCTATAAAAACTTGCTACATAGGATTTGTTGTAAAAGTGTTGTAAAAAATGTTGTGGACGTAGCATTTCTCTCTCTTTTTTGTTTGTTTTTCATTTGATAAAAAAATATTATTTTATTTATTAGTTATAAATAACTCTATGGGTTAAATTTTGGAGGCCTTTTTTTTACTTGGGGTCTTAGACGACCACATCAATTGCATCTAGCATTCAGTAGTCACTGGCTGACTTTCTTGTGTGAGAAGCAAAATTTAATAACTTTCTAGAGAAACCCAATATGCTGGGATAAATATTATTAAGAAAACAAATGATAAATGAAGCACATAGTTATCAAGGCACTAGAGTACGGTGCCTTTTCAATGTGGGTATAACGTAGAAGTCGAAATATATTAAGTTGTGATGCAATTGGGTGAAATTATCAACTTTTATGTCTTTATCAGTGAAAGATGGCCAAAATTCTGGGATAAAATGGGCTTTTGCTCTTTTTGGGCAAATTATATAGGGAAGTGCCCTCCTTTCCAAATTAAATAGAGAAATGTCCATTTTTTAAAACTCGATTTTTGATAAATCGAGTTAGACCCTATAGTAACGTTTTTAAGGAGCTTATAGTAACGTTTTAAGGACCTATAATGATTTTTTTTTAACTCAACTTCAATGAAATCGAGTTATAGGCAATGAAATTGACCTATAGTGGCATTTTTTTTTACCTATAACTCAATTTCTTTAAAGTCGAGTTAAAAAAACATCACTATAGGTCTTTAAAACGTCACTATAGGCTCCTTAAAACGCCATTATAGGGCTTCATAATTTTTTTTTCTAACTCAATTTATCAAAAATTGAGTTTTAAAAGAGAGGAATTTTCCTATTTAGTTTGAGAAGGGAGGCGTTTTTCTATATAATTTGCCCGAAAAGGACAGAAGCCCATTTTGTCCCAAAATTCTGCATTAAAGTCAGTCAAGGCAAGAATCCCAGCCTTGTAAGGCCTAAGGGGTTAATGGCCTAAAGAAATTCAACCCCAAGAAAAATACACTCCAAATTTCCACTATAATCTTCACTGTTTTAGCATTACCAATCGTTGGGTCCATTATAAAATAACCCCTTGATGCCGCTACTCTGCTAGGCATGATCCCAACATATTCTGGATTTGAAGCCTGAAACAACATGCGGAAACCATAATATTATATTATGAAGTTTATTTAAATGAATAATACCCACTCAAAGAAATAAAAAGTTCAATATAACCAAGAAATGCATCAACAATGTTCGTTACTTTTTTTTTTTAATAATATTTTTTTAAACCTCAGTAATTAATTTACTATTTGATTTTCTGCTACAATTTCAAGGTAAGGTGAGCTGTATAAAAAACAGCAAGTCTGATTCATATTCTGAATTCAATTAAACCATAAAAAATGATAAATATGATGTCTAAGTATCAAATGAATTATTAATGATACCCATTCCTTTATTTTGTCTACAAATGAAATAAGAAAATATTATGTTTGGTTACAGTTTTTGTTTTCTATTTTCAAAAACTTGTTTTAGGGAATATAAAGAAAAAACAATTTTCTTGTATTTTTGAAATAAAAAATATGTTTGGTTAGTTAAAATTAAGAAAGATAGTTTTTTGAAGAAAAAAATAGAAAATATTAAAATATGTTGTTACTAGGATTTGAACTCTAATGCTAACTCATTAAATAAGACAAATTTATTAAATTAAATGCGTGTTTTCATTGACTTTTGAAAATTAGAAACTAAAAATAGTCTTTTATATGTTTTCAGGTTCCTTCATAAATTGAGTTTTGAGAACAATTTTTGTTTTCTGTCAATTTTGTGTTGCCAAACAAGTTTTTTAGTCTAAAAAAAAAAATAGAAAATTATTTTTGGAAACAGAAAATAAAGGAAAAAAACAATTACCAAACATACCTATATTATTCACCTTTCCTTCTTCCCATTTTTCTCTTATCCAAACTTATAAAGGGAAATATTTTATTTGTTTCATTTCTTTCCTTTACACAATTTTTTTTTAATAATTTTTTTATGAACAAAAAATGGATTGAGGAAAGTGACTTGAGTTGGCGTATTTCACTTGGGCGTGACTATAGTGACACTTTACCTGCTAGGCTCGGGTCTAAGAGAGTAGAAAATTCAGATGAGCCATAGCTTTACACCTTTCCCCTTTTCTCTTTCCTTCCCTTTTAGTAAATGCTCTCAAGTAGGATGTCAGGGACTTCAACACAAAAGGTTCCTAAATCCCGACCTAAACTTTATTTTTGATACCATAAAAGGCCGGCCTTAGTATGGTATTAAAAAAAAAAAAAAAAAAAGGAAAAAGTCCAACCTTAGCATTTAATAAAGTTTAAAAGAATAAATGAAGTAGGTCACCATATATAAATACTTGCTATTGCCATGCATCTTTGCTATAAATGACATTAAACATTATCATGTATCCCAAATTTATTTATTTCTTTTTCATCTTCTTCATTGTCATTCTTGTCGTAAACCCAAGTGAGTACTTTCACATCTTCACCATGATCATTATATGTATTGTTGCTTAATTTGTAAAAACTGAGTACATTGTATTAGTGTAAGCACATTTGATTGTTTGAACTTTGATGTTAAGTTTTCTTCAAATCAATTACCACTCCATTTATGTAATATGAATTTCTAATGAAGTTTGTTTCTTTCCTGTCTTTATAGGTATTTCTTCTTCTTCTTCTTCTAAGAAACGAGGAAGCATAGTAGATTGCAATTTAACTCCTTCAAATCCAGACTGCTGGTACTTTTACTATGAACAAAAAAAGTCAAACTTGGACTGGACTTTGCATGAATTCAAGGCATTGTTACCGACAATGTAATATGGGAGGGGGCTAAGAGTGGAAGGTGCAAAGGGCTTTTAATAAAAAGTTGTTACTGTACCTTCCCCCGCCCATAATATTTTTGAAAATTTTGATTTGTAGTGAACTAAAATGTAATTTTCATTTCTTAAGAATTCCAATCTTATAGTGGAGCATCTTATTAGTGAATTTCATCGTGCTTTTCAACTAATACTGTATATAATCTTCACCCTCAGTTTTTGTCAAAATTAAATTGGGCTCAAATAATAGACATTGTTAATCCAAAGGCCATGGGAATTGCAAGAATTAAACGGGTTTGTCCCAATGAGATCGAGATGGTGGATCAACTAACTTTATCAATTGAAAGACTAATTCTACGAAAAACACTCTTTGATCGAACTTTGACTAAAGTTTGATCCGGTTTAACTGATAGTTAAACAAGCTCAAAAATTCACCGAAACACTAAATTCAGTAAATTGCATCTTATTACACCCAAATGCACATTCCAAAACACTTCGATCAAGTTTAACCGGGTTCCATGGTTAATTAAAGCTTGACCAAGAGTTGACCGAAAATCTAACAATTCAATAATAAGCATCTAATATTTTCTCCAAATCATAATAAGAACTATTAATTATGAAATACCACAAATTTACGTAATAAAATCTCTTATTACATTAAAGGTTTCAACTCTCAACAATTGGTTCTTAATTACAAAAATCAATACCAAAATGGAAAGGAATTACTAATCAACACTAAAACTAACTCCTTCAAAAATCAGCTTATAAGGAAATATTATGAATGTAATTAAACCATTCAAAAATGATAAATATGATATGTAAGTCACAAATGAATTTTTAATGATACCTATTTTATTTTGTCTACAAATGAAACAAGTAAATATATATTCTTCTCCTTTCCTTCTTCCCCCTTTTCTCATACATCCAAACATATAGAAGGAAATAGTTTCTCTCTTTCATTTCTTTCCTTTACCATTACTCTTTTTTCTTTCCCTCCCTTTCCTTTTCCCTAAGGGTCCGTTTAGTTGGGTAAATTTT
Organism: Quercus variabilis; assembly: GCA_030445155.1. NCBI lineage: Eukaryota > Viridiplantae > Streptophyta > Magnoliopsida > Fagales > Fagaceae > Quercus > Quercus variabilis. Next base: position 20,157,480 of record CP129455.1, on the reverse strand, counting down.
AGGGAGAATGGAAAAAAGTGGAAAGAAAAAGGTCCCTAGATCCTGACCTAAAGTTTATTTAATGATTGAATCATTTGGATTGTTTGGGAAGAAAAAACAATTCTTTAGACATATTATTTACATATTTATATTGATTTTACAAGTGAGGAAAATGATAAAATATAGAAAATGTTCTTTTAGTTTCCTAGGGATCAAGTTTCATTAAATAATCATTTCATCATGGTGTTTATATATTTACATCAATTTTATAATTGAAGAGAATGATAAGTTCAACAATTAAAGAAAGTGTTTGATCTACTAGCTTTTTAGGAATGGGGCTGTTTGGTATGGCATTTTAAGCAACACTTTTCAATTTTTAAACAATATTACACATATTTTCAGACACTTTTTTTCCCACACGTATTTCCAAAAAATACAAACAACATTATTAGAACAACGTTACCAAATGACCCTTTCATTAAATAATCATTGATATATTCAATTGTGGAGGCGACCAAATTGAATATAGTACTTATAGCTTGCTAGAAGGCCAATGAGGCAACCAAAGTGGCTTTCCTACATAGGCATTACCTTATTATAAATACTTGCTACCCCCTGGCTTTGTCAAATTTCCTTTAACACTAGTAAAAAAATCACAAATTAAACAAAAAATTTATCACTCCCCCCGGCCCCTTTGAAAATTTAGATTTTATAATTTGCTACACAAATTTTTTAAATAATCCAATAAAAGCCAAACCCCATCAAGCAAAATTGATACAAAATACCCAAAAATAATAAATTTGGTACGATAAAAAACCTTATCTGGTCCATTTCCTTAGCCCATGGCTCTCCCAAATGCTAACAAAACCCTAATTCTTCCTTTAATAGTTTTGTTAGATTTAACTTGGTCCCCTAGAAAAATTTATCGGCTTTGCCATTGCATGTCTCCCAAATCTGTTTATTTATGTTGAAGTGGGCTCGTGTGTGTGGCTTGAATTGCCACAAGCCCAAGTCAATTACAAGTAAACCAAATACAACTTGTAATAGGAATCTAATTAGCCAACTTAACATAAGTACCTATATATATGTGATTAGGTGTGCCAAAATTGATTGAAAAAAAGAAGAGAATTCCTAAAAACCTAACAGCAGTAAGAAGAAGAATAGTGTTTTCTTGTCTTGTGGGTGAGAGAGAGTTAGGGTGTATTGGGATTTGGGTTTCTTGAGAGTATTCTTATGCACTATTGTATCTTCCTATTTTTTATAGTGAAATTTCTCCGTTGTCTCTGCGGAGGTAGGCAATTTGCTGAACCACATAAATTCTTGGTATTAGACCTAGGTTAGGATTCAATCCTTTGAATACAGTAAAAATGTCAAGCACAAAGTATGATGTAGAGAAGTTTTGTGGTAAGAGAAATTTTTCACTTTGGCAAAGGCGGATGAAGGATCTCCTAATTCAACAAGGAGTTCATAAGGCCTTGCTTCGGAAGGAGAAGAAACCAGAAAAAATGAAGGATGTCAAATGGGTAGAGATGGATGAGAAAGAAACTAGTGTTATTCGTCTCAACCTAGGTGATGAGGTCAATCACAACATCCTAGAAGCAAAGACTAGAAGGTTTGGAAAAAACTAGAAGGTTTTTATATGAGAAAGAATCTGACAAACAAGTTGTATGTGAAGAAACAATTGTATAGTTTGCATATGAAGGAGGGTTCTAATTTGTTGGAGCATCTCAACACATTTAATATGTTGAACACCCAACTGTCAAGTTTTCTGATGAATTATGAGGACGAAGATAAAGCGTTACTCTTATTAGCGTCGCTTCCTACTTCTTTTGATCATCTAGTGACTACATTGATGTACGAGAAAGAGACTATAGTACTCGAGGAGGTGACTAGTGCTCTCTTGTCACACATAAAGATGAAGCAAGATGGTGATGGTTCTCAGGCTGATGGACTTATTGTGAAGTCTGAGTCAAGCAATACAGGTAGAAGCAGGTTAAAAGGACGAAACTCCAACAGGAACAGATCACAATCTAAATCATGTGCGAAGAAAGATGTGGAGTGCTTTTATTGTCATAAGAAAGGGCACTACAAGAATCAGTGTAAAGAGTTGAAGAGCATTTCGAGGAGAAGAAGAATGGAAAGAAGCCCCTAGAATCAGCTAGTGTTGCTGAAGAAACATTAGATGACAGTGAAGTTGGTGTAGATTTACTTTTAGTTTCATCAGGTGACAATGTTCTATTGGAATCTTGGGTTTTAGATTCAACATGCTTATATCATATAACTCCAAAGGAAGATTGGTTTGACACGTATAAGCCTTACAACGGTGGTATGGTCCAAATGGGTAATGATGCTACATGCTCAGTTATTGGAATTGGTACCATGAAGATCAAGATGTTTGACGGAGTTATGAGAGTTCTTAGTAATGTCAGACATGTTCCAGATCTTAGGAAGAATTTAATTTCTTTAGGAGTATTGGATCATTTGGGCTATTCATACTTATCAAAGGGTAGAATGTGTGAAGATTACCAAAGGTGCTTTGATGGTGATGAAGGGACAGAAAGTAAGCACGCTTTACAGATTGATTCGGAACACAGTTGTAGGAAGAGTTGCAATCACCACTTTGGTGGAGTCTAGCACTGACGACACAAAATTATGGCATATGTGACTTGGCCATATTGGTGAATGTGGTATGTTAGAGTTGCACAAGAGAAATTTATTGAAAGGGGTGAAGACATGCAAACTAGACTTCTACAAGTAATGTGTGTATAGGAAGCAGCATAGAGTCAGTTTCAAGACAGGCTCTCATACAAGTAAGGGTGTTCTTGACTACATTCATTCAGATGTTTGGGGTCCGGTATCAGTTTCTTCTTATAGTGGTGCTCAGTATTTCATCAGTCATTGATGACTACTCTAGAAAGGTATGGATTTATTTTATGAAGCATAAGTTTGATGTGTTTGGCATATTTAAAAAGTGGAAAGTTCAAGTTAAGAATCAGACTGACAAGAAAATAAAATACCTTAGAACAAATAATGGACTAGAGTATAGAGATAAAGAATTCATAAGATTTTGTGAATTAGAAGACATTACTCGTCACTTCACAGTTAAAGGAACTCCATAACAGAATGAGGTTGCAGAGAGAATGAACAGAACCTTAGTAGAAAGAGCTAGATGCATGAGATCAAATGTAGGGTTGCCTAAGGTGCTTTGGGTAGAGACAGTTAACACAACATGCTTCATTATTAATAGATCTCCATCATCAGCCATAGATTTCAAGATTCCAGAAGAGGTTTGGTCAGGTAGACCAGTTGATTATTTGAGTCTAAAATTTTTTGGTTGTCCCGCTTATGTGCATGTGCAGAGTGGAGAGCATTTTAAATTGGATTCGAAGCCAAGAAAATGTGTATTTCATGGTTTTGAAAAAGATGTTAAAGGCTATAGGCTTTGGGATCCAATCTCAAAGAAAATGGTGATCAACAGAGATGTCATATTTGATGAAGCCTTTATGTTGAAACAGAATGAAGCAAAGACGTATGATGATAGTCCACAGGAGAAATTAGCTATTGAGGTGGAGTTTCATGAGAATAGTTCACCTAGTGATAAGGGTGATGCTGAGATTGATTCACAGCAGCAATAAGAAGAATCTTATTCAATTGCTTAAGGTAGAGAGAAGCAGGTTCACAAAGCACCACGGAGATATGGCTTTGAAGACATGGTTAGCTTTGCTCTCATAACTAGCAGTGGAGATCCATTGTCTTACAGGGATGTAGAAGAGATGAGGTCACTACAAAAGAATAAGACTTGGGAATCCTCTAGTATGTTGACAAAGCCAGTTCCAACAGACAAGTTTAAGGGCTACTTGGACTTGATTGGTGTTTGCAACTTGTGAGCCCTTAAGGACTAAGGTGGAGGCGATGGAGGAGTTTGCTCATGTACCTTGATCAATTCAAGCCAATGTGGAGATTTGTTGAAGTGGGCCCGTGTGTGTGGCTTGAATTGCCACAAGCCCAAGTCAATTACAAGTAAACCAAATACAACTTGTAATAGGAATCTCATTAGCCGACTTAACATATGTACCTATATATATGTGATTAGGTACGGCAAAGTTGATTGAAAAAAAGAAAAGAAAAAAAAGAGAGAATTCCTAAAAACCTAGCAGCAACCGCATAAGAAGAAGAATAGTGCTTTCTTGTCTTGTGGGTGAGAGAGAATTAGGGTGTATTGGGATTTGGGTTTCTTGAGAGTGTTCTTGTGTACTATTGTATCCCCTTATTTTTATAGTGAAATTTCTCCGTTGTCTCCTTAGAAGTAGGCAGTTTGCCGAACCACGTAAATTTTTGTGTTCTTTGTGTGTGCTTGTTATTTAGTTTCCGCTTATTTACTATTATTGATTTGAGTCCTGGGGTGTTACCTGCACAACAATTTATTTTACATCCTTTTCATTGTCATCGTTGCTGTAAACCCAAGTGAGTACTTTTTCACATTTTCAACTGAGTACATTGTACTAGGTAGTGTGAGCACATTTGATTGTTATAGGTTAAGTTTTCTTTGGATCAATCTTCACTCCATTATGTAATATTAATTTTTAATGAAGTTTCTTTACTGACGTGCCTTATATATAGGTTTTTATTTTTCCGAGGAAGAGGCATGCGTACAATATTGCGTAGTACACAAAAAATCTTGCCAGATAACTTCTACAAGATGCTTTAACTTATACGTTATACGTAGAAGCCAAACTTGAAGTGGATTTTGCATGTTTTCAAGTCATTGTTCCAAAATTCATCGTCTGAGATCCATATCCGGGGCTTGAAAACTTTAAATATCCCAAGGAGGCCAAATGGGCAAATGTCCTTTTCGCGCAAGCAAGGACGGAACCAGGATTTGAACTTTTGGGGAGAGGGGGGGGGGGGGGGGGGCAAAGCTTAAAACAATTTTTTTTTTTTTTTAAATTTTTTTATGAAAATAAAAACTAACACCTATTTCATATTCAAAAAAAATATTACATATAAAATAAGTGTTTCTTAAACATTTGATATTATAAAAATATCGACAAAGTATAACATACAAAATAAGTTTTTTTTTTTTAACATTTCAACAAATTTATCAAAATAGAACTCGACGCTTTTTTAAATCTCAAAAATCGTCTATGATTGATTCTGTACCAAATTTTGCAGCAATCTCCTTCTCAATGTACAAAATCATAGAGTCCATTAGAAAATCATCTTACATCTTGTTGTGAAGCCTATTCTTGATAATATTCATGGCTGAAAATGCTCGCTCTGTAGTTGCAGTAGAAATTGGAAGAGTAAGCACAAGTGTAATCAATCTATAAATATATGGGTAAAATAATGATTTTCGGGTTTTTACCAACCATTGGCACAACTCAGAAATACTTGATAGCTTCTTGAAGTCCGGATGCCGTACTACATTGTGCTCATAATGATCAACTTCTGTCTTTAAAAGTGTCATTTCTTGATTTGTGAAGTCTTTTGGATAAAACTTGCTTACTAACAACAAAATGTCTATACTTCTAAAGGACTCACGTGCCTCTTTAGGATCAAGAGCTAAACTAAGATTAAGCAATTCCACCGCATGCTTACTAAACCGATGATTTAATTCTTGTAATATAGAATCTATTGTAGCATAAAAAATATCTACCCGATAATGATGCTCAATTGTGAAGTCATCTTGTTGATAACGAGCTAGACCTCCTCTCTCAACATAACGAGCATTCATATCTGGGACGTCTATGTCACGTACCTCACAAAATGATTTCACAGTGGTAAGTAAATTATCCCACTCTTCATCTCTGAATTTTTGAACAAGTGCTTTAGTGGACGAAACAAAATTCATCGCATTTAAAATGTCTTGAGACTGACACTGCAAAGCTTGACAAAGTGCATCAGTGATCTTCATAATTTCTTTCATGAGATGCAAAATGAACACAAATTCAAAAGAAATCATAGCATGATAACATGAGATGCAGCTTCTCGTTGGGAAGTAGTATTTCCTTCCTTGATGATCTTAAGTAAAATTTCACATGTTGGACTGAATATATTTACCAAGCTAGAAATTGATCTCAAGTGAGAACCCCAACGAGTATCTCCAGCCCGTTGTAATGTGCTAATCTGATTAAGTCCTCTTCCAGTTTCAAGCTCACTAATTTCAACAAAATATGCAATTTGATCAGCATAAGCTTTTTTTAGTTGCTCAGTACGCTTGCATAAAGCACCAACAACATTGCAATTGATGATAGTCTATTAAAAAAAACTTTGAACAAGAATAACTTCTTTTGATGTTGCCACTAATGCTAATTGCAAGTGATGTGCAAAACAATAAATGTAGTAAGCATATGGAAAATCATGAAACCAAAGCTTTTAATTCATTCCACTCAAACTCGCATGTTGCTTGCACCATCATATCCTTGCCCTCGAATATCTTGAATATCCAAACTATGATGTGACAAGATAGAATATATTTCATTTTTTAGGGTTAATGCCGTAGTATCGAGGACATAAACTACCCCAAAAAAACATTCTCGAACAAAACCACCTTTGTCTACAAATCTTATAACAATAGCCATTTGCTCCTTCATTGCCTCATCACGAGCTTCATCAACAATTAGACAAAACTTTGCATCACCAATTTCTTCACGAATTGCCTTCTTCACCTTGTTTGAAAATACATGTAAGATTTCCTTTTGGATTTTTGGTGATTTGTAAGAGGCATTTTTGGGAGCTTTCTCTATCGCTTCTGCAACATATTCATTATATGATACCACCAAATCCAATATTCAAGAAAATTCCCACGATTAATTGAATCAGAACTTTCATCTCGTCCTCTAAAAGCAAATCCTTGAAATGCAAGCACTTTGATAACATCAATTGAGGCCTTTAACCGCAATCGATTGCTTGCAATTTGATCAGAATTGAAATTTTCAAGTACCTTTTGTATGTGTTGAGACTGGTTCATCAAATCTGTCATGGCTTGCTCGGAAGCTCTATGAAAAGAGTTAGGTTCTTTCCCCATATGATTCAAAAAGGAACAATTATTTCCATCATTAACTTTCTTCCAATTTCGAAATCCATCCTTAGTGAATACACGACTCCCAAAATTCCCAGTTGGCTTGTCAAAGAGAAAGCATGGTAGACAAAAAGCAGCATCTTTACTAGGTGAATATTCAAGCCATTTATTAAATTCCTTTATTGCAAACCAGGAATGTTTAAATTTACGAGAATGATGTCCAAATTTAGTTTTCTTGTACTCATCTAGTTTAGGTTGGTATGGACCAAGCTTAATGTAAGCTCGTTGAATTTCATCTCATTCATTAGCATCATATTCCTATATTTGCTTACGCATTCCAGGATCACACACAAAATCTGCACCGTCAATGGTGACATTTGGAACTTCTGTTTGGAGATTTTCAGAAACTGGGACATCAACGCTAGGGGTTGGAAATCTTGCATCACCAGCTATGACTTCAGGATCACGCACAAAACCTGTACTTTCGTCCATGGTGACATTTGGAACTTCTGTTTGGAGATTTTCAGAAACTGGGACATCAACGCTAGGGGTTGGAAATCTTGTATCATCAGCTATGACTTCAGAATTATTTAGATTTTTTCTTTTGAAAAAATTTAATATTGTAGTGGACTTACTCATGATCTACAATTTTTTTTTTTTTTTAAAGTTTCATTATTTCCATATTTCGTAGTTTTATACACCAACTAAAAAAAAGGGAATTCTTAACCAAAAAAAAAAAAAAAAAATCTAAAACCAAAATAATTACAAACAGACAAGCACAAGTTTATATATATTACTAATATTAGCCACATCATACAAAGTGACAAAGACAAAGTTCACAAGTTCATATATATATATATATATTACTAATATTAGCCACATCACACAAAATGACAAAGACAAAATTTTTTATAAAACCAAAACAATTACACCAAAGACTTGGTCAATTGGTCTCACAAAAAAAGTCACTTGTGACTTACCATTTGCCTAAGACTAGTTTTCACAATTAACAGTGACTACCAAAGCCTTCTCTCACAAATTCACCATCACAATTCATTATTCACTGTTTCACACCTTACTGTCCTGGTCCTACTTTATTTCTTTATAGATTAAAAAAAAAAAAAAAAAAAAAAAGGTAACAAACACTAAAGTTTGAAAGTGAAACCGATCCACACAATCCAAAAAGCTACAAAATACACAGCCACACAAACAAAAAGTAGTGACTAGTCTACAGTCCACTGTCCACATGACAACACAACAATCCATAAAATAAAATTAAAAAGCCACAACTCACAAATATCACCATATCAGTCAACACAGTTCATAGAAAAAACGCAGAGAGTAGAGCAAGCAAAGCAAAGGGCTAACCGGCTAGTAGAGCACGCAAAGACAAAAAAACAAAAATATTAACTTGAGAGTGGAGAGAAATTTCTTAGATTTACCGTGTGTGACTGTGATCAAAGATTTGAGGAGGAGCAGCAGCAGCAAGTCAGTAACAGTTCGGATTCGATCTGAGAAAAAGAGCAACAGGCAGCAACAGCAGTGATGGAGGAGGCGTGGAGAAAGAGTGGGGTTAGGGTAAAATTTTGAGAATTAAAATTTAGGTTTTTAGTCCATATTTATTTTTTATTTTGTCGGTTATTTTTATTTATTTATTTTTTGTATGAGAGTTAGTCGGTGTTATTATTATTATTTTTTTATGAGAGTTAGTTTGATATTTTTTTTCAGATTGATTCATATAACAGTTTTTTTTTTAATATTTATTTTTGGGGGGGGGGGGGGGGGCGTTGTAGGTCCGTCCCTGTGTGCAAAATATACAGGATTCTGCCCCATTTCTCAAACTAATTAGGAAAATGTCCTTCTTTTGTAGCTCGATTTTCTCAAAATCGAGTTTCAATGTAAAACTCGATTTGTAGAAAATTGAGTATAGGGAGATCAAACGTATAAAAAAAATAAAATAAAATTTGCATGGAACTCGAGTTCACAAAAAACGCCACTATATGGATTTAAAACACCACTATAGGGCTCCATATGGAGTGATCAAACGTATATATATATATATATATATAAAACTTGCAGGTTTTAAAATGCCACTATAGGGCTTCCTAGGGCTCCCTATAGAGTGATCAAACTTAAAAAAGACTTGCATGTTTTAAAAAGCCACTATAGGTTTTTAAAAAATTGCATGGAACTCGAGTTCATGGAGCTCGAGTTCCAGTAATTTTTTTTTTTCTTAATTTTTAGTTTGTTATAACTCGATTGTCCAAAAATCGAGTTTTAAATTGAAACTCAATTTTTAGAAAATCAAATTTTAAAAAAAGGGGTATTTTCCTAACTAGTTTAGGAAAGGGGGCAAAACGCTGTATATTTTGCGCGAAAAGAGTATTTGCCCATTTTGGCCATCCCAAGGAAATACAATTCTCAAATAAAGGTTTTATTCTCTAGAATCGTAACACCTCTCCAGTCAAGATCGTAACGCCAAATCTTTATTAAAACCAAATAATAACACTAATGATAGATCTATCCAAACCATAAAAATAAAAACTGAGAAAATATTTTATGTAAAAAACTTCATTTTCATGGTTTCATGCGGGACCCCACCGTCGAAGTCCAAGAGCATGAGACTACCATTGGTGTGTATAGTGGAGGGTGTAGGTGGTTTCATGGAGCCATGGAATGAGGGAGAGAGAGAGGAGGAGAACTAGGAAGAAAGATAACGATGCTTATAAAAATTGGGTTTTGTTAATATTGGCTGAGGTGAACTTTTAATTGAGATGGCAAGTTTTAATTAGTCCACTTGGAATTCATGTGATAGTCTACATGGCATGAAAATAATATTTTATTTTGGCCATTAGCCATGTCGGTATTTTTCATTCATTACTTAACGGCATGGACTATTTTGACACAATATCAAAAGGTTAAGGACTACATTAACACATCTGAAAGGTCAATGACCAATTTTAGCGTAAATGTTAGAGACCGAATATGTTGTTTACCCTAAATTATTTGAATAGTGATGAGCTACTTTAAAATATAAAAAAAAAAAAAAAAATGTAATTTCCATTCTCTAATAACTTCAATCTTATACTTGAATTTGTTGTTGGTGCAAACACAATAATAATGGAAAAAACACAAAAAGAAACTAAATAATACTTCTGAATATTATTTATTTGAAGATAAAAATACACAACATTATTTAGACTGAAGTGTGGTACTCACTTTCTTTAAAGAGATTCAAGCTTTTGGTTGACTAATCTTTGTAAACGGTGCAAACTTTCTCTAACTTGTCTCCCCCAAGACACAATAGCTCAACAAATGTTGTATGTCTAGAACAACCTTTGCACAAAATGTTCAACAAGTGCTTTTTACAATGGTATGTCTCCCAATGAGTTTTGAAGGATCTCTAATGTTGAATCTACCAAGGAAGCTTAGATTCATACTACTTATGAAGGTACTAACGTCGTGAAAAATTATAAACTTAATATGCTTATTACTAGATTTGAGGCTTTAATTTGGATGGAAGATGGTGAAACTTTTGATGACTTCTTAATATAGTCTACACCGACTAAATAAGGTTTTGGTCCAACCATAAGTTGTCTAGAAATTGGAAAAATAATAGACTTTGAAAAAGGCATCTTTCTTCACACCAATGGCTTCCTCGAACTTAATCTACTATCATTATAACTTCTTTTTTTGTTATTTTAATAAGCAAAAATTTTAAAGGGGCAATTTTTCTCCTCACCAATAGCTTAATCTAACGTCTTTAAAAACTTTTTTAAAATATTAGCTTTCTAAAACCTCTTCAACAACTTTTAACAATAGATTTAAAAGGGCAATTGATAAGTGAATTTATTCCATGCGAGGTGTTCCAAGATTTAACCCATTAGGTTTGGCTAATGGAATAGGTCCTACAGTTTAAGCTGACGGGGTAAATTATGAGAGAAACTGAAAACTTAAAAAACTGACAGATAGTGACTTGATAGGAAGAAAGTCAGCGAAGCTCACCCAGGAGGTAACACCATCAAGAAGATGACGCCGTTATAGCTGAAGGGAATAAGACAAGCTAATGATCCTGAACTAACGGTCTTAGTGAAACCTTGGCTTGGTCACTACGCATGAGTATATAAGGAAATGACTTGTATCCCACGCTTTATGTTAGTATCCTACAAGGAAAGGATTCCGTAATATACGCTCATTAGGATTTCTATAAGGAAAGGATTTTTAGCCCAAGGAAGAGATGGTCAACCCTCTACTACTATAAAAGCCCTAATACCCTCACAAATCAAGGTACACATAATAAAAACCTCTCTAGCACTCTAAAGTTGTAAGAAGTTCTAACTTGACATTCGGAGGGTATTTGACCGGCACCACACCGGTGCTCTCCATTAGGTCTTCTCTTTTCTTTGTGCAGGTGACGTATTGAGTGCACGAGCATTGTGTGGCTCACTGGTGATATTTTTAGCATCATCAGTTGGTGTTGTCTGTGAGAAACCTTTTACGTAAGCCATACTATAGTTTCCCGGACAAGAGAGTTGCATGGTGCTCACCAGCTTGATGGTAACCACAAATGACGTTCAAAAAGAGGAATTACCCACGACCGCCCTCGAGAGACAAGTTCAAACTCTCGTCACTGCCATGGAATGCCTCACTAAGCAAAACCACGACCTGGAAGAATAGCTGCGGCAGAAGAATGCAACACCAAAAAACTAGAGGGATGATCAAGAGGGGACCAGTGCCGAGAGAAGGAACCAGGAGGGACCCGAAGGCAGTAATGCTCCGAACCAACAAGAGCAACAAGAGACCAGCCGTTCCTTCAGTTTTGACATGGCCCCCCCTTACATGGTTGCGGAGATGCAATTGATGAAGGAAAGGATGGATCTTATGATGAACGCCCTTAAGGGATGGGTATCTAGTGACCTCGACGATTTGGTTCATCAAACCGATTCACCGTTCACTACCTCTGTCAACCCCTTCCCCTTGCCACAAAAGTTTTGCATGTCGCAGATTGAGAGCTACGATGGAGCCAAGGACCCGCTTGATCACCTGGAGACCTTTAAGACCTAGATGCATCTTCAAGGAGTACCGGACGAGATCATGTGTAGGGCATTCCCTATGACGCTGAAGGGCCCTGGGAGAATTTGGTTCAGCCAGCTGACACCCAACTCCATCAGCACCTTTAAAGAGCTGAGCGTCCAATTCACTTCGCACTTTATTGTGGGGCACCGGTACAAGAAGTCTACCATATGCCTGATGAGTATCAAACAATAGGAGGATGAAACGTTGAGATCTTACATGGCCTGCTTTAATAAGGAAGCGCTCTCGATTGACAAGGCTGACGACAAAATACTCGTGGCAGCTTTTACGAATGGTCTGAGGAAGGGTAAGTTCTTATTTTCACTATATAAGAATGACCTGAAAACTATGTCAAACGTGCTTTACACGGCCACTAAGTACATGAATGCCAAAGAAGCTCTACTAGCTCGCGATGAAAAACCCAAGAAGAGAGAAAGGCAGGAAGATACCTGGCAAGAAAGAGGGCGGAAGATGGCAAGAACCGGAGAGCAAAAGGGATGATAGGTGCTCTAAGCCCCCTACGGGGAGATTCACAAACTTCACCCCACTAACCACCCTAATTGACCAAGTCCTAATGCAAATCAAGGACAAGGGGGCATTGACTTTCCCTAGAAAGTTGAAGGGAGATTTCAACAAGCAGTCCCGAGATAAATACTTTGCTTCCACTGTGACCACGGACATGACACTATCGACTATTATGACTTGAAACAGCAAATTGAAGTTCTCATTAAGTAAGGGAAGTTGCAGAAGTTCATTTGCAAGGAAAGGGCAGATTTGCCCCCTCAAGAGCAAGCCCCCCGACGAGACAACAAGCGTCCGAGACAGCCCTTAGGAGACATAAGGATGATTGTAGAAGGCGCAGCCGCCAACAGCTTATCAAAAAGGGCTCGAAAGACTTATCTTAGAATGGTCTAGAACGTTCAACTCACTGGCATCATCCTGAAGATGTCACGAGTCGACAACCCCCTCATCGGCTTCTCGGAAGAAGATGCCCAACGCCTCCACCATCTGCATGACGATGCACTCATTGTTAGCATCTAGGTGGGGGACTATAACATGTATCGGGTCTTAGTCAACAATGGGAGCTCCGCAGATATTCTCTACTATCCTGCATTCCAACAGATGCGGATCAGCAGAGAGCGACTAACCCCCAGCCAATGCTCCTCTCGTCTAGTTTAGAGGAACTAAAGTGTACCCCTTAGGCGCGGTCACATTGCCGGTTACCATTGGAGATTACCCCTAACAGATCATTAGGGATGTTACGTTCCTTGTGGTCGATTGCTCCTCTGCCTACAATGCCATTAGAGGATGACCTACCCTTAACTCCTGGAAGGCCGTAGCTTTGACCTATCACTTAATGATTAAATTTCTCTCTGAGTATAGAGTAGGAGAATTACGAGGGGACCAAATAGCCGCGTGCGAATGCTGCATTACAATACTGGAGATGGACGACCACTTGCAAACCATGAGCATAGAAGAACAACGAACAGGGGCAGAACCCGTAGAGAGGCTCGAGGAGACACCCCTCGATAACTCCAAGACAGATAGGACCACCAGGTTCGGTACTCTCGCCAACCCGATAATTCACTCAGCACTTGTAACTTTCCTTACGGAAAATCAAGACGTGTTCACCTGGAGCCATGAGGACATACCAGGAATTGACCCTTCAGTCATGGTGCATAGGTTGAATGTGTCGCCATCCTGTCCACTAGTCTGACAGAAGAAGCAGGTCTTTGCCCAAGAGCAAGACCGAGCGATAGCAGAAGAAGTCGGTAAGCTACAAGAGGCAAGCTTCATTAGGGAGGTATACTATCCCAATTGGTTAGCAAACATGGTAATGGTCAAGAAAGCCAATGGGAAGTGGAGGATATGCATGGACTTCACCGACCTGAACAAAGCTTACCCAAAAGACAGTTATCCCCTCCTACAGGTTGACGTTCTAGTAGACTCTACAGCCCAACACAAGTTGTTAAGCTTCATGGATGCTTTCTCTGGTTACAATCAAATTTGAATGCATGAAGCTGATCAGGAGAAAACTTTGTTCGTAACTAGTCAAGGACTCTTTTGTTATAAGATGATGCCATTCGACTTAAAGAATGTAGGCGCGACGTATCGAGGCTTATGAATAAGATGTTCGCGTAGCAAATTGGAAGAAATGTCCAAGTCTACGTTGACGATATGCTGGTGAAAAGCCGAAGGGAGGAAAACCACTTGGAAGATCTCAAGGAAACATTCGACACACTTCGCTCTTACAACATGAAGCTTAATCTGGGAAAGTGCACCTTCGAAGTGACAGCGGGAAAATTCCTAGGATTCATGGTGTCGTAAAGAGGCATCGAGGCCAACCCGGACAAGATCCAGGCCATAATGGAGATGGCACCCCCAATGAATGTAAAGGAATTACAAAGCCTCAACGGCAAAATAGCTGCACTGAATAGGTTTGTGTCAAGAGCAACGGACAAATGCTTGCCCTTCTTTCATACACTGAAGAAATATTTTGAGTGGACTACCTAATGTCAGCAAGCATTTGAGGAGCTAAAGGCTTATCTCTCTTCCCCACCACTACTAAGTCCCTCGCAACCTGATGAGGAGCTTTTTCTCTCTCTAGCTGTCTCCCCTACCGCTGTCAGCGTCGCCCTGGTCAAAGAAGAAGAAAAAGTGTAGAAGCCTGTGTATTACGCCAGCTGGGCACTTCGTTGTGCCGAAGAAAGATAAGTGCCCATAGAGAAACTCACCTTCGCACTAGTCACAGTGGCACGAAAGCTTAAACCATATTTTCAAGCCCACACGGTGATCGTCCTAACCGACAAGCCCCTGCGGCGAGCAATGAGCAACCTTGAAGCTGTTGGCTGATTGGCACTATGAGCCATAGAGTTGAGTGAGTTTGACATCTAATATCGCCTACGAACCGCTGTTAAAGGACAGGTTGTCACAGATTTCATAGTAGAATTCACAAATGGCGAGGACAGGGAGGCAGAGGAGTCTCCTCAGTGGAGCATACATGTAGACGGATCATCCAACAGGCAGGCAGGGGGAGCTGGCATCGTATTACTGTCACCCGAAGGGGATGTGGTTGAATGTATGGTCTGCCTTGATTTCCCTACCACCGACAATGAAGCAAAGTATGAGGCTTTAATAGTAGGGCTTGATCTTGCCAAGGCTGCAAGAGCCACAAACATTGTCATTTACTACGATTCTCAGGTCGTTACTAACCAAATAAATAGGGACTACGAGTGTTGGGGCAAAAGAATGAAGAAGTATTTGGACCAAGCAAAGAAGAGGGCAGATGAGTTGAAGGCCAAAATCATACAAATCCCCCAGGGAGAAAACGAGCAAGTCGACTGCCTGGCAAAACTACCTCAGTCGAATATATGACCACCCTAGATAATGTGCTCTTTTTTGTCCAGCTCTATCCACTGATAGATTCCATCGATATGCAGGAAATAGGCTTCGAAAGCAATTGGACCACGTCGTTAGTCTCTTACTTGAAGAACGGAGTATTGCCAGATGGAAAAGAAGCAGCAAGAAAGCTGAAGGTCCAAGCAGCGAGATTTGTCCTAATAAGAGGCGTCTTGTACAAAAGAGGTTTCTCCCACCCATACCTAAGATGCTTAGGACCTGAAGAAGCAGAATACGTCATGAGAGAGGTACACGAGGGGATCTGCAGAAACCACTTAGGGTCAAGATCATTAGTGCAGAAGTTAGTGTGAGCAGGGTACTTTTGGCCTACCATGCAGAAGGATGCCGAGGCTTATGTCAAGACCTGTGAGACGTGCCAAAGGTTCAGCAATATCATTAAACGACCAGCCGAAGAGTTAACCCCAATGATGGCCCTATGGCCGATTGCTCAATAGGGACTAAACATTATGGGACCATTCCCTACGGCAGTGCGACAATTGAAGTTCCTGGTAGTAGGCATCAACTACTTTACAAAATTAGTGGAAGTTGAAGCCTTGACCACCATCATAGAGAAGAGCGTGCAGAGTTTTGTTTGGAGATTTATCATATGCAGGTTTGGCATCCCTAGAGTCTTAATCTCGGACAACGAGAAGCAATTCGATAACGACTCCTTCCGGGACTTTTGCTCGCAGTTGGGGATATAGAACCACTACTCCTCCCCCGCCCACCCTCAAGCTAATGGACAGGTCGAAGTCACGAACTGATCCTTGCTTAAGATAATCAAGACTCGGCTCGATGGGGCAAAGGGTATATGGCCTAAAGAGCTGCCAAGCATACTTTGGGCATACAGGATGACGGCAAGGATGCCCACAGGAGAGACACCATTCCAACTAACATACGAGAATGAAGCAGTCATCCCAACCGAAGTCGGACTCACAAGCTATAGGGTGTATAACCATGACAAAAGCAAAAACGAAGAAGCTATACGTCTATAGCTCGATCTAATAGACGAAGTCAGGGCGATAGCGGAACAAAGGCTTGCAAGGTACCAGGATCACATGGCCAAGCATTACAATTCCCGGGTCCGACACAAGAACTTCCAGGTTGGAGATCTCGTTCTAAGGAAAGTTATAGGCACTGCAAGAGACCCGACCCCAGGAAAACTCAGCCCCAATTGGGAAGGACCTTACAGAGTCACGGTGTGGCAGAGAAAGGGCACCTACCACCTGAAGACGCTAGATGGATAGAAGCTGCCACATCCTTGGAATGCTGAACACTTGTAGAAATTTTAACAGTAGAGATAACGACGTGAAAAACAAAACCCCATAACATGAAGAACAACACCCCTTTCCATTTTTAGTTTATTGTAGCAAATTTTAGTTACTCCTCAAATTTATCATTTTTGTTTTTGCTACAATAAGTCCAAAAGGGCAAGTTATTTCTTTGTTTTTGCTACAATAAGCCCAAAGGGTAGGTTTTCTTTTTTAGAACTACTTTTTTCTATAAATGCATGGCAATAAGAGGAGTTTATTCAGAATGGCTGATGTTTTTTATTTACAAGTTCTCAAAAAAGTAGTCGACCTCAAGTCTATAAGAAGTGAAAAGATACTAAGTCCCTAAAAAGGGATGACCTTAAAACCGCAAAAGTATGTGACTACGAGCCCATGAGGCAGACGGATCCATCCTGTGAGAGACCGTGTCCCGGCCCACTTTTTTATGAGATGTTGGGCCAAACCCACGTGAATGGGTGGAGTCGTGTTATTGCCTCTCAAAATGGAGGTTCGACTAGTTATATTTTTCTCTTTAAATTAAAGGTTTTACAATGGAATCGTCGCTTATTTAATTATTGGAAAAATAAGAAAACCATAATTGAAAAATTCCTCATTTTATTAATTTGAAATTGAATTTACATTGAACATAGGAAATTACATGACTTTGGTCCTAGATACAATTTAAGATAAAGTACATGACTTTGTTTCCTAGTTACAATCTAGAAATTAAAAATTACAAGGATAAGCATTTGATCTACTAACCCTTGATATAAGTTCGGAGGCTATGTTACAAGATAGGAAGATGTTAGGCACCCACCTTACCTGGTGAAACCGGTCTTCTAGAGTATGGTGGCTAACAATCATATTATATCATCCAATATGTCAATCAATTTACATGTTGAATTTAATATGTGTACATGTGATAAACCCTAATTCAATTTATTAAGCATTGTATTTGGATTGAAAAATAAATTCTAGCAAATGTGTGTGAATGGTGATAATCTAGATTTAAGGATTTGAAAGAAATTATTAAACAAACATGTTTTTCATATTTTTGATGTAGATTTAAGATTAAAACTACTGTTATGCATGAATATGTGATGAACAACCAAGAACATGTGAAGAACATATTATTCAAACATATTCAAAGAAATTTAAATGATCATTATCATGCTTTAATCTTAAATTCTCATCATAGCAACACAAGAAACAAGTTACAGAAATGGATTATACCTTCATGCAAGATCCATATAGTGGAATAGGAGACTCTTGGTAGAGATCGTAAGGGTGGAGGAAAAGAAGAGTTAGTAAAGAAAGAGTAAGTCTCACTCAATACCTTGAGTTTCAGAAAGACCAAGATATGACAAGATTACTCAACTTCACTAGAACTCAAGAGGGGGAAAGAGATGGGAGTTTTTGTGTCTTGAAATGAAGGAGGGGAAGGGTTTATATAGTAGTGGTGGATGAAATATGATTGAAATGCTATTTAATGAGAGTTGACCAAGAATTATGAACTTAGACGTCATTTTAGCCTTGGGAAAAATCTGGTGCATTAAATGGAAAGATTGGTGGGAGCGAGGAGCAAGCCGAAATTCGGTTTTCCCGTAGCTGCTGTAACAGCTTGTAGAGCCAACTTCGAAAAATCATATCTGACTCAATTCTAATCGGAATTACCTCATTCTTGTGCTCAAATTGAAGCCTCGGATGTCTAGTTTCTGGAAAAATTAACTTCATTCATAGATTCAAAATATTCTGAGAGATATTGATGAAATTGTGAGCAGAGGTCATTTGATAAAAATGGTTTCAGCACAATTAACATTAATAGGTCCCAAATTAGCTCCCAATTAACATTAAATGACTCCAATCACTCCAATTTCAGACTTAATTAGTTTCAAATTTACTCTAATTAAAATATAATTGCACAAATTACTCAATGAATAATTAATGTTTAACTATCTAATTAATTAGGTGTATGCAACTTCACCATAAAATGTAGTCCTAACCAATCAAATTATGACACATCATTGATATTAAATTGATTACACTTATAACCAATTGAAATTAATTGTTCATAATCACATATAGTTGGACTCAATTTGTGATAGTGCATCTCAGCCATTAAAACTTGATTTGATGATAACTTTCAATCTGGTGGTACGATTAGGCTTACGACCAGTCGACTTGATCATTACAACATCAAAATCATTTTAGTGAAATGAGATTAAGGATCTAATGGCCAAAATCAAGATGCATATTTCCAAGATAAAAGTACCATTTTACCCTCCATGTGAGGTTAAATACGGGTTGCAAAATGGGGTGTCAACACATCCCAGAAGGATGAAGCATGGTTGAAACCCTTAAATGGGCAAACACAGACAAATCCATAAGAAGCAAATGACTTCACTATCCAAAAAACTACATGGCACCTATTTATCCCAAAGGGATGGAAAAATATCGGCCACCTAGGCTGATAGGCTCATCAAAGTGACGAGCTCACCAAACCCATGTTGTAGTTATATAAACCAAGTCCTGTAAAAGTGATGATCTCATCAAAAGAATGGGGTCATAAAAAGGATAAGTCCAGGGCATCGACAAGAAGCCGATGGACGACATCACCTCGAGTGAAAGACTGATTTAAAATCCCTTAAGGACAAACAACTTTACTAAGTTGATGACGTTATAAATAGACAAACCCATCACTTAAGGAAGTGAAAAGGTTCACTAAGCCGACAGCTTCACTAAGTTGACGGCTCCATTAGAATACTCCACATAAAAATGGTAGTCGAAGCTAATGACTTTATTAAACTGATAGTATAAAAGTAGACAGGTCCGTAATCATGACCATTAAATTATAATCCACGACTAGGCAGGCAACCCTAGTCTACGACTAGAAAATAGACTTAGAATCCACAAATAGAGCGAAACACACTGACAAAATGGCCATACATACATGTTCAAAGGTGACGAATACTAAAGTACCACGGACAAAAGTAAATTACTTACAAATAAAAGCCTAGAAAACTAAGGGGCACTTAAAAACATTGTTTGCAAATGGTACAAAATGTAACAGCTACAAAAAACAAAATTATGGCTGGGCATAAGGAGTGTCACTCGAGGTCTTTTTACTTTTTCGAGCGAAAGGGTTTTCTACGTCTAGCTCCTCCACAGAAAGATTGGAAGTAGTGACGGGAGGGTTCGCAGCAGGCTGGGCCAAAAAAAGGCCACCATCATCAGGAGGAGAGGCATCCTTGAAGTCGTCACCTTCAACAACAACGGTGTTGTTAGCTGTCGTAGCTGGTGGGGGATCATCTATAGTAATCCCGGACAGATCCAACTCAGGAAAGGTTGACGTGACCTGCTTAAGGCAATCATCAAATCCTGTGCCGTAGTATCCACCACAAGCATCATTGAAGGAATTTGACGCCTTAAATTTCTGGACTGCGTTAGCCCTAGCCTGCTCCACCTGCTCATGAAGGGTCGTCAGTTCTTATTCTAACTTCTCCTTCTATCGACCTGCCTCTTCCAACTTCTCCCTAGTCTCCTTTAAATCAACGTTTAGAAGACGAATGACCTCCTTGTACTGACCCTATTGGTTCAACAAGTTGACGTTGTGCTTCCTGACGTGATTGACGATGCCCTCCTTAGCCACACACTGGTCTTAGCGCTTTCACGCGTACCAAGGCCTAAGAAGGGCACATCCATTAGTCAATAAACATGAAAAAGATAAAAAAGAAAGGTAGCTAGGAGAGACAGCTTACTTTTGTTAAGTTAAAAATGGCTGACACTCCCAAATCCTTCGACCCCAACTGAGCACAAGGATCTATATTTGTCGGTTTTATAAACGATTCCACTTCTTCGACAGCATAATCCTTGTGCGTTAGTAGCAAATGGGGCCCCTCAAAGACCGGACCAAAAGGAGTCACTACCCCCTTTCTAGCCTCATGGCCTAGTTTGGGGGGTGACTTCCCTAGGGGCTCGTCCCCAGGAGTGACGGCCACCTTTTTAAGTGGACGGACATCTTTCCCGTCGGTTTTCCTCTTCGACGGACCCTTAGTGACAGCTATGGGAGCTGACAAAGATGTCAACTCCCCCTTGGCCCTCTTCTCCTCTTTTTGACGGGCAGCAACCGCCCTTATTCGTTGCCTAGCTGACTCCATCTCTGCAAAGGTAACAGACATTTATAAAAATTGACGGCTAGAGCTAAAAGTGATGGGAACACATATATATAATAAATATATACTCATGACAACGAGAAAATTCTTCTAACTTATGGGGTTCTGGCGTCGGCTCAGGACCCCTACAGTATGCGTGAAGAGTGTTAAGAGTTATTAAGTCCCGACACTTTCATTCCACCAACGGAATCTCTAGAACCCGACTGATAAAATCCCTTTGCTCCTCAGTTATAAAAGGGCGAGTGTTGGTTGAGAAAAAAAAAAAACCAAGTTGACAACATTAAGACACTTCCAAAAAATAAATTAATAAATATATGTAAACACTGATAGGGTTTAAAGTAGACGGTTAGAACCTAAATCCCTGACAAAAGCCCAAGTGTTATCAAAATAACCACGGGACATCGTCTCCCACTTTTCCTGACGGCACACCTAGTCCATCCCTTTAACAAAAAAGAACCTACTCTTCTAGTCTCTATTTGAACTTGACATCTCAGACATTAGTCTTAACTCCCTCTCCCTAACGGCAAAATGATACACCCCTTTAGAAGAAGCAAGGTGCTAAGGCCTATAACAGTAGAAAAACTCATCCAAAGAAAGTTGACAGTGTCCTCCACTCAGACGACCCCATAAAACCTTAGCACTTATAAAGATCCTCTATGAATTAGGAGTAATCTAGCTAATGGACAACCCCAGAAAGTCAGCCAATTGACGGTGTAAGGCCGTCAGGGACAGTCTGAGCCCACAGCAAACATAGCGTCGTACATATCGACATCTGCGGTTCTCCCCGTATAACACTTTTCATTTTCCCTGGGGAGACGGATGGGAATGTGGTTTGGAATTTGGTAACGGCCACATAACTCTTTGAAGACCCTATCACTCATTTTTTGGTAAAAAAATTTTGACAGCCCATTCCTTGAGTAGGATGAAGGGATGGCTACCTCCAAGACTTCCTGAAGTCCCCTCACAGGACTCTTCGTCATCTTCATCTCCATCATTATCCCCCTCTTCTCCCACCTTAACTTCACCCTCCTCATCTACTACCCTTTCCTGACCTTCGTTTTCGTAACTCCCTACTTCCTCATCAGGAAACTGGGCTGAAGTCTCTCTCCCTGACGACCAGGAAAAGCTCCTGGACTTATGACCTGAACCAAATACCTTGTCGTAGCCCACTCCATCAGGGACCGATGACTGATCACTCGACGCGTCACTTGACATCCGAATACTTACAAGTGATAGATTTATTCTAAGCACCTAAGATGATAGCCTCACTATAAGAGAAATCAATCGAAATAAAGCATATACAAAGAAAGACAAAACACTTACAAGTTTCTTAAAATGAGTGACTGTTTTGAGAGCGACGGTAGTAGCACAGGCGACGATGTGGGTGAATTGATGGAACAAGGGCGACGGATCTTCTTTCTAGGAATCAATAAAGATGAAATATGAGAAATGAGGAGAAGAGGTGGGTTATATATAAAGGAGAAATGCACAGAAGACGAAGCGACGCCCTCGTCCAGAAGCGGAGCCAACTAGAATGTGCCATATGTCCAAGCATTTAATAATGACTGCTCGAGGGATCGCCTATGAATTATTTTCTCTCTCCTGGCCAAAGTGAAAGTTAGCAATGAAAAATATCTCCATAACCCATCAATTTAAACTGACAGAGATATGGAGTAGGGGGCAACTGATAAGTGAAATTACTCCATGCGAGGCGTTCCAAGATTTAACCCGTTAGGTTTGGCTCGTGGAATAGGTCCTACAGCTTAAGCTGACGAGGTAAATTATGAGAGAAACTGAAGACCCAAAAACCTGATGAACAGTGACTTGATAGGAAGAAAGTCAGCAAAGCTCACCAGGAGGTAACACCATCAAGAAGTTGACGCCGTTATGGCTGAAGGGAATAAGACAAGCTGACGATCTTGAAGCTGACCGTCTTAGTGAAACCTTGGCTTGGTCACCAGGCATGAGTATATAAGGAAATGAATTGTATCCCACGCTTAATGTTAGTTTCCTACAAGGATAGAATTCCGTAATATATGCTCATTAGGATTCCTATAAGGAAAGGACTTCTAACCCAATGAAGAGATGGTCAACCCTCTACTATTATAAAAGCCCCAATACCCTCACAAATCAAGGTACGCATAATAAAAACCTCTCTAGCACTCTAGAGTTGTAAGAAGTTCTAACTTGACTTTCGGAGGGTATTTGGCCGACACCACACCGGTGCTCTCCGTTAGGTCTTATCTTTTTCTTTGTGTAGGTGACGTATCGAGTGCACGAGCATTGTGTGGCTCACTGGTGATATTTTTAGCATCATGAGCAATAACCATTTAAGAAACTATAGCCTTTTTTTTTTTTTTTTCAATTGATTTGGGCATAAGATATAACAAATGTATAAAAAAATGTCAAAAAAAAAAAAAAACGAAGTTATAAAAATCTTTTCGTTCTTCTCGATATAGATAAAATATAGGGTTGTTAATTAATTGATGATCTCTAGATGGCTTTTGAGGGGTTCTTCTTTGAACTGAGAAGATGAGGTGGAATCCCATGGGGGTTGGAATGTTGAGCTTTCGACAGCAATAACCGTTGGTGTGGTTGGATGGTTGTTGATGACTGATGAGGGGAGCTAGCAACTATGGTCTAAGAACTAAATGGGTGTCAAGGTGAGAGGGGTGTTTGAAGGATTGAGAAGAGAACTGGTTAGGTTAATCAAACCATCCATTAAAATCCCATCCCCTACCATGCAACAGACACCTTTGACAACTTCCCTTTTTGCATTCTCAATTGCTTTACATATAGGTGATATTGCCTTAGCAAGACCTCTTCTGAGTCAATCATCTCTAACTTTGTACTTGATTCTCAACAACATCATACACAAGCTATCCCTATGGATGCTAAGTCAATATTTCAATTAATCCAGTGTTAAAGCCTCTTGTTTTTTTATAAGCCACAACCCCAACCTTCTTTGGTAGATACAATTTATTCTAGGACTTTCAGGCTAAGTTCTTGCCATCAAAGCTTTTTGGATTCCACAAAAACCTTCTCATTAGAGTATCATAGTAGTTACATACCTTTCAAGGGACTTCAAAGGTGGACATGGTGTATTTGAGAAAGGCTTGCTTGAGCCACTTACTTGAGTATAGTGCATCTTCCTGACTAAGACAGGCACTTGTTTCTCTAGCTTGTCAATCTTGCCTCTAGCTTTTCATGGAGGAATTGAGATTGGGTGCAATTACATTTAGCAAATGCACCATGCAATTTCCTCATTTCCTTTACAAATTTTTTTACATTCTTAACATTTTAAACTTAAACTTTTTACATTTTTTTAAATACTTTTTTATTTAAAGGTTGAGATTGAAAGTTGTTTTGTGCAACTTTCAATCTCAACCGTTCATTGCTATTGTATTGCACCTGATCTCAATATTTCATGGAGAAACTTGAAGTCTTGAGTTTGGCTTTTGTGGTGACCAATATGGCATCTTTCTAGAGTGTATTCATTTGTTTGATATGCCTTATCTGTATTCTTGAATTTATCCTATAATTTTAAAATACTTTTACTAAATTATTCTCTGATTTAAAAATACTATTAAAAAGAAAGTGATTTCTAGCCATATCTCCACCATAAAGCCCAATCTTTATAGCTGTAATTATATTCACCATAAAGCCCAAAAAATGAATATTACATTGTTGTCCACCATTAAGCCCAAACCCAACCCTTTATTCTCTTAAACGCCAACCCTTTCTTCTTCTTCTTCTTCTTCAAACCATCAGCATGACTAACGCCAATCTCTCTCTCTTCCAAAGATAGATTCAATACTTTAGACCTTCAGCTTTCTAACGCCAACCTCTCTCTTCCCTCCTTCATCTCTTCCTCTCCTTATTTAAGTGAATCACTCCTTCATACCTCATCAGTATCTCCCCTCCTTTTGCTCTTCCTATCTTTCACGATTTCAAAACTCCTCATTTAATTGAATAAGAAAACACCATATTTGAAGAAAAGCTCAAAAATATTGATAGAATGTAGATGATTCACTTCAGATATTTCACCTTTGTTCATGTTTCGCTTGGGAGTGTTTCTTCTGAATGATTTGCTTAGATTGATGGGTTTAGAGCCCTGTAGTGGGTTTTGCTAATTTCAATTATTGGACGCATTGCTCTCTCTTTTGTATTTCAGCAATTCAATCAACATTCTATTGCCTACCTAGTATCCTTTTGCAAGAGGCAAATTGGTCCGACCACAAGCCCAAGTTCAAAGCCACCGTCAACTTTAATGGTGAGGAGTTGTTAGTTGCGTCCTCTGTACGAGCCGTCGATATCTACATCCACTACAAGGTCTGTATATCAAGTTGAGGTATACTTAAATTTTATTTTTTATGTATATTTAAAATTTTTAGGGTTAATGCTTCTATGTTTTCCTGTTTGGCTATTGAGTTTATGGTCTACAATTTTTTGTATTTTTAATTGTTGTCGTTGGCTGTAAAGAAAATATCAGAAATTAGGGTAAGGAAAATTACCCCAATCTATGATTATTTTTATTAGGCTCATATGAAGTTGAGGTTATACAATTTCAGGGAGATTAGAGGAAGAATGTTTCCGCCTTCCTTGTGTAGGTTGGCATTGTGAAGAAGGAATATATCAAGATTCATTATTTTTGAATAGCTGCAGCCTACAAGTTAATCTCCATATGTGGTTTACATTATTCCCGTCACGCTATAGTGGATAGTTTATGATATGTACCTTAGACTGTAGCCATAATACATGTGACTTTGTTATATGTACATCTATCTTCTGTGTCAATTTTGGTAGTTTTGCTACTTGTTGAGTTGTGTGGGAAGGTCATTATGGATTGTACCGAAGCCTTTATCTGTACCTTAATCAATAATTCTAATTTCTTGTTTTATATAGATGATTGTGCATTAATTGGATGTATTTAAATGTCTAATTGATTTAATTGTCACGTAATTAGGTATTGCCATATTCAGCTATGATAAATTGATAATAGAGTAGATAAACTAACAGAAAAGGCCTAGAGTTATTCAAACAAGAGATGAACACCTTAATAACTTCTTCTTTCGTTGCAAATGCTTGCATTTTTTCCATGTTTGTAGCAGTACATCATTAAGCAAAGGTTACATATGATTCTTTGTTCATTGTTTATTTTTTTCCCTTTTTTTTGTGGGGGGGGAGTACGCTTAACTTAATTACTGCATTTGAAGTTTTTTTTTCTCCTTTGTTCTTTCTTCTTCTTTTTTTTTTTTTTGGCTCCAAAAGAATGTACTACTATATATGTAGTATGTTAGTTGGAGAAGTTAAATATTCTGTTATGCTTGGTTAAATGAGATTTTTACCATTTTTTTTTGGGGGGGGGGGGGGGGGTTCAATTTTTATAATTTTTAGCTGAAGTTCCTCGGGCTTGAGGAACTTAGGGACTTTGTGCACAATAAATCTCTCTCTCTCTCTCTCTCTCTCTCTCTCTCTCTCTCTCTCTCTCTCTTCCTCTTAAATTTGCTTAGTTTATAGAGTTTATCCAAAAAGTTTTTTTTTTTTTTTTTAAATGAAAGAAATTTGATTTTGTTAATTTTTAAATTTTTAGCAAGTTATTGGGGTTTTAGTACATAAATTTTGCAATTAGAATATTGTTTCAAATTTGGTGAATTTTGGGGAATGTAATAGTGTGAAAATTTTATAAACTTTTACTATCTAGGAAGCCAACTTGAGTCTAACAAGAAAGCCATGAACAACTTAAGTCCAACATGAAGGCCATGAACATCCAAGTAGTCTATTGGCATGTTTAAATGAAAGAATTTTGATTTTGTTAATTTTTAAATTTTTAGCAAGTTATTGGGGTTTTAGTACATAAATTTTGCAGTTAGAATATTGTTTCAAATTTGGTGAATTTTGGAGAATGTAATAGTATGAAAATTTTATGAACTTTTACTGTCTAGGAAGCCAACTTGAGTCTAACAAGAAAGCCAAGAACAACTTATGTCAACTTTTACTATCTAGGAAGCCAACTTGAGTCTAACAAGAAAGCCATGAACAACTTATGTCCAACATGAAGACCATGAACATCCAGGTAGTCTATTGGCATGTTTTTGTTTCAATTCTTTTCCTTCTCCTAATATAGCTTTGTCGTTTGCTTGTTAGTTGAAATTGAAATAACACAATTTTCTTATTCTAGATGAAATAGTTTAGGGGTTTTCATTTTATGTATAGTTTTCAATGCAAATAACATCAATTCAATACGCAAACATGAAGGTCAAAATGAGAGTTCTTGATGCTCTTTTTTAAAGCTTTCTCTGATTTATTAATTTTTGTTGCTTACTGTTTCAATGTTAAGGATTCAATGACAAACTTATTTTGTACTTGTACTTTTGTTTTACTTGTGGGGAAAATTTGATGAGTTTTCTATGTTTGTGTTTTGTAGTTCGTATTGATTTGCTAGATGTGAATGGTGATGTGAGGAGACTTAGACGAAGATAATGGGCCACCTGTCTTCTATCTCAAGGTTTGTTGTTTTTCCTTTATATTAAGCTGTAAATGCATAATAGTTTCCTTGAAATCTTATATAGATTCTATCTATAGTCATAGGTTCAACATAATATATTCAAAGAAACTCTTATTAATTAATTTTTTTATTGAGTTATTGAATCAAACATGCATCCAAAATCTGTTTTAAATGGAAATAATTCAACTGATGATTATTTACCTTTTTTTTCTAGACTAGAGACGAATGTTTACATGGAATTGTATACTTGATGGTGCACTCCCACACATAGATAGAGTGGAAGAAAACCATAAGCTAGAGTTCTATGGAGTTCTTGAAAACTTGCCTTAAGTTATGATTAGGAGTTCCATGATGATTGCATGTAACTTATTATGGAAAATGGTGGGAAAATTGAATCTAAAGGAAAGAGGAACCATATTGGTTGAGAGCAAGTGTCACAAATGTCTCAAAGGCTATTAGCGCATGTTGACAAGTTTGGGGTTTGATGGTGCCACAGAAGTTTTAGTGGAAGTCTTCTCTCAGTTGCTAAGCTGTCATGTATGTAAATTAAGCTATTTATTTTTAAAAAAATGTATATTGTAAATTAGGCTAGATATTGAAAGTTCTTGTTGAATGCTATAGTTACTAAAAGCTATGTTTAGCTACTAAACTACTTGAGAAGTTCCTTAAAATTTTGGGATATTAGTGTGCATTTGGTTCCAAATTAAAAAACCAGCTTATTTTACTATTTAGCTTATTTTTGTTATTATTCATGGGTCCTACTGCACTTTTTGGTACTATTCATGGGTCACACTGTACTATTTCAGCTGACTTTTACTTTTATCTATAGTATTTTCAGTAAAAAAAATTTCAGTTTCAGCAAAATAAGCGAATTCCAAAAAGACTCTTAGTTAATAAGAAATGTCTTTTACATTATGCTTTCAAATACAATTTTTATTTAATCTAATTTGTTTTAGTTGGTGATTGAGGAAGGAGGAAATTTTTTCTCCCTTAAGATTTTTGAACGGGGAAAATACTACATGCAATCGGTGTTTATGGACAAGAGTGCAGCTCTTTGGACAATGCAGAATCTGGAACACACCGTGAGTGGGGTTAGTCCTAAGCAATTTTTCATGTTCAGGGAAGGTGATACTACTTACACGTTGCAAAGGGGGTCCACCTTGTTTCAACAGTACTTATCAGTGACAGAGCTTAAGGTAGGTGGGCTGCGGCGAACTATCATTATTCCTGCTAGAAAATTACAACAAGGATGGAGAACTTTTAGGATTGAATTAAGAAGGCTATTGGAACCTTCTCAATATGCGTTGGGTGGATTGAAGTTTGTACCATATAGGTTGAAACAAATCCCAAAATATCAACCTGCCAAGTTTTATGTGGAAGCTGTCAAAGCTCCGGTGCAAGCAAGGTTGGAGCATGTTCAGTAGCCCCTCAACAAAGAAAAAGTTCAGGCTGGTACCGTGAAGAATTTTGCGGAGCTTTTGAGTGACAATTCTTCACACAAGTAGTAGTTTCTAAAACTCAGGCTGGAGGTTTTTCCCAGTCAGCCGTGGGTGGTGGTAAGGGTGGAGAAGGTGGTATTAATGGTAAGACTAAATTTAAGGAGAAAATCCTAGAAGGAAATAAATTCAATATTCCTTTGAAGCCCAATTTGAATTCAAATATGGTTGAGTTTGGAAAGTTGCCTGATAAGAGAAAGGCACATTGGCTAGGGAGAGGGCTGACTGTGAATGTGAATGAATATGGAAAGAGGCGGTTATCTTGGGATAGTGTTAAAGGTGGTAAACAAGCTGGAAAATGGGTGATAAGTAATACTGTCCATAATATTAACGTGGGTCTGGGCCCATCCAAGCAGAATGCCTAAGCCTTGTTGGGAAATATAGAACCCATTTTGGGCTTGGGTTTGTCAAGCCTACCTAATTTTGAGGCTGGAGAGAGTTCCTTTAGTAGCTAAGGGCCCTGGAGACTTCTTACTAGAAGGGGTTCACTATGCCGAGTTCAAATAGGAGTGAACACATTGCCACAAAGGATTTTGAGAGCTCAAGGATCACACCCACCACATCGGAGCAACTTACGATGTCGCTGAAGGTATTGCTAGGCATGAATTCTTCCTTAGCAGCGACGGAAGTGGCGGGTAAGGGCGGAGAGGACAACACGATTCCACTAGCTCAGCCACCTACTGCGTCAACAGGACCAGAGGTGGTGGCCCAAGCCTTCCACGATTAGATATCACCGATCAGTGCTCTAAGTGGGTTGAGGTTGGTGTTGGTGGTGTCATCAGCCACAGTTTCAGAATCGGTAATGACCCTTACTGACTCGATAGTACTAGCGATGGTGTCTTTGTCTTCTCCAGTGCCATCAGAGGATGGGGATGAGGATTTTGTGGATTCGAAAGGACTGGTACTTCTGATTTTGAGAGAGCTCAGATACCTGGCCCACATATAAGGGAATTGGTTAGAGACTTGGATAAGTCTTGGGGTAATTCCAAAGAATGGATTTTACAATTGTGTGATGGCAGGCAATTAGTGCTCTCATTGTCACAGTATCATTCTCCAGATAGTATATCAGTCTGCTTAAGTTTGGAGGGAGAATGTGTACCAGGTAATGATTCTAGTACTAATGAAGGGCAGAGGGTTAGTTTGGTAGATGAGGGTGAGGGGCTAGTAGAGTCTTCGTCTGTGGTTCCTAGGGCAGAGAGTGAGTTGTGGGAAGTTGGTGAAAGGTTGAGGTCTTGTGAGGGTGGTGACGAGCCATTGGTTGTGGTACCTTTGGCCACTAAAGGTTTGTTGGAGTTGAAGTCTATTCATATGAAGGAGATTGGGTGTAAGGAGAGTGTGGATAATTGTCAACTATCATAGTGGGTAACCAATAGGATAAAGGCTTTCAAGAAATCTGTGGGCACTTCACTGAAAGGTTTTAAGGAGCAAATTATAGGATTGTTATTAGACATTGAGGCCAGAAAGAAAGACAAAAAGAAAATTGTGGTGGGTGATCAGATGAAGTTGGTCAAGTCAGGCCTAAAAGGTCAATGGGAGTTGAAGAATTTGTTGTCATCTTTGAATGTTGAGTATGATCCAAATAAAGCAAGGAGTGCAAGTTCTGAGTGGGCTATTGTGACTTATAAATGAATGTGAAGATTATTTTTTGGAACGTTAGAGGGTTGAATGAGTAGGATAAAAGGCTCAGGGTTAGAAATTTGATTAGGAAATGGGGGCTAGATGTGGTTTGTCTTCAAGAAACCAAAATAGGGCTGATTAATAAAGTGGTGATTCGTAGCTTGTGGGGTGGCCAACATGTTGATTGGTCCTACCTAGGTTCTTGTGGAGCTTCTGGTGGGGTGTTAGTGATGTGGGACACTCAGGTGGTGAATAAAATGAAGGAAGCAGTGGGGAGATTTTCGGTTTCTTATAAGTTTACAAGTGTGTCAGATCAGTTTATTTAGGCGTTTACTGGTGTTTATGGTCCTAATTTACACTGAGACAAGAGAACTTTATAGGAGGAACTCTATGGCTTGAATAGTTGGTGGAGTGTCCCATGGTGTGTGGGTGGTGATTTTAATGTGGTTAGGTTCCCTTCCAAATGATTGGGGTCTAATTCTTTCACTACTATGCGGGAGTTCTCCAATTTTATTTTGGAACAGGGTCTCATTGATCTACCATTGCAAGGGGGTTCTTTTACTTGGTCAAATTCTAGAAAAGTTGCTTCGAAGGCTAGGCTGGACAGATTCTTGTTTTTTGCAGATTGGGAGGATAAGTTTCCAATAGTTTCTCATAGACAAATATCTAGGTTGTGCTTAGATCATTCAAATTGTCCTTGAGGGTGGATCTTTCAGAGAGGGAGTATGCTGTTTAGATTTGAGAATATGTGGCTTAAGGATAAAGGTTTTGTGGATAGGGTTCAGTCTTGGTGGGATTCCTATTAGGTTCATGGTGCACTGAGTTTCATTCTGGCCAATAAATTAAAGCTCTTAAAAAATGATTTGAAAAGATGGAATGTGGAGGTGTTTGGTCATGCTGAAGTTCGGATTAAAAAATTGTGAAAGGACCTAAGTGCTCTAGAGAGAATGGAGGAGAGTCGGGGCTTATCAGTGAAGGAAAGGGTAGAAATGGGAAGAATTTGTGATGAGTTAGAAAAAACTACTCTATTGGAAGAAATAAGTTGGAGGAAAAAACCTAGAGTTCTTTGTATTAGGGAAGAAGACAGGAATACTAATTTTTTTCACCGCATAGCTAATTCTCACAGAATGGTTAATTCTATTGATAGGCTTATGGTGGATGGGGTGTTGTCTTCGGACTCGGCTACTATAGCAGATTGTATATCTCAGTTTTATAGGCAGCTCTATTTGGAGGATGTGGCTCATAAACCTGTCTTAGATTATGTGGATTTTTCTAGTATCTCGGTGGATGATGCAAGTTGGCTAGATAGGCCTTTTAAGGAAGAAGAGGTGTTTGGGGTGATCAATGACTTTAATGGTGACAAGGCACCTGGCCCGGATGGCTTTTCAATGGCATTCTTCCAGTCTTGTTGGGGTGTTTTGAAAACAGAAATTATGGTTGTATTCCACAATTTCCATACTCAGGTGATGTTTGAGAAGAGTCTTAATGCTTTATTCCTTGCCCTTATTCCTAAGAAAGTGGATGCTGTGGAGGTCAAAGACTTTTGGCCTATTAGCTTAATTGGTGGGATTTATAAGATTATTTATAAGGTGTTGGCTAATCGGCTTCGTAGGGTGGCGCATGGGCTTATTTTGAATTCATAAAATGCTTTTGCGAAGGGCAGATAGATTTTGGATTCTGTCTTGATTGCATCTGAATGTATTGATAGTAGATTGTAGTCAAGAGTTCCAGGTGTGTTGTGTAAATTGGATGTGGAGAAGGCATATGATCACGTGAGCTGAGATTTTTTAATGTATATGCTTCAGTGTTGTGGTTTCTCAGAGAAATGGAGAAAATGAATAAGGTATTGCATTTCAACTGTAAAGTTTTCCAGTCTGATCAATGGTAGCCTATCTGATTTCTTTGGAAGTTCTAGGAGGCTTCAGCAAGGGGATCCTTTATCTCCTTTGTTGTTTGATATTGTGATGGAGGCATTAAGTTGTATGTTGGATATGGTTGCCTCCACTGGGCAATTCTCAGGCTTTTCTGTGGGTAGTACAGCTGATCCATCAGAGATGGTGTCTCACATTTTATTTGCAAATGACACTCTGATTTTTTGTGATGCTGAACCTTCTCAGATTGCTAATTCGAGGGCAATTCTTGCTAGATTTGAGGAGGTGTTAGGGCTGCATATTAATTTGGGGAAATTTGAGCTGGTACCTGTTGGTGGGGTACACAATTTGGAGGCTTTGATGGGTCTGTTGGGGTGTGGGCAGTCTTCTTTGCCCTTGACATATTTGGGCCTTCCATTAGGTGCAAATTTTAAGGATTTATTTGTTTGGAATCCTATTCTAGAGAGAATGGAGAGGAGATTAGCAGGTTGGAAGAGAATGTATTTATCTAAAGTGGGTAAGGTGACACTCATTAAAAGCTCACTCTCGTCTTTATCTACATACTTTCTTTCCCTTCTTCCTTTACCGGAGAAGGTGGCAAAGCGTATGGAGAAATTACAGAAAGATTTTATGTGGGATGGGATTGGTGGTGAACCTAAAATACACTTAGTTAATTGGGCCAAGGTATGTAGGCCTTTACAGGTTGGGGGGTTGGGTATAAGACAGTTGGGGAACTTTAATTCTACCTTGCTAAGAAAATGGTTATGGAGGTATGGCATGGAGATTGATGCTTTATGGAGGAGGGTTATAAAGGCAAAACATGGGAACATTTGGGGTGGTTGGTGTACGAAAAAGGTGACAAGTCCTTATGGGTCAGCTTGTGGAGATACATTAAAAGTGGCTGGTTGAACTTCTCTAAACTCCTTGTTTATGATATGGGGGATGGTACTAGAGTGAAATTTTGGAAGCATGTGTGGTGTGGGGATTGTACTCTCCAAGAGGCCTTTCTGGAGCTTTATTGTCTTAATGGGTCAAAGGATTCCTCGGTGGCTGAAGTTACGGGTTGGGAGGTTGGGAGGTTTCATTGGAATGTGCAATTTCGTCATCCACCACAATATTAGGAAGAAGAAGCCTTTGACCGGTTTATGGGGTTGGTCTATTCTTCAATAGTGCAGGGGTTTGGCCTAGATAAGGTTTGTTGGAAACTTGCAAGGAATAGAGGTTTTGAAGTTAGAGGTTATTATAGCTCTTTCTACCCTCCTGCTCTTGTTTCTTTTCCATGGAGAATGATATGGCAATCGAAGGTTCCTCCAAGGGTGACTTTCTTTTCTTGGTCTGCCTCCTTAGGTAAGGTCTTAACAATAGACAACCTTTGTAAAAGACGAGTGATAGTGCTTAACTAGTGCTATATGTGTAAAAGGTGTAGGGAGTCGGTGGATCATCTTCTACTTCATTGCTCCATAGCTTAGGAGTTATGGTCCTTGGTTTTCTGCTTGTTTGGTATTCAATGGGTTATGCCTCATACTGTTCTTGAGTTGTTTGAGGCTTGGCAAGGAAAGTTTGCACGACATCATAACATTGATGTTTGGAGATTAGTGCCTCATTACTTGATTTGGTGCATTTGGCGTGAAAGGAATGCCAGAACCTTTGAGAATTGTGAACGTTCTTTGTTGGAGATTAAGTTTTTTTCTTACAGACTCCCTTTGAATGGAGTGTGATTTTTTCTCATTTTTCTTGTTCTTCCTTTTCTTTTTTTCTTGACCATTATTCTTTTGTTTCCTGATTTGTGCCCCCATAGTACATCTCCAATGTACTCGGTTTGGCAATCTTTCTATTATTAATGATAGGCCACAAATTGAATTGACCCTTTGTGATTAAACCAATTAGTTAATTAGCCATGCAATAGCGTGGTAGCACAAACAAATTACTAATAAACTAATAATGCAGCAAAAAATAAATGACACGGTGATTTGTTTAAAAATGGGGAAAACTTGACAGCAAAAACCCCACCGGGTAATTTTCAGGTCACCACTCCCAAAACTCCACTATTATCACAACAAGCAGTTATAAGTAAAGGAATCCCAAGTACCTTACCAACCTACAATTGAACCCTTACCCCAATACCCAATTAGACTTATTCTGTAGTAACAGTTTCCACCTTTGATTCACAACTCCCAAGTACATGACTAACCAATGCGTGGATCCCAGTACGCGACTTCAACACCAACTGAAAGAGAGGTTGGCTACAAAATTCTTCAGTTCATCCTACACGATGAAGATCAAGAAGATGCTTGGTCACAAAATCCAAAGGTGCACATACACAGCAACTTTTTCAAGAAGAGATAAACTAAGGCAAGAACTTCGTCTCTAGTGACAATTTGCTTCAACAGAGTTTTGCTCAATGCTTATGCAACTTGTGAACTGTTTGACGGCCCTTAAAACAATCCTTTTATATGTCTAGAGTTAGGAGAAAAAAAGGCCTAAAGACACATTCACGGATCCCAAAAAATCATATCAGAATTCTGAATTTCTTAAATCTCGATAGATAGGAGGTGTCGAGAATCTGTCGAGCAGGTGTCGAGCTTACGAGCATGAGACAGCTTTCTTAAGCTTGATAGATGCAGCTGTCAAGCCAGCTATCGAGTTTTAATGAACTTGCACTATTAGCTTGTTTTCTTGGACAGACTTGATGACTTCAACACTTGATCTTGAAACCTTATTTATTGAAGTATTAAAAATACCTAGAACTACCCAATTACAAGTAAAGTGCGTTTTGTCAAAGGATTAGCTAATTACATAAAAGAATAACATATATTTTTTAACAAGTAAAACCACATATGTCCTAACAATTAATAATATTCTTACGTTATTTATCAAAAAAGATACAATTTTTATTCAACTTTGATGTTGGTTTTTATTCCCTTTTAGATTTTATAGAGAAGTAGGAACACATAATTTGTATTTTAATTCTGTGTGTTTATGTGTATGCATATCCACAATTTTTTTTTTTTTTTGATAAGTAAGAATGTTATATATACGAACGGCTACTCTATGCGTGAAAAACATAGAGCAAACCCAGAAAATACAAGAAGAACAAAACAAAGAGAAAACATAAAGGAAAACCAGACAACATATTAATTACAAAAGAGAAAGAGAACTAAGAAAAGAAGGGAGAGAATCACTAGTCATGAGTCCCTAAGCCCTAGACCAATCAAAAAGAGTCCCACTAAAAAAAGCAAGCAACTGATCATCAGAACTATACAAATCCTCAAAAGTCCACCGATATCGTTCCTTCCAAATACACCATAGGATGCACAACAGAACTAAGTTCCAAATTTCAGACGAATTCTTCCCCACCTTATTCCACCAGCCAAAAAGCAAATTTGGGATCGATCTAGGTATAACTCAAGACAAACCAAAAGTTATACAGGCAAAGCTCCACAACCGATGAGCCATCTCACAATGAAGAAGTAAGTGGTCCACTGTCTCTCCACAATGTCGACACATAATGCACTAGTCTACCAAGACCAATCCCCTCAATCTCAAGTTATCACCCGTTAGGATCTTATTCCAAGCTACACACCAAACAAAAAAAGAAACTCGTCTAGGTGCCTTTACTTTCCATATACCTTTCCAAGGAAAGACAATTAAGGGAGAATCCCACAGTTTGTTATAATACGACTAGATGTCAAACTTCCCATTAGATTTCAACTTCCATCTCATCCGGTCACCAACATCCAGTGAAGGAGTATTAGCTCCCAATATACGAAGAAACTGCATATCCACATTCCTGAATACAATATATACACTATCAACTTATATAGTTGCATGGCTAGATAGTTTAGCAAATACATGTTAGTCTTAAATGGGGTTTTGCATTTTAATAAAATTTAATGAATTCAAAGTGGAAATTTGTTAGATAGCACCAATTGTGTTTTCAACCAATTGAATTTTCAAGAAACATTTGACATTTTTTTTAATGAATTAGTTTATATAACATGCCTCATTCAATAGATCAATCTTCAAATATTTAGAAACAAATTATAAGTAGCATGTAACTTTGCAATATGAACTAAACATTAGATTTGCATATCTCTTTTCCAACTACAAAATGTACCAATAATGAGAAACACTATTTGAAAGGAGATTTAATTTTAAAATAATTTTGCTTGCCGAAAAGGAGTAAAGATTCATAAATTTACTTTTTTAAGTCTGGAATGAAGTATTTTTAAAGGTTATGATTACAGATTCGTCAAACTTGTAACATTTAACCATTTAAACTTGCTGTTTAAGTACATGAATATTAGGAATTAATCTTATAGCTTTCATCAATCTAGAGGAAGATGAACTAAAAAAAAATGAATTTCTTGAACATTTTTCTAAATTTTCTCATGCATTGCACAGGCTAGCGATTAGTTATTAATAAAAGAGTAAACTCATTCATTTTCATATCATAGAGAATAGAAAACATCTAACTGTATGATTAAAAAAACGAGTACAATTAAAGCATCAGCCACAATTGAAGCTACATATAAAAAAAAAACATATAACTGTATGATTAAAAAAGAAATATTACTGTACCCATCCGATTTCCATATGAACACAGGGAAATCTGGTCTCACTGTCACTTAAGAGGTAACAAATCTTATGTACTTCCTTTTGTGCGGCTTTGGCAGTGCCAATCCGGACATGAAGCAACATATGACAGTAAGAACAAAGCCTGTTGCAGCTCCAATTTTAAATGGTAGACCAATGATTGTCCTTTTTCTCTCCCTTATAGGAAGAATAGGAATTTGTTCTGACTGGTAAGTACACTGTGCATGACAAAGACCATTGTTTCCCTCAAAGCTTGTATTCGGAAAAGTATCGAACTGGCCTCCTCGAGGAATTATCCCCCACAGCTGATTATAGGATATGTTGAAATTTGACAGAAAGTAAAGATTTATTAATGAATGAGGTATCTCTCCTGATAGTTTATTGTGAGACAAATCAAGTTTTTCCAAGCCTGTCATACCTGATAAATTATTTGGAATAGGGCCAGAAAATTTATTCGCTTTAAGATTCAAAACATGGAGCCTTTTCAAATTCCCAAAACCTGGCCAGATTGGGCCTTGGAGAATGTTGTAACTCAGGTCTATAGTTGGTCGAAAACTTGAAATTTGCCTATAAATCAAAACTCTTCCACCTTGTCCAGCAGTGTAAAGTTCAAAGCTTGAGACAGGCTCTTCTATTGTGACCTTCCCACTTATTAGGCTCTGAAGTTCAGTCAAACTCTTTGGAATTTCACCTTTGAGAGAGTTATTTGACAAATCCAAGTAAAAGAGAGAGTCAAACTTTCCAACCCATGATGGTATGTTTCCACCCAAATGATTCCAAGACAAATCCAAAAACTGCAACTTGTGGCAACGACTCAACCATTGCGGGATTGGACCTTTGAGTTGACAATTGGAAAGAATTAGACTGTTGAGGTTTTTGAATTCCAGACTCACATCATTTGGAATTTGTTCATCATGAAAGTTCATTGTAAGTACCAACATACTTAAATTCCTACAATGTTGTAGAATACTAAGAGCTGATAATATATTACTAAGGCTAGTGTTTGACAGTGTGAGGTGTGTTAGAGACTTCAAATTCTTGAAGTTATTAGGGAGTTCACCGCTAAGTTTGTTGCGCGCAAGATTGAGTGATTTCAATCCTCTGCAGGAGAAAAGCCTATTAGGAATTGAGCCGTGGAACAGATTCGAACCAAGACCTAAGGAGACAAGATTTTTCATTGCAGAACAGTTGAGGTTGATTGGACCACTTAGAGAGTTTCTGTTCAAATATAACATTTGAAGTGATGGGGAGTTTGCTAAAGAAGTAGGCAAATGACCAGTGAATAAATTTGACCTGGCTGAGAATTGCTCAAGCCTTGCTAGTCTCATAAAAATGTCTGGAAGAACTCCAGAGAACAAATTAGAGGAGATATCCAGTTTAACAAGGTTAGAGAGGTTCCCAATTCCATTACTCAGTGACCCAGATATTCTATTACCCTGAAGATTCAGTTCACTCAGATGTTTTAGCTGGAAGAGACTCTCAGGCAAACTCCCAGACAAAATATTTTCATCAAAAGAGAGATGTTGTAGGGAAGTACAATTAGCCAAATCTTTTGGAACTTCTCCAGAAAAATAGTTATTAGAGAAATTAAGCACTCGAATTTTTGTAGATATTGTACACATACCTTTGTTGTTGATGGACCCAACAAAAGCATTGTTGCTTATGTCTATGATCTCTATGTTTTGCAGATTAAACAAGTCATCTGGAAGGGACCCCCCAAGGAAATTATGAGAGAAGTTCAGAACTCTCAATTGATTCAAGTCTGCCAAAGATTTACAAATCTTCCCAACAAGTCTTTTGCTGCCAAGTTCCAAGCCAACTACCCTTCTGTCAGAACCAGTGGAATTATCACAGGTGACACCAGTCCATGCGCAGCAACCAGGAGAGTCACTGCTGTTCCAGTTCCATTCAGGAATTGTTGATTCTAAACAATTGGAGAAACCAGTTAAGGCTCTTAAGTCATCTGGATTGCATGTCAGTGTCTCAGAATTCAGGTTTGGTAGCTCGAAACTTAGACTTAGAGCCATTAAAACAAAGAACAAACAGAAACGTTGGAAGAACATTTTAGGTGGATGCCAATTGCCAAAGAGATGAAATTAGAGAATACAAAGTACTATACTAATAAGATCTGTAATTATATATGCAATTCTAGCAAGTGGGTTCGGACCTCGGTTTCGTTATATTTTAATATATATCAAAAGTTCCAAGTTGTATATGAAGTTTCAAACTTTTCTGCTAATGTATGAAGTTTCAACTTTCAATAGTCCACTAGTAGGACTTTAATTTTCGTCAATGTAGGCGCGCTAGAGTGTAGCATTGTTCAACATTTATGACAGAAGTGTGGAAGTGAACGATAAGCAGGTCTGGTTAAGTTTCTAAGCGGGCTCTAAGTAGGTAATTGATTGACTAATGGGCAATCTAGAGTTAATTCAATACATATCCTCTATCTCAATTTTTGTATTCTACTGTATTTTCAACCGATCATAACATTTTATGTATTCCTTTTACTTTCTTTATAAAATAACCAAATTTTAAAATAAAAAATTAGACATATAATATAACAAATTCATAGAGTATCAAATGGAACACAAAAAGTGAGATGGATAAATTTGTATTTATCAGTAATTTATCTGTAAAGAGAGATGTTTTTAAAACCGTTCCACTAATTTTTGAACAATTTTTTGAAGTGTACCAAATAAGCCCTAATCTCTTGTCTATGTACTCTGGGGACTATTAAAGTATGGGTTATGATTGTCTCACGTTTTGTTGATACACTCTACACTCTCCTTGTATTGTGTGTAATACATAAGAAATTCTTAAAAAATGTGGACGTACACTTTTTTTTTTTTTTTTTTGATAAGAAAAGCATCACTAGATTAATAGGAAAAGTCAGCCAAAGTTGGCTAGGAGTACAGTAAAGATATGGATATTATATGTGTGTAACAATAATTTTCTTTAAAAAGCATTACACTCATGGAATGGAGCATTTTATAATTGATTTGACTACTTCTCAAATAAATAAATAAATAAATAAAAACAAAGGTTGTGTTTGGTTCGATGTAAATCGAATTTCGAGTGTAAAATGAATGCAGAAAAAAGTGAATTCTTGTAAGGAAAATAAAATCCGGGTGTTTGGTTCTACAATGGAAGATAATCCGGAAAACGATTTCTAGTGTTTGGTAACATTCTGAAAATGCTATTTTCCTACAAAGTTTTCACATTTTCCCAACCATTTTCTCAGCTCCTAAACAAATTTTATAACAAAAAATTTCAAAATATAAGCTTAACACAACCAAAAATCAAAAAAAAAAAAAAAATTTATTCACAAACTCATCAGATCGAGAAAGAGAGATTGAGGGAAAGAGAGGATCGGAGTGGATGGAGGACGGTGGCGACCAGATCGAGTGGGTTTAGGGGTGGAGTGGAGTGGGCTGGTGATCAGTGGCAGCCAGATTGGTGATCGGTGGTGGCGGCTAGATCGGTTATCAAGATTGGTATCGAGCTTAGGGCTTTGGGCGACGAGATCGGTGGTTCAATCCAGATGCAGCAGCGATGGCGAGGGTGGGTGGTGGGTGATGGGTTGTAGATCGGTGACATGCTTGAAGATTTGGTCATGGTTGGTCAGAGGAAAAGATAGAGAACGAGGGAGGAAAAGAAGAGGGACACTGGACGCAGCTTGCACAGCGAACAACAGATGGTGGAGGGAGCTTGCACGGCGGACGGCAAATGATGGACGGAGCTTGCACGGCAACCAAAGCTTGCACGGCGGTCCGATTCCTCTGGTGCTCTCTCTCTCTCTCTCTCTCTCTCTCTGGGGGTTGTTGAGTTTTGAGTGAGGTTGGAAATCAATTGAAAGTAAAATGAGTATGTAATTGGTTTTACAGAGTTGGGGTGCCTATTTTATGGTCAACTGAAATTGGTTTTCAATTTGACCGAATTTTCGTGCACATCCAAATGCCCTCAAGGGTGTAAAATATTTTTCGGATTTCCTTTACCACTGAAACAAACGCAGCCTAAGTCTCAGGCACTTGAATTTCAAAACATTTTTTCTTTTTAATTTATATTGAAAATTGTGTTTAGTTATAATTTTTTTTTTAATGTGTTTATTTTTTTGCCAATGAGAAGGTGATGGTTCCCTAATTGCTACTTTCTTGAAAAATAATAATTTTATATGCATATACCCCAATTCCAAGTACATGTAAAGAAGAGTCAAGTATGAAAAGTAATGTACTTATAAAATTCTAATCAGACACTTTCTACGATTTCCAATAACAAGTAAGTTATATTAATTTAAATTTAAATAGATAATTTTGTACATAAGAAAATTTATAATATAAGCAATATTAATTTCCCAAATTTCTTTAAAAAAATTTAACCAATTTCTACAAATCCTCTACCAATTTTTCACAATTTCCCACGTATATGCACAAACAAATTTCCACCAAAAAACACTATAACATTTGATTCTAACTTTTTGCTTATTTTATATATTGTTTATGGATATCACACTGCTTTTCATATTAGCTTTATTTCAAATAATTTAAATTTAAACTTTTTAAAAATAAACTAGTTTTTAGTTTTTGTCTCACATTAAATAAGCAGCCGAAAATAAACAATTTTCAAACGAATATGATACATAGATTTCTAAACTTCAACCTTCAACATCCAAAAAAAAAAAAAAAAACTATGTCCACATTATTTAAACAAATTAGATAACTCATTATATAAATTATGTGTGCATGTATCAATTGGCAAGTAGTAGGCTAAAGGATTTTCCTTTAAATTTTGAGGAAAACTATTTTTAGCAGCAACAAAGCCATCAAGCCCATCCCTTTGATCCCTTATCCAATGGAACCCAACCGAACAAATCACTACCAAGCCCAATCATCGGTTGAAGTTGTCAAACAACCCAATGGAACAAAACCTCCACCACTAGTAGCTCGAGGCAGCACAGTGACATGCTCTTGAACATTGTCACCAATCACTGCAAGAATGTCCCTATGGCCATTGCTTGCAAACATTGTAGGAAGAAGAATAAAGAAGACAATGGAGAGGAAAAAAAGGGGGGCCGAGAGACTTGTGGGGCATAGAATTTTAACAAAACTGAGAAGCTAGCTAGAATGAGGATCCTCAATTTTGGGGATTCTCATTTTATTTTTCAGAAATTGATTTGTTCTTTTTTTTTTTTTTTTAATGTATATGTGTTTGCGATATAGGTCCAGTTAATGTTGGGCAAGAGAATATTTATACTGAAAATGAAAAGAAAAATAAGGATTTAAAAAGCAATGCATAAGCAAACAAATAAGTTAAATAAACTCAACAATCAAGTCAAACCAAAAGCACAAATATAGATAAAAGAAAAGGGAGGGGGGGGGGGGGGGTGTGGAAATACGAAGAAATGATGAAGATTAGGGCCGTTCGTTACCGTGGTTTAAATAACAGTTTTCAATATTTTCACGTATTACATAGTTTTCAATATTTTCACGTATTACATGTATTTTCGCATACTTTTTAACATACACGTATTTTCAAAAAATACAAACAACGTTACTAGAACAACATTACCAAACAGGCCATAGGAGCTTTTGTTACCGTTGTTTAAACAATAATTTTCAGTATTTAAACAACATTTCATGTATTTTCACACACTTTTTCACCCACGCGTATTTTAAAAAAATACAAACAACGTTACTAGAACAACATTACCAGACAGGCCTAGACACTAGAAACAATAAATTTACCCTCAACTGCAGTGATATATTTTGATTGATACGTTACTAGACAATAGTAGTTGACTTGTGTCACTGTTTTAGACACTAAGTGATGTTCCAATCATAATTTGTAATGTCAGCATGACAAATATTGTGAGAGTGTTAGAACATCTCCAATAGACTAGTTAAAGCCATTTTTTGGAGAGCAAAAAAAAAAAAAAAAAATTCCAACAGACTCTCTAAAAGGAAAAATTTTCCAAATTTTTTTTGGAGTTGTTACAGTAGCTCTCTTGACTTGGAGAGCACTGGAGCAACTCCAAATGAATTTTTCTCCTTTAAAAAAATCAAACAACTCAATAAAAAAATTATTCTTTCTCCCTCATAGACTCAAGCGTCTCACATAATCAAAACACAAAACACAAAACAAAATCTATTTCTTATTATAACAACAAAGTTGAATTAGAACAAGAAAATAAGAAGAAGAAAAAAAAGTCAAGCCGATCTGACCCATTATGGCAGTGGGGAGGAGGAATAGCAGTAGTGGGGAGGCGGACGAGACGCTGCTACTTGGTGAACGCCGATCTCCGCCGACTTTGTCCTTCTGGCGACACTTGATCTCCACCGGCTTTATTCTTTTTCTTTTTCTTTGTTCTTTGTCATGAAGGCCATGAACATCTAGGTAGTCTATTGGAATGTTTTTATTTCAATTCTTTTCCTTCCCCTAATATAGCTTTGTTGTTTGATTTGTTAGTTGAAATTGAAATAACACAATTTTCTTATTCTAGAAGAGATTGTTTTTGGGTTTTTATTTTATGTATAGTTTTCAATGCAACTAACATCAATTCAATACGCAAACATGAAGCTGGAAATGAGAGTTCTTGATACTCTTTTTTAAAGCTCTCTCTGATTTATTAATT
Organism: Quercus variabilis; assembly: GCA_030445155.1. Classification (NCBI taxonomy): domain Eukaryota; kingdom Viridiplantae; phylum Streptophyta; class Magnoliopsida; order Fagales; family Fagaceae; genus Quercus; species Quercus variabilis. Next base: position 20,113,849 of record CP129455.1, on the reverse strand, counting down.
TTCATTGCTTACTGTTTCAATGTTAAGGATTCAGTGACAAACTTATTTTGTACTTGTACTATTGTTTTACTTGTGGGGAAAATTTGATGACTTTTCTATGTTTGTGTTTTGTAGTTTGTATTGATTTGCTAGATGTGAATGGTGATGGGAGGGGACTTAGACGAAGATAATGGGCCACCTATCTTCTATCTCAAGGTTTGTTGTTTTTCCTTTATATTAAGCTGTAAATGCGTAATAGTTTCTTTGAAATCTTATATAGATTCTATCTATAGTCATAGGTTCAACATAATATATTCAAAGAAACTCCTATTAATTATTTTTTACTGAGTTATTGAATCAAACATGCATCCAAAATCTGTTTTAAATGGAAATAATTTAACTAATGATTATTTACCTTTTTTTTCTAGACTAGAGACAAATGTTTACATTGAATTGTATACCTGATGGTGCACTCCCACACATAGATAGAGTGGATGAAAACCATAAACTGGAGTTCTATGGAGTTCTTGAAAACTTGCATCAAGTTATGATTAGGAGTTCCATGATGATTGTATGTAACTTATTATGGAATATGGTGGAAAAATTGAATCTAAAGGAAAGAGGAACCATTTTGGTTGAGAGCAAGTGTCACAAATGTCTCAAAGGCTATTAGCGCAGGTTGACAAGTTTGGGGTTTGATGGTGCCATAAAAGTTTCAGTGGAAGTCTTCTTTTAGTTGCTAAGCTATCATGTATGTAAATTAGGCTACTTATTGAAAAAAAGAAATTGTAAATTAGGCTAGATATTGAAAATTCTTGCTGAATGCTTTAGTTTCTAAAAACTATGTTTAGTTACTAAACTGCTTGAGATGTTCCTTAACATTTTGAGATATTAGTGTGCGCTTGATTCCAAATTAAAAAAGCCAGCTTGTTTTACTATTCAGCTTATTTTTGCTATTATTCATAGGTCCTACGGCACTTTTTGATACTATTCATATGTCAACTGTACTATTTCAGCTAATTTTTACCTTTATTTAATGTATTTTCAGTAAAAAGTTTTTAGTTTCAGCAAAACAAGCGGATTCCAAATAAACCCTTAGTTAATAAGAAATGTATTTTACATTATGCTCTCAAATACAATTTTTATTCAACTTTGATGTTGGTTTTTATTCCCTTTTAGATTTTATAGAGAAGTAGGAACATAGAATTTGTATTTTAATTCTGTGTGTTTATGTGTATGCATATCCACATTCCCGCATAAAATATATACACTATCAACTTATATAGTTGCATGGCTAGATAGTTTAGCAAATACCTGTTAGTCTTAAATGGGGTTTTGCATTTTAATAAAATTTAATGAATTCAAAGTGGAAATTTGTTAGATAGCTCCAATTGTGTTTTCAATCAATTGAATTTTCAAGAAACATTTGACATTTTTTTAATGAATTAGTTTATATAACATGCCTCATTCAATAGATCAATCTTCAAATATTTAGAAACAAATTATAAGTAGCATGTAACTTTGCAATATGAACTAAACATTAGATTTGCATATCTCTTTTCCAACTACAAAATGTACCAATAATAAGAAACACTATTTGAAAGGAGATTTAATTTTAAAATAATTTTGCTTGCTGAAAAGGAGGAGTAAAGATTCATAAATTTACTTTTGTAAGTCTGGAATAAAGTATTTTTAAAGGTTATGATTATGGATTCATCAAACTTGTAACATTTAACCATTTAAACTTGCTGTTTAAGTACATGAAAAATCAGTGGGCTGAATGCTCCATGCTTCAATGGATTAGAGGTTGTTTGAAAGGCCTGAAAAGAAAGAAATACAAAATCAAAGGTGACCGGGGTGATCCTGCCAAGAACCCTCCAATGCTTAAGTTAGTTTTTTTTTAGAACTCAAGAATTCCAACTTTTGAGTAGTGGTGAAAACTTACTTTCGTTTGATGTGGATGAGTCCCTATATAGTTAGCCTTGGAGTGGTTACTTGATAGGTAACTTCCTCAAACCGTATGGAAGTTACAAGGTTCAGACCTAACTTCTACAACTGCTATAGAAGTTAGAAGATTTAATCTCATCTTCTATAATTGCCATTAGAAGTTAAGAGTTTAGCGAGAAGTTAAAGTGATGAATAAGGATTTCGCTCATTCTTTGAATTAGTAGAACGTGGTTTGAATTATAAGCTTTTGTGCATAAATTCATTCCGAAGATTTTCTAAGTGTTAAGGGGTCGTCCAGGTATTTCTATGCTGGACGACCTTCTTAGATTGGACAACCTCCTTATCATGGGCGACCTTTCTGGAGTTGGACAACATCTTGAACGAACTAGAGATGGCCCAATTTTTGTAGTTTCTTATATGATTTGGACGACAACTCAAGGACGAGAAATACTTGGTTCTCATCCCCATCAAATCTTATAGCTTTCATCAATCTAGAGGAAGATGAACTAAAAAAAAAAAGAATTTTTTGAACATTTTTCTAAATTTTCCCGTGCATTGCACAAATTACCGATTAGTTGCTTTAATTGTTGGTTGTTGTCCTGATTTGGAGAAGATCATTTTAGATATGCCACTATCTAACCTTTAGCTAGACCAGCCACATTATTATCCATTCATGAGAATTGCAAAAGAAACGGAGGAAACACACTGATGATGTTCGGTCCACAAACCTGTCATTAGAAATTTCCTTCTTCTTCTTTTTTTTTTTTTTTGAATTAATGTATATGTATGTGTAAAACTCATTCCTAAAAACTACACATATCATTGTTTCACATACTCTACAAACACTTATCTATATCTATATATTACTAAAAGCTGAAGCGTAGCGTTTAATGTTGCTATGCTCCAGTTAAGCCACGTCAGTACCATGTCATCATTTATTTTATTTTCTTTTATTATTTTATTTTTTGTTTTATCGATTGCCATTTATTGAGTCTCTTTTTAAATTCAGGTGTTACTTTATCTCCATATCTATCGCGTGTCTCTCCATTAACCCATAACCCATACTCTTGAGATGTTGCTATTATATGGAATTCTTATAGTTGCCAATACTTTATCTCCATATCTACTGTGTGTCTCTCCATTAACCCAGACTCTTGAAATGCTGCTATTATATGGAATTCTTATAGTCACTAATACTTTATCTCCACGTCTATCATGTGTCTTTCCATTAACCCAGACTCTTGAGATGTCGCTATTATATGGAATTTTTATAGTCATCGATAGATTGCAACCTCCTCACCTCCTCACCTCTCATTTGTTTTTTATAAATTTTCAATTGTTCTCTGTTTACAAATTGATCGGTATGGCCTTCAATGCGATAGATTCTTGAGTGTTTTTTCCGTTCTTTTGGTCATGGCTCAAGTTCGTCTGCCAAAACCCAATCAAGTGAGTGCAAGAGATAGATAATGACTCTAGAGCTTGCAAACGAAACTAAAGTAGATGAGAGGTGAACATTGGTAGCCCAAGTCCAAAGGGTATAAACTGAAAATGAGTTCTGCTATTTGTATTATTCTTTTTTTATTCCCATCTCATTATTAGGGAAAAAAAAAACGTAGTTCAATTTTGAGTTTTCATTATGAACGAGATTGAGTTTTCATGGTCTTAAAACTATTAATATATATATATATATATTTTAAATTATTTGAGTTGGGCATTTGATCATGTTTGTTATAAATTGTTTTATGGTGCCATTTTCTAGACTGTAGGAATGTTACTCTCAATATGTTTGTTCAATGTGATGTTTTTATTTTGGTCTTTGTTTTATAGTAAGAGTGTTATTCATTTTCATAAAAGAGAAATTGTTATTGTTCTCTTTTTCCCATCGTCTTATATGCTAAACTAAATTTCATTTTTATCTCTGTTTTGTTTGTTAATTCTTCGACAGATATCAATGATCAAGACTTGCAATCATTGGAGGCTTTTTAATCTATTAAAGGTCATACTAATCAATTGGTAACCATTCTTTTCTTAGAATATTTTGAAGGAAAGAGGAATAAAATTGTTGCTTTTCTTGGGTGGTGCTTGATAATTTGCTTTTTATGGTTCAATACACAGCTATATTAGATTTCATTTCCTTATACTAATAATTTGTTTTTTATTGTTTAATTTGACTATTTGGCGTCCCAGAAATTGTGGGAAAATGGAAAAGAAAAGAGAGTAAAATTTGAATCTTAATTTTTTTTTTTTTTTTTTGTATGGAACTTGGGATATAATAGTTTAAATTTTTTTTATCTTAATATTTTAAAGGAAACTCTAATTCTTCAAAGTACATCAGCTTAAGTAGATTGTTGTATTGAGGCTAGAATTTTTGTGTTTGGGACCTAAGTTGGCCTGTTTGGTTGACGAATAACTTTGGGGATTATTTAGCTAATGAGAAATTTTTTGGTATTTTAAGAGTGAGGAAATTCAAAGAATTGAGTTATTTTTAAATTCCATTAGTACCTAGCTTTATGCTAACTGTTGTAAGGATAGAAAAATTAATTGGTTCTTGATTTTTGAATACCTATCTTTAATATTGTGTACATGAACAATAATTGGATTTTTAGTTTTAGATTTTGAATTATGCTATTTTTTCAACAACTTGATTTTCTTTTTTTGAATATCTAGAATACTATGTACATGAGTTTTAGACAAATCTTAACAATACTATTTCTTTTGGATTTTACTATTTTTTTTTTCCTTATTAAACACAATATGATATAGTTGATGTGTTCCAATGAAGGCAGAAGCAATTGCTATTTTTGGGCATAGCAACTGATACAATCTGATAACTTCCTGTAGCCATTTGAAATTCATAACTTGGAATGTTAATAGACATCTTCTCCGAGGTAAGAACAATTGGCCAAGTTAGCAAGTTTACAATTCGTATACGCTCTATTTTGATTTTCTGTGGGAATTCAAAACAATAATAATTGAGTGATTTGTATAGGGACACATTGATAAATGTCTGTAGTAGACATGGGTGGAATCAATGGCATATTACTATTTGACAATTTGGTGGTCTTTGATGGAAATTGATATAAGTGAGGATCTATTAAATTTGATCATTTTGCTGAAGTAAGGTTTGTTTAATATGTATTTTATTTATATACCTTATTGTAAATAAGTTTTTGTATGTGATGACTCTAACCTATAAAACTTCACTTTCCTTTTTTTCTTTTTTTCTTTTTTTTGTGGTCTTATTCTTTTTTGTTGGCAACTAACTAGACATCACTTTTGGGAATGAAGGATTTAGCAACTGGTACGAAGGTTGCACCTCAAAATTTAGAAGAATTAAAATATAATACAATCTCATCATGGGAAGAAAAATAGAAATCTAATGTTGTATTGGCATGTCCTACCATTATTGGTTTTCAAATATCATATCTATAAAATTAAAAAAAAAAATAGAATAAAAAACCAAAATAATATAATGATATATTTGTAGAGATAGAGAGTTGGAAAATAATTTTAGAAATATTTCAAGTTTTTAGTAGAAAACTATCTTCAATAAATTTTAGAGAATAAATTATGAATTGTATCATATTACAAAACATATATTCCCACGTATCGCGTGGGTCTGCGACTAGTATATAATAATAGGTGAAGCAGAGAGAAAATCCAATTAGATTTCAATTGGATTCTCAATTTTGCGCCACTTGTCCTAACCAAAACTTAAAAAAAAAAAAAATCTAATTAGATTATAAATTTGACTCCAATTTTGTGTCATGTATCTTATCTAAATTTTCTAATTTTTGTACCCAAATAAATTATGCATTAACATTTAACACGAAAGCCAAGAAAACTATAATGATAATGCTTATTAACCTAAGTAAGAACATCTTACCTGCGTACTTTTATGGAGATTATAAATTGGACTCTAATTTTGTGTCATGTATCTTATCTAAATTTTCTAATTTTTGTGCCCAAATAAATGATGCATTAACATCTAACACAGAAGCCAAAAAAAAATAATGATAATACTCATTGGCCTAAGCAAGAACATTTCACCTGCACACTTTTATGGGTGATCTCAATAGAGTCTGGAGCTCTTCTAATCCCACAGCCAGGACCAAGGAGTCCAACAAGAAAGACTATAAAAGTAAAACATCATCTCCTCCTAATTTCATATCATCATCCCATGTCTCCTCCTCTCTCAACTTCTACCAACTAGATCCACACACTACTATCTCCTCCTCCTTACGGATTTCTCAAAGCAAGGCCAGGTTCAAACACAATGTTTAATCTCACTCTTCCTTGCTTCACACTCTCATACATTAGCGCTTCATTAGCGCCTCCAAGAAGGTTCCATGCTCAGTTATCAGTTTTTATTTTTTAATGTCCCTTTATATATTTTAAATAATAAAATGCAATATTCTCTTTTTTTAATTCATTGTTTTATCTAATGCTATCCTATGTATAATAAACCAAAAAAAAAAAGACCAATAGCATTACTTAAATAATAAAATGCAATATATTTTTTTTTCATTGTTTGATTTACTTCTATCATCCGTGTACTAAACCCAAAAAAACAAAAAAAAAAAAAAACAAAAACAAAAAAATTAGCCAATAGTATTATTACAATTAACCAATCTCGTGCGGTAACACGATGTTACATATTAGTATTTAAGGAATGACCATCCCACTAGGTATGTCGAGGAATGTTGATAAAAATCTCCAATTTTAATATGCCTTATGAAGTTCCAATTTTATAGCCATTATTTAGCTTAGCTCACTTATTCTCTCACACCAACAAATCAAATTTTATAGCCATTATTTAGCTTAGCTCACTTATTCTCTCACACCAACAAATCACACAACCTCAAATCAACCCCCAAAAAAAATCAAATGCTCTTGCAATCCACAAAGCTCAAACTCACCCAACTCTTTCTCCTCCTCTGCAGAACAAACACACTCAATCCCAAAACCCAAACCCAAACCCAAACTCTTCCACTCATCCTCTCTTTCTCAAGAACCCTCACCACCGCCACCAATGAATCGCCTAATAAAAACGACGCCGTCTCAAACAACGACCAGTACTTCGCCGCAATCCACCACGTCTCAAACATCGTCCGCCGCGACTTCTACCTGGAGCGAACCCTCAACAAGCTCTCCCTCCGCGTCACCTCCGAGCTCGTCTTCCGCGTCCTCCGCGCCTGCTCCTCCGCCGCCACCGAGTCCCACCGCTTCTTCAACTGGGCCTTAACTCAGCCCAACTACCACCCCACCTCTCTCGAGTTCGAAGAACTCATCAAATCCCTCGCTCTTGCTCGCAAGTTCCAAACCATGTGGGACCTCGTCCACCGCTTCAACAAATCCCAATCCCACTCCTTCTCCCTCTCCCCCGAAACGGTGTCGTTCTTGATCGAACACTACGGCAAGCACGGCCTCATAGACCAAGCCGTCGAAATCTTTAACAAATCACACAAAACCCTAAACTGTCCGCAAACTATCGAAATCTACAACTCCCTTCTCTTCTCTCTCTGCGAAGCGAAGCTCTTCCATGGCGCCTACGCCTTAATCCGCCGCATGGTTCGGAAAAACCTCGCCCCGAACAAGCGAACCTACGCCGTCCTCGTCAATGCCTGGTGTTCCTCCGGGAAATTGAGAGAGGCGCAAGACTTTCTCGAGGAAATGAGCCGGAAAGGCCTCAATCCGCCGGTCCGCGGCCGCGATCTCCTCATGGAAGGCCTGTTAAACGCCGGCCATCTCGAGGCAGCCAAGGATATGGCCAGAAAAATGGCGAAACAGGGCTTCGTGCCCGACCTCGAAACTTTTAACTCGTTAATCGAGTCAATTTCCAAGTCTAACGACGAAGAGGTCGAATTTTGTGTCAGTCTTTTCAATTCAGTGTGTAAATTAGGCCTTTCACCGGATATTAATACGTATAAGATTTTGATCCCCGCGGTGTCGAAGGCGGGGATGGTGGATGAGGCGTTTAGGCTGTTGAACGATTCGATTGAGAAAGGGCATAAGCCGTTTCCGAGCTTGTATGCGCCTTTGATAAAGGCAATGTGTAGGAGGGGGCAGTTTGATGATGCGTTTTGTTTCTTTAGCGAGATGAAGGTGAAGGGGCACGCCCCGAATAGGCCGGTTTATACCATGTTGATAACAATGTGTGGGAGGGGAGGGAAGTTTGTGGAGGCAGCTAATTATTTGGTGGAAATGACCGAGTTTGGTTTGACGCCGATTTCGCGGTGTTTCGATATGGTTACTGATGGGTTGAAGAATTGTGGGAAGCATGATCTGGCTCGGAGGATCGAGCAGTTGGAAGTTAATATTCGGGGCATCTGATGTATATGTATTATTGATTCAAGGCTTGGCCAAGTCTGGAAATGTAGGTTCAGTAAATGTTAGTTTGATAAATTCTTTTTTTTTTTTAAAAGCAATTTGCATACATGAATGGTGGTTGAATATTCAGTGTTTAGCTGTTTTTACAAGGATTTTTTTCCCCCTTTGTGGGTTCCTTGTAAAAGTTAATTTCTTCAATGAATTTGCTCTATGTTACTAGAAATTTTTATTTTTGTGAATGAAATGATACTCTAGCTTGCCTTTTGTCATTTCTCCAATTTGAGCTTGAGCCTTTAAGTTTATATATCTGCTTGACGGTAGGTTGATTTTAGGCTAAAGAATGTGTTTTCGTGGCAACAAAGGAGGAAAACAGATGAATGTAGCACTCTTGACATGATATACTTGATCCAACTGTGGGATGCATGAGGGGCAAGCTTGAAGTTCACTTTGGAGGCTATGTGAAAGACATCGAAGGTTGTAATTTCTTTTTCGAAAATCACTGTTTGATCTAATTGAGGCTGGAATAAGTATAACTCTAGTGAGTAATGCTGCAAATGCAGTTTGATGCTTGTTTATGATCTGCTACGCATTTAGTCTTGGTGATATGAAGTTCTTTTTCTTCTCAATATTGCCATACACAAGTAGTTCCAACTTTTAGTTTCATTTTACACTACAGTGGAAACTATACCCCTCTCGCTCTCTCTATTAAAAAAAATTGTTATGGCTGTTTTATTGAAATTTGTTATCTATTTTGTGCTTTGCCTTTTATTTTTTTTTTAGTAATAAATTAATATGAGTCAGTTTTTCTAGACCAGAATTCTGAGGTCAATGACACTAGATGTCTTAATGTCTGCAAGAGTTGTCAGAGTGGCTAGGTTACTTTGAATAGTCCAAAGCATTCACTTCTGAAATAATCTGAACTAACCATGCCAAGGAGTTTTGCATCTCTGTCCAATTGCTACATAGATACAAATATTAAAAGAAGAAGAAGAAGAAGATATTGTCTTAATGAATTGGAAAAAGGGAAGGGCAAAAAAATGCTTTTGCATTATTTCTTTGTGAAAGTGAATACATTATCTGTTTTCCAGATCAAGATGGTCTGTCCCTCAAACAGGGCTAGCTGAAGTATTATACTCAAATGAACTCACAACAAAGTATCAACTGTAATGGCTTCCATGCACGAGGAGCAAGTTTAAAGTTCACTCTGGAGTATGTGTGAAAGACATTGAAGGCTATATTCCTTTTTCAGAAGTCACTATCTGCCATACACTAGTAGCTCCAACTTATAGTTTCAGTTTACACTGCAGTGGAAAGTATAATACTACAGTCTCTATGTTTTGTATTAAGAATGTTTTATACTTACAGTCTTTATGTTTTATACTTATGGACTTATGTTTTATAGAACAGGGCAAGGTTTTATGTGAAATTTGTTATTTGGGAAGGAGGGAGCAACCTGGCTTCAGTCAGCTCTCATGAATTTGATTGATTGAACCAGCATTAGAGCTTTCTGAGAAGCCTTAGAGAGACTAGCAGAACTTTATTGATTCAGAAAGGTCAAAATGAAGAGGGATAATTTATGTGTCAATTTGTAGGAGGCAATACTTGGGGAACGCAGATAATACCGAAAAGGCGGAATTACAAGGAATGAAAAGGTTTCAGCCAAACACATAACAATTTGGTGGTTCTGGAATTTAAAACACAACCTAATACTTTGTTTGGCTTCTTGAACGCCTAAGCCCAAGGAAACCAGAACCAAAAGACCATTTATTCACCTGAAACTGTGAATTAAACCACAGTGGCCGAACTTGGGGTCAGGGGAGATTTGTACTTGGGACTCCCTTGGGCTCCACTTTCAAGGCAAAAACAATATGCAATATGGATTTCATTTTGGGAAAAAAATGGAATCGTGCTGGTTGGCAGGGACATTATCTTTGAAGGTAGAGGTGATGTAATTTTCATGATTTCTTATGAAATATGATTCACAACAGTTGGTGTCCTGTCACTTGTGAATTCAAAAGATTAGAGTCTCTCTAATCCTCCTATGCATTTGTTGTTATTTTCCATCCCAGTAAGTGTAGCTCATCATATCAATGAGTTGCAACATGATTTCTTATGGGGTGATGCAGTGCAGCCGTGCAGGTGATAAGTTTGAGTTTCACTTTGTCAATTGGACTAAAATTTGTGAGACTAAAATTGGACTAAAATTCGTGCAGGTGATAATTCTTCTCCAGCAGTGCAGTGTGGAGGGTTGGGCGTTAGAAATCTGCTAACTTTTAATCAAGCTCTTTTGGGGAAATGGCTTTGATGGTTTGCTATGGAACAAGAAGCCTTATGGCAAAGCATGCTGGAGAAGAATTATGGTTGTATATGGGATACATGGGCTTAACCAGACAATGGCCTGATGGTGCTTGTTTGTGGAAATACACTAGGAGAGAATGGGATAATTCTCTCCGTTTATCACACGTGAGGCTTGTGTAAAATTTTGGCATGACATATATATGGTGCTGAGATCAGACTCTTAAGGAGGCTTTTCCAGAATTGTATCAATAAACTTGCGATAAAGAAGCCTCTGCGGTGGATAATTTGAAGTTTATCAACTTTGTTAGAGATGTGCAAGATCCTCTCCAGCAAGGGGAAGCCTCCATGGCAGTGTTCCGTATTAATAGAAGACATATATGAATGGTTCTTATAAGTGATTGTGTAGAGGTATTTAAATTGGCAAGTGCTGCCTCCAAAGTCCTATTTGAATGGATTTTTTCATTAAAGATGAGCTAGTAAAGAGGGGACGGAAGCACCAGTGCACTTTTAGAGACTATGTATTAGTTTGGATTCAACTTAATTGGCGTTTATGTTTTGCGTCTACGACTACTGTTAGGACCCACGAATACGCTGAAGCTGAGGAAACACAAGGCTGAAATGCAAGTTTTCTCTCTACGTACCGTTTCATTTAAGTTCACTACACACTGTTTCATTCTAAGAGCTGAAACAATAATCTCATAAACACACAAGCCTCTTGCGCGTACTGTTCATGGCTTTGGAGTGTGCTGAGAAAAATGGTACGCTCAACAGATGAAAACCTTGCGTGTTCTGTTCATCACATAAGAAGCTTGGAGAATCATTTGATCAAAACGAAGCGTAGCTCTCAACGGCTATTTCCATTCTCTTTACCTTTCTGCTTTTTCTCTCAACTATTGTGGCAGAATGCCTTCAATCTCCTTCAATGCTCTATCCGAATCCTCTTCATTGTCTTGCACCTACCCACCAACCACAAAGCTATCAAAACAAAGCACGCTAGTTGATGAAAGCAAACCCATTACGTGAAACTAAAAGAAAAGATCCCCTCTGTTTAACAAATGCTCAAGCTAGTGCCCTATGGACAATGATTGTAACACTCCTTTTGTCCAACTTTTGTTTATGAAAAATATGTATGTAACACTCCTTGCTAGTGCCCTATGGACAATGATTGTAAGTAAAAGAAAAATGTGCAACACGAGGGGATGGAAGCACCAATGCACTTTTAGAGACTATAATGATTGTCCAACTTTTGTTTACGAAAAATATGTAAGTAACACTTCTTGCTAGTGCCCTGTGGACAATGATTGTAAGTAAAAGAAAAATGTGCAACACGAGGACTTTCCAAAAGGTCCTCTAGTCCTATCATATGTACCCATCTCTCTGTGTAATTAGCTAGGGGGAAGGGGAGGGTGTTAATTAATTTATTGTTATTAGTGTTTCTAAATGTAATTGTTATGCACTCGCTGTTAATATGGCATTACTTTTTTCTTTTCTTTTTTGAGGGGGAATATGGCATTACTTGGGTATATTGTAAATACATATTGTATCATTCTAATTCTAAATCCTAAATATGCGTAAGGATAAAGTTTGGTTTCAAACATATTTTGAGCCAATGGCTCTAACACCCACTAAAAAAATTAATACGGTTATGTATTTTGAAAATCTAACCATTGGATTGTATGTTCTTTATATTCTTAACTCGCGTGTTAAATTTCATTTCAATCAGATATTATTTACTATTTGATTCATAAATTTTTTTTTTTTTTTGTATAATCTTATATTACAAAAACTTGAAATTTAAACATTTTTCGATAACATAAACATTAATCTTTGATTTTTTGAAAAATTTTGCAACTAAGAAGGATATGAGAAGAAAATGTAATCTAATTGTGGATTTATTATAATTATCCAATAAAAAAAAATATTGAGTGGTGTTGGAACCATTAATTACAAACAAGTTTAGAGCCAAACTAGTTTGACAAATTTTGGCTAAAAACATTGTTGTAGCCAAAGGCTACAACTTCACTCAATATTTATGTTTATGGATCATATAGTAAATAACATCTAATTGAGATAAAATTTGACATGTGTATTAAAAGCATAAAAAACTTGCAATTCAACGATTAGATTTTCAAAATATGTAACAATATTAATTTTTAAAAAGGAAGTTGTACCTTTAAGTAGCAATCAAGTGTCCTAAATAGTTTAGATTGGCAGAGTTTTTATTTATTTATTTTTTTCTTCCTAGTTAAAAGAGGGTAGATAGATGAGGCAAATCTTATTATTCTCCTAGTTAAGACATTAATTCCCATACAATTGAGATTGTGATGTATGCTTTATATTGGCAAATGGACGCCAAGGCAGACAAGGACGGAGACCCGTGGCGGTTAGGGGGCCAATTGTGCTCCCATAATTGATCTATTTCTCTGCAATATATTTTTCACATTCTTTATATATATTACAATTAATGAGTTGTTATACTTGTTATACTTCAAAATTCATTGAAAAAGTTATTATGGTTTTTTAGTGTAGTTTGTGGTGTGTCTTTGTGTGAGAACCTCATTTCTCATTCTTGTATGTGTGTTTCTTAAAAATAAAAAATAAATAAAAATCCATTGAAAAATTCTTGCTTATTCTATCTATATCTTTTAAGATTCAAAAAAAAAAAAAAAAAAAAAAAAAAAAAGAACAAAGAAGTAAGAGTACTAATTAAAATTAAAGAACATTACCATTTCTTTTTAAAAGTGATAAAAAAAAATATTGATAATATGATCTTGAATTATTTATATAATAATAATTCTTCAGAAAAAATAGTTTGTATAATGCAATTTAATTATAGGTATAATTATAAAACAAACTCCAAATTTCAATATTATTTTGAAGGGTAAATTGCATATATGGTCCTTAACTTTTACATTGTATGTCAATCTGATCTCGGGTCTTTTAAATGGGTTAATTCGATCCCTAACATTTTAGTATTGTGTTAAAATGGTCCATGTCTTTACATGATGAATGAAAAATGCTGACATTGCTAACAGCTAAAATAAAATATAATTTTCTTGCTACATAGATTGCCACTTGGACTACCATGTGGCCTAAACTTTGAACAAAAAAATAATAAAAAAAGTGCACATGTAAACACATCTTCAATCTCATTTTTTTTTCTTTTTGCACTTTCTCATCTTTCTTGAAAACTTTACTGGGAAACAAACACATAAATTAAAAATTAAAAAATTAAAGCTCAAAACCAAAGATTAAGCCCCTCATTTTCTCTTGGTACCCAAATAAATAATCTTCATAGTCATAGTCATAAATGCAATGCAATCTTAAAGCATCAAATAGGCAGAGGAGGCCCCAATCCCCATTGTCTCTTAGGGTCAGGGGATTAGAGAGTCTATGGGATAAGTCCATGAAAGAGTGTGGGTCTATGGGTGCCATTTCAGGAGAGTAGAGAGTATGGGTTTGGGATTTGAGCATTGACAGTATTTGATTCTTGGTTTCTGTTGGGATGCCAAGAAAATGGCATTTCTTCTAAGTGGATGAGGCTTAATCTTTGGTTTTGAAATATTTTTGAATGTTTTTGTTTCCAAGGAAAGTTTAAAGGAAATATGAGAAAGTGCACCAAAAAAAAAAAAAAAAAAAAGAAGTTGAAGGATGCATTTACACATACAATTGGTTTTTCTTTTTATAGTTTAGGCCATGTGGCACTCCAAGTGGCAAGAAAATTTATATTTTATTTTGGTCATTAGTCATGTCAATATTTTCTATACAATTATACAATAACAAAAAGTTATGAATCAAATTGACACATTTAAAAGGCCAAAATGTCAAATACAAAATATGTAATTTACATTAATTTTAAATTAATCTTAATAAAATTCAGATGCTAAGATGTTCATTATATAGTTTTAAAGTTCTTACAATTTTAAAATTTTATAAATATATATTACTCAAAATAACATAATTTACATATAATGTACTTGAGTTCTATCTAGCCACAAAATATCCTTATGAATCATAGATAGAATTTTAACTTTAAAAACATGAAAGTAAATTTTCATTTGTAAAAAACCTTAATAGATAAACATAACAAAACACATATACCTTTTTCTTTTTTTCTATTTGGAGGGGTTTTTTTGCATTAAAATATCACTTAGTATTTTTATGATTGTTTCATAAAAAATATTTTACATGATTGACCTTTTATCTCTCTCTCTCTCTCTCTCTCTCTCTCTCTCTCTCTCTCTCTCTCTATATATATATATATATATATATATATAATTATATGTCAGTTATAAATTATGCCTCTCTTAGTGTATTGCATCCGCTATCTTCAAACTATTCTTTTTTACAATCTTAAAAGCTACTTTATCTATTATATTATACCATTTTATAACACACCCAACATCCCAGCTTTTATTTTCCCATACAACACGTTAAAATAATATAATCAATAAAATAAAAATAATATAAAAACATATCTCACCTCTCTCTCTCTCTCTCTCTCTCTCTCAACCATCCACCGCCGCCGCCGCCAAGCTTCCCAGTCACACCACCCACCATTGAAAGCACCACAAAGAGCTAACCTTTGGTTATCTTACCCAAGAAAGCAAAGAATGAGAAACCAAGAATAGAAAGCATGCACTTGATAACCTCACCACAACCCACCACGACCAAACACAACCCACCACAACCCACAGCAACCTACCGATCAACCACAACTCAACAAACCCAACCTAGTAAAACCCACTGCTCATTCAAACTTAAACCCACGGCAACACCACCGATCAACAACCCATAACCATCGATCCTAAAACCCATTAAATCCGAAACTTATCAAATCTGGAACCTAGCTAAACCCACAAACAACCCATCAACAAACCCATCAACCATCGATCAACCCATCAACCACAAATCAACCCATCAACCACCGATCAACCCATCGACAACCCAGAACAACTCGATCTTGAAACCCATCACAAGACCTACCAAATCGCGTCCCCAGAGAAACACAACAACCTTGCCATTCCATGCCAATCGCCGATCTAGAAATCAGAAACCTCCACGCCACGCCACCACAAACCAATATAATATTTTGTAGTGGTACTTTGGGTTAAGTAATGTGTTTGAGTTTGGTGATAGAGTGTGGGAATTCTAGCATTTTGCCCTTATTTTTTAAAAAATTTAGCAATATGTCCCTGTTTTGAAACTATTTAGGTCCATGCTCCTGTTTTGAAACTTGATTTTAATAAAATCGAGTTTTAATCAAAAAACTCGATTGGTAGAAAATTGAGTATAGGGTGATCAAACTTTAAAAATAAATAAATAAAAAATTGCATGGAACTCGAGTTCATGGAGCTTGAGTTCCATTTAAAACGTCATTATAGGACTCCCTGAATGCAACTATAGATATGAAACTTTTAAAAATAATAATAATAATAAAAAATAAAAAATAAAAACTTGCATGAAACTCGAGTTTGTGGAACTCGAGTTCTATTTAAAACGCTACTATAGGACTCTTTGAACACAGCTATAGGTAGGGAACTCGAGCTCTATGAACTCGAGTTCCACAATTTTTTTTTTTTAAGTTTCATTTGGCATAACTCAATTTTAAACCAATCGAGTTTTTTGATTGAAACTCAATTTTATTAAAATCAAGTTTCAAAACAGGAATATATTGCTAATTTTTTTTTTTTAATAAGGGCAAAATGCTAGAATCCCTAATAGAGTGTAATGTAATAAAAGTGTGTGCGTGTGTTTAACAATTAGTTTCTTTCTAAAAAAAAATAGTTGATACCTGCGTGGTGCCGACTTTAAGATCCTCCAACAATCAAGTTATAAATATTCTCCCTCTAAGTTTTATTGAATTTTTCTCATACATTGAGTACTTAGCTAGCTGGATCCTCTATTTATTGGGCCTTTAGAGCGTTGATCTGATCATGCTGATCATTTACCCTTAGACAAGTAATCAACTTAATGCTTAATCCCTTCTTTCTAGGGAGATGACATATTTGCATGATCTTCTCGTAAGAGATCCGTTATTTCCTTTTGTAGTTTTCTGTTCGAATTTCGAATTGGATTGTTGGTGTTTTTTTTTTTTTTTTTTTTTTTTTTTGAGAAACAGGCCCACACCTATATAGGAATTTTATTAAGAAATATAGTAATCTGCAAATACAAAAGTAGCAACATCAAATGGGACATCCTCCTTCCAAACTAATAAAGGAAAAGATAAACGAATTCTCGCAAAGGCATGTGCCACGGCATTGCCTTGTCTTACGATATAAGAAAACGAAAAATCCAAAAATGAATTAACAACAATTAAAGTATTTCTAATTAAATGGCCAAAAGATGAAAAAGACAAATCTCCTCCATTAAGAGCCGTTATGTTGGTGTCTTTACTTGGCACCACGTCTTTTGAGGTTGTCTTTGTCCTTGATAGGTTAGGTGGATGACTTTGTGCTTCATTAATAAGTGTTCCAGGGTGTTTGTTAGAGTAGTTTGAGTAATATTATTTGTAATTTTTTAAAATATATATAAGTGAAAAAGTGTGTAATATTATTTAAAATGTGAAAATGTAAGTTTGAGATTGATGACCATTGATGTTTTAAAGTTTAAAATGGAAAAAATTAAAATACATGACAAGTTGTGATAACAAGTTGTGGTGTGCCTTTACGTTAGAACTATTTTCCCTTTCTCTTATGTGCGTGTGTGTGTTTGTTTCTCTAAAAAAAAGAATAGGTAATTGTCTCACATTATTTAAGAGAATGTATTATGTATAGTATAACTTGCCACACCTTCTTTTAAAAGTTACCAAAACTTTTGAGTGGAGTTACGAGTCTTTTTGCGAACTGACTGTGAGTTTAAATGCCTTTTTTTTCTCCTTTTTATTTTATTTTATTTTTTCTTTCTCTTATTCTCTTATCATTTCTTCTCCCCCACGTTTTTATCTGTACTCCATTACTCTCTCCATAAACAACACCAGAATGCACATTAAATATGGAGGTTTTTATAAATTAAATAGGAATAGCCATGAGCCCATGATGGCGATATGGTACTCAATGAGCATATAAATAATTATCCATCTGAAAAGTATAAAGCTATTCGTCATTTTTTTTCTTCTTCTCTGGCTACTAGTTCATCAAAGGAATCCAATAAGAAAGAATTGAAACTTTGCACGTAAACGTGCTTTAAAAAAAAAAAAAAGAAAAAAAAAAAAAGGGAAAAGATTTGGCTCTAAACATGTTTGGAGAACTAGACTTCAACCACTAACAAAAAGATTACATGTGTTTCATTATGTGCAATGTACACAGGGGTATAGTCAGAAATTTTTACATGGGAGGGCCAATTCGAACCATAAAGGTTGAAATCGACGACGATGAGTATCATCGTTGTATGGATATGGACCTTCTTTGAGATAAGCTTGTCGGATTTCATCTTGTTTGTTAATAGGGAATTTACATATTTGTTTACGTGATCGTGGATTACGATCTATTTCTTCAGATTGAATTCTTGAACATTTAGAGAAGTCAAGGTGTTCATCAGGCATTGAAGTATCAACATTGGTTTTTACAACCACAGGTGTCCTATTTTCTGAATTGCTAACATCTTTTTCCTTAAAGAATGTATCAATTATTTTTCATTTGCTCATAATTCTTTTAGCTTTAAGAATATGACTCAAAAATTAACCTGAAAAGAAGTTTAAAAAATAAAATTTTAATTAGAAATTTTTACTTAGTTATATGGATGTTGCTCATACTCAAGAAAAAACAAAATTTCCTCTATAATTTAAACATACAACCCATTTTTAATACAACTTTAATTAATAATAACCCCTCAAATAAAAACAAAAATTAAACACACAAGTATTGGTATACAACATAAACCAAACAATTTAACGACACCCACAACCATATCCACAGCCACATGATATCTAACTAATCAAAAATAGGTAATAAATCAAAACAATTTTACCTTAGAAACTTTGTCTTCACAAATTACAAAGATGGGTCACCTGTGTGGCAATACCTACTGCCTCTACCTGACTGCCTCCAACTTTAGATCTTCCCTTCAAGACTCATCACAAACAATCTCCCCATGCTTTCAATCATGTATTTCTCTAAAATTTTATGAAAATATAAAGAGCATGTGAATATTTAGGTGTAGATAGTTGAGAGAATCAAAAAAAGACACTAAAAAGATATGAATGTCTAATGCTTAAGAAATAGAAGAAAACTCACCAGTCACCAAGTAGTTACCAAGTTTCAAAACTAAAATTGATGAAGAAAGAAAAAATTGGTCAGGATTTTTTTTTTTTTTTTTCCGAACTGTGAGTACAGAGGACTGGAGTTTTGGGGGCTGGTAGGTAGGCAACGGTACCAGTGCAAATGAAAGTGTATCAAAGAAGACAAAACAAAAGAATAAGAAGTAAAGAAAGGGATTCCGTGGGTCAATGGGTGGATTTTTTGAGATGAAGAAAAAGTAAAGTTTTGTTTTTAGTGTTTGGACTTGAGCGGGCTAGCTTGTTTTATTTGGAATATATAAGGTGAAAAGGCCTAAAAACTAAAGCTAGGCTTGGGAAAATATTTGAGTTGGGCTTGGGAGAATAGTTGAGAATTGGGCATGGGGGGCCGGTTATCCAATATTGGGGGCCCAATTTTTTTTTTCTACCTACTCTAATGGAATTTTTTTTCTTTTTTTTTTTTGCAGGGGCCGGGGCCCCCCCAAGCCACTATGTGGCTCCACCCCTGAATGTACATGATTCACTTGGTGTGAGGCATAGACATTTATTTAATTTTTTGCAATCTATATAAGTTTTTAAAAAATCTTGGGTTTTTTTTAAATATCATAGATCTTATATCCGAACTAAAATAGGAGAGAATGGGAGAATCTTGATCCTTTCCCAATATATTCATATATACATATTATTCTTAAACCTTTTTAATTTTTAAGCCAAAAGACATTACAAGTTATTTTTTGTAATTAATAAATCTCCAAATACAAATTTTTGCACAATTTTTTTTTCATAATGACTAATGTGTATATAGTTATTACTTCATAATAATAAAAAGTTTTTTTTTTTTTTTAATACCAACTAAAAAAGGAGCATTACAAGAGATGAGCCTTATATTGGGCTTAGGTCCATGTAGCAAAATTGACCTGGACATGAGATATAACAAGTCTATGACAAAAATGACATATATAAACAGTCTTTGCTGCTGCAACTGGTATAGGTCTAATAGGAGAGCTTGATCCAGCCAAGAGGTTTTGCTGGTCTAGTTACAAATCTGCACTAGTTTCCTGCTGTTGCACAATACCAGGATTCTATAGAATCCTAAGTCTTTGGCTTTGAGAATCGATTCCACCAATGCTTCCTGAGTTGCCATGTAGATAGACTACCTACCACTATTGGCTCCACCTTTGAAAAGAGTACTCCCATCTAATTTATTGGCTTCAAAAGCAAAACCATATTTCCTAACCTTTCTATTTTTGTTTGCTGCCACCTTGATGAGAAGTTGCCAACTCTGATGGGGAATACTTTTGGTTTGCTTTGGATTTGAGTTGATTTTTTGCATCTGGCTTTGATTGAAAGCTTCCTGATACCTACAAGTAAGAGATTGAGATATGAGAATAACTTCAACAGGGTTAGGAATCTTTTCTTGATGCAGAATCATATTTCTATGGTTCCAAATTGACCAAAGGGTGGTGAAGAAAGCTTATAAGTAATTTATTCTGTTTTGCTCCAATGCTCTACTTGAGGTTATGCACTAACTTAGCCACTGTTCTGCAGAATTGAATTGTAGCTCATAAATTCTCAATCCCAAGATTGAGCCATGCCAAATAGCTCTTGCAAAGAGGCAGTTTAAGAAAAGATTTGTTGTTGTTTCTTCCTCTTCATCACACATTAAGCATCTATTAGTAATATGGATACCTCTTCTACTATGTAGGTAAGCTATTGTGCAAGAGCTTCCATATAAAAAGGAGTATTTTCAAGGATAATTTAACTTTCCAAAAGAAACTCCAAATAGATGGGGCTATGCTAGAGGTATTCTATGATATTGTACTTGAATGGCTCTAGTTTTGGTGGATTCAATTGTAGGCCTTGTTAACTTTGTATTCACCAGAAGTGGAGTGTTTCCAAATTAGCTTGTCATTATTGCCCTGAGTTTTATGTATTGGAATGTGCAGAATCTCCTTAGCAATGGATGGATGGTAAAGCTTCCTAACCAAGTCACAATTCCATGATTTTGTTTGATTCTCAAAGAGATCAGCCATAGTGTCATTGGTGAGATTGTGATCCCTAAGGGTTTGGTTTAGGCAGTGAAACCAATTAAGATGAGAGAGGGGGATTTGGTGACCATTTCCAATCAACCACCGACCTTGATGAAGGGGAGCAAATTGGGTTTTTGTGATGTTTCTCTAGATCCATGAGTGGTGAGGTTTAGGTTTATTATTCTCTTAAGGAAGATCTAGGGAAATATTTGGTTTTGGAAGTCCTGGCCATCAGAGAGTTAAGATTGTTCTGGATTCTCCAATATTGTTTTGACACATTGCTTGGTTGATAGAGCTAAATTTTTTGATCCTAAGGCCTCCCATTCTCTTAGGTTTACAGATTGTTTCCCAACTCACCAAGTGTAACTTCCTAGTTCCAAGATCATGCCCCCAACAAATGGCTCTTATTATGTCATCTAGCTTGTTGCACACAAATTCAGGAACTTTGAAGTAGGAAAAGGTATACAAAGGCATAGATTGAAGAACATATGAGATTAAGGTTACTCTACCTGCTTGAGGAAAGAGTTTGGCTTTCCATCCTTTTAGTTTTGCTTGGACTCTATCTACTAGGTCCTGAAAGTCAATCACTCTCCTACCTCGAAGTTTGAAGTTAATGCCTAGGTACCTACTAGGATTCTGAATAAGGTTGACCTGTAAGGTGCTTGCTATGTTTTCTTGGTCATTTTAGGGAATGCTAGGAGAGTAGAACATGTTTGATTTAGTGAAGTTTATGCATTGACCAAAAATAGAGCAATACTAGAAAATTATCTTCCTTATGTTGGCAGGGGAAGTCTTGTCATTTGGGAAGAAGAAAAGGGAGTCATCTACAAAAAAGAGGTGAGTGAAGGAGACACCTTGTCTTCCAATTGTAATACCCTTGATTTGTCTTTTGTTTTCAGCTTGAATGAGTGCTATTGAGAGAATGTTGGCACAAAGAAGAAAAAGGTAAGGGGATATGGGATCCCCTTGTCTGATACCCCTAGTTGGATGGATCGTTTGTGTGGGGTTGCCATTAATAATCTAGGTATACTAGATAGTAGTGACAAATATCATGATCCAATTCACCCATGTGTAACTGAAATTCATGGATAGCATGATAGCTATGTCATATGCTTTGCACATATCAATCTTCAAGGCCCCAAACCCTTTTTTCCTTCCTTTTTTCTTTTTTAGGGTATCAAAGATTTCATGAGCAAGAAGAATATTGTTAGTGATACTCCTACCTTGGATAAAAGCATTTTGAAATGGTGAGATTAGTTTATCCATAAGTGGTTTTAACCTAGTCACCAAACTTTTGGAGATGATTTTGTATGTGACATTGCAGAGACTAATTGGTCTAAAATGGGTTACCTCCTCAGGGCAACTAACCTTAGGTATAAGAGTAAGGAAAGTTTGGTTTAAGGATTTGAGAAGGGAACCATAATGAAAGAAAGCCTGGACTAAATTGAGGATGTCCTGCTTCACAATGTCCTAGTATTCATGGTAGAAGAAAGCAAGTATCCCATCTGATCCAGGAGCTTTATGAGGACTGATAACACCTTAAAATGTATACTTATTATATATTTATAGGGTGTTATCTCCTTATTACTATGCTTAATTTGTATAATTAAGTCATAGTTTGCATTAGTCCCTATTATTTATCTTTACATAATTTCTTGAATAAGATGCTATTCATTGTGTGTAATTTTCTACTTTAAGGAAATCATGTGAGAAAGATGAGTTTACAAGAATTTGTGAGAGAATGGAGGCCAAACTAGAATTAAAGTGGAGCTAAAGGACCATGCTTAAATGTCTAAGGAGGTACAGCTGGAGTGCTTGGATCGTCTACCATGATTGGAAGTTTCAAATAAGGAAAGAAATCAAAGAGGCAGAATTTGAAAAGGAAAAATCTAATTTGAGCACTAATCAGTATTTTGGGCGTATCTCTCTCCTAAAAAATCCAATTGACACAAGACTAGATGGATTGGAATCTTGATTTAAATATCTACAACTTTCCAGTTTTGAGTTTTTTGAAATTTTCAATTTTTTGACGGCCGAAATTAACTCACAAGTTGCTGCTGTAAACCTAAACGGAAATTAAAATAGTAAATGTTTTATTTTCTTTGGACACTTAGACATTAGGGTTTTGAAGGGAGGCTGTGAGAATGAATTTTGGGCAGAGAAAAACTTGTATTTTCCTTTCTCTAATGGCAACCTAAACTCTTTGCTAGGGCTAGGGGTTATGTTTCTTTTATACGGTATGAATATTCAATGTGATTCTTTCTAGGATTTTATCAACAACATATTTGATTGTTCAATTAGATTTCTTTTGATGTATTAGTTCTTCCATGCTTTCAATAAGTTCAATCATGTTTTTCTTATTGTTTAGATGAATTTCTAATAGTTTCAAATAGAAATCAAGTTTTAAAGTGAATAGATTTTTCTGAAAATTTTTCTAACCACATTATTAATCGAGATTATCATACGTTCTTGAATTGTCTCAGTTCAACCGAATCATAAGTTTTTAATTGTATAAGAACAATCAATTATGAAATATATAATTTCTTAGATCACAAAGAATTTCATATCGATATAGGGAAACACCCCGATGCCCTAGTATTTACATTATTGATTTAAATCGGTTTTTATTATTATTCCTGTTAACAATCACCAAGCAAAAGTATTTTTCTTCTTAACCCAAATTTTTATTTAATTATATTGTCTTTGAATTTACCTTTTTCCTTGTGATTCGACGTTGGCACTCCGATAATTATATTGCTACAATCTCCTGCACTTGGGAGTGAGCAAGCAAGGACCGAATTGGAAGACTGCCCTTTCAATTTCATCATTTGTTATAGGCATGTCAAGGGTAGTTTGCTGATGTTGGTCAATTTTAGGGATAGGAAGTGCTTCTAGTTCCTTTATCAAAGTGTGAAAGGAAATTGTTCCTGTTTCAGTAAACTAGTTCTTGAAGTGATTGAATAAGGTGCTTTCAATAACCTCATAGTCCTCAGTGATAATTCCTTCATCTATTTTGAGGTGTAAGATTTTGCTTCTAGCTCTTCTTGGCTTCACTAGTGTTTGAAAATATTTAGTGTTTCTATCACCTTGAATAATCCATTCACTTCTAGCTTTTTGAGCTCACATGATTTCTTTCCAAATCATCAAACTCTCAATCTCTTCTCTAAGGTCTCTTTCTTTTCTTACATTAGCTAAGGTTTGGATGGTGTTTTGAACTTCTTGAAGTCTTTGTTATTTTTCCTTGATGTCTTTCTCTACCTTCCCAAAAACTGTTTTATGCCATTCAATGGCTTGCTTTCTAACATTGCCTAACTTATGTTGAAGTTTGAAAGCTCTAGACCCTTGTGTATGCACTTTCCAAGCACTTTGAATCATTGCCTTACATTCAATATGTGTCATCCACATCCTCTCAATTCTAAAGGGCCTTCTTCTAAAGGGTTGCTGCATTTCAAAATCCAACAAAATAGACCAATGATCTGATCTTAAGATATGGTGATTATAAAGTGCATAATGTGGATATGTATTTATCCACTCCACAGAAGCAAAGGCTCTGTCTAGTCTCTCCATAACAAAAGCTCCATCCTCCCTTCTATTCATCCAAGTAAACCTTTGACCTTTAGCCTCAAGTTCACACAATTCAAGCTCATTAAGGGTATTTAGGAATAAATTAGCTCCTACTATGTTCCTATTGTTAAAAGAAAATTTGTCCTCATGTGACAAAACCTGATTAAAATCCCCAATGCATAACCAGATTGGTTTAGCTATATGCTTCAATTATTTCAGTTCCAACCAAAATTAAATAAAAGTTATGGAAAGAGGGGTACCTTTGTGGTCAAAAAGATTAGCATGAATTATGTGCTTTGAGCCATACTGAATGCTGAGATTTTGATTTGGTTGCCAATTAAGGAGTAGTCCACCACTAAGTCCCTCTCTTAGATATTCCCATCCCTTGCAAAATCCACATTTCTCCAAAACCTCTCTACCCTTATTCTGTACTAGCTTTGTCTCCATTAGAAATAAGATGTCTAGTTTATGTGCCTAGGCCCTTTTTTGGCATTATAGAACTGCAGAGGGGGTGCCCAGCCCTCTCAAGATCCACAAGGCTGATTGGGAAGCTATTGAAGGCCAGCTTCCCGAAGCCCTGAGTCAGATTCAACATGGAAGAAAGGGGTGCAAGTATCTATTGATATTTCTGGAGTGATCAAATTTCTCACCTGAAGAACTTCTTCATCAAAAAGAGCAGAGCATAACCTTTGTTTAATGTTTCTACCAAACCTCCAAATTTCCTTTCTAATTCGTTTCCTAGAGCTCACTATAATGGTTTCAATTTCTATTGTTGAGTCCCAGGCTTCATTGTAGCTGAGGTGTGTGTTTTGTGGAGATAAGGGTATAAAGCTTATCGGTGATGGGGGTCTTAGTCTTAGGTTGAGTGGCTCAAATGGGCTTAAATCCTCTACTGTGGGCTTAAAATTTATGGGCTGCCCCTCAAGAGTTGGGATTGCATGTTGGTTCTACTGATGGGTTTCAGTGACAAGGGATGGGTCGTTGTTGTTGCTGGTTCCTGAATCAGCTCTATTCTGGGCCTCATTGGTTTGTGGAGCAATTAAACTTGGCCCATGACTTGAACCCCCTAGTTCAAATATGAATCTCCCGCAATTGACCCTTTGAACTAACGACTCAATGAAAGAATCAGGGGATTCCAGAATGCATCCTTTTGCCCAACCTTGTTCCTGCATGGCTTCTAGTCTCTCTTCATTCAACTTATCCAAGTTAAACATAACTGCAATGGTACCACTTTCAGTGTCAGAGTCCTCAAATTAGGGATGATGGCTTAATCCATTTGCTATATATGGACCAGTTCCTTTTATCCAAGTCCACTTGAGGTTTGATTCACCAGGTGGTAACCACGGAGGTCTCATTGAAAACTTGCATTGTTTGAGCTAAAATTGGGATGATTCAATGGGGGGTTGTGATTGTGCGCAGCAATGCTAACTCCAAGCCATGCATTGGAGAAAACCTCTGGTTCTCCTTCTTCAATATTGGGAATGAATAAGTTGAGAGAGTTTGCTGGGGTGGGTGGGACTGTCAAAGCTCTGGTCAAGCTATTTATGTTTGCAATTCCATGTTGATTATAGGAAGGTTCTTGGCTTATAGGTTGGGTTTTTGTGGTGGGGTTGTTCAAATTGAGGAGATTAATTTCTGAGTGAAGTGTGGAGCCATTAGTATGTGGTTGCTGGTTAACAACTGATGGGTGAGTGGGTGTGGGGTAAGCAACATTGTTGTGGGGCTAAAGATTGAAGGTTGGGGTTGCTACATATGGGGAATGTGGTGTGCTTGGGGTACTGGGATCAAGGTAAGCAGTATTAGGATGGGTTGGAGCTGCATGATTTGTTGGGTGGTTGAAGAGTCCATATTGTATCTGAGTAGTCCATCTTCTTCTACGGTTATGGAAAGCGCGAAGGTCATTGGTGAATTGAGGTTGCAAGGCATCAAATCTGTATTGTACTTGGTGGAGGTCTTGAATTCTAAGTGTTAGTACATTTTAAATTAAATATGTTGAAACTCAAAATAACTGAAGATGAATAAAAAGATGAGTTATAATTTGTTAAAGAAAGAGTTACTTGTATGTATGTTAGATTAAATAAATTAAGAGAAGTTTTCTAAATTAATAAAGAACATGTAGGTTATGTGAAGGGTTGGAAGACTATATATACGGCTATGCTATGGACTAATTTCATATCAAGAGTGAATGAAGAAAATAGTTAAAAGCAAAGAGTGTTGTGTGAGAGAGTGAATTCAATAATATTCCTAAATACTTGAGAAATTTCGGGCCAAAGAAAGGTGTTCTTCTGGTGGAGCTTTGGGCTTGAACACTTTGTACAGAAGTTGCTCTAGCCATACAACATTTGTTGGACTGTTGTATCCTGGGGGAGACAAGTCAGAGAAGGTCTGCACCGGTTACAAAGATTAGCCAACCAAGGGCTTGAATCTCCTTAAAGAGAGCGAGTGTCACGCCTCAGTCCAAATAGTGTTGTATAATTTCTCTCTTTAAATTAATAATATTCAGCGTACTATTCAGTTTCTCTTAGTGTTGTTTCCATTATTATTGTGTTTGCACCAACACTAAGTCTCTGGCTATATAGCATGATCTCAATGTCGTCCATGCAGTGAGTGCATTGTCCACAGGTATGACCAATAAGACCACATTTGGTACACAACTTATGAACCCTTACATATCTACACCTAATCCAGGCTCTTGATCCATCATCTAACCTCAACATGAACCCTACAATTATAGGAAGCCACGAATCTATTCTGACCTTCACACGCATGAATCTCCTTGGTATTTTATCCTCCCAATCAACCCTTTCCAATAATCCCATCATGTGACCTATTTTTTCAGCTAACTCAAGGTATTGGTATTCCAATGGTAATCCATGCAACTGAACCCAAATAGATATGTAATTCAACTAAAGATGACTTAAAATCAAGTTCGGCTTCCACCTTTCTAAAACTAACAAAGCACCATCAACAGCCCAAGGGCCTTTATTGCATATATGTAGGAGGTCCTCCTCAAACTCGAAATGAAAGACATAGAAGTAAGATTCTCTACCTACTATTGAAATTGTCCCTCTCATTCTCCATGCGTTATCAATGATGTGTTGTAAGTGACTTACCGAGAATTTTCTATAGTCCAAGATAAAACCTATTGCATAAAGATTCCAGAAGTTGCGTTGGATTGCAATTTCCTCAGGATTAGGGTCAACTGTGGGACCATGTCTTGCAAATGGTGTTTCACTATCTTCACTGGAGAGCAAATCTAACTCATGTTCTTTAGGAAACAGGTCAACACTGAAGTCTGAGTCACTTCTGTCCGTCCAGCCATATTCTCTGGCTTCAATGTGATTCTCCATGGTTAAGGAGGCGAAAGGAGTTGCATGCACCAGTAGGAGTGCAGTGCTACTCTTAAATTGCAAATTTTGTGGACCACAAGAGTCACGAGTAGAAAAACAAGCGATGTTTGGAGTAAGATGACAAGAAAATGTTAAGAAAGGATGAGAAAGAGAAAGGGACAATAGGAAAGGGAAAGGGAAAGGGTATATTTGTTTTTAGTTTGGTTAAACAAGGAGGAAAATTTCTAATTGTGGTTCACTAGGCATACAAAAAGACACGCCTCAAGCATGCATAGCCTTGGGATGGTAGGATGCAATTACGAAAAAAGTAGAAATAAATAGGTGGGAATTGAATGGAAAAGATGGCTAACCAACTAGGTATGTCAATAGTAGATGCATGTGAAAAGAATGAAACTCTAATTACAACTACTTTTTTTATTATTATTATTTATAATTCGGTAGTTACAATACAAAAGGAATTTAAAACTATGATGGCTTGGATATACTAGTAGGTGCTAATTGCTAACCAATTGAACTACAAGCTTAAAAGGCTATGAGACTCTTGGCACTCTAATCACAACTTTCCCCCTTGACAAGTTATTAAAAATAATAATAATTATCTAATAATACTATCCTTTTTACTATAAATCAAAATACATTATCTAAAAGTTTAAATACCTTAAATAAATTTGGGTAAATTTCATTCACATCCCTCTTGAGATTTAAGATAATGCCAACCAGGTTCAAGACTTTTCAAAACTAACCAATTTAGTTCCTAAAACAGTTGAGGAAAAAATAACTAACGGTTTAGAGACTAAATTGGCTTTAGAGATCAAATTGACTAATTTTGAAAAGTTTTAGACCTAGTTAGTATTAGGCTATGAGCCCAAACCTCAGGATATATTAGCAAAATTTATCCAATAAATTTTAATTAAAAGAATAGACCCATTGAAACAAGGAAGTGTAGAAGTAAGAAGAGTGTGTGCAGAATTGTGGGCCCTCTGTGATGACCTTTCACTTTGTATTGATAGGAATTTCAATTGTTTAGAAGCTGAGCTAGATGCCAAGTCTATTATAGATATCTTAAACTCACCAAGAGGAACTAACACTCCCATTTCTTCTTTGGTGGATGAGTGCAGGCTTCTGGCTACCCGGATTCCCCAGGTTCGGTTTAAACATTGCTATAGGGAGGCCAATAGAAGTGCAGATAAGCTTGCCAAGCAAGGAGCTGTTCAAGAGGAGCAATTTATTTTGTTTAAAGTCCACCTGTGGACGTTACTGATGTGTTAGGCTCTGAATTAGCTGGCATGTAACTTGTCCTGAACCAGTTTTTGTTCCTTTAGTCTTTAATGCATTTTCCATTTGACCAAATAAAGAAGAAGAGTGTGTGCACATGCATAAAAACAAAAGAAAAAGTTGGCAGGTGCACATCTCAAGCCCCCACCCACCCCCCTAAAAAAAGAAAAAAAATGACACGAGAATGTTGCAGCTGGGTTCGACTCAGAAGGTGCATGGGCATGCACGTGGCAAGCTTCCATTGGCAATAAGATTTTGTGGCATTTGGAACCTGTGGGCCCAACAAGAATTCTCGCTTTCCGGCTAAGGCAACGTATCAAAAAGATTTTTTCTTTGCTTCTCAAAATAAATAAATTTTTTTTTTCTTTTTTCTACATTTTTCCCTTCCACTTCTATGCTTATTAATAATTTTGTATTTATTAGTCTCAAATAGTTAATTTAGTGATTCTTAAGGTTAGCATCTTGAGCCCACCTCATAAGATTTTTTTCTATAAAAATCTGATGTGAGATATTCAAAGAAGTTTAAACTATGTCAAAAAATAATAATAATAATTTTGCATTTGTTCAATCACAAAAAAAATTAATAATTTTGCATTTGGGGCTTCAAAGAAAAAAAAAAAAAGACTGCCTTTGGGATTTATCTCAAATATCAAGCTTTCATTGTCCATATTCGCCCTTTTAATCGACAAAATGGCTAACATGTCATAAATTTTTTTTTTTTTTTTTTTTTTTGCGAGGACATGTTAGTAACTTTGGGACCCAGAAAATGTGGCCGACTTGCATCAAAATTGGCCGTGACCATTTTATATGGCTTACATTACACCTAAGTCATCAACCTCACTTTTTCTGATCAGTGATCACCTTCATGTTTTTTGCAAAAGGAGAATGGGGTAGATGAGGTCTATTATGTGACTCCAAAATTTAGTTTGCATTAAATTGATATATATTGGCTGTAAAAGATACACCTTTGGCTTTGAGAAAGGAGAAAGGGTATTCAGAGTAGCATGGGGCATGTATTTGCCTTTTTGTGTAACTTTCATGGTCACTTCCTCCAAAGAGCCACAAGATTATCAGGTTCAATATTTAAATAAATCAATTTGTTACTTAGTGCATTTTTTAAGAGAGAGGAAATGCACTAAGTAACGAATTGATTTATTATTTTTATATCTAATATTAAATTATAATCATGTATTTATAAGAGATTAGTTCTAAATGTGTTTACTGCGTTATATGTGCTTAAATCTTAACTAACTCATCTTAATCTTAACTAACTAACTAACTAACTAACTAACTAATTAAAAGGATTGTAACTGTTATTATTTGACTCCTAACACACACAAGGGAAAGGGGATTTTTTTTTTTTTTTTTTTTTTATGAAAGGAAATAAGGTTTTAATATAAAGGCACGCCACAAACTTTGAACTCTACTTAAAACTAAAAAGATGCCAGCCTTTGACATACATGACTAACCTATTAGAACATCAAGACAATTGACAATTAGTGGATATGGGTCATATACTCGTATGGGTAAGAAAGATAATTGGTAATAATCACATCCTTCTGCATAGTTTTTTTTTTTTCTTGATTTTTTTTTTTTTTTTGACAAACGAGGGTATCCAAATCTCTTCAAGTATCTTTTTTTTAAGTAAATAGTAATACTTATTATTAGAACACACACGAAAATAATATTCTATCTATCCAAAAAATATATATATATATATATATATTCTAAATTAAGGAACAATTTATTGGATTCCCACAGAAAATTAAAAGAAATATATTATTATTATTAATTATTGATGTCACACTTTCAAAGTAAAAACAAATTCTTTACTAACATGTTTTTGCCTATAAATGTTTTACCTTATATCTCATGTGTTTCTTTTTATATCTTGAGTATCCATATGTTTCTTTTTTAAAATTAACGGAAAAGGTATAAACAATTTTAAGGGTAAATTACTGTTTAAACTTTCAAAATATTTCTTTTCAAAAAAAAAAAAAACTTTCAAAATGTTTTATTTAAACCTCAGCATTTTAAAAAACTTTTCATTCTAACCTTTTATCACCTTTTTTCTCAATGTTTACCCCCCTCAAACTGTCAAACATCACATGATTAGTTGGTTTAAATGAAATTTATTTCAAAATTTGAAGTTTGAATAAACTTACCAAAAAGTCCAAGGTTTAAGTGAAATTATTTGAAACTATAAGGTCTAAATGAAATGTTTTTAGAAGTTTTGAGATTTAAAAGATACATTTTAAAAGTTTAAGGTTTAAATAAAACATACCCCACTTTTCTCAACAAAAAATAATAATAATAATAATAAAACATACCCAAAATTCTAAGGTTTCAAAAGTAATTTACCCTAATTTTAAATTGTGATAATAGATATGTGAATATTAACATTTTATCAAAACAATGTTTCTATACAAACAAAAAATTTATTTCCATAAAAAAAAAAAAAAAAATTATATAAAGATTACTTGTAGAATGATGTGGGAGTATTGGGTGGGGTAGTCATTTTTGCAACTGCCCCAAACCTCATGCCTTATTTTTATTATTATTGACATAGAAAAATGATTTAACAACTTAAAATTTCAATGAATTTCAATTAACTCAATCTGTAAAGTTTTTTGAATAAGAGTCTTGAATTCAAATTTTACCTACCATTTGATGTTTTTGACTTGATGATAAATAGCTTATAAGTCCTACATTCAAATCTTATGGTTTCTTCTTCTTCTTCTTCTTCTTCTTCATCTTTTACAAAATATAATTTCTACTCTAACCTAATCTAAGTATATATAGCGATGGTAATTCATGTTTGCGTGTCATGTCAACTCATGAGTATCCGATTATATAGGTCAACACTAACCCGACATGTTTATTAAACGGGTCAAGATTCCTCAACCCTAATACAACCCATTTATTAAACGGGTCAGTCGTATCGACCTATTTATTAGATATTATCAAAATGAAAAGAAAAAAAATTTATGAAAAAACAAACAAAAAAATATTTTTAATATAAAATTCAGAACTAACAAGTAATTGCATCACAAATAGTCATTCAAAACTAAAGCATATCTCAATAGGACAAAGTTTAGCTACAAAATTGATTGTAGTTTTAAGCTACAAACTCACTCAATATCTTTTTATTGGAGGTGAATTTTGACAAATCCACCATTGGATTGCATCTTCTTGTTATATTTTCCATGTTTGCAAAATTTCAAGAAAATTAAAGATCAATAGCTATGTCATCAATAAATTTTTAAATTGCAAGTTCTTGTAAATTAAAAATATGCATAAAATATAAGATTATAGATTATATAG
Source organism: Quercus variabilis (assembly GCA_030445155.1). Classification (NCBI taxonomy): domain Eukaryota; kingdom Viridiplantae; phylum Streptophyta; class Magnoliopsida; order Fagales; family Fagaceae; genus Quercus; species Quercus variabilis. The sequence goes on along the minus strand of CP129455.1, from coordinate 20,081,516 downwards.
TAAATGATATCCGATTGACACAAAAATTGACATGCGTATTAAGAGCGTAAAGAACATGTAATTCAACGGTTAGAGTTTCAAAATATGCAATAATATTTATTTTATTTAGTACAACCAATTTTGTAACTTAAGGCTACAACCAATTTTGTAGCTAAACTTTGTCCATCTCAATATCACAAATAATCAATCACAATATGTCAAAAAAAATAAATCACAACAATTAATAAATTTATATATCTAGGGTTTGAAGGGTATATTAGTAAAATATTAATTAATTAAACGGGTCAAATAGGTCAAATGAGTTTCATATGTTGAATACTAACCCAACTTATTTATTAAACGAATCAGTAGTGTCAACTTGAATATGACACAAACCCAATAAGACTCAACCTATAACCTGCTAATTTCATGTCGTGTCGTGTCGGGTTCATGAGTCATGTTCAATTTTGCCACCCCTCAGTGTATATGTGTGTGAAGCTCCCTCTTGAAAACTTAAACCCTAACCATTGCATTTCATACCCTACAAGTACTTATACTTATAAAATGATCATTGCTTTAAAGGTATACTATGGGAAATCTTATGGTTTCTAATAATAATAAATTTCACGAATTGAAGGTAATGGCAACTTTCTTCTTCTTTCTTTCTTTCTTTCTTTCTTCTTCTTTTTTTTTTTTTTTTTTTTTTTTTTTTTTTTTTTTTGGGGGTGGTGGGGGTGGAGAATCAAGGTAGTGGCAACTGGCAACCTGGCAAGGAAGTAAGTCAGTGGGTAAATGTTTTTGTCACCCAAAATTTCTAAAAAAACATATAAAATAATTCAAAATGAGAAGTGCTATATCTACAATATTTTCATAATAAATTATAGGTGATTAATTATTATTGGTTATAATTTGAATCTATCACTAAAATTACTTTTTTATCCTATTAATAACAACATGTAATAACTTGCCACTAAAAATTTGTTGTAAAAATATTGTAAATATAGACTCTATTTGATACACTATCTAAACATATATTTTTAATTTTTAAATAATATTACACATATTTTTATTTAATTTCTCACCTATATATATTTTCACACACTTTTTAATTGCACCTAACACACATGTTTCTCACTGAGAACCGATATTAGAGAAATAGAATAGGAAAGGGTTGTTGCAAATTGGACACATAGACAGATATCAATAACAGAAAAATCAAAGGAAAAAATCTTTATCATCAATTAATTATTATTATTATTTTTTTGTTAAACTTTAAAACATAAATTATTTCCTCCACGCGACTTAAGAAGATTTTAAGCCTCCATCAGTCAAAGTACTGAAGCAACTCGGAGAGACAAACAAGAACAATTGTTCATTTGCAAGGGACCCACTGTCACTGTCGTGCGTGTCATACACGCACCATTAAAGAGTGTCAGCTTCATGATTTTTACATAAATTTTTTTTTTGCAAGAAAAGTATTAAAAGTAAAATGCTTTGAATACTGTGTTTTGAGACTCCACAGTGTGTGTTTTGTGCCTTTTGTATGTGTGTGCGAGTGTTCGAATTCATATATTATATACACAAAACAAAAAAGATGTGTATTTTGTTTTTCTATAGGAGGCCCTCTATAGGCTGTAGCGTCTCTTGCTCTCCAGCTTTAATGGCGTGAGAGAGCGTACAGGGTGGTTTATCTACGGTCCCATATGGTATAACCGTATCTAATAATCCCTTCAATCTTTGCATGCTTCACCAACTCCTCACAAAAAGAAAAACCCAAAACCCAAATGACATGAATTTTGTTGGAATGAAATGTAATTGAAATTTCTCTTCCATCATCACCAAAAAAGGAAAAAAAAAAAAAAAAAACCATTACCCAGATGATAAAAAGTGGTAATCTCTTCTGGGTATTTGTTATTTAGTCAGTTTGAATCGATATCTGATGTGGGTTTTCTGATTCTGGAGATTGGGATTTGTTTGGTTTGTGGTCTCTATCTGTTTGGTGCAGAGTTTTATGTGTATTGTTGTTGTGGTTGTTGTTCTTGTTTGATTGTTTGATTTTTTTGGAAGAGTTTTGAGATTGGAGAGAAGATGAAGAATGATAAGGAGCTTGAAATGTTGTTGGATGAGATCCCTCATGCAACATCACACAATATACATAATCATCATCATCATCATCCTCATCCTCATCATCTGCATCAACAACATAACCATACTCATCTTGTTGGTCATGGCTTGAATGGTATGTATGTTGATGATCCTTCATGTCATTATAATAATAAGTATACATGTGCCTCCTCTCCTGTGAGTATGTTGTCTTTGCATTCAAATGGCTCTTCATCAACACTGTGCTCAGGTGGGAATTCTTTCTCTGACAATGGATCACCTACCACACCTCCATCGGAAGAGCTTAAACCCCACATGCCCTTTGGAAATTCTCATTACCCAGATGGATTATGTTTGGGTTCCAAAATACCCGTTTCATCTGTTAGGAACAAAACCAATGAGAGTTTGATTGATGAACTGAGTCTGTGTAGGAATCTTAGTAATGTGTATATTAGCAATGGGAAAGAGGAATTTTCTAATTTGAGAGATTTCTCGGTAGACCGGGATAGGCTTCTGTATCGTGATTGTTGTTTCAGTGGGAGTAATCAAACCACTATTGACAAACATGGGGACTATGACAATGTCAGGAGAGGATTTTTTGATCACATGAGATTTCAATCCCCTGTTCCATCAAATGCTATGAGTTTTGATGGTCAGATGAGTCCGGCATTGTCGGGATTGCAGCAAGAACATAACATGGGCAGTTTATTGGGGTCAAGGGTGTCCCCAAGACAGGCTGATAACTTTTTCCCTCAGTTTAATTACTGCAATAGCTCAATGAATTTTCCATGGCAGAATACAAAGGAGCAGATGGATAACTATTACCTTGGAGGAAGTCCTGTATCCAATTTCACCACTTCTTTGAGTGGTCTTCCAATGGCTGAGTCTCTATTCTATGCTCAGCAAGACGGAATGAATTTGAATGAAGCAAGAGGTGTACTGAATCTGCTCAACACTCCTCAAATGACTAGCCCAAGGCCTCATTTGAGTGTTGAAAACGCGCTACATATGGGGCTTCCACTATCCGGTGGGAGGACTAGGACACCTTTAAATATTAGAATTCCACAACCAGGTCTCGAGTCTCTTACCAGTGATGAGAGTTTCATCATTCAAGGTGAAGCTTTAAATCATTCAGTCAACAAGGGATTCAATCCTTCAAGGGGTCGGAGTAAGGTTGCCTTACATGAAATTGGTATGAGTAAGCGTCTAGGAAGGTCACAGCTAGATGGCTGGCACCAAAGTGCAGAAATTTGTGACAATGCTCAAAGTGCAAGGATAAATTTTCCATTCTCTATACCGCCTAAGTATAACTCTCTGGCAGAAGCTCAAGGATACATATATTTGCTAGCAAAGGATCAGTATGGCTGTCGATTTTTACAAAGGATTTTTGATGAGGGTACCCCAAAAGATGTGCAAATAGTATTTAATGAGATCATCAACTATGTAGTTGAACTTATGGTGAACCCATTTGGGAATTACCTTATGCAGAAGTTGTTGGATGTGTGTAATGAAGAACAGAGATTGCAGATCCTGCTTATGGTAACTGCAGAACCAGGGCAGCTTGTTAGAATCTCTTTAAACCCTCATGGGTAAGTCATGGGCATATTAAAATTTTCATATCACCTTTTTTTTTTTTTTTTGTCAACATTAACATGTCTTTTCTTTCTATCAGCACTCGAGTGGTACAGAAGCTGATTGAGACTCTCAAAACAAGGCAGCAGATTTCACTGGTTATATCTGCCCTTGAACCAGGGTTTCTTGCTCTCATCAAGGACCTGAATGGAAATCATGTGATCCAGCGTTGCTTGCAATGCCTTAGTCATGAAGATAACAAGGTGAAGATTTTAATTTTCTTTTAAGTTGCTTGAGTTTACACAATAGCATGCTAAACATATATGTAATATAACCATGGTTGGTCTTCAGTTTATAATACATGCTTTAGTATGCCTGATTGCTCATATCTGTAATTTTTTTAAAATTTATGATCCTAATCATCAGGCGCAATTTTAAACCTTTTTACCTTGCTTTTCTGTATAATCTGATTTACTCTCTACCTAACAAACATCCAATTTTGTCACTATGAAAGAATGGAAATCCATATCAATTTAATTGAGAAATATTACAACATCTGTTTATGATTTCATGTGATTGGTTTATGATTATAAATTGATAAATTGTAGCCTAAATTTCTGAAAATTCAATATCATTGAATCTTTTCCGTCACATTGTTTGGTGATGTTTCAGTCATTTATTGTGTGGAATGGGTGTGAATTAACAGCACTTTAATAATTTCAAGTTCAGTTTTTCTTGGAAATTTCAGTCTTATTCTGCTAATGGTAGATAGGTTAAACAATCGTCTCTCAATGTTTTAAGCTTTTGTGTTTATCCGTTATTTGAATGAATGGTTTTGTGATGTCATTCTTACATTGACTTTCTGTGTTTTATAAAAACAAACATTGGTGCTAGTTTTCATATGGAGGAACAAATAATAAACTAAAATCCAATCAGATCTCAGATGTTTATTTAGAATATACTGTATAAGAAAAAGATGCTCATGAGCTGCCTTAAATTTGATTTCCTCCAACCTTGTATAAACAAGCCTGTTTATTAGTCTGAAATATGTGATTCTTGAAATAATTGATAACACTTCACTTTCCTATGTGGTGCTCTCTTATTATGCAAAATATTAGTTCAGAAACAGATATAATCACATGCCAAGATCAGTTATTGGTGTGAAAAACATAATCTAAGATAGTTGAGTTGCTACTCCTCTACTTTCAATACATTTTCATATTAACATGTTTAAGTCATCAGATTTCACTAGCTCAGCAGAATATCCAAATGACCATGTGTATACCTGAATGGTCAGTGACAGTCCACTAGATTGCCATATTATGAATTCTTTTAGTTCAAAGTAACTAGACAAACAAGAAAATTAAGTTAACCAATAGAGCATTTGGACTGTTTGAGATTATTATTAATTGATTGATGTAATGGGGCATTTGTACTTGCATGAAGGACAATGACATGCCTTTTGGCTTTCTTCTAAGTGTGCATTGTTTTCTTATGGTCAATAATCATCAATTTGTTCTAGTTACCTTATGGCTTCTAATCATGTTTGTTCCCAATCTATCACCACTAACACTTTCAATGATACATTTATCAAACCAAATGTCATTTGAGAATAAATTATGATATCATTAATTGCTATTAAGGTGTACAATTTGGTCATTATAACTTACCGAGTTACCATGAAAAGATCATTGCATGAGAGTTCACAATTTGGTTGCAACATATAGAAGACTCTACTTTAATTTTTAGTAATTTAGTTGAATATTGTTTTGGTCCTCGCTAAAGTTTAACAACAACAAACCTTAGTCCCATACTTTGGTATTGGTCTCATGTATTCTTCTTTGCCATTCTATCCTATCCAAAATCATACTTTCCGTTATCTTCTTAATTAACATGAACTATTTTACTACAAATAGTGTTATTTGGGTCTTCCTCTACATCATTTTCTTTCCCTTAAAGTCTTACAAGATTTAAGTTCAGATTTTAGCCATGATTCAGACCTAAGCTTTTGCAAACACATCAAAGCAAAGTGTTGTAAACCAAAAAAGAAGAGTATTTTACAATGAAGAATTCAGTGGCCTGGTAGATGGACCTTCAAGAAAAGAATTTTGTGAAGCATTCCTATATTGTTTCCCTTTTTTAATTTATTGCTAGGTACCACAAACCACTGGGGAATCCCTTCAAACCCTCCTATATTGGACACATTTCAAGCTGTTGGACCTTCATGACAGAAGTTTGTGAAGCATTCCTGTATTGAATACATCTCAAGCTGTTTCCAATAATTGGAGAAGTAGTAGATATAAATTTAGCCATTGAAACAGAGCATGTCCTTGACAGAACACATGATATAGGATAATGGTTTCATATGAAAAGTAGTTTATATTTATAATAACAGAATCACCATTAGAAAATTAAATTTTACAATGGCTTGAGAAGGAATAACTATGGTATCTGACCTATATTTTACTTGTGGTTCCAGCACAAGAGGTACTGGAATCCTCAAACCCCTCCTTCTATATTGGAAACATTTCAAGCTGTTGCCAATAATTGGTGAAGTAGGAGATATAAATTTACCCATTGAAACAGAGCAGGTTTTCATATGAAAAGTAGTTTATATTTATATTAACATAATTACCATTAGAAGAATTAAAATTTTCAATGGCTAGAGAAGAAACAATCACAATTTGTTGCAGGAATACTAGGATAATCATGTTTTTGTGTTGATTAGTTGGGCAAAAAATTTGACTCAATCCCGCCGTTTTATGATTAAAAGAAAAGAAGGAAAAGGAGGACTTTAATTTATAGAAATCAATGGGCAATACAGTAATCAGCCATATTTGGTTGAAGTGGTCAATTGGGCTTTTTCCTTTGTATATTTCCCATATGTTAGGGTTGTTCCCCTTTACCTCTTTTCTTTTAATGGATTTTTATTACATTAATAAAAACTTATATGTAGTTAATTGAAGTGGTATCTGCCTTTCACGGTCATGTGCACCTAGTTTATTGCTCCTTTTGTTTAATATGTAGTCTAGGCACACCCTCTTAATGTGTGCTAGACATTGTGGGAATTGTAGTATCAACATAAAATGATAAAGAGCTTTTATCAATATAAGAAATGGAGTTGTCACAGCTCTGTCATGGCTTAAATGCAACTGCCCTGCAAGATTCTGCAAACAATCTAATTTAGTTTCTTAGTGCATTAGTCTAGTAAGGAGTTGTATTAGATGTGGCATTAGAAAAAAGCAATTGCTTACTAGCATATGTAATCTACTTTTTGTACCAAGATTGAGCATCTAATCTGTTTAAGCTGGCATGATAATTGATAATAAATGCATGAATCAGAATGTATTTATTTTTTTCTTTAAATAAAATTATAATAAAAGAAAAAAAGCCTTTAGATGCAAAAAAGGCATGCTTGTCAGTGTTTAGAGTAATAGACTCTCCCCTCCCCATATCCATGTGCCATTTTTAGTGGGAACAAATAAAATGGTGTTTAGACTCATAATTTGTTTGCCATTTCTGCATTTTCTTTAGTCATTCTTTCTCTTCATATAAATTTTCACATTCTTTCTTTTCTTAATATGTATCTGGCAGTTTATATTTGTTGCTGCTGCAAAGTATTGTGTTGACATTGCAATTCATCAACATGGATGTTGTGTTTTGCAAAGATGCATCAGTCATTCAATTGGGGAGCATCGAGAGAACTTGGTTGCAGAAATTTCTGCCAATGGACTTCTGCTTTCTCAAGATGCTTATGGGTAATCAAAGAAAATATACCACTCTACTAATATCACTCAATACTATTTTTACTAGTAGTCATATTAAGAAAAGTTATTTTGTTCGAATATCAATAAATCAGATTCTTCTTGTTTAAGTTTCTCTAAGTGATGAAAATTGTATCCATATTTAACTATCATTAATTCATGATAGTTTGATCAATCTAAAGCTACACATCATATGTTCAAACTTTCAATGAAATGGAAATGTGGTAGACATGTACACTAGAAATATATGTTCAGGTTCCAGATTTAGGAGCTTCTGCATGTGGCACAGATCTACTATTAAGCTAATGGTTGATAAATCACAACTTGTCTCAAAAGCTTAAGTTGTTAGGAAAGGATGAATTTAATCAGTATTTATTAAAAAAAAAAAGTGGTGAATTTAATCATTTAACTATTATTCTAATATTCCCCTGCACATGTGAGCCTGGACTTCCCCTCAATAAGTGGGCCAACACATGAAAATTTTAATTTCTTAAATGGAAGGTCTTATCAAAAAAAAAAAAAAAAATTCTTAAATGGAAGGTAGAGTGGGAATAGGGTTCAAGCTCAACATCTCATCTTTGATTCCATGATAGATTACTACTTGTACCAAAAGATTAAGTTGTTAGAAAATAATGAAGTTAATCATTTAACCATTATTCTAACATGGTGATAACTAAACTTTAGTGTGTGTGTGTGTGTTATCAACAACTTATTTTGAATCATTTGTATTCCAATCCAAATCCTAATTTGTTTGTAATAATTGTGAACATTATCATCTTGTTAAAATCATTGTAATAGAATGTCTTATCATAACGCAAACATATTTGGAAAAAATATATATGTTTTGATCCTATAAAGTCCATTAGCTTTGATTGTGACCTTTTCTTGTGGACACGCAACTGGGGAATCATTCAGCTGACAAGTTCAATGAAATGCTGAGCTTCAGGTTCATGATTTGGTTTATAACACAACTACCTTCTTATCTTTCTCTTCTCTTCCAACCCAACCTGCTCTTCTCAACTGTGTTTTTGAGTAAACTGAGCTTGTTTGGTAATTTGGCTAATTTGCTGTATATTTTAACAAAGAGCCTTTTCTATTGGTGGCCTGTTCTTTGGAAGGAGAAATATATATAGAACTAGAACCTTGTGGTCCTCAAAGCTTATTGAAAAGCAGAGGCAATTATTATTATTATTATTATTTTGACAAATGAGGGTATCTAGATCTCTTTGAGTATCTGACTATTCCCTCGAGTGTATGCAGTCCCTCCATCCCACACACACCAAGTTATTACAGGGAGGAATCCCATTGGGGTGGCCCAAGATGTTGGCAAGCAGTTTCGAACCCAGGATCTCATGAGACCTTAGGAACTACTAAGCCAATAATATCCATAGTTTGAGATAAATTTGAGACAAGTTGTGATTTTTCAACAATTAGCTTAATAGTAGATCTGTGGCCCCAAGATGAAAATTGTTTCCATATTTAACTGTCATAATTAATGATAGTTTGCTGACCTGTTTCATGTAAAGTGGATTGGTGCAATATGTTTCCTTTTTTGTGCGTGTGTGTGGTTCTACCCTTTCTTCTGAATGCAAATTCTGTGTTTTCTTTTTGCCAGAAATTATGTCATTCAGTTCATCTTGGAGTTGAGAATCCCTTCTGCCACCTCAAATTTAATCTCTCAATTTGAAGGGAACTATGTACACCTCTCAAAACAAAAGTTCGGCAGCCATGTGGTTGAAAAATGTCTTATGGTATTTAATGATGAATGCCAATCAAGACTTATTCATGAATTGCTATCTGTTCCTCAATTTGAACGGTTGCTTCAAGATCCACATGCTAACTATGTTGTTCAAACAGCTATTCGAGTTTCTGAGGTATGGTAATCATTTACCTGTTATCAATATCTTTTTTTAAGCAACTCCCTGTGATCACTCTTTAGTGTTGTTGCACATGCTCGTGTCCCCCCCCCCCCCCCCCCCCCTTACCCTCCCTTGGTGTACTGTATACTTTTTAATCTCTCTTGTCCATAAATCTTGTTAGTCACATCTAAGAATTTGGTCATCTTATCCTTTAATAATGTCCTGATTTTTCCTTATGAACTAGGGTCCTATCCATAATGCGTTGGTAGAAGCAATTGAGTCCCACAAAGCAATTTCACGCAACAGCCCATATTCTAAGAGGATTTTCTCGCAGAAGCTTTTGAAGAAGTGATGTACATTCTTCTCTTTTCAGTTTGAATTAGTGTTGTTGTTATACACCATTACTAGCATGTTAACTACCACTATCATTGCAATCATCGGAAATTCTAACTGTAAATTCTGAAGCTGGTAGCCAGTCAGAGTTTGTCTTCTCAGGACTGCATAAAATATCCTCCACGTGCTCAGCAGAGTAAGGAAGATAAAGAAATTTTGCTTCCAGTTTAATTCTGGACATAATGTATTATTCTGTTCTGTTGTTGATCTTTGTGTTGGATATTACTATTCTGTTTATTGTGGAATTTTCACTGTATTTACTATTTAGTGTATAGAATGTTAGGATTTGGCTGCTGATACTGTACAATATAATGCGGATGCTTTTTCAATTATTTTACTGCATAATGTTTATGCATGTGAATGCATGATGTTTGTCCTCTTGCATGTGAATGAATGTAGTGGAAATATTGCCAATACTGAACTGCAATTGGTGAGGGTGCCATATAGAAGTTTGAGATTCTCCTTACGTAGTATATGAAAGTTCTGAGACTGCTCCATGAATGAAGCTGCTTCTTGTTGTTTTCTTCAAGAAGCCTATTCAAACTCACTAACAAATCAAAATGCAGCTCTCATCTTCAAGAAAATCATATAAAGAACCTTGTAAACCAATCAAAGTCCCTAGCAGCCCCAAAATTTTGTTTTGGGACTTGGGACTTCTATCTTAGACTGTACAAATCCATGCAAAATTGCAAATTGTGGTGGGACTAGTCGAGTTATGTTAATGCTTGTGCTTGTTGAAGTTTAACCGACCAAACTTTGCATAGAACCTGCGTTACTGAGCTTAAATTCATTTGATCTACCACTTGGGTATGAACCTTTGGCAGAAATAGATATACAATACAAGCTCTCTTTTATGAAATGGTATATGTTGTATCCAACATATGTAATCACCCTCTCACATAAGGGTGGGTACCATGCTTGTGAGGTTCACCCTTAAGTGAGGGTGGTTATATATGTCCAATGCACGATGGGTTTTCTCAATTTTCAAATGGCTAACCGATTACCCAGCATTGACTGACAGGTTGTTATGACCTCCACTACCACATGAAGCACCCCTTCTTCTGCCCTGTGGTGCTATGGTGAACTATGGGGTGAAAATGGATTAACACTCTTCAATCAAATGAAAGAGTGTTCATTGAGGAAAGACCTAGCCTCCTATAGCAATTTCTTGCTAAGTTTGGAAAATGTCTGATAACCTTCATTGGCATCATCAATGGTTATATATATATATATATAGATAAACAGAATTGAAATCTGCTGCAAATATTTGTAATGATAAGCATCATTATATTTGTGATATATGTATATATGTATATGACCTTGCGACCGTTAAAAGAGAAGAGAATGTGACAGGACCTAGACATCTAACACACCAAACTTACAGTTATCATACCAATATGGTAAAATCTATCACAAAGCCAATATCAATCCTAAGCTTTATTCAAATAACAGTTAGATAAACTAAAGGGACAAGGCAACTTAAAAGATTATTACAACAATTGTGCAACAATCCAAACTCTTCCCTGAAAACAATCCGCAACTAGGCTAGAGAGTAGGAGAGAGGAGATAACTTCTGATGTAATAATAAGAAGAATTCAGGTTTGTGGTCAGCTGAGCATGTCCTCTGCATTAAACTGTAAATGGCTAGCAGGTGTCTTCAATGGGTTATGGGTAGTCAACTTATGCATATTAACAGTGGCTACAGTATGCAAGGGAAGGCACAGTGACAGTAGTTTATACTGATTGCTTCTGCAATAGCTACTTTGACTTATGTCTATGTTGTGATGACCAATAATTTCTACCATAGCGTATATGGTTGAATTTAAAGCTATATTGGAAAAAGTGATATTTTTTATTGTCTGAAAACATAGAGATTGTGATAGACTTCTCTTTAACGGACTTGCCTTATATCCTTGCTTTGTAGTAATAAAACCAATGTTCTTCAGTTAGAGTAATGCTACAACTAATAGAGATTTTACAAAAACTTCTTTTTAAGCAGAGCATTGTGTACACTTGTTAGTGCACATTGTTGATACACATCATGCATTTTATGTGTTGTGGATATAGATAAAAAATAAAACAAGAAGTGTAAAATTATAGATATTATGTGTATAAAAAGTGTACATTAACAAGTGTGTAAGAATATATTTCCTTCTTATGCATAAAGCATGGTGCAATATGCATGTGATGTGGCAAACTTTTTTTTTTTTTTTTTTTTCTGGGGGGATGAGTTATTAGTTGCCACATCACTTTGTACAACAACACATCACTTTATTTGTCAAGTCTTTACATACATATGTTGACTATTGTTTAATGGAGCTAAGTTCGCCAAAATAAGCTTTTATGCCAAATCACCTAAGTAGTATTTTTCTTAGTTGTACATTTCTTGAATTTTTGTTGTGAAATGGCTCCTAGAATAAAGTGTCACACCACACTATTTGTATGCTGTAGTTTTACCCAATGGGCAGCAGCTAGTATGCAGCAATGAAGCTTCTGTATAGCAATAGGTTGTTAAGTTTCAGCCTTTGTCTTGCAAGTCATTTCATCACACCACCCCACCACTAACCAATTAAATGCAAGTCCTTTTTTATTGAAACTTATGCTGGCCTTGAAGTTGTTATACTGACCTTGAACTATTTATTCTACCATTTAAAGAAAACTACCTTGTGAGTGCACATATGTAGAAAAAAATTAAAATAATGCCAGAGATACAAATTATTTTATAAATTTTTTTACAAACTACTAATGTGATGAGTGATTATTGATAAATGAAAAAGTAATATTAATGGTAGGCCTAGATGAAAATTAATAAGAGGTTGGTTACATTAACATATTGCAAAAATATTGTAAAATAGTTTGTACCTGCAGCATTACTCAAAAAATTAAGAACAATCACAATTGCACACTATTTACATTATTTAATACTTTTTTTAATTGCACTCATCGATTCTTTGTAGTGTTGTAAATAGCTACACCTAAGAAATTGAGTTGGACACTTGGCATCAAATTAGACTTCAATTAAAATTTAATTTGGAATTGAATTGGATTTTTTCTTAATTTTTGGCTTTAAGAAGTTTAAGTGTCATTATCGTGGTCCTCTTGGCTTCAATGTCACACGTGATGCAAAATTAGCTATCCAATTTAAAATTTAATTGGGCTTTCTCTCAATTTTAGCTTTAATATATATATTATAACAATGACGTATAAAATTGTGAGGTATCAAAAGTTTATGTACCAAAATATTATGAAGTTAACTAAAAGTCAAAATTCTTTGATTTTAGACAAACTAAGGAAAAAAATATGGAATATGATGAAAATGTGCTGCAAGAATAAAATTATTGTACAGTACATTAACTTGAAAATGAATCTATTTTCGTACAATGAAAACTTATTTGAATTCTGAAAACTAGAATAGTACTTCAAATTCTGATATTCATTCAAAAACTTCAAAATATTGCAAGGATAATTTTTTTTTGATACAATGAAAGGTTTTGTATACAGTGAAATGTTTGAAAGGGAAGGGAACTTTAAAATTGAGGTAGGCTAATTTTTTTAGCCATGACCCCGAAAACTGATGGAAATGCCTTTTATAGCCTCACAAAAGTGAACGAATGAGTAAAATCGCAATAAAACAATGAACAATAAAAGTGAACAAAACTAAACAATAATGGATAGTAACTGTTGGCAACGGGGGATACTGGGCTTTTGCCCTTATTTTGTAAAAATAACAGCAATATGTCCTTATTTTAAAACTATTTAGGTCTATATTCCTATTTTTGAAACTCACTTTATCGAGTTCGGTATAAAACTTGATATCCTCAAAATCGAGTTATATGTAAATTTTTAATTGAAACTAGACTTTAGCAAAGTCAAGTTTCACTTAAATTTTTTTTTTTTAATTAAGTGGCAAAATATGTATAGAACTCGACATTACTAATGTCAAGATCCATTTGTAACTTGATTTTGTTAAAATTGAGTTTCAAAACAAGGATACGAATCTAAATAATTTTAAAACATGGACGTATTGCTATTATTTTTGCAAAATCACGGCAAAAGCTCTAAATCCCCTGGCAACGGGTAACCCATAAATATAATAGATCAAGTATCTAAATTAGTAGCTGTTATTTACACAAAATGAGCTATTAAGAGATAATTTTAATGGGTGATTTAGTCAAACAATATTCAAGCCCATTCAATTCTTCTTCTTTTTTAAGCCCATTCTCTTATAAGCTTAACGGGCCAATGGGTGGCTAATAAGAAGCCATACATGTGGGTGTGCCATCACTCGCCACTAAGCTAGAGAGGAGAAGAGATACAATAAATTTCAAACAGCTCGTGGGTGTGCCATACATGTGGGCTTAGCACTTCGGCTTTTGGGTTCAACAGAGAAGTGGATTCCCCATGTTTTGGGTTGTTTACGCAACAGTTTTCATATATTTATAAAAACAATAGATTGTAATTAGTGCCACGTTATTTTTACTGAGACAATCATTAACTTTATTTTTATTGTATGTCAATCACAATCTCTTATCTCAAGCTTGGACCGAAGCTCAGTCAAAAAAAGAACAGTCCAATAACACCTAGCTAGCTCACATGTCATATCCACAAACCATAGCAGTAATATAGAAGCATAAATAATGATAAAATAGATGATAAAGAAGAAAATAGCAAAACAGATATATTCAAAAATAAGTTAAAACAAAGTATGGAATATGAAAACTGAAACTGATAAAATCTTACTTGAAAATACTTCTGTCTTTGATTAAACTTGAAAACAAACTCTCTTTGATACAAACTTGAAAATAAAACATTGTCTGAAGAGTTACAAGATTACAAAGTAAACTGTCTGAGGAGAAAGGTTACAAGATTACAAAAAGGGAAGTTACAAAAGTCTTTCTGAGAGGGAAGGCTATTACAAAGGCTTTCTTAAAGGTTTTCTAAAAACTTGGACCTTGAAATTGGGACCTGTCTTCTGTCTTCGGAGTCTGTCCTTTTATAGATGAGATGAACCACAGTAAGTCTCCAAAAGTAACCTGAGTTAAGTAAAGTGAATTCAAGTTAATCTGTCGGTAGAATCTTGAATAGTAACTTAAAATATCTACCTTGTCTTTTTCTAAACTACTTTTGCGCATAGTAAAATTTGTCTATCTGTCAGGAGGCATGCTAGTGAATAGTGATCTGTCTTGTGTATCTGGTGAATAGTGATCTGTCATATTTGTCTGTCTGGGAAAACTCTTCTGTCTATCTTCTCAATCTGTATCTGCATAGTTATCATAATCTATCGGATCAGTGTTTGTTAGCCGACGAACTGGCGTTGTTTGGGTGGTCCCGCAATGGAGTTTCCCGAGAACTTGGTCCCGATAGCAAGGATATCAGTGGTTAGTAATAAAGTTCCGCCAGTAATTATTAATTGTTTAGAAAGAGAACAAATACATTTATCAGCTCATAATCTATTTGCTTGGTCACACTTAGGTTAGGCACACACTAATTTGAAACATGGACTATGATGATATAGATTATGATGAAGGTTATAGCATGAGAGATATAGACAATAATTGGTCAAACAGTAATATGGATTATGAAACAGATTCTGATTCTGACAGTGATATAAATGACTATAATTATAATAATAATGCAAAAAATTGGAGTATATTAACAGGAGATAAAATTAACCGACAGACTAATAGACACAATAATAGTTTCTTAGACATAATTAATAAAAAATTAGAATCTATAGAAAATGATGAAAGATCTACGACATACACTAAAATAGAAAGAAAAAATGATGGCTTTTTGGACCTCTATGAAAAAATGAAAATTTTAAATTCACCTTTAGAAGAAGAAAAAGAATTTGAACCCCATCATAGATCGCCTTTAACAAAAATTATGACAGATAATTGGCATAATAGGCAAAAGGATAATTTGATATCAATAAATATGATAAATGGTAGAAAAGATGGCTTAATAGATAATTCAAAAGCAATTGACGGAGTTATATCTATAACAGATAAAGACAAAGAAAATGACGAACTAAAGAAATAAAATAATTGTAAAGGAATTATGTATGGAGAAAATGAAAGACAAAAGACTGATAACATAAAAGATGGCCTTGCTTGGGAAAGACCAACACGTATAGAAGATAAAGAAATGTTTAAAAAAGAAATGATAAAAGAGACGATAGAAGCAATTGAAAGACAAGATAATAGGAAGTTAAAGACAAAAGAAGATGTAGGAAAAGTTATAAGAAAGGACATGCTAAAACTAAAAGGAAATAGTGCTCTTAAAGAATCTCTACGTAGGAAACTAAAGAATAAGATAGAGAAAGTCAATAATAGTTGGAAAACTAATAATGATAGTCCTAGAGAAGTGGTGGAAAAGCAAAAAGAAGAAGCTAGCTCAGTACAAATTATATAAAAATTGAGTTTCAAAACAAAGACACGAATCTAAATAATTTTAAAACATGGACGTATTGCTATTATTTTTGCAAAATCACGGCAAAAGCTCTAAATCCTCTGGCAACGGGTAACCCATAAATATAATAGATCAAGTATCTAAATTAGTAGCTGTTATTTACACAAAATGAGCTATTAAGAGATAATTTTAATGGGTGATTTAGTCAAACAATATTCAAGCCCATTCAATTCTTCTTCTTTTTTAAGCCCATTCTCTTACAAGCTTAACGGGCCAATGGGTGGCTAATAAGATAAAGACCAAGCCACACATGTGGGTGTGCCATCACTCGCCACTAAGCTAGAGAGGAGAAGAGATACAATAAATATCAAACAGCTCGTAGGTGTGCCATACATGTGGGCTTAGCACTTCGGCTTTTGGGTTCAACAGAGAAGTGGATTCCCCATGTTTTGGGTTGTAAACGCAATAATTTTCATATATTTATAAAAACAATAGATTGTAATTAGTGCCACGTTATTTTTACTGAGACAATCATTAACTTTATTTTTATTGTATGTCAATCACAATCTCTTATCTCAAGCTTGGACCGAAGCTCAGTCAAAAAAAGAACAGTCCAATAACACCTAGCTAGCTCACATGTCATATCCACAAACCACAAACATTTCCCTCTCTCTCTCTCGTTTTCAAAAGATTTTTTGTCCACCATTAAAAAGGAAAGAAATCATCATTCTAGCAAAAAGTCTAGAGACATATACTTTGTCACACATATTACCACAATTTAGAGACATAGTAAGTAGCGATTAAATTACACCAAGTATCAATGGCAAGTTGACATTTATACAAGTTGTGGCAAATTATGTAGCTAATATAAATACCAAATTTGGGTGGTGCTGCATGCGGTGGACTGGTGGTGGTGGCGTGGTGCTGATCTGGTTTGCTACTCTGCTTCTGCTCTAGTTTGGTTTGGTTTGGTTTACTTCTGCTGCCGTTTGCCCAACCCCGCCCACTAGTAAGTTAGGTTTTCTTTTTTCTTTTTTTCTTTTTTGCCTTTTTATTATTTGTGTCTTGGTGCGTGTTGTGAGATTTGTGTGGGTGTTTTGTTGCTTCTGGCCCTCCTAGGCTAGTTAATGTGCACCTAGTTTATTGCTCCTTTTGTTTAATATGTAGTCTAGGCACACCCTCTTAATGTGTGCTAGACATTGTGGGAATTGTAGTATCAACATAAAATGATAAAGAGCTTTTATCAATATAAGAAATGGAGTTGTCACAGCTCTGTCACGGCTTAAATGCAACTGCCCTGCAAGATTCTGCAAACAATCTAATTTAGTTTCTTAGTGCATTAGTCTAGTAAGGAATTGTATTAGATGTGGCATTAGAAAAAGACAATTGCTTACCAGCAAATGTAATGTACCTTTTGTACCAAGATTGAGGCATCTAATCTGTTTAAGCTGGCATGACAATTGATAATAAATTCATGAATCAGAATGTACTTATTTTTTTCTTTGAATAAAATTATAATAAAAGAATAAAAGCCTTTAGATGCAAAAAAGGCATGCCTGTCAGGGTTTAGAGTAATAGACTCTCCCCTCTCCATATCCGTGTGCCATTTTTAGTGGGAACAAATAAAATGGTGTTTAGACTAATAATTTGTTTGCCATTTCTGCATTTTCTTTAGTCATTATTTCTCTTCATATAAATTTACACTTTCTTTCTTTTCTTAATATGTATCTGGCAGTTTATATTTGTTGCTGCTGCAAAGTATTGTATTGACGTTGAAATTCATCAACATGGATGTTGTGTTTTGCAAAGATGCATCAGTCATTCAATTGGGGAGCATCGAGAGAACTTGGTCGCAGAAATTTCTGCCAATGGACTTCTGCTTTCTCAAAATGCTTATGGGTAATCAAAGAAAATATACCGCTCTATTAATATCACGCAAATACTATTTTTACTAGTAGTCATATTAAGAAAAGTTATTTTGTTCAAAAATCAATAAATCAAATTCTTCTTGTTTAAGTTTCTCTCAGTGATGAAAATTGTATCCATATTTAACTGTTATTAATTCATGATAGTTGATCAATCTAAAGCTACACACATATGTTCAAGCTTTTAATGAAATGGAAATGTGGTAGTCATGTACACTAGAAATATATGTTCAGGTTCCAGATTTAGGAGCTTCTGCATATGGCACAGATCTACTATTAAGCTAATGGTTGATAAATCACAACTTGTCTCAAAAGCTCAAGATGTTAGGAAATGATGAATTTAATTATTATTTATTAAAAAAAATTGTAAATTTAATCATTTAACTATTATTTTAATATTCCCCTTTCACGTGTAAGCTTGGACTTCCCCTCAATAAGTGGGCCAACACATGAAAATTTTAAATTCTTAAAAGGAAGGTAGAGTGCGAATAGGGTTCAAGCTCAACATCTCATCTTTGATTCCATGATAAATTACCGCTTGTATCAAAAGCTTAAGTTGACGAAGTTAATCATTTAACTATTATTCTAACATGGTAATAACTAAACTTTAGTGCGTGTGTGTGTGTTTTTGTGTGTGTATTATCAACAACTTTTTTTGAATCATTCATATTCCAATCCAAATCCTAATTTGTTTGTAATAATCATGAACATTATCGTCTTGTTAAAATCATTGTAATAAAATGTCTTATCATAATGCAAACATATTTGGAAAAAATATATATGTTTTGATCCTATAAAGTCCATTAGCGTTGATTGTGACCTTTCCTTGGGGACATGCAACTGGGGAATCATTCAGTGCTGACAAGCTCAATGAAAAGCTGAGCTTCAGGTTCATGATTTGGTTTATAACACAACTACCTTCTTATCTTTCTCTTCTCTTCCAACCCAACCTACTCTTCTCAACTGTGTTTTTGAGTAAACTGAGCTTGTTTGGTAATTTGGCTAATTAGCTGTATATTTTAACAAAGCACCTTTTTCTATTGGTGGCTTGTTCTTTGGAAGGAGAAATATATATAGAACTAGAACCTTGTGGTCCTCAAAGCGTATTGAAAAGCAAAGGCAATTATTATTATTATTTTATTTTTTGACAAATGAGGGTATCTAAACCTCTTCGAGTATGTGACTATTCTCTCATGTGTTTGCAGTCCCCCCATCCTACACACACTAAATTATTACAAAGAGGAATCCCATAGAGGTGATCCTAAGATGTTGGCAAGAGGTTTTGAACCTAGGATCTCATGGATATCATAAGGCCTTAGAAACTACTAAACCAATAATATCTATAGTTTGAGATAAATTTGAGACAAGTTGTGATTTATCAACAATTAGCTTAATAGTAGATCTGTGGCCCCAAGATGAAAATTGTTTCCATATTTAACTGTCATTAATTAATGATAGTTTGCTCACCTGTTTCATGTAAAGTGGATTGGTGCAATATGTTTCCTTTTTTGTGAGTTTATGTGGTTCTACCCTTTCTTTTGAATGCAAATTCTGTGTTTTCTTTTTGCCAGAAATTATGTCATTCAGTTCATCTTGGAGTTGAGAATCCCTTCTGCCACCTCAAATTTAATCTCTCAATTTGAAGGGAACTATGTACACCTCTCGAAACAAAAGTTCGGCAGCCATGTGGTTGAAAAATGTCTAATGGTATTTAATGATGAATGCCAATCAAGACTTATTCATGAATTGCTATCTGTTCCTCAATTTGAACAGTTGCTTCAAGACCCACATGCTAACTATGTTGTTCAAACAGCTCTTCGAGTTTCTGAGGTATGGTAATCATTTACCTGTTATCAACATCTTTTTTTTAAGCAACTCCCTGTGATCACTCTTTAGTGTTGTTGCACATGCTCGTGTACCCCCCCCCCCCCCCCCCCCACCCTCCCTTGGTGTACTGTATACTTTTAATCTCTCTTGTCCATAAATCTCACCATGCCATGTAGCTGACCTTGATGCGTTGTCCGCCACGCCATTCTACTGACCTTGCCACGTCGTCTACCATGCCATGCCACCAGCCTCCCACGTCATTTGGATCTCTATAGTTTAGAGCTTTGAATCTCTCTTAATCAGCGGTTTTAAGTTGTAACAGTGGTTATTGTGGTGGTGGTTTTTTTATGTTGTTGTTATGGGTTGATCTTAATGGGTTGTGATGGGCTGATTTTGGTGGTTGTGGTTATGGCAGCAGGTGATGGTTAGGTTGATTTTGGATTTTGGTTATAGTGGTCAATGGTGGTTGGTGGTAGTTTATTAATTTTGGGTAGCTGTGGGTTTGCAATGGTGGTGGGCTATGGGTTTTGGATTTATTTGTTTTTTGTTATATTGTAAGAGTGTTTTTAGGTTATTTTAATGCATTGTATGGAAGAATAGAATATGTGATGTAGGTGAATTATAAAATAGTGTGTTAAAATAGATATATAACTTTTTGATGTGTGAAAATATAATTTTATTTTTAGCACAAGTAATGCTAATGCTCAAATTTAGGTTGACACAAGGAAGAAAATTTGATTGGCTTAATTCCCTATCACCAGCTAGTTTTAAGAACCAAATTTCCTATCATTTTTCTTGTTATATAATCTCTTCCTAATTCTTGTCAACTATGGTTTTTGGGTTCAACAAATGAAGTAGATTCTCCCATATTTTGGGTTGGAAACACAGCAATTTTTCACAATTTATTTTTCATATGTTATTGAAAATTTGAGATAGTACAGTGTAATTAGTGCAACATTATTTTAGAGTGAGATGAGACTTTAAATCTTTGTTTTTGATAAGGAGATAGCTTCTTACTCTGTTGAAGTTTGATGAATTATCTTCTTTTTTTTTTTTTTTCTTTTTTCTATACGATCATTGTTTGTTTGTTTTTAATCATTATAGGTTTGATTATGGATAGACGAATTTCATTTTGGTATGGCCAATCTAACAAATGAATGGAGAATTTTTTTTTTCTTCTTCTTTTTTATGGAAAACAAATGGAGATGAAAAAGAAAGTTGATAAACTTCAATAATAGATTAATCCTTTCTTTTTTTTGGAGATAGTTACAATATGTTGCTAATTCCACAACTTGAATTATTTTCCCGCTAGACTCCTAAATACTTTGTGCATGAGGAGGTGTCAATTAAGTCACAAGGTTTTTGGCCAATAATAGATTAATCTTAATAGAAAATAGGAGAAAAAAAAAAAGATTTTTATAAGAAAAGAAGTGATAAAGTAGTAGAGAAAAAATTGATAATAAGTAAGAACAAATGAATTGCTTCTATCTAAAAAACGTTGTTCCAATTTGTTGTAGTCACTTGGCACAACCAAAAATTTACTTATTTAGAAGTGCTAAAGTAGTAGAGAAAAAATTGATAAGAAGTAAGAACAAATGAGTTGCTTCTATCTAAAAAAAGTTGTTGCAATTTGTTGTAATCACTTGGCACAACCACAAATTTACTTATATAATATATGATATGTTATGATATGATATAGTAGATCTTTACCCCAAAAAAAATAGTAAAACTAAATTCCTAAAATTTATAATAAATTGAAGAAAAAAAAAATGTCATTGGAGCTTTGTTTGTTTTAACATTAACATTTTCTAAAAAATGAGTCATTTTCTAAAAATATTCCTAGATAATTATTTTCTTATACTATTTGGTTGGCATAGTCCTTAAAGATACAGTTATTTTTAATAATTTTCATATTGTCTTTTAACTTCTTTTTAAAAAAATATAGTGTAGTATGAAATAAATATATTTTTCAAAAAATTTTAAAGAAAAATAATCTCTAAAAAATATATATATTTTTAAATGAAATTTTAATTTATTAAAAATAGTTTTTTCTTTTTAACATATTTATTTTCATTCTAATATGTATATAAAACAGAACTATCTTTAATAAAGTTTTTCTTTGAAACGAGTGTAAACTATTTTTATTTTACAACCCCCTACCTCTCTTTCTCTCTCTCTCTCTTCCATAAAAAATCAAGACACGGCACAATATTCTTCTCTTCGACACTTTTCCTCGCTACACACATCGTCTCGCGCCACCGCTGCTTTCCTAGACGATACTGTAGACACCCCATTTTACAACTTGCACTTAACCAATATTAAGGGCAAAATAGTAGTGTTGCACCAAGGGCATGATCGTAATTTCAACAGTTAGATCTTTAGATTTGTGATACAAAACAAATCTTGATACTCTAACAATCACAATGGTATGTCATGGGTCTTGATTGGACCACCTGATAAAAAATTATCATACAAACAATTTTCAATGATCATGGCTCACCTACATAATGGGTCTCATCACATTCTATTTTAAACACTTAATTTTGATTGGTTCCAATAAGAATTTGTGGGGCTAGAAAATCAGGTAGCCTCGGCCCACTCTAAGCCAGGCCCAAGGGCCCACGCCGAGGATACGGGAGGTGTCTGAGGATGAAAGAGCGAGGACCGACCCCCGAAGAACATCTCCGAGGAGGGCCCGCCCTCAGGCGTCCGAGACCTCGGGAGAACACAAGGACCACCCCACCAAAGGAGACTCCTTGGCTATCCGAAGAGGGGAGGGCCCAGTGCCACGCGTCGGCGACAGAAGCACGGCGAAGGGGGCAAGCCCTGGGCACACTGTCACCTCTGCATTGAATACGCTCACTTAACCCTCCTGGCCGCATTAATGGGGATGTAACCCCTTGACAAGGCAACATCGATTAGGGTGAGCCACTTGAGCACGAATATGACCTCTGATGGAACAGACAGTTAGAAGGGAGGCCAATAGATGATCAACAGAAGGAGGTATAGAGATATATATAAGAAATGTGAGCAAAGTGTGAAAGAGGAGGGCTCCAGGAGGAAGGGAGTTTGGGGAGGAAAAACCTCCTCGGCCCATGGCCGAGGAGCATCCCTAAGTTGTAAATTAGGCTTAGTATCCTTCAATAAAAAAGAAAGTAGTTTGTGTTCCGTTGAAGCCGGTGAGCGCCTAAACTTTCGATCCACTCTCTAAAAATGTATTGTTGGGAAACTTGGGTTACAAAAATAGACCCTACAATTGGCGCCGTCTGTGGGAAGGATTAGTGCACTGGCCGACGCAATGGGCGATCGTTCTAAGTAGCAATTCTACCGAAGGTTGGTGGTAACACATAAAAAAAAAAAAAAAAAAGAACTACCAAACAAACATTGCAGAAAAATAAAGAATCCAAAATAGAAGATTCAATAGAAACGAAAATGAACTTCATGTTATTTTATTAAACAAAAAGGTACAATATACAAACAGAAGCTCAGGCAGGCGTGTTTTAAAACTACTTTTACTAGCTAATTCTACAAAAAGAGGCCCAGGTGGGCCTGTTCTAAAACTAGTTAGAGGGAAGGGGGCTGAGGCCAGTATGCTTCAAGGCCACCAACAACTCCTTGTCCGGTGTGGAGGAGCTAGAACAAAGAGAGGAGCAGACACAGGGGCACCGGGACGCCCTCCCTCATGATGTTCCCTTGATTCTCTCCAATCCTCATGAGCGTTAGCCGTTGGAGGCGGCGACACTCGGGCACTAGCCATGACGTGATCTTGCGCGTCTCCGCAGGCGGGGGTGCGCTCTGGGGAGGAACGTTAGGTGCTTCAGCGACATCCCTCCTGGCCACCACGCAGGGCACAATCGGGGTTACGCCTAAACTCTGCCACGCCGAAAACCTAGTGGGGGCTGCGATCACAACGGCTTTTGGCCCGAATGTCCTCACAACCGCCCAAAGCCGCCCCATATCTTCCAACTCCGGTCACAATCCTGGCGGGGTTATTGAAGGGGCTTGGGGAGTTGTAAGGGCGTGTTTTTGGTTGTGTGGGGAAGTTCATAGAGTGCGGAGAAACGTTTCCCCCAGAAAGCCTTATATAAAGAGGCTGAAGACTGGTGGGAATTAATCCACACAAAGTTCGGAAAAAGAGCTATCAGCAGTACTAATCTCAAGGGTGCCAAGTCCCAAGGAGATCACAGACCACGTGATTTGTAGCAATTCACGAGGGTATTTATGAAGGTGTGTCTCAGGCTTCGAAGCGTCAGGCGCGGAGCGCGAACGGTCAAGGGGCGCCTCATAAATGAGGAAGATGGGAACTCGAAGTGAAGGTGAGATTAATGCCACACGAAAGACCAGAGTCTGAACGATCCCTGCCCCAAAGCGCCGCAGGGTTGACTGTCCCACCCGAGGAGGAACTGTCCCCAGTGTAACGCGCCGAGGACAAACCCCTCCTTACAGAGAAATGGAAGTGTTAGACAGAACCAAGGTATTGCATGGTCCTCGGACTCAAGCCTATGGGGAAACTAACCACTCAGCTACACCTGGGTACTAGACAGAACCAAGGTATTGCATGGTCTTCGGACTCAAACTTATGGGGAAACTAGATACTTACAGAGAAATGGAAGTGTTAGACAAAACTAAGACATTGCATGGTCCTCAGACTCAAGCCTATGGGGAAACTAACCACTCAGTTACACCTGGGTACTAGACAGAACCAAGGTATTGCATGGTCCTCGGACTCAAACCTATGGGGAAACTAGATACTTACAGAGAAATGGAAGTGTTAGATAAAACCAAGGCATTGCATGGTCCTCGGACTCAAGCCTATGGGGAAACTAACCACTCAGCTATACCTGGGTACTAGACAGAATCAAGGTATTGCATGGTCCTCGGACTCAAACCTATGGGGAAACTAGATACTTATAGAGAAATGGAAGTGTTAGACAGAACCAAGGCATTGCATGGTCCTTGGACTCAAGCCTATGGAGAAACTAACCACTCAGCTATACCTGGGTACTAGACAGAACCAAGGTATTATATGGTCCTCGGACTCAAACTTATGGGAAAACTAGATACTTACAGAGAAATGGAAGTGTTAAACAGAACCAAGGCATTGCATGGTCCTCGGACTCAAGCCTATGGAGAAACTAACCACTCAGCTATACCTGGGTACTAGACAGAACCAAGGTATTGCATGGTCCTCAAACTCAAAACTATGGGGAAACTAGATACTTACAGAGAAATGGAAGTGTTAGACAGAACCAAGACATTGCATGGTCCTCGGACTCAAGCCTATGGAGAAACTAACCACTCAGCTATACATGGGTACTAGACAGAACCAAGGTATTGCATGGTCCTCAGACTCAAACCTATGGGGAAACTAGATACTTACAGAGAAATGGAAGTGTTAGACAGAACCAAGGCATTGCATGGTCCTCGGACTCAGGCCTATGGGGAAACTAACTACTTCGAAATACCCTAAGTTAGAAGAGGACCAAAATCCTACCTAACCCTTGGGACATAAGGGGACCGCCTACGCATTCATCCTCTCCCCATTATCGTGGTTCCTGGCATAGTTGGCTGAGATACAACTCATGCAAATAAGAAGAAAATAAAGGAAACAGATAGCATGCAAACAAGTAAACAACCCAAAATAGATAAGAAGGGAAATTAAACTCCCATTACAATAATGAGTCCATGAAGGTTGTATGGCAAGAGCCACAGTACATAGAGGAGAAGCACAACAAAATAAGTTAAAATGACATGAAAGTAGGATGAGCCGAGGCGCCAGGGAATCTACTCCTTTTGCTCAAGCTGGACAGGGGCAACCCCTGACCCCTCCGAGCCTTGGCCTAAGGGAACAGCCTGTAAGGGTACGGCGAGAACAACTGCTTTCTCGGTGGTGGGGGTTTGATCATCGGAAGGGATCTCCACTATCTCTTGGGGCACCTCCTCGCTCGAATGCTCCCTTAGTTCAACAGCCTCCACCTCCTCAACAATCTCCCCGACCTTGGCGCCGTCATGGGTGGCCTCGCGGATAGCAGGGGGGTAGTACACACTCTCCGCCTTCCACAGGTCGGACGTGGCCGCCACCCCAGCTTGTTTGAGGGCCTCAACCCAGACCTGGGAGCAGTATCGCTTACATACCCCCGGAACTTGAGCTTTATAGAGGGCCTCTACCGCAGCCACCCCATCGGCGTAGGCGGCGGTCTCAGCCTCCTCCTTGGCAGTCAGGGCCATCTCCCTGCCAAAATTCACCTCGTCCTTAGCTCGCTGAGCCTGGTCTCTGGCCTATTCTGCCTCCCTCTGGGCCCCCTCGGCCACTGTCACCTTAGCCTGCAGATCTGCGATCAGGTCCCTCACGATCTGCAGCTGCTCCTCCGTCTCACCTAGGCGCCTTGTCTGCTCCTTGGCCTGGTTCTGGGTGCCCTCAAGACCAGACAGTGCACTGTCTTGCTCCCTGGTCGCCGCCTTTAAATCCTCTCGGGCCTTGGCGAGGTCAGCCTCGAAATTTTTCAGAGCCCGGGTAGCTTGAAAGCGCCAATCACGCTCCTGGTTTAGGGCCTTCCTCTGGTCGTTCGCCGCCCCCTCCAACCTAAAGATAGCCTGGACAGCCTGCTAGAATAACCAATGTGCTCTAAGCCCAATAAAAGAAAAAGAGTGGGAGAAGAGTCGAAGTTATAGCCCTTATCATCCCCACATATCGCTTAAGGCCGAGGAAGACCTGCTCGCTCGTCAAAGAGTTAAGCTCGGCCATGTCCGCCGAGAGCAGCAGGCTCCTCTCCAGCGCATCAGCCACGCGCGCACCTTCGCCCTCGTTGAAGTCCTTGAGGGAGGCATTATCCCTCAAGGGCTCCCCACAGAGCATCGAAGCTGGGAGCCAGGCCTGGGCCTCAGACGAAGTGGTGTCGATGACCTGCCTGTCCTGGCTCTTGTCGCCTATTTTAAGCTGCTTGGATAGCCGCAGAGTATTGTCCTCTTCCTGCGAGAACACCGTCTTATCCTCCATAGGCCTTTTGCCCTTATCCTTCTTCTTCTTAGGGTTGGCAGGCACAGACCTAGGGGGCGAGTGCATCTGAGAAGGAGGGGGAGGGAGCTTCTGCTGAGCGGAAGTCGACCTAGTCTTCGGAGGAGGAGGGGGAAGTTTCTGTTGGGACTTCCCCAGCTGGCCCTCGATCAGGTCCAACAAGTTGATGGTGGGCTTCCCTTTGTAACCCATTGTTGGCGGAGGAGGGGCTTCTGAAGCAAGAAGGTCTGCTTCGCTCAAATTAGGATCACCCAAGTCCCCGGGAGGGTCCTCGGACTGATCAAGCTGAGCGAAAACGTCAAACGCATCCCCTTCCCTCTCTAGATCTTCCTCGGCGGCCTCGGCAAACGGTTGGGAAGAGGAGGGGACGGCTAGTGCGATAGTTTCTTGATCGGGGGGCTCTTCAGGGAATGAAAATCCGTCCTCGGTCACAGTAATCCTCTGAAGCCGAGGATCGTTGGCTCGGATTACGTACTTTGGAACCGGGAACGATTTCTGGACAGGTTTATACCCCAAGATTATGTGGGCGGCCCTAACTTGATTGTCGTCCTCGTTTACATAAACCGACGCCCTCAGCACCTTCTGCAAATCTTCTCGGTTGACCAAATGGAAGTGACGCTCAAAAGCGTGCGGGTCTGCAAGGGGAAAACACCACCATGTTAGCAAAAGGAAAAAGGGAAGAAAAAAGGGCAAAAGAACTTAAAACCCCTCCTACTCCTACTGCCTCACCTGGTATCCCTTCCGTCGTTGGGCAGTGAAGGCCATCGTGCCACTCCCCTGACACGATGAGGAAGTCCTCATTCAGCCCCTTGCTGGACTCAGGGAGGCACTGGATGAGCCGCACCCTGTCATCCCTCGTCTTTAGATAATAAGACTTGCCCTTAAGAAGCTGAAGGTTGTAGCACTAATTCACGTTGTGATGGGTCAACCTTAGCCCCATCTTCTTGTTCAGGGCGTCCACACAGCCCAAAATCCTAAAGACGTTTATCCCACACTAGATAGGGGCCAACCGGAAGTGCGTGAGGTAGTCCCTCATCACCGGCCCCATGGGGATCGTCATCCATCCTTCGAGGAAGGCGACAATGGGAATTACCACTTCGCCCTCATGCCTATGTAAGCGCCAATCCCCATCCTCACTATATCTCAGATCAACATTGCCGGGAATTTGGTAGTCGGCGATGAATTTCTCCATCGCCTCCTCAGTGTGGACATATTTCTTAAACCTACCCATCCCAGTTGACGCCTAAAGGAACTAAGAAAGAACAAGTGAAGGAGAAGGAGTAACGAGAAAGAAAGCTCAGAGAGGGGTAGAGCGACTTACTGGGAAGAGGAGGAGCTCCTCAGACAGGTTTTTTTGGTGCTAGAGATGTGAGTGTATTTGGACTCAAGAAGGACGCGTGAGAATTCCTGATTGTGAATAAGGAATAGGAAGAAGCGGTTCGTACGGGTATTTATACCTCAATTCGAAGAGCCGTGCGGGTTTTCCCACCCATAAATGCGAAACAAACCTCCACTGTTAGATTGGTAACACCTCGTGAGACGTGGGAAACACAGAGCCGCCTGAATTTAATGATGGGCACGTTACGCACTCCGAAACGTCAGAAACGTGCCTTGGGCAGATGCATAGACCCATGTGCTGACCAGGAGTAAGGCTCAACTGGGCACAGAATAGGCCCGAGGACGTCAAAATCCTCCTCCCCGCCCGAGGATGCGTGCAGCAAGATTTTGAGAGGCTATTGTGGGACCAGAAAATCAGGTAGCCTCGGCCCACTCCAAGCCAGGCCCAAGGGCCCACGCCGAGGATACGGGAGATGTCTGAGGATGAAAGAGCGAGGACCGACCCCTGAAGAACATATCCGAAGAGGGCCCGCTCTCGGGCGTCCGAGACCTCGGGAGAACACAAGGACCACCCCACCAAAGGAGACTCCTTGGCTGTCCGAGGAGGGGAGGGCCCAGTGCCATGCGTCGGCGACAGAAGCACGGCGAAGGGGGCAAGCCCTGGGCACACTGTCACCTCTGCATTGAATACGCTCACCTAACTCTCCTAGCTGCAATAATGGGGATGTAACCCCTTGACAGGGCAACATCGATTAGGGTGAGCCACTTGAGCACGAATATAACCTCTGATGGAACGGATGATCAGAAGGGAGGCCAATAGATGATCAACAGAAGGAGGTAGAGAGATATATATATAAGAAATGTGAGCAAAGTGTGAAAGAGGAGGGCTCCAGGAGGAGGGGAGTTTGGGGAGGAAAAACCTCCTCGGTTATAGGCCGAGGAGCATCCCTAAGTTGTAAATTAGGCTTAGTATCCTTCAATAAAAAAGAAAGTAGTTTGTGTTCCGTTGAAGCCGATGAGCGCCTAAACCTTTGATCTACTCTCTAAAAATGTATTATTGGGGAACTTGGGCTACAAAAACAGACCCTACAGAATTAATTTAAAATTAATTAAGTGTGAATTTTGATTGGATTTCATTTTATTTTCTTATTTTTTTTTAAATAATAAAAAAATGTTTTCCTTTACGGCATCTTATCTATTCTTTTGAAAAACAATTTGGATAGAGAAAAAGATATGATCCATGAAAATTTTCAAAAATAATAGGAAATGC
Organism: Quercus variabilis; assembly: GCA_030445155.1. NCBI lineage: Eukaryota > Viridiplantae > Streptophyta > Magnoliopsida > Fagales > Fagaceae > Quercus > Quercus variabilis. Next base: position 20,052,060 of record CP129455.1, on the reverse strand, counting down.
TCCAAAACGTCTATTTTCAACAGTAACTTGAATTACATTTTTGGCCTGGAAAATGTTGAAATTTGGTTTTCTCTATTTTTGTAGAAGTTGTAGAGAATTGAATTTCCTTTCAAAAAAACACCAATTCCGAATCAATTGGAATTTTGAGCAGAAAGTTAGAGCCAAAATACGAAACAGGTGCAAACGATAACACAAATTCAGCATCATCTTCAACTTTCTTTCAAAATTTCAAATGGAGATCACCAAATCTATTCCAGCTTATCTAAACAGGTTTATCTCCTCCTTTAGCTTCAGAAAAAAGCTAATAACTTTGTTTTAAATCTAAGCCATCCATTCTCCTATAAATAGAGAAGACCTCTTCAATTTTCGGCATCCCATTCCCTTTGGAGAGCTAATGAAAAAAAATAAAAATAAAAATAAAAATAAAAATAAAAGTTGCGGGCAACCATTGTTCTTACTTTGGTTGTAGTTTAGTACTTCCTTACTTTCTCCCTAGCCCTTCAAGTGATCATTTCCCCCTTTAATTTATGCTCTATGCTGTTATGTAGTTAATTTTGTTCTTTAAATTTCTGCACTAGTTTAGTTTAGGCTGTTTTTAACATTAAAATACTTGCACTATTTTGTCCTTCGTATTCTAAATTTCGTGGAGTCATGCTTGTTTTAATACATGGTTATCTTTTTTATTTTCATATAATGCTTAATTCATGGTGTCTTATTCCACTCTTATAATTTTGTGTCTTCTCATATGCTACACACTTCAATGTAATCCCATAATATAATTCAAAATTTTGAATACCATCTCATGATATCTCACATGCTTAATGTCTATTTTCTTTCACAGCTATAGTTTTGATGCTTTGTTACCACATGGTTAATGTTTGGTTTTCTTCATAAAAGTCAGATTGTTGCTTGCCAGGGAATGTCCTAATCTTTGTAGTTCTCCATGATTAAATCTTGAATTGCATGATCACATCTTAGTTTGCTTTCAACATGACAGATGTATTCATTAATTTCATTCTTAATTATATTAGCAGATTTTTTTTTGCCTTCACATGACTTGAATCTTTGTTTGCTTACATATGCTTTGTTGCTCAACCTTGATTTTCTTCGCATGCTGAATTTTAGATGCTGAATTTTTAGCTTTCCATATCAAAATAGCATGACGTATATTTTTGGCTCTCTTCACCAACAATTGAGACATGAACATGACATCAGTTTTTTAGTTTCTGCCCATGCTTGAATAAATGCTTCCAAGTCATTATTTTTTTTCTTTCATGATATGCTTGGATGAACATGCCTATATATCTCATTGATATTCCTTTTACATGCTTAGATGTACACTTCTACATTAATGTGCAACTTTCTCTTGAATGCTTAGGTAGTTGTTTTACTTTTTTTTTTAAATGCTTAAACGAACATGTCTAAGTATTTTGATTTTCTCTAGATGAACATGTCTAAGAGATTTTTCTTTACTTTTTTTCATAATTGCTTGGATGATCAAATATGCTTAAATGTTTTGTTTTTCTCTTGCAATTGTGTGGATGACAAATAGCATAACAATTCTCTGTTTTCCCTCACATGCTTAGATGAACACTTCTAAGTTATTATTTGCTTTTCATAACTTGCTTAGATGAACATGTCTAGGTAGTTGTTTCTCTCTTTTTTGAATGCTTAGATGAATAAGTCTAATTAACATTATGGTTTTCGCTTAAATACTTGGATGAACATGTCTGGGTGATTTTCTTTGTTCTTCTCATGATTGCTTGGGTGATTGGTAGGCCTAAAAATATATATTTTTTTTTTTGGTGCAATTATGTTGATGACAAATAACATGACGATTTTGTTTTCCTTTTCACATGCTTAGATGAACATGTCTAGGCTAGGAATTCTCTATTTTACATTAACTTCTTAGATGAACATGTCATTACTTTCACGCTTTCTTTACATTTACATTATTATTTAACAAATTTCACTTTTTATTTCTCTTTACATTAAATTCCCCAACACATGTTTGTTTACAATTCTTGCAAATTAACATGTTTATGTGATATATTATTTGCATTTGTTTGACATGACATGATATTAGCCACGTTAACCTAGGACATCGGTTTTACCAGGCGAGATGGGTGTTTAATCCCTTCTTATCTCGTAAATTAGCTTCCGAACCAAGATCAAGGGTTCTAAACTAGGCTCTTGTATATGCAATTTTACATTTTTTTAAATGTAACTAGGAAACAAAGTAATGTAATTTACTTTCTTAGATTGTATCTAGGACCAAAAAAGCATTGTAAATTTTTGTTACAAAATTGATGTAAATTGTCATATATAATAATACAGCAGAATCATTTTTTATAGAAAATGTTTTTTTTTTTTTTTCCATTTAAATTAAATAAGTGGCAACTCCATTTAAAACCCTCGATCTCAGGGATGGACCTACAGTAGGGCAGCCCCCCCCCCCCCACCCAAAAAAAAAAAATGAAGCTAGTATATATATGTGTGTGTGTGTGTGTTGAAATTTTAAATTTTCGTCCTAATAACTAACCCCCCCCCCCCCCCCCCCCCCAAGAAAAAATTAAAAAAAAAAAAAAAAAAACTAGTATACAAATGCAATTTGAAAAAATAACCGGTAAACTCTCATAAAAAAATAAAAATAAAAATAACTGACAAACTAAAAACTACAAAATAAAAAATAAATATGAACTGAAAACCTAAATTTCAATTCCCAAAATTTTATCCTAACCTCATTCTTCCTCCACTCAACCTCATCAACACCTCCATCACTACTGTTGTTGTTCTTTTCCTTAGATCCCACCTAGTGTTGCTGACTTGTTGCTGTTGCTCCTCCTCATATCCTTAATCACAGTCACACATGAATCTAGTAAATTTAAGAAATTTCTCAACTCTCTCAAGTTCATATTTTTGTTTTTTTTTTTTTTTTGTCTTTGCTGTATTGCTCTGCCTTAGCCCTCTGCGTTTTTTTATGAACAGAGATGTGTTGTGTTTGTGAGTTGTGGCTTTTTATGGACTGGTGTGTTGTGTGAACCGTAGACTAGTTTGTGGCTTTGTATTGACTATTGTGTAATTGTGGCCTTTTGTGTGGACCGGTCACTTTGTGTGCTGTGTTTTAGTGTTTGTAACTTTTTTTTTTTGTTTTGGTTTAATCTATAAAGACATAAAGTGGGACCACTAGGACTGTAGAACGTGAGTACTGAATTGTGATAGTGAATTTGTGAGACTAGTGAATTTGTGACTATTTTGTGAGTTGAATTTGTGAGACTAGTCTTTGGAAAGTCATTAGTGACTTTTTTTTTAGACCAATTGGCCAAAGTCTTTGGTTTGATTGTTTTGGTTTTATCAAAAATTGTCTTTGTCACTTTGTGTGATGTGGCTAATATTAGTAATATATATAAACTTGTGCTTGTTTGTGATTATTTTGGTTTTAGATTTTTTTTTTTTTTTTTTTTTTTGGGGTTGAGAAGTCCCTTTTTATTATTTTTTTTTTTTTTGTTCTTTTTTTTTTTAAGTAAATAGTAATACTTATTATAACACATATGAAAATAGTAATACTAGTGTTTTAAACCAAGTTTATAATATATTACATAACCATAATACAACTACAGAAGAGCCTAACCTTTGTTCTCTTTGATTGTTAAATTTTATCTTATTGCATTATAAAGAATTAAATATAGCATATAAAAACATAATATCATTCTATTACATAGCATAATTTGGATAATTTGGTATTTATTCTATTACACATCATGATTTTTTATGGTGCTCAATTTAGATGTTAAACTATGAGACTTTACTCATTTTTGTTTATTTTTTAATCCTTTATGGTGGACAAAATACTCTTAATAGTTGTATTAGAAGTATTCTATAATGCCATTTATTTAGAGAAAAGTAAAGGTTAGCCAAACGAAATAATTAGATGGGTGACAAATTTTAGCTTTTGCAATTTTACTTTAATTATTATTATTATTTTATAACAATGCATATATAGAAATTTAATTCTTAGATTTTGCTAATAATTGTTTATTTAATATATGCTTTGGTTGGACGAAATTACAATTTCTGAAAGAAAAATAACCTTAATAGATTATCAATAACAATTTTTTTTTCCTAATTGGTTCAATTAATCATTATTAAGTTTATTAGTTTTCTTAGTTATGTTTTTTGGTGTTTTGGATTGTAAGCAGAAAAAATAAGGCTTGAGAAAATTTGTTTAAAACTAAAGGAATAATTTCCAAATTTTATATTTTTTTTTAATGATTCACAAAATATTATAAATAAATTTTATTAAAAAGTGAATATTTTCGTTAACTTTATTTTTGAATTTTTAAGAAAAATTGTATTGTTTTCATTTTGGTACAACAAAATTTATATTTATAATTTATGATTGTTCCTATAATAAATAAAAATATGATTATGAAATACGTTATTCTTTATTAAATTAGTTTAAATTGTAAAAAATAAATTAATAAAACCACCATAAAAATGATTATCACGCATAATGCGTGAGCTCGCAGCTAGTATAATATAAAAGTTGGATTCTCAAACTGAAGGGTGCACACAATATAGACACATGTTCTTTTGACAATTTATAAATCAATGACTCATATAAAGCCAGAAATATAACGTCATGTAGTAGATAATTATTGTTACATGTCAATTTTTTTGCCATATATCAAAAATAAATTCTACCATTATAATAAATATCCACTATAAGCTCTTTTAAAATACCCCATCAATTTTTTTTTTCCATTTTCTTTTTCTTTAAATTTTTTCCCCCTTAGTATTTTTTATTGGGTAATCTAAAAAGCATGTTTTCATTTTTTAGAATAACCTAAAAGACATTAAATGTGCTGAATATGTGTAGTGTAGAATTGTAATAAATTATACAAATGCTATAAAAAATTTATTCAAGGTTTGACTTCCTTTCATTTTTCTACTTTTTTTTTTAAAATTATTTTTATTATGTCAATTTGAATTCATTGTTTTTGTAAAAGCTATGTTCACATCTATGTCATATATTTGATGGCTGATTTAAATGATTTTGTGACAAAATTTTGTTTGAATAATGTTATAAGTTATGTTATAAATACACACACACGCTACTAATAATAGGATTCCCTATTTAGGTTTCATCATTTTACGTACCAAAATACCTTCAAATTCATATTTAAAAAAAAAAATTAAATAATAGGATTAAATATGTAAAATTATTCATTTAAGCACTCCTAAATTTTAAATAAATTTTAAAAAATAGTAGTTTTTTCAATCCACATTTCTCCTCCCACATTTCTTTGTCAACTCCAAATTTTAAAAATAAAACCGTTGTTAAGGTACAAATTTTCAGGTCTTAATTTCATTAGTCCACTCACAAAAATACCCACATAAGCCCATAAATTACTTTGAGCCCATATAAATATTTCCCATATACATTACCCAAATATTCTCCATGTTATTGGGCTCCCATAAATATTCCTCATATAAGCCCCATAAATTGCCTTGAGCCCTCTCACACATATTACCCATTATATCCCACATATTATCCAACTTAGATTTTCACAAAAAATACCCATCATATTGCTACCAAAATTAGGCCACAAAATTATGCTATCTCTACAACAAAGCCCAAAATCATCCAACTTGTGGGCAAAATCCAAAAAGGCCCAAGCCCTCTCTAAAGCCCGCTACGATGCGGCACCTCTAAAACCCGCTACAATGTGGCAATTCTAAAGCCCGCTATGATGCGGCATCTTTAAAGCCCATTAAAATACGGCACTTGTACTAAGTCCGTTGCTACACAGCATTATTTTTACAAAACCTTACAAAGCCCAAATACTAATTTAGCACCCGTTTTTACAAAGCCCAAATATTATTTTTGGCAATATTATATAAAGCCCAAATGCTATTTTGGCACATATTTACAAAACTCAAATATTATTTTACATATACTAAATCCCTCACTCATGGGAAATATAATTACTCATCTCTTAAGAAAATACTTCTCTTGCAAAGATTTATAAAAGCCCATGTATATTACCCATGGCAAAACTACTCATTTTTGTAGGGGTAATCAAGCCCAAAGAAGCTCAATTACGAAGCCCAGATGACCCAACTCAACTCATATACAAATCCTAACAACTGGGGCTCACGTAAGCTGACCAGCCTAATTTTAGCATAACTCAATAGCTAGAGCCCATTGCCATCAAGTCATAACTTGTCCAATCAGATCAAAAGAGGACATGTGTCCATCAGGGCTTAAACCCTTCCCTCACAAGAATGAAATCCCATCATTTCTCATGTAATATAAAGCTAAAGTTAAAGTTGAAGTGATGTGACAGAAAGCTGGGAAAGCTTCAGCTAGCTGTCCCTTCTTTCTTCTCCAACTTATTCAGTCAAGGATCAAGAGCAGCCATGACCAGACCATTAAAGCTTCTGAAACAACTTGAAATCAGTTTGTTTTTTACCAAAAATGTGTATTCTCTGGTTTATGGACCAAGCACATGAACCTCAAATGTGGAAACTTAAGAAAATGTGGTTTGGGGGGCACCAAGGAAATCCAGCAGAGTTTCCAGTAAGGACTCCAAGATTGACACCTAGCTTGGGGTGGTACAATCTGCCCTAGTGGTAGGAGAATTGTACAAAAAAAAACTTCCTAGAGGAGTTCTAGCTAGATGCTTAAGCCCTAGTGAGTCCACTAATCAAAAGAAGTTCATGAAAAATCTCGTGGCCCTAGCGGTTTTGTCAGTCTCTATAGATGTCTCCAGCGGTTAGGTTATTACTGGTTAGAAATGAGCAAACAAGCCGCCACTGTCCAAGAACAATGCACCAACTACCAAAATGCTTTTGATCGGATGGAATCATGTGCAATCCTTACCACTAGCGATTGGCATGTACTCTTCCTTGAGTATCTTATAGAGGGCATCTTGCCCGACAATCATAAAGAGGCCTACTGCTTGAAAAGGTTGGTTACTAGTTATTTTATGGAAGGAGGTATTCTTTTTAGGAAGGGATTCAATGGGGAGCCTTTGAGATGCCTAGGGACCCCTGAGGCACAATTAGTCATGCAAGAGGTACATGTGGGAGAGTGTGGTGACCATTATGGCAAAAGGTGACTTCTCCAGCAGCTGCTCAATCTTGGGTATTTTTGGCCCACCATGAAGCAAGATGCAGCTGAATGTGTGAAAACATGCCATACTTGCCGAGTCCATGGGAATCTCATACATACTCACCCCACCAACCTCCAAAACATGATGACTCCTTGACCATTCCATACTTGGGAGCTCGATTTAATAGGCCCAATCAATCCACCATCCAAGGGTCATATTTGGGTACTAGTGGCCGCCAAATACTTTACAATGTGGGTTGAGGCCATTTTCCTAGAGAAGGCTACAGGCCTAATTGTTGCCAATTTCATCCGAGAGCACATAATTTACAATTTTGGCATCCCTAACAAGATTGTTACTAATAATGGCACTCCTTTTGTCAACAAAGATGTCCGAAAATAGGTAGACCATCGCTGCATCAAGCACTGTAAGTCCACTCCTTATTATCCACAAGGCAATGGTCAAGCGAAAGCTACCAACCAAGTGCTATTAAGAATTCTCAACAAGATGCTACATGAATATGAGGGTGGCTAGATAGAACACCAGCTGGAAACTCTGTGGGCATACCGAAGCTTAAGTAAAACAGCCATCGAACAATCACCATTCTTTCTTGTATATAATACCGAGGCTATATCTCCAGTTGAGCTATTGGTTCCCACTTCAAGGGTTGTTCATGGACAAGAAACAGACATAGATGTTGCCACTTGTGTAGAAATTAGAACTACAAACCTTGAAACCTTGGAAGAAACGGAAAAATATTGCCTATAACCGCACCCAGCAGTATCAGCAGCAGATGACCAAGACTTACAACAAGGCCATGAAATCCAGGGTTTTTGTCAACTGACAAATGGTTTTGAAGGTAGTAGATCACATCAGGAGGAATCTCTTTGCACCCTCTAAGTTTGCCCCAAGTTAGGAGGGGCCCTATCTCATAAGGGAAGCCAATGCGAGCAGTTATTATCATCTAGCTACGGCAGAAGGTGAAAGTCTCATGGAACCTATCAATGGCAAGTGGCTTAAGTTGTACTATGCTTAACTTAACTTTCAAGTATGTATCAAGTAACTCTCTTTTATATGGTTTTAAACTACTACCATGTGAATAAGAATTAAGCATTGCCTTTTGCCTCAAAATATGAATTTCTTATATTTACAAGTACTCTAGTATTACTTTCCATACACAAACATACATACTCTAAGCTGCGAATAAAGTTACAGCCCTAACAGCTGGGCATCTTGAACCAAAATAGTCATGAATATAATAAGTATTTTCAAAATTATGTATATGATTCCCATGACTATATTTTAGCTTGAATATACTATTCTTTGATAAATAAAGCATTTTTCACAAAATAAATTAATGTACTTGTGCATAAATAAAATACAGCTTGCACTTCTGGGGAAATATTGAGTTATAACATAAAGTTCACATGGCTAGTGCACCTGTGCACAAAACATAGCCTACATAGTTAAATAAACCCAAAGTGCATAACATGTTTCATTACATCATAATGTAAAAACAAACTGTCCAAAATACCAAACTACTAATAATGATTAAAAAAAAAAAAAAAAAAAAAAAAAGCTAGTCAAATAAGCCATCACCAAAGGTTTCTGCTAAGGAAGAAGCACCTTCAGCTAACGAGGACCGTATCATTTCATCTCTCTAACTCAACAAAAGTGAAAGTGAAAGCTCTCTTTGCTACAATTTCTCTCTCAAGATCAACTATCTTCAATGTGAACTCATCATCTCGAGCAATACAAGCCTCAGCAGTAGCCCAAATCTTATCAAGAAGGAATTGGACTCCAAATTTCATGAATAACAAGTCCTTAAGAGCATTTTTCCACTCAAGTGCTTTCTCCAAGTTTGAACTCTCAAGCTTTATACGCTACATATCCAGCAGCATTGCAACGAGCAATTGAAGTCTGGATTTCCTCAATGAAGCACCTAGCTTGCATCCAGCCATGAAGTATGGGTGTTTCCTTACAATTGCTGCCAACAGTGACTGACCTTCTGCAGGAATTCCAAACTGCTGGAACCTCACAGTACACTTGAAAGGGGATAGAAGTCAGTTGCCACCTTTTCATTCTCTTTATCTTCTGCAAATTTCTCCAAGAATTTTTCAAGACTCATTCCCTTGAGGACAACACCAAAAGACTCAACCCATGGCTCTGCAAAAAGAGGCATGATTATGTCCCTAGCAGTAACAGAAAAGCATTCATACAGCCAAGTATTATTGAACAAAAAACTTGCTTTACTGAATATAAACAACTCAAAGTTATCACACTTGGAGGTTCTTTGCTATGGTGTACATCATGAACAATTGGAGAAACAACGTGTCCTTGGCTGGGCACACCAGCAACAGCTTCTCCAGCAGTAATAGTGACCTTAGGACTCTTGCCAACAGCAGCATCTCCAGAAGCTCCTTTTGCTGAAACTGTAGGTCAAGTATGCCAGAAGCAACTGGGACCCACGTTGTCTCGTGATTAGGGGCTTCACCTTTCAGAATCCACTTTTTTGGCACCCTGGGTTCTTTTAGAATCCACTAGACATGTGGTTTAATTTCAACTATTATTAACCAATTGGTGTTTAGTTTGTTCAATTGTTGTCAAATAAGATATTTGGGGTTGAGCTCATTATGTTACCCATTATTCAAAAGTATCCCTACAGCTGAAGAAAGAATGGGCGTGTTCTTTGGCAATCTTAGAAACATATATTGGTTCGATGATGGAACGAAACAACTTTTGAAAAAAATCAAGTCTTTATACTTTATATAAATTATTAATTGGCTTTTGAAAGATGTAAAATTCTCTTGACATAATTATAAACTTTTCTGCAATGTGTAAAACACGATTATACTTCACACACACACGCACGTGCACACGCACACGCACACGCACGCACATGTGCACAAACTCACACGCATACACACGCACACGCGCACGTGCGCGTGAGTGCGTGTGTATAGGCTAGTAATACTTAAAATTTATAAAACCATCTTTATAGCCGTCTCTCTCAATCCTTCTTATATATTTTTTTCATAAAAAATAGCACGCCACATATACCCAAACACAAACACGAACACGAGCACGAAAAGTATTCTTCTTTTCCACACTTTTTTTTTTCTCGCTGCACACGTTGTCCTGCACCGCCGCTGCTTTCCTAGACGACAACTGTAGGTCTGCCTTTTTTAATTTTTTTTAATCATTTTCATTTAAATAAAAATTCTCGCTTTATTAGTTCTTCTGTATTTTGTTTTTATAGTATTTAATTTTCTTTGTTGTTTGTTTGATTAATTTACAATAATTTTTTGGTTCTCTTTAACTAATTAAGTTTAAAGGTGAGCTTTTGATTTTTGTTTTCTTAGAGTTTTTCTTAAATTAGATTTACATGTTTTCTAGTTTTTGTCCAATGTCTAATTTTTGGTTCAATTAGATGTCCAGGAATGTTTATTTGTTGTTATTGCACTAGACACGTGGTTTAATTTCAACTATTATTAACAAATTGGTGTTTAATTTGTTCAATTGTCGTTGAATAAGATATGTGGGGTTGAGCTCGTTATGTTACCCACAATTCAACAATCTCCCTATGGCTGAAGAAAGAATGGACGTGTTTTTGGGCAATCTTAGAAACATATATAGGTTCGATGATGGAACAAAACAACTTTTGAAAAAAATTAAGTCTTTATACCTTGTATCAATTATTAATTGGCTTTTGAAAGTTGTAAAATTTTATTGACATAATTATAAACTTTTCTACAATTTGTAAAACACGATTATACTATCCATGCATGCACGCGCACACACATGCATGCACACGCACACGCACGCACACACACGCGCGCGCACACACCCACACGCACGCACACGCACGCATGCACGCACACGCGTGCACTCACACGCGCACGTGAGCGTGTGCTTAGAGGTTAGTAATACTTAAAATTTGTAAAACCATCTTTACAGCCCTTCTCTTAATCCCTCTTATATTTTTTTCCATAAAAAATTGCACGCCGCATTTACCCAAACACAAACATGAACACGAACACGAGCATGAAAAGTATTCTTTTTTTCCACACTTTTTTTTCGCTGCACACATTGTCCTCTATTGCTGCTGCTTTCCTAGACAATAAATGTAAGTCTGCCTTTTTTTTTAATCATTTTCATTAAAATAAAAATTCTCGCTCTACTAGATCTTCTGAATTTTGTTTTCGTAGCATTTCATTTTCTTTGGTGTTTGTTTGATTAATTTACAATAATATTTTGGTTCTCTTTAACTAATAAAGTTTAAAGTTGAGCCTTTGATTTCTATTTCTAAATTAGATTTACATGTTTTCTAGTTTTTGTCCAATATCTAATTTTTTGTTCAATTAGATTTCCAGGAATTTTTATTTGGTATTATTGCACTAGACCTGTGGTTCAATTTCAACTATTATTAACCAAATGGTGTTTAGTTTGTTCAATTGTCGTTGAATAAGATATGTGGGGTTGTGCTCTTTATGTTACCCACAATTCAAAAGTCTCCCTACAACTAAAGAAAGGATGAGCATGTTCTTGGGCGATTTTAGAAACATATATAGGTTGGATGATGAAACGAAACAACTTTTAAAAAAAATCAAGTGTCTATACGTTGTATAAATTATTAATTGGCTTTTGAAAGTTGTAAAATTATCTTGACATAATTATAAAGCTCATTTAGCTGGCTGCAATTGTTTCTCTGATTCCAAGGCAGTATTACTTTTTTGTGCATTTCACAGAGTAGAGCAGGTGCCTATAACTATAGTTAGGCTTGGGTGGTCTTTTTGTAAATTGAATAGGTTCATTTTAAACTGTTTTTAAATAGTTTAAGAATAATTGAATTGGTAAATAGGTATTCTGTGGCTGCTATAAGCATTTGGTAGCAGCAGCCCATACATGATATATGACGGACCCAGGTGGGGGCCTAAAGGTGCCCGGGCCCCCCCCGGGCCCAAAAAAAAAATTTAGCAGGTTAAATTGTTTTTAAAAAAATATAGGCTTGGGCCCCCTCCCAAAAATCAAGAATTCCAACCCAGGAGGCAAGAGCCCATGACCCATGTAAATAAAAAAAAAAAAAAAAAAGAAGAACAGCAGTAAACCTAACGGAGAAAGTGAACGACGAAGGAAGAAAAGAGAAAGGAAACAGAGATCGAGAGGCGAGGCAGAGAGATAGTGAGCCACTGAGCCCAGACGCCGACGCGACGCGAGATAGTTAGCGCAGCCCGCCGACGCGACGCCATCATCATCATCATCATTAGTCATCACGCCGACGCGACACGACGCGAGACTCTCGCCCAGTACGGCAGTACCCACGCCGACGCCGGCGCGCCATCGTCACTCGAGCCCTCAGCTGTCGTCGCCGCCGGTTGCTCCAGCCTTCACACTGTTTGTGAATCAACTGTTTTAACAGGTATTTAACCTATGATCCTTTCCTTCAAGAATCAAAACCTAATAAAAGGTTTGTGAATCAACTGTTTTAACAATCTGTGCTTGTGGAGTGTTTGTGTTTTTACTGATGACTGATGAGTGATGAACTGATTACTGATGTTGGTGATTGTGAATTGAATCTGTGCTGCGGCCTGTGGTGTTTTTTTTTTTGGCTTTGTGAATGTCACTCTGTGTTTGTGACTCTCTTTCTTGTATTATATAGATAAGAGAGAGAGAGAGAGAGAGAGAGAGTGTGTGTGTAGAGTTTGTAGAGCAAAAAAAAGTTAAGTGTTGGAGAAGGAGCTTTATCATTTTGAGCAGGATCCAGAGTTCAAAAAATTGAAAAGTTTATCTGAGCAGTGAGAATTAGAAATTCAGAATACTACAAACTTGTGAGACTTGTGCCTACTCTTCCAGTTTCTACTGCTACTACAGAGCGAGCATTTTCAGCTATGAAAGTTGTCAAAACTAACCTTTGAAGCAAAATGGAAAATGATTTTTTGACGGACTCTTTGATGTTATACGTTGAAAAGTATATAGCTTTGACATTTAGTTTGGATTCAATCGTAGATGATTTTGAAGATTTGAAAAAGCGTCGAGTTTCTTTTTCATAGATGATTGTATTAAGAAACATTAGTGTTAAGAAATAATGATTTTTGGGTATTTATCTTTGTTGATAATTTATTAATACAATATGGATGCGTATTTGAACTTTTTTTTTTTTGCTTATCTCCGGCCTCCCAGCTTGAAATTCTGGGTCCGTCCCTGATTATCCTTGGGTTCAAAAACTGTTTGTGGGCTGTCGAAGTCAGGTGTCACTAACATACAAAAGCTGTTTTACCTTACTCCTCTGGAGTCCACTTCTTTGTTATTTTAACTTCAATTTCAGTGATTTTAATATAATATTATTCTGATTCTGATTGCTTGGCATAATAGGAAGAGATAAAAGGGCAGAGTGAGGGAGCAATGAAGCTGAACGTGGACGCCTTGAGATATCTCTCCAAAGATGATTTTAGGGTTCTTACTGCTGTCGAAATGGGGATGCGCAATGTCTGTTTGTTTCTCTCTCTCTCTCTCTCTCTCTCTCTCTCTTTATTATTTTTTAGTTATTGTATGTTTTGTTTTGGCTTTCCTTTCCATTATTTAATCGGGTAAAAATTATCCTTTGCTTTCAGCATGAAATTGTACCTTCAGAACTTGTTGGCCGCATTGCCTCTCTCAAGTACGCCTTTCCTTCTTTTTTCTTCTTACGAATATTGTCTTTTTCCTTCTCAACCCCTTGCTTGAATTGGATTCTTAAATTCATAATCTGTGGGCTAATATTTCACTAATAAAAAACATTTGTGAAGTAATATTTCATGCTCATTATATTTGTATTGTCTCTTCCCTGCATGCAGGCATGGTGGCACTTACAAAGTTTTGAAGAATTTGCTCAAGCATAAGCTCTTGCACCATGACTCTTCCAAATGTGAGTTTGCATGCTGCTTTTAGCTTGAATTATGTAACATAGGTGGACTCAATTTTTGTTTTGCTATCCTTTCTTATTATCTGTTCTTATCTGCTGCTAGATGATGGGTTTCGGCTCACCTACCTTGGTTATGATTTTCTTGCTATAAAAACACTGGTTAATCGCGGAGTGTTTATGTCTGTTGGACGTCAAATTGGGGTTGGAAAAGAGTCTGGTATTTTTTTCATATCTTGCTAGGCAAAGCCTCTTCTGGTATATTAGCAATATATTACTTGATTAATTGTTGCATTTTTTTTTCTTTAAGATATCTTTGAGGTTGCCACAGAAGATGGTACAGTCCTAGCCATGAAACTACACAGACTTGGAAGAGTTTCTTTTAGGGCTGTCAAATCTAAGCGAGATTACTTGAGGCATCGTAGCAGTTTCAATTGGCTGTATTTGTCCCGGCTCGCTGCAGTCAAAGAATTTGCTTTTATGAAGGTTCTTCACTGTCATAATTTAGCCATTTGTGTGCTTTACCTTTTTAATTAGATGATTGTCATGCCTATTGATGTTGGTTTTGCATTGTGCTATGCTCAATCAGGCTTTGGAAGAACACGGTTTTCCTGTTCCAAATGCTGTGGACTGTAATAGGCATTGCGTGATCATGTCACTTGTCCAAGGTTACCCTCTGTAAGTGTTTCTAATTCATTTTACTTTGAAACTCATATCTCAATTTGTAATACATGTTTATTTTCCTTCTAATTTAACCTTCACATGGAAATTTCTTTACTACTTTGATGAATATGAAAACCCAGTCCATCGTGAATCTAAAATTATTTTATGTTTAATAACATGTTGAAGAACCATATATAGAAAAACAGTCAATTTTTATTTATTTATTAAAATGTAACAACTTATAGGTTTCTTCATATTTTTAGGTTTAAAAATAGTTAAATTCTTTTATAGGTGTCTAAACTAGTGTTGCACATCCAATGAGCTCTAGTTTTATTGACACTTTCTTCTCTGACAAAAATGGTGGAGGGTGAGATTGTGGGTTCAAAACCCATTGCATGTGTGTAATGTACCTACTTTATATATATATGAGCAGGATACACCAAATTTAAATAGAAGACATGTCCTAAAAACATAGGAGATTTCCTTCCAAACAGTACATAACCACAGTTCTCTCTTACTCTAAGTTGTAAAGCATTCTCCATAACCTGCATCATGCAACATTGTCATTTCACATATGCAGACATGAGGAATATATCCTGCAATCCCCTCAAATAAATTATTTTATGTAAGCCATTTGACATAAGTTATATTGATTATAAAGTTGTGCTTTCAATTTCATTTACTCTTTTATTTATAAGAAAAAAAAATTGTGTACTCATGTTTTGTCAATATAGCTATTTTCCTCCTTTTTCCATGTGATAGGAATCTTGACAAGTGTCAGTTGAAAATTCGGTGACATGGCATTTGTCAACAATTATTATCTGAAAATTACTATGAAAGTTATCGTGATCAAAATATCATTAGTGCTGTAACCTCAGAATCTGATTCTTATAGTAATGTTACAATGGATTCCTCCTTGTCCTACATGTCCTTCCTTTCTCTCTTCTTTCCTTTGGCTCCTTGTTTTTTCCTATTGTTTTGGAATCATTTTCCAAAGATAAACACAATGTCACTCCATTGAGCAATGGGAGATTGCATCTTATCAATCATTTCTATCTGATGCAGTGTACAGGTTAAGCAATTGCAAAATCCAGAGATGGTTTTTGAAAGGATCATTGGTCTTGTTATTCGTTTGGCAGAACATGGTCTCATTCACTGTGACTTCAATGAATTCAATATTATGGTATGCAATTAAGGCACTCTGGAATACCATTTCTTTGCATCTTTAGAGCTGTATAATTAGGAACCTAACAAGTGGTTTGCCATTTTCTTGTCTTATTTCTCAACACATATGTACTGGTTATTATTTTCATTCATTGGATTGACTCGTTGGTTTATATCCAAATTCTTTTTATCAGCTTCCGCATTCAGTTCATTAGTGAACTAATTATTTTGCAATTTTTATGCTTTGTAGATTGATGATGATGAGAAGGTTACCATGATTGATTTTCCACAGATGGTATCTGTAGACCATCGTAATGCACAAATGTAAGAAAAATTTCTTCTTCCAATGCAGTATCAGTTATCATTTCATTTGTTTATTTCTGATCACTGTTTTTTCTAATAGCAAATCGCTACATTTGATATATGTGAATTTTTTGCTGGAAATATTACTCATCTCTTAATATGTTCACATTTTTCAGGTACTTTGATCGTGATGTTGAATGCGTCTTTAAGTTTTTTCTCAAGAGGTCAGTAAGTGTTCTGGTGCAATTCTTGGATGATTGGCTCCATTTTAGATTATTGGGGATTTTTTTTAATTGTCTAAGTTATAATATCTGTGACTCAAATTCTTAAGATCTATTCTAGTTATCTTGTTGAGACAAGTCCGATGGATTTTTTGTCACCATCTAATTGATAGTTCTTGGGAATCAGCCTTTCCAAAAAAAAAAAAAATTGGGGGTAAGGCTGTGTACCAATTGAGATATTTCAAGTGTAACGGGCATATATAATTCTCCCCCTTCCCAACATGGTGGTGGATCCTGCAAGCATGGGACCCACCTGTTTGTGAGGGGGTGCTGTATATGCCTGTTACACCAGATATCAGCTCCTACTAATCACCTCTACCAGACCCCACAGAAGTGTGAGCTTTGTGCATTATATACAATGTATTTTATCTTATTGATAATTCACGGGATTTTTGAATTGATTATTAGGTTGAGTTATTTATTTATTTATTTTTGTTTTTTTTTTTGATAGGTAATAGAAGTTTTATTGATAGCAAAAATCTGTACCCCTTTCCCTTGGGTGGTTACCTGTCAACAACTCCTGGTTTTACAGGAGTTGTGCATCAATCAATATGGGGTTAGTTTTAGGGCTGAGAAAGTTTGTAAATCATGGAATATAACTAGGAAAACATTGTGGACAACTGGTGTTAGGGAAAAATTGTATAAGTAAATTTTGATTTATGTTTAAATTAAAGCATGTAATCGGATATATGGTGTAGGATTTTTTTAGTCTTTATACCATAAAAATGTGTGATTCCTCTCTGTCCAGAAATACTAAAGAAGGGCAAAATGGTAACTCAGTCATAGGAGTTCCTTACCTGCAAGGTAAAAGAAATTCAACTGCTGATTAAAGAAGTGTTTCTTTGTAACCATTGAGGTTTGCCTCACATGGTGTCTCCCCTTGTAAAAGCAAGGTTAAGGGTGATGTAATGGGTTCAAGACCTATCCCATGTGTGTAATTTATCAATAAAACAAACAAACAAAGAATATCTGTGGAAAATCCAAGCAATACCTATTCTGTAACTGGTTGAAAATCCAAGCAATACTTATTTTGGAGGTGGATGGATTGCTATATGAGGAGGAATATCAGAGGTGGTTGACCAAGTAGTATGCTTTTATCAGAAATTGTATCAGGAGACACAGGAGTGTAGACCTATGGTTGAGGGCTTGGAGTTTGAGCATGTTGTTTTACTCTTCTTTGTACTTCTTGGCTGCTTTTTGATTTTTCGCATGAAGTAGTTTTTTTATAATAAAATTTTTCTTCCTTATTAAAAAAAGAAACTCTATGACACAAGTTAATCATAGAACTCTTCATAGAGCCGAATGAGAGTAAAGAGCTCTAAATAGCTAAAAGATTTTATGTTTGGGTTCAACACTTCATTGTACATTTTATATATGCAAACTGGCTTCAAACGTAGGTTTTTATGCTAATGGCTTTCATAAAAATCATTTTTCTTTATTTTTTTGTATGCATGGTCAATCTCTTTCTTTGTCTTGCAGGTTCAATATGTCATTTCAAGAAATCCCAGATGATATTGATGATGCAGAGGTAGACATGGATGAAAGTGGCAGGCCTTGCTTTTCTTCAATAGCAAAAGGTTCTGGTTTTCTAGACAAGGACCTAGCAGCCAGTGGGTTTACTAGAAAGGATCAAGAAGACATTGAGAAGGTACGGACTTGGAATTAAGCCAATTTGAGCATTAATCCATAGACTTGGAATGGACCCTTTCTGCACCAAAATATGCACTGGATTGCATCCATTTGCAACAGTTAGATTAAGCTTGAGTGGTCACTTTTGCTTTTGTTTTGCCCTTTTTGGTCAACTTGTTTCAGTCTTTGTCTCTAAAAATCCTCTGGTGGAATCCGCTAAATAATCTCCTCTAAATATTGAAGATGATCGGTATAGATCATGAAGATGAATGTCTTGGAGGCAAGTTTCATGTGAATGGTTCATGGGATGGTTCTTTTAAATTCAATTTTTTTCTTGTCCTGTAGTTTTCTTTGGCTGGGTTTCTGACCTTAGCGATTGTTGAAAATATATGTATGTTGTCTCAAATCATAAATTTCATTTCATTTAGAAGCTGGTATGGAAATTAGTCTTGTGAGTGCAATATCCCAGTGGGGATGTGTATATGGGGCTGGTTGCTGTTGGAGCAGCCTAAAATCAATGTCATTGATTATCTTGACCCCATGGGCCCTCCATCAGAAAAATAACATGGTACTATTTATTGGCTTTCAGAGGTTTAAGATCCATAGATATTTTCCATTTGACACGTTCTTCCTTTTTTATGAGAAAATTTGAATCACCTTGGAGATCCTTGTTTGCATAGTTTGGCTGAATAGCAGTTAGGATCAACCCAAGTTCAAGATATCTCTCAAATTTTCTTTCTTTGGAAGATTAAGACAACTGTTTGTAAACAAGTGTTCTACCGGTTGCCATTGGGTAACGTACTGTGGGTTATTCTGAGTAGTAGGCTCAGGTGATTGTCTGCTTTTCCGGTTTGTTACTATTACTATCATAGTGATATTATTTGTATTATAACCACAAATTTGTCTGTCCACTTTTCCTGCTTTGGTTTCAACTCTTTTAATAGTTCCATGCATTTTTTAATTTAATCCTTGTCTTGTCCATCACTTATTTTTGTATTGTCATTTAATTAACACTCATTGAATGAAGATGTCCTTTTAATTTCTAATCTTTAGACCAATCACTCTAATTTGATGGGGCCATGTGTCAATCACACTATGGAAGTACTTCTCCATGCCATCAACCTACTTTGTATATTAGTAATAATCTTTTCATTCTTCCTACTTCAAAAAAGTAAACCAAATTGATGAAAATAACTACTTGTAAAAGTTGAGATAAATGGTCACATCTTTGGAATTTTTGAGCACAAATCTTTAATCTTCCATGTATCTTCTGTAAGTTCAGGTTATCTCTCTCTCCATTCTGTTACCACAGCTGAACCTCTGTAGTGGTCCGATCAACTAGTATAATGACACAATCGTGGTCTAAGTGACCAATCTATCAAATCAATATGCATCAGGCACACCTTCTATATGTTTGTCAGTTTGTTTGTAACCAATACAGATCCAGATTCATCATATATAACTTTTGTGTTCTTTCTGCGTAATTGTTGGTTTGAGTTATGTTTAGTTTATCGTAAAGAGTGTAGATGCTTTGCTTGTGGAGCGTGTAGCCAGAAAGAATTTCAAAGATTTACTTTTTGGGATATTCTTTTCTTCTTGCACCGTCTCTTAAATGTGCATGTGGTAAGCTCTAAGAGGGGCTCCAATGTCCTTTCCTTCCCTTGGAAAGAAATTTGGGGTGTGAAAGCCCCACAATGGGTCTCCATTTTCGTGTGGACGGCGGCATTGGGAAATATTCTTGTGATAACCTCATTAAGAGAGGCTATACATTAGTCGAATGGTGTTGTAACAGTTTTGTGGAGAGACGGTGGACCACCTTTTGATTCATTCACGGTTGCTATAATTTGGGGAGTTTTGTTTTTAGGGGCTTTGGTATCCGTTGGGTGCTACTGGGGAAGGTGATGTATGTCATGTTTGGTTGTAGGAATTGGGTGGGTAAGTATTCCTCCACTATTTGGAATATGGTTATTTTGTGTTCGAAGTGGACTATTTGGAAGGTATGTAACCGATGTACATTTGAAGTTGTGGAGTGTATGCGGATCCTGTTGCTAGTAACTTTATCTAGTTCTTTATTTGCTTGGTCCCGAGCATGGGGTTTTACACGTGTTTCTATTTCAATGTTTTTGGAATCTTTTCCCTTTTGTACATAATTTTCTTTGTAATTCTTTAGACTTCTTCATGTTGCTCATGAAGGTTTTATTAATTTTTTATTTATTTATTATAGTAATACTATTCTTATCTATCAAAAAAAAATATGCATGGTAGGCTTTCTATGAGTTTGTAGGGCTGTTTCTTAGCATGGCTTGCACTTCGCTTATTGTGAAATATGTTTGAAAATCATATTCCTCATCTATGATTCTGAATCAATGCAATTGAATAATTGATATTGTATGCAGTTCATTGAAGGAGGGGTTGAGAAGGATGCAGATTCGGGTGATGAAGAAAATGAAGATGGAGGACTTGCGTCTGAGTTAAATGAATCAGACATAAGTGGTGTTGAATCTCTGCATTTGGTAGAGCAGGTAAATTTTTTTGGACAATTAGAGCATATATATTATTCATAAGCATTCAATCTAATGGAGCAGTTAGTGCTATCTATCTCACCAATTTTTTCCATGGCTGAGGCCTTAAGGAAAGATCTAATAGATGGGATGAGGATGCTTATATGTGTGAAGTTTTGCTTGGTGAGAAAAGCGCTGTTAATGCTAATTGGCAATTGCATCAAACTTTGCACAGAATAAAACTAAATTCACCTCTTTTATGGGATTTATGGGATAATATTTACTGATTGAGCTGTGAACAATTGAATTATAACTTGTAGAATTAAGATGTTTGGGCTTGGCAAGAAATGTGGGTTATTAAATGTATAAAAATAAAATGTGGGCAATTTGGTGCTAGATTAATAGTAGAACATTTGACAGAATTGAGCATCCTAATCATGTCATCGGTCTTTGCTGAGGACATTGTATGATTGGAATTCTGCCCTGGGCAGAACTCCCCACATTATTTTTTCTTGACTTAGAGTATTCTAATGTGAGATTGTAATTTTTTAAGTGGTTCAATCTACATCCTGTGTATGTGAACCTTATCCTTTTTTGACTAAATTGATTTTTTATTTAATAAAAGTAGTATTCTGCTCATTCAAAAAAGGAGGGTGTTGGTCCCTCATCAAACACCCACTAGGTAATTATAGGGAGGAATCCCTGGGGTGGTCCCAGGATGTTGGTTAGGAGTTTTGGACCAGGATCTCGTGAGGCCTTGGGAACCACTAGAACAACCCCTTTGGGTTGTCAATCTATGCACTTGTCCAGAAAAATACCATACTGATTTGATCTAATTTAATCTTAACCTGTATACTCTAATATGACTTGGGCAACTTGCTGGTTTCTGTTTAGAGCAAGAGAATAAGCATCTGGTCGGCAATGTGTTCTGTTTATCAAATTTGGGCATGGATACATGGTTTAAAATTTGGTGATGTTTTGGAAGATCTTGCAAAACAATGAAAGATGGATAGCCTAGCGAAACCCAGTTCTTGAGTCGAAACATGTGAATATGTTTTGCCAATAATTTTTTAAATTGTATGCTACTGTTAAAAAGTCAACTCATTTGTAGTATCCATAGAGCTTAGTCTTTATTTTGCGATTTTATGGATTATATTGTTCAATTGCTATTGTAGATGAATTTCAATTTTTTATATTAATATATACCAACATAATACTTTCCAGTTTCCACATAGAAGTCTACTATATTATTCTTTGAAATGCATAAATAGGGAGATTTATGGTCTTTTTATTACTTAGAAATCATAGAAATATTCTGTAGGATTAATGGAAATTAATGTGTTGCCATTTGCACAAGACATTTGTTCCGCTTGCAAAATAATCAATGACTAAGGTATTTGAATCTTTGAATTTGGAAGTAGCCGTTTGAATGGCCAAATAAAGCCTGATTTAATACCTTGCATGGTTTGGGATTGTTTCAGGGCGGTAGTGTATTTTTCAATGTTTCAACATCAAATTCTGCACCACATATTTTCTTGTTTTTTATTTTTATTTTTTGAACCTATAATCTCTTCTTCTGTATCGTTTTCTTCTAGATTATCCTCATTGAATATTGTAATTTCTTGTGTGAAATAAATTTCAGCCGACATTAAATTGTGATGCGGAAGGCATAGAGGAAAATGAACAAAAAACTGAAGCAGGTCTAACCAATGGACCTGAAACTCAAGATGCAAGTGATGAGGTATACTTATCATTTCATGATCTCTTATTGCTTTTTTAAAAATCCTGGATTTTGTTCATGACTTCAATTTTTTTTATCTTTAGTAAAGAGTTTAGGTTCTCATAATGTATGTTTGATGTCATATGCTTAAAATAGAATTTTACTGCTCACTGCCAATTTTCCTCCTTTCATCTTCAATCTTTTGAGTTCCAATACACTTGCTCATACTCTCGGTCCTAAGAAGACTATTTGATTAAAGGAAATATGCTTTAGAAGCCTGTGCGTTGCTCATCCTCTTCCGTTGATCTAGGGAAACTGATATATAAATCGTAGTTCCAACTAAAAAAACTGGTATGAGAAAAAAAACATCATTATTAATAATATAAGGGGAAAAAGCTTGGAGTTGTTACATTTTTTTATTGGCAATTTAATACGCTGGTGGGTCTAAAACCCACATCCTCAACCTTCATATTGCTTTTACAATGGGATATGTCATTTTAACTAGAGCTCATTGGCTAGAGTTGCTATGTTGTTTGTGATGTTTCAAACATCTTTGTTATTTTTTAAAAGCTATTGTTGGAATGCAATGCCAATTTAATGTTTTTTTTTTTTTTAGGAGGAAGATAATGAGACCATGATTAGTAAAGACGCTGAATTGACAAAGCGTTTGAGAAATCAAAAGCGCCGTGTCATAGCATCAGTGCGTGGAGGACGAAAGAATCTTGCCTCTAGAAATACCTACAAAGACAAGGGTGGTAGGTCCTCTCATAATTCTAAAATCCAGAAACAATTGAGCAGCTGGTGAAATTTGTGGAGAATAACCATGTCTTCCTAGGCATGGAAGCTATCGGTTAAGACGGCTGTAGCAATGATAAACAAGTTAGAAAAGAATGTCCCAACACTCTGCAATCATTGCTGCATGCCTTTCACTTTGAAACAAGCTCGGTGATGGGAAGAAAATCGATTGGATTTACTTTTGTGACTATCATGGGCTTGTTTCATTAATTTTTATGAAAATTGTGAGGGCCTTGATTGTATAATATAGGCTAGGAGGGATAGTAGCTTGCATTGTTGAGAGTATGTATCACATAATTATTATCCATGTAGGTTGTACAAGTCCACAAAGCTCCAAATTTTGCTGGTTGGAGAGGTGATTGGTAGGCAGCTTCACTTCTTACCTGTCCCCTTTTTTTTTTTGGTGTACGACACTTGTCATCATATTAAGGCTCAACCTTCCTTTGATCTTCTTTGTTAATTAGGGTAATCTGTACCCTCTTTTTAATTGAATAAAACTGCTTATTCATAAATAAAATAAAAAGAGAGGAGATTGTTAGAATAATTTAATGGGACTTCTTAATTGATGTCCAACTAATGTAAATTGTTGTTGAGAAGAATAGAGAGGAAAAAAAAAAAGGTTGAGAAGAGTAGAGGGATAATGCCTTGTCTAAATCCTTTTTTTATTTAGATTTTGAAAACCTTGGAGGACTTGGAATTTGGAAATTTTTGGAATATTCATAAAATATCTACTCTTAATTTTTGACAAGCATTATTTAACCTGAAAATGAGTAAAAGTATGCTAAATCATTCACCTATCCTATGGGTGGTCAACTTTTGCATATTAATGCTTGCTACAGTATGCAAGGTGGGGCATGGTACTGGTAACAAGGGACTATCGTTCATTGATTACTCCAGCAATAGTTACTTCATTTGTGTCATTATTAAGAAAACCGTAGAAGCAATAATTTCGACCATAATGTATGTTGTTGATAAGTATATTAGAAAACTTGAGAGGTAATAAAATTATATTTCAACTCAACTATCGTTCTTAGTTTCTGAAATATTTTCTACTATAAAGTAACAAAGCAAATTTTAAGAAAGTAACTTGGAGTAACACTTTTTATTTTCTGAAATATTTTCTAAGATAAAATAACAAAGCAAATTTTAAGAAAGTAAAATAATTTGAGTAACACTTTTTATTAACTGAAAACGTAGAGAGCTTGTGACAGACTTCTCTTCAATGGAATTGCCTTATATCTTTGCTTTGCAGTAATATAACCAACATTTTTCAGTTGTAGAGTAATGCTACAACAAGGAAATGTTTTACAAAATCTTATTTTTAAAGTAAGGCATTGTCTACACTTATTAGTGTACATCGTTAGTACACATCACACATATCATTTGTTAATTATTAAGTGTGGAATACATACAAAATAGGAAAAATGTGTAAAATTATGGACACCGTGTCACATTAACGAATGTGTAAGAATATTTCCCTTTCTTAGTATGTGGTGTCTTTCATGCATAGTGTGCGAGATGCATGAAGCATAGTTTGCTATGTGATATGACAAAATTGTTACATTACTTTTGTTTTTTTTTTTCTTAGATAAGTTCATTACCACGTGACTTTGGACAACAGTGTACATCACTTCATTTGTGAAGTCTTTACATACATCTATTGTTTTATAGTTGATCCGAATCAACTTTTATGCCAAATCAACTAAGTTGACCCAAATCAATTAGGTAGAATTCTTCTCAATTGTATATTTGTTGAATTGAGTGGGCTAAAATTCTCACCCATTTATTTGGCTTAAAATGAGAAGGTATTTCCTACGTCCATTCCTTGGTATTAAGATTTCAGTTAAGAGAATCCATGATCACTATAGGTAACTAAGTTGAATCATGACATTTTTCTCAAAAAAAAAGAGAGTTGAATAATGACATGTAAAAATGTCAGGTATTAGAAGCTGATATGACAAAATAGGACAAAGTCAATCAAAAATCAAAAATTATTTTTTTAATTTTAGGTGAATGAAGGGAAGATATATGGAATGTGATGAAAGTGTGCTGCAATAACAAAATTACTATACAATATATTAACTTGAAAATGAATCTATTTTTGAAACCAAAAACCTTACTTGATTTTTGAAAACTAGAATACTACTTCAAACTTTGATATTCATTTAAAAATTTCAAAATGTTACAATGATAATTTTGGAGGTTTTGATAAATATGTGTTTGAAATGGAAGGGAACTTAGGTCTCAGATAAGTTGTTTTTTCAATTATGGCCCTTAAAACTGATATGAATGCCTTTTAGGCTTACAAAAGTGAACACAAACAGAAAAAAGTCACAATAATACAATGAACAGTTATGTACGTTATTGAGCAATAATGAACAACTACTGTTAGCTATGATTTGCTATGATTTCCTGATAATACAACGGTTTGTTTTCAATAATTTCTTTATACTGTCAAGACTGATACAATATTTGTCTTCATTTCAAGTTTCCATGCATGTATCTAAATTAGTAGTTGTTATGGAGTTATCTCAACTAATAAAGTCCCTTATTGTTAAATAAAGTCACTTCAAGTTTTTATTTATTTATTTATTTATTTTTGTAAAAAGTTTCTTATTAGTTTTACTAATTTGTTTTAAATTTAAAATATATTAAAAAGTTGTAAATACTACATCATTTTGGCATCTAATTGTGTGATTTGGACGGATAGTAACAAAACGACTACATTGATCACAAGTAGAACTTATATTACTGAAATAAATATTTAAATTAAATATTTTTAAAAATTAGATGGTGTAATTTATAATTTAGTAAAAAAGAAATTTATCGCTAGGTCCATCCGATAATTGGGCCTAAGATCTTGGTCCATCCGAGCCAATGAATGCAAGCAACTGCGGCCCGGAAAAGAAAAAAAAATCATTTTTTGTCATCATTTGTTTGTTTTTTTATTTTTAAATGATAGGAAATGTTTTGTCATATTCATTCACTGGTCAGTGTAAAAACACAAACGTCAAAAAAGAAAACGTCAAGATCTTAAATCCACAAGTTGGGCTTATATTATGAAGTCAATTAGGTGGGCCATACAGCCCAAGACATTTGAACACACGGACGGACAAGACTGTAGCAGAATAAAAAATGAATAAATGATTGAGAGGTTGGCAACTCTAAAGTCTAAACGAATAGTCGATTGCCAAACTGCCAAACAACCCCTCTCCTCTCATGATTATTATTAAAAAAAAAAAAAATCTAAAATTTAATTTCACAATTTACTAATTTGTGCCATATTTTTCTGCCCATTAGCAACTTACATGTGACCCACTACCACTTTTTGTTCATCCTCACAGCCGTAAACAAATTGTGAATTTAAAGTAAGACTTGGATTTAGTACTCTATGCACTGCACCGTTAAGATATATTAATCTAATCAAACACGCTTTATACGTGCGACAAGACTTTTTTTTATTTTTTTATTTTAAGTTTAATGTAATTTTTCAATTTAAATTTATCTATTATTAGTAAAGTTGTATAGGAAGAAATTTTTAAGAAACTAAAATTTAAGATTTGAAATGGAGTAAACTGCTAAGTTTAGTGTGTGCTAGTTTTTATGAAAAAAGTTTCTCTGATATATATATATTTTTTAAATTTTGTTGAATTACAATTTTAATCCCATTTTTTTTTAAGGATAAAGATTATCTAATTAGGCTAAAGATATTTTTGACATTTTTTGGAACCATAATTAATATTCTCTTAATATATAAAGAAGAGATACAGTAACATGTACTTGACACATGCCCATTTCCAAATTTTGACAAGTCTAGTACATAAGAGCACCAGATCAAAACGATTTCATGAGATTAGGTATAAGAATAATAGTGTCCTTGTATTATCTATACTATTATTTATAAGGTTTCCTCTGTTTGAATTTCTCATTTTTTTTTTCAAATATGTTTATACACACCTATGTTTAAGTAGAGATAAAACTAAATGATAATATGATAAAAATACAACTTTAATTCCTACTAAAACATTGCCTAAAAATAAAGTTACTTTCTTATTGATTTTTAAATTGCTTTATCTATTTATAAATTAAATTCTCAAAATAAAAATTATATATATAAAATAAAAACACAAAATTTTGTTTTGCTACAAAATAAGACCACTAAAATAAAATTAATAAAAATCTCTTCGCACGAACCAGGCTAGTTCTATTTCTCTTATTATTTTACTAATTTTTTTTTGGTTTTAGTCAGAATAAAATATAAAAGAATTGCGAATAAATCCACACCACGTCTTCGTGCTGATCCACGCGCGCACTCAAACCACGACACGACCCACTCCCACCACCACCACTATATTCTCTCCTCTCTCTCTCTCTCTCTCTCCCCCCAAACATTTGGTCCGCAAGGGACACGTGTCAAGTTTCCAGAAGCTACTTAATTACGTGGACCAATAAAAACATCGAAACTGATCGGATCTCATCGCCCACCTCTCGTCCACGAATTCTGATATCCACCCCCTCGATCTCCTCGCCACGTGTCCTCCCCTGCGTCACCCTTTTTATTCACCCAAAATAAATTATTAAAATATTCTCTCCATAATTTTTTTTTTTAAAAAAAATTTTTAAAAAAAGAAGAAAATTTTCTCTCTCTCTCTGAGCTGCTTGTTGTTGTTGTGTGAGAGAAGAAGAAGAGAACTCTACTCTATTGAAGCTACGAGAAAGTTACTTACCTCATCGAAAATCGGAGAGCCAAAAATTTTGATTTTTCTCTCTTATCTCTTTCAATTCTCAGACTCTGAATTTTCGGTTTTTCCGGGAAACAAAAGTCTTTTGGTTTTTTTCACTTCACAGGTGAGTTTTGTTGCTCTGAGCTAGATCCATATTTGTACTGCAAATTTTCTTCTTAACTTTTTTTTTTTTTTTTTTTTTTTGCATGTTTGAATTGTTTGGTTTATGATGTATATACTTCGATTGGTTGCTGAGAAAATACTGGAAATGAAAAGGATGCTAATTTTTTTTTTTTTTTGGTTGATTTAGTTTCTTTATAATGAACCAAAAAAAAAAAAAAAAGGTCAAAATGAGTCTAATAGTATCTTCTGATTTTTTTTTTTTTTTAATTTATAATTTTTACAATACTGATGTATAAATGCTCTGATTGGTTGCTAAGAAAATTTTTGTAAATGAAAAGGATGCTAATTTTTCTTATTTATTTAATCTCTTTATATTGAACAAAAAAAAAAAAGGTTTAATTTAAATTTGATTTTCTTTCTTTCTTTCTTTGAACTCAGAGACTTTGAATTTTAGTTTCGCTGGAAAGAAGTTTTGGTTTTCACTTTTCATGTGAGTTTTGCTGTGAGATAGATCCATTCTGTTCTGGCAAATTTTTGCTTCTGATTAGCTTTTCATTTTTTATTTTTACAATTTTGTGCATGTTTGGTTACTGATGTATACTTTGATTGGTTGTAATACTGGAAATGAAAAGGATGCTATTTTTATTTTTTTTTTTTAATTTATATTGAACCAAAAAAATAGGTTAGAACGAGTCTAATAGAATCTTCTGTTTAATTTTTTTTTTTAATTTTAATTTTTACAATTTTGTGCATGTTTGAATTGTTTGTTTACTGTTGTATGCTTTGATTGGCTGCTGAGAAAATACTGGAAATGAAAAGGATGCAAATTTTTTTTTATAGTGAACAAAAAAAAGTCAAAACGAGTCTAATGGTATTACTGTTTCTGTTTCATTAATTTGTGCCTTTTCCTATTATTATCGTTAAAAAATCAAATTAGGACAGAAACTGTAAAGCTTTGTTTGGTTGGATTTTTTACCTGCAGTAAGTGTTGGAAAATTCACTTAATTGAACTTCATACAGTTATTATTAGTTTGGTTGCCAAGAATATTTTCTCACTCTTTTTTTTTTTTAATATTATTATTACTTTAATTTTCAGTAATCTTAGGGTTTTGCATATTCTTCTTCTTTCCTGTTCTCAGAATGAAAAGAATCTGAAATTATTTATCTATTGGGTTTTGGTTGGAAATAAATTTCTAGTTAAATTTGATAAAAACAATTATAATGCTTAATTTGATCTGTGTTTTTCCTTCTCAAAACAAAATACGTCTCATAGTACCCTATTTCTCGGAATCCAAACAGGTATTCACTGTCTGCGTATAGGTTTGTGTTTCAGGGTTTTTTTTTTGGTAATCATGTAAGATTGCACAAAAAAAATTCTATGCTTATTAACAATCACGTTGCTCCTAATTGGCTAAATTGAGTTTAATTGTTTTTGATTGAATTGCACTGCCTTTTCTTTTATAATCAAGCTACTTTAGTTTTATCGGTTTTGCAATGTGATCACCACTTATGTTTCCTTGGTTTTTTATTTGATGCAGGAAGCAAAATTTGGCAATAGAAATTTCACTATAAACATGACATCATTTCAATCAACTACATGTGTCTGGGGTGGTGGATAGAGGATCTAAAGGAATGTCTGACTTGTACATGTGTGAGGTAGTATATGTTTTATCCATTCAGATTAGTTCCATAATCTGCAGATTTCTTTACTATAATTCCCATAGATTGTAAAACTTGGCTTGAAATATTTTAATTACATGTTTGGCTTCCTGATTTTGGGTGGTCATAATAACCTTTTATATTGATGGTTAGGAAGATTACCTATAAATAAAAAGAGACTTGAGAAGTTTTAAAAGAGCCTTGAGATTTTTCAACAAAAATATAACCTTTATGGATTTTCACATGCTTTCTTGAATGAGAAAAATGAGAAATATATATCATGATAAGCCCTTCTGATCTATATATAGGTACTTTAGTGCACTCTAAAACCAATGAATTAGCATTTGGCGCTTTACATGTGGTGGAAGGTTATTTGAAAATGTTTCCTCATGTTAGTGGTTGTGTGGCTTCTCCTTTTACTGATTATCCAAGAGGTTATCAATCTGGTTTTCCTTGTTATTTACCTCTAAAATTCTACTATGAATTAACATAATGGCACATTAGGTGGAAGGCTATTCCATTTACATATGTCTCATCTTGTTTGTTATACGGTCTTCTATAATTTTTTATTCTATAAGAAAAAAAAATTCCTTTGAAGGCATAGTTCTGTCACCTAAGGTTCTGAAGGCATAGGTCAACTTTCTCTTTAAAGAGTAAAAAGCTGTTGATGTGGTATTTTCATTCTTATTAGTTTTTGGTGCTTGTGAAGAGTGCTAGAAAAATGATTTCTGTAATGTGTAATTAGATTCTTTGGGGTACTTGGGAACTAGTGTTATAGAGGAATGATCTACCGAATATCCTTTTATTTGTGCTCAGCTATTTTGCTCGGAAGAATTAAGAACCGCTCTGCAGCCCATGCTGTGGGCTTTCTCATCCTCTAATACCACATCTATTATTTCATTTTAAACTTATAGTTACTTTTATGTTACTCATACAGGTTATGATAAATTCTCTGTATTCTAATTAACTGGGATCTTCTAGGCCTTCTCTCTCTCAAATTTTTTTTTTTCTTTCTTTCCTGCTTGCATTACCAATTGTGTTACCTTCAAGCACCATATACGATTTTTGTATGTTATTTATTTATTTCTTGGGTAATCTTAGTTCTTGTGGTGATTGGTTAACATCTTCCATCTTATGCTGTTATGCATCAATTAGTGTAAATTGTTTTATTCTTTGATATCTTCTAGATGTTATGGCTTTACTTTGATTCTCCTTATAGATCCCCTACTGTTGTTTTAAGGGTCTTCAGTCATGTATGATTAACATTTGCTAACCTTGGTTATAAACTACCCGATTAAAAAATTCCTTAGTATATAAATTAGTATTTATTTTAGTTTTATGGTGAAATCTTTTTGGCTCCATTGCATAGATTTTTTCCTATTCAAGCAGTAATTCTATTACTGATTTGATATCACATTCTCAATTGTTATCTTCAATTGTACTTTTGATCCACCCTTCTACCACAATCAGGCTTTTGCACATTCAAAGTTCAAAAGAGTGGAGTACAAAGAAATGGGTGCATTAGCTACTAATAATTCTCCAGAATTACTACCCTAGGAAAAATTTGGTTGGTTGTTGGTGGATGTAGCTGAAGTTACCGTCAATATGAGGCTACATTAGTTGTGAATGGTACTTTTGAACCCTTTAATTTGATTGTGCTGATAATTTCTTTGTAATTCCTACTGAACTCCATTTATACACTAATTTATACTAGTTTCAACAAAAGTTGCTTTTCCTTCAACTGGACATTAAAAACACATTCTTTTCAGAAGAAACTTTAGCAGCTTCTTGGTTTGTCTATTTTTCCAACCTGCTTTTCCTTTTCTCCTATTCCTTTTCTTTTATTCTTTAATTTTGAGTTTTCCTTCCCTCTTATTCTTCTTCTTCTTCTTCTTCTCTTCTCTTCTCTCTCTCTCTTTTCTTTTCTGCCGCCGGGGGGGGGGGGGGGGTGGTGCTTAAGGTCTTGGATTGAAGAAAACAAAATCTATTGTGAGTGTGTTTTCAAAACTTAAGTGATGTTATGTATAAGTTTCATAAAATTCAAGCACACCACAGATAATCATGTTTTCAGGGAATATATGCAGATATTAGCGTACCATAGTTGTACGTTTCACACATGCACCATTTTAGGTGCATTCTGGGTTCTGAGTTAGTAGACTCTAGATATAGTGTCACTTCTTTCTGTTCGATTTATAGGAATAATTTGTGAGGTTCTAGTAAGTCAAGAGGCAAGGCCAAAAGGAACTGGCTAGAATCTTAATTGAAAGCTGTGTACTGGCATAGTGAATTTCACCAAGTAGCATGCAGAAGCTCAGGATATCTGTTGTTTATGCCAGGAAGAAATCCCATCCACTAAAAGAATAATTATTGATTAGCGGGTTTCTAATCTTGATGCTGATTGGGCAGCTTTTCAATTTGATTTGAGATTCACAAGGTTTTCCATCTTTTTTGTTAAAAAAAAATTTGTGATTAATTTTTCTTGTTCTTTTAGGTTTTAATCTTGCATGCATCCTTTACACTCGTTTTCTAATGATATTCATTATTATTTATTCCCCCACGGCCCCACCCCCCCCCCCCCCCCCCCACCCCAAAAAAAAAAAAAAAAAAAAAAGGAAAAAGAAGAAGAAAGTTTTGTAGCGTCTTGTGGTTATATCAGGTGTTGTATCCAAAATGTAGGTGTGGTAGACATATTGCACTAAATTGATGTCTAGAACTATTGTGTAGGAAAGGATTTTATGAATGTCTGCTTATTGTACTTGTCGTCTTTAAAGAGTTCACAAGGAGTGTAACTTGACATTGGGAGGTTAACTAATCCTGTCACCAAAGACATCTATGTAATTGTGGGCAAGGATGTTACGCCCATTGTAAATTGATGTTGATATCAACTAGGTTTTATTTGACAAAGGTTTTTCTGGAAAGCCTATACCTTCTAATGAGACAATAAATGACTTATCAATTGTATGAAATGCTTCATACACAATGGAATTAAATTTCCTTGAGTTTTCTAATTTCTTCTTTTTCGATGGCAATTATCTTATGTCATTTGCATTACTTTTTTTTCTTTTTTCATGTGGTGATTTTTAGCATAGCCATTTGTGTATTCTAATATCATGTAATCTTTGGTTGTTATACACTTATACTCCTTGAATTGGAACCATTAGAAAGAAATTTTCTTGACTATGAAATAAGGGCACCTCTAAAAAACAAAAGTTGTACCTAGTGCACAAAACTTTAACTTTTGCAGGGTTTAGCTTCTCCCAAAAAAAAATTCGGGGTACGATTTCCCACCAATCAGCTCTCCCAAATAAGGGAACTTATCAAGCAATATATTTTAGATGCTTTAATTAGTAGGACTAGTAGTTCCCCGTATTTTATCATTTTCTACAATCTATGTGGTCATTTGGGCATGTATATGTGTAGTGAAGTAAATTTATTAGGAAAATGTTTGAAACAATTTTACTTTAAGATGCTTTGAGAGGTGACTTAAACCGCGAATAGTTGATAACTTGTGGAACAAAATGTTGTGCCTTCCACTTATCAGCTACAGTTTCATGGGTTCTTGAGTTGATCTTTTGAGGGCATGATTGTTATGTCAATAGAGGGGGACACATTGACCACATCTATGCAAAACCCCAAAAAGACTAATCAAAATGCCTTTTGTACGGAATATAGCTCAAAGCGATTTAGTACATACCGGATGTGGGATTAAAGCATGCTTGCTTAATGTCTTCACAATAAAATCTTGAAGTCCTTTGCTATAATGAAGTACCAAAATCTCTTCCACCCAAATTCCTAGCATCTTTGTTAGGGGAATAAATATTGGGCTACAGTGCCCGTAAGCCATTTGCTGGTATTGGACTGGTTATGATACTAATTTCCAGGACAGGGGACAGGCCAGCTTCATTTACATGATAGCCCAAAAGAATTAATAATAATTAGAGCTCATCATACTCGCTTATGTAGCCAAGATCAACCTGGTGTACGCCCACTTCGGACCCAACAGGCTTCCATGCACCCTCACAATACGTAATCTTTGGCTTCCTTCTTTGTGACGGTGTGTTTTTACATCTTTATTTGTCTGATTCCTTTGATTAGATTGTTAGTGATTTAATCTTACATTGGTGAATGTATATGTTGCATTTAATTGGTTTTGTGCTTTGCTGTGTTCATTCTCATGAACACATTGTATGTTTCTTTTTTCATTTTCATCAATAATAATTCTTATATTACCTATCAAAAAAAGAAAAATGAAAAAAAAGTATATGTTGCATTTAATTGTTATTTTGTTTCCTTGTTGGATAATCTTTGTATATCCTTTGAGGAAATTTCTTTTGTACTTAACAAGTTCTCAACCTATGGTTAATCATGAGTTTGTGAAAAGATGGATTTATATATGCTTGCATCTCATACCTGTTTTACACAGCCTGTATAGTTTGTAGTGCACTATTCTCACTATCAGCATATGGACTCTGCATCATTAAAAAATAATACTCACACTTTTATCTTAACTTCTTCTATAGCAGTTGCTTTAAATTAATGATTGTATCATGAAAATCTACTTGTGCAAGTGTTTTTTTGCTCCCCCCCTTGTATTCATCAGGTTATGAGCACTAACTTCTATCATTCTGTTTTGTGTGCTTGTATTGGAATACGGCTTAGCGTCCCTTCTTTATTGAAGGTCTGACTCATATGTTGTTAAGACTTAAGATCGTTCTAGAACTAGTCTCACTATCTCTTTGACCTAGTTTTATTTATTTTTATTATTATAAAGATTTGGTTTGGTTAAGATTGTTACTTGTTATATATTAATAAATTTGAGATTAGTATATGTGCTCATACTAAAAATAAATATTAATTAATTAATTTCCATATCTCTGCTGTGTCGTGTCCTAGTTTTTCATGAAATACCATGTTGGGGTGTTCTGTGTTGTGTCTTATTAACCTCATGCCTTCCATATTTTTTGGTGGTCAAATTCCTCATGTTGTCTTATTTCCTTATACACCAATGTTCCATTTGTCTTAAAATTTTTGGGTATGTTTGTTATGTTCATACTTTAGTTCCAAGGGGTGATAAGTTTGATCCCATGTCTATTAAGAATGTTTTTCCTAGGGTAATTGCATGCTCAGAAAGGATAGAAATGTTATTTTCAAATCTTCGACATCATTTCATTAGTACTGATCTCACATTCTTTGAATCTATTTCCTATTCTTTAATTATCCCAAAAGCTTAAGCTATTGGGATTTGATAAATTAATCATTTAACTACATACTTCTAACAAACCTCATGAAAGGAGGTATGGTCTTTGTAAATCAATGTGTAATGTGCAAACTTGCAGAGATTTGTCACTTGATTTTGGAGTAAGGTTTGTCAATGTTGGCATCTTAGACCTATTTCTTTTGGAAATAGGGTTCAAAATGTAGCTCCATTTTGTTTGATGTGTCAAATTAGAAACAAAGTGGGTGATGCCTCAAGCAATGGGAGAAGTTCTTCAATGTTGGCATCTTAGACCTATTTCTTTTAGAAATAGGGTTCAAAATGTAGCTCCATTATGTTTGATGTGTCAGATTAGAAACAGGAGGGCCTTTGAAGAGTTAGAGTTGAATATTAAGAGGTTGAAATCCCAATTTGTGGGGTCTCTCTTCTTTTGGATGTCCTTGGATGGAAGTTGACTGTGGAATGTGTATGATTTTATTGACTCTTTGTACTCTTAGGGCATGTTTGGTATACATGGTTGATTATTACGTGAGAATAGAAATGAATATTTCTAGGAATACAAGAAGTTGGAATGGAATAACTATTCCTATTCAACCATTTGAATATTCCTATTGTGTAATAGAATCCTTATTTTGTATTCCATAGTCTGGTACAATAAGATAAGATAGTATAATGTAATCACATCCCCGACAAATTTCAAAAGAATATTCTAAGTAATAGGAAAAAAAAAAAGGCATTTTGAGGACTATGAGTGTTAGAAAATAATGGTTAAGCAATTATATTCTCAATTTCTATAAGTTTAAGCTTTTGCAACTAGTTACTAGTGGTTGTTTATCATGGTTTTAGAGCAAGTCGTGTTAGATTAAACTTTATTCCCACTCTACCTCTCATTTAAAAATTTCACATGTTGGGTTCCGCTTATTGAGGGTGAGTTTGAATCTACATGCAAGGGGGAGTGTTAGAAAATAATGGTTAAGTGATCATATTTACCATTTCCTATGCTTTCAAGACTAGTCGTAGTCTATCAATTAGCATGTTCTATTTATTCCATTTTGAATAAGTTTATTATTATTATACAGTCCTTATGTTCTAATAAGTTTCCTATTCCCTTGTGCTTTTGCCTATTTTCTCTGTATTATGATGTTTTTGAAATCTTACCATTTTCTACCTGTTAGAATAATAGTAAAAGATTAAATTTGCCATGTCCTATTTGTTTAAGCTTTTGGGAGAAGTTGTGGTTTATCATGATATTAGAATAGGTGGTCTTGTGTTCAAATCTTGTCGTCACTTTACCCCTTATATAATATTTTAACATTTCATGTTTTGGGGCCCACTTATTGAGAGGGAGTTTAGGCCCACACTTGTTGGGAAATGTTAGAATAAAGGTTAAGTGATTTAATTCACTTTTTCCTATTAGCTTAAGCTTTTGACATAAGTTGTTGTTCACCTCCATATACCAAAATAATTCATTGGAATGAAATATAGTATCTCCATCATGGACTAATACATGAAAAACATCTTTAACTTCCATCTTCTTCCTGTATTTGTCTGAATCAAATTTATTTTTGCAAAGTTAAGTTGCCTGGAATTGATGCGTCAGATAAAACCAATTTCAAGTTAAGCTTTAAGAAAAAGATGATTCATTTAGATTGGCCCTGGGCTTATTATGAGCTCCTCTGTAATCAAACACACACACACACACACACACACATATATATATCTTTTTGTTCATTTTTTTATTGGGTTATCCACTGTTCAGATGATTTCTTTTTCTTTTTTTTTTGTGTGTGTGGTTTTATTCTGATGACTATTTCTTTGACTTTTTCATAGTTCCTGAATTGTATCTAGGATGATGACTAAAGTTTCTGTCGTGATGTTACAGCTTGAAGACAATGTATGGGATGACTTTGATGAGAGTGGCGATCATATAGTGCCTCGTCCTGGTGACAAATGTAGGGACCAATTTGCAGTACAGGGTGATAGCCATAAGAAACCACGGCGTGAAGTAATTGGTGTTACAATTAATGCTGCTAATGCAATTAAACATAGTATTTGGGAAAAGGAGGAAACGAACTTACCAATTCTGACCAAGGAATACGCAATGCTGGAAAAAGGTTCATGGTCTCAACCACCTGATGGCATGTTTTCTTCTTCATGTGATAATGACTCACTTAAGGAAGTGACAAGTAATC
This sequence comes from Quercus variabilis, assembly GCA_030445155.1. Classification (NCBI taxonomy): domain Eukaryota; kingdom Viridiplantae; phylum Streptophyta; class Magnoliopsida; order Fagales; family Fagaceae; genus Quercus; species Quercus variabilis. Next base: position 20,015,078 of record CP129455.1, on the reverse strand, counting down.
AATCTGATGATATGAGGATGTCTAGAGATTGTTTCAAAAGTGAAAATATAGATTCAGGTGGCAGTGAGTCGTGTGCCGATGATCCTATCTTAAGTGACAAGTGTGCAGCAGTTGATGATAATCTGTACCGTTATTCACTCAGTAACATATCCCAAACAGATGATGATCTCAGCTTTCTGGACAATGATCGTGAAGACAAAGAAAGTAGTGATCTCTTATACTATTGGTGGCCGAATATAGAAAATTTTGAGGATGTTGACAAGATGTTTAGGTAGTCTTCAAAATCCTTCTTTATATAGTTTATATTTTCTATTGCTTTCCTTTTTGTGTGACATTAATACTGGATCTCTTTGAAGTTAATGATTTAGTATTGATATCTGTTCTTTTGATCTTGCAGAAATAGTGATTCAACTTTTGGATTAGGGTCTCTTGGTAATGAAGAGGAGTTGTGCTGGTTCTCATCTTCACATGCTACTGAAGAATCTGAAGATGCATTGAAGTCTGACAAGAAGTTTCCAGGTCATGATGCAAGTGCAATGAGAAGTATACCAGAAAATCATGAAGTTTCCAGGCCAAACAATGCAGTTATTCCAATCAATGATTCCAGCAAGAGGTGTGTTTCCATGGGTGAGCAAATGAATTATGAGACCTCAGATATTGATGACCCCGCCGCTCTTAGTCCGTTATTTTTTGTTATGGGGTCAGATACAAAAAGTGAGAGTAAGAATGGCTTAACGCCCAAAGACCAGGTATGCTTCTGTGAATTCAAATTGATGCTTATTTTTATCCCCAAAAAAAAAGATTGTTTATTCTTAAAATATACTCTATATCTTGGGAAAAAAAATTGTGAGATTCCAATATATATATTGCAGTCACTTGACTTCAGTGATAGTATTAAATTCAACATTAAATGTCATCCAAAAAGAAAAATGAATTTCAATATGAAACCTATCACCTTGTTTAAAGGCTAACCCCAAAAAAGAAAGGATTACAGTAACTTAACAAAGCAATTTGTTGTAATATCCAGACCAGGAAAACTAAATTTTCACTTCAATTATGCTTTGAGTCTGTGGTTGGCAACAAAATATTAAAATAAAATGCATCTAGTGTATCTTACACACAATTTGCAATTCAAATTCATTGTAACTTTTAGTGTTTAGGTTCTACTTTTCTTGAACTTGCTTCCCTTGTTAGTACCTTTTCCTTCTGTTAGGTTGAACACTTGTATATTATTTTAATATTCTCTTCCCCCCCCCCCCCCCCCCCTCTCCCTCCTTTCTCTGAAGCTTACATATCTTAATTTCACATAGTTCATCTTTGAAAAGGGATTTGGTATTTTTATTACGTAGAAACTTAAAAGTGCTTAATCTATTTGAACATCTGACAATAACATATCTGTTCTCCCTTTTTTCCATGAAGAACCTTCAAAATTTTAACATTTTTATGATTATGTGACAGATCAATTTTCACCGAAGACAGTCAAAGAACCAGAACCAAACAGAAGGGAAAAGAAAAGATCGTCATCTGGAAAATGGTGTTTCTTTGCAATCGCATGAAGTTTTTTCTTCCCTTGGAATTCATCAACATAAACAGGACGTAGGACCTGATACCTTGAGTTATATGCAGACGCATGTACCCTATATGCACTTAGACTATGGTCATCCTTCAGATATTTGTCAAACAACATCAGGTAACAGATCTGATAACAATGGCCCCCCATCCCCTTCTCCTAAGGAGTCTTCCTATTCATCAAATCCAGTCCAGTCCATGGAGAGTTCTCATGGTCCTTCACTTGAGATTCCTGTGAAAAATGAAAAGAGAGAAAAACTACATTGCTGCGAGGATTTACAAGCTCCAAGTACTAGGAAGTCTAAACATGTAAATATGACTACTCCAATGGCATTTGGTCTACCTTCAGCTCAGAAGCAAGCACAGCTCTCTGAAAATGAGGGTGAAGCCCATAGTGAATTTGGAGTTACCAAAGGAATTCCAACAGAATTTGATTCTTCAAATGCACAGGAGAGCTCTTGCATGAGCTCTGTGTTGGATGAGATCTCACTAGAAGCAACTAGTTTTCGCCAGCTTCAACAAGTCACGGAACAGGTAAATGTTATACTAAAGTTTTGAGTATGTTGTTACTTTTAAATTTATCATGGTAGCATGAGAATCTATGAACACTTGAGTGCTGATATGTGAAATGATATATTACCTTATAATGATATAGTATTTGTCCATTGTACTTAAGAGCTGAATTACACCATTAACTTCTGATACTTGAAAAGGTAGAAAGTGCTAAAATGCATAGCTCTACTTTTCTTAAATATTTCAATTTTCTCAACAAGTGGCAACAGAAATGTGGGAGGGTAAGTAATTTGGGGTGGTTTGAGGATTGGGATCGGCATTCTTAATTCAGACCTCAGGCTAATATGAACTGTCATGTCCTTCTGTCTTAAAGCTCAAAATGGCTTTTTATTTGCCCCCCCAGTCCATGATAAAAAATAAATAAAAAAATCCCAAACCAACAGCCCATCTTGCATGATCAATCACATACTCAATGTCTATTGGTATTTTCCCCCAATTTATGTTTTCTCACAATGATGGAGTTATATAAAGATTTACGTACTCAATGTCTATTGGTATTTTCCCCCAATTTATTTTGTCACACAGTAATGGAGTTATAAAAAGATTTACGAGAGAACTTCAAAAGATTAAATGACTAATAATCACATATATTTATAGAACACAAACCCCATGTCTCATTATTTTTTTGTTGTACAAAAGTTATCACGTTAATTTTTGTTTCTTTTGCACTATTTTTTCATCATATGCTAAAGCATTGCACATACATTAATAGTGTGCTAAATTATTATTATTATTTTTTCCTTTTCTGATAATTTTCAAATTGATTGTGAGCTGAAATCCTGAAACTACTTGAATTCAGTTGGATATCAGGACAAAACTGTGCATAAGGGATAGTCTATACCGGTTGGCTAGAAGTGCTGAACAAAGGCATAATTGTGCAATGATTGGAGGCAATGGAGATGACAATGATGGAAGTCGGGCATTAATGGTTCAAGAGACAAACAAGTATGCAATAACTGCTTACTCTCAGTTTCCATTTTAAATGCTTGCTAAGATCTAATACTATTGCTTGAGTTTTTCCATTGCTTCTTGGTCATGTGTTTTTACAACCACAAAGTTGTTTTATTACCCATACGTGGGATGGGTTGAATTCAATTTGCCAACCTGTGATTTAAAAATTGTAATTTACCCACTCTAGGTTTAATTCCTTAATCATAAATTAGCCCAAATTAGTTAAAACATGCATGTTTAATCTTGTTTTTTGAAAAGTAAACGTATAAAACAAAATAGCAACCTTATTACAATCTGAATAATTAAATTCTTGAACCTAAAGTATTTACAGTATGTACTTGTTAGTACCCTAGTCGCGTATGGATAATAAAACCAAAATGTACTCTTTGAATCACAAAGTTTGGCAACCCCAACGAGGTCATTGTTGTTGTTGTTTATATTTTTATTTTTAAAATCATCTCATATGTCTTATCCCTCTCCAAAATTAATGGATGGAAAGCCCTAGAGCTTATTACCTATGCAATAAAAATGATAATGGTCAAGCATATCTAGACGCTAAAACCAGTTTTACATTGGAGACAGATTGATTCCTTCATATATATTAGAAAAGAAAATTTAAACAAGCTATATGAGCCTGCCCTATTGGTACCATGATTTAGGATAATAGCGTCATGCGGAGAACCCAAAAGAACTAGCAGGTTCACCTACTATTATTTTATAATTACAGTTCAAGGTACAAAGCTCCAGCACACTAGTACATAAACAAGGAGACTTGGACATGCGCTACATTAGCTCTCACACCAAGATCATTTATCCTCATATACAACCTAGACACCTTCACACAAAAGCCTGTCCAGCAGACTCATCATGGCAAACAACCTACCATTCAATCACATCTCATCAACACTCATGGCTTGCATGAAACATAAATGCCTCTGTTAATAGTTATAAAAAAAAGTTGGTAGCTTAACTAACTAAGTTTCCATATTCATGTTTGTAATAGGTTCATTTCTTCACAGCTTAGGAAAAAAAAATTCTAAATAAGCCATATGGGCCTACCCTATTGGGACCATGTTTTAGCTTTTAGAATAATTAGTGTGTCATGTAGAGAGCCTACAAGAACAATAAAACTCACCTATTATTACTTTACAAATACAGTGCTAGGTTCAAAGTCAAGCACACTAGTACATTAACAACGACACTGGACACACATCACCTTAACTCTCTCACCAAGATCACTTGTCCTCACTCCTCATATATGGTGTAGAAACCCTTACACAAATGTGTGCATGGCACACTTGTCTCACCTAATTACTTACCTAATTCTCTCTTACCTTCACTCAAGACTCAAGGCTTGCATGACACATAGATGCTTCTTTTCATAGTTATAAAAGGCCAGTGTCTTAGCCAACTTTTAGTTTCCTTATTTCTCCAATGCGGTTTTATCTTCCCATGAGAGAGATATCAAGTGGTAAATGAAGATACTGCAGTAAAGGGGAGGCAGTGGAGAGACTTCTGAAAAGAGAGCTGTGTCGAAAAGGGAGTCAATGATTTTGATGGTTCAATAACAATGGAATCTGGTTGAGGATTGGTTATGGTTCAATATTAGGAATCTTGGAATCTTATGAAAGCTTTTTCAGAGTCTAAACTAGAAGATTTTTTAATGGATTTTCATCATCAAAGAAATATAATATGCAAAAATATTATTAATCAAAATTCTCTCTATTTGCTGCCAAAGACCAAATCAAGATCATATTATGGAAATGTTAAAATCCTTTTAACTAAAAGAGGAAAGTATCTCCTAATAACTAAGAAAATTCAAATTACACTAAAAGAAGAATAAAAAAATAAGTCTCTTGACCAAACAATTAGAAATTCCATAGTCAAACAACTAAGTCTCTAAGATTAGTTAAGAGTACCCATAAATGTAGAACTTCCTAATTTTATATTTGAAATTAAGACACTAAAACTAAACTTGTTGATCTGGCAAAGTTTTTGATCCTGCCAAAACTAGTAGGATCTCTAGGGATTTATTCGTGAACCAAATGATGTGGGCGACTACTTACCAGAGGCTAAATAAATGGCATGTTTGAAATCTTAGGATTAGTTCAATTTTAACATGAGGCCTAATTCACTCGGCAAAAATCAAGGCCTAGTGCACCTAGAAAAAATGAGGCCTAGGCCTAAGGCCCCTTCTATCCCCAAAATTTAAAAAGGTGTTAAGGCCCCCATTACATTAACAAAAGCGTACCCCCCCCCCAAAAAAAAATTACAAAAATTTCCAAAAATGTAGACTGAAAATTGAATTTTTAATAAGAAAAAAATATAGGTGTGTTTTGCATTCTTTCCTTTACCTCCAAAAAGGCCCTCAATATTTAGTCAATTTAAATCCAACCTCGTTGAAACCCTAAACAGTTTCACTAAAACAATTGTTATAAGTTTGCCTAATAATCATTGAGAATCAATTTTCCCATCAACTGGAGGTTTTGGTTTTGTAAATCAGTCTCCCGTAGAGTAGATTACACTATTTAGTGAAGTTAAAATAACTTTTTAATAAGTTTGATTCTATTATTGCTCTACACTTTAAAATTTATTTTAGTCTTGTCCTATTATGATTTTACATTATAATTTTAAGTGGATTAGCTACTATCAATGGAAAAAAGAGATGCTAATAAATCCTAAATACAGAAACTTAATTAGTATTATTGTATCTCATAAAACAAGACATTAAATGGATTAGCCACTATCAATGGTAAAAGAGATTTTAATGAAACCTAAATACAAAAACTTAATTAGTAATATTGTATCTCAATTCTCAAAAAAAACAAGACAATTGGTTTTTAAAAAAATAAACTATGATATATAGTTAAACAAAAAATATTTATACATTAAAGAAAACTCCACTGAAATTTACTTCCTTAGGCCTCAAAAGGCCTAATACAACACTTTTGTAGACTAATTTGGATACAATACAGTTCTCTATTTACATTTTGTATGTAGCTGGTGGTTCATTTTGTTTCTGTTTTCTTTCCATCTAGCAGTTGAGGGTTTGTCAGTGATTTAAAAAACTTTTTGGACATGGATGGTAGTGGTGGGCAATGGGTCTTCATATGCAAGTTGGTTTTTGTTTGTTATGTTTTGTGTACAATAGTTGGATTTTAATACTAACTTTGTTAGCAATCAAAGTCCTACTAAGTTAGGAAAACATGAGTCCATGAGCACTTTTATACATAAAACTCCTGAAGGGCTTTGGTGAGATTCCATACTGTGGGGGTCAAAAACACAAGAGCTGAAGAACACTATGGCTATTCTTGATCTACACAACTAATTTATTAAAATTATGAGTCAGAAACCCACAATGGGAGAATCAAACAGATGATTAAAGACTGAATCATGGCTTTATATGGACAGAATAAGTATTCTTGAGGGGAATACAGAGATAAAGGAAGATGAACACTGCTACAAGCTCCTCACTTTCTCTCTCCTAGTTTTTCTCTAAGTTTTTCTGGATCCCCCTTCCTGTTGCTCCCCTTCTCCTTTTATGACCCCTCTTCTCCTCCAGCTGTCCTGCTCTTTAGCCAAATTTTTGGGGTGATACCTGTCCCATCAGCATGCATTTCTGCCATTTTGTGATCGTGGGGGCAGACTTCGGGGGTTGTCCTCCTTGTTTAGGCCAGTCAATTAGCAATTAATGCGGCTGACATTAGGTGAGAGGAGTCTTAAATGCAGAGGTGACTGCTGCATTGGGTTTTGCGTTTTTCCTGAAGTGTTCCCATGTTAATCCAATGAAGTGAGGCCTTCTTGGTAAAATGGATGGGCATACCTCAGTACAATCGCACATCGTCGGGAACATGGGTTCCACAGGCTTCCCGGGCATGGTCCCTAGCTTGCATCTTCTGGACAATGGACTCCCTTAAATCCCCCCGGGTTTTCGAGCTAACGCCTTAGCGTGGAAGGGACAGCTTAGTTTTTCTTCCTCGGGTTAGCGCCTTCAGGGTAGACTTAGGTCTATTCCCCCACACATACCTATGTCTTTCTCCTTCATCTATTTATTTGATTTTGTTTTCTAAAGATCTCAACAATTAACTAAGTATATGTTATTTTTATAAAGCAGAAATCCTTTCAATCAGATTTGAACTACTGTCAGGATTTGGGTGTAATCCATGCACACATAGTGCTTATCACCAAGTTGTATACATATTCAAGTTGCTACTCACATGTATTGATGTTGGAGAACAGTTCAATTTGGATTTCATGGTTTCCCTGATTGATATTGGAAGTTGAAGTCTTAAAGGTTATGGGTTTGTTGATGAGAAAGCTATTCTAAAAATTATTAAGTGCATTAAAATCAAAACAATGCCCAAAAAATTAAAAAGATTCTTGCCGGGGGCTACTCATAGTGCCTATAAAAGGTGTAAACTTTATTTATTTTTAATTATTTTTTAGTCTTGATTATTTATGCGTTTGTTGAGGTTTTCTTGCATAGATTTTATAATTGAATGGGGTTGAATGGGGTATAATTGGGTCTAGTTGTAGTTTAAATTCAAAAGTAAGTTGAAGAAGCAGAAGAAAGGAATTGGAAAACTTGGAGTCTCCTGGGGATCTTCTAAGTCTCTCTCCTAAAAGAATTTCGGTGGAATCTTACCATTAAAGAAAACATAATATGCCAGAAAAATTTATTGATCAATGTTCTCTTAAAAGAGACATATATAATATATTTTGACTGAGTGATGTTAGGGATACTAAAATTTTATTATATAAAGCTTACAAATTGATGTGTCACCGATCTAAAAAAACAATTCATTAATTTATTAGGTGGGTGAAGCCCACTAATCACATTCATTAGCACATTATTTTGTAAGCTTTATGTAGTAAAACTTTTAGTACTTTTAACATTTTTCTTTCCGAATTCTCTTACTCCTCAGTGCTAGGACTTGGACTCCTAAGAAAAATAAATTACCCAAAATGGATCACAATAAGATCCATGTACCATTAGTAAAGTGCACGTGAAGTAAATTTGAAATAATTAAATACTATTAACTCCTGAAAAAAAAAAGAGCTTGCCTTCAGCTATCTAGTGCAAAGAAACATAAAAATAAGACTATAATATTTATAATAGTGTATAGAGATCTCACAGTAGGCCTCACTTAGAAACTAAACCTAATTTGAAAAAATCTTTGCTTGTTGAGCTTGCTTTTTTCTTTGAACTTCTGTTGTCCTGTGCTTCCTAAAGTATTTAATGGTGTCTTAGATTCAGGCATTTAATTGCAAAATTTTATAAATTGAAGCATAATTGCCAAAATTTCATAAATTGAAGGTAATTGTCAAAATTTCATGAGTTCTCTGTTGTTTCTATTATAAAACAAAAATACATATATAGAAGTAAAATCCTAACCGAATTTAGAAAAAGATGAAATTCTTAAATATGAAAGGAAATAAATCTATTTCCTCATATGTTCTATTAAGAAAACTCTCTGGTAATTTTCTGTCTTCAACCAATTAAAACTTTCGTTTTCTTCTGTTTTGTAAATAAAATTATCTCTCAGTTGCTCTATTTTTGTCTCTTCTTGTGCATAATTTCTCTTTCCTCTCTATCTAAAAATTGCCTCTGCCACATGCCTGCATGAACATAGGCATGTGCTGGTAGACTAGTAATTAAAAAAAATCTGAAAGATCAAAGTAAACCCTTTATAGGGATAAATTAAAATGGACTCACAACTAAACTACTACTAACCTAGGAAGCATGGACACAGGCATGAACATGGGTATGGTTACAACATGGCAATATGAGCAATTTTTGAAAAATTATAACATGACATGGCGGGTATGACACTGTATGTCATGGGTACGGCATCCCAAATGAAGTGTCTATACTTCCTAGTAATAACTCCTATGCTAAACCACTAGTTAGTAAAATTAATAATTACCTCAAGAATTTGTATCAAAGTTTGAAGGCAAGGGACTCTCTACTGAAGTCATATTCACATAATGTACATTGTTTCGGTCAAATAATAGTTATATAAAAGGTATGGGAAAAATTCTAGTCCCTCCCACTGCACATACATCCACCCCCCCCCCCCCCCCCCCCCCCCCCCAAAAAAAAAAAAAAAAAAAAAAAAACCTGACTGCCCATACATCAAGTTCAGTAGTTTTTAAAGGAAATACATATTAATATTTTGAGGAAAGAAAGATCAATGTTTTAGGTACAAGGTTTTGGTCACTGGTCAAATCAATGTGCTGGTAGACAGCTCCCCTTGCTGACGGAAGGATCATCGTTGAAGGTATTACAACAGCAAAAGGAAGTGGTTATTTACAAGGTGTAGAAGTTAAATACAAACATAAAAGAGAACTCATTGAAGAGCTACTGTAACTTGCCTCGAGCGTTGAAAGAAGAAATGTTAAATATGCATACTCTCTTGCTAGAGTTGAGAAGATTGAAGGACTGCCAGCCAAAATACCCATTACAAATAGCCAGTCTTTTGTCAAGCATGTAGGTTGTAGTTTAGCTGATTGATTGACAGGTGTTGCTCCCAACTACAGGGTGATTTTTTTTTTGGCAGAGTAGGGGCACATAGTAAGAACCTAAATAAAAAGTAAGTACCCTATTTATCAACAAGAATTGTCCCATGGGTCTGACAACTTATTAGAAGATTTTTCACGTCTATCTCGTTTTTTCCCCTCTAATAATCAAGTGAAAAAAGCTACCATAGTTTGGATATTGTGCATGCTATTATAGTTGTGAGAGAATAGGGTGTTTTTAATTTTAATTCTTTATTTTAAAACTGGCTTCTTTTATTAATGTATTGGTCATTGGTTTTTGTACAATTTATTTGGGATTCAATGTTTTATGCAGTTTTTAATCCCTTCAGGGTTTATTACCCAAGTCTTGATGAAAGCCGTTTAACCCATAAGTTGTACTTGAGTTGATTTAGCATCTCTCTCTCTCTCTCTCTCTCTCTCTCTCTCTCTCATGCGCGCGCGCGCATGCGCACCTGCATAACTTCCTCTGTTACTCTAGATTAAAGAAGTAATTGGTGAAGTGGTCTATGGTTCTGTAGCTTGGAATCTTTAAGTTAATGAGTTCATTGTTCGTGCTAATTACCCTGAATGATTTTATCTCTTGTAGTTGCTGCGTAGTTGTCAAATTTGTTCTTGTTGCACAGTAGTTGTTGAATATCAGCTAAGAATGTACTTCAGTCTTGGATTAGCATTTTCATGATTTTGATAATGACCCTGTTCAGGTGCGCTGGCATTGATGATATGGAAACTGGCACAAATCCTATAGATCGCTCTATAGCACATCTACTATTTCATAGGCCTCCAGATGCATCTGTAATGCCTGCCAACAATGCAATGTCTCTCAAGTCTCATGCCTTGGTAAGCTTTCCCACTTTTATTGCTTATACTGGAAGTTACTTCAGATGCCTTATTTAAAACATTAGGCTTATTCGTGGATCTTAATTAACAGATTCATGGGGCTGTGACTAGTCCACCTGCAATGCCTGAGACACAGGTTTTTCAGGAAGATACTGTTCCCAGTGCGGATAAGAAGACGCTGATGACTGACAACAAATAAGGAAAAATAAATAGCATGAGCTCCATTATTGTGATATATGTCTATTTCTTAATCAATTTCAAATCCTCATGTATAATTATCGTTCGAGGTCCACTGTAGATTCGAGGTTTGAATCTCATGTGTTAGATATGCCTTTTTGTCCGTGTTGGTGCATATCCTTAGCATTTGGCAGGGCTATAAATCGTCCATCTGTTACTAATATTTTCGTGCATCTCAATCTCACCCTGGTAGTACCAGTAATTCCTGTTAATTCTACCCATTTGTATTGCTGCTTGTCAGCGTTGGTATCTTAAAGTTTCCTTAAGACATGCCTGATAAATTCTTCTAGATTTCGTTTCCTTTGCAAATATTGTTGGCATCCTCCTATACATGGATGAACCAATATTTGAGGACCAACATACCGATGTAATTTTGTTGAATTTGGTGACTTACATTACTCACCTTGAAAAAAATTGGAACAAAATGGTTACTTTTAGTTTAGCTTCAAATATGCCACATGCTTAGGGCTGACATTCTGATCTAGCACTTGCCAACTTTAGTATCGTGCTCAAAAAAAGAAAAGAAAAGGTGTCATCATGTGTACTTGCATAATGCCATCTAATGCTTCCTTTAGGTTTGATACACATACATTATACATGTTCACTGATGTCCGTTTCCTCTATCATTGTTTTTCCTTCCAATAACATGGCTTCATTAACAAACTAAAAAGCTCCAGATCGTTCATTAGACAAATTGGAAGTATCAGCAGCAAGTGATGGACAGATAGAGCTGTATCAGGTGTGCAAAAATTTGTGAAGTATGAAAGAATCCGGAGTCTAGATTCGTCCAGGCTTCGCAAGGTATAAGGATCTTGTGTTTCGGTTGCAAGCAAGACAGAATGTGGGAGTCTCTTAATGTATGCAGCTGAAAACTCAGGATACCACTTCCTTAGAAAGGGCATTATAAAAGATATGACCGAGAAGGTATCTCTCTTGAAATGGTTTCATGAGACTTCTCTTACATGTGGGATCCAAATGTGTGGGACTCTCACATGGTGTGAGAGAGGCTTGACTGTTTCAAGATGTAATTTTGTGTTACAACCACCGCAGTGCTCAAATCAATCATGACACTGGTGGCGGGACTCCCTACCTAGCGCGGGCGCAAGATTACCGAATGACAACAATAAACTAACGTCAATAAGGCTGATTATCCCACATTTGTATAATGCAATGCCGTGCAGAGAGATTGAAAATCTAGTATGGTACTATTGAGGTGAAATGAGAGAGCAGACATTGGTTGATAGAATTAACAAATTTTAATTAGATTGAGAGAGCAGACCTTGGTTGAGAGAGCAGACCTTTGTTAATTAGATTTATTATGAATAAAACTTGTTAAAACAAACAAATATCAATATCATGTTAAAATCATGCAACAGAAAAATAAATAATACAAGATATGATGACTTAGAAAAACCAATGTAACAAACTAGTTTCACAGTAAAAAATATAGGAGGAAATCTTTCCGGAAAGCAATTCACTATAGTAAAGAGAAGTTCTAGATCTAGTACAAAATCTTTGTCCTTAGACTTTACAATCCCTGCAGATGAATTTATAGTTGAAATCTTCTACTTTCTAAAAAAAAAAAAAAAAATTCTACCGCTTCAGAACTTCTGAACTCTTTAATATATGAACGTTACTCTTTTTGATGCACGAATCTCAATACGTGACTAACTAATTGCACTGATTTCAGTACGCAACTTTAATCACCAACTAGAAGAAGAAGAATGTTGGCTGCAATGTTCTTCATTTCATCAACAATGAAGATTAGGAAGCACTTGGTTACAAAATCCTAAGGCGTAAAGACATAGTAGCTTCTTTAAAAGAGAATAAGGCATTGGTGACTTTTTTCATATGTTCTCTTTGTATTTTCTTATGTGACTGTCTCTAAAATAAGCTTTATATACGTTTAGAGTTGTGAGAAAAGAAACCCTACACAAATACATAAGCATAGGCTGAAAATCAAATCTGAAAATCTGAATTCTTGTAACTTTGATAGATACCTCGATAGCTAGCTGTTGAGCAGCTGTCGAGATTTAATGAATCAGCACTTTTTCACTTGTTTTTTGGATAGACTTGCATAACTTCAATGCTAGACTTGAAACAAAGTTTTTTGAAATATTAAACATATCATAAATCTACCTAAGTACAAGTAAAGTATGTTTTGTCAAAAGATTACACATTTACATAAAATATGTCCTAAACAATCTCCCCCTTTGGCAATCCATGACAAAACCACAACAAATAAATGAACATATGAAAGAAGTCATAAATCACTCAACTCATATTCATTCGTTGAATACAATAAAATCTATCCTGACACAAACTCTTGAAAAATTTTGCAGGAAGAAAGTTTATGGCAAGAAAATTTTGACAACTTGTATTTCTAAAATATTTTAAACAAAACTCATCAAGATATCTTAGTGTGAAACAGAAAGTGAAATAGAAATAATATATAGCATATAAGTAATAAGAAACATGTATATGGAGATAGAAAAGAAACAACACATGTAAAGGCAGGTAAAAAAGACATACATCATCATATATATATATCACAACGATAAGCACAATGTATGTAAACATGGTCATAAGATCCAATGTACAAGAAGAAGGAAGTAAACACTCCTCCTAACAAGATGAAATACATCCCCACCTTACACGGGCATGTATTTCTCCCCCTAATATGTAAAATCTTGTAAAAAAAAAATCACAATTTCTCCCCTTTTTTGTCATGATTGATAAAGGGTATAAGAAACTAAAAAGCTTCACCCGAGAAATATAAAGATGATCAAGGGGACACAAAGAATCTATAAAAATGCATGAATGTAATGAAACAAGATGCTATGGATGACAAGATAAAAGAAAGATACAAAATATGTGAAAAAAAATGCATGAAAGAGGATCTTGATCGATCGAGAGGTGTTGAGATGCTAACGAGAAGTTGTCGAGAAGCTATTAAGGGACAAAAGATTTCTCGATCGATCTAGCAGCTGTCGAGAAGCTATTGAAATTGCGATAAGAAGAAGTTGAAAAGTTCAATAGATAGCCAGGTGTCGAGAAGCTGTCGAGATTGCTTAAAGACAGTTTTTTAAGAAGGGAAAAACGCAAATATGAATGCAATCAAGCATGCAACTCAACCAATAATCCAATAAACATTTTAAGCTCTCAAAATCATCTCTCAATAATAATTTTAAACACATGGATCCTACACACACACACACACACACACACTAAATAAGTTTAATCAATTTTATATTTCAAAAACAAGTCGAGACAGTTTAGTGAGCATGCATTAACACATGTAAAATCTTGTGATGGCTAAATCACATTGTCCCTACACATGTATCAATAGTAGTAAAGAATATTGCGTGTTGTGTCTGAAAAATATCACAAGATTACATAAGTATATACATGTTATGACGATTTGAAATATAAGAAAATCACTTTAACTCACACACAATTATAATTGTTTGATGAGGACTATCATCTTCGAGATATATCCTATAACTCCTACATTTCCTAGAATACACACTTGCAATCATATTTATTCTTTTTATTTTTTATTTTTCTTTGCATATTTTTCTTTTTAAGTAAATCATGCATGAGCATATAAGAAATAGAAAAGAAATACCTAATTATGTTAAGCATTTGACATTTCAATTTTGCTATGCCGAAGCACACAAATGTCATTGACATTGCACTTTTGCTATGTCGAAGCATACATATGTCATTCATGATTGGTGAGCAATAGTGATGAGATGGTTATTTATACTTTTCTCTTAAAATTTTCTAGTCCTTCCCAGTTAAAAATAGTGATACGAGTGGTAAGTACAAGAAATAACTTAATTTTACTCATCACAAACAAGAATCACAAAACTCACTTGCTAAGTTGTGCATAGAGATGATCATCTAAGTTACAAAAGATACAAAGTTTATAAAATTTTGTTTTAATGGCCATCCAAGGTGCACAATTACCAATGTACACAAACACACACTATTGTTGTATTTTTCTGATTTTTCCTTTATATTTTTATTTTGAAAACAAAACAAAATAAAAACTAAACAACCAAACAAAAACAGACAAACAACATGAAAGCAGAAAGAAAGATGCATATGCATGAAGACATGATGGAAACGTGTAGATACATAAAGTCATGATTCCAAAAGTAGATAAGAAATCAAGTAAAGAAAGTCCTACTTTAGATAGAAAAAATTAAAGCAGAGGACAAAAATAACAGACAATTAAGTCTTAGGCTCCTTTCTCACTCACATAGTACGAGTCTTTAGTCGTGAAGATGAAAAGACACGTGTCCTAATATGTCTACTAAAGGACATAGAAGAATTAAAATTCTCCTAAAAGTGAGTTAAAAAGCTCAAAGTTTTTAATAACTCTCCAAACAAAGGTGTAGGTCTTTGAAAGAAAACCTGTGACCATTTAAACAATTGCTTATGAGGATACAACTTAAAGCAAGTAGGATGAATGTGTCCAAAAACACCACAATGGTGATAAACATGAGGTTTAATAAATGATTTAGAATTGGACAAATCAGTTTTGGATTTCATACATTTATCACATTTCTCAGATTGTTGCACAAAAATAGTCCTTGATCCAGAAGCCGTGGAAGAGGAGAGGCCGGAGGAAACAGCATATCCTAAGCCAGTTTTATTAGAAGTAGGCTTTTAAGCACTCAATACCTCATCAAGCCATTCTCTCTATTTGAGTTCTAGCTTGACTAAACTCAACCTCAAGATTCTTGACATTTTCTTCTAATGAGGTGTTTTCCACAACAAGAGTCTCAACTAACTTTGTAGTCTCATATAGTTTGACTAACAGATCTGCTTTTTTAGTTTTTACCTCATTAAACTCTTTTCTACAAAGATGAGAAGTCTTTTCAGATTTTATAAATTCAGTGCATAGCTTATCATAGGCTTTTCGAAGGGTCAACTTCTTGGGTACTTCATTATTAGAAGAATCTTCACTATCACTAGCACTTTCCACAATCACCTTATCGGTTGAGGCAGCAAAGACCATAATGTGACTAAATTCATCCGCATACTCATCAGAAGAGTCATTCTCAGTATCACTCTAAGTAGCAACCAACTCTTTATTTTTTGACTCCTTGGTCTTTTCCTTCATGAGATAATTTGGACATTCTATCTTCATATAACAAAAACCTTTGCACTCATGACATTGGATGAGAGGTTTCTCATTCTTACCCTTTCTAGAGGATTTAGGTTTCCTAGGAGGTTTGACCTTATCATTTTTCCTAAATTAAAGAAGCTTGATAATCTCATCAATTATGAAGATTAGATCCTTATCCTCATCCTCACTTTCATCTTCATCTTTAGAGTCCTCAATCTCTTCCTTTATACCTTTGAGAACCAAGTTTCTATTCTTTCCACCTTTTCCCATTAAACCTAATCCCATCTTATAGGTTTGAAGGTTTCCTATAAGCTCAGTCAAAGGAATTTGATCAATGTCCTTTGCTTCTTCAATGGTAGTGATCTTGACATGAAATCCTTCAAGTAAGGACCTAAGGATTTTCCTAACAATTTTGGATTTTGTTATAAATTCTCCAAAGTTGAAAACATAATTCACAATATTCTTAAGTTTAGCATAAAACTCATCAAAGATCTCATCCTCCTCTATCCTTATTTCTTCAAAACTACTAGTGAGTCCTTAAAACCTCATAGTCTTTACTATCTTAGTACCTTCATAGGTGGTCTCAAGAATGGTCCATATTTCCTTAGCAACTTCTGTGGATGATATTTTCTTGAATTCTTTATTGGTCACCCCACAAAATAAAGCATTCAAGGCCCTACTGTTGAAATTTGCCGCTATGATTGTTGCATCATCCTAATCCACCAGCGCTTCCTTTGGCTTAATCCAGCCAACTTCAACAGCTTGCCATGCCTGTTTACCTAGAGCCTTAAAAAAACTTTCATACGAACTTTTCAGTACGCATAATTAGTTCCATAAATAAAGGAGGAATCAAAAGAAATTGTCCATGATCCATGACAACAGGAGTTAAGGATTGCACTCAGGAAATTAATCTAATCAGAGTGAACTCGCTCTGATACCACTTGTTGGGAAATTTAGACCTCGGTTGATAGAATTAACAAGTTTTAAACCCAAGTTGTTAATTAGATTTATTATGAATAAAACTTGTTAAAGCAAACAAATATCAATATCAAGTCAAAATCATGCAGTGAAAAAGTAAATAAGACAAAATATGATGACCTAAGAAAACCAATGAAACAAACTAGTTTTACAGTAAAAAACTTAGGGGGAAACCTTCCCAAAAAATAATTCACTATAGCAAAGAGAAGTTTCAGATCTAGTACAAAACCTTTGTCCCTAGACTCTATAATCCCCGTATATGAACTTATAGTAGAAACCTTCTACCACTTCAGAACCTCTGAACTCTTCATTATATGAACACTGCCTTTTTTGATGCATGAATCCCAGTACATGACTAGCTAATTGCGCAAATCCCAGTACGCGACTTCAATCACCAACTAGAAGAAGAATAAGAATGTTGGCTGCAAAGTTCTTCACTTTATCAACAATAAAGATCAGGAAGCACTTGATTACAAAATCCTAAGACGCAAAGACGCAGTAAATTCTTTCAGAAAGAATAAGGCATTGGTCACCTTTTCAAATGTTCTCCTTGTATTCTCTTATGTGGTGGTTTCTAAAATAAGCCTTATATATGTCTAGAGTTGTGAGAAAAGAAACCCTACACAAAAGCATGGGCCGAAAATCAAATTTGAAAATCTGAATTCCCGTAACCTCGATAAATACCTCGATAGCTAGCTGTCGAGCAGTTGTCGAGATTTAATGAATTAGCATTTCACTTGTTTCTTGGACAGACTTGCATGACTTCAATACTAGACTTGAATCAAATTTTCTTGAAGTATTAAACATATTCTAGATCTACCCAAATACAAGTAAAGTACGTTTTGCCAAAGGATTAGCCAATTACATTAAATATGTCCTTAACAAGAGCGGACTAGGTTGTGCATCGTAGTTTGTATGTGGACTCCTTTACCCTCTATGGGAAAATGAAAAAAGAAATAAAAGAAATAAGAGGATTAGATTAAGCAAGTTCTTAGAAAAAGGGTTGTTCTCATTGTTCTAACCAGTCGGAAGAAAATCTAACCATATATATTTGTGTGTGTGAGACATATATATGAGGTCTGCTAATAGAAAAAACGGAGCCAAAACAGAATAACTTTAGACGAATTTTAGGATTTTATTGTATCTTTAAAATAAATGTTGTTTCTTGTTTATTTGATTTCTGTTCTCTTCTCGAAAAAGAGAAGAGATTTCTGTTGGGTTTAGTCGAACCCATGGCTTGAGAATAAAGCCCAAGTGGGCATAGGATCTCGACCAGTGCTTCCCAGGTTGGGTTTTGGCCCTTTTGGGTTGATCTACTTTTCTATATATAGATTCTACGCCCCCTCTTTTTCCAGGTATAATATTGAAGATGCAATTTCACAAAAGATTTAAAAAGCATCTTCAAGATGTAATTGGCAACTCAACATAAAAATCACATCATGAAGATACAATTTTACTTCTAGTAAAAAAGAAGTTTATTTTTGGTAGCAAGTGGGAATTTATTTATTAATAAAGAGAATTTTTACATCAATTTTGTTCATACGACACCTGTGGTGAGTGCCTAATTGCGAAATATTTCATAAGGAGAAAAAATACAATTTAACTTGGAGCTCACATTTTGAAAATGAGAATTCACAAGTGTTTTATTCTAGCATTATCCTTGAAGTAGTAGGTAAAATGAGCCCTGAAGGGGGAAATAACGTTATTGATTACAAACAGTTAAGTTTTTTGGAATATTAAAATTAACCACACGTATTTCTTGAAGACTAAAACTTCAAACGAGTTAAATATTGTGTTTGGACTACTAAACTATGAAGTTATAAAACCCATGTGTATTTCTTGAAAGGAAGATTAATTTTTTATTAAAGATAAAAACATCTTCATGGTAGCAAATTTCTAAAGAAATCTCTTCATCCATAGCAAATAAATGTGATTTTCCATTGCAAGTAATGATTCATGGTCCAAGCTAAGTATTCATGGGAATCTTTTTTCGGATTGTGGTTTGGAAGACCAAATCGTATATTCAAGTAGTTCCAGAAATTGACTATACAGATGAAGCTTGACATGCCACGAATGAATGGTCGATTAGATTTTTTAAAAAGCTAGTGCACAACAATGTTATATTGGCCAAAACACCTAATCACTCAGCTGGTCTTTAGGAAAATAGGTTTCCATCCTCTCTCTAGTTTAATTGGCATTTACTACCTTGTTTGGGACTAAATATATCTGCCCTAGTATTCAGAACATTTTGCATCCTTTGGAAAAGTAGGTCAAATGGTTTAAACTTTCTCAAATTGGCCTGAAATTCCAAATTGTGTTTGGTAGCATAATGCAAAAGCGCATCGGAAGAAAATTACATTTTCAAATACAAAGGACTCGCAAGTTAACGTGTGGCAGCTAGGCATGAGCAATTGCAAAAAGTCACAGTGCTTTATTAATATTACCATTGGAAGCCATAGTTCATTTCCCAAATTGCCCATTGGGTTTTCTTAAAAACCCAATTGTACCCTTTGATAAATCAAGATAGATCACACCATTTGCTATCCTCTCCGTTCTATAGAACTCACGCCAAAACCAGATCATGCCATCTACACATTGAGTATTCCCTCTCTTTACCTACTTGCCTTTTGTTTTCAATCTTGACCCTTTAATTTTATTTAAACGGACCAAGAAAAACACTAACTCCAACTCTTCATCATCACCCTCTCAAAAAAAAAAAAAAATGCCATCAAGTTGCTCATAGCTTTAACATGTCATAGAAAATCATCCTCCCCTCATTTCTCACTTAACTTCACTAAAATCCCTTCTTGAGCAAGGCAAAAAACTCTAACTGAGGAGATCCATATTCTTCAATGTTAGTGATCAACAAGGGGGTCACGTTCTCTCTTCATCACACTTGAGTTTGCCCCTTTAATCTAAAATTATCAGGAAGAACTTCTCTCCTTTACTATTTCTCTACCATTGGATCTACAAAATTTGTTGTCATTGAACTTGTATTGTTTTACTAGTATTTTATCACTAGACTTGTGAGTTTACTAATTTCTGGAACAATTTTATTTTACCGCTCAACGCACATTATTCTATTTAAACTTACTATTTGACATTAATTTTCCTATTTTCGTTTCATTATAGGACCTATACTTTTTTATCATTATTATTTTTACCATTGGATATAAATTAAAATTCCTTTATAGGTTCATCAAAAAAAAAAAAAAAAAAAAATCCTTTATAGGTTGTATTCTTTTTCTTAAATTTTGAAATTTGTTTCTTTTGTAGGCGTGAAAGAACACTGTAGCTATAGGTGTTCTTTGAACCAGTATTTGGTTCCGAGCTTGACTTCCCAAAACAAACTCGACACTAATACAAACCTGTATTTTAAGCTTGCATGAAGAAGCCTATTCCTTTCCTTAATTCTCATCCGCCATTATGAGAGCATGCACTTCGACTCGGATGATTTTGCCTTCTCATGTGTCAGGCAAATTTGTGCGTGGTGTGTAATATTATAGTCCCACAAAATAAAAAAGGACAAAAATACCATATAAAGGAAAATGTTATAGTCCTCCAAATTTTATTTCCCTCCACAAACCATTATTATTCGTTTTGAGTTCTATATTTATTAAAAACTATTCATGATACCAGGTTTACCATCTTTCGTAGGTCACATCATCCATGACTCTCCGCGACGACAAAACCCACTGCATAGTATTTTAGTTTATCATGCATTACTGACTTAGAATAACGTTGTGCAGAAAACCCCACGTAATCTCAGTTAACCTTCCAGCGTCGTGAGAATCAGCATTTTAGCAAGCAGAACAAAGCAAGCAAAAGCATATGACATCTGAGAAAAGCCATAATAAAGTATTGTACACTGCACATGCCCTGATCAACTTGCTCTGCCAACCAGTCTTCTAATAGCTCCATGAACTACATCAATTATACAGTAGTGTATCTTCATAATTTTAAAAAAGTTCTAGACTACCATAGGGCGATCTCTGAAGAAATACTCTGCTGAATGTTGCTAGTCAAACTGCTGCCGGAGCTGCATCTCTGTTTCACTTTTCCAGGAAGCATGAGATGATTGGCCCTTCATCCTCTTACTCTTCTCCTTGTCTTTGATGGTAGAACCCTTCTTCTTGAGCTCGTTGCTAGCGTCTTGAAGAGGGCGATCACCACATACAGGGCATACCATTCCTCGTGCATTTGAGAAAGTCTTGGGTATTCCACATTGCAAGCACATCCTATCAACAGAGACGAGACACCTTAGACAAAGGCTTTGATAGAGTACCAGACAACAGGCATGTACATCATTGGTCCTCAGAGAGCTAAACACTTTGATGAACCCACCCAAGTGCTTGCTTATTAACATCAGTAATTATGTTTTAAGTCAATATCAATACCTAAGTAATTGAAAATATTAATTGACTTATGTACACAACAACTGTTACAGTTACTACAAAGGAAACCTGCTTCACCATTTTACTAAGCTCTCAAAGTATGCTTTAGCACTAGCAGGAAAATAATGTTGTGTTCATCAACTTTTTTCATTTTTAATTTTAATAGGTAAGTTACTCATACATCTGGTGAGTCATGACTTCACCCTCCCCCCACTCTTGTGAGACAGGGAAGAGCTCATTGGCAAGTTGTAATTATAAATTAAATACATATACAAAAAGAGATGAGGACATACCTCAGTAGCTCTGCAGCATCCTCAGCATTAGGATTGGTTACAGTTGCCACTCGCTTGCCTCCTTCTGTTGTGCTTGAAACTGATGATGCTGGAGGTCGATTACCCTCAATATCACTTCTTACACGCTCATGGATACCAACAAGTTGAGGTTTAGCCTCAACTACGGCACCTATACATTAATAATACAACCATCGAAATTTGTTTCTTACAATCTAAGTTATTTACCAGTAAGTTAGAAAAGTAAGTTCTAAGACCAAAAAGAAACTCTTACAATCTTCAATTCATAAAATTAAATGCATAGTCCCTACGCTGTAAATCACTGAATGTCTAGCCATGACATTTCCTCCCACACAGAAGTTTTCAGTGCACAAGTAGCTGAAGTAACAGTATCAAGAATATCCACAAGGAAGATACCAACCAAAATATTCTAAATTAGACAATATTAATCATGACATCCATGTCATTTGAGATTATTAGGCATGCAATCAGGTCTGAAGTTTTAATATCCAATCATATAACAATTATTTTTATTTCAAGAAATTTTTTTTTTCTCTTGGCATCAAATAGAAATACATTAGTTTTTTTTGATAGGTCAAATAGAAATACATTACAAGATGTTTATTGTACACTATTAAAATCTCATTACTATATTAAAAAGGCAATGCAACAACTGAAGTCCCATACCATTAAAACATAGAAGTGGTGGTATTTGGCCCTAAAAAAGGTGTTAGTATTTGAGTGAGAGATAATGTCTTAGGACAAATTATCAGATTTTAGTTGATAGTGCAGTCAAAGCATCTTCAAATGAAACTCTAATAAACTAATACTAATGCAGAATAGGGGGATATAAACATGCTTATCACATTGTTTGTTAAGTTGTACCATCAAGATCATTGTCTTCTGATTAATAATTACTATGAATCTCCATTGCTAGTCATAATAAAATAACAAGCTGGATTACCAAGATGCTTTATTTAATAACAAGCTGTAAATGCAGAAAACCACAATGCTTGAGCTATAGGACTGTGAAGTAGCTGATGCTCTACTATTTCACAACTACACTTGCACTCCCGAAAGCTATTAATAACCACCACCTTTTTTTTAATAAGATTATCCAAAGTGAGGATAAATTTCATGGCTGCACAGTTGTAAAAAGACCATACACTAAATCGTCTTTTTCAATTCAGAATCCAAAATAAGCAATCCTCAATTCCTTCTGAAAGTGTGCCATTGTACTCAAATGGAAGTGTTGATTAATAAATAATAAAAAAGAGTGTTAGTATTGACTATTGAGGCACATTGTTGTTAGTGTGTTCTTTCCCCCTTTCTCTTTTCCATTGGCCTTCCATGCATTGTTCACACTACTGTTCACAACTCCTAGACAAATTTGTTCTCAGCTTCTTTTCATCTCTTTTGCAACCATAAATCAAATCTTTTTCCTTCGGCCTACACCACCAAAACCCTAGTTGGTTATGAACCTAACACTAACCCTTTCCTTCTAAAGTTGTAAACTCTACATCCGCATAGTCTCCTAACTCCAAGCCTACCACAAGCATACATACATACACACACACAGATTCCACAACCTGTCCAACATTACGGTTATTGTTGAGATCATCAAAACACATTCTTATTCTAACAGAATCCGATAAAAAGATTAGTTCTTTCAAATGCAATTATCATATAAATTCTTGAAACCCTTTTCAGGAAATAACCTGCTTATCCTGACCCCACAATCTCGCCCTCCGTCTCCAACTCCAACTCATTCTTATGCATTATAATTTATTGCTTCAAGACTTTCTTCAAATCCGTCAAATTCGAACCTCTCCAACTTCAAAAAGTTGATTACCAACATACCCATATATTTGTTCCAGGCTTTTGTACAGCAAAATGCAAAGTTGGGTCTCATTTATTAGGCCTAGTACTCTAAGCAGTTGTTCTATTTGGCAAAAATACTAAACTATGAAAAAAAGAAAGAAGAAGAAGAAATAACCTGCAGGCAAGTGTTGTTTGTTTTCCTTGCGGTGGTTTCTCCTTCTCCCTAACACTGGCTGCTGTTGCTGTCCCACATCTTTAACTTTGCCATATTCTTCTACACTGTTATTCAGAAACGCTGGCGGTCCTGAAATCTAATAATATTCACTGCTTTCATTATTCATTACTGTAAAAAAAGAAAGCAAAAGCAAGATTATCCCAAAGAAAGAGAGAGGAGAGAGAAATAGGTACTTCGGAGAATAAGTCTAACACAGAGGGAAGCCCTGAAGATCCCGACCCAGATGAAGGTATTGGGAGTTTGATGAACGACTTGTCGTGGATAGCTCCTTCCTTGTCGTTTTGTTCGTCTTCGTCTTCGTCGTCGTCTTCTTCATCTTCATCGGAGTTTTGGAGATAAGGGTGTTGTGGTTGTTGGTCATCTTCCTCTTCTGCGGAAGAATAGCCTTGAAGGAGAGACAAGCTCATTTTCTCAATTCTCAATCCTCAATTCTCTGATTCTTCCCTCTCTAAACCCCCAAAGGATGCACAGATCGTACTATACATACATACTGCAAAATTTAGAAAATATTTTTATTTTAATTTAATAATTATTATTTGGAATAACATGATTTTCGTGTTTTCACACAATTTGAAGTAGGAGTGTGAATCTTAAAAAAAAAAACTTGAAATTTTATTTTGAGCCTGATTATCGGGTTTGTAGGTTTTTCAACCTATGTAATCCAATTTGATTTGTCACACACACACACACACACACACACACATATATATATATATATATATATATAAATATGTATGTATAAATTTATTTTATTACTTTTTATTTTACTGTAATATTTTAGTTTGATTCGTGTTGGTATTTTTGAAAGATGACTTTGAAAATTTGGAATATAATTTAGTCATATTGTGGTAATTTATCCCCAAATATATATATATATATATATATATATTTAACCACAACTCACCAATTCAACCTAACTAATTCGACCAACGTGGTTTTGTTATTCTATAAAAAAAAAAAAAAAAAAAAAGTGGTTTCGTTAGGTTGGTTTCTACTCAAGTAATGGTTGGGCTGGATAAGACTGTCAAATTGAAAGATATCATAAAATAACTATTTTACTATTAGATGAGGTTAAATATAAGTTGTAAAATGCATTGTCTACATTGACGAAACCATTAATCATAATCTATGGATGACCGTTACCCAACGACTAGGAAATCCATAATAGCTCCATTAGTAACAATCAGAACCTTAATCACCCTAATTAAGGAAGGGGACTTAGGAGCATCTCTAACAAAGTTATCAAATTTTTGTATAGTTTAGAGAATAAGTAGACTTTTATCTTTATCTACCAACTTTTTCAAATATACTTTCTAATAAATTCTTTATCCTATTCTCTATTTCATTTAAATATTATTTCTTCATTCATTATTTTTTTTTTAACAACTACACATCTTTCAACGTTTTTTTATTCAACACCTAATTATTATAATAGAAAAAAAGCATTTGAAAAATGAATAGTAGCTCAATAGCCTATCAGACTTGATGAGTTACTGTTCATGAGCCCAAAAAAATTCAAGTATAGAGAATCCATTGGAATAGTTTTTTTTGGTCTCACTCTCTATTATAGAGAATATTTTTATTTTACATAAACCGTTGGAGATATTCTAAACGACCCTTAAACGGTCACATATAGCAAGTATAAACGGTCATAGCACCCAAAGGAGCTACGAATCACAAAGATAGTTTGTAAGCTTTCCGCTTAGCTATTTAAGTTTTCCTGACTAAGACATCAAAGCCCTTAGGTCGGTGCCACACCGGTGTCCTCCAATCAACCATTTGAAGGTCTAGATGACCTTCCATCGATATCTTGGGACAAGCTACCCCCAACTAGTGGCAATTTTCTACATCAACAGTTTGGCACCGGTTGTGAGAAAAGACAGATAAGTCATTTAACTATTTCTACAACAGAAAGGTATCTCGTGCCAAGCTGAAGTCATGGAACACGAAGAAAATAATCCTGCTCAATCCCTTGTAGAGAGACAAGTGCAAGCCTTAACTACTAGTGTTCAAGAACTGACCCGCCAAAATCAAATTGCTCATGCAACAGCCTATCAAAAGGTGAACGGGCAAAGAAAATCGTAATGATGAACATCATGACGAAGAAATGGCCGAGAGTCGAACCGTTAGTCAAAGAGAAACACCTACAATTCATTGTTCCAAAAATGAGACTAGATATACAACTATCAAAGCATTCGGTTCAACATCTAAATTGGGAACCTTGCCGGAGAACCAAAAGTTTAGCCATAACCCTAGATAGATGCCCAATATACTTTGATTGAATTCATTTCTACAATATTTCAAACAAGACAATAGAATTTATCTGTTCTTTTTGTTGCAAACATTTCAGTTCAGTTTATAAATCAATTCAACTGAATTCTAATAGTACTCGATTAAAGTATATCCTAGGATAGGATACGGCCCGATAAGGCCGATGCGACAACTATATTTATGTAGTTAAATTGGATACTACAGTAAGTTAAACCATTACAAACTAGAGAGAGGAAAAAAAAAAAAAAAAAACCCTGTTGAGGTGACACTCAAAAGAATTGATGCTTCGTTGCAATTAACAAAAAAACGTACTTCTTTTGCATATACATGCAATGTTATTCGCCATCCAACCATAGCAAAAAATTTCATCATTTTGGCTCTAATAATTCATGCAAGATATGATTGCTCGGTCTTTATTGTTCTTAGATCAATTTGAACAGCTTAGAATAATAAGAAAGCCATCAAAATATGTAATAGTAGTGCCATCAAAACCCTATTGAGGTGACAATCAAAAGAATTGGTTAAAAAAAAACAAAAACAAAACCAAAACTAAAACCCCCAAAGAAGACACTAATATTGAATTCCAAATCAATTGGCATATATAGGGAGCCAGGGACTCCAGATCAACAACCCATGTCAATGAAACGTAATTCAGTTTGAAAATTTTCAATATGTTGACAGCATTTGTAAGGAGTGAAGTAATTGACTCCAAAGAATTCAAAGAAGAATATTGTGACAAGAAAAGGGGATGATGTAAAAGATCAGCACAGTCAACATAAAGTAATTTAAGAATTTGTTAGCTCATAAATAAAAATCAATCTTTAAGTGGAGAAAGGGAGGGAGGGAGGGGGCAAAGACCAGGTTTACAACATAAACAGTAATAAACAAGACAGTAATCTTTTTCTGCATCTTGTTAGGTCGTTGCATGTCTAACATGTTTTTTAGGCATGCCTACTCTCTAAAATAACAATAGGGGGATATGAATGTTATCATTAATGTTAAATATTCCAGATGAGCAGAAATACCAAAAATGGAAAGGTGTAATGAATTTGATGGGGGCAAAAAAATAAATATCATTGCCGATGAAGAAAGTAAGTACAGACAGAATTCAGACTATTTACTCCCAACAGGAATCGGAGTTCCTCCCTGATTGATAGAGATATGGGAAAGCTTCAACCTGATGGCTTCAAAATCTGCATTTTGCCTCTCTTCATTTGTCAACCACAAAGGCAAGCAACGATCAATTAAATCCTTGCCACAACTCAGCGGGGAGCCACCTTTAAGAATACAGGTCCTCCCAAATCTTGTAATCCTTGCTAGATTTGAATCTGAAGGCTCCTCAGCATAACTCTCAAAAATGTCCCTGATGGCATCACACCAGATTGGTCGAGCTAACTTAAGGAATTCATGAACAGCCACTACTGGAAGATTCACACTTCCCAGTTCAGACTCACTATTCCCACCTCTTCCATGATAATCTGATCCTCCAAGCTTCAAAAGACCATGAACATCTGCTAGGTCACTGTACACTATTGACCAAACAAAATAACCATGATGTAAGTACCAGATGAAGAACACAAGGAAAATATGAGGATCCATTAGTTTTTACATAGATAATTTCCTTTCAGAATATGAGCATTTCAAGTGTTCCAATATAGCATAAAATAAAAAATCTATTCAACAAGGCTTCACAGTCAAGAAAGAATAGAAGGAGATTGTCATGTATATCAACTGGTACATAATCCACCCAGTTCTCTACATCATTAACAAGGATGATGAAAGCAGTTTCATCCCAGAATTTTCAGAAATTTGTTGCACCATAACAAAGAAAGCTTGAAGTCTTACAAGAGAGGAAACAAAATTGTGAATAGAAACTTTTTCGATCTCACATTACAGCCATATGGCCACTATTTAACAGTAATATTAGTATTAGGCCAAACTTATCAACCCAAAAATTTATTACTTTGTATTTGACACCACAAGTCAGTGTTTTTTTTTTTTTTTTGTCATCCACCACTACATGGAAACAAAACTAAATCTAACCAATTGAATCGATGGTATTAAACAATCTCAACACATACGAGTTGAAATATTAGAAAAGAAAATGTTAAGCTCAACCTAACTTCATCAGTTGATTTATATCTTGAAATTGTTTCATGGAGAAGTTGGCGTGTTCCTAGTATGCAATATCTTTGACATTAATTCCTTGCTTGAAGATGGGATGTAAATGATTTACATTCTCAGATTCTCTCACAATTGATTTGACAGTCACCCACTAAAAAAATATATAACTCCACAAAAATAATAAAAAAGAAAATGACCTAACAAAGTGAATCACATACCAGCTAATTTTCCATCACTTCTATATACCTCCATCCCATGAAGGCCAGCCTCTTTCAGCCTCCTGATTACAGCAACAGGATTTTTCAATGCCCACGGATGAGCTAGCACAGCCACACCCCCTGTATTACATATCAATTGTATTGCTTCCTCTGCAGGAGGCTCACTTCCCCTGAACCCATATTAATCCTAAATTAGAAATACACAACAAGAGTAACAAGGAAAGATATAACAATAAGCTAAGAAAATTACGTAGAGTAAGCAGGTCCACCATCAAAAAGATATCGTGCAAAAGCTTGTTTCAGATTTTCCACATAACCTGCTTCAAGCATGGCACGGGCCACATGCACTCTCCCAGGAGCAACTCCCTTGCCAGCTATCCGGGCAACATGCTCCCACTTAACAGGTAGATTAAGTTTATTAAGTTTTGACACCATGTTCTTTGCACGGAGAAAACGACCATCCCTGATATCAGCCAAGAACTTTTCAAGCTGCTCAATCCTTTTTGGTCCGCAGCTGCTATAGTATGCAAGGACGTGCACCGGTTCATCTAATTCAGATTGCTCACTGCTAATCAATGTCAAAAACATCAGAGGCATATCCTCACAACTAAGATTCTTCGGGAAATTCTTATGATTTCCAATTACGAATATTGTATTAAAGAAAACCTAAGTACAAAGTTTTCTCCAGAAACTATATACATATATACATACATTCATGTGTGTGAGTGTGTGTAAGCTCCCTAAAGCCAGAACATCAAAGATTTACCTTGGAGAGAATATTGTACTGATTTCAACACCTGGAATTATCTTGATACCAAATCTTCGAGCAGCTTCTAGAGCTTCGGGGATGCCTGACATTGTGTCATGATCTGTCAGAGCAAGAACTTTCACCTGTTATGGGCACATTTTTTCTTAAATAAGTGTTATGCATACATTTAATAATTAAACTGCAATACATCTTATGATGTATTCAAGAATCAAAATATAAGAATAGCTTAACAAATATAAATTATAGATCAAGAACAACATACAACATTTTCAAAGTAATTTTGAACTTCAATTACGGAAGTCCCATAACATTTATAGATAGCATGCAGGAAACTCAAATATTTCTTTCCACAAAAATGTTCATTGTCAGTCATAGCCCAAGTTGATTCTTGGCCTTTTAATTAGGCCATAATTCCATTTAAATTGGATCAGAATTATGGGTCCTTTCTCAACGAATTGGGATTGGCCACATCTCCTTTTCCGCTCTCAAAGTTTATCTAAAACCATACTCTATTACAAATGTATTTAACAGATCCTTCTCACTACATCTACCCATGTTAATTCAGGCCACACTCTACCTCTTTTCACCCCTTCAACTTAAATAACTCTTGCTCACTTTGCATTAATTTTACTCCATTGTACATGTGCAAAGCACAAACCATCTTCATCAACTCTCATTCATTTTATTTCTCAATGGATGTGTTAAGCATGAAAACCTAAACTAGTTAAATTCATAAATCTAATTGAGCCTTTTCAAAGTTTAGTTTACACAAATGCTCACTTTCACCTACAACGACAAGAGAGAGAGAACTACCAGGACAACACTCTTCTAGAAATTGAGCAATTCACTATATTAAAAATAAATAGATAAACAATCTATTTCTTGGACAAAGCCCCCTTATAGTGGAGCTAGGTAAAGTTTTCCCCACTTCCACGTCACTAACCAGTTGCACTTCTCAGAAACTTAAAGAAATTACTTATGCAATTATGCTCCTAACAAATAATGAAGTTCCCTTTTCCCATATATTCCCACTGTATTTCTATTTATCTCCTCTCCCGAATCTCCAAACCCTCATCTATCCCAGTACACTTTAACCATTAGAATGGATGACTGGACCATCCATAAACACCTTGAGGAAGATGAAAAATTACATTCACTAATACTGAATGGCTCCAATACCCCAACAAAAAGAGTAACAGAAGAAACATTCATCAAAGTGGTGTCAAAATATCTTGCAGAGAGGGGTTCCAAACTCGAGCAACAAGCATACAGCAATAGGCAATTCCAGTCAAATGTTATTTTGATGCCTTGTCCGAACTCAAACAAGCATACAGAAACAGATAATTCCAAGCTTGCTTCTTCCCATAGTTTTCTTGATCATCAACACAACCTGTCTCTACTGTTATTTTGATACAAAAAACAAAGCTATGTCTACCAAGAATTATGAGTTTTCCCCAACATTAAACCCACAGCCTTGATATCTCCTAACATCAAATTTCTCTACCCAAATAAACTAAATAAATGACAACATACAACTACCAAAGCAACTGAAACATAGGCACCAGCAATTTCAAGAAGAAGCAACAATGGGATAGTATCTCCAAAGTCCAAATGTGCTCAACTAATGAATATCATGCCACCAAAAATAAGTGTAATATCAAACAAAAGACATGACTTCAACACTATGGATTGTCTCATTTAATGGGATGGAAAGGATGGGAAGGAAGAAAAGAGAAAGGAAATGGAGGGAAAATTTCCTTCCCTTTGATGTGTTTACTTGTCTAGGACAAATGAAAAGAAAGAAATGAAATTGTGGACTCATAATGAATTGATCAGTTTTGACCCGTTCCTCCACCTTCTTTCCAACTTAATAATCCAAGGATGTCCTCTTCCTCCCCTCATAAAGATAATGAATTCATTATAAAACGCTAAGGGCGCAATCCTAGTACGCTGGAAGTAAACAAGGAGAAGCCCAAAAAAAAAAAAAAAAAAAAATCAATGAAAGCTCATTGGTATCCAGGAACTCTAGAAAATTTGCAATAGAAGATATATGAGAGGTCAAGTACATTCATATACTGTCTTCAAAAATAAAATCTTCAACTTCGCCATGTTTATTCTTTACCAGCAGAGCAATGGGAATTGTTTTCTCTTCAAAGGCACCATATTAAGCCAAAAAGCTTCCAATGTGATAACCCCTCCATCACAGAACAAAACATTACTCATGAAACACCAGACAAGCTGAAAACCCAAGACCACAATTCCTGAGCCAGTGCACAATGTAAGGAAAGATGAGCCACATTCTCACATTGCTTTAATACATAAAACACCCTTCCATAATAATTATCCATCACTTTCTTAGATTATCTGTTGACGGTCAAACTGTCCAAATGCTTTGCTAAGGAAAATACTTACCTCCTCCTTCCCACAATGCCTTTTAGTAGCTATTCACTTGGAAACCTTGCATTTCCTAAGGGATCCATTCCATTTTATTTATCTCCCCAAGTTGAAACACTGTTGTGTGTATGTCTTCCAATAACTGTGCCATAGATTCTACCTACCAGTCATGCACCATGAAAATAATTATAGGATTTCAATAAAATCAGCCATTTTTGGGCTTTCTATATTCCGCCACTATAGCATCTCTGTCCCTTGCAATTAGAAAAGATTAGAATCTCTCTCCTTTACAGTAGTCTCACCATTCCAGAAACCATGCCAAAAGCAAATTTTAGAGCCATCACCACCATCACATCTAGTAAAACGCAAAAAGCTGTCCCATCCGTCCCATCCTCTATACAAATGCTTCCACAATCCCATATGGCCCTCTAACCTACCTTGAACACCAGCTCCCCCAAGTAGTGCCCTCAGAAGCATGGAAACAGACACAGGTACGACACGGTGACACAAACAATTTATAAAAAATTATATCGTAAAATAAAATGGCTGGTATGATACTTCTTAGGTAATGCCATGCTTTAAATCTCTGCCCACAAAATGCTTTTTCTTCTAACACATGTCCACAACCATTTTCCCAATAAATTTTGATTCAAAAGCATTAGCTTCTTAGTCCCAAAACCTCCATTGCTAATCGGCGTGCAACATATATTCAAATAACTATATATATATATATACACACACATATTACCAGTCTTCTGTAATTGAATATACACAGTGCGGACGAGTTTTTTAAAAACCATTATCTATATTAACTTACCCTAATACAAAATGCAGCCTAAAAGAGAATATTCACAAAAGCTAATTCATTATTTATTAGCTAAGATTATATAACTCAAAAGAGAGCTAAGTAGCTAACTATCACCAACAAGCAAAACCCACATCGGCATATCATTCAGAAACAATAAAACGATAGAAAACAGTGCATATCATACACTCAGGATTAAAAAAAGCAAGCAAAACCCATTTGAGATATTGAGTAAGTGTTTGAAAGAAACTAACCCCATTCACATGTGCTTTCTCAACAAGCTTTGTAGGGGACAAAAACCCATCACTGCATTTGGAATGGGAATGCAAGTCGAACACCATTTTCTCCCCACCTTTACCAAGACTCTTCTGCACTCCAAAGTCATCCACAAGAAAGGAAGCAGCAGCAGCAGAAAGAGACAACGAAGAAGAAGAAGAAGACGAAGAAGGGTGATCCAGGAACACCCATTCACTCACAGACTTGAACGCCAGTGTTTGCTCTGGCGTCATCTTCTTCTTGCTCCCACCTCGCTTTTTCTTCTTCTTCTTCTTATTCTTACTGTCTTTTGTTTTCTTTGAGTTATGGTTGCTGCAATTGGAATTGCTGCTAAGGACGTGACCATCTCCCGCCATTGCTTTGCTTTTGGTCCAAAGAGAAAAAGGATTGGAGACGAGACAAAAGCCCAGATTTTGGGGCTATTTTAAGGCTGAGAGAGGAGGCTTCTTGAGTCTTGAGTATAGAGACCGAGTCTGAGTCTACTTTTCCTATGGCTATAGGTATAGGCTAGGATAGATACATAGGTAGACGGATAGGCCCTTTTATTGAAAGGGCATCTTTGCCCTGACTCTGAGTCGACCAAAGCGTTCTCATCTACGCAACATCTGTTTGAGTTCAAGAAACGACAGCTGGGGTGAGAGTTCAATTGCTTTTTCTCTACAGCCTTTTCCATATTGCAAATTGAAAGCAGAAAGTATACTCTGTTTGCTTCCTCCCACTTGGTGGGACCATTAATTATGGGTTCCATCAACTGTGAGGGGGAAGAAACATGCTCCTAAAACATGATGTATTTTTTCAATTATAAATGGATAAAATCTATCATTTTTTATCAATCATTCTTTTTTTTTCTTTTTTTTTTTTTCTTTTTGAGGAAATCGACCATTCATAACTTGCATCAGAAATTATATCACTAAACTTTTTGGAGGGGAAACCACAATTATGCTAAGAATGCAACTTATCCACATGGATTTATCGCTTTTAATCAATTACTAATTACTAATGTTATAAGGGTCACGTTAATAGATGCCTTAAGGCTATTGTAATAAATTACATTAGGAAATTTTTAACATTATTTTCACGAAAAATATAAAAAGCTATCAAAAAAATTAATTACTTTATCATTTTCTCATAATTTTTTCTTTAAAAAAAAAAAAAAAAAGAAGCTCCTAAACTAATACCCTTAAGGCATCAATTAACATTTCTCATCCTAAAACTAATATTAAATTACTAATATAATGGAAAATATTAATACAATAGAAAAATAATTGCCTTTTCTATATACTTTCTCCAGTTTTGTTGCTATCACGACTCACTATGTGAGCAAATTGTTGTAAAAGTTGTGACTTTAGTTGTGGTTTTAGCATTTTTGGGGGAAACAATTCAACCGATAAGTCTAGAGATAACTATTGAGCTAGTTAGTTGTTATTGATATGTTAAAAAACATTGTCAATAATAGGCCTAGATAAGAATTAGTAAAAATTCGTTAATTCAATAATTATGAAAATTGTTGTGTTTGCCATATTTCTTGAATCCAATTCTTCTAGACACATACATTGCCATAGCTTATACATTTCAATTTGTGATTAGATTACATCACATGTACATGAGACCTTTACATACTTGATGAAAAGTATTCCAATTATCATTTGAGATATTTTGTTTGATTTGATGTATCATTAGTTTTTGGATTATATTATTATATATAAAAAAAATATATATATATATATATTGAATTTTGACCTCTATTATGTGGGGGGTTTAATTTGATTATATTATTATTGATTTGTTTGGAGAAGAATCAAAGAGAAAAGAGTGCTAGGTTAACAAAACCCCAAAAGGATGGCCTAAGCCAAGGTTAGGGCACAAGTTCAAAAAAAATCAGTAGACTAAAATAGTGAAAAAGCGATCTAACCAAAAGTTAGGACACACTCACACAGACAAAAAGAAGAGAAGACCCTCTAAAAGCTGAAAGTCCAAAAGCGTTCAAGGCAAACAAATTGATCAAGTGATGACATGCTTAGCGAGGATACTAACATGAAGAGAAGAAGAGAAGAAATGAAGAAATGTCTATAATATTTGGCTTTCAAGTTATACACACTTGGGAGAAAACATCAAAGAAAAATTTAGAGCATAAATATATTCTTCCATTCATAACCCAAACCCCACCAACATTACAATTTATAAATATACATTATAACCTAACCTAAAAGACTTAAGCTTTATGAGTTTGAGCCCTATTATGTTAGATTAACCACTCATTTTTGACACTCTTATTTAGGATTCGTTTGGATTGAACTTATTGTTGCTGAAACTGAAAATACTGTAACAAAATAAATTTTAAATGTGTGAATAGTACCGTGGAACATATTTTTAATATTTTTTAGTGCATGAACAGTGTTGTGAACAGTGATAAACAATGCGTGAATAGTGATTTTTGTCCCCTGCACAGTGAACCCATGTGATGTTACTGTTCACACGCAGGGAAAAAAAAAATAATAATAATAATCTGAAAACGTGAAACGCAGATGCAGGATTCAGTTGAATCCAAACACGTACTTAATGTTGGACTTCACTCACACATGTATTCCCAATAATCTTCCCCTCACGTGTGAGTCTTTATTTCTCTTTGAGCCACGAACTGGTCCTACTAGTTGCCTTATAGACATTTTTTCATCACTAGCACGTCATTCATAGACCTTTTGTATGCAATCCATAGAAACCATGTGTCAACCTTGCACACTTACTGAGGCAATCACCTAAGGTCCAAGCCAAAAAAAAAGATCTGTTCCAATTTTTTTTGGGAAAAGATTTGTTCCAAAAATTTCAAACAATAAAAATTAGTATATAAAAAAAGAAAAAGAAAAAGAAAAAGCAATGACAGGGACACAACAAATGCTTATCCCAATCTATCTAGCTTTTAACTCTCTTTACACGTAAAAAAAAAAAAAAAAAAAAAAAATCTTTTATCCCCCAACATGTATTGTACAAAACAAAAATAATTTATTTATTTAGTCAACTAGTTTTCTAAGTTTCTATCTTTTACAAATTATGTTACTTGTGTACTAATCTTTTTCGCAAAATCAGATATATTTCTAGGCCAGATGAGATTACAATAAAATGTAAAAGATTTCTTTCATTTATGACATAAACTTAATTGAGTAATGCTACAGTCACAAATTATTTTATAACATTTTTACAAAATGTTGATGTGGCCAACATCTTATTAGTTTTCATTTAGGCACACCATTAATATCACATTTTTATTTACCATTAATCATTTATCACATCAACAGTTTGTAAAATATTTTATAAAATAGTTTGTATATTTAGCATTATTCAACTTAATTATTAATTTTATATATCAAAAGATGTAGAAAAATAAAATTTTAAGTAATAATAATTGTGGGGGTAAGAGCCCAAATTTGTATATTGAGCTTTGGGCCTTATCTGAGGACATAGACATATTCGAGGAGGAATAAATGATTGGAAAATGCCCCAAAGTTGATAATCACATAAGGAAAGAATAGAGGAATATAGTTTGAGGGGGAGCTCCTTCTCGGATATAGTGTATATAGATCAGATTCGAATTACACCAATTTAGATAACCTTTTAAGATATTTCTATGATAAGGATAAGCCTCATGCATGTACGAGAACAGTAAGAATTCAGAAATTTCTAAAGAAAAGCTGCAACAACTGCATTAAATGCACTGGAGCTACCTTTCTGGCTATATTTATGTGGACATGACCCTTGAACAGTGCAATCTCGACTACCACACCTTTCAAAAAACCAGAGAAGGTGATTGATGGGACATGACATTTAAGTGAAAATTTAGATGATTAACAAGTGTAAAATCAAGATGATAGAAGAGGGACTATATATTGTGAGGAATATCCCATGAAAGACGGGGAGAAAAAAAAAATAGAAAAGAACTACTGTAGCACTCAAAACTATATTAGCACTCAGTTCTATCGGTTTATTTTATAATCTATCTCCTTCGACAACAATTTCATTCAGTTTTACGTGTCTTTCTTGGTTGTCCACCTTTCAAATTCATACTAGTCGTTGTCAAATCCACAAAAGGCCCAGTTCTTTCACCCACTCTCTATAAAGTTATTGTACTGGGCTCATTGGGCCTATATCCCATACCTTTAGGATTTGGGCTACAAATTGTGACCCTACAATTGGCGCTGTCTGTGGGAAGAGCTTGTGTTATAGTGAAGGCAACGGTTAACTATGGCACAACCAGGTCTACAACAAGCAGAATCAAGGGAATCCCAACATGGAGACCCTTTTGTCAACCTTGAGCAGGGAGGTGACCGTGAAGGAAGCGTGCATACTACACATACTGACAAAAGTCAGCCTTAAGGTGGAAGCCATATCTCCCATGCGAAGAGCAACAGGGGCATGCAGCTAGAGATTGACCAATTGAAGAAGGAACTGTGCCATGCAAAAAGGAGGCGAGCTTCCCCTGACAGTGACAGTTCTTTTGATGACGGAAGAGACATTAGTTACAGGTGGAGGTCTCGAACTCTGCCTAGTGAATCCTTCTCCTACGAAGATGAGCACCATAGCGAACAACGGTTTAGAAGCCCACCACATAGGGGCGTAGGAAACGATGTTATAAGTAAAGCCTTAAACCAAATCTCCAAGTCGCCCTTCACGCGTAAGATCGAAGGGGCAAGACTTCCTTGGCATTTTCATTAGCCAACGTTCACTACTTACAACAAACGAATAGATCTTGTCGAGTATGTGAGCCATTTCAACCAGAGAATGGTTGTCCATTCTAAAGACGAGGCATTGATGTGTAAGGTCTTTCCATCCAGTCTCGAACCCATCACGATGAGATGGTTCGACGGCCTAAATGTGGAGTTCATAAACTCCTTCAATAAGCTCATTCAAGCATTTGGCTCCCGATTTGTGACTTGCAGAAGAGTTCTTCAGCCATTGGCTTCCCACTAGGAATGGCAACGGGTCGGGTTCGGGCCGGGTTTTTCCATACCCGGACCCGACTCGCGGGCCAAGACCCACGGCCCGAACCCGGCCCGTTTACTTAACGAATTTTTTTCCCAGAGCCCGAACCCGCTCCCGCCGGACCCCGCGGGCTCCACGGGCCCCGTTGGGCCGTGGTACTTCAAGGCCCATTCTGTGGCCCAATAAAAAAAAAAAAAAAAAGCGATTTTCTCAGCACAGCAACCAAACAGGAAGTAAAAGAACACTCAAGAAAACCCAACAAAACCCATTATTTTCTCAGCAACCAACAGATCAGAAACCCTTTTTTTTTCATTACAATTTTTCCCACATCAAAAGTAAAAACAAGAACTAACATACAAACCCTAGGTCTGAACAATAAGACCCTACAAAATCAAATCAAACAAGCCGATCCTATTCAACCAAAATAGCACTAAAACTAAATATTACAAATTTGATTCTTTAAACAAAAAGAACGATTTTCATCCTTTCAAAAAAAAAAAAAAAAAAAAAAAAGAACGATTTTAATTGCAAAAGCCCAACGAGGTGAGGGAGATGAGAGAGTTGCGGCCTTGTGAGGTGGAGGAGGGCCTGGCGAGGTGGGGAAGAGCAGCGGCGTCAGGGAGGGAGGAAAGACCTGGCGATTTGGTGATTTGGGGCTCGGCCTGGCGAGGTGAAGAACGGAGCGATGCCGGTGAGGTGAGGTGCAATCAGCAATGGCGCCGGCGAAGTAAGACTGCGAGTGGAGTGAGAGTGAGAGCAAGGGTGAGGGTGAGGGAGAGAATGGAGGCGGCTTGGGAGAGAATGAGAGGGTTAGAGAATGGGTCTGAGGGTGAAAAATGCCTATTTATACTTAGGGTTTTTTTTTTTTTTTTTTTAAATATTATATACGGGTCGGGTCGGGCCGGGTATGCCTAATACCCGGACCCGACCCGAACCCGCTTCGGGTTTTTTTAATAAAAACCCAGACCCGACCCTAATGTTAAACGGGTCGGGCCGGGCCGGGTACCCGCGGGTCGGGTACATTTTGCCATCCCTACTTCCCACCTATCTTTGAGCATGCAAGAGGGGGAAAATCTTAAAACATACTCGAACAAATATTGGGAGATGTTCAATGAGATTGAAGGTGATTTTGACTACGTGGCCATTAGTACTTTTAAGCTCGGCCTTCCTTCCGAGCACGGTTTAAGGAAATCTTTGACTGGTAAGCCCGTTACTAACGTGCGTCATCTCATGGATCGGATTGATAAGTGTAAAAGAGTAGAGGAAGACCAACAACAAGGAAAATAGAAGGATAAGGTTATCCCTCAGGAGAGGAGGGATTTCAGGTCGGACCAATACAACAATTGGCCACAAAGAGATTTTTCAGGCAGTCTGGCTCTGCCAATGTTCAAGTAGTCAATGCAGTATTCTGAGAACCGGTGCGGCAGGTTTTGGAGAAGATTAGGCATGAACCATACTTCAAATGGCCGAACAAAATGGCGGGAAATGCTAAAAGGCACAATCAAAACCTTTACTTCCAGTACCACCAGGATCAAGGACATACCACGGAAGATTGTAGAAATCCGTGGAACCATTTGGACCAACTCATCTGAGAGGGAAAGTTAAAGCATCCTTTGCATCATTCCAGTAGCCAGAATGGTCAAACTAATTCAGGACCCAGGAGAGATGACTCTGCAAAGCCTCCCTTGGGGACGATCAATGTCATCTTCGTTGCTCCAGGTAGAATCGGCTCCTGTCCCTCCAGAGTCATGTCTGTTGCTCGGCTACTTGCCAAGGACTCCAATTCAGAGCCCAAGAGGGCTAGAATGGAAATTCAGCCGGTCCTGGGTTTCTCGAATCAGGATAAGGTTGGAACCATGCAACCCCATGATAATGCTCTAATGGTTACACTGAGGATTGGGGGCTATGATGTGAAGAGAGTAATGGTGGATCAAGGGAGCGATGCCGAGATCATGTACTCGAACTTGTACAAGGGGCTGAACTTAAGACTCGAGGATTTAACGTCCTATACTTCCCCATTGATAAGCTTCGATGGAAAAATTGTGATTTCAAAGGGTCAAATCAGATTACCCATACGAATTGGCTCAAAAACAGTGGAGGTAGACTTCATAGTGGTGGATGCTTATTCCCCCTACACAGCTATAATGGGCAGGCCTTAGTTTTATGCGCTAAAGACTGTCTCTTCTACCCTGCATCAAAAGGTGAAATTCCCATCAGGGGACCAAATTGAAGAAATCATTGAGAGCTAGTCTATGGCTAGATAGTGCCTGGTGGCTACCATTCAACATCAGCCCGAAGCTAAGTCCTCGACCCATACTGAGGAAAACTCATAGCAGTTAAGGGTTCTGACGCTGCCTGCTAAATGGTCAATCAAGGAGGCGAGATATGAAGATTTAGTGAAAATGGTTATTGACGATGACCCTGAGAAGTTCTTTCAAATTGGGTCTCAATTGCTTGTTGAAGAAAAGGAAGACCTGTTGGAGTTTCTAAAAAGAAACGTGAATGTGTTCGCCTGGAATGCTTATGAGGCCCCATGGATGGGTCCAAACTTTATCTGTCACCACTTGAACGTCAACCCATCTATTACCCCCAAGAAATAATCACCTCGACGCCCATCCAAGGAGCACGTAGATACAATACGAGATGAAGTAACGAAACTTAAGCGTGCAGGGGCTATCAAGGAAATTTTCTATCTTGAATGGCTGGCCAATACCGTAGTAGTAAAAAAGAAGAATGAAAAGTGGCGAGTGTGTGTAGACTTCACTGACTTGAATAAAGCATGTCCAAAAGATCCTTTCCCTATGCCTCGGATAGATCAGCTGATAGATGCAACCATGGGTCACCCTCGGATAAGCTTCTTAAATGCCTTCCAAGGCTATCATCAAATACTATTAGCTATGGACAATCAAGAAAAGACAGTTTTCGTTACCCCTACTGGAAATTATCATTACAAAGTAATGTCTTTTAGTCTGAAGAATGCAGGATCTACGTACCAAAGGATGATGACCAGAATGTTTGAACCACAGTTGGGAAAGAGTATGGAAGTTTATATAGATGACATGGTAGTGAAGAGCCAGGTTAAGTCCGAGCACATAAGAGATCTCAGAAATGTTTTTGAAATCTTGAGAAAACATAAGTTACGCCTTAATGCTTCCAAATGCTCATTTCGTGTTGGATC
Source organism: Quercus variabilis (assembly GCA_030445155.1). Classification (NCBI taxonomy): domain Eukaryota; kingdom Viridiplantae; phylum Streptophyta; class Magnoliopsida; order Fagales; family Fagaceae; genus Quercus; species Quercus variabilis. The sequence goes on along the minus strand of CP129455.1, from coordinate 19,974,504 downwards.
GGGCAAGTTTCTGGGCTACATAGTGACTCATCCAGGAATTGAAGTCAACCTTGATTAAATTAAGGCAATTAACAGCTTGCGACCACCTCAGAATCCCAAGGAGGTCCAAAAACTTATTGGAATAATTGCTGCTTTAAATCGGTTTATTTCCCGATCGGCTGATAGATGTCGGCCTTTTTTCCTCTTAATGAATAAGTGGAAGGGATTCGAGTGGACCAATGAGTGCACTTTAGCTTTTCAGCAACTTAAGGAATATTTATCTCAGCTGCATATTATGTCTAGCCCAGAGGTAGATGAGGTTCTGTTCGCTTACATTGTTGTGGCTCCTCATGTAGTAAGCCTCGTGCTAATTAGAGTTGACAGTGGCATACAACGGCCAGTTTATTATGTAAGCAAATCCCTACAAGAGGTCGAGCTTCATTATCTACCACTGGAAAAGGCTATCTTAGCAACGGTGCATGCTACACGAAAGATTCTCCATTATTTCTAGGCGCACATGGTTATTGTCCTTACTTAACTTCCGCTCAGGTCCATACTACGGAGCGCTGATTACACAGGAAGGAGTGCTAAGTGGGGCACCATCTTAGGGGCTTTTGATGACAAGTATATGCCTCGCACTTCTATCAAAGGCCAGGTTCTTACAGATCTAGTAGTTGAATTCGCTGAACCTTCATTAGAAGAAATAGCAGAAACACAGCACATAGATGAAAAATCAGTTGGCACCATCTCTCTACAAGCACCTTTGTGTTGGAAAGTGTATGTTGACGGAGTAGCAAACCAAAAGGGATCTGGAGTGGGGCTAGTTCTGATCTCACCCGAGAAGCTCACCATTGAAAAATCATTATGATTGGACTTCTTAGCCACTGATAATGAGGCCGAGTACGAAGCCTTGTTGGAAGGAATATCAATGGTTCATAAAATGGGAGGAAAGGCAGTAATGATGTTCTCTGACTCAAGATTGGTCATCGGCCAGGTGAATGGCGAACTAGAGGTAAGAGATGAGAGAATGCAGGGGTATCTGAGTTAAGCTAGGCATCTACAGTCAAGATTTGAATAATTCAGCTTACTGCACGTCCTTAGAAGGATGAACATACATGCTGATTCCTTAGCCATTCTTGCAACCTCCTCGGTTTAAAGTTTACCTCGGGTTATCCTTATAGAAGACTTATGCAGACCTAGAGAAGAAAAGGAGGAGGTAGTCCAGGTTCATCAAGTCAGAGTAAGCCCTAGCTGGATGGATCCCATAGTACTATTCTTAAAAGAGGATATCCTACCAGAAGATAAGTCCGAAGCTGATAAGATATGTAGAAAAGCACCTCGTTTCTGGTTATTCGAGGACCAAAAGTTGTACAAACAATCTTTCTTGGGGCCTTATCTACTCTGCATCCATCTTGAGGCATCAACCTTCTTCTTGAAGAGTTACATGAAGGGATTTGTGGAAGCCATATAGGAAGTAGATCTTTATCTCATAAAGTCATCACTCAAGCTATTGGTAGCCAAATATGCAAAAAGAAGCACATGAATACATGAAGAAGTGCGATCAGCGCCAGAGATTTGTGCCAAACATACACCAACCGAGAGGAATTCTTAATCCCTTGTCCAGCCCTTGGCCGTTTTCTCAATGGGGCTTAGACATTGTCGGCCCTTTCCCTAAAGCAGCAGGGAACAAAAGATATTTGCTGGTCGGCACAGACTATTTCACCAAATGGGTTGAAGCCGAGCCTTTGGCGAATATCAGAGACGTAGATGCCAAGAAGTTTATGTGGAAAAACATTGTCACGCAGTTCGGGGTCCCTCTTACCCTTATCTCAGATAATAGCCTTTAGTTTGATAGCAAATCTTTTAGAAGATATTGTTGTGAACTAGGAATTACGAATCGACATTCCACCCTAGCTTATCCTAAGGGAAATCGACAAGCCGAAGTAGTAAACAAAACCATAGTGAACGGACTCAAGAAAAGACTGGATAATGCAAAGGGAAAATGGGTAGAAGAGCTGTCACACGTTCTCTGGACATACTGAACTACACATCGGAGGTCCACAGGAGAAACCCCCTTTTTAATGACATATGGAGCAGAGGTTGTCATTCCTTTGGAAACTGGCTTCTCAATGCTAAGGACAAGCTTTTTCAATTCGAGTAATAACAAGAAGTTGCTAGAAAAAAGCATAGACTTGATCGAGGAAAGAAGAGAAAGTGCAATGGTTCAGTTAGCATACTACCAACAAAAACTCAAACAAAGCTACGATGCCCGTGTAAAGCCGAGGCCATTAGCGCCTGGTGACTTAATACTGAGGAAGGTTCTAGGCACTACGAAAAACCTAGCATAGGGAAAGTTAAGACCCAATCGGGAAGGACCATACCGCATCATTTCGGTGGCTGGTATGGGAGCATACTTTTTGGAAGATTTAGACGAGCATGTAATACCACGTCCTTGGAATCTAAACAACCTGAAAATGTATTATTATTAATCAAAATTTCCTTTGTCAATATGTTCTTTTGTTAGTTGAAGACATAATATTTGTCACTGGCATTCTTTATAAGAGTTTAAACAGATCCTAAGTCATGTTAGGTCTCTCGGACCACATACTTGGGTGAAATTAACACTCAATGGCATCTTTATAAGTGTTTAAACAGAACCTTAGTCATGCCTGAAGTTCTCGGACCATATGCTTTGGAGAAATTAATACACTGACATCTTTATAAGTGTTTAAACAGAACCTTAGTCATGCCTGAAGCCCTTGGACCAGATGCATTGGGAAAAATAATACACTGGCATTCTCTCTAACCTTGGCACGAGATTGGGCCTCCACCTTAGTTTCATTGTGGGCATCCTTGACCCATTCCTCGGCCACATAAACCTGTTGAGTAATTTGCATAATAGGAATAGGAAAATTCCATATAAGACAAAGAAAAAGAATGAGTAAAAGTGACTAAATGTTTACTTAGAGGGGTGGGTCAAATCACTTACCATAGTCGGATCCCTCTTAAAGGATAGGAAAAGATCGAGCTGCTTGAAGCGCCTGTAAGCGTTCATATCTCTTGGCAGAAGAAGAAGTCGCTACTTCAAGGCCTCAGCAATGTGACCCGCTTGTCCTCCTTGAAAGTTTTGGACTGAGGTGTCCCAAGCGATGGGGGCAACGTCTATCTCTAGCTTTGGGGACCATGTGTGCGGTGGTCAGCGCACATCAGATTCGAGAGGATCCTCTCAGCTCTCAATAGAAGAGGACCTTCTGCCTCACTGGTCTTTGACCACCTTCTGTTGCTTATTTCCCTTCGTAGGGCCCACCTCGCCTTCATTAAGCTCCTCATTTGGCCTTTTCTTCTTCAACTCGGGAATTGGCTTCAATCCAAGGTCAGTGGGAAGCTGAGGAGGGGGAGGAGGAAGATTAGCCGAGGGCTGGGACTTATTGATTTCTTTTAATACGGATACTTTATTTCTCGCCTTTATAAGGTTCCTTAAACTTTTGCTTTCCGCTTTCAAGGCCATTTTTTCTTCCTCCTCGTTTGAAGTGTCTTCCAAATGGGCGACCACAAGAATTGGGGCGTGAACACTTGAGTGTCTGTCTGGTTCTTCCTCGGCCTCTGATACTGAAATCACTTGTACTCCCTGTGGTTCCTCTTCTCCGAAATGAAATTTATCAATTTCCTCTTTGAGCGAGGAACTAGAAGTGGCAACCCCTTCTCCAGAGGTTGCTATGTTAAGAGGAACCTACTGAATTGGGTGGGTGAGTAGGGGAAAACCCTGTGGGATCGGGTGTGGTACTGGTGGAAGATCGTAGGGAGCTAAAAAAATTGGGCCGAGACACGTCAATTCGAGCTATTCACTAGTCACCTGCTCTTATGGTGTTGCTGACATCTTGAAATTTATCCGAAATGGGTTTGAAGTCCAAAATCAGATGGACGACCCAAAGTTGCCCATCTTCACTTACAAAAATTTCGAATCTCAGCATGTAGTTAAGGGCTGCAACGTTAGTCAAGCTGATTCGAGGAGCTACGTGCCTTCTCTCTGTTAACACCAAAGAAGAACAAAGCATAATCAAAAAGTTAAAATCCATTATTACCAAAAAAAAAAAAAAAAAAAGAAGAAGACAAAAAGAAGTAAAACAAGGTCGAGGCTAAAGAGCCTAAATCTATTGTTAGGAGACCTAAATCTAGGATGTCCCACCTGGCTCTCCCTCTTGGATTGGGTAATGAAGACCATCATGCCACGCCCCTGAAGCAATCAAGTAGTCATCTTTTATCCCCTTGTTAAATTTGGGGAGACACAAGATGAGCCTGACAATATCAGATCGGGATTTGAGGTAAAATCCCGACCATTTTTGTTTGTGACACTCGTACATGTGGACCACGTCATGCCAAGTGAGGCTCAAGCCTAAATGCTCATTCAGAGCATCAATACTGCCTAGGATCCTAAAAAAGTTAGGTGCGCACTGGTAAGGGCATATCCTATGGTTACGAAGATGGTCACTTGTAATACTACCTATGGGGAGAGTCATTCCCCCTTCTATGAAAGCTATCATAGGGATTATGACTTCTCCCACTTCTCGATTGGTTGCTATTTCTTCTGGGGAACAGTACTGCAGAGCAACTTCCTGCGGTATGTGGTATTCTCTCTTAAAGATCTCTATCTTGGCAAGGCTATCCACTAAATGCTTAAATCTACCCATTTTAGACAAATAAAAAGGGAAAATACCGACAATGACAACTGAGGAAATAAGAATTTGAGGGTCGAGTAGATTGGCCAAGGAGAAAAAGAAAGGTTCGGAGAAATTAAAACTTACGCGAACTAAGGTGAGTGATAATCCTTGAAACCTTTAGAAAAACTCTCAAAGATTTCTAAAGAAGCAGGAATGGTGAGCTTAACAATTTAACAGGTCTTGTGAATTTGAATGCTTGAGATCGCTGGAGAGTTTGAGAGTTTGTAAAGTAAAGGAAAAACGATTTCCTTCAAGGCTTTATATAGAGGGCAAATAGTGAGTGGGAGTTATCTCGCCCAAACCCTTAGGAAAAATATCAACCATCGGATTAATGCCTTACCATTAGATGTAAGGAACATAACGCCGCCTGGAGCAATTAATGGCGCTTCGCGGATTTCGAAACATCAGTAGCAATGATGAAGCGTACAAAACTATACTCCCACACGTGTAAACTTAGAGATTTCGGTATTCCTAGCCCTTCATTTTTAGGCAAATCAAAACCCCATTTTTTCTCCTCGGATGTGAGGAAAAAACCGAAATTTTGAGGGGGCTATTGTAGAGGTGAGAGCCCAAATTTGTGTATTGGGCATTGGGCTTTATCTGAGGACATAGGCATGTCCGAGGAGGAGTAAATGATTGGGAAATGCCCCAAAGTTGAGAATCATATAAGGAAAGAATGGAGGAATATAGTCCGAGGAGGAGCTCTTTCTCGGATATAGTGTATACAGATCAAATTTGAATTGCACTAATTTAGATAACCTTTCAAGAGATTTCCATGATAAGGATGAGCCTTATGCACGTACAGGAACGGTAAGAATTCAAAAATATCTAAAGAGAAGCTGCTACCATCGCATTAAATGTACTAGAGCTACCTTTCTAGCCGCATTTATGTGGACAAGACCCCTGAACAGTGCAGTCTCAACTACCACACTACCCAGAAAGCCAAAGAAGGTGTTTGATGGGACATGACACTCAAGTGAAAGTTTAAATGATTAACAAGTGTAGGATTAAGATGATGGGAGAGAGACTATATATTGTGAGGAATATCCCATGAAAGAAGGGGAAAAAAAAGAAAAGAAAAGAAAAGAACTACTGTAGCACTCAAAACTATATTTGCACTCAGTTTTATCGGTTTATTTTATAATCTATCTCATCGGACAACAATTTCATTCAGTTTTACGTGTCTTTCTTGCTTGTTCATCTTTTAAATCTATACTAGCCATTGTCAAATCCACAAAAGGCCCAGTTCTTTCACCTACTCTCTATAAATTTATTGTACTGGACTCATTGGGCCTATATCCCACACCTTTAGGACTTGGGCTACAAATTGTGACCCTACAATAATAATATTAAAAATTAAAACAAATATTATTTAATTAATATTTAAATATAAAAAGGCTCAGTTGTTGTCTTAGGCCCCAAAATATAAGGGTATGTAGCTAACCCACCAAAATTGACCCGGTCCAACCTAACCCACCAAGTTGAGTCGGTTTTTAGGGGTTCGTGGGTTGGGTTGGGTTATGAGATTTTATTTATTTATTTATTTTTAGTGGGTTAGGTTGGATTTCGGTCATAAGATTTACAAATCTACCTAGCTTGACCCAACCCGCCTATATTTAATATATATTTAAATTTAAAAAAATATAATTAAAAATATATTATAGAATTTTGTTATTTACTTTTTTGCCCCTCTTCCTAAATAAAACTCAAACCTTAAGTTCTTCTCATATAATTTGTGTTGGTTTAGTGTTATACTCGGGATTATTTGATTATAAATTTGCTCCTATTTGTGGTGGAGTTGTTTTAATGCTCAATTTAACAATAGTAGTAGTAATTAAAAAAAAAAATTGTCCAACTTGATCCACGTGGGTTGGGTTGGATTTTTTTTTTTTAACCCACTATGGTGGGTTGTGTTGAAAAGATCCCCTCAACTCGACCCATGCACACCCCTATCAAAATTATATTAAGCGACTCTACACACTTATCCATGGAAACCGGCTCGTGCATTCTTGTTCGTTGAAATCGGGCACTTCCCCTTGATCTAGCATCACTAGCAATGCTCCTTTGTTAGACCTTTATCCAGGATCTTTTGTGTGAGCTATTTAGGCTTGCTTTGTTCCCTTTGTTGAAGGGACCTTGAACATCTTGTCACCTTCACCACACACCATCCTTTGTTTGGCCTAGCTATTTTCAAGATCGTTTGTGTGAGTCCTTTAGACTTGCTTTACCTTGCTAGGAAAGGACCTTGAACACATTGTCACCTTCGCTACACACCAACCTGAGCTCTGATATACCTAGACCCACCCATCCGACGCACCCATTTTGCCATGTCTGCTCATTGTATTCTCAATCCTCATAAAGTGTTTTTAAATAACTTATTTTACTGAAACTGAAAATATTGTAGTAAAATAATTTTTAAATGTGTGAATAGTATCGTGGAATCTATTTTTAATGAAAAAGTTATTAAAAAATGAATTTGTGGGTCCTGTGAATGGTGAACGGGACTCACTGATGGACTAAAAAGTCAACAATATATTGCTACTGTTTATGAACAGTACATAAACAGTAGCCATGTCCCCTGAAATGAGTGTTGCAGCAGAGAAAAAAAAAAGGAAAAGAAAAATACAAACGCAACCGTAGAAAACGTGTATCCAAACCCACGACTACTAACTTATATGGACATCAGAGCCATTAGGACATTACCATACCGGTGTTTATATCCTTGTAAAAGTGTTCTAATTAGAGAAAGCATCTCCGTTGACTTAGGCATTAGAGCTATTAGGTTGATAGTACACGCTGGTGTTACTTCGAATATCATATGTTTCCCTTGTTATTTTGTTGATCAATGAACCATTTGCCGAATGATTCATCACTGATCACCATCATCAATGATCATTGTTCATGCGTAGTTGTAGACGTGCACTTGACAGCACGTGCCTTAGCGAGCGAGATTTTACTCGAATAGAATATTTCATAACAAGACAGTTTAATAAGACTACTCTCTCACAACTAACAACCATAGGACTCACAACATTCTATGATAGAAAAATCTCAAACACCCTCACATAAAATACTTTCTTCATTCTGGACTAATGTGACAGCAAAAATCTTCTTAAAAATGTAGAAATTAATTACGTGAAAATTGAATAATGGTGGGATTACCATTTTTATCCTAATTTATTTACGTGGTAAATTATGAAAAATAAAGTTGTGGACCCATTACATACACCGCACTAGTGCACTACTCATAACTCAATGCAAATCGTGGCAAAGTAATCTAGTCAAAAATCTCGTTGAAATGATGCAATGCCATTAAAGCTTGCACAGTGCCCTATGGATTCAGAACTCAGAAGCCTATACTGTCAAGGCCACTACCACTGCCACGATCATAGAAGACTACAGCTTAAGAACCACTAGGTGCGGATTTAGATTTGGTACAATATTTAAGATATTGTACTCATATATGATTGGAATTGAAAATATAAAAAATAAACTTTCAATTTTAAATATTAAATAAAAAAAAGTTGAAAAAATTTAAAAGTTAAAATTAAAAAATAGAACTGATAAAAATTAATGTGAATCGTCGTAGTGTTATTGATCCCGGTGCAATACATACCTTTTCGAGTCGTGTACAGTACAAACTACAGAGCAGTGAAGGGACAGGGCACAAATTTCTGAGAAGAAAGTTCGTTGCAGTCTGTACTGAATATAACAAGAACCAAATCAGCTTTTAACGTTATCACGTATTAATGACAATTGGACATACCAATATACCATAGCAGGCAGTATCATTCTTAAGTTTTTTAAAATGACTTTTACTATTGAATGCTTTAAAAACATGCATTAAAACTACATAAAATTGGACATGACTAAACTCGACAAGGTGTAATATAAAATTAAATAAGATATAATATAAAATTAGTAAATTATAGGTTAAATTTAATAAATTTGTGTCATATTTAGCTTAATACGATTGATTCATTTAATAAATGAGTTAGATTATTTATTAAAAAAAAAAAAGTTCTTTTATTAGTTAGTTTTGGCTTCCCAACATGTATTGTACAAAAGAAAAATAATTTATTTATTTAGTCAACTAGTTTTCTAAGTTTCTATCTTTTACAAATTATGTTACTTGTGTACTAATCTTTAGAGCAAAATCAAATATATTTTTAGGCCAGATGAGATTACAATAAAATGTAAAAGATCTCTTTTATTTATGACATAAACTTAATTGAGTAATACTATAATCACAAATTATTTTATAACATTTTCATAAAATGTTGATGTGGCCAACATCTTATTGGTTTTCATTTAAGCACACCATTAATATCATATTTTTATTTATTATTAATCATTTATCACATTAACACAGTTTGTAAAATATTTTATAAAATAATTTGTATTTCTAGCATTATTCAACTTAATTATTAATATTACAAATCAAAAGATGTAGAAAAATAAAATTTTAAGTAATAATAATATTAAAAATTTTAAAAAATATTATTTAATTAATATTTAAATATAAAAAGGCTCCGTTGTTGTCTTAGGCCCCAAAATATAAGGGCATGTAGCTAACTCGCCAAAATTGACCCGATCCAACCCAACCCACCAAGTTGGGTCAGTTTTTAGGGGTTCGTGGGTTGGGTTGGGTTGTGAATAATTTTTTTTTTAGTGGGTTAGGTTGAGTTTAGGTCATAAGATTCACAAATCTACCTAGTCTGACCTAACCTGCCTATATTTAATATATATTTAAATTTTAAAAAATATAATTAAAAATATATTATATAATTTTGTTATTTACTTTTTTGCCCATCTTCCTAAATAAAACTCAAACCTTAAGTTCTTCTCATATAGTTTGTGTTGGTTTAGTGTTATACTTAGGATTATTTAATTATAAATTTGCTCTTATTTATGGTAGAGTTGTTTTAATGCTCAATTTAATAATAGTAATAGTAATTAAAAAAAAATTGTCCAACCTAATCCATGTGGGTTAGGTTGGATTTTTTTTTTAACCCACTATAGTGGGTTGGATTGAAAAAATCCCCTCAACTTGACCCATGCACACTCCTATCGAAATATATTAAGCGGCTCTACACACTTATCCATGGGAACTGGCTCATGCATTCTTGTCCATTGAAACTGGGCACTTCCCCATGATCTAGCATCACTAGCCACGCTCCTTTGTTAGGCCTTTTTCCAGGATCTTTTGTGTGAGCTATTTAGCCTTGCTTTGTTCCCTTTGTTGAAGGGACCTTGAACGTCTTGTCACCTTCACCACACACCATCATTTGTTTGGCCTAACTATTTTCAAGATCGTTTGTGTGAGCCTTTTAGACTTGCTTTGCCTTGCCAGGAAAGGACCTTGAATGCATTGTCACATTCGCTGTACACTAGCTTGAACTTTGATATACCTAGACCCACCCATCTAACCCACCCGTTTTGCCATGTCTACTTATTGTATTCTCAATCCTCATAAAGTGTTTTGAAAGAAAGTATATATACTGACTTGTATGGACATCAGAGCCATTAGGATATTACCATACCGGTGTTTATATCCTTGTAAAAGTGTTCTAATTAGAGAAAGCATCTCCGTTGACTTAGGCATTAGAGCTATTAGGTTGGTAGTACACGCTGGTGTTACTTTACTTCGAATATCATATGTTTCCGTAGTTAGTTTGTTGGTCAATGAACCATTTGCCGAGTGATTCATCAATGATCACCATCATCAATGATCATTGTTCATGCGTAGTTGTAGATGTGCAATTGATAGCACGTGCCTTAGTGAGCGAGATTTTTCTCGAATAGAATATTTCATAACAAGACAGTTTAATAAGACTACTCTCTCACAACTTACAACCATAGGACTCACAACATTCTATGATAGAAAAATCTCAAACACCCTCACATAAAATACTTTCTGCATTCTGGACTAATGTGACAGCAAAAATCTTCTTAAAAATGTAGAAATTAATTACGTGAAAATTGAGTAATTGTAAGATTTCAATTTTCATCCTAACTTATTTAACTTATTTACGTGATAGGTTATGAAAAATAAAGTCGTGGATCCATTACGAATACCGCACTACTCATAACTTAATGCAAATCGTGGCAAAGTAATCTAGTCAAAAATGTCTTTGAAATGATGCAATGCCATTAAAGCTTGCACAGTGCCCTATGGATTCAGAACTCAGAGCCAATACTGTCGAGGCCACAATGCATTGCACCCAATTCAGAACTCAGAACTCAGAACTAATGCATTGCACCCAATGCATTAGTAATACACGATTTAGATTAAAAGTTAAAAAAAAAAAAAAAAAAACGTTCCACCTTAATAATTGATATAAAAAATTTAAAAAAAAATGAAAAATTTAATACATCATCTGTTTACTTGTTCACACCTAGATTAGGCACACATTAATTTGAAACATAGACTATGATGATATAGATTACGATGAAAGTTATAGCATAAGAGATATAGACAATAACTGGTCAAATAGTAATATGGATTATGAAACAGATTCTGATTCTGACAGTGATATGAATAACTATAATTATAATTATAGTAATAACACAAATAATTAGAGTATATTAGCAGGAGATAAAATCAACCGACAGACTAATAGACATAGCTTCTTAGATATAATTAATAAAAAATTAGAATCTTTATAAAATGTTAAAAGATCGACTATATATACTAAAGTAGAAAGAAAAGATGATAGTTTTTCGAACCTCTATGAGAAAATGGAAATTTTAAATTCACCTCTAGAAAAAGAAAGAGAATTTGAACCCCATCATAGATCACCTTTAACTAATACTATGACGGATAATTGGCATAATAGTCAAGACCATAATTTAACAAGTACTGATATTTTAATAAATATGATAGAAAGCAGGAAAGACATCTTTTTAGATAATTCAAAAGCAACTGATAGAGCTCTACCTATAGTATTTAAAGACAAAGAGATAGATTTACAGACATTAAAAGCAGCTGACAAGAGAATTGATAGGAAAACTAGCCTAAGTAAGGAAAGTGCAACACGTATAAAAGATAAATGAAGGAATCCCATAAAAGAAAGAAGTGTTATAGATATAATAAATGAAGACAAAGGAAAAGGCATGATAAGGAAAGGCATAGTAAAAGAAATGATAGAAAATATAGAAGGACAAAATAGCAAGAAAGATGACATAGTAAAAGACCAAGATAAAGCAATTGAAAGACAAGATAGTAAAAAGATAAAGACAAAAGAAGACGTAGGAAAAGTAATTAGAAGAGACATGTTAAAAGAAAATAGTACTCTTGATGAACCTTTACGTAGGAAGCTAGAAGTAGAAGGAAAGATAGAACAAAAAAGAGAAATAGTCAACAAAGGAAGGAAAACTAATAATAATAAAGAAAAAGAAAATAGTAATAGTGTAGTAAAAACAAAAGTAGTCAACAATAGATGGAAAATTGATAATAATAATAGTTTAAAAGAAGTAATTGATGAGAGACTAAAATTAATTGAGAAATCTATGATAGATAACAGTTTGGTAGAATTAAACCATTAACTACCTAGGAGAGAGCACAGCAGTAATATGAAGCATAAACAATGATAAAATAGATAATAAAGAAAAAAATAGCAAAACAAATATATTCAAAATAAGTTAAAACGGAATACGGAATATGAAAACTAAAACTGATAAAGCTTACTTGAATAAAAACTTTTTTCTTGAAAATAAACTGTCTTTGATACAAGCTTGAAAATAAACACTGTCTGAAGAGTTACAAGATTACAAAGTAAAATTGTCTGAGGAGAAAGGTTACAAAATTACAACAGGAGAGGGGTAGAGTACAAAAGTCTTTTTGAGAGAGAGAGAAGGCTATTACAAAAGCTTTCTAAATTTTGGACTTGAAATTTGAACCTAAAACTTGGACTTGAGAATTGGACCTATCTTCTGTCTTTGGAGTCTATCCTTTTATAGATGAAATAAACCATGGTAAGCTTCAAAAGTAACCTAAGTTAAGTAAAGTGAACTCAAATTAATCTGTCGGTAGAATCTTTGTGGAATCTTGAAAAATAAAAGTAAATCCTGAACAGTAGTCTATCTGATCTTGTGGAATCTATTAGAATATCTATGGAAAATTTGTCGGAGTACGCATGCAATTATCTTGTCAAGTATCTCTGTAGATCTTTTTGTCTGCTTGCTTGTGAATAGTATTTTGTCCTTTTGTCTTTTGTCCTTTTATCTTATCTATCACTTATTTGTCACATATCATAGGGGTCTTGGGAATCTTGAAATGCTTCTGGATGAGTCTTGTAGTTTGGAGAGGATGATTCCATTACTGTGTCATCCTTATCATCTGATATCTGTGATGCAGCTTCAAGCAATTGCTTTTTAAGCTGTCTTCTGTCTAAGACGGAGGCAAGCTGACACCGGACTTGGCTTTTTTCTAAAAAGAAATTAGGATTTTCTGTCTGGGAGGGAGAGGTCCTTTTCTGCAATTCTTGGCAAATATGATCAAAATTAAACTTATTCCACCATTTTAATTTAAACTTCTTGGTGAGCATGGGAAAAGGATACTGAGGATGTTTTTCTATCTTGTATTCCCATCTGATGATCCATGGGAGATCTGGAAACCTGTAAAAGAACTGTAAAAGATGTGAAAAATCTTTAAGATGCTGTATGTTTGGTTCTTTCTTGAAACTTTCATAGGCTTTGAGGAGATCAGGAGGAAGAATCATAGCTTCAGGGCCATAAGAAATCCACCAGTCAATAAACCATCTAGGTACCATTATGTCTTTCTTTCTATACATATCAAGTCGGAAAAACCAAGTGTGTCTGTGAATACTGTTTCGGAATAAAAGGAATTTGTCCCACACTTTCATATAGTCATAATAATTATAGAACTGCGGCTCAAAGGGATGAGAAAATTTCCTGGGAATCCAGGGCTCTGCCCTCCACTGGGAAGGGGTGAGAATTTGTTTTATAACTACTTTAGAATAACCAATTCTATTTGGGTCTTCAGAGCAAGGCATGTGTGTAACTAGGATTGAGTCTGTGTCAACTAAAATAAACTCATAGAATGTCTGGGTCTTTAATGTTTCTGTCTTAGGGTGGTCCCATCCTGGGGGTAGCAGCTGTCTAACTAGTGAGAGGGGATCTGTAATATGCTGGTATTCTTTTTCAATCCATAAAATAAAATTCCAAGAATTTTTTGGGAGTTCAACACTGTGATCTTCTCTTGGGGTTTGGGTTTGAGTTTGAGAGGTAGATGGCCTGTCTGTTGATTGTTTAGAGGGAGAGGTTAACGGGGGGAAGAAAGAGGCAACTATGTTAAATGGTGTTTTTAAAGGAGGAGGAGTTGAGGAAGGAGGAGTTGAGGGCATGGCATAAGACTGTATAGATGTTGGATTGGAGCTTGGAGAAAGTGGTTGGAAAGGGTTTGGGCTATAGGGTATTGGGGTTCTTTCTTGGGGTCTGTTTGAAGAGAAACTAGGTGAGTTGAAGGAGGGACAAGGGAGAAATCTACTAGGGGGAGGAGGGATTGGTGGAGCAGCATAAGACTGTCTAGATCTGGGTTTTTGGGAGTTGCTCTTTTTAGCAGGGGAGCTCATCTTCCCTGTAGAAATTCACGGGTTAAGAAATCAGGAATAGAATTAGATTCTCCTTTAATATATTCAATATCAAAATCAAAAACACTTAAAATAGCCTACCATCTTGCAAAACTCTGTTTGGAAACAAGATTTTGAATATCTTTCTGTAAAACTTCTTTAGCACTTTTACGGTCAACTCGGATTAAAAACTTTTGGTTAAAAAGATCATTTTGGAATTTTAAAACACACAATATAATAGATAAAATTTCTTTTTTAATAGTACTGTAGTTCTGCTGGGTAGCTGTCCAGGAGACAGAATGGAATCTAACAATTTGTTCTTTAGTATCATCTTTTGTTACTTGTTTTAGGATTCCACCATAACCTATGTTTGAAGCATTTGTCTCAACAATCTTAAAAGCAAGGGGTGAAGGGATAACAATGTAAGGGAGTTGTTTAACATATTTTTTAATCTGTCGAACTATCATAATATGTTTGTTTGTCCATGCAGGGGGGGTTCTTTTCTAGCCTTTCATATAAGGGTCTACATATTTTTCTTAGTCCTTGAAAATAATCTGAAACATAATTTAGGCTGCCAAGAAATCTTTGTAACTGATTTTTATCTTTTATTTCATCTGGGAATTTATCTGCAAATTGAATGGCTCTATCAATGGGGCTTAAGGTTCCCTTATAAATATTATGTCCTAGAAATCGAATTTTATCTTGGAATAAGATTATCTTAGTGGCTGAAACAACTAATCCATTGTGTTTAATTACTTTGACAAATATATCTAAATGTTTCCAATGGTCATCAATTGATTTAGAGAAAATTAACACATCATCTATATAGACAATTGAGAATTCTATAAAAGGTGTAAATATATTATTCATTATATTTTGGAATTCACTTGGTGCATTTTTTAATCCAACAGGCATAACATTTTATTCATAATGACCAAAAGGAACTGTAAAAGCAGTTTTATATCTGTCTTTCCCATCTATCTGTATCTGCCAAAATTCGCTTTTCATATCAAATTTAGAAAATATGGTTGCTTCATGAAGTTTGTCAAGTAAATCTTTCTTATTAGGAATAGGATATCTTATCCATTGTAATGCTGTATTTAAAGGTTTATAATTTATAACTAATCTTGGAACCCCTCGCTCCAATTCTACCTGTTTGTTAACATAAAAAGCAGCATAGCTCCAAGGAGACTTGCTTTTTCTGATTAAACCCTTATTTAAAGATCTTCAATTTCTTTTTTATAGTGTTCTAATAATTCATTATTCATTTGTATTGGTCTAGCCTTAGTAGGTATCTGTTTTTTTCATAAGGTAATTGTACTATATGTCGATGCCTATGCCAAAAGGTGGTGGGGAGATTAGAACAAATTTCTGCCTCAATTTGTTGTTTGAATGATTTTATTTTATGATGTAGTATAGGGTCTGTTAATTGATCAGTAATTCTTTTGTATATTATTTCTGTCTTTAAAGATTCTAAATGTCTATTCTTTCTGTCTATTCTTTTTCTATCAATTTCCTTTATTATGGAAATGTTATCAAGGGAATAGATTTCTTTCGAGATAGGTGGCAAGATGAATTTAAAAAGTATGTTTTTTCCTAATGCATTAGTTTTAATTCCTTCTTCTGTCGTTAAAAAGGGGTAAAGTAAAGCCATGAAGAGATTTCCTATAATGATTTTAGAAGAAAGATCTTTAATTAAAACAAAAACTGTTTCAAAGCATACTCCATCATTACTTATGTGGACATTAGGTATTTTATAATTAATTATTAGCTTTTCTCCATTAGCTTGGGTTAATCTTTTAGATGATTTTTCATAATACTTTAAAGGTACTACTCCTTCTTGTATACAGTTCATATTAGCACTTGAGTCTATTAAAGCAATTTCTGTCAAGGAAAATTCTTTATTAATTACTAAAGTAATTTCTGTATACTATTTTTGGAAGATTACTCTGTCAATTAAGCTCAAGAAATCTTGTTTATTACAATTTTCTTTTTCTAATAAAGGTGGGGGTTTAGATAATCCTTTTAAATTTATTATTTTTGCAATATTCCCTTCATTTATATATATGTGATTATCTTCTTTAATATCTTTAATTTCTTGTTTGAGTATTTTCGCTTCTGTCATTAAATCTTGTAAAGTTACTGATTCTATCTCTTCGTTATCTTTTTTCTTTTCTATCTTTTCTTTACTCAATCTATCTCTTTTTGACTAATATTAAGAAATATTATTTCTTTGCTATATGGTAGATGGTGAAATAGACCCTCATGATGGTAGATGTATACCATATTGCTGTGCTCATGACACTCAACTGATAAAATTGATAGGCACCAGTTACAATTAACTAGATGGTAGAAGACATAAGTGCTATATGAGTACCAATTAAATCACCATTACCTGAATCACATCTACCATAAAACTCATATAGTACAATTACCTTATGAAAATGATCTTTTATTTTCAAGCTTGTATCAAAGATAGTTTGTTTTCAAGTTTAATCAAACACAGAAGTATTTTCAAGTAAGATTTTATCGTTTCTGTTTTCATATTCCATACTCTGTTTTAATTTATTTTTGGATATATCTATTGTGCTATTTTCTTCTTTGTCATCTATTTTATCATTGTTTATGCTTCTATATTACTGCTATGCTCTCTCCTGGGTAGCTAATGGTATCAAAGCCGTGGATGGTAGATGTATGAGTTTTATTTCTTTGCAATTAAGAAGTTACTAGGAACTTATATTACTGCAAAGCCACTACTTGCTCCTTGATAGCGTTGGTTAGCCTCACACTCGTTGGCAAACCATAGTTTCACGTTGGTCAGCCCGTTTTGTTAGCCGACGAACTAGCATTGTTTGGGTGGTCCTGCAATGGAGTTTCCCAAGGAGGTGGTCCCGATAGCAAGGATACTAGTGGTTAGTAATAGTTCCGCCAGTAATTATTAATTGCTTAGAAAGAGAATAAATACATTTATCAGCTCATAATCTGTTTGCTTGTTCACACTTAGGTTAGGCACACGCTAATTTGAAACATGGACTATGATGATATAGATTATGATGAAGGTTATAGCATGAGAGATATAGACAATAATTGGTCAAACAATAATATGGATTATGATTATGATTTTGACAGTGATATGGATGACTATAATTATAATTATATTAATAATGCAAAAAACTAGAATATAGTAACAGGAGATAAAATCAACCGATAGACTAATAGACACAATAATAGGTTCTTAGACATAATTAATAAAAAATTTGAATCCTTAGAAAATGATGAAAGATCTACGATATTTACTAAAGTAGAAAGAAAGAATGATAGCTTTTTGGACTCTATGAAATAAAATGAAAGTTTTAAATTCACCTTTAGAAAAAGAAAAAGAATTTGAACCCCATCATAGATCACGTTTAACTAATACTATGATGGATAATTGGCATAATAGTCAAGACCATAATTTAATAAGTACCGACATATTAGTAAATATGATAGAAAGTAGGAAAGACATCTTTTTAGATAATCCAAAAGCAAACGATAGAGTTATACCTATAGCATTTAAAGACAAAGAAATAGACTCACAAATAATAAAGCAACTGATAGAAGAGTTGATAGGAAAACTAGCCCAACTAACCCATCTAGGGAAAAAACAACACGTATAAATATAATAAATAAAGACAAAGAAAAAGGCATGATAAGGAAAGGAATAGTAAAAGAAATGATAGAAGTAATAGAAAGACAAAATAGCAAGAAAGATGACATAGTAAAAGACCAAGATAAAGCAAAAGAGTTAATTGAAAGACAAGATAGTAAAAAGCTAGAGACAAAAGAAGATGTAGGGAAAGTTATAAGAAATGACATGCTAAAAGAAAATAGTACTCTTAAATAATCCCTACGTAGGAAGATAGAAGTAGAAGAAAAACAACAAAGAACAAAAGCTAAAGAAATAGTCAACAAAGGAAGGAAAACTAATAATAAGAAAGAAGTCAACAATAGAGAGAAAATTGATAATAATGGTAGTTTAAAAGAGAAAATTGATGAAAGACTAAAATCAATTGAAAGATACACCCAAAATGATAGTTTAGCAGAATTAAAGAGAAAAATGGAAATTTTAAATTTACCTTTAGATACAGACAAGGGAAAAGAAATAACAGTTTTAAATAATACTGAGGTATCAGATAATGAGAATACTAATAGACATGCTAGACATATTATTTGTAAAGAATATGGACATACTAAAAAACAATGTGCTAGACAGAATAAAATTGCTAAACAAATTAGTAAATTAGAATTTGAAAAAGATACACTAAATGAATTAATAAAAATATTTAATGTTAGCCAAAAAGAGATAGATCAAGTTACGAAAAAGAAAGAACTAAAATCAACCAACCCATTTAAAGTCAATAAAAGAAAAAGAAAACAAAAAGACATAGTAATGAAACTGATAGAAAATCTACCTAATCACTTAAAAGATAAAAGAGATTATTTACTAAAATTAAAAGATTCTATAGACATACCTATTGCTTGTATTAGATGTAAGAAATATGGACACCATGTCACAGAGTGCAGAAAAGAAGAAAGAGCTAAAAAAGAAAAAGACAAGCAAAAGAACATAAAAAAGAAAAAAGATGATGTAGAAATAGAACCAGTAACTTTACAAGACTTATTGACAGAAGCAAAAATACTAAAACAAGAAATTAAAGATATTAAGGAAGACAATTCTACAAAGATAAATGAACAGAATATTACAGAAATAATAAATTTAAAAGATTTTCCTAATCCCATAATAAACTCCCCTTTATTAGAAAAAGATATTTGGGACAATGACAGAAACAATTTCTTGAGCTTGATTGACAGAGTAATCTTTCAAAAATGGCATACAGAAATTACTTTAGTAATTAATAAAGAATTTTCCTTGACAGAAATTGCTTTAATAGACTCAGGTGCCGACATGAATTGTATACAAGAAGGATTAATACCTTTAAAGTATTATGAAAAATCATCCGAAAGATTAACTCAAGCTAATGGAGAAAAGCTAATAATTAATTATAAAATACCTAGTGTCCACATATGTAATGACGGAATATGCTTTGAAACAGTTTTTGTTTTAATCAAAGACCTTTCTTCTAAAATTATTCTAGGGAACCCCTTTATGGCTTTACTTTACCCGTTTTTAACTACAGAAGAAGGAATTAAAACCAATGTGCTAGGAAAAGACATACTTTTTAAATTCATCTTGTCACCCATCCCAAAAGAAATCTATTCCCTTGACAACATTTCCATAATAAAATAAATTGATCGAGAAGGAATTGCCAAAAAGAATAGACATTTAGAATCTTTAAAATCAAAAATAATATACAAAAGAATTGCTGACCAATTAACAGACCCCATATTGCATCATAAAATAAAATCATTTAAACAACAAATTGAGACAGAAATTTGTTCTAATCTCCCTACTGCTTTTTGGCATAGACGTCGACATATAGTACAATTACCTTATGAAAAAGACTTTAATGAAAGATAGATACCTACTAAGGTTAGACCAAGACAAATGAATAATGAATTATTAGAACACTGTAAAAAAGAAACTGAAGAACTTTTAAATAAGGGTTTAATCAGAAAAAGCAAGTCTCCTTGGAGCTGTGTTGCTTTTTATGTTAACAAACAGGCAAAATTGGAACGAGGAGTTCCAAGATTAGTTATAAATTATAAATCTTTAAATATAGCATTACAATGGATAAGATATCCTATTCCTAATAAGAAAGATTTACTTGACAGACTTTATGAAGTAACCATATTTTCTAAATTTAATATGAAAAGTGGATTTTGGCAAATACAGATAGATGAGAAAGACGGATATAAAACTGCATTTACAATTCCTTTTGGTCATTATGAATGGAATGTTATGCCTTTTGGATTAAAAAATGCACCAAGTGAATTTCAAAATATAATGAATGATATATTTACACCTTTCACAGAATTTTCGATTGTCTATATAGATGATGTGTTAATTTTCTCTAAATCAATTGATGACCATTGGAAACAATTAGATATATTTGTCAAAGTAATTAAACACAATGGATTAGTTGTCTCAGCCACTAAGATAAATTTATTCCAAGATAAAATCCGATTTTTAGGACATAATATTTGTAAAGGAACCTTAAGTCCTATTGACAGAGCCATTCAATTTGCAGACAAATTTCCAGATGAAATAAAAGACAAAAATCAGTTACAAAGATTTCTTGGCAGTCTAAATTATGTTTTTGATTATTTTCAAGGACTAAGAAAAATATGTAGACCCTTATACAAAAGGTTAGAAAAGAATCCCCTTGCATGGACAGACAAACATACTATGATAGTCCGACAGATTAAAAAAATATGTTAAACAACTCCCTTGTATTGTCATTCCTTCACCTCATGCTTTCAAAATTGTTGAGACAGATGCTTCTGACATAGGTTATGGTGGAATTCTAAAACAAATAGCAAATAATGATGCTAAAAAATAGATTGCTAGATTCCATTCTGGCTCATGGTTAACTACTCAACAGAATTATAGTACTATTAAGAAAGAAATTTTAGCTATTATATTATGCGTTTCAAAATTGCAAAACGATCTTTTTAATCAAAAGTTTTTAATCCGCGTTGATTGTAAAAATGCTAAAGAAGTTTTACAGAAAGATGTTCAAAATCTTGTTTCCATTATCCTTCAACTCACCTAGTGTCTCTTCAAACAGACCCCAAGAAAAAACTGCAATACCTTGCAGCCCACACCCTTTTCAACCGCTTTCCCCAAGCCCTACTCCAAAAACCAAACAGTCTTATGCCATGCCCTCAACTCCTCCAGCTTTAAAAGCACCATTTAACATAGTTGCCTCTTCTCTTCCTCCGTTAACTTCTCACCAATCAAAGGACAGACCCTCTACCTCTCAAACCCAAACCCAAGCCCCAAAAGAAGATTACAGTATTGAACTCCCAAAAAATTCTTGGAATTTTATTCTATGGATTGAAAGAGAATACCAGCACATTACAAATCCCCTCTCACTAGTTAGTTAGCTGTTACCCCCAGGATGGGAACATCCTAAGATAGAAACACTAAAGACCCAGACATTCTATGAGTTCATTTTAATTAACACAGACTCCATCCTACTTACACACATGCCTTGCTCTCAAGACTCAGACAGAGTTGGTTATTCTAAAGTAGTCATAAAACAGATCCTCACCCCCTCACAGTGGAGGGCAGAGCCCTGGATTCCTAGGAAATTCTCCCAAATCTTTGAGCCTCAGTTCTATAACTATTATGATTACATGAAAGCATGGGACAGATTTCTTTAATTCCAAAATAATATTTACAGACACACTTGGTTTTTTCGATTTGATATGTATAGAAAGAAAGACATGATGATACCAAGATGGTTTATTGACTGGTGGACATCTTATGGTCCTGAAGCTATGATTCTTCCTCCTGGCCTCCTCAAAGCTTGTGAAAGTTTCAAGAAAGAACCAAATATACCGCATCTTAAAGATTTCCCACACCTTTTGCAGTTCTTTTACAGGTTTCCAGATCTTCCATAGATTATCAGATGGAAATACAAGATAGAAAAGCATCCCCAGTATTCTTTTCCTATGCTTACTAGGAAGTTTAAATTAAAATGGTGGAATAAGTTTAATTTTGACCATATTTGTCAAGAATTACAGAAAAAGACCTCTTCCTCCCAGATAGAAAATTCTAATTTCTTTTTAGAAAAAAGTCAAGTCCAGTGCCAGCTTGCCTCCATCTCAGACAGAAGACAACTTAAAAAGCAATTGCTTGAAGCTGCATCACAGATATCAGATGAAGAAGGGGACACAGTAATGGAATCGTCCTCTCCAAACTCATCCAGAAGCATTCCAAGATTCTCAAGACCCTTATGACATATGGCAGATAAGACAAAATGACAAAAAGATCCAGAAAGATATTTTGATAGGATAAGACCAGAAAGATATTTGACAAGATATTATCCTGACAACTTTCTACAAATAGGTCAAAAGCTCCTTTTGAAAGACAACTGTTCACTAGCATGTGGGCTGACAGATTCCAAGACTAAACAGATTTTAAGTTACTATTCAAAGATTCTACTGACAGATTAACTAGAGTTCACTTTATCTAACTCATGTTACTTTTGAAGATTCTATTGACAGATTAACTTGAGTTTACTTTACCCAACTCAGTTTACTTTTGAAGGTTTACCATGGTTCACTTCTAGGCTCCGAAGACAGAAGATAGGTTCAAATTTCAGGTCCAAAATTTAGGTCCAAAATTCCTAAAGCCTTTAGATAGCCTTTTTAATACCCTTTCCCTCTCAGAAAGATTTTTATAACTTCCTCTTTTGTAATTTTGTAACCTTTCTCCTCAGACAGTTTACTTTGTAATCTTGTAACCTTGCAGACAGTGTTTTATTTTCAAGCTTGTATCAAAGACAGTTTGTTTTCAAGTTTAATCAAACACAGAAGTATTTTCAAGTAATATTTTATAGTTTCTATTTTTATATTTCATACTCTGTTTTAACTTATTTTTGGATATACCTATTTTGCTATTTTCTTCTTTGTCATCTATTTTATCATTGTTTATGCTTCTATATTACTGCTGTGCTCTCTCCTGGGTAGTAAGGGCTTTTCACTTAGCAAAAAAAAAGAAAAAGATTTGTTCCGTTTTTTTTTTTTTTTTTGGGAAAAGATTTGCTCCAAAAATTTAAACAAAAAAAATTAATATTTAAAAAAAAAAAAAACAATATCTTTCAATAGTAAGGGTTGCTTCTCTGTCGTCTCAGAATCACTCTTGGGCCCTTGGCTGGGCAATATCTTTGAAGATGTTAAATGCCTTGTGCGTGGAATGCAAGTGGCATCTGTCAATAGTGTTAAGAGGGGAGAGGGGGAAATGAGGTAGCACATGTACTAGCTAGACATCCCCTCCTCCAGCTGTTGCTGCTCTGTACCATGACACTATTAATATTCAATGAATAATACATCACCCAGTTGGCCTCCAAAAAAAAAAAAAAAAGCAATGACAGAGACACATCAAATGCTTATTCATTCAATGCTTTTCCCAATCTATCTAGCTTTTGACTATTTTTACACGTAAAAAAAAAAAAAAAAAAAAAAAGGTTCTTTTATTAGTTAGTTTTGGCTTCCCCAACATGTATTGTACAAAAGAAAAATAATTTATTTATTTAGTCAACTAATTTTTTAAGTTTCTATATTTTACAAATTATGTTACTTGTGTACTAACCTTTATAGCAAAATCAGATATACTTCTAGGCCAGATGAGATTACAATAAAATGTAAAAAATCTCTTTTTTTATCACATAAACTTAACAGAGTAATATTACAATTATAAATTATTTTATAATATTTTTATAAAATGTTGATTTGACCAACATCTTATTAGTTTTCATCTAAACTCACTATTAATGTCATTTTTTCATTTACTATTAATTACTCACCATATCAGCAGTTTGTAAAATATTTTGTAAAATAGTTTGTATCTCTAACATTATTCAAATTAATTATTAATTTTACATATCAAAAGATGGAGAAAATTAATTTTTAAGTAATAATAATAATATTAAAAATTAAAAAAATTATCTAATTAATATTTAAATATAAAAAGGCTTAGTTGTTATCTCAGGCCCCCAAATATAAGGATATGCAGCCAATCCGCCAAAATCGTCCCGATCCAACTCAACCTATCAAGTTGGGGTCAGTTTTTAGAGGTTGGTGGATTGGGTTGGGTTGCGAGATTTTATTTTATTTTACTTTATTTTTTCAGTGGGTTAGGTTGGATTTAGGGCATAAGATTCACAAATCTACCTAGCGTGACCCAACCCGCCTATATTTAATATTTATTTAAATTTTAAAAAATATATTATACAATTTTATTATTTACTTTTTTGCCTCTCTTCTTAAATAAAACTCAAACCTTAAGTTCTTCTCATATAGTTTGTGTTGGTCTAGTGTTATACTTAAGATTATTTGGTTATAAATTTGCGCTTATTTGTGGTGGAGTTGTTTTAATTCTCAATTTAATAATAATAGTAGTAATTAAAAAAAATTGTCCAACCTTATCCATGTGGGTTGGGTTGGAATTTTTTTTTTTTTATTTTGGACCTACTATGGTGGGTTGGGTTGAAAACTCCCCTCAACCCGACTCATGCACATCTCTACTGAAATATATTAAGCGGCTTTACATGTTTATCCATGGAAAACAGCTCATATATTCTTGTCCATTGAAACTAAACACTTCACTGTGATCTAGCATCACTAGCAATGCTTCTTTGTTAGGCCTTTCTCCTAGATCTTTTGTGTGAACTATATAGGCTTGCTTTGTTTCTGTTGTTGAAGGGACCTTGAACATTTTGCCACCTTCACCACACACCATCCTTTGTTTGGCCTAGCTATTTTCAAGATTATTTGTGTGAACCCTTTAGGCTTGCTTTGACCTTGCCAGGATAGGATCTTGAACACATTGCTACCTTTGCTGCACACTAGCTTGAGCTCTGATATATATACCTAGACTCACCCATCCAGTCCGCAAGTTTTGCCATGTCTACTCATTGTATTCTCAATCCTCATAAAGTGTTTTTAAAGAAAGTATATCTACTGACTTATATGGACATCAGAGCCATTAGGATATTACCATAACAGTGTTTATATCCTCGTAAAAGTGTTCTAATTAGAGAAAGCATCTCCGTTCACTTAGGCATTAGAGCTATTAGGTTGGTAGTACACGCTGGTGTCACTTCGAATATCATTTCCCTTGTTATTTTGTTGATCAATGAACCATTTGCCGAATGATTCATCATTGATCACCATCATCAATGATCAATGATCAATGATCATTGTTCATGCGTAGTTGTAGATGTGCACTTGATAGCACGTGCCTTAGTGAGCGAGATTTTACTCGAATAGAATATTTCATAATAAGACAGTTTAACAAGACTTCTCTCTCACAACTTACAACCATAGGACTCAACATTCTATGATAGAAAAATCTCAAACACCCTCACATAAAATACTTTCTGCATTCTGGACTAATGTGACAGCAAAAATCTTCTTAAAAATGTAGAAATTAATTACGTGAAAAATGAGTAATAGTAAGATTATTAATTTTTATCCCAATTTATTTACGTTTTGAAAGGTTCAGTTTGTTTTCAAAAAAAAAAAAACAAAAAAGTTTTGAAAAATAAAATTGTGGACCTATTACATATACCGCACTACTCATAAGTCATAACTTCAAGCAAATCGTGGCAAAGTAATCTAGTCAAAAATCTCTGGACATTCTGGCCTTTTGCCCTTCTTGGGCAAAATAATTGGCCTTATGACCCTGTTTCGAAACTATATAGGGGCGTGCCCCTGTTTTAATACTCGATCTTTCTAGTAGCGAGTTACTTAAATACTCGATTATTCCAGAGCCGAGTTATGTGCAGGTTCCTGCCACGCTGGCCACCCAGCGTGGATTTTGGGCAATAAAATATTCCCGCGTAACTGTTTATAACTCGGCATTTCACAAATCGAGTTACTGTGTTACTCGATTTAAGAATAATCGAGTTGTATGTGGTACGTTCTGACCCGCTATCAAATCACGTATTTTTGCATGTGAAGCTTTACTCGATTAGTGGGAAATCGAGTTATTAATATTACCCAACTTTGGGATTGTTGAGTTTTTTGGATATATCAGCTCCTCATCCATTTCTCCTCATCATTTTCAGATCAGCTCCTCCTCATTTTTTTAATTTTCTGTTAGAAGTTCATATTATCTCTCTATCATCTCAGGTGAGAAACTGATTTTCTTCTTTGAAATACAAAAATTTATGAAGTAAAAGTAGTTGTATTTGTCAAAAGATATTTACTTTTATGATAATGTATTTGTAAAAACATTAAAGTTATTTTGTACATGTAAAAATTTGTTGCACACCATTTTCATGCTATGGCAGGTACCTTTTTTGGAACGCATTACGGTTTATTGGTAAGAGTTAATTGTATAGCCGCTGAACGTAACTGCATGTTGGTTTTATTAACTTGAGTTGGGTTGTAGCTAAATTTGTTGATTTTGTTCAAGTGGGTTTGGTTAATGTGTGGGGAAGTTTTCGGTAGGGATAAGCCAAAAATTGTGTGACAATCATGTAGTGCAAAATCAGGCAATATTGTAGCAGCTGTAGAAAATTTCCCAATAGGTAGATTTTTATACCTGTAAACTATCTTTCAACCCATGGTCTCTTGCCACAAACTGTGAAACAAAAGCCACACCATCACCTTCCATAGTATCCTATATGCCGTTTGGGATATGATTTTATAGATTCTGTTTTGTAACGCACAATAAATAACTGAAGTGGAAACATATATATGTTTGGATAATAAGTGACAGGAAACAGGAAACAGAGGTGTTAATTATTAAAATAAATCTATATAACTTCTCTTTAACTGTATAAACGCGTATGAGTACGAAAAATGTACTCTAATTTTAACTATAAACTAGCCTTCGAGCATGCGCGTGCTTAAAAAGGCTAGTATCTGTTTAATCTACTTTTATGATCTCTTTTTATTTTTTTGGTATAGCCATTGCAGAAGTAATCGATAATGCAATGATGAGGTAGGTCCCTTTCTGTTATCATTTCAATGACTGTAGGTTTTCTTCAATTATGCATATGTTATCAGTTAGGTTACCTTATCCACATTCCAGTTGAAGGAAAAAAAAACAAAGAAAATTATAATGCAATATACAATTAAAACCATGTTTGTGGACCTTGAACAGTAAATATAATAATATACAAATACTAGTAACTCACAATAAATTACTTTCATATAATCTACGCGATCAGTACAAAAACAACTCTCCCCCCTACACTACAATCCCTACTTCCCCTGTCTATTATGCATTGCCAAAGACAATCATTGAGGGTCAGAGGGTGGAGGAGGTGGAAAAGCACTCCTATACTCTGAAAACTCCGCTCTCAAAGCAGCAACCTCAGCAAGAAGCCCATCTAAAACCTGTCCATGAGCTGCTTGAGTTGTCATAAAGGTCTCCATCATAGCATGAAGAGAGCGAGGAGGAGGAATGGTGGGCTCCGCAGCTGCGCTGTCAACATGTACCTCATCAT
Organism: Quercus variabilis; assembly: GCA_030445155.1. NCBI lineage: Eukaryota > Viridiplantae > Streptophyta > Magnoliopsida > Fagales > Fagaceae > Quercus > Quercus variabilis. The sequence continues at coordinate 19,947,087 of CP129455.1, read as the reverse complement.
CACCATCGCTAGCAACAGCAACTGTAGGATCAATAGGACTCTCCTCAGCATGAACATCTCTAGTAGTGGACTGTACTCGTGGTCTTTTTGATGAACCAACACTCGGTCCAACATTCTTCTTTTGTGCACTCCGCTGTTTGAGAAATGTGGCTCCTATAGGGGCTGTGATGTGGATCAACTCTAGGGAAGGAAAGTCTTGTAACTCTAAATACTCTAGAACCCTATAGACAAAAACTGGAAAGAATAGACCATGCTTCTTACACTTGGTCCTATGCGCCTCAGCCATTGTTTGCATGAAAAGGGATGGAAAACAGATAGAGGCATCAGTTACAAGGGCGTACAAAAAGTAACATCTCTCTATAGGAATTGTATGGACATGGGAAATGGGGAAGATGTTGTGACAAGCTATCCTAAACAAGATATAATGAAGCTCGGTTAACTCACTCGAGTTAATTCTTCGGTTAGATCCCCATGTCACTGATCTTCCGCAAAGAAGAGTCATGACATCAGATATATTAGGCCGCTCCGAGTATGGATAAGTAGGGCTACGAATAAGAGGTACATGAAGAGCCTCGGAAACATCAGCCTTAGTTATTATGAAACTTTGACCTCGAATCCAAGTAGTTAGATCACCATCAGAGGAGCGGACACTGAGATTGGAATAGAACTCTCGAATCAGGGCAGCTGGAGGGGGTTCTAAAACTTTACATAGAGACAACCAATTCCTACACTGTAGATTCCTATGGACAGAAAGAGGTAATTCATCTAGATTGATTTGTCGTTCTGCCCAAATATTCCAATGCCGAATTACATTTTCAAACCTTTGCTCGCTTGAAACTGTTTGAAATCTTATTCGATCAAACACGGTTGTAGGGTTAGATGAGGAGGTAGACACTCTTTTGGCTTTGGTTTTAATGGTTTTAGACTTCTTAGGAGCCATAACTACGAGCTATAGAGATGGAATGAATGCACAATACAAAACCAATATTCAAAATTGCGTTAGAGACACATAAAACAACAAAATACATATGCATGAGTATATAATATACATGATGCAAGGATACAATTAGGGCATGAATGAATGCATTGTAATGATCAATTTTTGATTACCCCATGTAGTCAACTTATTTGAAAAACATGCGACACCCACACTATACATCGTGCAGTGGGTTAATTTGAAGCAATTATACCCAATTCAACAAAACATGCTAACCCACCAACAAATACCAATCCATCAACCAACAATGTTTATCAAATTTTCCCAATTATACCGTATTCAACAAACCCCAATCTAAGCTGTTAGCAAAAGATTGGCAAATGAACCAATATGCATACCCAGATGTACCACATTACCCAATATAAATGATGCAGAACGTGTCACCAACATGCATAACCAACAACTCATAAACCAGTTCAGATCAAACACTAGTCCTATTCATCCGAATCCCCAAATTCCCAATATGAATACATGAACCCAATTTTCATGTCATATTTCACAAATCATGAGTTCTTTGCAACATTAGTTGGTATAAAACGTGTGTACAACATCCATACCAACAAACCCATTTCATATTTCACGTCAAAACCCACACCCATGAAAATCCCCAAATTTCATATGAACACATGAACCCTAAATTCATGTGTTCGTTTACAAAGCAGTTATGTTTATGTAATTAAATGGTACAAATCGTATGTAAACTACTCCTATGTAAAAAACCATGAACCATTTCAGCCATTTCAGACCACAACACCGAAAATCATGTAAATCCCCACACTTGCATAGTTCGAAAATTCACAATAAGAGGGACAATAATGCAGGATTTTCCTTTAATTTCCATGGAAAGAAAGGGTAAAAGAGTCTTACTACAGGTAAGGATCGCTGTTTGGAGCCCGCGAAGTCGCTTTCCAGCCTGACGAATCTCGAGCAATCGACGTGCTGCTTCTAAGAACAACAGAGGAGTCGAGTGCAGCAATCCAACACCAGAAATGACTGGAGTTTCATATATCCACTTAACTCGATAATGTAGTAAGCGAGTATTTAACACACAAATCGATAATACAGACAGCGAGTAACTAGTTTTATAAACCCTTCTGGCGGGAACTGATATTTTTATAATACTCGCCAACTGTAAAATCGATTTCTATTTACAATACTCGCTTACTGCAAAATCGAGTTTTTTGAATCTTGGCCGATCCAACACCAATCGATTACCAATCTATTCGTACAGAGAAGCTTGGCTGGATCTGATTTTTTTTTTAGATGGGTCGAAGGAATTTCGACTGATCAGAAAATTTTGTCATATGTACTCGATAATACAATAAGCGAGTATTTGTTGATATAACTCGATAATATAGCCAGCGAGTACCTAGGGTTATAAAATTATTATACTCGCTATTCTATACTACTCGCTAACAGTGAAATTGAGTTCTATGAAACTTGGCCGATCCAACACCAATCGATTACCAATCTATCCTTACAGAGCAGCTTGGCTGGATCTGATTTTTTTTTAGATGGGTCGAAGGAATTTCGACTGATCCGTTTAATTTTGTCATATGTACTCGATAATGTAATAAGCGAGTAACATATAACTCGATATCTATGTCAGCGAGGATTTCGTTTTATAAACGTGATATTTTTATAGTACTCGCTAACTGTAAAATTGATTTCTATTTTATAATACTCGCTAACTACAAAATCGAGTTTTATGAAACTTGGCCGATCCAACACCAATCGACTACCAATCTATTCTTACAGAGAAGCTTGGCTGGATCTGATTTTTTTTTAGATGGGTCGAAGGAAATTCTACTGATCCGCAACATTTTGTCAGATGTACTCGATAATAATATAAGCGAGTATCTGTATAACCCGATACTGTAGTCAGCGAGTACTTCGTTTTATAAACCCTAGTATTTCCTAATACTCGCTAACTGTAAAATTGATTTCTATAGTCCTCGCTAACTTAAAAATCGAGTTCTATTAAGGGTGGCCGATCCAACATCAATCGAGTACCAATCTATTCTTCCAGAGAAGCTTCGCTGGATCTGATGTTTTTTTAGATGGGTCGATGGAAATTCGACTGATCCGTAAAAATTTTGTCATATGTACTCGGCTATAGGAATATCGAGTATTAAGGAACTCGCTTATTGTAAATCCGAGTACTGGTTTGATTTCCATTTTTTTTTGTATTTTTTATTTTTTATGTTATTTTATTTATTTTTTATGTTTCATGTTATACCATCAATATGCAGAGCATTCCTCAAATGACTACTACTTATATGCTTTCGCAAGCAATTCAATGGAACTCAATGGAACTTATTTGACTATTACTTATTTTCTTTCTTTCATTTTAAAATTGTTTTCAACTGTTACGTTGCATTATATGCATGAATTTTTATGTTTTATAATTTATATGTGTGTGAAACTCCCCTCTTAGAGACTTCAACTTTGACTCCTATCCTCTACACCGCACAAACACGTATACTTTAAAGTTGTTGAACGCTATTTGGTAATCAATATAGATGTAGGATAAATAGTTTTTCGATTATACAAAAAGGATTCAGTAACAACCACTTCATACATGAGAAAAATGTAATCTTCTGGATTTATCATACTTTCTATCACAAAGGTTAAAGATATGCATCAATCAAAATGTAATCCTTCGATTACATGATTTACGTTCAATCTATAATAATTGTCATTCTCAGCACCAAAGACCAAACCACACTCTACAACAGCATAGATAGTAGTAGGATTCAATCATATACTTAAGTGCAAGCATTCACATAGAAAGAGGCTAACTTGTTTCTTTCACTAATCCTATCCGGCCATCCATCCATCCATCCATCCAGGACTAAACCACCATAGAAAAAACACATAAACACGCGTTTATTTTAATCAAATTACCAAGCATTTGATAGTGATTTATACTTTACCCGGAAAATGTAAAAGCTGTACAAACCCAATTTTATACCTATAGCTGAGCCTTTTGCCATAAAAATTGAGCAGTAGAGCTCAAATTTTTATACAAATAAAAACCAATAATAAGAGACAAGTGAACAAAAATTGTTAGAAATTGGCAATAACAGAAAAACCTTCACAGACTGAATGGAACAAAGGAAAATTTGATTTAAAATTAAAAAAAAAAAAACAAAAAAACATAAAAATTACATAACCAATGAAAGATTCAAATTCTGAACTGCAAAATGGATTGGCATCACGATTTTTATATAAATTTGTTTTGTTTGGTTTTTATATTTCCTCAAATTCTGAATTTCCAAATTACATTAACACCAAAAACAATAAACGAATAACTTCTATATCATTGTTGAAGTCTTCTTCCCAAATGAAGGTACTAAAAAAGCAGAATCAAGCAGTACCTGATGAGCAAGACTCAATTTCAAATTGAACTAGAAACGTATTTTCATTATCATTGGTCAAGAAAGTAAACTTCAATGGGGTAAAATGCTTTTCAGCCATTTTTTGTGATAATTAAGAGTAAGTAAACAATAATGCCACATTTGTAGTTTACTTATACAGGCTGTATAAAATCGAATTTAAGAGTTGAAATTCTTAACCCACCACAACACCTACTCACCTAGTACAAATTCTGCCACCCCCATAAATACACCTCATCCTATTCTGAATTGGTCCTTAAAACCCTTCTAAACACCTACTAAAAACCGTCTTCAACATAGCCAAAAATAAGTTTGAATTGGTGGTTCTTGTTGTTAATTCCGAACAAAGTAAGAAAGAATCATAAGCCAAACCAGTGTTGATTCGAATTTTACCCCCATACGCTCCACATCATGCCGAGCTTCAGCGATCTTTTCGTTTCCGCACTGCTGCCTTGGCAGGTCTCATCTTACCTGAAATTGAAAGCAGAGCACATTACTTGAATGCACACATTCCCTGAGAGCCAAAATAGAGTTTAAACGGAGGGATAGACCATGTTTTGTACTGTGTACGTGTATGTGTCTTCTTATTAATATTTTTATCCGAGTTTAATTACTGTTTTCCAATAAAAGTACTTTGTACAGACCAAAATTTCTGACTAAATAACCATATACACAACCGTATTCATTCACAATTATTTCACAGTTATTGGCAATATTATATGCAACTACGACAATTGGCAAATGTATTTCAACTATTAGGTGGGGGTTAATGCAACATTTGGTGGGATGGAAGTCTACATGAAGACAATATCCAACTGCGCTATATGTACATGTACATTGGGTCATCATCTTCCCATTCACATTAAATGCATTCACTGGTTCTGCTTCTCATATTATTATTTAATTAAATAACTTTGGAGGAAGGTAGCAGGGGAATGCATGGTATTTACCGTCACCGGTCCCGCAACCAGGGGGATGTATGTCAGTGCGGAGTGATCTTCGCAACCCATGGACCGGCTCAATATTTTCACTCTGTATTTGTTCAATCTGTCCAGCCGGCTCATCGGGGTTTGGAAGTGAAGGTTCCTGGGTGGGCTCAGCTTGAACTACAGGTGGGGTCGGTACAGCAGGGGTCGGTACAAACATACAGCCACCCTCATGAGCAGAGCCGCTGACCAATGGGGGAGACAGCGGACTGATCTGTGCAGCTGGCTCATCGGGGTTTGGAAATGAAGCTTCCTGGGTGGGCTCAGCCTGAACTACAGGTGGGGGCGGTAGACCAGGGGTGGGTACAAATATACAGCCACCCTCATGAGCAGAGCCGCTGAACAATGGGGGAGAAAGCGGAGTGGGTAGTGGGGATCGAGGGCGAGCCTGAGCATGGGATGTGTGTTCTGCACTATCGTCATGGCCAACAGGATGGGATGCCTGGGCAGTGGCGTCAGACGTGCATCGCGATGAACCGGCGCCATCCATGTACGTGTCCCAATCGGCCTCCAACGCCTCATCATCTGTACAAAGACAAGTGTAGTTATTAAGATAACAACGAGGAATTGACTCAATGAATAAACATCATATGTGTCAATCGTTTCAATTTTGGTAATAGAGTGGAGTTTGAGCCATTCAAATTTGTGAAATCATAAGAATAGGGTATCGTGTGTGGCTGTGATGAAAATGTACTTCGCTACTATAATACGTCCTCTAAATAAATTACAACTTAAAGTACTAGAATTGGAAGTCAATAAGAATTGGAGGTGTTACCGTATTTCACTTACCCAAGTCATCGATGTGAATATCAGGACCACCTCCACGACCTCCACGGCCTCCACTACGTCCACGCCCTCTAGACCCACCACCTCGCCCACCACGGCTTGTGGCCTGTGTGCTCGCCTCACTCGCCATGGCACGCACATTATCCAATGCAACTCGGTTCAACTCCCCAACAAGATCCAGCGTCTTCGTCAGCTGGGTGTACATTGCAGAACCTGGTTGGCATTGCAATAGCATTTCCACATTGGACTCAACCTACGAAATAAAGGATTCGCATTAAAACTTTTCTGCTGCCTTTAAACATTGACATAGTATAAACATTTCAGGTCAAATCGTATGATATGTGAGTATATATCTTGGCAAATTCAGGTCTGATGTGGACACAGATTCTGCATGATGAGCTTATTCATATATATATGAACATTGAAATGGCATGCCTGGTGGCAACAAATGAAATGTAAAAACCCAATGAATGTCAAACCATTGAATCAATGGCACCACGAAACTTAACATTGATAATGCTCTTTGCAACACACGTATAATATCAATCCATAAAAGAAGCATTGAATGATTGCCTTACCAGGATTTCCCAATACGCCGACTCTCGCGTAATGTACCGTCTGGTCGACCTTCGGTACTCAGCCATGTAAGCAACAAGGTACGTCGTGTCCCCATCCAAAGTGGGTGCGTTGGCAACACGTTCCCCTCTATGGGCCCATCGGTCAATGTAGATAGCATGTTGTTGCACCCAATCCGTCTCTAGTTTACCTTGGAGGGAGATTTTGTGCAGTTCAACTGAGGTATCCACTAGACCCGGTGGTGCTTGCTTCATCCCAAATTGACGAAAGACACGTTCGGGATGATGATCCTCTACTATCCAAAAATAGATCAACGGCACTGTGGCCCTCCATATATGTCGGCCAGCAGTGCAATATGGGGGCAGTGAGTCTAGGACATCCCTATACGGCTCCCAAACAACCTGAATAATTGTTCAACAAAAAAACAAATAAAATACGTACTTATTTGTGGCAATCCTCAATTTGAGAAAAAATGTAAAAGACCATTGAACAATCACTTCACTACAAATCCTAAGTAATTATTGACCCTCTTATTGGATTTTACATGCTCAGATGCACCCGAATACTATTGGTTGCACTAGCTGAAACTGAGGGAGAAATTTGAAGGGTTCACAACTAAATATGCATGGAATAAAAACCACAAACATCAATTCAATAGAAGGCCAATCAAGGGACTATATATTGACTGCCCACAGTTGTGAAATGATTGTAACTAATTCCTTGTATATATATGGTCTACTTGACCAACGTTACATTATTAACTATACACATGCAGTAGTTGACAACCCACCGGGTGAAACAAGAAAACTAGGGAGAATAATATTGTCGTGACATGAAGCGGTACAATACCTGGTGTGCCCGCATGCTCGACAATGACGCACGATACGCAGCTAGCACATGTGTGGCATGCTCTGTCGTGCTCTTCGGCCCCTTCCATCTAGTAAACATACAATTGTGTTAAATGGTCATTAGTTGATATCAAACAACCATGTTGTCATAACAGTAAAATGCTTACCAACAATGAAGCCAGTAATTAGCTAAAGTGCTTACCAACAATGAAACCAGTAAGTAGCTTTTACTTTTTCATTGGAAAAAACTTATTACAAATAAGGAAATGTGGTTTGTTTTTTTCCCTCCATACAACAGTCATGAAGCACAAAAACGATTTATCAATTTCAGTTTGCATTTGAAATTCTTTGTTTTTGTAATTGGTATCATATATCAAGTTTTGTTTATTTATTTTTTATTTTATTATTATTAAATTACTGCTGAGATAAATCGATTCTTCAATCTTGGCATTCCTTTATCAATATATAATCTGTGTGTGTGTGTGTGTGTGTGTGTGAGAAAGCTATACTTTTTATACTGTGGTCAGTTTCTTGTTGTGCTGGAATTCTGATTAATGTTAGGCCAATTATCACCATAGATTGCCTAAACTGTAAAGAACCACCGGGTTTCTATAATTGTGATATTCTTATTATTGTTATTGTTAGATCATCTATATGAAGGTCAGTTGCTAAAAGTAGGTGCCATATTTATTTTGGCCCAAGGAACTCTAACCCAAATGACACCTCCTTCCCTTGTAAGATCATGGTGGAGGGTAAGTTTGTGGGGTTAAGACCCGCTGAGTGTGTGTGTTAATAACTAGTCAATAACAGTACAAGGAGAATTATGCTCAGGTTGCATAGTGTGCTTAGAATATGGTTCATCTCAGTTCATAATTTGCACACACGAGTGGTTGGATAAAGTTATTGGCATTAGCCTTAGTGGGAACCATTGCAAATTAAGGGAAAAAAGCATATTGTATATCTATTTGCTTACTTGGTTACAGTCAAAATGTAAATGGGTGATCAGAGCATAAATGGGTGATTTCTACGATTTTAATACGACCTTCAAACCACTCCGATAGGTATGTGTGATTCTTTTTGTATCTACTGATTATATGCCAATTTTTATACGAGAGAGAGGGAGAGAATGAATAGATACCAATATTTTCTCTTCAACTTCCACATCTTAGTACTAGTATTAAATTTGTATATAAAAGAAAGTACTCGTATTATATTAAAAATTATAATATATGTTTCACAAAATGGATTTATTATTAAATTCAACTATGGAGACATGCAAGCTGAATGACAAATTCCATGCCAATTGAATCAAACTAATCAAATAACGTACCGACAAGCGAGGGGACCTGCATCCATCGGCGGTTGTGGTGGCCTCGTAACAGGGCATATCAATGGAAACCTTGAATACGCCCACAGCTGCACCAACATCAGCGCACCTCCAATCTGCATCGCCGTCCTCTCCGATGCCTTGCATAGGTGCCTGTACAACCAGGCTAATGCTCCACTTCCCCAACTGTACCTCTTTGCGTTGCTGATCGGGTTCAGGAACAGTAGAGGCCTCACCGACACCCGATCTGCCGACTTGTCCATAAATAAAATGGACCCCAACAGCACGAGTATGTGATATCGTGCGTACTGCTGCACTGCCTCGTCAGTAGCATCCACAGCGAGGGGGGCTCTAAACTGTTCATTCAGCCAGCTGACTCTTACCCTCGCCCCGGCAAGGATAGACTTGTTTTCATGGGGATGCGGTATTGGGTCTGGAGGAAGACGACCCAATAAATCACGACACAATGCAGGCCAATCCCCCTTGGCACTCCCACTTATGGGCAACCCATCAACAGGTACCCCTAGCATCACCTCAATGTCTTGTAAGGTGATACCCATCTCCCCATGCGGTAAGTGAAATGTATGCGTCTCCGGACGCCAACGCTCAACCAATGCTGTGATCAATGCGTGATCAACTTCCATGTTTGGAACCTTTGATAATCCTTCAAAACCTGCCTCAGCTATGTAATGGCCAATCCGTGGGCCTAGCCCATGCCGGGGTAACTCCCAAGATCGGCGTCTACACTTTAGCACGCCTGGCACTACCTGCACACAAAAGAGCGTTGTCTTAGGATAGCGCACATGAAATAACTATAACAATGGTACATAATAATAATATGCAAGACACAGTTTGTGAACTGGTTAATTATAATCAATTTTGCAATATGTTAATTACAATGTTAACTGCTTATTCACTCTACCTCAATAGTAGATAGGATCAATTCAAGATCAATGACATTGTTTAAAATTAGCAATAACGTCATGGGCATTATGTTTTGCAATGAATAAACACAGTGCTTTAGTATGTCAAATGGAGTATAATAGGAATTAGAATTCAAAAGTCAGTTGTCTTATGTTATGTGTAGCCACAGGGGGTTTGTGTGCGCACCTTTGGGAAAATAAAGATATCGGATTTTAATTGATTACTATAACTTTTAAATGAGATCTACTAACTTTGAATATACCTTTTCATTGTTTAATATTTTTTGTAGTATTACTAGTTTCAATTTATCTGGAAATAAGACTAGGTGCTGTTGATGAAAGAGTGTTTTTAAATTCACGCTTATTTATGCTTCGTACCATTTTCTCTTTTGATTAAATAAACTGCCTACCCCAAAACAAACATGATACCATTTCGAACATCTATTTACAAATAATCAAAGAGCCCTACAAAAAGAAAATGAAATGATTTCGACACATCCGAAGTTCTATACAAGTACGTACCTGACCGACAGGTGTCTCCCACAGTGCCGTGGATCGATGCACCGGCTGCCGCGTCAACTGTGCACCATTTGCGGGTCCAGGTTCCATACTTTGCAGCTGCTGCATATCTGACACGTATGCATTCATGTTAATATACCACCGTTGACCACAAGCAGACGTTAACAAAGTTCGCTACACTTGCGATTATTAACGTTACATTTTACTATGAAAGTATCAAAACAACTATGAAAGTATAAGTTAACCTTATTACATTTTTACTATGAAAGTATCAAAACAACTAACAAACCAACTAAAATGCAGCTTTCGGCACAAAACAACATTTGAAAAGACAAGGATATTTAAAAAATTACAAAATCATGCGCACGTAAAGCATTCACACTTTTATTTTTTATTTTTTCAGTTTTGGTCCCAAGGGAAAGGGGAAAATGAGGGACCCCTTTCATACAACATATTCCATATACTTTATTCAATATACTTTGTTCGATATTTAGAGAAAAATCTGAATACAGATAAATCTAACAGCCAAATAGCAATCGCAGCCAAGAGTCTTCATTCGATCTAATTTGTTCCAAGTTTTTACAATTTTCTCTATTCTATAGTTGGCTATACTGTCTATTTTGTAGTGTAGTAGCCTAACGTGAATGCCAGGTTTTGAAATACATTGGAGTCGATAAAGTTTTACAAACATATTCCATATATCAAAAAAATTAGAGATTCTAGTACTAGCAAAAAACCATAACATAAAACAGAACTAGGAACAAATCCTTCTTAAATATATTATGAAATTCATGAGTCCAACTAATAGAGTAGGATTACAATAATTCTATGAAAACTAAAAAATTAAGCACAGGATAATCACATCACCTCACCAATGGATAAACACATTCTATGATTTGAATCCAATGTAGAGTTTTACAATATGTATAAATTAGGTCTGTTCCAAGGGGGAAAAGAAGCTTAGGTAAGAGTCTAGTTCCAGACTTATGATTACAACTCAATATCTCTGTAAACATGTTAAAAAGTCCTATTTCAGCTTTTGCACATATGTTCCCAACCAGCAAATTTCTTACACATGCAACCACATAAGTCTAATATGTATTCATTCACTGAAAGTATGGCAGAGAAGCACAATTTAAACAATTGACATTAAATTTTCCAATAATTTTCAGCCCAAGTTCTATTCATTGGGAGAATCGGGTAAGCATTATTAGAGTAAGGACAACAATTCAACATCTGAAACCCCCATGAATTACAATCACAAACACCTTTTGAGGATGAATAATACAAAAATTCCGTTCACAAGTCAGTATAATTCATCAAAACCTGACTGAAATGACAGTACATATACAGGTCATTAAAAAACAATTTTCCCTAATAATGAACACCATTGTCATGCCAAATGAACACCCGTACCCAAAACCCAGTTCAAAACCAAACCCAGCAAAGCTAAAACAGCAACAATAATAATGAATAGAGATAACTCTAACAGAGAAAAACTTAATAAGCCACACCCACACTCAAAGCAGAGTACATGCACAACCAAAACATAACTCAGATTCAATGCAAAGGGAAAACAAAATTGAACTCGGCAATTACAAATTACCTTAAAATGCTTCTAATCCTTTAACTCTGAAGATGGATTGGGTTCAGCTTCGCCGATGGTGAGGGTTATGGTGAGAGTGAAAGGTGTGGGTTTGGGTTGACGTGCGGAACGGGTATACTGAATGCTTTGGTTTGGATACGGGTACAAACAAGTGAACTTGAAGATGACGATGTGTTGAACTGAGGGTGGCTACTGATCGGACTGAGGAAGGAGGGAGACACAGTGTTTGGGAGACGGACTGAGGAAGGAGGAAGACAAAACTGTTTGGGAGACGTTACATTCAAAATGGGACTAAATTCTGCATATAACTCGATTTGTGAAATGCCGAGTTATAAACAGTTACGCGGGAATATTTTATTGCCCAAAATCCACGCTGGGTGGCCAGCGTGGCAGGAACCTGCACATAACTCGGCTCTGGAATAATCGAGTATTTAAGTAACTCGCTACTAGAAAGATCGAGTATTAAAACAGGGGCACACCCCTATATAGTTTCGAAACAGGGTCATAAGGCCAATTATTTTGCCCAAGAAGGGCAAAAGGCCAGAATGTCCAAAAATCTCTTTGAAATGATGCAATGCCATTAAAGCTTGCACAGTGCCCTGTGGATACAGAACTCAGAAGCCTATACTGTCAAGGCCACTACCACTGCCACGATCATATAAGACTACAGCGTAAGAATCACGGGGTACGGATTCACATAAGATGCAATATATAGATATTACACTTGATACAATAGAAATACATCACTGAAATTAAAAGTTTAAAAAAGAAACTTTTCATTTTAACAATTAAATATAAAAAAGTAAAAAGTTAAAAAGATTGAAAATAAAAAATAAAACTGGTAAAAATTAATATATATGAATGTAATATAGTTGTACCCGGTGCAATTTCCTAGACATTGCACCAGATCCAAACAACAATATCGAGTCGTGTACAGTAAAAACTACAGTGCAGTGAAGGGACAGGGCACAAATTTCTGAGAAGAAAGTTCGTTGCAGTCTATACTGAATATAACAAGAACCAAATCAGCTTTTAACGTTATCACGTATTAATGACAATTGGACATACCAATATACAGGACGGAACCAGAATTCGATCGTGAGGGGGGCAAAGTTTAAAATAATTTTTTTTTTTTATGAAAATAAAAAGTAACGTTTATTTTATATTCAACAAAATATTACATATAAAATAAGTGTTTCTTAAACATTTTAACACATTTATCAAAATGAAACTTGACGCTATTTCAGAGGAGATTCAAAAATATATATATTTAAGGACAAATTTTAATTTTTCAAATTACATATGTATACCAGCTTTTATTTTTATTTTTTATTTAATTGGGGGACTATTAGGACCAAAATTTAAAATTTCAACATATATATATATACTAGGTTTTTTTTTTTTTTTTTGGGTTGGGGGGGGGGCCCCCCCCCTGCCCTACTGTAGGTCCGCCCCTGCCAATATACCATAGCAGGCAGTATCATTCTTAATTAAGTTTTTTAAAATGACTTACTACTGAATGCATTAAAAACATGCGTTAAAACTACAAGTGGTAAAATTCGACATTACTAGACTCGACAGGATATGATATAAAATTAGACAATATATGATATAATTTTTTTTTTTTTTGGTAAACTGGATAATATATTAAAACTTAAGTGGGCAAGGCCACTTCATTACAGATACGTTCCGCTTGCAACCAATACAACCACAACCACCTAACTTGCATGAGATTCAACAACCGAAACTACTGGTAGCCCCGAGGGGACGGCATCCTCCTATAATAGTTAGGAGTACTGAACAAGCGAGTCATCGGTCCGGGGAAAGAAAAGGACCGCCTTTAAAAAAAAAGTAACTCGCTAGGCCTTCGGAACAAAGGTGATTCTGTTCATGCTTTAGACGATCTGGCTAATTAGATATACTTCTTCTATTAGAAAGGCGAACCCATAGGCCTGTTTTAGCGCGTTTCCAAAGGTAAGCGGTTATAGGTTGACTTTGTCACTTTCTTCGCATCCATAGCGAGTGGACCTAAGGTACAGTTACGACTGGGAGATAGCAAGACTCACTGAAGAGTTTAAACTAAGGATTGAAAGTAGCTAAATCGCCTGTATAACAGATCTACGAATAGCCAACGCCTCTAACAACGTATTTAAGGGGGTTAGGGCGGTTCCTTAGGCACCTTCACATCTACATCTACTTATAACAAGCACGTACACACAAGCAAGCTTGAATCCTGTTATCTTAACTGAGAATGCCGTTACTTATAGCCTTTTAACGGCAGCTACACATTGGTCGAGACTCACACGACAGCCGATACTCAGGATTTCGTTTAGCTAAGTGGCCTGTAGACTAGAATAGTAAACCTCACCCTAATTTAACATCTGCTTGAACTCCCGATCTACTTTTCAAAATAAAACTTCTCGAGCTGGATTAGAAGATTTGTATATGAATTCCCTGGTGACTTTCTTTCCAAAGCCCCGCATGAGCAAGCCAAGCTACTCATGCCAAGCAGCTAACTTCGAGACAACTAAGGGCAAACTTCGAGCTAGAACTAATGGATTAGCATTAATAGTAAGTTCCCCGGGGGGATTTATTTCCTATGCTTGCTGGCTAAACAGAGTTGCCTTCCACACGTGCACTGAAACCAGAGTCTGCTACTCGCCTTAGGCAAAACCCGGAGTCTTTTGCTTGAACCTCATTCTCCTATCTTAAATAAGGCCGGAACGGTGGCATAAAAGCCTTGGAACGGCTGCCGCGCCTGATTCGACTCACCATTATTATTAGGCCTTCTTTGTCTTCGCGTTACCCTAGTTCCTTAATCCAAATAGCCATAGGAGAAGCTGAGTAGGATCAAAGAGGATAGAGTGAGTTGAATATGTAGGCGTAGGCGGGGGTAAACTCCTCTTTCCGGTAGTAGAAGGGAAGCTCGTTAGGTTAGCGCGTCCGGTAAGAAAAAGTGCAAGTGACTTCTAGGATTTCTAGTTCCGTGCTCTAGGGCTTTTACTTCTAAGAGCGAGTGTAGCCTTTCATGTAGCATTCTATTCTACTAGTACTAACGATAAAAACGTTCAAAGCCTTTTGTTGAGACGCTTCTGGCTTTTCTTTTGAGATCAGCTTCGGGAATAGAATCCAACTCCTTTCCGGGTACAGGTCAAGCGGAAAAAGTATTATATCCTTATAGTTCCGGAACTCTAGCTCAAGCGGATCAGCAATAGAAGCTGTACCCGGAAAAGCGGTCTATACAACTTTAGTTAATGGAAGGGATTTTGTAGTGTGAGTAGCATTAATGGTGGTACTTGGTCCCGTCTTTCCTCCCTCTTACTAATTTGTTCCCTTGCCCTTTACTCCATAAGCATTTCCCGCCTTCCTACCAGCCATTTCATGACTTATCAATTTATCCGGTAAATTACTGGGAGCTCATGTAGCCCATGCCGGATTAATCGTATTCTGGGCCGGAGCAATGAACCTATTTGAAGTGGCTCATTTCGTACCAGAAAAGCCCATGTATGAACAAAACCCTCTAGCTCTTCTCTTTCGCTAAGGCCATTGAAAGCTGTCTGATATGGCTAGTCTCTCTTTATTTACATTTACCCCACGAATGAACTCTCCTTTGTTTCACGGGATGGATTTCATTAACACGGATAGACCAGAAATGGTCACCTGCTGTGTGATTCGATTTGATCCTTTTCGCCCTGTGCTGTGGGAAAGAACTCCCGATTCATTAGTTCAAGCGGGCGATCTATGATTGATGGGATTAGTACCGTACTGCCCTTACTGACTTGCCCTTTTGGGCTTGACGATATCCCTGTCAGGGGTCTTCTTCGAATCTCTTGTTAGAAGGATTTCCTTCTCTAACTCGAGTTCTTTACTTTGAAAATGCTATTCATTAAGATACAAAAAAGGGCAAGGCTGATTAATAAGAATAAAATTTATTCACTAGCATCAGCTTATTCGAAGCAAGAGAGGGTGCGTGTAGTGTCAAGTGTAAGCCCAATGTGTTGAAGTTGAAATAGCATCGAATCAAGCCAAAGTGCGGAGCCTATTTTTATACTATGTTAAACCATTTGTCCCTCTTGCTAATCTGTCAGCACACTTGTTACCTTCCCTATAGCAATGCTTAACCTGGGAATTAGAAATCTTCTTCAGCATGTCCCTGCAATCATCAATAAGGGAAGAAATCTCACTGTTAGTTACTGCAGAATTAGCAAGTAAGGAAACAATGCAGGATGCATCAACTTCCACTTCCACTGCATTAAGCCCAAGGCTTAGGCACAACATTAATCCGTCCCTTAGAGCCCAGCATTCTGCAGCAAGGCTTGTGGTAAAGCCAATAGATCTTGCAAATCCACTAACCCAATCCCCGTGACAATTCTTTACTAAGCCTCCTCCACCTGCAAGTCCTGGGCTGCCAAGCGCAGACCCATTAGTGTTTAATTTGAACCACAAAGGCTGCGGTTTGATCCAGCCCACCGATAACCGCACGGCTCTAGTGCCAGTACCATGCTCCATCACACAGTGAACAAACTCAGCAACTTGATTCTCCACTGACTGACGAAGATTAAAGGGAGAATTTCTAGCAAATAATCTCTTATTTCTATAAAGCCAGAGATTCCATATTCCAAAGAGAAAGAAAATTGCCCACTGGTAGCCATTTCCAGGCAAGTGGGAGGCAGAGCAGGCATTTAATCTCAGCCATTCTGAAATATCCAAGTCGAAAGAGTTGAGGAGTTGAGGAGGGCATTTAGACTCAGCACAAAACCCTCTTGCTATCGGGCAAGCTCTAAGCACATGCGCAATCGTTTCCTGCTCCTCATGACACCAATCACAGCACGTAACACCATTAAAACCCCTCTGGGCTAATATTGACTTCGTGGGTATGCTTAATAACAGACATTTCCACACAAACAGTTGTATTTTTGGCAGAATTTTTAACTTCCACACCCAATTGCCAGCAAAATTGGGCTCGTTTGGGCTTGAACCGGTGGCCAAAATATATGCATTTTTGGAATCAAATTCTCCATTTGGACTATAAATCCAGCATAAATGATCTTCTCTACTTGTGGCAGCCCGCATAGGGATTGCACGGATAGATTGGACCAGGAGAGCAGGCAGCTCAAAGGAAATATTGTGTAATTCCCATATACCATTATTGTGAACATCAGTGACCCGAAGGTCTTCCTCACCCTTGTTCAGGGGTCCTTCCACACAGCTTCTAATTGACCCAAAATCCAGCCACTTATCTTCCCAGAATGAAAGTTGACTATTGGAACCAAGGACCCATTTCGACCCTTTCTCACAAAGAGGTGCTCCCTTATTAATTGCAGCCCAAGTTCTTGACTTTGGCGTTTTGCTAGTACCCACTCTTCTGCAATACTTATGTTTAAGTACTTTGACCCAAGGTTTCTCCCCTTCATTCTTCATTCTCCAACACAGCTTCGCTGCTAATGTGAGGTTTCTTTCTTTGGCTGCATGGAGGCCAAGACCCCCTTTGGATTTTGGTTTTGTTACTTTGTTTCACCCTACCAGATGAATCTTCCTTTTCTCTTCAATAGAACCCCATAGGAAATTCCTACTAATCCTGTCCAAATTAGTGAGAATCCTTTCAGGCAGAACGCACCCCTGCATTACATAGGAGGGGATGGCAGCAAGAGCAGCTTTGGTTAAGGTTAGCCTCCCTACCATAGAGAGCAGGTTGGCTTTCCAACCCTGGAGCTTAGCTTGAGCTTTGTCGAGAATATAATCAAAATCACGAGAGGAGGATTTTCCAAACTTAATGGGGAATCCCAGATACTTCCCAAAGTTGATTGTAGAAGAAATACCCAGGATATTACTTAAACTTTCTCTGGTATCCGGATCAACATTGGCTGAAAATAGCACTTTGGACTTGATCAGGTTGATTTTCTGCCCCGAAAGTTCACAAAAGGTCTCCAAAACATCTCTTATGCTCTGACAATTCTTTCTATCGGCCTTCGCAAAGAGGACCAGATCGTCAGCAAAGAATAGGTGAGAGAAGGCAGGGCCAGAAGGGGAAGCCTTTAGGGGGTTCCAAAGCTTGGTTGCACACATATCATCAATCAAGAAACCCAACAATTCCATGCATAGGATGAACAAATAAGGGGAGAGAGGGTCCCCTTGTCTGATACCCCGAGATGGGAGGAAAGGCTCCAGACAGCCACCATTAAAGAGCACAGAAACAGAGGAACCTGATATGCAGCTCATGATGAGGCTAATCAACTTAGGGGGAAAATTATACATATTTAACATATCAAGGATAAAATGCCATTCCATTCGATCATATGCCTTTTCTAGATCCACCTTGATTGCCATATACCCTTGCTTCCCTTTCTTTTGTTTCATGGAGTGTATGAGCTCTTGAATGATAATCATGTTATCCATTCCCTTCCTACCAGGGACAAATGTAGTCTGGAGAGGGGAAACCAAATTATTCAACATGGGTCTCAGCCTACTAACAAGGACTTTAGTGACAAGCTTGTAAATCGTATTACATAAGCTTATAGGCCTAAATAAACTCAAGCAGTTAGCCCCAGGACATTTGGGGACCAGAGTGACGAGGGTCTTATTCAAATGAATAGGCATTGACCCACTCTCAAAGATATTAGCAACAAGCTTGACTACCGAGTCTTTAACAATGTGCCAATTCCTCTTATAAAAGCCCGCATGATACCCATCAGGCCCCGGGGCTTTGAAAGGCTTCATACTCCAAAGGCTAACCTCAACCTCCTTCCTAGTCACTTCCCCTACTAGAATAGTTCGATCTATCTCCGATATGCGACAAGTCCAGCTCGGAATGTTCCAAGGAAGCCTTGGCGCCATACCATGGCTAGTTTCAAATAGAGAACAGTAACCTTCCCTCAAAAGAAGAGCGATCTCCTCCTCCCTGTGAACAAGATTACCCATTCTATCTTGAAGGCAGGAAATTCTATTCCTTTTCCTTCTAATCAGCATGGAGGTATGGAAGAAAGCAGTATTTCTGTCACCTTGGATGAGCCAGTTATACCGAGACTTGATAGACCACAACTCCTCTTCCTCACGACAAACTTCCCAATAATCTTCCCTAAGCTGCTTATCTAAGCTCAAGAGGAAACTACTAGGGCCATTGGCTAAGGCTTTCTGGATACCATTAAGTCTTGCTTCAATTCTAGATTTCCTCTGAAAAATATTCCCAAATACCTCCTTATTCCAAATCTTAACTACTTCAGTAAAATTTTGCAAGTTTGCATCCAGCTCATACTGCTCCAACCAGTTATCCGACAGAAGTTTCCCAAACTGAGGATGAGACAACCAAAACGGTTGAAACCTAAATGGTCTAGGAAGATGTAATTCTGGTAGGTTCACAAGGGAAAGAAGGATTGGGCAGTGGTCAGAATGAATCCTAGTAAGATGTCGCACATTGGCTTCTGGGTATAAATTGGACCAGGCACAATTGGCAAAAGCTCTGTCCAAACGTTCCTGGATAAAAAAACCCAACCTCCTGTTTATTAACCCAGGTGTACCGGGCTCCATGGAACCCCAAATCTATCATGCCGCATGAATCCAGACACTCTTTAAACAGGAGAGCTCTACTCATATTAACTGGGTTACCCCCACTCTTATCATCACTAGAGAGTAACTCATTAAAGTCACCCAACATCACCCAAGGCAGTGAATTCAGAGAAGCAACATTAGATAAATTACCCCATAACAATTTACGCTCTACAAATCTAGGACTAGCATAAATGTAAGTTAAAACCCAGGAAAGGTCAATGGACCGTACCTTGATAATGACATGGATTTCCTGCTCAGTTTTAGCCAGTTGAGTGACTTCCACCTCTTCAGACTTCCACAAAAGCCACAAACCTCCAGCATAGCCAATGGTGTCTGTGTGAATTGCTCTATCAAATGGCAGCGTATCAGTGATATCCTTACCACGGTTTCCTCCAATCCGAGTTTTAGTTATGATAACCATAGGTGGGTTATGCTTACTGATGAGATTATTCAGGGTGGGTTTGAAGCGAGGGTTCAAAGCCCCTCTACAATTCCAGCAAATAATATTCATTGATATTGGAGGAGAAAGGTCCAGATCCTTACTGACTTGAAATTGGTTCCTTGCTTGGTTCAGCAATTTCCAACTCATTATCCTCATGCTGGCTAAAGCCAATCCTTCGGTCTTCGACAAGCATATCGCATGCTCCATTATCCCCATCGGTTCCTCCCTGGATGTTATTAGGAGATTGATTTGAGGGCTTTCCCCACATATTTGGATTAGAGTGCTTGCTTCCAAACACCCCATCAAACTTGTAGCTGATATCGGCATCCCTAACATTTTCTTTATTTTCATTTCCTCCACCAGGTTTGATTTTGGCAAAATTCGCTCCAGCGAATTTGGTGACAATGCTCTCCACCCTAGAACTCTTCCTTCCTCCCTTGATGGGATGTCCGTTGGGAATCTCCACCAGGGGTTTTCCCAGTTCAGCCAAGCCGGGTCTGTCAAGGGTAGGAACCCCTTTTTCTTGCTCTAGGGAGTAAGAGGGAAAATGTGACTCCAAGCCACCATTTGTTCCGGATCGAACCACCCCCATATCATGGTTGGACTGGATCGGATCTGCTCTAGAGTTGACTAGGTTAAACTCATAATTTTTCCATTGATCTTTATTGCCCATTGTTGTTGATTTTTGCTCTCCCTGAGACTGTTGCAGAAGCTTCCCTTTCCCTTTCCCTTTCCCTTTCCCCTTGAACCCATTTTTTGGTTTGTGATTTGAGTTGCTGGGATTGGTATAGGGTTGTGACATGACTACACTATTTGAGAGAGGAGAGTTGAATACCGAGTGGTCTGGCTTCAAAGGTGAGGGCAGACTGGCAGAACTTGTGGCGTCTAATCCCTCAGACTTTCGCTTACCCTCGGGTGAGGCACTGGGAGTATTAGTTGGTGGCACCACAGTTGGACGGGACCGAAGGTGATGGCCCATGTCCTTCACATTAAATGTCCCAGCCAGGCCTATATTATTTGTTGAGTGCTTTGGGCGGGATGTACTTTGCCTCGGGCCTTGTTTCCTCCTTTCCATTAGCATCCAAGGCCCGTATTCCTCCTTCACATTGCCCACTCCCTTTTGCATTGAAACTTGGGATTTGTCTGCTTCCTCCATTCTTTTCCTGAGCTCCTCATTCACCAGTTGAACCTCCGTTGACTCCTTGATAAGGTACGGGCATGTTTCTCCGCAATGCCCCATCCTGCCACAGGCAAAGCATAAAGAACTTATACCCTCATACAGGACTTCTTGCCCGAAACGACCGATGAAAACCCTCCTCACCAGTGATTTTTCGAGGTCGACTTGGACACAAATCCTCGCGTATCTCCCTCGAGTCCTAGATGCTGTAGTAGCATCAATCCGTAACACAGGGCCGATGGCATTCCCTATATCTTTCAACACTCCCATATCATAAAACTCAATTGGTAGTAATGGCAGACGTGCCCAAACGGCCACTTTGGAACAAGTAGTAGCATTTGGTTTGAAGTATGGTTCCCATGCTTGAATGGTCAAGTAGTGCTCACCCACAAACCACGGTCCCCACTTCAAAACCTTATCATAATCCTTAATTAACCCAAACTTTATGAAGAAGAAATCTTCCCCCAGATCAATACAATCTAACACGATTAATTTAATGGATTAAATTATAGATTGAATTTAATGGATTTGTATCATATTCAGCTTAACACGATTAATTCATTTAATAAATGAGTTAGATTATTGTGTATCATATGAAACCCGTTTGATCTGTCTAACTTATTTAATTGAATGTTATTTTATTGATATATCCTCCAAACTCTAAGTATATAAACTTATTAGTTGTTATGATTTATTTTCTTTGAAATATTATGATTGATTATTTGTGATATTAAGATATGCTTGAATTTTGAATGATTATTTATAATGCAGTTACTCGTTAGTTTTGAATTTTATATTAAAAATATTTATTTGTTTGGTTTTTCATAATTCAAATCAATTTGGTTAATAATAATTTTTTTTTTCGTTTGGATAAAATCTAATAAGTAGGTTGACACGACTGACCCATTTAATAAATAGGTTGTGTTAGAGTTGAGGAATCTTGACTCTTCAAAATATTGTTCATTACTAAAGACAATGTGTTGGAAATAAATGAGATATATTATCTGACTTTTCCTTGAAAATTACACAATATGATTTTACCCAAAGAGGTGGTGGAGATAAAGCGTAGACCAAGTCATTGTCTTGAGACATATTATGTCGTTTACGGTATATCCGATGTAGTTAGACAAATAATTACTGCACGTTATCCCTAAGATACAACAGCCCAACCACATTTGCTGATTATCCTTTATGAGCCTGTTCGTAGGATATAAGCTCCCTATAGTACTTTTTTTTCCAAAAAATTTAGTAAAAGATAAAATATTTTCTGTGAATAGTAAGTAGTAGATGGTGAGTGTTTAGAACAATAATAAAATTGTTTTTGAAAGTTTGTAACTTTGTAATCCAAAAATGATGTGATCTTGAAACTTTTATTTCTTTCCATATATATAGAGCCAGACATGTAACTTATTCTTTGCCAAAGAATTAAAATGTTTGATATCAATTAAATGGTCATAAAGCTATTGAAAAAACAATAGACAATCAATAGCTTTCTTTCTATGTGTGCGTGTCTGTATATATATAAAAATATGAAAGCTGGACAACAAAAATCTTTTACCAAATCTGTATACGTTGAAAACAAATTAATAGCCAAATCAAATTGTCTTTTGGTGTCATAATGCTATTGAAAACAAATCAATAGTCCATAACATGGCTGAACTTTATTAGAGCATTTGCAGCAGTGGTGGCAAAATTTTAGCTACTTAGATACACAAAAAGTCACTTTATCTATTTTACCTCCACACATGCTACAGCAGTGGATCTATTTTAGCTTTCAATACAATAAAATAATATACACATCACAATAAAATAATATAACAACTACAATAAAATAATATATCCTACTATAAAAAAAAAATCCACTCTACATCAGTCACAGCCAAAGCCACACCCATCACCACCACCACCACCGCCGGCCACAACCACCCTCTACTTTGGCAACCACAGCACAACATAGAAAAAAAAAAAAAAAAAACCAAGGATCAAGCTACTGCCAAAGCCAAAAATCCACCGTCAAAGCCAAAATCATCCTCCACCACCACAACCAAAATCCACAAACCCACTGACAAAATCATCCACCACCACTACCATAGCCAAAATCAACCACCACCACCACAGCCACAAAACCCATATTAAAAAAAAAAAAAAAAAAAACTCAATCACAGCAAAGAGAAAAGAGAGATGGGCGCGGCAGCGGTGGCTTACGGGAGCTAGGTCGGCGAGTTAGGTTGGTCGAGAGAGGTGAGAGTGACTGAGAGAGTGGGTCGGCGAGCTTGGTTGGCGGAACAGATCGACGATGAGGAGTGGCCGGCGAGTTGAGGGAGTGGTCGGCGAGCTGAGGGATGAGGGAGATGAGGGAGTAGCTGGCTTGCTAGAGAGAAAAAAATTGAGGAAGAAAGAAGAAAGAGAAAAGCCGGAGAGAGAGAGAATAGGAAAAGATTATTTAATGAGAGATGAGAGAGAAATGTAATAAAAAAATAATTTTTTTTTTTTTACCTGTGAACTACAGTACACATCTAAATATAGATGTGTACTGTAGCTGTGGAACTAAATCTTTTAGATTTAGCTCCACTGCTGCGTGATGTTTTTTGTGATTTTGAGCTAAAAATATAGCATTATACCTATATAGCACCACTGCTGTGAGTGCTCATCCTTTTAGAAAGCTTCAGAATATATATTACAAATATTGCTAGCTATATTGACTTTTCATTAAACAAAATAGTAAATACTTGTATATATGGTAACTTATTATAATATATAATAATTCAGAAATAGTTTGTATACTTAATTTGTTGAAAAACCTTCCAAATATGACGTTAACATATTATATTCAAAAAAAATGTTTGAATGCAAAATGTTTAGAATGGAAAGTATATATTTGTAATAAAACCAAATATACTGGCAATGATGGTATTAATATCACGTTAATGTTTAGAAATTTCCTAATTAAAAATCATTGACAATAGCTATTGAAATTCTGAATTATATTTGAATTTCAAAATTTAACAATTAACATATCTGTCATTAAGGGATAATTGATTTTCTCAATTCACACAAATGAGTATGAAAATAAATATGATATTTTTATATAAATATCCAACACAATGTAAACGATTACAGATAATGACAATGGTTAATTTGCCTTGGGCAATGGCTATTAGGGCACTTTATTTTTTATTTTTATTTTTTTATAGAATTCTACTTTAGCCTAACTTAAGTTACTTAAGTGTATATGTGTGTGAAACTTTTTCTTGGAGACTTGAATCCTTGTCCTTGTCTCCCACACCCCATGTCACGAGCACTTATACTTGTGGAATGATCATCACGCGCAAAGATGCATGGTGGTGCTATTATGACATTTTCAGCAATATGACGGTAGCTTCCAAATCAAATTTTGCCAAATTAACCACAAAAAATAGTTACATCAACTTATGCATTAATTGTGTTTCTCAAAAAAAAAAAAAAAAAAAAACTTATGCATTAATTGTACAAAATGCATTTTTGCTATAATATTTGTGTAAATATACACAAGCACTTTTATTGTGCATTTCAATTTTTTATTATTTCTTTATGTTTTTCGAGGATGAAAGAAGAGAGTGGATGATAGTTGATGTGTCAAGAAAGAAAAACAATTTAAAGATCAAGAAAATTTAATTGATATTTTAATGAAATAAATTTTAGAATAAATAATCTGATATGAGTTTTTTGAAAAATGATTAGGTAAAATAGAAAAAAAGTATATTTTTATACTAAAATAGACATAAATTTTGTACAAGCTGATATGAATGTTCTAAACCCGTCGACTTTCAAATGATCATTCAAAAAAAATACATTAACTAAGTTTTATAAATTTTCTACCTTTTTTTTTTTCATCATTGTATAAATTTACATTTTATCTATTGAAGATTTGTGGACTTAAATTTGTTTTCTTTTTCCTTCGAAAATGAGATTATGATCAAATTGAATTAAGGTCGAATGAGAAAATATTTTTCCCAAGTTAAATGGTGGTATAAAAAAAATTATACATTTTTATTTCGAAAAAAAAAATACATTAATTGATATTATCGTTTATTTTATTTTATTTTATTTTATTTTAATTTTTAAGGTTGATATACAAAATAGGATGTAAAAAGCATTCTTGACTGGTACTAAGGGTGTCTACGGATTTGATCTAGTCGATTTTGTGCTCAACTTGCACTCGACCTGATCACACCATCAATAAAGTAGGAGCGGTAGCTCGACCGTGTAGTTCTATTTGGGCGGCAGGTGGATTTAGTTGAAACTAGCTAATAGGGCAATGAAGTGCAAAGATGGTGGGGTTTGGTTCAAGAACACAAGATCTCCAAAAGAATTGGTCGGAGATATCAAGAATATTATTATATCATTATATGCTATATAATGTCATACAGGATAACATCTATCAATCAAAGAAAAGAAAAGAAAAAAAATTAAAATATAAAAGAATTGCATCAACCTAAAGGAGAGGTCAACTCAAAAATTTATCTTACCTAAAGTAGAGATGCAATAAAGAATTAAAAATCCACCAAAAGATATATAAAAAAAAATAGAGAGAGGGGGAGTATTCACTTTTTTGTATAGGCAAAATATGGATTGAATAGAAGAAAGAATAACAAATTTTTATAGTAAATAAAATGGGGGAGAAGAGTCAATATAAAAGGAAAATGAATGGATGGAGGAATTGTAACATTAAGGTATAGTCGTATAGAGTAGTGAGAAGATAAAAAGATAAAAATGAGAAAAAAAATGTTTGATAAAGTATAATTATAAGGTGACAAATTAATAAAGAGAAAAATTGTTAAAAAATGAGAAAGAAAGTGTTAGATATGTGGATGATATAGCTCAATAGAAGAGTAGCAACTATAATGCTATACTTTAATTTTTAGAGAGATATATATATATATATATATAGTATAGATTATACGTTTGGAATTTCCACTGTGCATTTGTCATTTAACTTGAAGTAATTTTTCTGTCCTTTTATTTTTATTATCTATTTTATTATTAAATTTCAGCCCTATTTTACACTATTGAAATATTTATCTTTTTTACCTATGATTTTTTGGCATGATATAGAGGGAAGTTCATGAGAGAATGAAATTCAGAGAATATGGTAGAATTCATTGGTAAGAGGAAAATGGAACATGTCCTTCATGGATACTGTAGATTAAACACAACTATAGCCATCAACATACTACCTGCATATACATCACTTTTTTTTTCCCCTTTTTCTTTTTTTCATTTACTTTTTTTCAATTACGATTCACTAGTCCAACCAAGATTCCAGCTACAATGTCATTAGTCTTGTCTTTATTATTGTTAAATTCCCTTCTGACAAGGTTCTCAAGGGAACTGCCTGTTTTTGTTGCAAAAGCCCTGTTAATTTCTTTGATATCTATCTCGGACCTGGTAATAACTATTCGAATCAATATCTCTCGAGCATCAGCATTCTTCATTCTTAGTTGCTTAGCAAAGAACCTTTCAGGGTTTTGTATGCAACGAATCACAATTCGAAGCTCTTTTCCAAATTGCCCACACTTGCTTTGCTTCATTGATTTGGAAAATTCATTGCCATAAAGCTGTTTGTAAGAGAGGAGAATGGCTTTAACTTGGCCAGAATTTCGTTGACTTAAAAGTGAAATGATGGTTTTTTGGTCAACATTTCTCCCACTTTCGACCGCTTCATACAGTGTCTTGGCATCACACATGGCCATGCTCATGTCCACTTTCCCACCATAGTTGCGACAAGACTTCAAAACTGCCATCAAAATCTAGAGAGAATACCAAAGACAAGAGTTCATGACATGTTAAAATAACAGTTAAACAATTATATTCATCATTTTTTATCAATTTAAGTTTTTGAGATAATTAATAATTTATTATAGTATTTGAACAAGTGTCATAAATTTTTGGGACAATTAGTGATTGAGCAATGATTGTTGTACATTAATATGTAGGTTAATATGTACGTACAAACAGATATACAAACAACTAAAATCATGAGTTGAAGACACGATTTCAAGTCATCTCACGATTTTAGTGGTGGTACACCTATATGTCGAGACATATTGATGTGCATTATGTATTTTCCTTAGTAATTTATCGTAATCACCTCTTTGAATCCACTATTAATTTTTGTTGTGACATCTTGTTCAAGATCAGAATTGTATCTTGAACGGTAGGCTTGCTTAATACACTGCAGCTCCGAAGAAGGTCGGCTGCATGCAATCTCAATGAGAGTGTTAAGACTCACACTGCTTCCATTTCCAAAGAGTGAGTTCCTCAATATTTCAGCATCACGCTCTCGTGGTTCAATCATGCGAAGATAAGCTGCCCTCTGTACATGCAACATATTTTCAACATTATGCTTAATCTATATTCATACATATTTAAGTATGAGGGCCAAAAAAAAAAAAAAAAAAAAAAAAAAAACTTGCTAAAGTCAATCTAATTTTGAGCAGCATTCTCACAGCAAATGGATTATTCCTTTGAATATTTGAGAAGACATGAAGAACATTCTGGCCATAAAGAGCACTGTAAGTTTGGCAAATGAACTTAAATTCATGAGAATTTCTGTATACGAACATCTCCACAAGCCTTTGGTAGTTGATTGCACCATTGCCTATGATTCAGTAAGTCATTGGATGGTTAATTATAGTTCAAATAGAATTTTCTTTGCATCAAAACAAACAGAAAAAATAATGAGGAAAAAGTAGCGAGTACCAGATAAATAATTATGAAGATGTTGGCAATCCAGTTCATATTGTTCAGAGCTTTGAAAAGAACTGCTAGACATTTCAAAAATTTTCCAAGAAAATCTCTGTATATTCTTAAATTTGTGATGTGAAATACCAAGAAGCCTTATACACCTTTTTATAGGACTCAAAAAGGAATAATTTACTTTGTTTCGCTTTTTAACTGGAAAAGACTTTAAATCAAGGGAGGATATAACAGCCACGTACAAAGTGGGAAGAACAATCAGAATGGAACATATCCTCAATTCCATTATCAACCGTACCATTTCTACCACATTTCACTGTCTTATCCCAGCTTTACTCTCAACCGCTGACTTGCAAAAAGCCCCTCACTAATGTAAAACAATCAAGTGCCAACGTGCCTTTTTCTTCTCTTACAGATTACAATCACTAACAGCTCTTAATGATGTCTACCTTAGAAGAGAAATTCATATTCCCACCTCGTTTTTACAGTGAAAAGGCCTCAGAAAAGTTTCTTTATATTTGTAAGTGCTCATATTAGCTTATTAGCCACCACCCATTGCGGTTCATGTTTCCAAATGTCAAAATATTTCACAAGAAGATTCAAGGGTCCATATGGCATCTCAGTTTGACTTGTAATACAGTTTCCCCAGAAGCCACAGTGAAAATATATAAAAATATGAAATTCAAAGAAGGATTTTAGAAGTCCAAATTACGCACTTGATCTTTTGATGTTGGTACACAAGCCCATATTCTTAGTTAGTTGTCAATTAAATGTAGATTGAAGTCTACATTAAGGATTCACAAATAATTTATTTAGGAAAAGGAAATAATTCAGAGACTCATAAATCAAAACAACATTGAAGCTTTGTCTTTTAAATAGTACATGTCTTGGATACTGAGCTTAGCTGACTGTGTTATTCAACAATATTTCAAGATTAAATTCCTATTTAGGTGTACCACACAAATTATATTCCAGACAGGCTGCAGGATAAGAAGGCAGAGTAACAAACCATGAGGCTAAGGCTATCAACAAACTGTGGAGCTACTTCTCAAAATCTCAATTCTGTATTAAAAAATTGATAATGGTAAACTGAATTATTCTTGGTATAGACAAAAAAGTAATACTTAAAATAAGTAAAAATGCATACAAGGTATTAAGTTGTCAGACCCCATTGCTTCCCTCGTTCCCCTGCAGACATTTATGATTAAACAATCCACCGAAGAATCCACCAGCATCTGCAGTAGCCACCATTCCGTTATTTCCAAAGGAGTGGAAGAGAAGACAAGGGATCAATTGCATCAAAAACTGAATGAATCCCTACGAGGGCCATTATAAAGCTAACAACATCAACTTGGATTCCATGTTATTACCAAGGACCTCCTTGCTCATGGAACACAGCTGAATGTACTATCATCTCTGTTCAGCAGTCGTGAAGTAATGTCTAGCCAAGAAAACCATGGTTAACTTAGCAATACTTTGCAGTGTATATTGTTATTGTCCTGCAAAACCAAAAATTACAATTGACCTAAGGAAATAATGGCGCACTTTGATAAGCCAGATGAGTAAACTATGGATTTATTGCACATAACTCATTGGATTTATCTTTGGTGGAGAGAGGGGGGCGGGGGGAATCAATTTCATAAGATCTGGTGATCAAAGACTAAGTAATAAATCGTATAAAACAAAAGGCAAACTAATTTATTAAATTAAAAATAAAAAGTGCAGTCATGGAACTATTGATCTGAATGAACAATTGAGGACTTAATTAATGCTCCATAAATTAATTTAAGTAGACGCAATGTGTGTGTTGTAAATGTCTTCACTCCTCTCCAGACTCCAGTACAGATAATTAAAGAAAAGATATTTTTGATACCATGAGGAGATTGGTCCATGTCATTTACAGCTCAAAATGAAGAAAGAAACATGATTACCTACACCTTCTTCCTTACCACCCCCCCCCCCCCCCCCTTTTTCAAAAAAAAGAACATGTAGTGCATGTTACAATCTTTAGTTTAAAAAACAATTCCAATCCATTATTTTTCAATTAAATATATGAACATGATCATAGTGAAGCAGAACATTTAAAAAAAAAAAATTAATTACAGATGAATAATACCCAAAAACAGGGGTAACACAAGTTTCCCCCAAAAAATTTACAATCCAAATTTTAAGAGGTCGAGAACATATTTTTTTTAAATGTAGGTACACTGCCTAAAAGGGTTTAAAAAATTTCCTTTTTCCTGGTTTTGGATCAGTCAACACCACCGCCAAAGAAAAGTAGGAGTTGACATAGGTACACTGCCTAAAAGGGTTTAAAAAAATTTCCTTTTTCCTGGTTTGGGATCAGTCAACACCACCGCCAAAGAAAAGTAGGAGTTGACAGCATCAACCATAGTGCTTTTGCTTGTGACTTTCTTGGCCTTGTAGTCAAACTATAAGTGGTGCCAAACAAAATGCATAGGGCACTAGTCGCCATAAGAGTAGGGAGTGAACTAAAAGTCACCCTTTTTTAATTGCATACATGGCAAAAAAGTCAATATTCAAGTCCAACCATTAATCTCCCCTGCTTCAACATTCCATCTTTGCTTATCAATAAACAGTATCCCCCCCCCCCCCCCCCCAACACACACCAAAAGAAAATAAATAGCACATAATTGATGCTAGTCATTCCATGCATTTCACAGAAGATGCAGCTAGATCTTTACAAGGAATGTCGAAAATTGGGAGCCTATTACAAAGTAAAAGAACACACACACACACACACACAAATTTATATAAATAGAGAGATTCAAATTCAGAAATATCACATTTTATTTACACTAAAAAATAACATATAAAATTACATATGTATGCAAAGGGATACTTACAAAGCTTATGAAGAAGCCTCATGCAACATGTCAACCAGAAAGGAGACATGGATTTATTTGATTTAGGATAAATGGCTACAAGCTAATACAGCGAAAACAAAATTACTTGATATTTGATTTTGAGATATGTTACATAATCCACTTGCTAAGTCCATTACCAATTGGATTCTCTTCTCTGCTGGTTGAATTCAGTAAATATACTACAGAGCGTTTAAATAATACTTAGGCATCTCAAATTAATGCATGGCCAAAGGAATTGTTGAGGGGATATAACTAAAGATGATTTTCAACAGAGAATCAATGAAAGGAGCGCAGAGTATAACAGTGTGCTAAAGCTTATGGCCACAGTAAATACCGAACATCGTAAATAGATTACACTGCCAATGAGCTCTAGCTAAAATGGTACTTTCTCCCCCCATAAGAATGGAGTAGAAGGTGGTCATGAGTTCAAAAATCACTGGGTTCATGCACTGCTTACGAATCATTTACACACACACACACACACATATATGACAAATGCTATATCCACCACAATTTCACTTCAAATCCAAGGTGGGAAGTTGTCATTGGTGGGCAAAAAAGTAATTTCAGTAGTAGGTCTAGATTAAAGCCAGTAACAACTTGCCATATAGAATTTGTTGTGAAAATGTTGTTTGTATAGAACTATATATATATATATATATATAGAGAGAGAGAGAGAGAGAGAGAGAGAGAGAGAGAGAGAGAGAGAGAGAGAGAGACATATACAAGTGAGGTAAGGTACAATACATTCCTAGTACATATTATGAGATAACTTAAAGGACAAGAAACTATAAAAGAATTAAAATTCCCGGTTGTTTCTCTTTTATAATAACCTTTGTTTCTTCGATAAACCATGAATGACCCAAGCATCGGTAAAGTTACTCTTATTCAAAAAACTGATTTTATTATTATTTCTTTAAAAAGAAAAATCATACTTGCAAGTACTGCTTATGAATCCAAGGTGATCATGAGTTCAAAAATCACTAGGTTCATGCACTGCTTACGAATCAGTTACACACACACATAAATGAGAAATGCTAAATCCACCACAATTTCACTTCAAATCCAAGGTGGCAAGTTGTCATTGCTGGGCAAAAAAGTAATTTCATTGGTGGGTCTAAATTAAAACCAGTAACAATTTGTCATATAGGATTTGTTGTGAAAATATTGTTTATATAAAATTACTATATATATATATATATATAGAGAGAGAGAGAGAGAGAGAGAGAGAGAGAAACGTATACAAGTGAGGTAAGGTACAATACATTCCTAGTATATATTATGAGATAACTTAAAGGACAAGAAACTATAAAAGAATTAAAATTCCTGGTTGTTTCTCTTTTATAATAACATTTATTTCTTCAATAAACCATGAATGACCCAAGCATTGGTAAAGTTACTCCTATTCAAAAAACTGATTTTATTATTATTTTTTTTTAAAGAAAAATCATACTTGCAAGTACACACAGCGAAAACAGTTAAGTATGAGGAAAAACTTAAAAACAATAAAACTTACCAAACATGTATTAATCACAGAATCTTTTGGGGTGCCATCTTTTGCTTTCTTGTAACGAGCAAGGTGGTCATGATAGTCTTCTAGCTCTTTTTCCAATTTTTCAATGAATTGACTAGTATGCTCAAGTGACTGCTCAAACTTATATTTTTCCAATGCCTGCAAATTTTGACACCAGAAGAAACAATTATGGTCGAGGTTAATGTATATGTTGTATAATCGATGAATTACCATAATACCATCAACACAAATTAGCCGTCCAAGTTACAATATCCCAACCATCAAGGTCATGCATTGATAGATACAGTAATACAATGTAGAACACTTTCTATCTTTTTAAGAAATATAATGTATGAGAAAAACAGTAATACAATGTAGAACACTTTCTTTATTTATTTTTAAGACATATAATGCATGAGTATTCCAAACTAATAAATTTCAAGAATCTGCTAATACAAAATAACCATTTTTAATACGGTTTTAAAAACAGGAATGGTCAAAGAACTGGAAAAGGGTCCAATTCCTGATTGAACCGGCTGATCCGATCTGGTTTTTAAAACCATGGTTTTATTTACTTGCAATTCCAGTAACTAAGAGAGATGTAAGTTATTGCACAAGATATTGAGAAACATGAGTGCAATGAACCATCTATGCTACTCAAGGATTAAAATGAGTACTAATTGGGGAAAGTTTCAAACAAGATAAATGATCTATAGGTAAAGCAAGGAAAAAGGACAATACAGAGCCTAAATATCGTTTACGGCTAAAACAGTAACACTACAGATTCTGTTTATTAATTGCTCAAAAATAAATTAGATATCAACTATACGAATATAAATAAGTGTGTTAAATTGTGACTTTTGTTCCAGTATTTATGTGACATGAGATTGAATAGGGAAGGGATATAAGTTAATGAAATATAATTTTGATAAATAAGGAACTTAAGGTATAATTGACTGATTAGGAACTTAAAGTATTTAAATAAACTTTGGGGCCTTTTTCTGAATAAATAACATTAATAGTTTATTAAAGCTTCAATTGGAAGCCAAGAGCAATTTGTATACCATTTGCTGCAGTCTAAGGGTGCCTAGATAAAACCTCTAGGGTGACACACTAAAAACTAAAAATAAAAGGGTAAATTACAAAGTACACACCTAAAGTTTGGAGTAATTTGGATTTTACATCTTGAAGGTTGAGAAATTTGCAAAAATACACCCTCGATTAGTTTTGGTTGTTAAGTGATCCATCACTGTACTGACATTTTTTTTTTTGGCCAAATCAGCCCCAAATGACGCTGTTTCACACACACACACACACACATAAACGCCCAAAATAAAAACTCAAAACTCAGTCAAAGTTTACAACACCGTTTCATCCAACAGCAACATAATTCCCAAATCAAAACCCACGAACCTAGCTCCCTAACCCTTATGAAAAATATTGGCCATTCATTTCGGTCATGGAATGCAACTGTTCACCTTTATCACCAAACCAGACAAACCCATATCCCTTAGAATGTCCAGTGGCTCTATCACTATTAGTGACAACTTTTGCACCCTTCACTAAGGTGTATATAATTTTAAAAGTTTCTTGAAGTGTGTAATCGGTAACATTAGCAGCCAAATTCCCCAAAAAAATAGTATAATCAGGACCATCATCATGATGCCTCTCTCCAGCACCAAGTGTAGCCATGTTCAGCAGGAAATTCTGCTGCGTGTTTGGCATCATCTTCCCATTACAGGATTGCAATACCCGAGGGTTTTTTTTGATTGGTTTTCTGGGTTTGTAGGGGCTAGGGAACTAGGTTCGTGGGTTTTGATTTGGGAATTGATTTGTAGTTGGGCGAAATGTTGTTGTAAGTTTTGACTAGGTTTTGTGTTTTTATTTTGGGCGAAATGGCATTTGTTTGGAGATGCTATCTCTTCTATATATATATATATATATATATATTTTAAGTGAAACAGTGGCAAAAAAAAAAAAAGTCAACATGATGATGTGTCACTTAACAGTCAAAACTGATCAAGGGTGTGTTTTTGCTAATAGAACTAAACTTTAGGGTGTAAAATCAAATTTCTCAAATTTCAGGGTGTAAAATCCAAACAACCCCAAACTTTAGGGGTGTACTTTGCAATTTACCCTAAAAAAAATAAAAATAAAAGAAGGGAAAGAAAATAAAAGAAAAAAGAAGAATAAGAGATGGATAGAAAGAATGAGAATCCTAATTTCAGCTAGGATTTTGGGAATGATCAAAAGGAGACACCCTAATTTCCTTTGCATGGATGATTATAATATTTGGAGGCTGTCAAGGAGACTAGAATTTGAAAATCTCAGCCAGAAGAAACTCTAACAATTACATTAAATCTTGCCAAGGTAAGACTTAAAAACCCAGGGCTTTTGAGAATTTTGGTAGGGTTTTAATTTTCCATATACTTACTAGACACATTACTTCAGTGAAATCTCACTTTCATAATTAGCAAAGCCAAATTTGTTAGGGCTTTAAAAGGATTAAAGGAGAGAAGATGAGATGGAATTCAGGTAGTTTTTCACCTTCAAGAAACTACCAATGTGCCTAACCACAACCACCCACTGAGTGCATCATTAGTATGACAACATGTAGTTCCAACACTTTTTTTTTTTTTTAAATAGCAAAATATCATTAATCAAAAACCCCAGGTACACTGGGAGTGTACATGGAAAAGATTACATCTAGATCGAAAATTACAATGATCAAGCATAACAAAAAGATTAGAACAAGAAAAAGAAGAAAAAACAGAACACCAATCAAACAAAGAGTGGAGGAGGAGAGATTTAATCTCAAGAATCGACTGTTGCTTGTAGTTCCAACTCTATAACTAGGAAGCATGGACACGGGTATAGATACGGGTATGAAACAGTAATACAAGCAGTTTCTGAAAATTTATAACATGACACAGCGGATACGACATAAGTACGGCACTCCAAATGAAGTGTCTGTCCTTCTTAGCTGTTTATAACAATTTGAAACCAAGATCTACCAAACATCACACTGATACTTAAGATCTATTAAGATTTGGACAAATACTTTTCCATTAGTGCAAATATATTTAGATATAAGTGGGCAATCCCATAACTATTAACTTTAAAATCATTAAGAGCAAAATTTTAATATACTCATCCAAGATAATCTTTATATCAAAACAAGCATAACTATTAAGCTTATGTTGACTTGATTGACAGAGAAGATGAGAAAATTTTATCCTATACTATCCTTCAGAAAATGGTCATTGAAAGGAAAGCTGAATTTACCTTGTCTTTAGACAGTGTATCTAGAGGTGACATTACTTGTGGCTGTACATAATTCTTTCCCCGGTAGAAAATAATAGTATTGTCAGCTTTTATGTCAATCACAATGCCTTTGCTCAGTCTAGTAAGCTCTTCAGCATATTCATGAATTTGTCCAGGTTTGCATGGCTTGCAAATTACCTTTACAGTCTCATGTTTCTTCCAATGGAGATGCATATTGAGAACAACCCCTCCAAATACACCACGCCTTCCAACTGGGACATAGTTCTTCTTTTTTTCACCAGTGCGCTTCAGGTAATGCCTTTCTTCCTCGGTTAGGATTTCAGGATCATATGTTTCAGCAGGTGCTTTGGGAACCTCAAATTTCCTTAATTTCTCTATCAACCATACTTCCTTCCGTTTGGCCTGAAGAGTATTCATAGGTTATATATAGATACTAAAAGTGGCCATATGTTAGTTTATTTATTCAAAAAAAAAAGAAAAAGCCATATATCAATATACCCTGAACTACTGAACCAAAGCATGTTTTTTGAGATATTACAGATCAATATAAACAAAATAAAGATAATTTTTTTTGCTAAGTAATAATGCTTTATTGAAAGAGAAATGAAAATGATTCCCAGGTACACAACCAGTGTACTAGGGATGCAACAAAGTTTCAAACATGGTTCATAAAAGATACAAGTTTAACTCTGCATACAAACGCTCAACCCCATCAAAAGTACGAAGGTTTCTACCTCTCCAAATGGTCCACATAACACAAGGAGGCATGGCCCCCGATAAAAATAAAGATAACTTGAAATTGCAATTAATCAGTCAGATCAAAGAGGGGTTCATATGAATTGCACTACCAAAATTACTTTTTGCATTTTCTTAAACAGTATAAGAAACAGCCATATTTGAACAAATACATGACTGTTTAATTAATGCAATGTATAACAGTTAGGTATATTCAGAATATCAGACAAAAGAACATTCTTCAATAGGGGCTTCTCCAAAGAGAGAAACCCGTCCAAAAATAGGCGTATGCTGCTATTTTTCGGCTAGCGCACAGTTAGTAAAAGGCAAAAGAATAGTCTTCTGTGCAATATCTCTGTATCAGATAATTTTTCAGGTAACTGTTAGTCACTGCATCATGTTCAAGAATTTTACAGAAGCATAATAAAAAATTAAAAACTTTGTATAAACAGAAGTTCTACATTTAAATCTTGATATCAATATTAAACCAACATAAACAACATAAAGAGATTAGAAAATTTTAAACTATTGACATTAAAAACTACAAAAATAAATTGAGTAGTGTCCAACCTTCTCAAGTTTATATCTAATCCTAACTTCTGGATTTGGAGATGTCATCTTCTTTTTGGCCTTCAGGCGATAGAATCTGAGTTCATTCAGCTTGGCCTTTTTAGACATTTTGACCCGTTTGGTTTTCACCCTTCCTTTTGTTTGGGAACCATTATTATCGACTATACTACCCATAGAAAATCTAACAACATCATTTTCTGTCTTCAGCTTAAATGATTCTTTACTCATGTATCTAGCAGTTATCCAATTTCTAATAACATGAACATCAAGCATATTTAATCTCTGCACTAATGAAAATTCCAATGGAGACGATATGCGCTTTGCTTCTAGAAGAGGCCTCACTGCACTGTAACTTCTCATAGAGAATGAAGTTGCTGCAGGCAAAGATGAGAGACCCGGGATATTTTTCAGTAGACAACAGAAACAGAGTAAAGAATCCCTGCATCATAGAGGATGTACATTATCTATCACCAACTGCATTTAAAAAATCAAAGGTCTTTTCTTATGGCACCTCTAATATTATTAGAAATACGGACAAAGGTTTTCCTCCAAACAAGTTTAATGGCTTGTTTGGAAGTTTAGAGAGTGAGGAGAGTAGAGGGGAGTAGAGGGAAGGAGAGTAGTGGGGAGGAGAGTAGGGGAGAATGATTCACCTCCACCTTATTTGGATGTTTTTAAAATTAGTAAGGGGGAAGGGAGTAATTAGCCCTTCTCCTTGTATAATTTTGTTAATATAATAAGGGTAAATTAGATAATTTACTTGGTTAATAGTTTATGTACTCTACTCCCCCTCTAAATCTCTCCAATTTGGAGGAATTAAAATTGGGGGGTCAGAGGGAGTCCAAACTCCTCCAAACTCCTCCCTCTCATTCTTTAAAAAACTTCCCTCATTCTTTAAAAAACTTCCAAACAAGGTAATTGTATTACTCTCCCTCCCTCTACTCTACTCCCCTCATTTTTTAAATATCCAAACATGCCATAAAAGAATCTCTTCCAACCCACTTGGTGACTATTGATAAAACCACCTGTACTTTTGGTCACATGACCTATATAATGAGTCATGTGATGTGATTTGACTTGCTGATGATTTTACCAGCCATCGGGGAAATTAGCTTTGTCTTCTTAAATAGATATAAAATGAGTGGTGAGCACAATGGACTTGAAAGATGTTGTCTGAACTGAGAGGTCCTAAGTTCCATTCACCATATTATCAGTTGTTTTCGTATGTCTAGATAAAGAGTGAAATAGTCTGGCCAAAGGTTGGAACACCATTTCCTAAATCAAAAGGGGCCTTGAAAACCACAAATTTGTACATTCTAAGCCTATGTTTGGATACAGCTGAAACTGAATTTTCAGCAATAAATGCTATCCAAACAGATTAAGCAACAAGAGTAAAGTAGATTTTCTACAAGGTTTCAATAAGAGACTACTACCCTTCTTTGAATCATTGCCTATAAATTAAAAAAAAAAAAAATTGTTTATTTGTATCATAACAATCACAAATTTTAAAAGGGAGGGAATACCTGGTGCGAATAATAATGCCTCTTCTTCTGATTGAAAACAAGGAGAACATTGTTGACAAAAAAACGATGTGTAGTGGTGAGTCTTGAAATTGTGAAATTCAAGAAATCGGTGGAAATTGGTAGTAGTTTGTGTTGCAGTGGGCGGTGAGAGTTTTGGTATTGAGGAGAAACAGAAATCCCTATAACAGCCGACCGGTTCTCGAAGCCTCAGGCTGCCGTGCACTGTCTCCGCTGCTCTAGGCGTAGCTCTGCTAAAACACTTCCTTCTTTTTCTTTTTGTCTCAGAAGTTTTCAATTTATTTTATTTTGTTTTTTTTTTTTGTTTTACACGTGACATGTGTGTGGTGTTATATTTTGTTACCAGAATTTTCTATTCCAAACCAATCATCCCTCTATTTTTTTCTAAAATTTTCGCTCCATTCTACCCGTTTTGGTTTATTTCACTAAATTTCATTTGAATAATTTCAGTTAGTATGTAAGAGCATCCATTGATATGGATGCAAAATCTTGTATAATAGAAAAAGACACTATTTTTACACATTTTGTTTCAAAAATGCTCCACATCAGTGTTTCTAAAAGTGTATAAAGATGTATAAATTTATACACTTGCTACAATAACTATATATATTTACACGATTAGTGCAGCTTGTTTATTTATTATTTTATTAATTTCACATTTGCACATTTTTTTCTTCTCTCTTCTCCGTGTATAACCAACTCCGTAACTTCTCCTCTCCTTATCTTCTTTATCTTCTTTTTCCTCAGATGTACACAAACACAAATAAAGCAACACAGAGATACACAAACACACCCACACACAAACAAACACACATGGACAAACCAACTAAGAGATAGATCGGTGCTTGACTGGAACAATTGGTGCTTGTGGGTCTTGTTTGATCGGTGCTTTTGGGTCTTGCTTGATCGGTGCTTGACCGAGTTTGATCGGAGCTCGTGGGTCTTGTTTAAACAAATTTTTGTTTTTTTCTTAAACCCTTTTTTTTTAATTACTTCGCTTAGTTCACTTGCATATGACATTGTTTTTTTTCTTCATCTTCATTACTTTTTTTTTTTTAATAACTTAGAGTTATATATGACTTGTTATATATTTCTATCATGTAATAATGATATTAATAATGTGTTATTTGATTTTAAATAATATGGTATACTATCATGTGATGCAAATTAAGGTATATAGTATCGAAATGTTTTATTCCAATGAATAAACTAGAATCGTTATTCAAAATTATTGAGATAAAATGGGAGTGGAGTTTAATGGTTAATGGGAATAACGACAAAGGTTGTTTTAAATATTTAATCGTATTATAAAGGAATGGAAAAATGATTAGTTATCTTGTTTGATGTTTTAAAAGAAACAAATAACAAGTAAGTAGGGTAAATAATTTAGTTCTCTAAGTTTACAAGGTTTTAATCAGTAAGAGTGCCTAGTATCATTTAATAAAACTTACATAAACTTTACTTGCCAATATCAATTGACAAACAACTTATACAATGAAAATGGAAATGCTTAAGGTACTACAAATTTTACTATAAAACTTATAAAATGATTTGTCAAGAATGTGATTTGTACCACTTAAACCATATAATCGTGAATGTTTAAATTGTTTTATTGTGATTGGTGAGAGGTCAATTTGTAAAACTCTTGTAATAAATTTGTAGTACCTAACATTTCTTAAAAAAAATTACACGTTGGCTACTATCTCTCTTTATCATGTTTTTTACTCCTTAGTTACCCTTACTGTCACTATAGCTTCTGAATTTTAGCTCTTCAAATGTTCAAATGATTGCCAATTAGTTTAAATTGTTGGGGAAAATCCTAGTTCCCTCTATATTTATATGTGAATTAAAATATATAACTACCAAGCAATAGCAATATTATGGAAACAAAAAAAAAAAAAAAAAAAAATTTACAGCAAGCACCACATAAACACAATCACACAAGAACACCAAATCTTACATGGAAAACCCTCTAGTGTAGAGGAAAAAACCATGAGGCAGCTCCGAAAAATATCTACTATGAAATAGAGATTACAACTATCAAGTTTATGCTAAACTTAAGTTCACAATAAATTGGATATACAACAAATAAA
The DNA here is from genome assembly GCA_030445155.1 of Quercus variabilis. Classification (NCBI taxonomy): domain Eukaryota; kingdom Viridiplantae; phylum Streptophyta; class Magnoliopsida; order Fagales; family Fagaceae; genus Quercus; species Quercus variabilis. The sequence goes on along the minus strand of CP129455.1, from coordinate 19,906,594 downwards.
TCTCAATGAGTAAACACAATCTCACCACAAAGCTAGTAGCAAAATCCAACTCTCCATGGTTGTAGCACTCAAAAACTCCATGAGAACTCCACCAATTTATCTTCTTTGTGTGTAACTTGAGTAAAGAAAAATGTCTCATTTTTCTTTTTCACTCTCTCACACTCTCACTGTGTCTCTCTATTTCTTCACACGGACTGCACCTCTCAAAATGGCTGAATATCTCTTTGTGTTTTGCTCTCTCTAGAACTCACACACACTGGCTGAATGTGGCTCTCTATTTCTATTTCAGCACTCTACAAGGCTGAATGGCCTTTCTTTCTTTTTCTTCTTTTCTCTTCAACGTGTCCAACACGCTTTGCAACACTTCTCAATAAGAGAAGTCAGACCATGCTTTTTCTTCACTTTTCAATAGTCAAAACTTGCTTTTTTGCTTCACCCAATTTCTTTCTTCCTTTAGCATGTTAAACATGCTTGAGTCAAGTCTCATGCAGAGGTAATGCTGACATGAAGAATTTTGGAACCAAGCTTATAAATGAGCTTTGACAAGGCAAGCAAGTGGGCTGGACCCACTAGGTGCCACACACCCAATAGTTTCCCCCTCTAGCCCACTACGGAGGAGATCTTCAACCCCAACTCTTCAGTTAGAATTCATACCGGCCAACCCGGCATAAAGCTTTAGCTTTTCTCTAGACACAACCTTGGTCAACATGTCAGCTGGATTTTCATCTGTGTGAATCTTTTCTAATTCAAATAACTATTGTTCAACAACTAGTCTCAACCAATTGTATCTCACCTCAATGTGCTTTGAACGTGAATGTTACATAGAGTTCTTGCTCAAGTCTATAGCACTCTGACTATCACAATTAATGACATACCCATCTTGCTTTAAACCCAATTCTTGGAGAAACTGTTTCAACCAAAGCATCTCTTTACTTGCTTCATTAGCTACAATGTTTCAGTTGTAGATAAGGCAATACACTTCTGCAATCTTGATTGCCATGATACAGCTCCCCCTACAAAAGTAAATAAATACCCCGATGTAGATTTCCTACCATCAAGGTCAACTGCCCAATCTGCATCTACATAACCCTCTAAAACTGGTTTAGAATCACCAAAAGTTAAGCACAATTTAGAGCTAACTCTCAAATACCTGAAAATCCACTTCACTGCTTCCCAGTGATCTTTACTAGGATTAATCATGAACTTGCTAACAACACCAACTGCATGAGCAATATCTGGTCGTGTGCAAACCATAGCATACATCAAACTAACAACTGTTGAGGAATAAATAGTTTATGCTATGTCTCCCTTCTCTTTCTTAGATGAAGAACAAGATTTCTTTCTTAGCTTGAAATAAGCACCAAGAGGTATGTTGACTGGCTTGGCATGCTTCATATTGAACCTTTCAAGAATCCGCTCAATATACTTCTCTTGTGATAACCATAACTTCTTAGCTTTCTTGTCACGTAGAATTTGCATACCCAAAATTTGTCTTGCTGGACCCAAGTCTTTCATATCAAATGACTTGAACAAGTCCTTCTTCAAATTTTCAATCACACCTACATCTTGTCCTACTATCAACATATCATCTACATATAGCAAAAGAATAACAAATTTACCACTAGGAAATTTTCTGACATACACAATGATCTGCATTTGTCCTTGTGTACTCGTGACTCACCATAAATGAGTCAAACTTCTTGTACCACTGTCTTAGAGCTTGCTTCAAACCATATAAATTCTTCTTTAACTTGCAAACCATATGTTCTTTCCCTTTCACTTTGAATCGCTCTGGTTGATCCATGTAGATTTCTTCTTTCAAATCACCAAGAAGAAAATCAGTCTTCACATCAAGTTATTCAAGCTCAAAATCCAAGCTAGCTACTAATCCCAAAACTACACGAATGGAACTCATCTTGACTAAGAGAATATCTCATCAAAGTCAATCCCTTGTTTCTAACTGAAACCCTTGACCACTAATCGAGCTTTGTACTTCACAAATTGTCACCATCTTTCTTCAGCTTGAACAACCATTTGTTTCTCAATACCCTTTTGCCTTAAGGAAGTTCCACCAAGTCATAAATCTTATTCTTGTCCAAAGAATTCATCTCTTCATGCATAGCCTTCAACCAGCTTTGCTTATCCTTATGAGACTGTACTTCCTGAAAACTTTCTGGCTCCCCTTCTTCAGTAATCATAGTATATTCAGAAGTGGGGTATTTAGTCGATGGACGACGCTCTCTAGTAGACCTTCTCACCTGAGGTTCTACCATCTCTAGTGGAGGAGGCTGCTCCCCCTGCTCAACACCATCTGTATCTGTCACATTATCACCATCAACACCTACTAGCTCATTAGCATCAAATTCAGTTGGTTCATCACCATAATTCTCATCTTGTACCTCTTCCCTATTTGTGGCATTATCTGAGGAAGAAGAGGTAGGTGTAAGATCAGGAACACTTCCAACTGTAGCTTTAGGTTTTTCAGTTTTCTCAAAGTCTACCAAGTTTTCATTCTTATGAAAAACTACATCTCGACTTTTGATCATCTTCTTTTCTTTTGGATCTCATAGCTTGTAGCCAAATTCTGCATCTCCATATCATCAAATATACAAGGAGTGGATTTGCTATCAAGTTTTAATCTTTATTCCTTAGGCATATGTACAAATGCCTTGCACCCAAACACCTCCAAGTAAGAATAAGAAACATCTTTTCCTGTCCATACTCCTTCTGGAATATCAAAACCCAAATGAACTGATGGAGATCTATTAATTAGGTAGCACGCAATCACAACAGCTTCACCCTAGAATGACTTAAGCAGATTAGCCATTCTTAACATATATCTGATCTTCTCAATAATAGTGTAGTTCATCCTTTCTGCCACACCATTTTGCTGTGGGTATCAGGAATTGTCTTCTTATATCTAATACATTTCTTAGAGCAGTAACTCTTGAATTCATTAGATGTGTATTCACCTCCGTTATCATTGCGGAAACACTTCAAATGCTTTCCTTTCTCTCTTTCCACCATGGCATGAAATTTCTTGAAGTGCTCAAATACCTGGTCTTTTGTTTTCAAAACATAAACCCACACCTTTCGTGAAGCATCATCAATAAATGTAACAAAATATTTATTACCACCTAAAGTCTTAACATCAATGGGACCACATACGTCAGAATAAACAAGATCTAATACATTGAATTTTCTAGTAGAGGGTATATTAAATGAAACTCTATGTTGTTTACCAAATAAACAAAAGTTACAAGGATTTAGTGACGTACCTTTGGCAAAGGGAATGAGAGACTTCTTTGCCAAAATTTGCAATCCTTTCTCACTCATATGAGCCAGCTGCCTATGCCACAAGTGAGGCGAAGAATCTTCCTGAGCTGCACTAACAACATCCTTGCACAACTTTACTTGTGTCTTGTAAAGTGTACAACAAATCTTCTCTCTAGCAAACACCAATGATTGTTTGCTAAGCCTCCATTTTCCATCATGGAAATAATTGCTATGACCTTCTTTATGAAGAACATGAGTGGAAATCAAATTTAGGCGAATATCCGGAACATGTCTCACATCCTTCAAAACCAGGGTGTATCCAATGTTAGCCCTAACACATATATCACAAATTCCCACAATGTCGGCATAACTATCATTGCCCATCTTCACTCTCCCAAATTTTCCCGCTTTGTATGAAGTGAATAACTCCTTTCTTGGAGTGACATGATAGGAAGTAGCTGAATCAATCCCCCATTCAACATAAGAATCTGAAACTGTACAACAATCATCTTGTCCTATGGCTAGGACCTCATCTTCCAACACTATAACAGTAGTAGTGTTCTCATCATCCGCCTTTTTATGATTTTTATCCTCTTTTTGTTTGTTCCTCCAAGCCTTGCAATTCCTCTTAATGTGACCTTCTTTATCACAAAAAAAACACTTGAATTTTCCTTTTGATTCTGATCGACTTCTGGATTTACCTCACCCTTTAGAATTTCTACTCTTACTTCTCCCCATGTTCTTTGTGATAGAAGCATGGGCAATATCCTTGCCCATATCCTTTCTTCTAGTTTCTTCATTTAACCATGGCAAGTTATAATACACCATTCGGAGCAGAATTACTAAGCGACACTACCAAAATCTCCCAATTGTCAGGTAAGGAATTCAGAAGCAGCAAAGCTTGCAACTCATCATCTATTATTAGCTTCATTGTAACCATCTGATAAACCAAGTCTTGAAACTCACTAAGGTGCTCGGCAATGGACTTACCCTCCTTAAGCTTCAAATTTACAAGCTTTCTAGCAATAAAAGCTTTATTTTGAGTTGTCTTTCTTTCATAAAGACTCCTTAATTTTTTCCAAAGAGCCTTCGCATTTGTTTCCTAAGACACGTGGCGAAAAACACTAACATCGATGCATTGTCTAATACATCCAATAGTTTTTCTATTTAATTTCTCCTAATCTCTATCAAACATATGACTAGGCTTGGCACTATCACCCTTAATAGGGTCATGTAAATCCTTGCAATAAAGGACATCGTTCATCATCAGCTTCCATATCAAATAATTCGATGCTGAGAGTTTAACCATAGTATTCATAGCCATATTTTCTATTTAATCCAACACAAGACAATCAAACCCAAGCAACCAAAAGCTCTAATACCACTTGTTGGGGAAAATCCTAGTCCCCTCTATGTCTATATGTGAATTAAAATATATAACTACCAAGCAATAGCAATATTATGGAAACAAAAAAAAAAATTCCAGCAAGTACCACATAAACACAATCACACAAGAACACCAAATCTTACGTGAAAAACCCTCTGATTTAGAGGGAAAAATCATGGGGCAGCTCTGAAAAATATCCACTATGAAATAGAGATTACAACTATCAAGTTTATGCTAAACTTGAGTTCACAATAAATTAGATATACAATAAATAAATCTCAATGAGTAAATACAATCTCACCACAAAGCTAGTAGCAAAATTTTCCTCTAAATACTCCAACTCTCCATGGTTGTAGCACTCAAAAACTCCACGAGAACTCTACCAATTTATCTTCTTTGTGTGTAACTTGACAAAGAAAAATGTCTCATTTTTCTTTTCACTCTCTCACACTCTCACTGTGTTTCTCTCTATTTCTTCACACGGACTGCACCTCTCAAAATGGCTGAATATCTCTTTGTGTTTTGCTCTCTTTGGAACTCACACACACTAGCCGAATGTGGCTCTCTGTTTTTGCTTCAACACTCTACAAGGTCGAATGGCTTTTCTTTCTTTTTCTTCTTTTCTCTTCAGCGTGTCCAACACGCTTTGCAACACTTCTCAATAAGAGAAGTCAGACCATGCTTTTTCTTCACTTCTTAATAGTCAGAACTTGCTTTTTTACTTCACCCAATTTCTTTCTTCCTTTAGCATGTTAAACATGCTTGAGTCAAGTCTCATGCAGAGGCAATGCTGACATGAAGACTTTTGGAACCAAGCTCATAAATGAGCTTTGACAAGGCAAGCAAGTGGGCTGGACCCACTAGGTGCCACGCACCCAACATAAATGACTTTTGGTAAAGATCACTTGTCAATGATATAATAACGTTTTATAAAGCTCAACCTTACCAAAGAAACATTACTTATTTGAAAAAGAAAAAGAAAAAGAAAAAACCCACTTAGAAGCTATTATCGAAAGTAGCGATTCTAAACAACTATCCAATTCAATAAAACTTTCTTAAGGGAAAATGTTGTATAGTATAACGTTTTTCCTTTCTTGAGTATTGGAATCAACGCATTTATTTCTATCAAACTCATACATTTTAATATCATCAAATAGATTTATTCTATTGCCCTAGAGGTACTATCAAGTAAGATGTTGTTTGTATTGATATCTCGACGTACATAATGACTTTTGGTGTGCTCATGGATGTATTCAAGACCTCTAGTAGCATCAAGGGCAATCCGAACTCTCATGATCTAAGAAAGTGACGTATGATCCTTTCACAACCTTTGAAATGAGTGATTTGATCTAATATATTATGATTGTTGAGTCATCCCTTAAAAAATTCATAAAATACTAATTGCACTGTTATAAATATACTTGATTTTTGTAAAAACTAGATATTAACATGAAAACAAATTAGAATGCATCATTTTGTGACCATATCACCATTGTCAAAAGAAATTACCTAAACTAGAATTTATCAAACTTAAAATTACTCATACTTCTGAATGTCATGATTCTTCAACAATACTTATTTGAAATATTTTAATTATATATAAGGCATAAGGATTTAAGCCTTAATTATTGTGATTAATTTAGCTTCAAAGTAAGTCAAATTATAAAGTAGTTGAAAATTAGTTACTAGAAAAGGGCCAAAATGGACATTTGCCTCTTTCACCCAAAAGATTTAGCAAAATGCCCCTGTTTTGAAACTTGATTTGATGAAAATCGAGTTATTTGAAAAAATTCACATGGAACTCGAGTTCTATAATTTTATTTTATTTTTTTAAAAGTGTGATTAACTATAACTCGATTTTCTAAAAATCGAGTTTCAATGTAAAACATGGTTTTCAGACTCAGATTGTTCATTGAACCGTAAAAGGCAGAGATTCAAGGTTTTTGAGGTCAAATCGAGGTCAAATTGAGGTCAAACCGTGTTTACGTCATAATTAATTTAATAATTATTTTAAATATATATAAAAACATTAAATTAATAAAAAAATTAACTAAAATAGTCTAATTTACTTTCAAGACAGCCAACACATATACACAAATGCATTCACAAGCTGAGAAAAAGGCAAGGCTTAGTAAATTACTAGTTTGAAGTATCTATATATAATATATTCATCTTCATAGCCCTAGCTAGATCTCAAGAGAGTGGGCTTGCAATGAAATCTTCATCCAAGTACTTTCATGCACATGCTTTACAGATATATCTAGATTCCAGGTCAGACATGCATGAGTTACAAAGTACTATTACTACTTCTATTACAAAAGCGCAGGAAGACCTTACTGTTACTAATTAACTATACTAACACAAAGGTAAAACATGCATAACTAATAATTAATTAAGCAACCATAGATGGAGTACTGTACTGCTACTAGTACTGCTTCTATTACCAAAATTCACACCCCAATGTAGTCCAAACTAGCCAATGCAATCCATAAAACTTAAAAGTACAAAGTAAAAATGCATAAACAAGCTTCTAAGTTACAGTACACAACTACACATTGTTTCTTACAAAAATACATTAAACTTATTTCTAAAAAAATAATAATAAAACTTCAAACTTCAAGTTACACACTCTGTCTTACAAAAAGACATAGAAATTATCTTTAAAATACAAAATAGAACTTCAAACTTCAAACAGAATTATTATGATCATAAATCATCAATGTCATGAAAGTTAGCATGCTCATCATCATTCCCTGAAAATCCAGGAGAAGGGCCAATAGGTTGTCCAAATGTTCCCAACTCAATTCCTTCAACCTCACTGCTATCATCTGCAGATTCTACACACAAGTTTAAATAAAATAAAAAGAAAAATCATTATAATGTTTACACAAGTTTGAAAAAAATAAAAGAAAAATCACTATAGGTTATCAAATTGTTTACATATAAACTAGCCTTCAATATTAGAAGAAGGCTCTACACTTGCTGGATATGCACCCTCTTTATAAATTGCATTCTCCAACTCTTCATAATTAAGATATGGGTCTTCCTTTTCCATAAATACCCAAAAATCAGTTTTATCAATACTTGCATAATCAATGGGGTCAAAATTAAACTTTTTGTTGTAAAGCTTGCATCATAAAATGTCATGCTCATTATTGAAATTTGAACATAATTAGTAACTAACAATTGCATTATATAAATGAATTCTTAAAAATTAATATAATGACAAGATATAACATTTAGTTACCTATGTTTCAACTGCAAGTTATGATGAACAAACACAAGATCATTGAGCCTTTGATGCTCCAACCTATTTCTCCTCTTTGAATGTATTTGGTCAAATAAACTCCAACAACGCTTACATCCAGAAGAGGCAGAAGTTTGGCTAAGGATTCTAATTGCCAATTTTTGCAAGTTTGGAGCATCAGCACCCCACAACTTCCACCATTCATCTGATTTTCATAACACAACGTAATCTAATATTAATTAACATAAACAAACAATGCAAGATCGTGTTTATAGTATTAAAGTAAACTAATTACTTCTTACCTGGATGAGTGGTTGTGCTTGTTGACAATGCAAGATCTCTATCAAAGCTCCCGTTACGGTCTCGAAAATATTGAGTTTCCTTAATTACCTTTTCTTTGTCACCATCATATTTTCTCCCATTGTAGTCCAAAACAGCCATATTTACTGTTGGTTTTCGACAAAAATTCTCCTCATCATATTGAAAAGCGAGATTTAACCAATATGCAGCAGCATGAAGATCTTTACGCAAATGTTTGTTCCAACGGTTTTTTATAATTGAGGTGTATGACTTGTACAAGTGCTTCTTCATTCGGAAGATCTTCTTGATTCCTAACTGTGCTCTATGCATGCCCTCATACACATATCCTATTGCAAGCCTTTGATCAGAATCAACAATCCGTAACAAACGAATGAGTGGCGATGAAATCTTGACAAGAACATTAATATCATCCCAAAAAGAATTATCCAAAATGATATAAACTACTTCTTTTGCCTTTGACTCTTTTGCCAATCTATTGTTCACAAAGAATTTGCTAGTCACTAAGGTTTGCAAGTCATGTTTATGCACATGAAGGCTTCTAAATGAAAGAAAAGTAGTAGCAAATTTTGTTGCTCCCATGCGTACAATATCTGTCCAACCAGGTCTCTTCCTTAACCAAGCAATCAAAGCCACATGATTATAAATAAAAATTGTAACTTTGGATGCACGATTTTTGAGTCTCTCCACATGAGGCCTGTCTCCCATATCCTGCAACACAAGATTCAGGCAATGTATTGCAAAGGAGACCAACTAATAGTTTTATACTTTTCACACAACAATTTACCAGCAGATACATAATTGGAAGTATTATTAGTAACCATGTGAACTATGTTTTTTGGACTAACTTATGTAACTACTTCATCAAATAATTTAAACAAGTATCTAGTACTCTTCACAATATTTGAGGCATCAACTAACTTTACAAATACCATTCCCCTGGGACAATAAACAAGGAAATTAATCAATGACCTATGTCTAGTACACTGAATTCACTACATTAAAAGGAATGCAATTGTTATACAAAAACCTTGCAATAGCCATATCAGCTTGCCTCAACCTTTCTTTGCTTTGGAACACACTTTTAAGACCAAGTTGAGCTCCTGGAGTAGTTCTTGGAGCAAAGTAATTATCCACTAGGTTTGTACCCTTTCTTTTACCTAAAACAGGTTTTTTAGGCAACCCACTACTAAATACTTCTTGAACATCTTCATCTTCTTGCACATCACTATTTGTGGAAGGCACACTAAACATTTGTTCTAGATGTTGTTTCTCATCTTTTTTCTTCAACTCAAACTCCTTCAAATATTCCAACATTTGGTATCTCACATCATGAGAAACCTTTTTACATGATCCAATATCACCTTTTATCCCCGCAAGGTGTCGTTTCATCCTATTAATACCCCCACTTTTATATGTTTGCCTACAATACACACATATAAAAGTATTCCGTCCCTTCTCATCCTTACCAAGGCTAAAATGTTCCCAAGCCGGATCAACCTTTTCCCTTACTCTTGAGCTAGACTCCACTACATTGGAATCAACTTCATGTGATGGAGTAGACCCGGTCTCTGTTTCCATTTTAATCTAAAAGACTAAACAACCAATCAAACACGCATAGACCCATCAATTGTTGAAATACAGATAGTTAAGGAATCACAACTTCATACACAGTCAAATTAACAAACTAATATACACAGAGTAATTAATCTTACCCACAAGAAGCCATAGTAATTTATGAAAAGCATAGGAAAAAAAAGAGAGTAAACAGTCCTACCTAATCAATTCTAAGCCCTAAGAAAGACACTACCAAAATATCTGATCAAGGCTTTGACTTTGAGCAAAAACCCAACTAATCCAGGATTTAAATATTGAAAAACTAGTCATTAAGTACCCAACCAACCTTCCATCCACATTCCACAAACATAGTTGATTACAAACAATATCAATCGAGAATGCATGTAAATGGACTGTTGAGAATAAATCGTACTGAGCTTTGTTCCAACGAGGATTATTGGAACTCCAGGAGCGTAATGCCTCAATTCAGGAATCCACTGAAACAAAAAAAAAAAAAAAAAAAAAATCTCAGCCCATGCAAATGCAAACATCCAACAAAGAAAGACAATGCGCTATCCTAGGAAACCAACCCTCGTTCATACATCTGTAAGCATCCACCAACATATGCCTGCCTAAAAGAATTAAAATATCCATACAATTTTCCTATAGCACTCTGCTCATTGTAACAACAATCCTCCAACTAATCCACTACTCCCACTATTTATTGTAACCTCTAGATAGAGTCAAGGTATTTAGATTAATGGGTCTGAATCCCACACACAAAATCAGCATAACAAAGCTTCCAATAAAATAAACCCAAAACAATAACTACTAATCCCAACCAATACCCATGCTTTCATTTTCCACACTTCAAATCACAAATCACAAATATATATATATATATATATATATATATATATATATCAAACCAAAAACAATATGACAATATCAAACCAAAAACATAAAAGAAAGAATAATTAAAAGAAAGATAAAGTACCAAACGATGGCGACGACAACAAGGTAGAGATTGAGCTGCGATGGCGACGAGGCAGAGAGGCAGAGATGGGTGTGAGAGAGAGGCAGAGAGTGAGCCATGATCTGGGCTGAGTTGCAGCTACGACGGCGACGAGGGAGAGAGGCAGAGATGAGAGAGTGATTGAGAGAGTGAGGAAGTGGCAGAGAGTGATTGAGAGTGAATGAGAGAGTGAGGGTTTCGTTTCAGCAATTAGTGATTCAAAATGCCCCAAACGTGAAACGATGCCGTATTAGGGAAAAAAAAAGGGACGAAATGACGCTGTTTAAGCTTGAAACAAGGCAGCCCGTTTGAATCATGTGAATTGGTCACGATTCACAGAACCGAACGGTCGGACCACGGTTTGGACGGTTCCATGCTTTTTTCGCATGGAACGGTTCTTCACCTTAAACGGACCGCAGATCTGACTGTTCGAGGGTTTCCCGGTCGAACCATACGGTCCAGTCTGGGTTTAAAAACCATGATGTAAAACTCGATTTTTAGATAATCGAGTTTCAAGACAGGGGTATTTTACTAAATAGTTTCAGAACAGGGGCATTTTGTTACATTTTTTGGGCGAAAGGAGCAAAAGCCCAATGTTGGAGTTAGTTATCCTTACTCTTGTGGAAGCAAAAGCTAATTACCTTGCCTCTACTTTTCTCCATCCTTCTTCACTTCCAACCTTGCTTTCTCATCACTCTAAAATTGATAATGTTGAAGAACCATTTCATAATTGTCTAAATTTTTTTTTGAAGGTTGTGAAGATAGGTTAAGGGTTTGTTTGAGATTCAGTTATTTTGCTGAAACTAAAAACTTTTTGCTGAAAGTACTGTAGATAAAAGTAAAAGTTAACTGAAATAGTGTAGTGAGACCCATTAATAATACCAAAAAGTGCAATGAAGCCTATGAATAGTAGTAAAAATAAGCTAAATAGTAAAACAAGTTGGCAAAAAATAAGCTATCTAAATGCAACCTAAGAAAAAAAAAAGGAGTATCGAAGGCTGTGGAATATGTATTCTTAGGAGTTTTCAACAGTGCATGAATAATCCATCGAATCAAGACGATCCAATGTATCATGAAGCAAAAGAGTGTTTAGATCACTACAGAATAGAACATAAAAGGCATTGATTTTGCACGTTGTTTATACAGATCTTACATAGAGCATATAAATAACAATTGATAAATTGTTTGTGCATAGAAATCAAGAGCTATATATATATATATTGTAAGGGTATTGGGCCAGGAGCTCATTATTTATGTAGATATTGGGCCTGAGGCCCAATCCGAGGACGAGGGGTCATTCGAAGAGGAGTAAACTTTGTCAAGGGAGTCTGTGTTAGTAAATAAAGAAGGTAGTTTTGGTCATAATGGCCCAAGAAGTGAGCCGAGGATGAATGCCTCCTCGGCTAATCAAGGTTGAGGTGAGAAGAGATGGTTTGCAGTTCAGAGGAATGTTTCAGAAAATTTTGTTGGTATGGATTGGCATTGCATAAACATAAGATAGGGGGAAGTTCGAAAATATCTAAGGAAAAAGTTGCTACCATCGCATTAAATGCACTGCAGCTAACTCTCTGGCCGCATTAATGTGGAGGTGATACCTGGTTTGCAGTTCAGAGGAATGTTTCAGAAAATTTTGTTGGTATGGATTGGCATTGCATAAACATAAGACAAGGGGAAGTTCGAAAATATCTAAGGAAAAAGTTGCTACCATCGCATTAAATGCACTGCAGTTAACTCTCTGGCCGCATTAATGTGGAGGTGATACCTGAATAGTGGTTATCAGCCTTACAGCTACTACATGAAGACTTATAGAAGATGCTGATGGGACAAGTATCAACACCAACCATCTGACATGCACGTGGAGGACAAAGATGAAAGGAGAAGAGAGTATAAAAGAAAGAAGAGGCAATGGGAGAAGGGGATTGAGAAATCAAGAGAGAAACACTGTAGCAACCAAGAACTAAATTTGTAATCAAACTTAAGAGCAATATATAAAAACTGATCTTTCCAGACCTTGCCGAGGAGAGTTTTTTGTAGTTAAAACTTGTCCATCTTCTTTTTCTCGTCATTCGAATCCACCTTATTTGTTGTCCAACTTATTCTAACCCAGTTTTTACAACTCACTCTCTAAAAATTCATTATTTTGAGTTTTTTGGGCCTAAGTCCATCCACTTTTTGGGTTAGGACTTGAACATGTTCCTTACATATATATATATGTGCGTGTGTGAAAAAAATGGACACGTCAAAAATACATTTAGGTCCAAGTCACTCGTAATATATCGAGTCTATTGACCCCAAACATGGGACTAAGATTAAGTAATTAGCCTCATGAATTAAGTAGGATTTGAACTTAGTTTTTAGACTAAGAACCAATTAAGTTTTATCCCATAGACAAAAGTCTTAAATCATGATCATTGAAGTTCCACTTCAAGTAAGATTACAAATGCAGAAAGTTGCAGAATTCGAGATATTTTAGAATGCTTAGAGAGTGACAAGTCACCAAAGGTAGAGTCCATAAATCTAAAAATTAATATGAAAACTCAAATATGAGACTGCTAAGATGAGTAGATGACATACAAGACGTTCTAGCTAAGATATGTGATTTCTAGAATCATGTATGTCGTTTACGAATGGCAGTACAATGACTCTAATTTTGAGTGGCTATATCTAACTTCTTGTAAATCTAAAAATATTTAGATTCAAACTCTTTTTAGAGTTTTGAATGCATACTTTAGGATAAAGCTCATTTTATTTTATAATTTTATAGTTAAGACCCATCGGTTTGTAGTTAATACATATTATTTTCATCAAAGAGAGCTGAAAACTTCTTAATATAAATAATTACTCGTTAACTATAAGCATTCAATAGACATAATTATTTGTACATCAAACAAAAAAACTTTTAATGTTTTCTCACTTGCCTTTTGTGCATTAAATTTAAATTTTTTATTTTTTTATTTTTTTTATTTTTTATAATTTACTAACTACATGTTTTAATTGAAGCATATTTTTCATATATATATATATATATATATATATATATTTTTTTTGTTTTTTGTTTTTTACCACTGCACACCCTTAGCGCGATGGTTACTGTATAAGTGTATATAAATACTTATGGGGTATGAGGGAGTAAGGACCAGGGCTCTAGTCTTCAGGAAAGAGTTTCATACATATATATACTTAGATTAGGTTAGAGTAAAATTTCTATCTCGTATTAAAAAAATATTTTTTTATTCTATTTTATTTATGGAGTTGTGTTTCACATTTTTAATGAGTTATAGTTTCAGATTCAATTGTAGGAATCTTAGAGTTGGAGCTAACGCTAGACTTTATTTATTTATTTATTTATATACATTTATTTATGTATATAAAAAATTAATATCATAGGAAATTGAATGTTAGATCGAATTGTAGGGATTTGTCCTTTGTCTGGCTATTTTAAATTGAATTTTACCCATGTATGTGAATTGATCATTAAGGGGACGTTTGGTTTGACATGATGTTACATTACGTTATTGTAATTTTACATTAATGTAATCTCAATACAATAATACAACATTACATTGTTTAGGAAGGAGATAAGATTAAAATGATGTGATATATTTTGTAATTTAATATTATGATAATATTAGAAAAAAATAAAATAAATAAAAAATTTTAATATCACATCATCATAATGTATATCACATCAAGAATGTAACTTAATGCGCACATATAGATTTTAGGGCCTTTGTAATTTCAAAGTTTTTTCCTTCTCATTTTTGCGCCACAGTGCCAGAGATTTCATTGGCCTTGCCCACAAGTTAGCCCATTGGGCCTCATTCTGTGTGTATTTGAGACTCCAACCCATAAGCTGTATCCTTCCTTGGGTTTTTATTGATGCTGATGGGCCAATTCCCCCAAATTCATCTTTCGCAATATTTTTATAAAATCGTTCTTACTCACCAAAAAAATTACCCTTTTTTGAGAAAGAAATGACCCAAAAATTTTATAGGCCTAATTGTACTACATAGCATTACAAAAACATTTTAACATATATGCTATTTTACGCAAAAGTTTTCCACAAAATTTAGGGAATTTGTATAGTAACATGGAAATATCAACCATAGTCCAGGCATTAACTCACACTAAAAAAATACAAAAAACCAAGCATACTGGAAGCTATATTCTGTAAACAGTGAAAACTTAACCAGTTTATTTCCTATTTCACATGATATTGTTTGAGAAGTTTCATAACTGACTTACAAGGTTCATAAATGTTTTCGAAAATATTACACATTTTATTTTATTAAATGAAAGCTAGGCTCTTGATCATTGACATGGATTGTATCATCTCAACACTAGATACTTCACTTTCTTCTTGATTAAAATTGAAAGGGGAAGATACACCCTGGAAAGCCTTGTATGGTTGGACGGGCCGTACAAGACGGGCCTCACATGGACGGACTGGGCACATGGACTGAAGGAACGGGCTGCTTGGCTATGGGCCTGCTGGACCCCTCATGGGGGGCAATTTGGCCCGCTCTCATAAGGGCCCAAATAGAGTCCTTGTGCTAGTAGGACTCCGGAAATCTTATGTATTTGGTAAAAATCTTCCCTATAAGAGGGGGATTTGTCCATCACACTTAGGATTCTACAAGAAGAGTCCTATAAGGAAAAAACTTCCGAACCAAGAAAGGGATGTCAACCATCTACCACTATAAAAGCCCTAATGCTCTCACAAACCGAGGTACGCATAATTTACCCTCTCTAGCACTCTAGAGTTGAGAGCATATTTTCTGACTTAACTTTCGGAGAGTATTTGGCCAGCATCACACCGGTGTCCTTCGATAGGTTTTCTCTTTTGTTTCGTGCAGGTTACTACCCGAGCGAAAGGAGTATCGCGCGACCTATTGGTGGATTTCCTTGATTCATCAGTTGGCGCCGTCTGTGGGAAGCCGAGCAATTAAGCCATACGATCGTTTCCCGAACTAAAAGGTTGCATGGTACTCACTCGCTCAATGGCAACTACTAATGACGTGCAAGGAGAAGAACCACCCACGACTGCCCTCGAGAGACAAGTTCGGACCCTCAGTACTGCCGTGGAGCGTCTCACCAAACAGAACCTCGACTTAGAGGAACAGCTACGTCAGAAGACTGCAGCACTAAATAATCGGCCAGAAGACCAGGAAGGGACTAGCAATCCGAATAGGAATCAGGAGAGACCCGAGGGCAGCCACGCCCCAAGCAGGCCGGAGAGATAGCACGTGCACATGCCATCCCTCACGGATGCAACTCCGCCACATATTGCCGCCGAGATGCAGGCAATGAGGGAACAGATGGAGGTCATGATGAACGCCCTTAAGGGGCGAGTCTCCAGTGATCTTGACGATCTGGTCAATCGCACCGACTCACCTTTCACTGTGGCCGTGAACTCTTTCCCCCTACCCCACAAGTTTCGCATGCCGAATATAGATAGCTATGACGGGGTGAAGGATCCTCTATATCACCTGGAAACCTTCAAAACCTTGATGCATCTGCAGGGGGTACCGGACGAAATTATGTACAGGGCCTTCCCAACTACACTGAAGGGTTCTGCGAGAGTTTGGTTCAGTCGGTTGACGCCGAATTCCATCAGCACTTTCAAAGAACTAAGCGCTCAGTTCACCTCGCACTTCATAGAAGGACACAGATACAAGAAGTCCATAGCATGTTTGATGAGCATCAGACAAAGGGAAGACGAGACGCTAAGATCCTACATAACCTGCTTCAATAAGGAAGCACTCTCAATTGATGAAGCCGACGACAAGATACTGGTGGCAGCTTTCACGAACGTATTGCGGAAGGGAAAGTTTTTGTTCTCACTATACAAAAACGACCCCAAAACCATGTCAGAAGTACTCTACAGGGCCACCAAGTACATGAACGCGGAAGATGCGCTGCTTGCACGAGAAGAAAGGCCCAAGAAGAGGGAACGCCAGGTGGACACGCGCCAGGACCTAGGGCAGAAGAGACCAAGGACAGGAGATCGGAGGGACGAAAGATGCCCTAAGCCCCCGAGCGGGAGGTTCACAAGTTTCACCCCCCTGAATGCCCCCATTGACCAAGTCTTGATGCAAATCAAGGACGAAGAGGCGCTAACATTCCCGGGAAAACTGAAGAGCGACCCCAGCAAACGGTCGCGAGACAAATATTGTCGTTTCCACCGAGATCATGGACACGACACGGCCGAATGCTACGATCTAAAGCAGCAGATTGAAGCCCTCATAAGACAAGGGAAGTTGCAGAAGTTCGTCAACAAAGAGAAAACGGATAACAACCATCAAGAGCCGGCCCCCCGACGGGATAACGAGCGTCCGAGACCCCCCATCGGAGACATAAGGATGATAGTAGGGGGAACCGCACCTACCAGTTCTTCCAAAAAGGCTCGAAAGACGTACCTCAGATCGGTCCTGAACGTCCACATGACGGGCCCAAGGCCCAATGCCACACGAATGGAAAGCCCTATCATAGGGTTCACCGAAGAAGATGCAAGGAGACTTCACCATCCACATGACGACGCGCTGGTCGTCAGTATACGTGTGGGGGATTACAACGTCCACCGCGTGTTGATCGACAACAGCAGCTCAGCAGACATCCTATACTATCCAGCGTTCCAGCAAATAGGGATAGACAGAGCCCGATTGATGCCAGTAAGCGCTCCCCTTGTCGGCTTCGGAGGGACTAGGGTATTCCCAATAGGTTCCATCGTACTCCCGGTGACAGTGGGTGATTACCCACAAGAACTCACTAAAAACGTAATGTTCCTCGTAGTAGACTGCTCCTCCGCTTACAATGGTATTCTCGGACGACCTACAATTAACTCGTGGAAAGCAGTAACATCCACATACCACCTAATGATCAAATTCCCGACGGACTATGGGATTGGGGAATTACGGGGGAATCAGGCAACCGCCCGAGAATGCTACGTTGCAATGCTAGAAATGGAAGATCAACATCAGGCAATGTGCATAGAAGAACAGCGGACGGTGGTAGAACCAACTGAAGAACTGGAGGTGGTAACACTTAATGAGTCCAAATCAGAGCGAACCACCAGAATTGGAACGTTGGCTTGCCAACCTGTGTGCCAGGCCCTCATAACATTTCTCAGGGAGAACCAAGACATCTTCGCATGGAACCATGAAGACATGCCCGGGATCGATCCTTCTGTCATAGTCCACAAGCTGAACGTGAACCCTTCACACCCCCCAGTCCGGCAGAAAAAGCGAGTGTTCGCTCCTGAACGAGACAGAGCAATAGCACAAGAGGTCAGGAAGCTACTCGAGGCAGGTTTTATAAGGGAAGTGTATTACCCGGAGTGGTTGGCGAATGTGGTCATGATCAAGAAAGCTAGTGGAAAGTGGCAGATGTGCGTCGACTTCACGGACCTTAAAAAAGCATGCCCGAAGGATAGTTACCCTCTCCCACGGATAGATGCGCTGGTCGACTCGACGGCCAGACACCAGCTCTTAAGTTTTATGGATGCCTTCTCGGGCTACAACCAGATCAAAATGGAGGAACCCGATCAAGAGAAAACGTCCTTCGTCACTAGCCAAGGTCTTTTTTGCTACAAGGTAATGCCGTTCGGACTCAAGAACGCCGGAGCAACATACCAAAGGTTAATGGACAAGATGTTCGCACACCAGATTGGGAGAAATGTACAGGTCTACGTTGACGACATGCTGGTCAAGAGCCAGTTCGAAAGAGACCATCTAAGCGACCTTCAGGAGACATTCGATACCCTGCGGTCATACAAAATGAAGCTGAATTCAGACAAGTGTGCATTCGGGGTGACGGTAGGAAAATTCTTGGGTTTTATGGTATCCCAAAGAGGAATAGAGGTCAATCCAGAGAAAATACGGGCCATCATAAAACTTGAACCACCAAGGACAACAAAGAAGGTACAGAGCTTGAACGGCAGAGTTGCCGCCTTGAGCAGGTTCGTCTCGAAAGCAACGGACAGGTGCCTACCGTTCTTCCGTGTCCTGAAGAAATCTTTCGAGTGGACCGAGGAGTGCCAGAAGGCATTTGAGGATCTAAAGAAATATCTTTCCTCGCCACCTTTGCTCAGCCCGTCCAAACCAGGAGAAGATCTCTACTTATACCTAGCTGCTTCACATGTGGCAGTAAGCGCGGCCGTAGTGAGGGAAGAAGAAGGGACGTAGCGACCTATCTATTTTGTAAGCAGGGGGTTCTGGGGGGCTGAAGAAAGATACCCCTACATGGAGAAGCTAGCCTTCGCGTTGATAACCGCAGCTCGAAAACTGAAACCATATTTCCAAGCCCACAGCATTATCGTCCTAACAGATCAGCCCCTAAAAAAGGTAATGAGTAGCCCCGAAGCAGCCGGACGAATGGCCCTATGGGTGATAGAGCTGAGCGAGTTCGACATACACTACCGTCCGCGAATCGCGATAAAGGGCCAAGCTATAGCTGACTTCATCGCCGAATATACACGAACGGGGTGGCAGAAGCCTCAAGCCCTTAGATTGTGGAACATCCACACGGACGGATCATCAAATAAGCTAGCTGGAGGCGCCGGGGTGGTGATTCAAACCCTTGACGGAGACACGATCAAGTGCATGATCCGATTAGACTTCCTGACACCAATAATGAGGCAGAGTATGAGGCATTGTTGGCAGGATTAGACCTGACAAAAGCAGCAGGCGCCGAGGCTATGGTTATACATTGCGATTCACAGGTAATAGTCAGTCAGATCAGTGGCGTCTATGAATGCAAGGGGGAAAAAATGAAGAAATACTTGGAAGAAGTTAGGAGACGGATCGACTCCCTCCAGGTCACATTCGTCCAGATCCCAAGAGAAGAGAATGAATGTGTAGACCGGCTTGCCAAAGCCGCCTCTGCTGTGGCCATGACGACCCCCGACCGAGTACTATCGTTCATCCAGAACTCCTCAACCATTAGCGGTGAGACGGATGTGCAGGAGGTAAATCCAGGATACGATTGGACCACGCCCCTAATGGCCTACCTAAAGGAAGGCACGCTCCTAGACAGCAAGGACGCAGCCAGAAAGTTGAAAGTCCGGGCTTTATGGTTCACAATAATCAACAATGTCTTATACAAGAGGGGATTCTCACGACCATATCTGAGGTGTTTGGGTCATGAGGAAGCCGACTATGTAATGAGGGAGGTCCATGAAGGCATCTGCGGAAACCATTCGGGGGCGCGGTCTTTGGTACACAAACTGATCCGGGCAGGATACTATTGGCCTACCATGCAGAAGGATGCGCAAGCCTACGTCAAGATTTGGGACAAATGTCAAAGGTTTGGTAACCTAATTAGGCAACCAAGCAAAGAACTGACACCCATGACGGCCCCTTGGCCGTTCGCCCAATGGGGACTAGATATCATGGGCTCTCTCCCAACGGCCGCACGACAGCTGAAATTCTTGGTCGTAGGGATCGACTACTTCACTAAGTGGGTCGAAGCGGAAGCTCTAGCAACTATCACGGAGAAAAACATCAGAGGTTTCGTATGGAGGAATATCATATGCAGATTCGGGATACCCAGGGTTCTCGTCTCCGACAATGGGAAACAGTTTGACAACAAGGCATTCCGGGATTTTTGCTCAGAGTTAGGCATTAGGAACCACTACTCATCGCCCGCACATCCACAGCCAAATGGCCAAGTTGAAGTCACGAACCGGTCCCTGCTCAAAATCATCAAGACCCGGCTCGAGGGGGCAAAAGGTATATGGCCCGATGAGTTACCAAGTGTCTTATGGGCGTATCGCACGACGGTAAGAACACCCACGGGAGAAACGCCGTTCGGACTGACATACGGGAGCGAGGCCGTCATTCCAGCAGAAATAGGTCTAACAACCTATCGAGTGGAGAGCTACGACGAAGGCAAGAATGAAGAGGCTTTGCGGCTACAGCTGGACCTAGTCGACGAAGTCCGGGCTACGGCCGAACAAAGGATAGCTCGATACCAAAACCTCATGGCAAAGTACTACAACTCCAAAGTCAGACACAGAGACTTCCAAATCGGGGACCTTGTGCTTCGGAAGGTAATGGGAGCAGCTAAAGACCCTTCACAAGGAAAACTTGGCCCAAACTGGGAAGGGCCTTACAAGATCTCATCTTGGCAGAGAAGGGGAACCTACCGTCTCGAAACCATGGATGGATGGAGACTGCAACACCCGTGGAACACTGAGCACCTACGGAAGTACTACCAATAGATGCAACAGGAAGAGACATCCACCCCTTGCAAGCATTCCAGCTCATTTCTAACGTTTTCAGTAGTTTTTATTTCGAACAATTATTTTTTACCTTTCTATGCTTCTGCTTTGAACAAACCTCTCTACTAGTGCCTTTTTAAGCCCAAGGGGGCAGGCACCATTTTCCTATAAAGACTTTTTTCCAGGCAACAAAATTTTTCCTGCTTAAGTATTTAATTCAATATAACAAAACTGTCCACAAAATGGACGGATCATCCCAAGGGGATGAAAACTAAAGTCCATACAGTGGACGGACCAACAAAACTGTCCATAAAATGGACGGATCATCCCAAGGGGATGAAAACTAAAGTCCATACAGTGGACGGACCAACAAAACTGTCCACAAAATGGACGGATCATCCCAAGAGGATGAAAACTAAAGTCCATACAGTGGACGGACCAATAAAACTGTCCACAAAATGGACGGATCATCCCAAGAGGATGAAAACTAAAGTCCATACAGTGGACGGACCAATAAAATTGTCCACAAAATGGACGGATTCATCCCAAATGGATGAAAACATCAAGTCCACATGATGGACGGACCAATAAGGTTGTCCACAAAGTGGACGGATCAGCCCAAAGGGATGAAAACATTAAGTCCATATGATGGACGGACCAAAAAGGTTGTCCACAGGGTGGTCGGACCAGCACAAAGGAATAAAACCTTAGTCCAGATAACAAACACTACTAAATTCACATAATGAACGGACCCGTGGAAACGTCCGCTAGTCGAACTATCCATTCAGGGAGAAATCAACTACCCAATGGACGGGTTCAATAAGCTATGCTACCAGACGAACTATTTCAATAAACTGAGTTACCCTACGGACAACCAAATGAGCAGAACGGAGTCCATTTAAAACATACATCCCACAGAGATAAAACAAAAAGACAACGAATCTTGTATAAAATAAACCATTTGAACGGTCAATATATATACAAACCCCGCAAACATGACGGGTCCAAAAATTGTTCAACACTTGCAAAAAAAAAAAAAAAAAAAAAATCTAAGTTATTACAAGATAGATTATGGCAACTCTGCTCCGTCTCCCTCTCTAGCTGGATGGTCCCCAACGTCCTTGGCCTGGCTGTCCACAGCTGTATGATCCGTCAGAGCTTCATGAACTAAGGCGTTCTCGTCGAAGAGAGCATCAGTATCCTCCGACTGAACAGGCTGAACGGTGGACGGCTCGGGGGCAGAGACGCTGACGGTGGATAGGTCAAGCTCTGGGTACAACTTCCTCACCTGACGGAGGGCGTCGTCGAACCCGTCGTTGTAAACAAGACTCAGTTCCGCAATCAGGTCGTTGGAGTCACGGTACTCGCGTATGGCGTCCTCCTTGGCCTGACGGACTTCGTTGTCCTTTTCCACCAGGTCTCTCTTCAGGCTCTTCACCAGCTGAACGGCCTCATCCCGGGCTGCCTCGACCATCCTAAGTTTCTTTTCTTGAATTGCTTTCCAAGCCTTGAGGTCGATCAGTTCCTCCTCCGTCACTTTAGCCTTTGCACGAATCCGGCCAATGGTAGTCTCGTGTTTGAGACACCGTCCCATAAGACCTTTCATCATGACCATAGCCTGAGGGACGACGGAAGTAAGTGAATAGCAATGCAAAAAAAAAAAAAAAAAAAGGAGGTGAACGAATGGACTAAGGGTGACGGAGTAATTACCTGGGCAATATTGAAGAGGCCCGTCTCCCCCATCACCTCCGTCAAGTGATTCCCAAGGTCCTCGTAGTCTTCGGGGGTAATGATCGAAGACAGCTTCTCCAAGGCATACTTGGAATCCTCGCGGAGCAAGACGGGTGGCTTCTTCTGCTCTCTTGGTGCACCCGTCATCAGCCCCTTGCCCGCACCATGCTTGGCTGGAGTGATTGACTTGCTCCCCTCAGCCATCAGGCCAATGACCGGGTCCAGGGGGACTTTGGTCTGCTTAAGAGGACAGTCACTTTTTATCGGCAGCTTCCTCTTTAGTGGTTGCTTGCTTGGGCCCGTCCCCATGGGATCCGTTCCAGTCTGTTTATTCTTAGCAGCTTGAAGTCTTATGGCTGCCCGCCTCTTTGCATCCTCCATCTCTGGAATAAGATGACGGACTAAGAAACAAGTAGTAATAACGTTAAAAAAAAAAGGGGGGTCATTAGGATAGACGGACTTACGCAGACGGGTCTGTTTCTCGTACTTCAAGGCCGCTGGGGTGGGCTAGGGACCGTCACAATACCAGTGGATTGTGTTGAGGTTGACGAGCTTGGCCCACGTCCGCTCCTCTAGTTTTGTCTTTGAGAAAATTCTCTCAAGGAAACTAAATTCCTCAAGTGTAACTTGGGGTCGACGACGAACTGCAATGTAGAAGACGGGGGTTAGTAAAATTACAAAATTAGTAAGGAACGGAGTCATTATTGACGGACCATACCAGACGGGTTTAAAATGCCCCAAACTGTGTCGACGGGCATGAAGTCCGTCTCCCCTGGGTGACACATCCAATCCTGACCCTCCATGAAAAAGTAACGACTCTTCCAGTCCCTATTTGAGTCCGGGGTTTCATAAATGACTTTCAGGACGGGGCTCCTAGGGACGAAGCTGTACATGCCCCTCGACTTGTCTATCTCGTCTGGACGGTAGCAATGGAGGAACTCCTTTATGGAAAGCCTCCTCTCACCGTCCGACATGGCTCCGTACAGAACCTCCATCGCGATAAAGACCCTTTAGGCGTTTGGGGACACCTGGCTGACGGATATGCCTAAATAGTTTAACAGTTCACGATGTAGCGCACTCAAGAGAAACCTTAGGCCAGCCTTAAGCACTTGTTCATACACACCCACTCCGTCAACTTCCTCGTAGTAACACTTCTCCGACATATAAGGTAGACGGAGTGGGATGTGGTCTGGGATTTGGTAGCGATCCCTAAGTGTATTAAAGTGTCCCTCCTTGATGGTAGATACGAAGGCATGAACTGTCCACTCTGGGGGCAAGATAAACTCCCTAAGCCCATCTGCCCCTACGACGGACCTAACCAGTGGCTCTTCGTCATCTGATCCCTCGTGGAATTCGACCATCTCTAGGCCCTCATGTGTTGAGGACGAGGAAGATGATGACGGACTACTCTCGCTCGTGATGTCATGGTCTTTGTGACCTGACAGGTATACCCCTTCATAATCCGCTCCGTCACGAACAACGGACTGGTTACTCGACGCACTAGACATAGCCTACAGGCAATGACAGAACCTATGACTCTGACGGGTTTGAAAAGATCGACGGGCACATAAAGTGCAGGCATAAAAACTAAAAAATAAAGGACGGGTGTATAATAACTCACCTGAAGCTTGATGCAAGATCTGGAAAGCGACGGTTGAGAGAACGAACGGACTGCGCTCTGACAGGTGTGACGGATTCGCTCTGACAATCTATTCCAGCAACAAGTTAAGAAATGGGGGGCGAGGGTTCGATATTTATAAGAGAGGTGCACGGAAGTCGAAGCGACACCTCGTTCCAAAACAACGACCACTGACAAGGTGACATTTGGCACGGCGCATTAATGAATTGGCTTCTGATCTAGCAGCGTACGGATGGAAGTTCATGGACATAAGTGTGCTACAGACACGTCCTTGGTTTTTATCCGTCACCCCATGGGTCCGTTCATTTATTGTTAACGGACTCATAGGGTGAGGGGGCAATTGAAAGGGGAAGATACACCCTGGAAAGCCTTGTATGGTTGGACGGGCCGTACAAGACGGGCCTCACATGGACGGACTGGGCACATGGACTGAAGGAACGGGCTACTTGGCTATGGGCCTGCTGGACCCCTCATGGGGGGCAATTTGGCCCGCTCTCATAAGGGCCCAAATAGAGTCCTTGCGCTAGTAGAACTCCGGAAATCTTATGTATTTGGTAAAAATCTTCCCTATAAGGGGGGGATTTGTCCATCACGCTTAGGATTCTACAAGAAGAGTCCTATAAGGAAAAGACTTCCAAACCAAGAAAGGGATGTCAACCATCTACCACGATAAAAGCCCCAATGCTCTCACAAACCGAGGTACGCATAATTTACCCTCTCTAGCACTCTAGAGTTGAGAGCATATTTTCTGACTTAACCTTCGGAGAGTATTTGGCCGGCACCACACCGGTGTCCTTCGATAGGTTTTCTCTTTTGTTTCGTGCAGGTTACTACCCGAGCGAAAGGAGTATCGTGCGACCTATTGGTGGATTTCCTTGATTCATCAAAAATCAATCTTATGGAGGTGTGGGGAAGCAATTTTTGAGTTCTTCAATATCATTTCTCTTCTCCAGTTCCAGAGGTTGATAAAGAACCATCTTCCAACGATCCGTCATTTTCATCCCCTGATTCAGGAACCTTAATATTTTCTACCACTCTCACCACTTGTGTCATCTCAGGACGCTCCTCTGGTGTATTATCACAGCACTGCATTGCAATTTGTAGAAGTTTTAGCATCCCTGGAACTGCGTTTCTTTGCATAGATATCTCAAGGTCAAATACCTCAGCTGTCCATTCTTCCCTGAGAGCTCGATGAACCCAACTGCTGAGATCCACAGTGCCATTGACACCCGGTGGAGCTGTCCTTGCTGAGATCTTTCCTGTCAATAGTTCTGAAAGGAGGTAGCCATAACTCCAAACATCAGATTGTTTTGAAACTTTTCTTCCGTTTCTATATTCAGGTGATTTGTAAGATACCACATGTTGAATTGCAATGGGAAGTGCAAGTAGTGAAGCAAGGCCGTAGTCAGAAACGAGAACCTTGTCATTTTCATCGAACAGAACATTCGATGATTTCAAGTTGCCATAGGGAACTATGCTTTGGCTCTTGGTGTTGAGGTGCAGATATTCCAAGGCTCGAGCTATGCCCCGAGATCTCGCATCCCATCTGAACGGAATTCGATCTCCACCTCTCTCTCCTGTAATGTACATTGATATAAAACTTTCATTTTGATTAACAAAAATATTAGACATAACAAAGTTGTGAATAAATTTATGAAGTTTGTTGTATTATTATATTTTTTGAAAAAGACAATAATTCAAAATTGTATCCCAATTATAACTAGGTAAACAATATATATTTTTCAAACGGTTAATATAGTCTAATATAATGGAAGTAACATTATTTTTTCTTACTTGTGAGCATCATTAATACCACTTTTATTATGCACCCATCAAAAACAGACAATATCAACCGTTATAAAGTCACAAATGTACTTTCTTTTCTTATTGGAAATTGTTTCCTGCAGGGGGAAAAAAAAACCAAAGGAAACAAAGGAAGAGGCAAAGACAAAACTCACCATGGATGCGATCAAACAAATTTCCTTTCGCTGCGTAGTTATACAGCAAAAACTTCTCCTCGTTGGAGTAGTAGTAGGCAAGGAGGGGAAGCAGATTTGGTTGCTTCATATCTCCAATCATTCGCAATTGCCTTTGAATTCCTCACTAGTCATTGCTTTCAAGTCCCTTAGCCTCTTCACCACAACGCTTGGTCCACCACTTTCCTTAGCCTTATAACTATTCCCGAAAATCCCTTTGCACAATCCCTCAGCAGAAGCTCTTAGAACATCACGGGTTTCAAAAGCCGGTTCATCCTCCATGAATACGAGGTTCCCGCTCTCTTCAGCTGCCACAACAATGCTCCTTTCTGCTGCCTCTATAATCTTTTCACCTTCCCCGGCTTCTTATTTGTTTGCTTCGTTCAACATCTTTTTTACCATCTGAGCTTTTTGGCAGTACAGTATTAATAGTAAAATCACAGCTACTATAAGAAGAACAACGAAAACAAGAAAGATATTCTTAAAGATATCTCCATTTGAGTTTGGGGGAGAATTTCCAGAAGGGGGCTCTCCTGTGCCATTTATATAGCGGCTGGTAGCGGTTAAGGGTGGACCATACAACCCAGGATTACCAGAATACGAATCAGAGCCAAATGATTTGAGAGTTTGAGTTATTGGGATTGAACCAGTGAGATTGTTATTTGAGACATTGAAAAATAGTATGCTAGACTGGTTAAATTCTGGGATAGTACCTGTCAAATAGTTATCTTGAAGCTGCAATGACTCCAAGACACCAAGACTTGTTGCCTGATGGATTAATAATCTTCATCTTGTGATTGAAGGAGAAATTCATTACATTTCCCCATAGAGAGTTGTTCTGGAAGCTCAGGATAATCAACTCAGGGAAGTTCATGAATTCATTAACATCGACTTTCCAGCTTAGCCCTATATCGTTCAACTCTATTCCAATAATATAACCCTTAGTGGAACACTGAATGCCACGCCAAGGGTAAGCAAGATCGCAAGGATCACCCTGTGGACGACTAAATTTCTCGGTTCGAAATAAAGTCAAACAAGTAAAAATAGTGTCACAAATGTGAATTTGTATTGATGAATGTGTGGTACAATTCTCTGTTAATTACAAAAGAGTTATCCTCTGATTCGATCTCCTTGAAAGACTTGTTGATTGGAATTGTAATAATGTAATTTTGATTTGAACACAAAATATCCTTCAATTTGGTTGAGGGATAGATCGAAGATTGTTGAAACAGAATTACAATGGATCTTTGGCTATGAGCTTGTTAGAAATCCCTTGTTCTTCGCGTTCTTGGTGTTCTTCGTGTTCTTCGTGTGTTCTTCGTGTTCTTGATGTGTTCTTCGTCTTCGAAGGTTTGTGGTGGAAGTTCTTCGGGGCTTTAGAGGCTTGAATTCGTAGAACTTCGCTGATTTGTGGTTTGTGATGTTTCTAGAGGCTTTTGAGCTTGATTCCAGTGAACTTTGAGATGATTTGGATGATTCCTCTTCGAATGTTCTTTATATTCGAAGGTTTGTGATGGAAGTTCTTCAGGGCTTTAGAGGCTTGAATCCGTAGAGCTTCGCTAATTTGTGGTTTGTGATGTTTCTGGAGGCTTTTGGGCTTGATTCCAGTGAACTTTGAGATTTAGGAATATGATTTGGATAATTCCTCTTCGAATGTTCTTTGTATTCGAAGTTGAAGTTCTTGAAGTTCTTCGGGGCTTTAGAGGCTTGATCCGTAGAGCTTCACTGATTTGTGATTTGTTGATGTTTTTGGACACTTTAGGCTTGATTCCCGTAGACTTTTGGATCTAGGCGGATAATTTGGATGATTTTCCTTCGAATGTTCTTTGTATTCGAAGTTGAAGTTCTTGAAGTTCTTGGAGGCTTTAGAGCTTGATTCCGGCAGAGCTTCTGGACTTCTGAGTGCTTCCAATGGCCTGGTCCCTTCTCCAAATCTTTAGCCCTCTAGCCCCCTTTCAAATGCCTTAGGAAGGCTTCTATTTATTGGAGTTTAGGAGTAGGTAAGCGACACGTGGCGGAGTCTGATTGGTGACACATGGCAGAGCTTGATTGGTCCGCTTATGTCATTGCCTGCACATGCTGGAATGATTGTGTCATCGCTTACACGTGCGAGGTTGCTTAGGTCATTGCCTACACGTGCGAGGCTGCTTATGTCATCGCTTGCACGAGCTGATGCATGATTGGTTCTTGCATGACACTTGGCAAATTTCTGTTGGTTTCTGAATAGTGATAGCAAAACCTAGCAGCAATACGTGGTGCTTTGTAATTGGCTGCATTTTGTGGATTTGGTAGTGTGACGTGTCAGCTTGTGATAAGTCGGGAATTTTTCCATGTCTACACACCCTTCCAGCTTTCATTTTGAATAGAGTTGTTAAAGGGCATTCTTCTCATCAGGATCAACAGATGGAGTCCCTCCTTGGCCTAGAACGTTTCTGTATAGCAATAGAAAAACCGTGACTGCAAGAATCTGTTCGAGAAATTGAGCAGAACCTATGATGCAATTCAGGGTGAAAAAAAAAACTGTATTTGGGTTTCTGTGCTGCAGGGAAGTCAACAAGTAGAAATGGTATTTGGCCAAGGAATGTGGCTCGATGAATTCGTAAAGATATCCTCACTATTTCCATTGCAGCGAACGGTTTCTTTTGTCTAAGACAATAACAAGGGCAATGTTCAACTGTTTCTCTTGGATATTCTTTTGTGAAGAATCCTAGGATTGGGAAAGGCTGTTGTTCAGTGTTCTTTTATGAATGAATGTCGGGTTGGATGTACATGTTTGTTTAAATATGATATAATTTATGAAATCTTGGCAAGTTCTTGCGTCGTCCGGCAAAATAATATATAACATGGGTAGATTTTTCTTTTTTTGACTGATGGAAACTATTGTTTTACATTAATTATTATACATTCCATACATACCATATTTATAATTTTACGTGCAATGTACACAATTTTTATTAATTTTTACATTTAAAAGGTGAAATGAATAATGTATATAGACGATATACCCTAACAGTTGTGAGATAATCAATACTCCTTGCTAAATAGCAAGATTAATAAAATCAATCTTTATTGGGAGCTCAACAAAAATTAATGTATCCCACTCTAAGTTTTGTTTGAGTATCCCACTTTATATTTCAAATCCACTCTAATATTTTGTTTAGTGTCGCTCTATTTAAAACAGGTTTAAAATTAATTTTAACTCATGTAAAACTACCTTTAATATAATCTTTTTCACAAAGAGAATTTAGGTTCAAATCCTCATTCCCCACATATTGTAAGGCCAAAAAAGGGAGAAGAAAACACTATTTTTGACACATTTGAAACTAAACCAATGTCTCTTGAATTCTAAAACTTATCCTTAATTCAAGTATATATATTAACGAATATTTCAATGACTATTTCGTGTTCCGATGGAATAATGGTGCATTTTTATAATTTCTTTTAAAACGGTAATAGACATCTACAAAATTCAATTGCTTACAATAACAAAAATTATGTTATGAAATAAAAATTAAGTGTATAAATAGATCAATGTATTATAAACCCGGTTTAAAACACTAATATTATTATTTTCGTGTGTGTTCTAATAAGTATTACTCTTTACGAAAAAATAATGATGTTTATCCCAAATTAGTTGTGTGTATCTAGTGTTCGCTGTTTATAATTCCAATCTACAACTACAAAGGTTAGACCTTTTTGTAGTTATACTTTGGTTAAATAATGTATTATAAATTCGGTTTAAAATATTAATATTACTATTTTTGTGTGTGTTCTAATAAGTATTATTGTTTACTAAAAAGATAAAAGTGTATAAATAGATCAACAAGCTGACTTCTTCAATTTTACTCAAAAAAAAAAAAAAAAAAAAACCTACCTTCTTCAGTCAAAGTGAGAACTTGCTATGTTCTGGACTAGATTTATGTTTTTTGCGCAGTTGACATGGATATTAGTCAAAACCAAGACAACTTTATTAGGTAGCAGTGAAGCATATACTCAAGTGGAGAACAAGAGATTATATGTTTGTCTATCATTGTGAGCATTTCATAACCATTGATTACACAAATTTAGATTTTCACCCTAGCTAGAGGAACCATAGTTGGAGGAATGTAAAAGCAATCTTGTATTTATTGACTCCACCATGGAAGCCGTGTTTCATTTTGTGAAGCAGCAACATAGGTTGTTTGACTTTAAGAAATTCTTGTTAGACCTTGGTGTTATGCGATTGGAATAGGTTCCTCTAACTTTGTTCTGCAACAAAAGTGGAGTGATTGCACAATCCAAGGAACCAAAAAAACACAAGACAAGAAAACATATGCACCATAAATATCATCTCATCAGAGAAATAGTAAAGCATAGGGATGTGACCATAGTAAAAATAGAATATGTGGAGAATGTTAAGGTTCTTGTTTTTATTGGCCCTTAATTTAGTGGCAAAGTTCTATGTATTTTTTTTCTCTCATTTTAATGTGTTTTTCCCGGGAAAATTGTATTAGGGTAGAAAGTACATGATCTTGGTTAAAGTGTGGTCAAAGTTGCTCTTGCGACTTGGATGAGACCTGCCTACCTTGCGACTCACACGTGGCAAACGACGATAAAATTATGTTTAAAAAAAAAAAATACAATTTATTCACATTATTTCTGTCAAGCCCAAATAAATGAGGAAACCCAAAAACTCTCTCTCTGTCCTCATCCTATGGCCAATCTTCATCTGTCATACTCCATTATGTGTTAAAGGTAAAATTTTCAGGATGTAGGAGCGGTTTCTATTGAAGAAAAAAAAAAAAGGTGAAAATGGCCAAATACCACCATTTTCAGAAATTTGTAGCAATTAAGCACTATTTCGGAACCAAATGAGAATCTACCACTTTTTATGTACTCGAGCTCACTAAACTCGAGTTCTAAACAGTACTCGAGTTTAGTAAACTTGAGTTCCTAGTTTCATTCCACCATGGCGTGGCTAACTTGGAATTTGTGCAATTAAAAAAAAATAATGTGGTACTTGAGCTTGGTAAACTTGAGTTCCATGCAACATAATACTTGAGCATACCAAGCTCGAGTTCTTTGTAAATAAAATGCTCGTTATTTTTTTCCTATGGTACTTGAGCTCACCAAGCTTGAGTTCCTTGTAATATGGAACTCGAGCTTGGTAAACTCGAGTTCCTTATAACTTTTTTTTTCTTGGATAATCGACAAATAAACATAAACATAAAAATAAGTAGTTTTTTTTTTTTTTTTTTTTTTTTTTTAATGTTTTTATTTATTTAAATAGAAGCATTGTAAAATATAGAGATTTTAATTTCAAAATATGAATTTTTAGGTCACTCATACCCCTTGTTCATTCATTTTTAACACACTCATCAATTTTTTACTTCTTGGAAGCATTATGGTTAAATTGGTTAAAATATTGGGGTTACAATGAGAAATTTGAACAACATGTAAAAGAAAAATCTCACTCCATTTTTATCCATGGGCACATTGAAAGAAGTTTAAGCTACATATTTTTACTTTATCAATCCTGTTCGGAATTACCGTATGGTCAAATGATTGATAAGTATTGTAGAAAGAGTGGACCACTCGGATATAAAGAAGAACTTAAGGTTTACCACATTTGGACATGTAAGTTCTTGACTTGCAGTGTTTCTAAGAGGAATGTGAAACATTTCTTTTATGTGTATCTACATGTTTGGCTGATGATGTGAAAGTCGATTTGGCAACTTTTGTTCACTCTCTTTTTTGCATAAATTATTTTTTGTTCATTATTTAAAAAATTGTTCATTGTTTTCACATAAAACACCTCTTGAAATTGTGTTCTCTAAATTTAAAGCCAAATCTGTATGCTTTTTCATGTTTAAATTTCACAATAATCGAATTTGTTTTTTTGCATTAATAAAATTTGTTTCTATATTAATAATATTTGCTCTCAACACATCATGTTTACTGTATATTCAAATATGCTTACTGCATTCATAAAATTTGTTTTCTACATTAATTAAAATTGTTCATCGTTTTCTCAAAAAAATTGTTCACTGTTTTCTGCATAAACTATTTTTGGCATTCTGCATAAAATTATTTTCTGTTCAGCATTATTTAAAAAATTATTCACTCTCTTTTCTGCATAGATTATTTTCTGTTCACTATTTAAAAAATTGTTCACTGTTTTTCTCATAAAACACCTCTTGAAATGGTGTTCTCTAAATTTAAAAGCCAAATCTGTATGTTTTTTCATGTTTAAATTTCACAATAATCGAATATATTTTTCTACATTGATAAATTTTTTTTTTTATATTAATAAAATTTGCTCTCTGCACATCATGTTTGCTGTATATTCAAATCTGCTTACTGCATTCATAAAATTTGTTTTCTGCATTAATTAAAATTGTTTATCGTTTTCTCATAAAAATTGTTCACTGTTTTCTGCATAAACTTTTTCTAGGATTTTGCATAAAATGATTTTCTATTCAGCGTTATTTAAAAAATTGTTCACTCTCTTTTCTGCATAAATTATTTTCTGTTCATTATTTAAAAATTGTTTACTGTTTTCTCATAAAACACCTCCTGAAATGGTGTTCTCTAAATTTAAAAGTCAAATCTGTATTTTTTTTCATGTTTAAATTTCACAATAATTGAATATGTTTTTCTACATTGATAAAATTTGTTTTTATATTAATAAAATTTGTTCTCTGCACATCATGTTTACTGTATATTCAAATCTGCTTACTGCATTCATAAAATCTTTTTTTTTTTTTTTTTTTGCATTAATTAGAACTATTCACTATTTTTCCATAAAAATTATTCACTGTTTTCTACATAAACTGTTTTTAGCATTAGCGAGGTTATTGCCCTTAAATGGTTTTTGTGTTTTTTTTTTTTTTTTTTTTTTAAATATGTAACCATGTGAATAATGGAAAAACTCCATGAAAGGAAAATGAATGATTCGTATAAATCAACTAATGGTAAATCCCTCAAATAATTCGAATTTGTAAAAAAGTTCGAATTAGTTGAATGTAGAAATTTGAGAAAAATCGATGGAAAATCAATGAATGTACCAAATTGTGAAGGTGTACATAAGATGTACAGATAATTTAGACTTATTGAGAAATTTGATTTTGTTGAAAGTACAAAATGGTGAAAATTCAAGAGAAAATTGTGTACATTAGATGTAAAGATCGTTCGCATTTGTAAAAAAACAAAATTTATTGGTTGAATGTATAAAATCTTGAAAGTACAAAATAAAATTGTGTTAATTAGATGTATAGCTCACCCCCAAAATTGATGCATAAACTTTCCAGGGATGCTTTGCATCCTTGAAAATGGTGCATTACAAAGGGTTGCATATCTATGTATTCATGTAAGTGTGGATGGGTACTTATGGTCAGGGCTTAACTATGTCGAGCTGTTGAGCAGCACATGTAGAACTATTTATTATCTTTGGTCATTTTCATGTGAGTGAAGAACTGTTGGTGCATGTGGTTTGTATGACTACAGTTGGTGCTACAGCAATAGGTTGGTGACGTGTCATCATAAAACAGATTTTATGAATGTAGTAAGCAGATTTGAATATACAGTAAACATGATGTGCAGAGCAAATTTTATTAATGTAGAAACATATTTTATCAATGCAGAAAAACAGATTTGATTATTGTGAAATTTAAACATGAAAAGGCATATAGATTTGGCTTTTAAATTTAGAGAACACAATTTCGGGAGGTGTTTTATGAGAAAACAAAGAACAATTTTTTAAATAGTGAATATAAAATAATTTATGCAGAAAAGAGAGTGAACAAAAGTTGCCAAATTGACTTTCACATCATCAGCCAAACATTTAGATATACATAAAAAAAACTATTTCACATTCCTTTTAGAAACATTGCAAGTCAAGAACTTACATGTCCAGATGTGGTAAAGCTTAAGTTCTTCTTTATATCCAAGTGGTCCACTCTTTTTGCAATACTCATCAATCATTTGACCATATGGTAATTTCGAACAGGATTGATAAAGTAACAATATGTAGCTTAAATTTCTTTCAATGTGCCCATGGCTAAAAATGGAGTGAGATTTTTCTTTTACATGTTGTTCTAATTTCTCATTGTAACCCCAATATTTTAACCAATTTAACCATAACGCTTCCGAGAAGTAAGAAATTGATGAGTGTGTTAAATATGAATGAACAAGGGGTATGAGTGGCCTAAAAATTCATATTTTGAAATTAAAATCTCTATATTTTACAATGCTTCTATTTAAATAAATAAAAAATAAAAACTACTTATTTTTATGTTTATGTTTATTTGTTGATTATCCAAAAAAAAAAAAGTTATAAGGAACTCGAGTTTACCAAGCTCGAGTTCCATATTACAAGGAACTCGAGCTTGGTGAGCTCAAGTACTATAGGAAAAAAATAATGATTATTTTATTTTCAAAGAACTTGAGCCTGGTTGCTCGAGTATTGTGTTGCATGGAACTCGAGTTTACCAAGCTCGAGTACCACATTATGTTTTTTAATTGCACGAATTCCAGGTCAGCAATGCCACGGTGGAATGAAACTAGGAATTTGAGTTTGCTAAACTTGAGTACCATTTAGAACTCAAGTTTAGTGAGCTTGAGTACATAAAAAGTGGTAGATTCCCATTTAGTTCCGAAATAGTGCTTAATTGCTACAAATTTCTGAAAATGGTGGTATTTGGCCATTTTCATCGAAGAAAAAAAGAAAAGAAAAGAAAAGAACAATGTCACATAATCTTTGCCAAAATATTGAGAAAGGGAAATGTGAGCATTACCATTCACTCAAAAATTTATTTTTTTTAAGAGAATAAGAGAATGAAATTCGATTATTTTGTACTAAAAGAGTCTAAAACCCATATGAAATTTTTTAGAAATATTACATATGATGTCGATGAGGTAGTGGTGGCTTTAGAAATTTATTTTAGGGTGGTTACTAAGAAACTTAAATGATACTAAATCTAATAAAAAGAAGATTTAAATATATCAACGTCACAAATATATATATATATATATATATATATATATATATGTATGTGAAGTATTACAATATTTTTCTACTAACAAAGAGAACAATAAAAAAAAAATGACTGATAAGATATAAAGTAGGAATTGAGAATGTTGAGAGAGAGAGAGAGAGAGAGAGAGTTTGAATTGAAAATAGAGAAGAGAAAAATAAAGAGAGCTACAGAGAGGAAAAAAACGAATGAGATTTGCTATAACTACAAGCCAAGTTACTAAGGAGAGGAAAATTATTACAATTGCAAAGCCAAAGAGCATTGTTTGGTTCTAAATATTTAGGATTAAATGTTTAGTTTCCAAATTTATGTATGTTGGCAAACCGAGATCAAAGCATGTCTAAATTAGGTGTTAGACTTTACTCATGTTGGTTCAAGTCAAGATTCAAGAACATGTAAGCTGCAGAAAAAGGAGTTTAGTAACTCTAAAGATCGACTGATTGAAAGATAGGTTCAACCTATTGAAAATCGTGTTCTGTAGATTTTAAATCAAGCCCAAAGCTTGTGAAAAATGTCTAGGGTTTCTGTCCAACACTGCCTATTATAAAAGGAAAACCCTAATCACGTTTTACAAGCTCTTGGAAGTCTTGTGAGTTACTATTGTGAGATCTGTGGGGTTTCCATAACCTTCTAACTCTACAAACATTTACCGGAACGAGATCTGCAATTAAGAACTGGTGGAAATAAGTTTCTGCATAAAGATCAACTACTAATGGTGATTTGAAACCTTTGAGTGAGATCTCAAAGTCGCAAATAGGGAATTTGTGTTTAGCAAATCCAAGATAGAAGAGTCCGTGGAGTTGGAGCTGCACGTGGTTGTGTTGGTAAGTTCTATTTAAGGAGCTTTAGATTTAGAATTTATATCTATTATAATCTTTCATTATATCATAGTGGATTTGTTTTCTTTGAGGATAGCTAGGTTAAACCCTCCATAGGTTTTTACCTTGAAACAGTTGGTGTCATTAGTTTTCCTAGGTCATCATATTATTGTCTTCTTTACTTTTCCGCACCAAGTAATATGTTTGCATGTGTTTTACCTAGATCTCATAATTAACCAAAGTAATTACTTAGCTAATTCATTAGGTTAAAATAATCTATTTTTAAGGGGTCTAAACAAACAAATAAGTGATATTAGAGTAGGTTAGCTCTTGTTTAGGTAATTTTCCTTGAGTTGAATCTTGACCCCTATTGTCATGGAATATGGTTACTCTCTTGTGATCCCTTTCCACTTTGATAGGAATAATTATGCCTATTAGAAAGTAAGGATGAAAACTTTTCTGAAATCTCTTAATGAGAGGGTTTGGTTGTCTGTGGAAAATGGTTAGGAAAGACTTGTCACTCCTGTAGATCAATGGTCTATTGATTAATGCGATATTCAATGCTGTTTCTATGGAAGAATTCAAAAGGAACTCTAATGTAGAGGTTGCCCACACTGTTTGGAATATTTTGCAAACTATGCATGAAGGCACTAATGTTATGAAAATAAATAAATTGCAGCAGTTAACCTCTAGGTTTGATGAGTTTTATGCTAAACTGAATGACATAGTTAACTTAGCCTTTAATTTGGGTGAAGTATATGATCAACCTAGGATAGTTAGGAAGATTCTTAGATCTTTGACTAAAGATTTTAGACCCAAAGTCACTACCATAATTGAGAGCAAGGATGTAGACATCATCCTTGTTGATGAACTTGTAGGATTTCTTCAATCCTATGAGTCAAACTTACCCAAGACTAGCAAATCCAAATCTATGGCTTTAAAGTTTGTAGATGATGTAGATAATTTTGGATTTGATGATGAGATCTCTTTAATAGAGATTGCTTATCTTGCCAAGAACTTTAGAAATTTTTTAAGAAACAATAATAGAAGGGCTAGAAATCGAAATAATGCCGGCCCTAAGAATGTGAAGAAGAATAAAACAACCAAAAATAATGTTTCAGAAAAATCAAAAGACTAAATTGTTCAATTTTCTAACAATTCTTTAGGTCAATAGTGTTTTGGTTGTCAAGGGTATGGTCATGTTAAATTTGAATATTCCATTTTTTGGAGGTCAAAGGGTAAAGCTATGACTGTTCTCTTAGTGATGATGAAGGATCTGATCACAAGTCTCAAAGTGATCAAGAAGAAAATTTCATGGCTTTCATTGCTATAGCTATAGTAAGTGAAACTGAGATTGTTGAGGAGAACCCTTCTGATGGGGAACTCTCTGAAAATGATGACTTGCAAGAGGCATATAACAAGTTTTGCAAGATTGTAGCAAAAGATGCCCTGAATGTTGACCTAGGATTGAATAAGATAAAAAATCTTGAACATGAAAAGGAAAATCTTTTGGTCAAATTGTTTGATGCCAATTTTTGGAAAATTTAGACTCCGATTAATAGAATTAACAAGTTTTAAACCCAAGTTGTTAGTTAGATTTATTATGAATAAAACTTGTTAAAACAAACAAACATCAATATCATTTCAAAATCATGTAGCGAAAAAATAAATAAGATAAGATATAATGACCTAGGAAAAATAATGAAACAAACTAGTTTCACAGTAAAAAACCTGGGGGGAAACATTCCTGAAAAACAATCCACTATAGTAAAGAGAAGTTTAAGATCTAGTACAAAACCTTTGTCCCTAGACTCTACAATTTTCGTAGATGAACTTACAGTAGAAACCTTTTATCGCTTCAGAACTTCTAAACTCTTCAATATATGAACGCCACCCTTTTTGATGCACGGATCCTAGTATGTGACTAACCAATGATGCACGAATCCCAGTACGTGACTTACTCACCAACTTGAGGAAGAAGAATGTTGGTTGCAAAGTTCTTCAATTCATCAACAATGAAGATTAAGAAGCACTTGGTTACAGAACCCTAAGGTGCAAAGACGTAGTAGCTCCTTTTAGAGAGAATAAGGCATTAGTCACATTTTTCATATGTTCTCTTTGTATTCTCTTATGTGAATGTCTCTAAAATAAGCCTTATATAGGTATAGGATTGTGAGAAAAAAAACTCTACAAATACATGTCAGCATGGGTTGAAAAACAAATCTGGAAATCTGAATTTTGTAAGGAGGTGTCGAGGGGACAGAAGCTTTCTCGATTGATCACCAGTTATCGAGAAGCTATCGAGATTGAGATAAGAAGAAGTTGAAAATCTTGATAAATAGCCTAGCTGTCGAGAAGTGTCGAGCAGCTATCGAGCTTTAAAAAATCAGCACTTCTTTACTTGTTTCTTGGATAGATTTGCATGACTTCAATACTAGACTTGAAACAAGGTTTCTTGAAGTATCAAACACATCATAGATCTACCAAAATACAAGTAAAGTGCGTTTTGTCAAAGGATTAGCCAATTACATAAAATAGTGATATATATTTCTAACAAGTGAATCATATATGTCCTAGCACTAATGAACTTATAACTGCTGTTAAGATTGAGAACATGTCTTTGATTGAAAGAGTTTTTTTTTTTTTTGGGAGAATGTGATTGAAAGAGTTAAAAGTTTAGAATCTGAATTGTTTGTTGCTAAAGAACAACTTGATAGGAATTCTACTTCTAAACTTGATAACATGTTCAATGTTAAAAAATTTACATCTGATAAGACATGGTTAGGGTTTGTTAAGAGTGGTTTATCTTCTGTTGTGACTCCCCCCAAGATTGTCCCTACTGTAGATATATCTAAACCTGATGTTAGGATACCTAAGAAAGAGGTCCTAGCTACTAGAAGAATTAGGGTAGATCTTAGTGAAACGAAACCCAAGAAACCTACTCATCCTATAGATAAGAAATAGCACAAGCCTTAATGGTTTTGTTACTTCTGTGGTGGAGCTAGGCATACACACCTAAATTGTTTCTAGTTGTAAGCAACTAAGCAAACAACCAAAGAAAAAGTGTTTGTGCCAAAAGCACAAGATCCCATGACACTTATTCATGAGTTGGTAAAGGCTTTTAGCCTCTATACCAATGCTGAAGTTGATCAAAAATCTCATGTGTCTAGAAACTCCAACTTTAGGTTTGCATCTAAGAAAATGTGGATGCAAATGACTCAACTTCACTAAGTTTGTTTGACATGGTCCTCGTGCTATCTCTCTCATTCCTTTGAACAAATTGCTTAGGATTTTATTTTTCTACATTTCATTAATGCATTTCATTCTATGGTTGATTTGGAATTTTTTTTTTAAGTTTTTTTTTTTTTAAATTTCAAAAATAGAAAATTTCAAAAAAAAAAAAGTGTATTGCACACCACTATGTGTGTAATTAAGGTTGGCAAATGAAATTTATATTTCATGACTGTGTACCTTGTTTAGCCTTGATGAGCTATTTTCTGCACTTTGCTAGTTTGTGTTATGTAGTACTTAATTGTGTGAGTTGTTTATAGTCTTTGAACAAACAATCTTGATTTTAATGTCACATATTTTGATCATAAGGACTAGAAAATTTTAAGAGAAAGGCATAAATAACTATTTTACCACTGTTATTTGCCAATCATGAACACCTGTGTGCAAATTATAGAAGTCATGCTTGGTAAGTAGGGATGGCAACGGGTCGGGTTCGGGCCGGGTTTTTTCATACCCGGACCCGACCCGCGGGGCAAGACCCGTAGCCCAGACCCGGCCCGTTTAGGGCACCGGGTTTTTTCCCGGGGCCTGGACCCGCCCCAGCCGGGCCCTACGGGCCCTGTTTAGGAATTGGGCCCAAACGGGGCCCAACCGAAAAAAAAAAAAAAATTTTAAAATTTTGGAGAAATTGAACTCAATCCCCTAGTTTGGGACTAGGGGTCTAGGGCAAGAACCTACAATCATCATCTTGAGGATGTGGGTCCTTGAATCTGGAGTCGGGTTGAGGTGCAATGCACTTGTGACACGTGGTGACGACGAGGATCGGATGGCAGGAAGGGCAGGAGGAGTGGGACCCAAGCCAAGTCTCGATGCACGCCACGTGGAAGCCATGGCTACACTGAGGGAGTACGAGGAACTGGTCTCCGGTGGTGAACTCGGACAAGCAGATCGCGCACTCGGAGGAGAACTTGGAGGCCGAGTCGGCGGTGAAGGTCAGCTTCGGGAGAGACTTTAGGATCTTCTTTTTCAACCCCTTGTTGGCCAGAGATGAAGACGGAGGAATGAAGGTCGGTATGGCTGCAGCTTGTGGTGGTGGTGGTAATGATGATGATGATTGGGTTGTTGCTGTGGAGGAGGAGGAGGAGAGGCGGCGAAACCAGGCGCAGCGAGCGACGACGATGAGACCCAACACGCAGATTAGTGCGCAGAGGAGAGCTGAGTGAGTGCTGGGCTGTGTCGGATTAAGAGGGAGGGAGTGTGGGCTGCTGAGTGAGTGAGGCTGCTGAGTGAAATGGGAATTAGATTTAGGGTTAGAAATTTAGGTATATATATAGTAGGGTAGTTTAGTAATTTTAATTAACCGGGTTTTTATCGGGTCGGGTCTCGGGCCGGGTTTCGGGTTTTTTAAATAAAACCCGAACCCGACCCGGACCCGCTTCGGGGTTTTTTTTTTAAAACCCATACTCGACCCTATTCCTAATCGGACCGGGTAAAACCCGGCCCATTAGGGTCGGGCCGGGCCGGGTACCCGCGGGTCGGGTAAAAATTGCCATCCCTATTGGTAAGGTGTAGCACTTGCATAGCAAGATTAAACGAGGTGTTATTGTTAAAAGAAAAAGTGTAATAGGGGTATTTTCTTTTCTATCTTCTATATGCCCATGCATGATATCTTTGATTGTGCTTAAAAGAAAAATTCAAAAGAAAACAAAGAAAAAGGAATAGCAAAAAAAAAAAAAAAAAAAAAAGAAGATTTTACATGATTGCAATTGTATTTTCTAGGAGATCTGAGAGTTATATGATGTAACTCTTTAGGTGACAGTCACTTTTAAACCATTGTGATTGACGATGTAGAAAATTGGTTTGATTACTATCTACATATCACCTATTCTATATTCTGCACACTTGCTAGTTGCACACACTACACGCAAATCTATGCTAAACTTAGTACATTGATTGTGTGTTAACTAATATGGCCATCTAAAATTACACGTTGTGTGATGTTTAATACATTTTCTTTGGGTTGGGTAGAATTTGAAGAGAAAATTTTCTAAAACTTAAGTGAAATATGCTTTTGAAAACTTCTGGAATCATTTGTATGCATTTCTTACCATGAAAATTGGGTTTTCAGTTGTTTTTCTGCAAAAAATTTCCAAGTTCTTCAAAATTTCAGTTTTTCAAGTTTTTGATCGATTGAAAATGATTCTCAGCCGATCAAAAAAATTGAATTTTTAGGTCAAAACTCATTGCCTCGCTCGATTCTTGTTCAATTTTTGCTCGATCCGTCGAAATTTGTTTATTTGTCCCTTTGGTTGCTGCTTGATTCCTTTCAACCAATCGAA
Organism: Quercus variabilis; assembly: GCA_030445155.1. Lineage (NCBI taxonomy): Eukaryota > Viridiplantae > Streptophyta > Magnoliopsida > Fagales > Fagaceae > Quercus > Quercus variabilis. Next base: position 19,864,827 of record CP129455.1, on the reverse strand, counting down.
ATTTGAATTTTTCAAATTCTTAAGGGTTTGACAGATCAGTATGTCCTTTTTCTTCTATTCTCTTTGTTTGCTCTCAATCCCTCTTTTTAGAATTTTTTTTTTGTCTTATTCGAGTTAAAAGCTTCAAAGGTTTTCATCTACACTCTGGGTATGACTCTTTTACCCCTTCTATTTGATCATTTTACAACCATTTCATGCATAATCTTTAAAAATTCTGAAAATTTTGAACTTTGTAGATTTTAGGGGGTTTTGATATTTTTTAAGTTTTTGTTTCAAAATGATCAATGGGTTTTTGTGTATGCATGTTGTTAACATGATCTCTCTACTTTAATTTGAAAAATTTCATGGATGGTGAAAAATTTTAAAATTAGGGTTCATGTGTCTTGAGGAAATTGGGGTTTTTGTTCAATTGGTTGAAATTGTTTGAAATTAACTCTTGTAATTGATTGATTGATTGATTGCTTATAACATGTTCCCTAACTATTGTGATGATCAATTGGTCAATTGATATGCTTTTTGAAAAATTAGGGTTTATGTTCTTCAAAATTTGGGGATTTTTCATAAAACTTGATTTTCTGGGTTAATTTTCAAAATTATGATAAAATTGAACATTTCAAAGTATTAGTTCATGCACCATTGGAGTTTATGCTTCATGCATCATATAGATTTTGAAGATTGCATATACATTGTGTTTATTTCTCTCTAATGCAGTTTGACCTTGGTTTTTGTGGTTTGTTTTCTTCTTGTTTCCAACTCCTTAGATCCTAGTAATGGCCCATAAGAAGTCTAGAAACATTACGACCATAGTCAAATGAGTCTCTTGGTTTACTTTTGAACCAATTGAGGTCTTTGACCAAACTAGGTTTCATGTGCTTCAAAATGCTAAAAAATTTGATGCTCTGGTTAAGTATAACTCTATTTGGGTTGAAAGACAAGTCTATCTAGATGAGTTAGATCATTCTATCCATTGAAATCTAGAGTCTAGAGGTTGGTTGTCTCCTTGTCATGATCTGATACCCCCTGTGGACTAATGGAGTTGCCACTTAGATTAGGTCTAGGAACCATATTGGGCCCTTTGAGCCAATCACTTACACACATGAATCCATGTGCCAGATTATGGGTTTGGAGTTTGGGTACAGCTAGGGAAGGTGTTAAGTACCCAAGATTGTTCGGCTTGTGGGCCGGCCTCCATTATGTGTTGCTAGGCCATATTTAATTAAAGAGTTTATTAAGAGAGCCCTAATCCTTAACCTAAACATACATCATGCACTTTAAATTAAAAAAAAAAAAAAACACATACAACATGTTAAAAGCATATCACAATATAAAAGGAAATGAATAAAACATAATCAAACAAAATAAATTAAACATGGCAAGTTGACAATTAAATAAAACACACAAGGAAATAATATCAAATAGACTAAACATGGCAAAAATACTAAAGCAAACACGGAAAATAATTAAGCATAAATAATTAACCTAATCATAGTCAAATAGATCAAATAACATGTGAAAAAAGTGATTAAAATAATAAAAAACAAGATTTTTCTCTAATTTGGATTCGGGTTGCGTACGCGTATTCAACTATGCATACGCATGGTTAAACCATGCGCACACATACTCAAAAATGTGTACGCATCCTTTAGCACAGATTCGAAAAATTACATTTTTAGAGATTTAATCAAACAAATATATAATATGTGAGATCAAACAAGCATGTTAGAAACCCTAAAAACTAACTAACATAAAACAAAAATACAAAGCATCAACATAAACAAATAAACATGAAACAAAACAAATAATTAAACTAAACTACATAAAATAAACATACATGTTATATTTTACATGAAACCAAAATAACAAACCAAGGACAACAAGAATAGATTATAAACAACCTAAAATCATATTTGAACATACCACACATAATTAAAACATCAAACACGTCTAATATAACAAATGGAGAAACTATGTCAAGAAAATCATGTGAATCATATTAAGCAAGGTGGTAAATCATGGAAAAGAGACTCACTTTGAATTAGAATCACAAATTTGATGTTATTTAACCGGCCCCTCATTGCCTACAATCACAAAGGTTAGATGGAGAAGAAAAAGATAATCAAAGAACACAATATTTGTTAGTAATCATAACTCAAGAACAAAAGGTTTTGAAAAGGGTTTTTTTTTTTTTTTTTTTTTTTTTTTTTTTTTTTTAAATTTTCAAAAAAAAAAAATTATGCCTTAGAACTAACTAAAGAGAGATTTTTTGATTATTGAAAAACGTGCGAAAAGGCTGCCCCCCCAGTTTTAAAAAAGGGAAAAAAGAGTTTAGAGAAGATGGAGGCCAAAAATCACTCTCTCTATCTAGGGTTTTGATTGGAGGCATATGATGAGTATTTATAAGTTAAAATTATGGTTTTTGGGGCTTTTTAATTGTCTTTGGACGTTCCAAGGGTCTATGGGCCTGCCCACATTGAAGCATGACGTTTTGGCCATTTAAAATGAAGTTTTAAAACCCAGAAAATCGGACTGCCTACTTGGCCTGATTTCAAATGATCATAACTTAATTAACATAAGTCCAAATAAGGAAAAATATGCTTTCAAATTGAAGCCTAGTATGTCTACTTTCCAATGAAACAAACTTCACTCAAAAATTCTTTACGGATCAAAAGTTATGGTAAAAACAGTGATCAAAAGTTATTTTTCAGTATCGATATTAAAGCGATTTGAGCACTTTTGAGTTGTGATTACTTCCAAACTATTGTGAACTCTTTAATTATCCTTGGTTGATATATTTCAAGCTCATTATTGGGGCTGGGACTAAAATTTATTAACGGGTACAAAATGTGGTGTCTACACCTCCTCTTGCTGCTTTGATTAGAGAATTCTACTCGAATCTCTCTATTTAGTCTGATTCATCCGGTGGTCACATTCTGACTACTTGGATTCAAGGTAAAGAGTTTAGGATAACTACAAAAATAGTATCTGAAGCTCTTCGTGTGCCTCTTGTTCGTAGACCTATCTATCCATACATTGAGTTTCCTTTTTATTGATGATGTCATGATACTTCTTAATTTATGGAAGATCTATCGCTTAGGGAACTAAGCCAAGACTTAACTCTTATGAGTTAACCAAGTAAAATTACATGTTGTTTAGGATAGTATGTCACAATACCTTTTCTATCTCTCATGTGCATACTATTCTTATTGATAGATGTATATTTCTGTATGTTCTTAGTACTGATGGTTCTATTTATTTTCCATATCTTTTTATTCAAATCATCGTTTTAGTACATAGGAGTAAGTCTAGGAAGTATCATCTCTTCTTCCCTATTTTCATTAGTAGGATCCTAGCTTATCTAGAGCTTGAGGATTTTCCTGCCTCTGATTCCTTTCATCTCACCGCACCTATAGGATCTTCTTTTCTTAGATAGCAGCAAGCATAAAAGAAGATGGTTGAACCAAGTGCTGGTTCATCCAAGAGACCATGAGTAGAGTCTACTACTAGAGATTAGCCGTTGAGGAGATTCCTGTTGATCTTACAGTTGCTGTTGTTGAGGATGGTGTTGATGAGGTAGATGTTGAGATTGGTGATGCTGAGCCTATTATTCCTCCTCCTCTCTCTCCTCGTGCTATGATGGAGACATTAATGATGACTCAAGCAGCATATGGACATCTTTTGGATGAGCTTATTAGTGAGGTTGCTGCTTTGAGAGTGAATTTTATTGAGTATAAGAGTGCTTTTCCACCTCCTTTACCCTCTGATTTTTGATGGTTACCTTTGGTAATCCATAACAAAAAGGGAGAGTAGAGTGAGAGAGCTCTTGTACTTAAGGGAAAAGCAGATTTATGCAGCTTTTGTAGGTAGGGGGAGAGTTGAGAGTTGAGAGAAGAGATGAAACATGATATGTTGTGTTAATACATTGATGGTTTTGATAATGTTTATCATTTGATGTCTGATTCTCTATTATGTTTTGTGAATTCAATTTCAGTTTTAATTTTTGATTTACACTGAATTTTCCACACATGCATTTATGGTTTGTTTTTCAGTCTTTCAGGAATTTATAGGTTAATTTTTTCAACAATTGTTGCTAGTTTTAGCAACAGATAGATAGTAGATTATGATAGAATTATATTAGGGCAATATCTTGTAATTGGGTTAGTTCTTGAATTGAAAAATTCAAGTTTATGTGTGTTTTGTAACGGATTGTCAAAGGGGGAGATTGTTAGGTTCTAAATATTTAGGATTAAATGTTTAGTGTCCGAATTTATGTATCTTGGCAAACCGAGATCTAAAAATGTCTAGATTAGGTGTTAGACATGATTCATGTTAGTTCAAGTCAAGATTCAAGAACATGTAAGCTACCAAAAAAAAAAAAAAAGAGTTCAGTAACTGTGAAGCTCGACTGATCGAAAGATAGGTTTGATTGATTGAAAATCTTGTTCTACAAATTTTAAATCAAGCCCAAAGCCCATGAAAAACATCTAGGGTTTCAGTCTAACACTTCCTAGTATAAAAGGAAAACCATAATCACATTTTACAAGCTCATGGAAGTCTTGTGAGTTACTTTTGTGAGATCTGTGAGGTTTTTGTAACCTTCTAACTCTACAAGTGTCTATCAGAATGAGATCTACAACCAAGAACTGGTGGAAACAAGTTGCTGCATAAAGATCTACTACTGATGGTGACTTGAAACCTTTGAGCGAGATCTCAAAGTCGGAAATGGAGAGTTTGTGTTCGACAAATCCAAGATAGAAGAGTTCGTGGAGTCGGAGCTGCACGTGATCATGTTAGTAAATTCTACTTGAGTTAGTTTTAGATATAGGGTTTAAATCTATTGTAATCTTCCATTCTATCATGGTGGATTTGTTTACCTTGAGGATAACTAGGTTAAATCCACCACAGGTTTTTACTTTGAAACGGTTGGTTTCATTGGTTTTCCTGAGTTATCATATTACTGTCTTCTTTACTTTTCATCACTAAGCAATATGTTTCCATATGTTTAACCTAGATCTCATAATTAACCTAAGTAAATACTTGACTAATTAGTTAGATAATGGATCTCAACAAACAAACAAGCAAGCATAATTGCTGGCACCGTTAAGTAGAACTCATGACCATTTTATTTCTCTTGGTATCATTTTGTAAGGAAAAATGAAATTAGAGATTATTTTTAGATAATGGGTTGAACGAGTTACAAATTTGAATGATTAGAGTTTTTTTTTTTTGTTTGTTTTTGTTTTTGTTTTTTGTTTTTTTGTTTGTTTGTTTGTTTTTGAATAGGCTTAATTTTTCTTGAACAATTTGTTCACTTGTTATTGTTTGGTCTAATCTTGTCTTTTTTTTTTTTTTTTTGGGTTATTTTTGTTGTTATTGGGCTAATTATTATTATTATTATTAAGCCCATTTTTTTTTGGAGTTTAAGGGGTTAAGGATTATGTTTGAGGAGCCAAATTATTTTTGGAGTAATGCTAATGTCCACAACATTTTCATGACAAATCTTATGCGACAAGTTGTTATTGGTGAATAAACAAGTAATGTCAGTATTGAACTCAAATTAGAATCACTAACAACTTTCTACATAAGATATATTGTAAAATTATTGTGAAAATGTTGTGGATTTAGCATTATTCTTATTTTTGTTGAACCTAAATTCCTATGATTTTCAAGTCAGGGTGTTCAAAATTTTTATTAGGGTAGATAGAGTAGGTTAGTTTAGTATATAATTTTTTTGCAAGTATATATATATATATATATATATATATATATATATAAACATTATTTTACAAGTCAAGGTGGTCCTGTGACAACCTTGACATTAATGCGAAGTTGCCATTGCGAAGAGGCCTTTTAATATGCTTTTTTCTTCCTAAAATCTAGAGGATCTTTATCCTAAAGATATTTGTTGCATGACCACAACGTGGTAATCTATCAATAAATTGATATATATATATATATACACACACACACACACGCACACACTCACTCTTAATTAGCAAAGCAAAATGTAGCATTCCAATTAATTTCCCCACCTACCCCACTGATATCCCCAAATTTTTTCACCTTTTTGCAACATAATAGTTTTCAATCTCTCTCTCTCTCTCTCTCTCTCTCTGTGTGTGGAGATCGCTAATGCTGCTTCCTCTACCGCCTACAGCTCACAAGCCACTATGACGAAAGGACCTCCACTACTGCAAAATGGCTAAAAATTGATCTCCTCTGCCATAAAACAACATTTCTCTCCTCTTGTGAATCTTTGTTAGCATCTTCATCTTCTACTTCTTTTAGAGTCAAGATGTCTAAATTTTTATTTTGGGGGTCAAATATATATATATATATATATATATTGTTAGGTTCGAAGTGCTTAGGTACTAATGTATTAGAACTCTAATTTGTATTATTGGCAAACCATGATCAAAACAGGTTTTTAGTCTTGTTTTAGACTTGCTCAAAGTATGTGTTTTATGTAAAGTTGGAATCGAGCAGTTGCAGAATTCATTGTGCAATTCGGTCTGGCTCGAACGATCGAGAATTAGACTTGACCGATCGAAAGTCGGGTAGAATGTTTTTTCTGCATAATTTCCAACTCAGCCCTAAGCCCATATGACGTATAGAGTTTTATGTTTTACCCTAAGTATAAAAAGGAAACCCTAGCCACGTTTTTGAGGTTGCTCTACTTGCTGTATGTGTGAATCTCTTGTGAGATTTGAGAGGTGGTTGCCTTCACACATGCTTAGGATTATCAAGAAGGAGATTTCAATGAGAGCTTGATGATCATTCAGTTGTTGCACTAAAGATCTTAAAGTTACACAAGCGGGAGTGCTTGTACTTGCTGGAGAATCCAAGAAAGGAGTCCGTGGTCTCAGAGCTTGCACGTTATCGTGTTAGTAAGTTTTCTACATGAGGTAGCAATAGGATGTTAGTGGTCTAAGTTGCTATTGTAAAACTTCGATTCTTTTATAGTGGATTCAGTTTTACCTTGAGGATAGCTAGGTTAAATCCTCCCTAGGTTTTTTACTAGTTTGGTTTTCCTGGGTGATCAGATCTTTGTGTTCTTTATATTCCGCACTTTATATTGATATGATATATGATTGTGTTAAGGGGTCTAAATACATGATAGATTATGATATACTAGGTTAATCCAATTGTGTTTTTAAGGGGTCTAAAAACACACACACACACACACACACACACACATATATATTTTTTTCTTTAAGTCAGGGGGTTCATTTGAACCCCTTTCCTTCAACATGGTGCCGCCCTTGTAAATGTTACATGGGGAATAATTTACGGGTTAAGTGTGCATTCTTATAGTTTAGCAGTGTTAAGTGTAAAAGAAGTATACTTTAGAAGGATAAAGTGTAAATTTCCAAGTGTTTGTAAGAGTGTAGGGTGAATAGTGGTAATTGATGAATCATTAGATTAAACTTAAAAGGTAGAAGAAGAACAACCATCAATGAAAGTCATGGTAGAAAAACTGCTCTTAAATCAAGTTTGAATCCAGAGGTTAAGTGTACTCTGGCAACTTTATGTAAGGTAGAGTTTGATTTGTTTTGGGCTGATAGTGGAAAAATTGACAAATAAGTCACCCTTACCTCCACTCTAAAAAATCGTACATGAGATTTTACCTGATATGGCTCCTCATTTAATTCTTTTGAAGTTGTTAGATCCTTTTCCTCATTTAAGAATCTCCTCCCTTCTTTCACTCTGCCCCGAAGAGCAACTAGGACCGATTCAGTCACATTTTCATTCATTTGGAATTTGGGCTCTTCTACTTCATTTTGATCTAATTATTTTTTTGATTCTTTTTCCCTCTGTTTTGATCTTTTCTTTTTTCTTTTTTTATTTTTTTATTATTTTTTATTTTTTATTTTATTTCCTTCCATCATTCCTTAAATTCCATTGGTTTGATCAATTGAATGAAAGATATGAAATAAATAAGATTTTTTTTTTTTTAATGAATCAGGCCCATTTTCTCATTGAATGAAAGGTATGAAATAAATAAGATTTTTCTAATGAAATCTCTCACCTTAACTTAATTTGAGATGTAGAGAACTATTACGTTTATAAAAATCAATAATTAAAAATACAAATTTAATAAATGTTGATTACAAAAGCCCATATTTTATGATAAGGGACTACGATTAGTTCTACTAGTAATAAGAGTATAAGACAATAACAATGCATTTTTTTGTTTGTTTGTTTACAGGGTGATTTTGTATCATTTGATGTTTTCCATCTTTCGCTTTTCCGTTCTTATCCTTGTGGCAGTTCTGATCTCTACTGTAACACTGTTTGTAATATTATGCTAAATTTCCTTTGTTCATGATGTTCCTGAATCAAAAGGTTATGGCAGAGAACTTTTATGTTGCTTGGGAAAGCAATTCTACATACTGCGATCCATTAATTCTTCCATTTTAATCTAGTAATTAACAGCCTTCCTATACAAATAAACCTAACACCGGAGTATTTCTTGGGGGTCCTTGTCAAAATCTTGAGCGATTTGATTCCTATGTGTGTATATATATATATATATATATTATTTTGAAAAATATTTAAATCTAATGGGGTCCTAGTGCCATTGATTTGTATTTGCGTCTATCTATCCCTCCCAATTGGTCGCATCAATTGTGGGTTTCAGTTAGCTCAACTAGTAAAATCTCCGAGAGTTAAATAAGAGATTTGATGTTCAATCTTTGCTTACACAAAAAATTGATTAGTGTTTTGATTTGATGATAAATAGCTATTATTAAGAACGGACATTATAGGTTGAAACTCTTTAAAAAAAAAAAAAATTGGTCGCATCAATTATTGCGAAAAAAAGTTATGAAGAATATTTTGTTTTTATTTTTTGGTTTTTTTTTTTGGTCCTCTAATAAATATTGAAGCTGTCCCTGGTTCGCTATCAGTGCAAGTTGGATTGGTCCCTGATAATTTCATAGTCGTCCTCTACTTTGAAAAAGGAGAGCTTCCTAAAGTCGGTATAATGCCCTTTTAATTAGCAACTAACAACCAACGTATTGTCGGGCATTTATTTTGCAAGTTGTTGCTTAAACGTATGTTTTATATTTTATTGGTACCAAGGTGGGGTAATTTTTCTTATTCATTGAAGAAAAACTCAGAGATTAATTCAGTTTGTGTGGACAGAGTACAGATCGACCTATCTGCAAGTTGGTATGTACGTGCAACAAGTTTTACCGTTTATGTTAGGTTTTACCATATATATATTCATTCCATATTTGGGAAATGAAAGATTTAAATCCTAACGTTTTCATTGAAAACACAAAAAAATGATTATCAGATGAGTTACATAATTTTTGGCTAACATTTATCTTGTATACTAAAATTTAGGGGAAACTGTAAAAAAAAAAAAAAAAAAAAAAACCATAGAGTTGAGGTTCTACCTATGTGTGCACAGTAAGATAGGAGTAGACAATTTTGTGATGTTATCAAAATATGTGAGAAAATTAAAGTTTTAGTGCATACAATTTAGTATGGTAATTAAAATAATAAATAAATAAATAAATATATAAAAGAGGAAGATGCTTTATGGGCCTCTTGGAGACTGAAGAGATTAGTTCAAGTGGGTTTCAAACTCTAGCCCACTACCCCACTAAACCCACACCTTTGATGTTTTGAATATAAAGTAGAGGAAAAGATAATTAGGGTTTTGATAAGAGGGGTTTCATTACTACGGAGGCTAGAGGTGTATTTTTCCTTAGAGTTAATTAAAGAGGCAACCAAAGAATTCCAGGTATGGTTTTTCATTTGTTAGAACCAAAGCATCAAAGGTTTAGAATTTTATCAAGGATTGCAATCTTAATATATGTATTGGACTTTCACATTTTCATTAGGGTTAACATGTATTAAACCCCAAGTTGCCCACTGTGTGCATTCTAGTACAAGCCGTGAATTGAGAAAGGTTATGTATATGGCTTTACATCTCCTTTTGGTTATATGTATATTGAATCGTAGGTAGCCACTGTGAGTATTTTAGAACAAAACCATGGATTACGAAACTCAATTCATTTATATAGCTTCACGTTTTCATTGGTTTATATATAGACTAAATTCTAGAATTGGCCACCGTGTATATCCATGAACAAGTCATGTATCAAATCTTCAGCCATAAGGCTTTCACCGTTTCAATTGTGGTTATATATATATATATATATAAAAGGATGGCTGTAAGGTTTTCTTTTGTGGTTATATATATTAGGTTGGATTAACGTTTTCTTTGGTTATATACATTGAGATGGTTTAACGTTTTGTTTGGGGTTTTATATTAATCCTAGGTCAATGATATTTTGGCTACCGCCTTCCTCATGACATATGAGTTTCGATTAATGCAAGGATGTATTATTGATTAGAATACCATTGGTTAGAGAAACGTTAATTTAGTGCTGAAAGTGTTATTAGTTCAACAAAGTATAATCCTAGTAAATCCATTTGCATAGTTCTATAAGCTTTATATTTTGTAGAGGATATTAAGTATATTTCCATGATTGATTATAGGTCCTATTTAAGAGTGTTTTGAGGCTTTTTGGAGGTTGTTTCGGCTTGACTTTTAGAATGATTCAAGTGTTGTAAGTATTATGCATAATATGCACAAGTTTTGTTCTTTAGGTTCTTAGAAGTCAAAAGTTTTCAAAATTATGTTTTTAAGCTTACAATTTCTAAAGTTTCTCAAAACATTTTTTTGTGTCATTGAAAGAGAAACTTCGACTTTTAAAAAATGTTTTAAAGAGAAACTTTGGATTTTAAATAAAGTTTTGAACATCTAAATCTCATTTAAAAGATGATTTCTAAACTAAACTATTTTCATAAAATAATTGAGTTTCAAAGTAAGTTTTCTAAAAAGGTTCTTGTTCTTTAAGTTTGTTTAAAACCAAGTGATTTCAAAGTCATATTCTTATTTTTCAAATGGTATTTAAGACGTTTATTTTAGCAAATTGGGTTTTCAAACTTACTCAAGAATTGTAAAAATATTTATATAAACTCTTCAGTTTTTATTCATTCCCTAAGAGAGTTAAGCATCCTTTGATATATGTTCAATTTGATATTGTGATATTCGCTATGCCTTTATTTTGGAATAATTGTTAATATTAAGAAAATTATTATATTTGGTATAAACTTTTGCTTTTGTGATATGTGACTCAAAATAAGTGTTTTGTTTAGAATTGATTAAATATATGTGTAAATCCGCTCACAGGATTGTATGTGAGAATATGCGATGTGTATATGTGACACTGTGCTCTGATCAATTATATGTATGTGTTTTCTAATGATTTTAAGATGTGATTACATATGTATTAAGTGGTTCATTATATGTTTTGGAATAATTATTTATGATATCATTGAATGAGTTTGTGAAAAATCAAAATACTCGTGCTTTGCTTGACTCTATTTCGTTGTGGGCTTCTACCCTTTTCGGGCAAATTATATAGGGAAATGCCTCCCTTCCCAAACTAAATAAGAAAATGCCCCTCTTTTAGAACTCGATTTTTGATAAATCAAGTTAGAAAAAAAATAAATTTCTAAAACTCTATAGTAGCGTTTTAAGAAGCCTATAGTGACGTTTTTTAACTCGACTTCAAAGAAATCGAGTTATAGGTAAAAAAAAGGCCACTATAGGTCAATTTCATTGCCTATAACTCGATTTCATTGAAGTCGAGTTAAAAAAACGTCACTATAGGTCCTTAAAATGTCACTCTAAGTTCCTCAAAAACGTCACTATATAGCCTAACTCGATTTATCAAAAATCGAGTTTTAAAAGAGGAGCATTTCCCTATTTAGTTTGGGAAGGGGGGCATTTCCCTATATAATTTGCCCGAAAAGAGCAGAAGCCCATTTTGTCCTAATTACTTACTAGATATGTGGCTCACCCCATAAATTACTATTTTTAGATTAAAGTGTAATTGGGAATATAGAACCTTTGGATCGCTTTGTAAGGTGTAAGGTAGAGTGTGGAAGTTGTAGGCGACTTTAGTATTACTTGAAGACTTATAGAATTTTAGTTACCTTTATTTTGTAATTCATGTTTTATATAGTGGAGATTATTTCCAATTTGTGGAGTTTAGATTTTTGTAAGAGGTTTTTTATTTTATTTTATTTTTTTAAGAGTATTGTTTCTTTGGAGTTTTAATTTATTTTGGATTAGTTATGTTTACGGAGTTATATAAGTTTAGCAAGTTAGTCATGCATCTAAATTCATGTTTAACGGATTTGGGTCATGACAATAAATGCGCCTAAAGAAAAAAAGAAAATGATTCCACTGTCAGGAGATAGGGATGGCAATGGGGTGGGGCAGGTTTGAAGGATGGGGTCTTCGCTTCCGTCCCACATTGTTTTGTCATACCCCATCCCCATATGACGGGGAAAATTTTCATACCCCATCCCCGCCCCTTGAGGCTCTGCAAAACCCCGTCCCACCCCATAAAACTCTACTTCTTGTTAATTTGTCCACAACTATTACAATTGTTTTTAATAAAATTTATTTTATTAATAAAAATATACTTGAAATTACAAATAAATTTATCCCATCAAATCAAACTAATTTTTAGTAAAAATTAAATAGTACTATTAAAGTGTTTAACAAGACAATATCACAACAAAAACAAAAATCTCATAATATAAAATCAATGGTTTGATAATATATAAATTTGTTTATAATAAAGACAAAAGAAAATGTTAAAATTGGTACCTTATTTCCAACCTTGCCAGAGAAAAAAAGAGACAGAAAGCCTTGGTGGGTAATAAAATAAACTGATGATATGTTTGTTTAAATAGTAGGGTTTTAGATATGAAAATTTTACAATTTAACCCTTAATAATGAGGGGTGGGGCAGGGTTGGAATGGAGCGGGGTGGGGTGGGTTGGGTTTAAAATGTCTAAACCCATCCCCACCTTTCCTTGTATTATGGAGTTAAAATCTTGCCCCATTCCCACCCTATCACTTTTGTGGGGCAGGAAAAATCCGCGTGGGGCAAAGCGGAGAGGGGCGGGGCAAAATTGCCATCCTTATTAGGAGATGTACACTTATGATTCATGAAAGTGTAGGGTTTATTTTCTCAAAAAAGAAAGCGTAGGGTTTAAAATATTTCATTTTTTGATGGGCAATCAGACAAATTTTCATTCAACAAGCTGAAATTGGGGTACAACAGAGAAAGGAAATTACAGAAGTTGAAACTAGTCAGATATCATCTAGGATTAGGTGTTCTACACAGCTGGGATTAACTCCCTTCCAAATTTGAGAAAAACCTGATAGTCTAGCAGCTTTTGCAAGTTCATGGGCAACTCTGTTGCCATCCCTTTTCAGGTGTTGGAATGTGCACCAACTGAAAAAGGCCAAACAGCTTCTAATGTCTTAAAGGATGAGACCAATCTCAATATTAGCATCTCCACGGTTAAGAGCTTGAATAATAGAGAGGGCATCTTACTCGAAGATAGCATGGGATATTTTTAATTCCAAAGCAAGAAGCACACCATGTAGAAGAGCAAAGGCTTCAGTAATTTCTACCGAGTAGGAAGATTGAAGAACTTCGCTAGAAGCTGCAATAGAAAGGCCTTGGCAGTCCTGGACAATCACCCTAATGCAAGCATTGATACAATCATTAGAGGTGGCTCCATTAACATTTATTTTGAAGAAGCCAGAGGGAGGAGCTTTCCATTTGAGGATAAGGGGGTAATGGGGCAGTGGGGGGTGGGAACAAGCATCCTTAAAATCAATAAGGGTTCTTTTAGCCAATTCCTAGCTTCGGCTTGGAGAAGAACCCGAGTCCTTATGTACTACTTGATTGCGATTCCACCAAATAGACCAGGCTGTTGCAAAAAATATCTCCATGTCATGCAAGGTGCCCCTCATAATGATGTCTAGAATGATATCAACAGGATCATAGATTAGGTGTGAAAAGTCTATAAGGCAGTTAGACCAAAGAGTCCACGTTAGCTTGGCATGATCATAGTGAAAAAGAGCATGGGCCGTAGTCTCTATTGCTTTGTCACAGATGGGGCAGAAGCTGGAACATTCTATGCCTCTGTGACTTAAGTTTTCCATGGTGGGAAGGCCATTAACACATAATTATCTTCCTATATATGGATTTTACGACCATTTCCTACTCTCCATCTAGTTCATTTTCGGATCACCGCAAGGCTATTGTGAATGCTTTGCTAGGCATAGGACGGGCTGCAAACTTTTTTGGAGTTGAGAATATCATCATATGGAAAGTACCTAGCTTTGTAAACTCGAGCCACCAAAGAGTCGGGGTTGGTGAGGGTTCGCCAACCTTGTTTGGCTAATATGGCTAGATTAAAGGCTTGTAAGTCTCAGAAACCCATCCCACCGTGAAGTTTTGACTTGCACATTTTCTTCCAACTAACCTAAGCAATTTTGTGCTCTTTATCTTTCTGCCCCCACCAAAAATTGCGCATCATATTTTTCAAATCAGCGCAAAGAGTCTTAGGGAACAGAAAACAGCTCATGGTATAGGTTGGGACTACTTGTGCGACTGCCTTGATGAGAATCTCCCTCCCACCAATTGAAAGGAGTTTTCCTTTCCAACTAGCTAGCTTTTTTGCCACTCGTTCCTTGATTTCGGCAAACACTTGGGTTTTTGATTTCCTAATGATGGAGGGAAGCCCCAAATACTTGTTATGCCTTAAGTCCTACATCGGCCCAAGTAATCTCAATATGCACTCTTTTGTTTCTTGAGGGGTATTTGGGCTAAAAAACACCAAGGACTTGTCTGCATTAATTTTTTGTCCAGAAGCCGCCTCATAGCTTTGGAGAATGCTGACAAGTTTTTTACATTCTTGCATATTTGCTTTGCAAAATAAAAGACTGTCATCGATGAAGAAGAGATAGGTGATTATAGGGCAGCCCCCGCGTATTGAGACTCTTGAGATTTATTGATTTCGGGCTGCTTCGTGAATAAGAGCCGGCAAACCTTCTGCACAAAGAAGGAACAAATATGGGGAGAGGGGGTCACCCTATTGGATGCCTCGGGTTGGGGTGATGTGGCCAAAAGTTTCACCATTTATGATCACTGAATAAGATACAGAAGAGACACAATGCATAATAAGATCAATCAACTTGTTATTGAATCCCAACTTCAACAAAATCCCCTAATAAAGTCCCATTCAACCCGGTCAAAGGCTTTAATCATATATAATTTAATTGACATAAAGCTTTCTTTTCCCACCTTTTTATTTTTTAGATAGTGCATGAACTCATAAGCTACTAGGACATTATCAAAAATTAGGCGTACAACGGTGAAGGCACTTTGGTTTTCAGAAATGATGCTCGACATGGTAGTTTTGAGTCTATTAGCCAAGACTTTTGATATGAGTTTATAAGTCACATTGCATAGGCTAATAGGGCAGAATTCCATCATTCTGGTGAGGTGGTTGGTTTTTGGGATGAGGGAAATATTGGTTTTGTTAATCTCTGCCATGGGAGCATTGGAATTTAGCATATTCAAAACCATATTTGTAATATTAGTGCCCACAATATCCCAGTAATTATGGGAAAAAACAGCAGACATACTGTCATCTCTTGTCAGGTTAATTTGTTGCAGAGCCTTGAGAACCTCATCTCTTGTGAAGGTCTTGGTGAGCTCTAAGTTCATGTCCTCTGTCACGCGTTTGGGGATAGAGCTAATGACTTCATTTATTCTAGTGGGATGAGTGGTGGTGTAGATTTTCTCAAAATGAGCCACAGCAGTGGCTGCAAAATCAGCTTTGCCTTCACACCACTGACCAACATCATTCCAGAGCCCAAGGATAGTGTTCTTTTTCCTTCTGTCAAATGCCCGAGCATGGAAGAATTTGGTGTTTTTGTCTCCCTTTTTGTACTAGTGCACCTTGCTGCGTTGATGCCACATGGTTTCTTTACTATCAAGAAGATCATTGATTTCCTTCTTGAGCTGATTGATCTTTGCCCCCAAGTTTCCTTGTTGATCATTAGAAGTAAGAGCATTTAGCTGTTTCCTTTTCTCCTGAATTTTCTTTGGGATGTTGCCCACTACTCTTTGATTCCAATTGGTTAAAGCCATGGCACATTTTTGAAGATTGGAGGAGATATCCTCGGGGGTGGTAGAGAGAGAGCCTGAGTTCCAGGTCGAATCAATGATTTCTCGACAATCATTTCTTTTGGACCACATTGCCTCAAAATGAAATCTGTGTTTTCCTTTGTGAGCTTGTGGGGAAGAATCAGAAATTGCAAGGATGTAGTGATCAGATGTTGATTCAGCAAGATGGTGGAATTTTGGATTCCTGAAGAATTCCAACCACTCTAACGTGGCAAAAGCCCTGTCAAGACGAAGAGAAATTCTTTGGTTGCCTTCCTTCACGTTACTCCAGGTGAAGTCTGGCCCACAATATCCCAAATCTTGGAAGCAACAATTATTTACCACCTGTCGGAACCTTCCATTTGGCGTTGGGATCGTTGGGCACCACTTGCTTTTTCATTCATAGAGAGAATTTCATTAAAGTCACCACTACAAAACCAAGGCAAACAATATTGACTATTAGAAAAGGAGATGAGTTTCCAAGATTCTTCCCTGAGATGAGTTTCAGGATGCCTATAAAATCGAGTGTACCACCAAGAGAAGCCATTCTCTGGTTCAATGATTATGGCATTAATATGGAAATTAGAGTAGCTCTTGATTTCTAGATTCATATCATTAGACCAAAAAAGATCCAGACCACCACTTCAGCCTCTACTAGGAACTATTAGACCATTTGAAAAGCCCAGCCTATACTTCACCTTCTCCATACATTTATTCTTTAGCTTAGTCTCCAATAGGAAGACAAGTTTGGGATTCTAGCACGTCACGTAGTCACAGAGCGCGAAAACTGTCTGGGGGTTCCCAATTCCCCGGCAGTTTTAGCATAGTGAATTCATGGCTCCCGGTGGTGCTGCTTTGTAGTCATTGCCGATCCAACTTGAGCACTATTTGCACTTGAAAGGGGTGTGTCACGGATTTTCTTGCGGGGATTTTCTTCATCTTTCTCAGATAAAACAAGCTTGCATGGTCTTTTAGATCCTGAGAGCCCACTATGGTTTTGGGCATAAGTGTTTGGATTTGGGGCTTGCTGCCTTTGGGCTCTGGCTATTTTCTTCAAATTCCCTTTACTTGGGCCTCGTGGGGTGCATGGTGACTTGCTAGTGTAGTAGGCCTCTTTGGGGGGTTTTAAAGGACTTGAGACTTCTTGGGCTTTGGGTAGGGAGGGTCTTAAAAGGCCCACAGAGGAGGAGTCATCCCCAATTTCCTTTCCCATTTCTAGGCTTTTTTGAAATTCAAATTGACATTTCCTAGATTGAGGCATAGGGTTCAAGGGACTTACTTTTTCATTTCTCAACTAATTATCCGCAGTAAGGTGATTTGACGTGTCAGAGTTTCCTGGTGCCATGTTGTCATTAGGCAACGTGTAGCTTTTCGGAGTGGTTGGAAGCTCAGCTTGTTTCATCTCCATGTCCATGGAGTTGGAAGTTGCCTGAGCTATTTTGTGCCTATCATCTAAACTATTTTCCTTTCTTCCCTTAGATCTGCCATTGACAGTGACTTTTGATTTTTTTGAACTGAGCTTAATAGAACCATTTGCTCATAGCTAGTCCCTATATTGCTTAGTGTTACCTGAGTCACTTGGTGGCACCTGACAGTGTTTCTCATCATGTCCAAGAAGACCACAGTGGAAGCAAAAGTTGGGCAACCTTTCATATTTGAAAGAAACCCAAAATTTTTCACCCTTTGTATTGACTATGTTACCACCCCTTCGAAGTGGTTTGTTAATGGGCAGCTCCACACGAATTCTAATGAACTTAGCTTGCTCCAAAAGCCAGGATCACTTGTCTGACTCAATATATCTACCCAACTTGCTGCCTCGTTCTCTTCCCACTTCCTTTGACATGCAATCAAAGGGAAGACCCTAGATTTGGACCTAAAATGGAGAATGGGTGAAGGTTATGGTGGCCACAGATAGCCCTTTTTCTCCATCTAGTAAGAAGTAGGAGATTGTTGTCAAAGTTCCAAGGGCCATTCCGTTCAACCCACTCCAGTTGGTACACTGAGTTAAATTTGAACTGTAGGATGTTTTGCCTAACTTCCACGATTCGTAAATCAGAACCCATTTTTCAAGCTGACCGTAGTGTGCTTTTTAGAGCTCGTAGGTTCTAGTGTCGTTCAGCTAGTAGCCAACGAAATAAACTTAAGACACATTCCTCAAGCAGGTCCAATCTGTTGATGGTTGAGATGGTGATGTCTTCTTCTTCATCCTTGGTGAGTTTGAGATGTTGGATGCCATCTAGAATTGCTTGATCCATGACTGTGAAGAGGCTTTGTAAGCTTTTGGGTTACCAAGACCTAGGTGGATCCCTTGAGGGGAGAGAGCACTCGTGCTATAGCAAGAGAGAAGGGCTCCTACAAGGGAAAGCTTAATTATGATAGACAAATTTCTGTAGACATTTAAAATATTTCATTTAAAAGTCTAGAGTTTAATGCGTGCAATACAAAAACTGAGCTATTTTCTTTTCTGGGTACTTTCCCCCAAACATTTATTTACTGCTTGATACATCTTTCCTTATTTTTGATGAGCTTGGTATCCCTTTCCTTCTTTCTTTCACGGAAACAATCTATACAATAACTTGTTTGATCACTTTTTCAATATTCTAGGTGGGGTTAATGTTGGTAAAAATTCTATATAACTGTGAATAAATTTTAGCAAGCACAGCGGAAGCACAACCACACAAAAACACAAAAATTTACGTGAAAATCCTTTCTCATTGAAGGAAAATAAACCGCGGACAAACTCCGAATAATTTCACTATATTAAATAGAGATTACAAGACTTAGAGATACAACTTAAGGAAAAAAAAAAAAAAAAAAACTCTCTCTTTTTCTTTTTACTCATTGCTCTCTTCCTCACTATGTATCTCTTACAATTTCCTCTTGCTCTCTATAATTTTTCTCTTCTCTTTTGCTTGCTCTCACTTATGCAGTTCTCCAAGACTACATTGTCCTCAGTCTCACTCACTGGGACTTTTCTTTCCTCTTCTCTTCTTCTTGCTCACTGGGCGAATGACCTCTCTTTTTATTTCTTCATATTTTCCTTCTTTTCTTCTTTTCACACTCTTGACATCTAATCACAGTAAATGCAACTTACTTGCCTTGACTTTGCATTAGCTTTTTTTTTTTTTTTTTTTTCCCTCCTCCTCAGCGTGTCCAACACACCTAAGTCACTGCCAAAAAGAAAATAGGCTGGCTTTTGTGGTTTGTCCAAACCACCTCTTTAATGAGGTGTTTTATCAAGTGTGGGCTATACCCACGGTGCTATGATGCACCCAACAGTTAAATTATAAATGGATATGGTTAAGTAATTATAAGACAAAAAAACTCTGCCTCATGTTCACGTGAAAGTTCAAACACTATTGCGTCAAGCCCGCCATGCAACCTATGGAAATGATTGGGGGGACAAACTCTTGAAGCCAGCTACAAGCTGGGCCATACATTATTTAATTTTTTGGAATCATTTCAATTTGAATAGCCGTCTATGTTTACTTGTTACAAAAATTTGACTTCACTCTTGCCTATATATAACTCTGGCTTACAAGCAATTTCTTTAACAATTCAAAAATACTTCTCTCAAGAATTGAATTGACTAGTAGTTATTCTAGTAGTTTCATTTTCTTTCTCTTGCTGTCATTTTTCTTTAGTCATAATGGCGAGTGGACATTCCAGCCATATCTTGATTTTGTTTACGTTTCTCTTGCTTGCCTTGAGTGCTTCCTTGGTGCATGGCCAAGGCACAAGAGTTGGATTTTATTCTGCTGCGTGTCCTCGAGTTGAATCCATTGTTCGTTCAACAGTTCAATCTCATTTCCGTTCTAATCCCACTGTGGCTCCTGGATTGTTGAGGATGCTTTTTCATGACTGTTTTGTGAAGGGTTGTGATGCCTCTATCCTTATTTCAGGGTCTAACACTGAAAGAACAGCTGGTCCTAACCTATTACTGAGAGGATATGAAGTTATTGATGATGCCAAGACACAACTTGAAGCTGCATGCCCTGGCATTGTCTCTTGTGCTGATATTCTTGCCCTTGCTGCCCGTGATTCTGTTGTTCTGGTAATTATCACATGGAAAAAATTTACTTTCAAAATAGAATGGAAGTAAATTCCTCCAACCAACTAGCAATTGATAAAATCATTTATGTGTGCATTTAGTGACATGACCTATTAATAGATTATATTTGTTTAAATGATACACGTGAATGGTTTTATAAGCAAATATGTTAATCGGTTCTGACTGATTTGGAGGAAAACTTTATTAAAATAGAATGTTGTATGAATTTGTATTTCTGTGTAGCGTTTGTTATCTGTTCTTTGAAAAGTTTGGTTAATAATTAATCCTCCTTTGGGACTTATGATGCAGACAAATGGACCTAGTTGGGTTGTTCCCTTAGGACGCAGAGATGGGAGGGTTTCATTGGCATCTGATACTGCCAATTTGCCAGCATTCACTGACTCCGTCGGTGTGCAAAAGCAAAAGTTTTCTGCTTTGGGTCTCAATACTCAAGATCTTGTGGCCCTCGCTGGTAATATTTCTTTAACTCAAGCTGGCAAGGTTTTGACGTTTTGTAATGAAAGTGAGTAAGAGAAGCGCAACTAAACAATGAAACCATGATTATTGTCGGTAATAAGAAAATAATCAATAAGTTGAAAAAGAAAACCAAAATAATACAAAGTAATCCTAGGGATAATACAAATTTAAATATAAAAATTTTACAAATTGGCATGTTATAAATAACAAAAAAAAAATAGTTTAAATATTCATTTATTATATATTTATTAAAATGATATCAATTTTATTTTTGTTACATTAATTTTTTAATTTTTTGTAGTGGTGTATGTATATATATTTTTTGAAAGCCTGTAGGATTTCATATACGTACTATTGACTGCACAGATAGATCCCTTTGTTATATATGAGAGTAATATTGTTTAACAAGTAGTAACTAACAGACTATATTTGAGCTTTACTTATGTTATGAGGGACGAGTCTAGTAACACAAATCTCTTAGTTATTGTCTTAAAGAAGAAGACAAAAAACTTCCATTTTGAGCCGTGGTACCCATTGCGGAGTGCTTTCTCACTTAATTAGTGAGATAAGTGTTAAATTATCTTCCTCACTTTTTTCAGGTTTTGGACTGATGGTGAACAAAATATATTACAATAAGCATGAATATATAGCAATAATCAATCATTAAAAAAGAAAACAAAAATGACACAAGAGAGAGAGAGAGAGAGAGAGAGAGAGAGAGAGAAATACCCTTTACAGTTTTATGCTATGGACCCTTATTACAATTGTTTTTGTTTCATCAAATACTTCAACATAACCTAACATTTTTTTTCCTGTCATTTCTAATAGGAGGACACACCATAGGAACTTCAGCTTGCCGGTTCTTCCAATACAGAATGTACAATTTCACTAGAGTAGGGAATGGTGCTGTGGACCCATCTATTGATCCATCATTCCTTCCTCAACTACGAGCACTCTGCCCACAAAATGGAGATGATTCAAAGCGAGTTGCATTGGATACTGGTAGCCCTAATAGATTTGACACCTCTTATTTTACAAATTTGAGAAATGGGCGAGGGATCCTTGAGTCTGATCAAATGTTGTGGACTGATGCTTCAACAAAAACCATTGTCCAGCGCTTCTTGACGGGTTTGAGCTTTAATTTGGAATTTGGAAAGTCCATGATTAAAATGAGTAACATTGGGGTAAAGATAGGCAATGCTGGTGAAATTCGCAAAATATGTTCTAAAATTAATTGATGATATATAAAAATATATAATCAAATAAGGAGCTCACTTGTTGAGGTTTTTGTTTTGTTTTGCGTGTGTTTATTAGCCTTAGCTTATACAATAACTCTATATACACCAAAAATTTTACATAAATTTTCGCACCTAAGATATATCATGAGCGACAATTTTGTGGAGGGTGTGAAATTTCATGCGAAATTTTTGGTACCTATAATAGCAGTACTCAGGCTTACTATTGGCTAATTCGCATAATAAATAACAACCAAGGTCTAAATTTACTCAACAAGTTTTTAATCCATATAGACAAAACATAACTTGTCATTACAAGAGAGATCACCTAGCTTAAGACTCTTACGTTGCATGTGGATTTGGAGAATTCTGGTGTTTGAACCCAATGCAAGAGAGGACTCTAGAGTAGTCCAAAATATTATGTGGTGAGTGGTGAGGTCGATACCAATAGGTATTAGTTCTTGTACGATTGCCAAGTAAACATATACTCTCCCAAATACACACTCGAAAATTTTATTGAAATAAGCATCAAAACAATTCTTTAGATGAAGGCAAACAATACGATAGGACAATGATCTCACATATTTCTTATTGTATATCATTCTTACACATTACCCGTTTCACATTTTAAATGTAGACATTATTAAAAAAATGTGAATATCGAGTGTGAAATTATAGATGTTATATGTAAGCATGGAGTATATATTAAAGAGTGTAAGAAAACAATTACTGAAAATGATAACATTTAAATTTAGAAGTCCATAACTTTTAATTTTGGATCCCGAACAATAAAAAGCCAATGTGTCATGCCAAACACACAACTATAAATCATTTGTATACTGAAAAAAATCCAAATACAAAGTGACACAGCTAGAGTAATTATAAGACAAAAAAAGAAAAATCCAATTCTTAAATACATGGTAGTCGCACTCATTTAGCCACAAACTTAGAGTAAAAATACTTTTCCTTAGAGATTTGAGAGAATGAGATAATAAATATTTTCGATTTAAACTTTTAAAATTGGGTAAGGATTTGCTGCGTAGTTAGTTACAGCAAGTGTTGCATACTTAGTTGCAGCAAGTGCTGCATATTGGCATACGTGTCAAAATATTAGAGGGACATCTGTCAAGTGCCAATTTAACAAAAACTTCTATTAGCCCTTAACCTTAATGTTCTCTCACACTCTTTCCCTATCACACACATGACAAAATAAAAAATACAAATACAAATTCCTCTCTCTCTCTCTCTCTCTCTCTCTCTCTTCTTCTTCCTCCTCTTCCGTTCTTCTCACTTCTTAGATACCCGTCCACAAAACCAAATCAAAATACAAATCTCTCTCTCTCTCTCTCTCTCTCTCTCTCTCTCTCTCTCTCTCTCCTCCTTCTCCTTTGTTCTTCTTAGATACCCACCCCTTTAACCCACCATTAAACTCATCAAACCACCATCACCACCACATGCTCAAACCACCGATCCCACTTGACCATGTCTACATCGACCCCACCCATCAAGACAAATATTCAAACTTCAAAAATAATCGCAATCACAAATGGAACGACTGAGAGGGAAAGGGGTAAAGTGGTGGAATGGAGGAGACATGGGACGGATGGGTGGGTTGACGAAGACATGGTCAACTGAGATTAGTGGTCGAAGCATGAGGTGGTTGTGGTCTTTTATGGGTTTAAGGGTAAGTAATCTGAGAAGATCGAAGGAGGAGAGAGAGAGAGAGAGAGAGAGAGAGAGAGATTTTTCTTTTGGTTTTACCCGTGCATGTGATAGGGAGAGAGTGTGTGAGCGAAACATTAAGGTTAAGGGTTAACGGAAGTTTTCATTAAATTGGCACTTGAGAGGTGTCACTCTAATATGTTGACATGTATGGCAGTATGTAGTAAGTGTTGTAGCTAAGAATGTAGCAAATCTCTACCTTTTAAAATTTATATGTATATATGTTGTTTGAAAATATTTTAAATCTCAAGAGGGACATAATTCCTTTCATTTTCAGTTATGTTGGTCCCTAGCTCACAATAGACCACATTAACATTTAGTGAATTTTTTTTTTTAATGAAAATTATTGTGCCCTTGGATTTGTTATTAATTTAAAGTTGTCCTTGTAATGGCCAAAGAAAAAGTATTTTCCACACAACTGAAGGACTTATCACACACCCACATAACACTCAATTAATATTCAATCAAATTTTGGGCATAGTAGTCTTGAGTTGCTATCAATGCAAGTTTGATCGATTCATATATTCGTCGTCATCGTCCTTTGAAAAAAGTGAACTTCTTAAGTCCCTATAATGCATTAATTAATGCTTTTAATTAGTAACAAACAATGTAAGCAAAACTATACTATTGGATTCTGAAATTTACCCTCTAAGCGCAATTGGTCCCTTAGGTTTTAAATAAGTGCTCTATTGGTCCCTCAAGTTTCATTAATGAGCATTGTTAGTCTGTTTATTAACTGTTGTTAGTATTATTGTCTATGTGGCTAACGGAATAGTGACATGACATCTTTTTAATTAGTTAGGCACAGTGCCACATCAGCAATTAAAAATAAATTAACAGATCATATTTTAGATAAAGAATTCATTAAGATTTTAAAAACACTTAAAACACTCATTTACGAACCCCAAAAAAAAAAAAAAAAAAAAAACAATAGATCAGTGGCGAGCAAGTCCTACAGTTAAGTCTATTTGTGTCCTCCTAGGTCTCTCCGTCGGTGTCCAAGCCTCCACACTTCTTGACCCTTAAAATCCTTACAAAGCTGTTCAGCCACATTCCAAACCTACATCTTGCCTTTGTTTCCATCCACCAGGAAAAGTCCTCCATAACTATTCAACAATCCATATCCGGATTCTCCACCAACCCAAGTACCTAATTACCCAAATATCTGCATCCCATAAATACTTGGAAACTGTAGAAAGGAATTGCAATGTATCGAATTACGAATAGTTAAATTATAATTTATGCTTCTCAAACTAGACAAGGTTTAAGACATAGTCCCTTTTTATTTAAAAAAATCATTCCAACCTCACTAGGCTAATAATTATTATAATCTACAAAAAGGCTAATTGCTGGTTCATCTGAATGAAATCCAATAGTCATGGATTCTGAAAGTAAATTCTCATCAATGCCTCTAGCAAAGCATATCTTTAGTCTTTACACAACACTCTTGCCTAACCAAATATCATTGCTATAGTATATTAAAATGCAATATCAAGAACAGGACGATGAGGTCCAGTTTAGACACAAGCTAGGATGTGGTGGATACTTTGGCAGTGAGGTGGAGGCTTTGATAGGTCGAATTGAAACTGGCGAGGACATGGGTGGATGGTCATCATTAGAATCTTTAAAATCACTTAAAACACCAAATCATTCAAGTGACCATCCATCTCCTAACAAAGTCTCTTCGGCGTCACATTCAAGACTGGGTCATGAACGATGACCATTATTTTGGCCATCAAATGATGACTATTATTTTAATTGTCAATATAACTTGTCAACCTTTTATTTTAATTGTCGATATGACATTATGTCACATCGAATGTAATGAATTTATTAAAATTAAATTTTATAATATTTTAATTAAAAATATGTCACATCAATTAAAAATATGTCAAGATATTATTTCATTAGCTACCTATGTAATAATATTAATGATAGTTAACAAAAAAACTAATCACACTCATTATTGAAACTTGAGTGAACAATAATACTCACTTAGAACATAAATAACTAATTTTATTTATATGATAAACTTCAAAAACTAACAGTATAATTTCACCAATAATGTATGAGTTGTTGTTCGGCTTTATTTTGCAAGTTGTTGATGATATACTACTATGCAACAAAATACTATGCAAATGACATGTTGTTGATATTTTTTAATAATAAAATGAAGCGGGCCATCCTATAATTACCCATCATATGATATTTTTGAATCTTTCAATTTGATTAATGGTGTTCGCTTACTTGGTACAAAAATATGATGGGTTGATGATATTTTTTGATAATGAATTGAAGTGGGCCATCCTATTAATTATCCATCATATGATATTTTTGAATCTTTCAATTTGATTAGTTGTATTCGCTTACTTGGTCCAAAATTTTGGTTTCACTGATGCTTATATATAACTCTGGCTCACAAGCCAAATCTATAATACAGTGTGTGTAATAAACAATACTTTTGCTGTCTTTATTCTCTAAGAATGGTGAGTGGAAATTCCAACCAAATATTCATTTTTTGGATGCTTCTCTTGCTTGCCATTGTTGCCTCCTTGGTGCATGGCCATAAAGGCACAAGAGTTGGATTTTATTCCACTACGTGTCCTCAAGCTGAATCCATTGTTAGCTCAACAGTTCAATGCCATTTCAATTCTGATCACACTGTGGCTGCTGGATTGTTGAGGATGCATTTTCATGACTGTTTCATGCGGGGTTGTGATGCTTCTGTCCTTATTGACGGTCCTAACACTCAGAAAAAAGCTGGAGCTAACCTTGGATTGAGAGGATATGAAGTTATTGATGATGCCAAGACTCAGCTTGAAGCTGCATGTCCTGGTGTTGTTTCTTGTGCTGATATTCTTGCTTTTGCTGCCCGTGATTCTGTTGTTTTGGTAATAATTTTATAGAAGAAGTTACCACCAAACTAGTTCGGAGGTCAATTCCTCCAATCAATTACGTGACGATTGACAAAATTACTTATCATTTTAATCATATGACTTGTTTAATGAATCATGTAGCTTTGTTTGAACTTGTAAATTGTTTTATAATTCATCATGTAATAGCTTAGGGGAAATTTTTTCAAATCAGTAGGAAGAAAAACTTGAGGGAAAAATAGAAATAGAATGTGGAATATATTTGTGTAGGTACTTGTTATTTTTATTTATTTATTTTTTTCAATAATTAACCGTGCTTCTGTACTTATCATGCAGGTTAATGGATCAAGTTGGGCTGTTCCCACAGGACGCAGAGACGGAAGGGTTTCATTGATATCTGATGCTGACAATTTACCAGCATTCACTGACTCCATCGATGTGCAAAAGCAAAAGTTTTCTGCTGTGGGTCTCAACACTCAAGATCTTGTGGCCCTCGTTGGTAATTTAACTTAATTTTCTTTAACTCAAGCTGGCAAGGTTTTGTAACATAAGTGAGGAAAAGAAGTGCTACTAAACAATGAAACCATGATTATTGTTGGTAATGACTAATGAGACAGTAATCAACAAGTTGAATTAGAAAACGAAACTAACACACACAAAAAATGTAATGCTAGAGATCCCATAAATTTTGATGTATAAAACTTACAAGTTGTTAGGTTACTAATATAAACACACAAAAAAAAAAAAAAAAAAAAAAAAATCATTTTGTTGAAATGATACTAATCGTAATTTACCATGTTAGTATGTAATCTTTTAGCAGTAATTTTTTTTTTTCCCCAAAAGTCTCTACAATTTCACACTTCTAACTATTACAGTTAGATCCGAGAGAAGTATTGTTTAACAAGGAGTAGCTAACAAACTATACATGGGCTTTAGCTGCATGGGACTGGTCTAGTAAGTACCAAAGAGTTCAATACCGTACCGGCCGGTACGGCCGGTATTTTTCTTACCGGTCGGTGAACCGGTACATAGACACTTACGTTTCGTTCCGCTTCAAATTTCGGCCGATACCCTACTATACCGACCTTACCGGAGAAAATCGGGTGTTCCGTCCGGTAAATCTGATTCGGGCCGAAAAAGAAAAAACCAGAAAAACATGCCACTGAAAAAGAAAAAAGCCAAGAAAATGTTATCGTCACCGCTTTCAGCCTTTCAACCTTCTCTGTTTCTCCTTCTTGCACTGTTTTAGTTTTACAGCCTTCTTCTCACCCCTACTTCTTATTCTTCTTCTTCTTCTCCTCTGATTTACATGTTTTTCTTGTGGGTGCACTGAAGATCTGGCTGGAAGGCATGCCAAGTTTATTTCCTTCTTGTTTTGTACGCTGATCTCCTCGATGCAAAAGCTAAAAAATATATATTAAAAGTGAGTTTCTAGGACACGTGGTTGATAAGAGGGTGTTAAGAGTTTTTTGTTTTTTTAAGAGACAATGTTAATAGCATTCCGACGCTAAAAGGGGAATATGTTAAATTTTAGCATAAAAATATCAAAAAAAAAAACTTTATTAAAGTTTTCAAATGGTAAAATTTTTGGCATACTGCCTATAGTGAGCTTGTATTAATAAAAAAAAAAAAAAATTTATTCTCACATTAGTTGAGGGGGTTGGCCGGTGGTTTGTGTGTAGTTATTTTATTATTATTTTAATAAAGAATTTATATTATTTAAATAAAATGGTAAAAAATATAAAAATTTTGATATTTAATGTATCTTAAAATGAGATAGTGTAATAAATAAAATATTTTTTTTAAATATTAAATGCTAAAAATTTTAAAATTACTCTAAAAGTTTGAAAATAGCTTTGAAAGCTTTGAATTTTGCCTTTTTCTATGTAAATTGACTGCTACAGTCTTTTCGAAATTTAAGTTTTTTTTTTTTTTTTAGTTGATTGAATTGTACTCATATGGTATGACATTTCCACTTGTTGTTCAAGAATTAAGCCTTCATTTTATTTTTATTTTTTTTACTTTTTATATATTTTTCATTATAAAACTACATATATTTTTAGGAATTAATCCAGGTTAAAAAAAAGAAAAAAGAAAAAAAAAAGATCTATATAGGTACCTGAATATCTACTTTATTATTATAATTTTAGAATTACAATGTTGGGTTGGGTTTGAATATAATATTATTATATATATGAGAAAGGATATGAGCGCAACATTTTTACAATATTTTTACAATAAATCCTAAGTGGCAGGTTGTTACTGGTTGTTATTGTTGAGGCAAAAAAATAATTTTAGTGTTAGGTTCAAATTTGAAGCAATATCAATTAATCACCTATGATTTGTTACAAAAACGTTGTAAAAATGTTATAAATGTAGCACTTATATATATATATATATATAATTAGCGATAATTCCGAAACGATACACCGGTATTAACTGGTTTCGAAATATTTCGTATTTATGATCAAACCAAAACAGCTTCCGGTATAGTATTGACTCCCTTGCTAGTAACACAAAAGAAAATTTTAATTTCACACACATAAGACCTTTGATGAGCTAATTATGAGACACACACATAAGAACTTTGATGAGCAAGGCTATCTTTTTAATTTCACACTATGGACCTTTTTTTTTAATTATATTTTTTTTATACAAGATAGAAATTTTATTATAGCGTAATCTAAATGTATATGTGTGTAAAGTTTGCTCTTAGAGACTTGAACTCTAACCCTTACCCCACACACCCCACATGTACTTATACTTGTAAAGTGATCACCGCACTAAGGATGCGCGGTGATTACACTATGAACCCTTATTACAAAGGTTTTTTTTTTTTTTTTTTTCATCAAATACTTTTACATAACCAAAGGTAACATTTTTTTCCTCTTTCTAATAGGAGGACACACCATAGGAACTTCATCTTGCCAGTCCTTCCAATACAGAATGTACAATTTCACTAAAGTAAGAAATGGTGCTGTTGACCCATCCATCAACCCTGCATTTCTTCCTCAACTCCGAGCACTCTGCCCACAAGATGGAGATGGTTCAAAGCGAGTTGCATTGGACACTCATAGCCCTAATAGGTTTGATACGTCTTATTTTAGAAATATGAGAATTGGGCAAGGGATTCTTGAGTCTGATCAAATGTTGTGGAATGATGCTTCAACAAAAGCCATTGTCCAACACTTGTTGCTTGGTTTGAATTTCAAAGTGGAATTTGGGAATTCCATGATTAAAATGAGTAACATTGGTGTAAAGATAGGCAATACAGGTGAAATTCGCCAAGTGTGTTCCAAAATTAATTGATGATATAATCCCATAAGATCAACTCACTTGGTGGTATTGTGTGTGTGTGTGTGTGTGTGTGTGTGTGATGGAGTCAATCAAATGAGTGAGTGACAATTAAATATGAAAGTAGGTGTGAAATTTTGCCTACAAAAGTATTGTAACTTATAAAGTACCCTTACCTCCAAAATTTAAAGGAGATGGATCAAAAAAGAGTATTGCAACTTATAAAGTACCCTTACCTCCAAAATTAAATGGAAAGAAAATAAATGAAGTGTGAAGAAGAGATTGATAAAAAGGCATCCTATTTGACCCACTGCTTGTGGTGGAATGCTGGCTTTAAAGTCAAGATATTTTGTACTAGACTTGTTATGGCTAGTTAATGTTATTGTAAGCACTGAATTTTAAGTTTGGAAATCAAATAATCGAAATAGTTTCATAAATGAATATTTTGTATTGATGAATGAGTAGGCACAATTTTTTGAAATTAAATTCCATTACAACATAATACTCCTCCGATTCGATCTCTTTGAATTAATCTTTGATTTAAGTATACTCTTGATTCAAACACTAGATGCTCCTTAATTTTATTGGGAAACGGAACGAGAAATCTTTGAAAAGAAATTACGATGAATTTCTAACTATATGTTTTTTAGAAATCCTTTGTTCTTCGTGTTCTTGTGTTCTTTGTCTTTGAAGATTGTAATGGAAGGTCTTTAGGACTTTAGGCTTGAAACCATAGATTTCATTAACTTGCAATCTCTTGAAGTTTTCTAACGATTTTGAATTTGATTCCAGTGCACTTTTAGATCTAGAAGGATGACTTGAATGATTTATATTTGAAGGTTGAAGTTTTCAAAGTCTTTAAAGCTTGATTCCTACGGAGTTTTGAAACTTCTAAATGTGGTCTCAAAAGATTGAGAAGGAACTCTATTTACAAGAGTCTTGGGAAGTTGTGATGACACATGATTCGTTATCATTGATGACATGTGTTATAAAGTTAACGTCTTGTTCTCCAAGGGACACATGACATAATTTAATTAGCCAAAGTGTCTTAATTTAAAATATCACATGGCAGCATTTAATTAGACCCCTAACGTCACTTAAATTAATATATTAACATATGTTGATGTACGATTGGCTCTTGGGTATTCTTTATAATTATTATTCAATAACGATTGAAATATTTTCATTCGTCTCTAAATAGTGACAATGGAATCCACTAAGTATATATCACTTGGAATCTTGTAATTGGCCGCTTTAAACATGCTATGTAGAGTTGAGTATGACCATTTGTGATCGGTTGGGATTTTCCAATCTTTACAATGCCTCAATGGAAAAAAAGAAGAAGAAGAAGATAGATATATCCTATTGTCTCAATGCCTTGATAGAAGAAATGCTTTAAAATATAAATGATTAAAGTAAAGTTACAAATACAATATATTTTACAATAAATTTCAGAACTATTGATGAGTACAGCTGGTAGATTGTTTTTATTTTCTTATCATAGGATTTCAGAACTAATGATAAGTTGGTAAATTGTTTTGAATCTCATATATATAGATCTACAGGACTCTAGACTTATTTATACTGGTTGAAAAGGAGAACTCTAGAAGCTAGGCTGTATGTACCTCTTAAAATCTCTCTATCGCCTGTGTCTTTTTCGTATTTTTGAGTATATGACCTCTGTCATATATCCTCCACAAAACAATGCTTCCTAAGTTCCTATCACGCTATATAATACGCCAACAACAACTTTTGACTATTTCACTATAATGCATGGGTGGCTCAAGACTCAAGTGCAATTTATGGCGACCTGATTGATATCTTTCCCTGCTGTATGTATAATCGACGAGAAGAATATTCAAAATAAGCGTCAGAGTGAACTAATCAAGTGGATATTTTGCATAAAAGTAATCACTACTGAATCGATATCTACGAGAAGAATATCCAAAATGAGAGAGACGATGTCAACTAAATCATGTGGCCATTTTGCATATACGCAATCACTATTCGCCGTATAGCTAGGGTTGTCTGACAAAGTTAGAGTTTCATAATGTTTTGTATCAGGTGACAAAATGAAATTGATAAAAATTATATTAATAGTATGTACATGTAAATAGTATATTACCTTAATCACAATATAATAATAATAACAATAATAATAATAATAATAATTTTTGTCCTTAACGTTCGTCTTTTGAAAATCAAGATCTTCTTGTTCTTGAATAATTCTTAGCTACGTATTCTTGGGGCATGAAAAATTATGTTTTATCATTTCACATTTATGATGGGGTCCATCATGATTATGAGAGGAGGGAGCACAATTTTTTCGTGCTCTAGAATACCTGAGAATTTTCTATTGTTTCCTGAATTATTTGAATGAATGAATGTAACTTTCTGAAATGAATGTCTCAATGTCCTAAAAGTTGGAGGGCCATTTGGTATGACATTTTTAGCAATAGTTTTCAGTTTTTAAATAATATTACATGTATTTTCACACATTTTTTTACTAACATGTATTTTAAAAAAATACAAATAATATTGCTAGAACAATGTTACCAAACGGGCCCCTAGGACTTTTTAACTTTACAAGTAAAGCATGTGATAGCTGCACCTATATACAACTCTGCCTAACAAATGTGCAAAGTCACACTGAAAGTCAAAAATTATTCTATCTGAAATAATCGAATAAGTAATTTAGTTCATCAATGGTCATTCTACAATAATAATTAATCAACGGCTTAAAAGAAAGAAAAGAAACACCATTCTATGACATTTAATTACTAATGCAAACCCTAAAGCTTTTCATGCACCACCTCTGACTCTGAGTGAACAAAATACATTTAATCCTGAAATTCTTTTATTTTATTGTTTTTAAAAGCAATCCTGAAAATCTAAAATTGAAGAGAAAAGTAGGGAGCTCAACGGTTCAGTAATAATGATAAAGGTTGAGGCTCTTGATCTCTCTCCGTAATTCTGTTGGTGTTTTGTGAATAAAAATTTCCAGTTCATGAAAAAAAAAAAAAGTAACAATAACCAAATGACCTAAACTAGCTAAACAAACCATTAAAATAAATAAATAAATAACATACACCAAATTCGTAGGCTTGGAAAAAATCATTTTAGTTCATTTTGAACTACTGCTTACATGATTGAAAGTAGTTAACAATAACATCAAATATTCATCAGATTTTGAAAGAAATACTTACAGCTTTAATGTTAGACCTGTACTTTTTCAGCTGCATAGGAAATTGATAAAGTTTTACTTTTCAGCTTTGGTTGATATGTATACTTTGGTTTCTACAATAATTATAAGACAAAAATGCCACTTTAACACACATTTAACACATTTCCCTCCATTTCACTTTTTATTTCCCACCCAATTTCACTTTATCAATATTTTACTCTTCATCTTCTTTCACTTTACCTGTATCAAACTCACTTTCTTTCACTTTACCATTATCAAACCCACTTCAAAAAAAAAAAAAAAAAAAAAAAATGAGAGAGATGAAGAAAAGTTCAAGTGTTCAATAAAGGATTAAGCAATTATTTGCAAGGTACAATAATTTATTTTATGAAATTCATATTTATTTTTAAATATATTTGAATATGAGGTTAATCTTATTTTATTTGTATTTTTTTTTATTTAGCCTAAAATATGATGTGGATTGTTTTAATCTTGTTTTAATATAGCACCAATGGATGAGAATTTAGTTATAAGTGAGACTCATCAAGTTGTTAAAAGGAATAATTGTGTTAACTTAAATGAATTACTTCAATGTTTTCTTAATGAAGAAGAAGCTTTCATTTTTTGGACTATTTGGGCTTTTGCCCTTAATTTTTTTTTTTATTTAGCAATTTGCCCTTGTTTGCAAACTATATAGGAATATGCCTTTGTTTCAATACTTGATAATCTAAAAATCGAGTTTCTATGAAATACTCGATCTATAGAAAATCGAGTTATGCCCGATCAAAGTATAAAAAAAAAAAAAAAAAAAAAAAAAAAAAAAAAAAAAAAAAAAAAAAAGAGCATGGAACTCGATTTTAGAGAAATCGAGTTTAAAAACGCCACTATAGGGCTTTAAAACGTCATTATAGGGCTTAAAAATGCTACTATAGGACTCACTGATGGACTTAATAAAATTTTTTTGCAGGAAAACGCCGCTATAGAGCACTAAAACGTCACTATAGGCCTTAAAAACGCCACTATAGGGCTTCCTAAATGGTATCACACTTGTAAAAAACAATTTGCAAGAAAAATCACACTTCTAAAAAAATTTTGCATGAAAACGCCGCTATATGGCCTTAAAACGTCACCATAGGGCTTAAAAACGCCACTATAGAGTCCCTGAACCACTATGGCGTGATCACACTTGTAAAAATTTTGCAGAAAAACGCCACTATAGGGCTTTAAAACGTCACTATAGGGTATAAAAACGCCACTATAGGGCTCCCAATTATAATTTTTTTTTCATGGAACTCGATTTTCTGACATTCGAGTTCCATGCAATTTTTTTTTTTTTTTTTTTTTTTTTTTTTTTTTTTTTTTTTTTTTTTTTTTTTAAGTTTGATC
This sequence comes from Quercus variabilis, assembly GCA_030445155.1. Taxonomy (NCBI): domain Eukaryota; kingdom Viridiplantae; phylum Streptophyta; class Magnoliopsida; order Fagales; family Fagaceae; genus Quercus; species Quercus variabilis. The sequence continues at coordinate 19,830,542 of CP129455.1, read as the reverse complement.
GGGCATAACTCGATTTTTTATAGATCGAGTATTTCACAGAAACTCGATTTTAAGATTATCGAGTATCGAAACAAGGGCATATTCCTATATAGTTTGCAAACAGGGGCAAATTGCTAAATAAAAAAAAAATTAAGGGCAAAAGGCTAGATAGTCCTTCATTTTCTATAAAAATTATGCAAATTGAAATGGTTTTACAATTCAAAAAGGTCGTTTAGAGAAAAAAAAAATGGAGAAACAGGAAGACATAATTTCTTTTGTCATCGGGAAGGTGGGCAACTGCTAAAAATAGTCGATCCATCTAAGGAGCAACGAAATAGGAAGTTTTTAAAATGTGGACGCGAAGCTCGTCTAACTATTGTATTGTGAAAGTCAATAGACATTTTTCCGAAAGAATGTCACTATTTTTGTTGTAGATCACAATCATGAATTGTTGTCCCCTTTAAGCGTATGATTTCTTCCGGCCAATCGAGTTACATTTTCTTATACAAAGAAGCTAGACTTTCAATTAGAGAAATAATACATGTCATGGAACTTAAGAAAAATGTGAAACATAGACATCTTCCACTTTCTCAATAGGATATTCGTAATCTTTAAGTAAAAATGAGAAAGATGCATGCTATGAATGATGCTATGGATCTCTTACAATTTTGTAAAGTTGCTAAAGAAAGGAATTCTAAGTTTCATTATGCATTCACAACCGATGAAGAGAAAAGGTTAGAGCATATTTTTTGGTCAAACCCTTATATAGTTTTGATTGGTACCAAAAATATGGAGATATGGTTGTTTTTTATACTACTTACAAAGTAAATGCTTATGATATGCCTTTTGGTATTTTTCTTGGTGTCAATAATAATGGAAAGATGATTCTCTTTGGTTGTGCACTTCTTCAAAATGAAAGAACTAGTCCTTTTCGATAGCTAATGAAGGTACTCTATTTATCTTATAAATCTGTACAACTATTTTTCCATTTTATTTAATTAGCGTTTTGTTTCTTGGGTGAAAATGGTTTGTTTGTGTTGGAATTCTTGGTGTTATTTTCTACTTGTTTTGCATGGATTTGAAAATGGAATTTTGGGTTTTGTATAAACTATTAGATGAGTGAGAATTGAGATTCTTCTTTCTGTTTGTATGTTAAAGAAGCAAAACCAATTAGAAATGTGTGAGTAAATAGGGATAAATATTGTTTGTTGTTTCAATAAAAGTTTACTTATTTATATTATAATTAAAAAAAAAAAAAAAAAGGAGCTAATGGGGGTAGTTGTGTTTTTAATTGCTACATGGGGTGGAGTTCACTTCAGTTGAGATACAGTTTTTCTTGTTTATATTATTGTATTGTTTCCCCTTGTTCACGAAAGTTGCAATTTATTGGGCTAATTTTTGTGCTGAAAAGTTTGAATCCCATGATTAGTAGCTAATATTAATACATATCATTTGAAATGTTTACATATTCTAATAATTTTTTTCATTAGCAGAATTTTGCATGTTTAATGCAGAAACAACCCAAAACAATTTTGACAAATCAAGATCCATGAATTACATCAAAAAAATTACCACTCACAAAACTTGCCTTTTGTATATGGCATTTAACTGCTAAGTTTAGTGATTGGTTTACATCTATTCTTCATAATCAATATTCAAATTGGTGTATAGAGTTCTACAGGTTATACAAGTTAGACTCATGTGAAGAATTTGAGGGTCAATGGACTCAAGTTATGGAAAAGTATGACATGCTTACTAACAAGCATGTAATTGTTTTATATCAAATCAAGCACTTTTGGGTACAATGTTACCTTCGAGGACATTTCTTTGCTGGAATGACAACAACCAGAAGATTGGAAAGTACAAATGTTGTTTCAATAAAAGTTTACTTATTTATATTATAATTTAAAAAAAAAAAAGAAAAAAAAAAAGAGCTAATGGGGGTAGTTGTGTTTTTAATTGTTGCATGGAGTGGAGTTCACTTCAGTCGAGATACAATTTTTCTTGTTTATATTATTGTATTGTTTCCCCTTGTTCACGAAAGTTGCAATTTATTGGGCTAATTTTTGTGCTAAAAAGTTTGAATCCCATGATTAGTAGCTAATATTAATACATATCATTTGAAATGTTTACATATTCTAATAATTTTTTTCATTAGCAGAATTTTGCATGTTTAATGCAGAAACAACCCAAGACGATTTTGACAGATCAAAATCCATGGATTACAAAGACAATATCAAAAAAATTACCACTCACAAAACTTGCCTTTTGTATATGGCATATTACTGCTAAGTTTAGTGATTGGTTTACATCTATTCTTCGTAATCAATATTCAAATTGGTGTATAGAGTTTTACAAGTTATACAAGTTAGACTCATGTGAAGAATTTGAGGGTCAATGGACTCAAGTTATGGAAAAGTATGACATGCTTACTAACAAGCATGTAATTGGTTTATATCAAATCAAGCACTTTTTGGTACAATGTTACCTTCGAGGACATTTTTTTGGTGGAATGACAACAACCAGAAGATCGGAAAATATAATTGCATTTATTAAACGGTTTGTTAGTTCTCACATAAACTTGATGCAACTCATTAAATAAGTAAGTCAATACTTACCATTGATTTCTTTTGTTGTATAATTTTTATTTTTTATTTTTTATATTTGTTAATATTTGTAGTCTTTATATGTCATATAAAAGTTTGACTATAATGGAACCTGTTACATCCGAGCATATAAGCACTAAGCAGTACTAATGGTGGCAAAATCCGACACAACCTGTAAACTCAACACAATTAACCTATTTATAAACATGTCATGGGTTGAGGTAAAACGGGTTCAGATCATATTCAGGTTGACCAGGCTAACCCGTTTAATAAACGGGTCAAGTTCCTGTTTAACATGTGAACCTGTTTGACCGATGTAGCTTATAAAGTTATTATTTATTTTGATATTATTGCTTCATTAATGGTTTGTTTTTATATGTTTATTACTATATTTATAGTTATAATTGTATTTTAATTTTAGATATATGGGAATTGATAAAAATTATATATGTTAGGTATGACCTATTAATCAAATAGATTATTAAATGGGTCATTTGTATTGACCTTTACATGGCTTGTTAATTAAACAAATTCAACGTGTTGGGTCAGGTTGACTTGTTTAATAAATAGGTTGTGTTCGGTGATAGACCAAGAATGTATTGACTCCTTATGATGAATTAACCAATTAATTAGCCAAGTTAATTAATTAATTAATTCAATTAGCATGCAATAAGCATGGTAGTACAAAAAAATCACCAACTAAGTTAAAATGCAGTAGAAAATAAATTGACATAGTGATTTGTTAATGAATGGGGAAAACCTACACGACAAAAACCCTACTGAATAGTTTTAATGTCACCACTTTCAAGAATCCACTATTATCACACAAGCGGTTACAAGTAAAGGAAAGACCAATCTACAGTTGAATATTTACCCCAATACCCAATTGAACTTGTTTTATAGTGATAATCTCTCATTTTTAATGCACGGCTCCCAATATGTGACTAACCAATTCGATGTGTGGATCCTAATATGCGGCTTATCCACCAACTTGAGAAAGATGTTAGCTACAATGTTCTTCAGTTCATCACATGATGAAGATCACGAAACTCTTTGGTTACAAAACCCTACAGTATACAAACACAGCAGCTTCTTGAATAGAAAGATGAACTAAGGCATATGTCTCTGGTTCACAATATGCTTGTGAAAAACTTTTGCATTGAGTTGCATCAGCTGTGACGGCTCTTAAAAAAATCCTTATATATGTTTAGGATTGTGAGAAAAGAAAGCCTAAACATCTATTCATGGATTGGAGTGAAATCAGCTTTGAAAAATTGATTTTCATAAACCTCAATAGATACCCTATCTGTCGAGTAGCTGTCGAGTATCGGGCTGAAACAACTTTTTAAACCTCAACAGATACTAGCTGTTGGGCTAGTTGTAGAGATTTAAAATTCAGCACTTCTCCACTTGATTCATGGATAGACTTGCATGGATTTAACATTTGAAGTTGAAATCTTGTTTCTTGAAGTATTAAACACATTCTAGATCTATCCAATTACAAATAAAGTGCGTTTTGTCAAAGAATCAGCCAATTCTATATTGACATATGTTTTTAACATGATTCACATATGTCCTAACATTCGGGTTGAGGATTCCTGACACATTTATTAAACAGGTCGGATTTGGGTTAATCTATATAGCTGAATACTCATGGCTTAACACGACAGGAACTCGACCCATGAACACAAATTGCCACCTTGCTGCAGTACCCCATATCACTGCATTATGATTTGTTTAAGGTTAATATAATTTTATTTCAATTTGAATACATAATCCTTAAAGGAAACTGCACGAAGACATATTAAGCACAACAAGTGTAATTCAACTATAATCAAATTAAGATTTGTATCATGTGAAGCAATTTTTACTTAGTTCTTTAAGATTTTTATCCATTTTGAAATTATAGGAGAAAAAAAATTATATATATATATATATTTTCTTAAAATCTAAAAATTTTAAAAATTTACAATTTAGTGAAGTCACTTGGCATAACCACCGTGTCTAAGCTAAACTTTTATTATATATAATATGATATAAGAGATCATAGTTTCTTTAATAATTTTTTTTTTAAATTTTTTATATTAGGTCTTTTATTCTTCTTTCTAAAAAACAAAAAAGGTATTTTATACTTAATTATATTTTGTTATTAAATAAAAGGTTTTTTTTATACCCTTACCCAACACCCACTGACCCACCAATGTATGACCCTTTGTTTTCTTTTCTTTTTTTAATTATGTTTTTTCCTCTTTTTTTCTCATCCACCCATTTCTTGACAAAAACTACTTTCTTCATATTCTTTATCTGCTTTCCTCCACACCTTTATCTTCTTTCTTCTTCTACACTTTCTATTTTCCTCCACTCACACACATCTTCAAAGAACCCACTCTCTCAAATTTCTCATCCTTCCTCATACCTGCCAATTGAAAAGCATTAAGAGTTAATTTTCCTCAATTTCACCTAAGACCAACTCCTCTCTCACTCTGTAGCCCCAAAACCAAATTGGAAATGAATTTAGATGGATGCATCGGAGCTACTCCTCGTCATCTCAACCCAATGGTGTTAGAAGATTCAAATCTGATGTTAGAATGAGATTAGTGATGGTCAGATGGAGGTCTTTGTCCATACCCAGATGTTGCTATGATTTTCTTTATATGTCATTTTTGTGTATTTTGTGGTTATAGAGTGGGGATAAATTTGGGAGTTCATAATAAGGCTAGGGGTAATTTAGAGATAAAGAACACTTTTTTTTTTTTTTTTTTTTTTCCAATTTTGGGTTCAAGGGCATTTTGGTCAAGTTGCAAAATGATTTGACTTTCTCCATCTAAACTGACACACATTTAATACATATACAGCCTCTGAAACTCTCACAATTGTCCACATTATCATTTATTTAGTTTTTTTTAATTTGATTTAAATGTTTTGATTTTTTTCCCAACCCATTTTACTCAAGTTAGCATTATTAAAAATAAAAAATAAATCTCATTATTTCCCCCCACCAAATACACGTTACAAAACTGATACATCTTCAAAACCTAAACCTAAAATTGATACTTCCTCAAAATCTTTCTATCTTCTCATCTCACGTGCTAACATCACCTTCCCCTAAACCTAAAACTCACACTTTCCTTCCCCCAAAATCAAAACCCAAAACTCAGGCCTCGCTTGGGAGGAGGAAATGGAATGGAAAGGAATGAAAGAAATCATTTTAGAATATTCTTCCATTTCCTTGTTTGGGAGTTTTAATGAAGGGAATGGAAAGTCCATTCCCTTGTTTAGGAGTTTAAGTGGGAGGGAATAGAATGAGTAGGAGGGAATACTTATTCCTCTCTATTCCCTTAAAATCTCAAATTTTCATTCCTCCCGAAATTGGGAGGAATGAGAGGAAATGAAATTAGATTTAATGATTTTTTTACTAAAACTCCCAAAATGACCCTATATATTCAACTCTTTATTTTAAAATAGCGGTCTAATAGTAATATTATCATAAAATGATTCCATTCCATTCCCTCTATACTGCTCCCAAACAAGATTACTTACATCCATACTGCTCCCAAACAAGATTACTTACATTTCATTCATTTTCATTCCTTTCCATTCCTTTATTTTAAAACATCCAATCAAGGTTACTTAATTTCATTCCATTCCATTCTTTTTCGTTCCCTTGTGATCATTCAATTCCATTCTATTCCCTTCCCTTATGAACTCCCAAGCGAAGCCTCAGATTCTTCCACACATTTTGAGCATAGTTGAAAATCATGTGATCAAATGCTTAATTTGCGGCACTCTCCTATGCTTCCAGATTTGGAGTACATAGTCATCAATGAAATGCCAACAAAGACATTTGAATCTAAGCCCAACTTTGCAATATAGGCACGTAGATGAGTCCCAATGCTTGATCTATTCAAAAGTACAACAACTATAGTCCATAGCGAAATTAGCCATCAGCATATCACGGAACGGTATAAGGGCCTTTTCAATGTACCCATTTTGGCCTTTTCAGCATATCACCCTTTCCACACCCAATGCTTAGGTCCGCTTGCTTTCCTCTTTCTCTTTTCTTTGAATTTAAGTTTTTCAATTGAAATCAAACAGAGGAAAGGCAGCCTACTTAATGATGAAAACAGAGGAAATATTTCTCTTTTTTTTTTTTTTGGGAAATATAATTTACGTTATGGTATTGTGGTCTGATTGGTTTTGATTTAGGAAGATCAGATGCTTGACATTGATTTGTAAAGCCTTTGCTTTTTTTAATTAGGGTTATTTTAGGCAGGGTACCAATTGTTGTTGTTCTTTGATTTTTTATATTCCCCAGTTTAAATTATTTAACAAATTTACCATCTTTGGCTCATATATTTGTTTCACGTTGACCTTTGGTTCTTTGCAATTCAATTTTCAGTTGCTTATTTTGGATTCTCATATATTATGCAGCAAACAAGAGTTCAGACTATCATTCAATACTACAACCGTTGGATGGAGAAATGGCCCACCCTTCAACACCTATCTCTGGCTTCTTTTGAGGTAATTATTAATAATTAGTAATTTGGGTTTTGTTTGTTTGGTCTAATTCAATTGTTATAATGTGGGGGGATTTGAACCCTGTTGGAAACAAACATGAGGTTCCAACAAACATGAGGTGTTAGTTTAGCTATGAGACTTGTGGCTGTTTTGTTTTGTTGATTCTTAGGAAAAATGTGATGTGAACTCTTTTAAGTTTTAAGAGTTAAATGTCGGTTGATTGGTTTGGTTTGTAGGAGGTTAATGAAATGTGGGCTGGTTTGGGATACTGCCGCCGATCACGTTTTCTGCTTGGGGTGCACTCTTCTTATCTATCATTTTCCTATTAATATTGTTTTTATTTATGTATATAATATAGTTAACTACACTATCAATACTATGCCAATGGGATTTGCTGAATTTCTGTTCAATAGTTATGACTATGATTGCCTTCTTAACTAAAAACAAAGATGCTTAATACACCTGTATGCTATAAAATACATATGATACAAGCTGAATTCTACCAGCAAATGGCAGTCTCTTGGCTCCTTGAAAGTTGATCCTACCAGATACTTTCGCCACTAGAGGTCTATAATCAATAGAATTCAATTTGCAATATGAGAGAGAAACACCATCATCAAGTCATCAGCGAAACATAATTAGGTACTTCATTGGAAGCTTCCCTTCCTTAAATCGTAGAGTACTTAAAATTTGAGCTTTCAACATAGGAGTGACATTGGCACAGAAAATCTCACTCTTTTTAGGATTTGTAGCTAGAGTAGGTAGCTTTTGGATCTTTGTGAGAAGATCATTTACAAGCTGAAAAGAAGACTTACCAGTTTCACTAAACACCATCAAGTCATCAGCAAAACATAATTGTGTTAGCTTTATACTTAAGCACTTTGGGTGAAATTTTAAAGACCTCGGACAGCCAGCTACAGTAATTGAGAGAGAACTTCAGTGCAATAACAAACAAATGTGGGGATAGGTGACCCCCTTTGATACCGGAAAATTTTCCTGCCATATTAATGATTTTCTTCCACTTTGGTTTCATAGTATTTGATTTGCCCCCTTTAAAGTATGGGGCAAATCAAACTTCTTTTATCATTATTAATTGGTTTCATAGTATTGTTCGTTACATATTTACATGTTCAAAACTGAATACAAGAAAATCCTGTGGGTTTGTATTTAAAATACAATACAATTTCAATAATTCAAAACCTAACCCAAGCTAATTCTTGCATTGTTGCAACAGAGACTAGCTTTGGAACTAATAAACCTTCTATTGGAATTTCAAAAAGTGGAGGTACAATAAATTTTGATTACCATATGTTAAATTGTTTTTTTACCTCATAATATCTCTTATAGTTATTAATTTATTTGAATTACTATATGCTCAGGCACGCATCTATATGACAAAATGCATAAAAAAGGTATTGTATCATGTTTGAAATTTCACCTTAGTATCAGAGGATGGAGCTAACCAGTGCCTATAATCTCTCTCTGATTTGTTTCATTTGTTTCTCTTTTATTTTTTCAGGGCTCAAACTCAGACCCTATCCTCTCTCTCTAATCTCAGCCAAAGCCATCACCACTCTCAATTTCCTTTTGTCGCTGATGTTGCATAAGGTAATGTTTTGTATTCAATTCTTTATTATATAATATTTTCTCAAAAATTCTTTTCTTAGTGCTATTTGATTACAATTTAGATGTCATGGAGTCAAACTTAATTTGTGTTGATAAAATTGTTGATCGGTTGATTACAATTATGCTTGATGCTCTATTCATTCTCTAACATAACAAAAGCTGTAAACTATACTTATGAAAGTTGCGTCAATGAATTTATGGTTGCAAGGCTTCTTAGTTGGTGTTCTTTGAATTGTGGTTAGCCCATGATGGGAAACTTGATGGGATTTGGAATATGAATGATTAATTTTTGGGTTTGTGCTTTAGTTGTTGCTTTAGTTAAATTTATATCCCACAAAATTTTCCCACCAAAATTAGATGCAAATTGGATTTTGGATTTTTATGTGGTCTTTTAATATTGTGAGTGATTCCAAGCATATACAACCTACACAAAAGATCAACCTCAGGCAGCCTGTTGAGGTAAAAACAAAAACCTATGGTGTTGGGGGCATAACCACATAAATAAATTGTTGTATTTGTTATGTTTGTTTTCATATTTAGTGTCACAATTCTGTTTTTCTTTTCTCTTTTTTCCTTTTTTTGAGAAAGAATCTAAATAATATTATTAAAAATGATCAACTAAAACAGCCTAAAATATAGAAAAAAGTTGTGGTGGAACATCCTCCATCCACACTAAAAGTTTGGAATATTAATAGCGTGTCTAGCCAAACTATGAGCAACAAAGTTTTGTTTTGCTATATTGGTAGTTCTAGCAATATTAACTTGTGCAATGTGATATTGACATCACTATTTTTTACTTTTTTTGGTACCCTTGCAACTTCTTGAAACATACAAATATATATGCATTATTTAATCACACATCCCTACATTGTGCAATGCTTGAATGAATTTTTTAAAAGTTTTCTACTTTTATTTTTATTGGCCAGAATTTGTGACTTTTTAAAAATAAATGGCAAATATAGTAGGCAAGATCACCATTGAGCAATTGTATGCAATGAGAGTTTTAGTAGGGATGGCATTAACAGAGCAAGATCCTTGGTCCCTTTGGAAGTGTTTGTTTTCTATTAATTTGTTTCTTCTCTTTGATTTGTATATTTTTGGGATATGCTTTTGGTGTTATTGAAATTGTTTTGGATATTAGGAATTGAAATTGTCTTGGATCTTGATAAAAGCTTATAGGAGTTGGGATTGTTAAATTAGCTTCACCATCCCATTTTAGAAATCTATGCATATAGGAAATAAATAAGAAAACTATGAAGTCAATACTATTATTCAAATGATTATTCAAAATGAAAATGGCATTGACCTTCTTCAAAAGCCAAGAATTTTGTAGGTTTAATCAATATTGTTAGAGATAGTCGTGGTTCTCCTATATAGTCCATAGTGAATTAATTCCTTGCCTAGAACCATTATGGATGGCTGCTATGGCTCTGTTGAGAGCATCACACTTGCTGGCATTAATTCACTTGCAGGAACCATGCTTTAAGGAGATTTTAGATGTGTTAGAACATGTTCATGCTTTTGTGTATTTTGCAGAAAATGTATATAATAGGACAGTTTCTAAACAGTGTAATAAGTTAGACAATGCTTTGGCTAATCATGCCAAGGAGTTAAGGAAGCTGTACACTTGGAATATTTTCAATAAAATTCTATCACTTTTGATTAATAATAAATAAATAAATAAATAAACTATTTTAGTTTAATTCAGTTTTTGTCATTTCTAAAAAATAAAAGTAGGATATTTAACCTAATGTGAGATTTTATTCCTCAATTTTTTTCTTTCTAAACCCTAGAACCTGCACCTTTTATGGTTTCTAGACCTTTCCCTTCCCTTTAAAAGACCCAATTCTTGTTTTAACTCTCTGTTTGTAGTCTTTGTCATTACAACCATAACATCATGAACTACAATGTTTCAAATCTAGCCTTTGTTTAGTATGAATATGTGACTATGACTGTTTTTTTTTTTTTTTTTAATAATTTTTTTATTATTGTTTATTTCTCTATAGTTTTGTTTATAAATACATTTCCTCTATAGTTTTGTAGGGTTGCTTTGTCACCATATTCTCCCCCAAGGTTTTTTCCCTTTTAACTCACACCCTTTTAATTTTCATTATTAAGTACCCATCTTTTTACATATCATCTGCATCTTTATTTATTTATTTATTTAGGGTTGCTTTTTAGTTTGGAAGACCACAAGATTTTGACCCTTTTTTTTTGGATTTTTTTTGGATTTTTTTTTTTGGATTTTTTTTTTTTTTTTTTTTTTTTTTGTTTGGAAGATTGCACAAATTTTGACAACACTACCAAGCCACAAAGCCTTTGTGAACTGCACTCAAGCATGCCTTCAGTTTTGGTTTGGCATAAACTTGAAACAAATGCCATAAATATCTAGATTTTTGGCTTTTGTATTCTTAATGTTTGAATAAAACCATATAGTACAATTTAAACATGTTTCACATAAGCTTTTGAGGTCTCAGGTCAGGTTGTATTTATATATGGCAAAAGATAGTACCATTTTCCACCTTAGCACAATTCATACTAGTATTTTATTTATAAGTTGGATATATTGAAGTTTTTTGGTGTGTGAATAATCTATTTTGTTATTTATTTCTGAATTTCATTATGAAGACCAATGGAATACTTATTTTCATGAAGATTATAGAAATGTTGAACTTTTTTAATAATTCAATAGTTGGGGTGGGGTTATTATGAAATTTATTGACATTATAAGTGTTTGGTTTTACATTGTAAATCTTTGATGAATTAGTATAATTTGGTGTTATACTTGATACTAATTTGGGGAAAAATTAAGTAGCTTGAAGAAGTTGAAGAAAGAGAAGAGCCTAAGAAAGGGAGGAAATACATTCTTGAACAGCATTGGATAAAGCTTGAAGATGTAAGCACAATTGTATATTTATTCTATTTACTGGTTCTTTTGTAATACTTATTAAACCAAATGTAAGAGCACATTATGATTATTGTAATATATTACTTCGTAATATTTGTATTTATCTCATTTTTAATATTACTTCATAATATTACATGCTTCATCTTGTAGTAGAGCCAATTTAGCTTTCAATAATTGAAATTTGAGAAATGTTTAAACCTGAACATGTTAACATTTGATTTAAAACAATCCTGTGCATCGCACAGGTTAGCGACTAGTATTATATATATCCATAGACAGAGGTCAAGGTATATGATACTATAGTGATTCAATTTCGAAAACATAATTACTCAATCGTCATTTATATCTAGGTTATAAATGACAATATCTCAGTCGGCATTGAGTTTTATTTAAGAGTCCAAACTCCAAACCAATAGGTGCTTTGATAAAGATGTGTCCTATATATACTCCTATATATGCCTGATGGGATGGAATTTTTTTATTCTATAAAATTTTTCTCGCAACTAAATTGCATGAATTTCCTCCAACACATTATATGACACGCATAAAATTATATACGTGTATTCAATTACATAATTTATAAAATTATTTAAACAAATTACATAATTATTAAGTAAATCATATGTCTAAAAACTACACTTAAGTAGTTTATATAATTGTCACCTTATAGGTTGCTAACTAAAGGAGAGACTTAGGTCTATTGCATTCTGTGCACTGGACTTAGACTAAATAGGATGTTGAATCGTGAAAATTCTTAAACAAGTAAAAATATCCTATTGGGTTTAGTGCATAGAACACTGAACCCAAGCCAAAACTACCAACTATATCCCCTATAGAATGCTTGCTATCACGCTATAAGCCAACAACTAACTTTGACTAATTGACAAACAATATATGATAGATAGTACGTACAGATGGGTGGCTAAGTGAAATATATCCAGTAAGGGGTTCAAAGATATATGACGACGTATATATCTTTCCTTGCTAAAAATCTATGAGAGAACATTCAAAATAAGTGTCGAGTCAACTAGTCAAGTGTCATTTTGCATAAAGCAATCCGGATAGGGTTGTCTTTTTCCAAATCAGGATCTTGTTGCTTTTTGAATTATTTGAACCAGTCAATAATTTATTGACAAAATATGTTTCTTTCTCTGTTTGTTTTTTTAAATGTAATATTTAATAATTATGATGATTTTAATAAGTAATTATTTTATTATATTTATATTTAAAACTGTTTCGTCTACCATATATGACGTAGAAAGATTTTATTAAAGGGTGTAAATATACAGGGTTGTGATCCTTATAGAATTTAATCTAAATTAAAATTATATACTAAAATGATGATGTGGAAAATGTGAACTTGCAATCATTTATGTAGAAATATTAGAAGAAGTCTATAGAAGATTAAATATTTTGATTTTATATATACTATGGACGAGTGGGAAGATGCAAAAAAAAAAATTGTTCACATTTCTTTTTTAAACAATTATTAAAATGCTGCAAATGGAAATTGTGTCATTGGTAAGCCGATATAAAAATCATGTAACCAATTGCGATTTATAATTTAATTATTGTTAAAATATTTATTATTATTATTATTATTATTATTTGTTTCTAGCATTAGTATTATTTGAATTTATAAAATCAACTTTAGTGTTTTTTTTTTTTTTTTTTTTTTTGGATGAGATATATGTAATTTCAAACAACTGAAAGAGAAACAATAGAGAGAGAAAGGAAGAGCATTACAAACAACTGTCCTCAGTAATAAGATGCTCAACAAAGGTTGGGAAAGATCTTTTCCAAACCTGTGAAGCACCAGAGTTCCTAGCTACCCTTGCAAGTTCATGGGCAACTTTATTGCCTTTCCTTCTCAGATGATGAAAAGAACACCAAATAAATGCTGCAGAAACTTCTCTAATGTTTTGGATTATGTGCCCAAGCTCACCACCATGGAACCCATCGTTGATTGCTTGAATGATGGATAAGGCATCGGACTCAAAGATAGCATGAGAAACATCCATTTCCGTTGCGAGAAGCACACCTTCCTGTAAAGCCAATGCTTCTGAAACCTCAGCCGAGAATGGTGCAAACAGGACTTTGCTTGAAGCAGCCAAAACATTTCCCTTGTTGTCTCAAATGACTACACCAATGCATGAGTTTCCCCCATCATCAAAAGTTGTTGCATCAGTATTGATCTTGTAGAAGCCCGTAGGTGGAGATTTCCACTTAGACAAAGAAGGTGACTGAGGTAATCCTGGAAAGGAACAGGTAGCCTTGAATTCGGCTAAGACACTACCTGCCAAATCCCAAGCATGAATTAGAGGGGTGCCCGAATCCTCATGAATTGCTTGATTGTGATTCCACCATATAGACCAAGCAACAGCAAAGAAAAGTTCTAGATCATTTGGGGAGCCTTTTGCAATGAGACCAAATGCAATATCCACCAAGTCACGTGAGGGAGAAGAGAGGTCCACAGGGCAATTATGCCAAAATGCCCAAGTCACCCTAGCATGATCGCAATGGAGAAGAGCACGTGCAATGGATTCAATGGCTTTATCACATAACGGGCAAAACCTTGAGCAGTGAATTCCTCTGTGGTTTAGATTTTGCATAGTTGGACGACCATTGACACAAATCCTCCAAGCAAAAATTTTGAGCTTTGGAGGAACTTTCTACTACCATATCCGTTTCCACAGAAGAGTCCGTGAGTTGCTAAAGGTGCTTTCACCTTCCTCAAATGAGTCCACAATACCCTACGCTATATGATATGCACTTTTAACTTTAAACTCATCGCTTTTGTTGCCTATCTAGATAAGAGAATCATCAACTAGATTATAGTTTAGAGGAATTTTAAGAATGGTGCTGGATTTATGAGGCAGAAAAGTAGCATTAATTACATCAACTTTCCACCATCTAGTATCATTGTCTATGAGGGAAGACACCATAGGAAAGTCCCCATAGTCACCTTGGGGAGAAATCACCTTGTAGGTTGTTGGCATTGGCAACCATCTCTCATCCCAAATATGGATTCGCCGACCATTTCCCACTCTCCACCTTGTGCCACTTTTGATAACCTCAAGACTATTGTGGATGCTTTGCAAGGCATATGAGGGGTTACTCCCTTTTTTGGAATTGAGAACATCATCAAAAGGAAAATATTTTTCTTTGAAAACTTTAGGCATAAGGGAGTCGAGATTAGTGAGGATTCTCCAACCTTGCTTAGCTAGCATGGCAAGGTTAAAGGCTTGTATGTTTCTGAAGCCCATACCTCCCTAGAGTTTAGACCGACAAATCTTCCTCCAACTGACCCACGAAATCTTGTTCTCACTGTTCTTTTGCCCCGACCAAAAACTCCTCATCATACTTTCTAAGTCCTAGCAGAGAGTCTTAGGGAGTTGAAAACAACTCATGGTGTATGTGGGCATTGCTTGAGCCACCGCTTTGATAAGGATCTCTCTCCCGCCAATTGAAAGAAGTTTACTCTTCCAACCGGCCAGCTTTTTAGCTACTCTATCCTTAACTTCAGCGAACACTTGTGTCTTAGACTTCCCGATAATGGAGGGCAGCCCCAAATACCTGTTATGCCAGCTATCTTGCATTGGACCAAGAATGTTGAGAATGCTTTCCCTTAATTCTTGAGGGGTGTTCAAGCTAAAGAAAACTGAAGATTTGTCAGTGTTGATTTTCTACCCAGAAGCCTCTTCATATTTGTTGAGAATAATAACAAGTGTATGACATTCTTGCTCCTTCGCTTTATAAAACAATAGGCTATTGTCGGCGAAGAATAGATGAGTAATTAGAGGGCAGCCTCTACAAATGGAGATTCCATTAATTTGTTGATTCCTGGCAGCTTCATGAATAAGGGCTGAAAAACCTTCAGCACAAAGAAGGAAAAGGCAAGGAGAGAGCGAGTCCTCCTGTCTAATGCCCCTTGAAGGAGAAATGTTCCCACAAGCTTCCCCATTTATAAGCATTGAGTAAGAAACAGAAGAGACATAATTCATAATGAGATCAATCCATTTTTTCACAAAGCCCAATTTCTCCATCACACCTTTAATAAAACTCCATTCTATCCTATTAAATGCCTTGCTCATGTCCAATTTAATAGACATGTAATTTTCTTTTCCTTCACTTTTATGGTTGAGATAATGCATAAACTTGAAGGCAACAAGAACATTATTCGTGATTAGGCGGTTGGGGGTCAATGCACTTTGGTTTTCAGATATGATGTTTGGTATAATGGTCTTAAACCTATTGGCTAGGACCTTAGAAACTATTTTATAAGTGGTGTTACAGAGACTTATGGGGCGAAATTCTATCATTCTGGCTGGTTGGTTGGTTTTTGGGATGAGAGAGATGTTGGTTTTATTTATTTTAGTCATTGGAAGATTTGAATTCAGCACCTTTAAAACCATGTTAGTAATACTAGGCACAACAATATCCCAATATTTATGAAAAAAGATCGCAGACATATCGTCGGGCCCGGGTGCTTTAGTGTTGTTACTAAAATTTTTAACATGGCAAATCAGGTGTACTCATGATGTGTCATGTCTATTTGTTTTATACTAGTAGATGTGAAAGTTCAAAATGTGTGTAAAACACATTTGAACGTTTAGACCCCAAAATACAAAATATCAATTCAAGCTTATTATCAAACAATTAATGTGCAGAATATGAACATAAGCTAAATATAGAATTGATAAACAATCTAAGCCAATTATAATCACATCCACAATAGAAAATAAAAGGAAAAGATAAAGGAAGAGAGATGCAAACACAAGGACAACACGCGATGCGGTATCGAAGAGGAAATCGAAGCCCTCAGCGTAAAATCTCTTCGCCGCCCTCCATGCGTTAAATAATCCACTAAAGAATGTAGTTGGAATACATAAACAGCAGAAGACCCTCCAAGCCTAATCTACCCAGTGTACCTAAGCCCTCAAAACTTCTTGCTCCAACGAGGTTGCACCAAATCTATTTCTTTTTTAACTTATCGAATTTCGCTACTAAACCATAGCATCAACCAATAGTCATTGGTCCCTTCCAAACTGCTTCCCTTAGCACCAAATGTACATTCTTATAGACGTGGGTGTGATGTAAAAATGATTTGGTCAATGACCTCTCAAGGATGTATCAATGGAGAGGAAAAGAGTAGAGGAATTTGTAGAGTCTCTTAGTGAAGATTGGGGATGAGGCAATCTTATTTTTCTCTAGGGTTTCTCTCACAAAATTCTCTCTGGAAGCTCTCTTGATTTCGTGGGTATAAGGGTCTATATATAGTGGTGTGTGTTTGGAATACAAAGAGTCAGTTTTTCCCAAACAGGGTAAGTTGGTGGCTTGACCTCACGGCTTGTCTAAGTCGCGAGTTCAAGTTACAAGGTAACAGTGGCCAGTTTGGGACTTTTGTCCTATAGTGCGACAGTTGGTGTGACCCTTCAGCTTTCCGCATGCTTTTCATGTGCATAGCATTTGGCAGCTTGCAAGCCGTGAGTCAATCGCGAGTCTTAGCTGCGAATCTCTGCTTCTTTGCACAATGATGAGCAATTCTTTACACTTTCTTCACACACTACCCTTACAAGAATTCCACCTAAATACAAGGTTACTAAGTGCTAAATCACAAGCAAATTAGCACGGAATAAAGCCAACAAGATGGTTGATAAATTTCAATCTTACAAGATGAGATTGAAAAGAGGAGGCTATGTATACATACTTTTCAAAACTTACTATAATAGCATATTGTGATAAAAACAATGGCACATCTGCTAAGATAGTCATTAAGGAACTTAAATTATAAAAGAAAAATTAATAAAAAGAGAACTTAAATATATCAACATCACACAAAAAATACGCAAATTGATAAAATTAAGTTAGTTTAGTGTGTGTGTGTGTGTGTATATATATTTCAAATTCAGGGTGTTAGTTTGAAAACCTTGACTATAATGTAGAGTCACCATTAGCTAGATCGAAGCATGTAAAAATATCTATTAGTAGTTGGCCTATATATATATATATATATATAAAATTATGAACATAATGTTAGACCTATTTGTAATTTACAAACTGTACATTACATTACTAAGGCATGAGAGAATGTGTAAGTGGTTGAATCTGGACTCTACACGTGGAGCAATTGTAAGGGAAGGGAGAATAGGTGTTGGCTAAGAGATCTTGTCTTGATCTGTGCTAAAACTATAACTGCCTTGAGAAGGAAGTAAAATTTACACTTGACAAAGTACTCAAGCACTCACAGAAAGGGAGATAATGACTTTCTAAGGCCAGAGGCTATGAGAACACCCCTTATTAGCTGAGTGCACCATGAGTCACCTTATGAACACGTGTACCAATCACAGTACTCGTAATGTTCCTCTCAATGTCCAAGACTTGTCTCCTAAGTAGTGGCAATGCAATCTACCTACGGGTCCCAGTGCCTCATTGGTGCAGGTCTTATCCCTTGGTTAGCAGATAATGTCACAGCTGTAAAAAGATTCAAAAGAGAGAATATGATGACTTGACACCTGTCCTTCTATTCAGCCATGTTCCTTAGAGTATAAAAGGAACATGTAGTTGTCCTATTAGGGCAAGAACCCAACAAAATATTTTGAGATGAAAGTAGAGAGTTGGTAGGAGAAAAATGCAACTTCGTTGTAAACTAATCTCTTTCTCATACGTAATACAAGCTAAACCGAGCAAGAATGTTGTGTTCTTGCTCAAATTATGGTTTTTTATCCCTTCTCTGGGGTTTTCCACGTACATCTTGTGTTGTTTTATTAATTAGCTTCTTCTTCTTGTTTAAAAATGTGCATCTATTTCATGTCCTACTCACTCGAATCTGAGGTGATAGCCTTCATCAACCAAGAACCTACCATGTTGTCATAGCGAATCCAAGCATCAACTGCTGCTGGAGTGTTTATCAATGGTGAAGAAAGAGTAATGCTACCATTGACAAAGCCAGACTTATTCTTGGCAACCAATACTTTGTTCATTGAACGAACCCAATCATGGTAATTCTCACCAATCAACGGTTTAGACACAAGCATGGCTCCAGGATTTTCAACATGATGAAGAAATAGAGGATTTGAGATATCCTTTACGAGTGCAGGATCTTGCATAGAGGAAGAAGATGAAGTATTAGTTGCTTCAGCCATTGAAGAGGCTTCAAAGCTCTCAAGAACAAACCCTAGAAATTTTGGGAGAAAATAGAGCAGGAAGGCTCAGATACCATATAAATTTTTTGAGAAAAGTATTTCATTGATCTGAGTAAAAACAGACAATTACAAGTGTTTATATACAACACTAAGCAACTAACTCAAGCCAAAAAACTAAGTTAACTGATCTAACAAACTTCCTAACTAACTACCAGAGGTGTACACTTAAGTCAATCAAATGTAGCTCACATGTTCACTAACCAATACTATACTGCATGTAGTTTTTATGCTTAAGCTACTTGTCGTTGATCTATGCTTCAACTCTACAACTATCTGGACTTCTGGACTCGTGTAATTCAGTTTGCTGCTCTAGTTTCTTTGATATCTAATAGGTATCAATTAGTCAAGAGCATTTTAATTAAATCTCCCACCCAACTGTTGATTTATAAAAAAAACGATTAATAGATTGATGACGTGGTAGTATCTTGACTATCAATTTTAAAAGAAATGTGAAGATTTAAAAAAATTTATTTTGTAGAGTATCCTAATAACTTTAAAAGATTTAAATCCTATGTTTATATGTGAAAATTAAAGGTGAGTGTTATAAATTAAAAAAAAAAAAAGTGAGTGTTCTAAAAAATTAGAGTAATATGCGTGAGTTCTAGTTAGTTTAATTTATAAAATCTCTAATGGTTGAATAAGAGATCTAAGATTCAATTCCCGTCTACACCAAAAATCTATTGGTGTCTTAGCTGGTCTGATAATAAAAACTATCATTAGGAATGGACACTATATATTAAAACTCTCTAAGAAAAAAAGAAAAAAAATAGAGTGATATGCAAAAGTCTGTTCTACGTTTGATCATAAGCTATGATCAGCCAGCGCATGTAGTAAAGTCAATATTACTTTTCGTTATTAAACTGAAAATCTTTCTCAAGGACCCTTAATCTATTGGCTTACTCCAATAAATAAAGAAGTTTCATTACATACGGTTTTTCATCTCCTGAGCTTACACCAAAATGGAAATAAAATTCAAGAACAAATTGAATACTTTTTTTTTTTTTTGGGAATAACTGTAATCATCCTTCGTGGCTTAGCTTGGAGCCCTTTTGAAAAGTTAATCTTAGAACACACTTTGCGAATTTCAACTTGAGTACCAGACTTGAGGCCAATGTTGCTCATCTTCACCAAGGACTTTCCGAACTGCACATTAAAGGCATTTGACCAATGACGGCTCTAGGAATTTTGTTCAGAGTGTTCTTTAGGAAGCATAAATTACACTATTTTATTTCTTTTTAGCCTTTAGGTAATTAGACTTGATTCAATGTTATTAATTTCATTCCGTTTCGACCGTAACGGCCGGAAAATACCATGCTGGTAAACAAACCGGAACAGTAACTCACTCTATTCCACTTTGGAAAAAATTTTAGGTCATTCTGATTTATTTCAGGTATTTCGAGGTGTCTCAGTAAATACCAACCGAAATTTAAGATTCGATCGGCATGAAGTTTGTGCTTAAAAAAAAAAAAAAAAATTGTTCTTAAAACCAAAACAAATTTGCATTCTGTAAACCAAAAAACCTTAAAAGGAAAAAAAAAGATGAAAAGAAAAGAAATGAATAAAGGTACCTGTACAACTAAAAAAAAAAAAAAATCGTATTGAGAAATTTGAGACTCAACTTGAGAAGAGGCACTACCGCACTAGTACTGGCAGAAAACACAAAAGTTATGAAAAAGAAAAAAGGCAAAACGTAGATGTAAAAGTGTAAATAAAGATGTGATAAAATTTAAAAGTATGAAGTGTAAAAATTGATGAGACAAAAGACATGTGTAGTTAAGAATAAATAAGAAAAAATAATTAAAAATGAGAAGTAAGTAATATATGTCTCATGAAAAAAAATAATATTGTAATAAAAAATTATAAAATTTGAAAATTGTGTTGTATTGTGCAGTGTGCTTAGTCAAAGAAATCAAGCCACTGCCTAACCTATAGTTATTTTATTATATATATTTTTTTAGATTTTAGTTTATTTTATTTTATTTTTTTTGTTTTTCTTTTGCGCTTGAAAGACTTTAATATATTGTTAAGTTACTCAAATTATAAACTAAAATTTAATTTTATTGGCATAAAAAAAATTAGGGTGGTCCCAAAATATTTTTTAAAAGTAAATAAATATAAAATTTTAAATTATTTTATATATATATATATATATATTTTTTTTTTTTTCAGGTGGTCTTGGGTTCACCCTGGTCATAAGGTGGCGCCCGCCACTGCATTTGACCCAAGCAAGCTTTGAACAAAACTTCTGGCGGAGGCGTTAGCCCATAACTTTTGATCAAACTGAAGTGCTCCTTGGCCATTCCTCAAGTTGGAGAAGAAAGATTCGTCAAATCTATTTTGGCTACCAGTGTCTAGTCCAACACGCCTTGTGGCAACACCATTTTGTGGGCAGAGTGCTTGTAATTGAGGAAGGAAACTGGGGTTGATTGTAGGATCGGCACCATTTCCAGTAGTAGTGAAGTTATGCAATCTGTACTAAAAGAACTGGCAAGTTGAAGTTCCAATAGTATGGCAACCTAGTCAATAGTTAATTGAAATGAATAGAATTTAGATGAAATGTAATAAACTAGGACTGAGTGGCGGGCTCTAGGAATTTTGTTTAGGGTGGTCATTAAAAAATTTTAATAAAAGAAGAACTTGAATATATCAAGTTACCGACCAAAAAAAGAAATTAGTACATCTTTTATAATTTATTTCTACAAGTATTCAAATTTTGAATTGTTATATGATAGTTTATTATAAGTATCTATTGCCAATATGAATAGCTATAAGCCTATAATCATTTTATTTTGTTAAGCTTATCTAACATTTTTATTTTTATGCTGTTTTTATTATTTGTGGGGGTAAAAGCCTAGAGTTATATAATGGGCCTAAGGCCCTAATCGAAGACTAGGGCATGTCTGAAGAGGAGAAAGCGATTGAAAAAGGACCCAGGTGGGCAAAACATACCTGGAAATGATTGAAGAGTATAGTCCGAAGAGAGCATCAGTGGTCCGAAGAGAATGATCTCCTCGGATACGATGATTCTCGGTCAAACAAGTACCTGGGTGGTTCAAGTGGCCTTCCTAACGATTCCAATAATAAGGATAAACTTCAAGCATGTATGGAGATGATAAGAACGGATAAATATCTGGAGGAAAAACTTCTACCACCACATTAAATGCACTGTAGCAACTTTTCTAGTTGCATTAATGTGAAGAAGACTCCTGAACAATGCACTTTCAACCACCACCGCTCACAGAGAAACAAAGAAGAGGTTTGATAGGATATATACTCAAGTAGATGCTCAGATGACTAACAAGTGTACGATTAAGATGATCTAAAAAGCATTATATAATGTGAAAGATCTCCCATAAGAAAGGGGGGGGGGGGAGAAAAAAGAAGAGAAATTATAGTACAAAAGATTGTTAGAGTTCAAAAATAAGATTATAATTTTATTTAGTTAGGCTTTATAAGTGCCTTTATGTTTATTTATCCTTTAATCTTATGCTAGCCATTGTTTAATTCCTATCTAGCCCAGCTCTTTCACCCACTCTCTACAATTTCATTATCTTGGGTTCATTGGGCTCAGACTCCAGATCTTTTGGGCTTGGGCCACCAAAATTGACCCTACAATTGGCGCCGTCTGTGGGAAGAGCTTGAGCAAGAGTGGAAGCAACGATTGATGATGGCGGAACCAGGGCAACAATTAGTAGAATCTGGAGCATCCCAGCACATTGATCCTTTTCTTAACTTGGAGCAGAGATATGATCGTGAAGGTAGTGTACACACTACACATACTGATCATAGCCAGTCACATGGTGGAAGTCACGTGTCTCATGCAGAGAAAAACAAGAACATGCAACTAGAGATTGACAAGTTGAAAAGAGAGTTACGCTATGCAAAGAGAAGGCGAACATCTTCTTACTCCGAGGATGACTCTGATGATGAGCAGGATGTCTCTTACAGACATAAGACTAGAACACCAGTTAGTGAGTCTTTCTCTTACAAAGAAGAGCACTATCACGAGTGCTAACCACCAAGTCCATCACATGAGGGTATAGGGAATGATGCTATGAGCAAAGCTTTGAATCAAATCACTAAATTGCCTTTCATGCACAGGATCGAATAGGCAAAACTTCGTCGCCGTTTTCATTAGTCGATGTTCACTATCTATAACGGGAAGACAAACCCTGTAGAACATGTGAGCCACTTCAACCAGAGGATGTCAGTCCATTCTAAAGATGAAGCTTTGATGTGCAAAGTCTTCCCGTCCAGTCTTGGACTAGTTGCGATGAGATGGTTTAACAACCTGAAAGCAGATTCCATTAACTCTTTCAGAGAACTCACTCAAGCATTTGGTTCTCATTTTGTACCTACCAAAGAGTGGCTAAGCTCTTAGCTTCTTTGTTATCTTTGAGCATGCAAGAAGGTGAGACCTTGAAAACATACTCAGATAGGTACTAGAAAATGTTCAATGAGATGGAAGACGACTGTGATGGAATGGCCCTTAATACTTTCAAGCTCGACCTCCCTACTAAACATGGTTTAAGGAATTCCCTAACTGGTAAGCCAGTTACTAACATGCGTAAGCTTATGGACCGTATTGATAAGTATAAAAGAGTTGAGGAAGATCAGCAGCAGGGAAAGGGAAAAGATAAGGTCATCCCCCAAGAGAGGAGAGATTTCAAGTCGGATAGATACGGTAATAACAAGCAGCGTAGGGATTTTTCTGGGCAGTTAGGATCAACAAATCTTCAAGTTGTCAACGGTGTATTCAAAGAGCCAGTACATCAAGTGTTAGAAAATATCAAGAATGAACCATTCTTCAAGTGGCCGAACAAGATGGTGGGAAACCCTAAGAGGCATAATCATAACCTCTATTGCCAGTGCCATCAGGACCGAAGAGAACAGGATCCTCGCCATCCAAGGTTATGTCGGTGGCCCGGTTATTCACAGGAGACTTTAGTCATGATTCGAAGAGAGTTAAATCGGATACCTAATCAGTGTTAGGATTATCAGATGAAGACAATGTTGGGACCATCCAACCCCATGATGACGCTTTAGTGATCACCCTTAGAATTGAAGGGTATGATGTGAAGAGGGTTATGGTGGACCAGGGAAGCGCGGTAAAGATAATGTATCCTGATCTTTATAGGGGACTAAATTAAAACCCGATGATTTGGAACCATACAATTCTCCCCTGGTGAGTTTTGAAGGAAGAGTTATTACCCCGAAGGGATAAGTACGATTGCTTGTGCAAACTATAGAGGTGGATTTCATCGTTGTGGACGTATATTTGCCCTATACTACAATTGTAGCCAGACCTTGGCTTCAAATACTAGGGGCTGTTTCCTCTACTTTATATCAGAATCTTAAATATCTATCTGAAGGACAGGTTAGTGAAATCCGAGGAGATCAATTTGTGGCCAGATAGTGCTTAGTGGCTGCCATCCAGCATAAGCCCGAAACTGAGTCCTCGACCCAGGCTGAAAGGGGTTTATAGCAGTTAAATCCTCGGGCATCGCAAGTCGAAGATACAGCCGAAGGCATTAGGTGCGAAGATTTAGTTAAAGTTACTATTGGAAACAATCTAGAAAAGTTCTTTCAAGTTGGATCTTAGCTACCTTTGCAGGAGAAGGAAGAGCTAACAGAGTTCCTTAAAAGAAACCTTGATATATTCGCCTGGAATGCCTACAAAATCCCAGGGGTGGATCCAGAATTCATATGTCACCATTTGAAGGTTAATCCATTAATTACTCCTAAGAAGCAGCCTCTTTGGTGCCCATCCAAGGAGCATGCTGATGCAGTAAGAGAAGAAGTAACAAAGTTCAAACAAACTGGGGCTATTAAAGAAGTTTTTTGTCTTAAGTAGCTAGCAAATACGGTGGTGGTGAAGAAGAAGAATGGGAAACAATGAGTATGTATGGACTTCACTGATTTGAATAAGGCTTGTCCTAAGGATCCATTTCCTATGCCAAAAATTGATCAGTTAGTAGATGCTATTGTCGGCCATCCTCAGATGAGTTTCCAGGACGCTTTCCAAGATTACCATCAAATAACATTAGCCCTGGAGGATCAGGAGAATACTACTTTTATCACCCCTATTGGGAACTACCACTATAAAGTGATACCATTTGGTTTGAAAAACGTAGGATCCACCTACCAAAAAATGATAATGAGGATGTTTGAGCCACAGTTGGGCAAAAGTATCGAGATTTACATAGATGACATGGTGGTGAAAAGCAAGATTGTCTCTGAACATGTAAAGGATCTTCAAAATATTTTTGAAGTTCTAAGGAGGTACAAGCTACGTTTAAACGCTTTCAAATGCTCATTTGGTGTAGGGTCAGGCAAATTCTTGGGGTACATGGTGACTTACAAGGGAATCGAAGTTAACCCCGATCAGATAAAGGCCATCAACAATTTACAAGCTCCTCGGAATCCCAAAGAAGTTCAAAAACTGACAAGAATGACCGTTGCTCTGAACCGATTCATTTCTCGATCAGCAGATAGGTGTAAACCTTTTTTTTTTGTTGATAAAAAAATGGAAAGGATTCGAGTGGACTGAAGAGTGTGCTTTGGCTTTCCAACAACTTAAAGACTATTTAGCTCAGCCGCCAATCATGTCTAGTCCTAAGCTAGATGAGGTCTTATTTGCCTACATTGCCGTGACCCCTTATGCTGTGAGTTTGATGTTGATATGAGTGGACCAAGGTGTACAAAGGCCAGTTTACTACGTGAGTAAATCATTGCATGAGGCAGAGATTCGATATTTGCCATTAGAGAAAGCAATCCTGGCAGTAGTGCTTGGCACTCGAAAGTTGTCTCATTATTTTCAAGCGCACACAGTTGTTGTTCTTACCCAACTTCCACTCAAAACCATACTCAGAAGTGCTGACTACACAGGGAGAATAGCCAAATAAGACACTATCCTAGGGGCTTTTGACATCAAGTATATGCCACGCACCTCCGTAAAGGGGCAGGTCCTCACAGATTTGATAGCTAAGTTTACTGAGCCTTCGTTAGAAGAATTAATACCAACATGGGACATGGATAGAAAATTGGTTGGCGTAATCTCCCATAAAGGCCTTTTATCCTAGGAAGTATATGTAGATGGTGCAGCGAACCAGAAAGGATCTGGAGTAGGGATAGTGTTAATATCCCTAGAAATAATCATTATTGAAAAATCGCTAAGATTAAGCTTCACGGCCACAAATAATGAGGCTGAGTATAAAGCTCTACTGATGGGAATGGCTATAGTTCAAAGGATGGGAGGAAAGTTAGTGGAAGTGTTCTTGGACTCAAGGCTAGTCGTCGGACAAGTACAAGGAGAATTTGAGGCGAAAGATGAATGAATGCAGGAGTACTTAAGCCGAGTTAAATGCTTGCAATCGAAGTTTGAATCTTTTAACTTACTGCATATCCCCAGAAGTGGAAATGCACATACTGATTCTTTAGCCAAGCTCGCCACATCCTCGGCACAGGATTTGCCTAGAGTTATCCTTATCGAAGACCTGCATAAGCCTACGGGAACAAAGAGTGAGGTTGTTCAAGTTCATCAAATCATAGCCGAGTTCAGTTGGATGGATCCTATAGTTAAATTCCTGAAGGATGATATTTTGCTTGAAGAGAAGCTGGAAGCCGACAAAGTTCGGGGGAAGGCAACTAGATTCTGGTTATCTGAGGACCATAAATTGTACAAACACTTCTACTTAGGACCATACTTATTATGCATGCATCCTGAAGCAGCCGAATCACTTTTGGAAGAATTTCATGAAGGAATCTGTGAAAGTCATACTGGAGGTAGATCTTTGGCTCACAAGGCCATTACTCAAGGTTATTGGTGGCCAAATATGCAGAAAGAAGCCTATGAATATGTTAAAAAATGCGATCAATGTCACGATTTGCACCAAATATGCATTAACCAGGTGGAGTCCTTAATCCACTATCTAGCCCATGGCCATTTGCTCAATGGGGCTTAGATATTGTGGGTCCATTCCCTAAGACCGCAAGAAATAAGAGGTACCTTTTAGTCAGCACAGACTGTTTTACCAAATGGGTTGAAATTGAGCCTCTAGCCAACATCAAGGATGTCAATGCAAAGAAATTTATCTGAAAAAATATTGTCACTTGGTTTGGAATTTCCCATACTCTCATCTCGGACAATAGCCTTCAATTTGATAGTAAAGCATTCAAGAATTACTGTGTTGAGTTGGGGATCACGAATAGATACTCCACCCCTACTTATCCCCAAGGGAATGGGCAAGCAAAATCTGTTAACAAAGTCATAGTAAATGAACTAAAGAAAAGACTAGATGACACAAAAGGCAAATGGGTAGAAGAGCTGCTACACGTACTTTGGACATACAGAACTACGTCTCGTAGTTCTACTGGAGAGACCCCCTTTTCGATGACCTATGGGGCTAAAGCTGTCATACCTCTAAAGACTGGATTCCCAACACTGAAAACCAGCTTATTTAGTCCGATTGGCAATGGTGAGCTATTGGAGAAGAGTTTGGATCTAATTGATTTAAAGAGAGAAAATGCAATGGTCAGATTAGCACATTATCAACAAAAGCTCAAGCAAGACTATGATGTTAACATAAAGCTAAGACCTCTAGAACCTGGTGACTTGGTGCTCAGAAAAGTTGTGGGCACTGCAAAAAACCCCACTTAGGGAAAGTTAGGACCCAATTGGGAAGTGTCATATCGTATTACCTCAAGGGTTGACATTGGGGCGTATTTTTTGGAAGACTTAGATAGTCATGTAATACCACACCCTTAGAATGTAAACAACCTCAAAAGATACTATTATTAATCGAACCTTGTCTTTAATCAACATGCCAATTTATTATATAAAAATTTTGGACAAGCATTTAAACTTAAATCCAATCATGCCTGAAGTCCTCGAACCAGATGATTTGGGTTAGTTAACACTTTGTTACAGTTTTTCTAATTGTTTAAATTTAAATCCAATCATGCCTGAAGTCCTCAGATCAGATGGTTTGGGTTAGTTAGCACTCCGTTACAATTTTCGTAAGTGTTTAAACTTAAATCCAATCATGCCTGAAGTTTTTAGACCAGATGATTTGGGTTAGTTAACACTCCGTTGCAGTTTTCCTAAGTGTTTAAACTTAAATCCAATCATGCCTGAAGTTTTCGGACCAGATGATTTGGGTTCGTTAACACTCCTTTACAGTTTTCCTAAGTTTTTAAACTTAAATCCAATCATGCCTGAAGTTCTCGGACCAGATGATTTGGATTAGTTAACACTCCGTTACAATTTTCCTATGTGTTTAAACTTAAACCCAATCATGCTTAAAGTCCTTGGACTAGATGATTTGCGTTAGATAACACTCCCTTACGATCCTCCTAAGTTTTTAAACTTATTTGAGTAAATGCCAGCTTATGATAAATCTCCTCGGCCACGCACTCAATACAAAGTTAGTGCTCAAAAGTATTCTCCATAAATATTCAAGAAAAACTATAAGATCATCATATCATTCATTGCTTTTAATGTTTATTAATAATTCTTACACAATTAGTTTCTTCCAGTATTGGAGTAAATTGTTTGCATCATTAATATGATATCATTGTTAAGTCTGCCTATGTTATATTAAATACAAGTCAATTATTTGCAATAATAGTAAATTTCATAACATGTACGATGAAGACAAAAAATAGAAGAACAATTTCATTAATTAAAAAGAAAGTACATTACAATCCCTTACATAATTAAAAAAAAAAAAAAAAAAAAAAAAAAAAAAAAAAACTAATACAAGTACGAAATAGAAATTCTCAGATATCTAAGTCTTCGTCTAAGGAGCCAAAGGGTCAGCAGTATGGCTGGGTTAGGTAGCAACATCCGTGGCCTAATCCTCAGCCTACTTGCCCTGGTCTCTAATCTGACCAAACTCTTTGGGTGCTTCTGTAGGATCAGGAAGGGTTTGGTCGACTACAGGCTGCTCTGAAACTACTGGGAGTTTGCAAATGTCTAGGTGGTAGAAAACACTCTTGGGCTGCCTCAAGTCAGCCTCTGGAAGGACCCCAGTAGCTTCAAAGGCTTTATCCCAAGATACATCGCAGTATTCCCTGCAGACCTTTGCGAACTCCTCAGTAAGTCTGAGTTGGGTCTCCTTCACCCCAAGAGTATATGCTACCTGTCTCTTAGCCTCCACTGCCTCTTTGGCTAGCTGAGCATCTTTCTTGGCCAACTGAATAGCTTCCTTGGCTTTCTGTAGTTCAGCACGAAGACCTTTCACCAACTTTCTCTCTGTCTCCAGATTGATCTCGGTCATGCGCAATTGCTTGCGTTGGTCTTTGGCCTGCTTGTCAGTGGTCTTCAGGCCAGCATCAAGATTATCCCTTTGGCTTGTCATATCTCTCAGCTACTCGGAAAGCCAAGAATAATCTTCCTTCAGACTACTCAGAGATTTTTCAACCTCAGACTAAGTGTGAGCCTCGGTCTGGGCTTCATTAAAAGTTCTTTTATTCTACTCTTTAGCCACATAAACCTGCTGGGTAATCTATATAGTAGAAGGAAAATTTTCAATATAAAGTAAAAAAAATTAATTAATCAACATTTTAATTGAAAAAATGGACTAGTTCACTTACCATGGCCAAATCCCTTTTGAGGGATAAGAAGAGTTCATACTGGCTGAAGCGCTTGTAAGACTACATATCCTTTGGAAGGAGAAGTGGCTGCTCCAGGGCTTTAGCAACTAAACCTGCCTTCCCCCCATGGTAATTCCTAAGGGAGGTATCCTAGGAGATGGGAGCACTGTTCAGCTCCAGCTTAGGGGACTAGGTGCACTGCCCTCGGCACACCTCAGCAACAAGAGCTTCGTCTCGACTCTCAGTTGACAAAGCCCTTTTGCTCCGCTGGCCCTTATCTACTTTCTATTACTTTGCCCCTTTTGGAGGCACCACGTCCCTCTCTTCGTTATCCGTAATGGGCCTCTTCTTCTTCGGATATGGCAATAGTTTTAAGCCGAGATTAGAGGAAATTTGAGGAGGTGGTAGAGGAAGATTAATAGCTGGTTGAGACGTACTGGTCTCTTTGGCCCCAGCTTTTTTAGTTCTATTCTTCATCAAGTCCTTGAGACTTGCCATGTCTTCCTCTTCTGAAGAATCGTCTGGAGTAGCAGTTATCAGGACTGGACGGAGAGCACTGGATTGCCTATCAATCTCCTTTTCGGCGTCCGAGATCTAAACGACCTGTACCCCTCCTGAAGCCTCTTCTTCAAACTTGAACTGATCGACCTGTTCCTCAAGCGAAGAGGTTAAAGAAGAGACTCCTTCTCTTTCTGCAGCTGCTTCAAAAGAAACCTATTGAACTGGCTGTATGTGCTGTGGTATGGCCTGCGAATTTGGATGTGGCGGCGTGGGGGCAAAATCGAACAGTGTTAGAAAGTTGTGCTGAGAGACGTCTATTCGGTTAATCTGATAATCTCCTTGCGTAATCAAGAATAAGAGGAACAGCCCGGAGTTGCCCGTCTTCACTTACAAAAATTTCTGATCTTAATAAGTAGTTGAGCATGACAATGTTTGTAAGGCTAAGCCAAGGAGTAACGTGTGCTTTATTTGTTAACACCACAATAGAATTCAGTCAGAAACTTGAAAATACTGATACAAAGAGAAGAAAAATCATTAAAAAAAAAAAAAAAACTGATGGAAATTTAGACCCCTTAAAACAACCAGATTGGTTAGCCTAGATTAATTAGCCAAGTTGTTACTTAGTCAAATTAAACAATTCTAGGTTAAAACAATCAAACAATCATATCAATATATAAAGCAGTAGAAAATAAATGAACACAAGATATGATGACCCAGGAAACCACACGGTAAAAACCTGGGGAGGATTTGACCTAGCTATCCTCAAGGTAAACCTGAATCCACTATGTGAAAGAATTGAAGTTCATAAAGAAGGACTACAAGCTCCCCGCTTGACTTCCTAATGCTACCCACCAGTAGAACTTACTGACACGACCACGTGCAAGCTCCAAATCCATGGACTCCTTCTTTCTTGGATTCTTCAATCGGCTACAAGCACCCTCGCTTGATTATCTTTAAGCTTCAATGGTAGATACCAAGTTGATCATCAAGATGTTGATACTATCTCTAACTTGAAAATCCTAAAATTTGTGTAAAGGAAAACTCCTCAAATATTTCACAAGAGATTTACACAAAACAGCAATGTATGAGCAACAATACAATTGGAACAACCCCAAAAACGTGGCTAGGGTTTTGTTTATATACCTAGGGTAAAAACATAAAACCCTAAACGTTTAATGAAGTAGGGCTGAGTTGGAAATTCTGCAGAAAAATCAACCTGTGCGATTTTCGATCGATCGAGTCTATTTTTCGATCAATCGAGCCAGGCCAAAATTCCCAAATACTTCTGCAGTCACTCGATTCCAACTTTACAATAATAAACCAACTTTGAGCCAGCCTAGACAAGACTAAATATATTGTTTTGATCATGGTTTGCCAACATTACAAATTAGAGTTTTAAATATATAAAATCCTAAGACTTAGAACCTAACAAACTCCCCCTTTGGCAATCCGTGACAAAACCCTAATTAAAAGCTCAAAGTTTTACAAGTAAAAAGTCCTTTACAAAGAAATGCTCATAAATTTCAAATTCAGCCTAACTACTATCCATCGGTTGCTAGTGTAGACAGCAGCTTAGTTGAATCAACCTGGATATTCCTGAAATACTCAATAAATGCATAAACGCATGTGTGACAGAAATGAATAAAACAACAGGTATAACATTCTTGTAAGATTCACATAACACAAAATAAAGACATATATAAATGATCAACTCATAAATATAAATTAATAAGCAGTGAATCACAAATCAACAAGAATCAATAAAAAATATATCAATCAATGTTACTCCCCCTAACATGAATATCCCCAAAAATGATATACAAAGTGAAGCACCTAGATACAATCTACAAAACTCCACAAGTAACAAAAATCTCCCCCTAACAACAAAAGTCTCCCCCTAACTACAAAAACCCTCTACAAGTCAAAACTCCACTCCCCCTTTTTATGACAGAATGCCAAAGAGTAATCATGAGTCGCCATCAAAAGGAGGTGGTGAGGGTGAATGAAGACGCGCTAAATCGGCTTGGAAAGCACGAATCTCATTTAGTAAGTCCACCAAAATCTGATCCTAAGCTGCTTGAACGGTCACGATAGTCTCTAGAGTACGACGAACATCAAAGTCTGTCGAAGGAGGTGGAGGAACATCAGCAGCAGCAGCATCATCACCAACTGGATCAGGAACATCCTCACCAGCAGTACTTGTAGAAGAAGGAGGAGGAGCACTACTAGACGGCTCGAACTGAGGGTGTTTAGAACCAGCTCGAAGATGAGCGGCCCTCTGTCTAAGAAAAGACGCACCTATGGGAGCTATCACATGAACGGGCTCAGAGGAAGGGAAGTCACAAAGGTTAAGATGGAGCAAAATCCTATGAATGAAAATAGGATGAACAAGGGCATGAGAAGAAGATGAACTCCTATAAACATCGTTCAAAGAACGAAGAAAGAGATGGGGAAAACTAATAGGAGCATCAGTAACTAGAGCGTACAAAAAGACACACCTCTTAAGAGGAATGGTGTGCACATGAGAAATAGGCCAGATGGAATGACAAGCTATCCGAAAGAACAGATAGTGCAACCCGGAGAGCTCAGCAGAAGTGATCTTAGGATCAGAACCCCACTGGACAGAAGTCCTAGTGATGTAAGATAAAACATCGCTCAGCTCGGGAGACTCGTCATAAGGATAGACAGGATCCTTAACCAACGGTACCTCTAGAGCATCAGCCACTACCTGAGGAGTAATGGTGTACCTTACACCTCGTATCCAACTCTTTACTAAAGTGTTGGAATCATAGACGTGGATAGAGATGTTCGAATAGAACTCTCTAATCAAGGCAGACGGTGGAGGAGGATCAGAAATGTCTAACAAAGGTAACCAGCCCCGACGCTCAAAGTTTGCCCTAATGGCAGGATCTAACTCATCTAACAAAACAGAACGCTCAGCCCAAATCTTCCTCTTAAGGTTAAGCTTCTTAAAAAGATCTTGGTTTTTCTCACTTGAAAACCTCTCACGGTCAAAGGAGGGAGGGGATGGAGAGGAAAAGGGAATGGACCTACGGGCTCTAGTCTTCCTAGGCATGATGCTAAGGAAAGGACAGAGACACAAAAGAGAAAACTAAAAAGACACAAGAAAACAGAACCAAAGGCAGATTGCAAATTAGCAACAAAAAAAATAGAATGAAAATCTATATGATGCATGAACAGATATAATGCCATGATGCATATACTAATGCAGTGAGCAATTAAGTTTAATTGAGATTAAATTGACAAAATTGGCTTGAGCAGGGAATTTTCTTAACAAAAACCCCAAAAATTGAACACCACTTGAAAATTTTTAAAACAAAATGATGAATTGAGCATTATAAAACACAATACATAGATTATAATGCTTAATTTCATCAATACAACAAGCCAATTGCATCAAATTCTACTCAATTTAACAAAATCCCCAAATCGGATCAATTAAGAACCCTAGATTATTCAATTTCACACCAAACTCAAAATTGATCAAATTAAACTATTTAGATCATGTCTATAGCATGTCCCCACAAAAAACCCATTGATCAATTGCATAAAATATGGCGTGAATCAAAGTAAAATTCCAAAATAGCAAATTGTGAAAATTGCCCCTAAATGCATGAATATATGCAAGAAATGATGAAAATAAAATCAAAAGGAAGGGCAAAAGTATCTTACCGGCTTGAGGAGAGAGAGATCTTGCAAAAACAACGGAGAAAAACGACAAAAATCTCTAGGTGGAGCCTTGCCAACGCGGAGGGAGAGAAGAAAAAGTTTGAAAAGTTTGAATAGGAACTTTGAAAAAGTCAGAACTGAACCTTTTAAAAAGCTTTTTCACGATATTCGATCGATCGAAAATTACATTCGATCGATTGAATGAAACAGTCATTTTAGAACAAACTAAGGCACTTTTTCGATCGATCAAAAAACAAAATGGATCGATCGAAATGGGCAGAGGCTCACTAAATTTAAAAAAAAAAAAAAAAAAAAAAAAAAAAAGAAAAGAAAAAAGAAAAACCAGTTTTGAAAGACACAAACCTAATATAAAAAAAAAAAACAACTCCTCAAAGCATTAACCAAGAAAAGCAAAATGCATGAGTATGAGATGAAATGCTTTTTCAAAACCCCAAATTTTTTAAAATCAAATTTTGTCAAAAATAAGTTTCAATCATTCTCCCATTGAATTTTCTTAAGCAACAAAAATGTTGTGCACAAATCTCAAGATATTTTCAAACTTGGTTGGTCAGTCCATAAACACACACACTAGCATGTACAGTGTTTAACAAAGAGTAACTTGTGTAGTGTGTGATACTAACAAAAACTTGAGATACATGTGAGGTGATATGTGAATAGCAATCAAACACAAAGTCTACACAATTCATCACATAGAATTTAAAAGAGACTATCACTTAAAGAGTTACATCCTATAACTCCCACATCTCCTAGAACAAAAGCTTGCAATCATGTAAGTTTCTTGCATATTTGCCTCTTATTTGTATGAGATGGCATTCAACCTAATAGTACACACCGGTTTGAATTAAGTGAATTGGCATCAAGCCTAATAGTACACACCAGTTTTAATTTAATTTGAGGCTACACTTTATGTTCTTTTTGTGCATGTGCTACACTTTCTCGAGCACAAAATCTTATGATATGCACTAAGGTGTTCATGATTGGCTAGTGAACAATGGTGAGATGGTTATTTATGCATTTCTCAAAAGGATCAAGTCCGACAGTCAAATAACATGTGACTTCATGATAAAGACAGAGCGATTAAGAACTATACACATCTTTCCCATACAACATGCACTACAAAGTTTCAACTAGTCAAGTGCAATAAATAAGTTCATCAAAGTTAAACAAGGTACACAAGACATGACATGTGTAAACAGATAGACCAACCTTGTTTTTCAAAAATTAAGAAACATAGTGTCAAACATAATTTTTGCTTTCTCCTTTTCTCCTTTTTTTTTTTTTTTTTTTTTTTTTTTAATTAAGAGAAAACAAATAAATCCTAGAATAAAATGCATGAATGTAATGCAGTGCAAATCCTAGAACAAAACAAAAGAAAAACACAAAAGCCAAATAACAATGGTCACAGAGGAATGAGCAATGAAGCACAAGGAACATGAAAGCCAAAAGAGACTAAGGACACCGAAGAACCCCAATCACTTGACGAAGTATTTCAAACTTACTTCCATTAAGCGATTTGGTAAAGATGTCAGCATTTTGACGGTCAGTAGGGATATACTCAAGAACAACAATCTTCTTTTCTACCAAATCCCTAATGAAGTGATATCTAAGTTCAATGTGTTTGGTCTTAGAATGCTGAACAGGATTCTTAGATATATCTATAGCACTGGAGTTATCACAATAGACAACCATGGTGTCTTGAGGTATCCCATAATCACTCAACAATTTTTTCATCCAAAGAAGTTGAGAACAACAACTCCCAGCAGCAATATATTCTGCCTCAGCAGTGGATAAAGAAACAGAGTTTTGCTTCTTACTCATCCAAGCCACAAGATTGGCCCCAACATAAAAACACCCGCTCGTGGTGCTTTTTCTATCATCAGCATTCCCAGCCCAATCAGAATCAAAAAACCCAACAAGAGACAAATTAGACTCCTTACTATAAAAGAGTCCATAGTCACAGGTTCCACTTACATATTTTATAATTCTCTTAACAGCATTTAGATGAGAAATCTTAGGGTTAGACTGAAATTTAGAGCAAACACCAACACTAAAAGATATATCAGGCCTACTAGCAGTCAATTATAACAGACATCCAATCATGCTTCTATACAAAGTAATATCAACAGACTTACCTGATGGATCAATTGTTAATTTTGCATTAGCAATCATTGGTGTTCTAGCATGAGCAGCCTTGTCCAAGCCAAACCTCTTGACCAAATTCCTTGCATATTTAGCTTGATTGATGTAGATTCCTAACTCGGTTTGCTTCACCTGCAATCCCAAAAAATAAGTCAGTTCACCAACCATGCTCATTTCAAACATTGTCTTCATTTCATCTGCAAAAGAATGAGCAAGAGAATCATTAGTAGCACCAAAAACAATGTCATCAACATAAATTTGAGCTACAACAAAACCAGTCTTATCCTTTCTTATGAAGAGAGTTGTATCTGCAGATCCCCTTTTGAATCCATGCTCAGTGAGATATGCAGTCAATCTGTCATACCAAGCCCTAGGAGCTTGCTTCAAATCATAGAGAGCTCTCTTCAATTTGTAGACATCATCAGGTCTGTGAGGATCAACAAAGCCTTTAGGTTGCTCAACATAGACTTCTTCTTGTAGCATTCCATTCAAGAAAGCACTCTTGACATCCATCTTATATAACTTGAAGTTTAGATGACTTGCTATGGCTAACAATATCCGGATGGACTCTAACCTAGCCACTGGTGCAAAGGTCTCATCAAAATCAACTCCCTCCACTTGTGTGTACCCTTGTGCAACAAGTCTTGATTTATTTCTGATCACAGTGCCATGTTCATCTAACTTGTTCTTAAAGATCCATTTAGTTCCAATTACATTTACATTTTCCGGTCTAGGAACTAGTTCCCACACATCATTCCGAACGAATTGATGAAGTTCTTCATGCATGAAGTTTACCCAATCAGCATCCTGAAGTGCTTCATCTACCTTCTTCGGTTCAAATTGGGACAGATAACATGAGTGTGTGATCACATTCAAGGTTTTTGATCTCAACCTCATGTTATCATTCAGACTGCCCAATATATTTCTGGGATGATTCAATCTCACTCTAGAGGATGGACGTTTAACAAGAGATGTTGTGATTTCTTTCTATTCAGATGAAGGACTGAGCTCATTTTGTATCTGTCGAGTGTCACGAACTGGAGTGGATGGTTCTGAGCTTAATGGTACTGAGACTGTATCATTTAACACTAATAGCTCGTCCTCACTATGTTTCCCAACATACTCTGTAGGAAAAGAGTCATCAACTTCTAGGGGCTTACCTTGAGCAAGAACAATGCTTTCTGAAGATCCTTCATCATTTATCACAACATTGGAAGATTCCATGACTGTTTTGGTTCTTAGATTGTACACTCTATAAGCTCTATTAGTGGAAGAGTATCCTAGAAAGTATCCTTTGTCACTTTTTGCATCAAATTTTTCTAGGTTCTCTCTATCACGCAGAATGTAACAGTCACTGCCAAATATCCTGAAATATTTGACCACAGGTTTCTTCCCTCTCCAGAATTCATAGGGAGTCTTCTTGGAGTCAGGTCTAAAATACACTTGGTTGAGTGTATGGCAAGCACTGTTAACTGCTTCTCCCTAGAAGGATTTTGGTAAATTTTTGTTGTGTAGCATAACTCGAGCCATTTCCTACACAACCCAATTTTTCCTTTCCACAATCTCATTCTGTTAAGGTGTCTTGGGTGATGAGAACTCTTGGTGAGTGCCTTGATCATTGCAGAAAGTAGTCAGCTTGGTATTCTCAAATTCTCTTCCATGATCACTTCTGATTTTGGCTATCACAGTATCTTTCTCAACCTGCAATTTCTTGCATAGATGTATCATCTTCTCAGGAGCCTTAGCTTTATCATTCAACAGCGCAACCCAAGTATATCTAGTAAAGTCATCCACAACAACTAGAATATACTTCTTTCCACCCAAACTTTGAACTCTGGCAGGACCCATGAGATCAATGTGTAATAACTCTAAAGGTCTTGAAGTTTGAACACTAGTTACAAAAGGATGCTTGGATTTTACTTGTTTACCTATTTGACATGGTCCACAAATGCACTTATCAATCTTCTCAAATTTAGGTAAACCAATAACTGCCTCACACTTGGAAATCTTCTCTAACTGCTTGTGACTGGCATGCCCCAACCGTTGATGCCACAAATCAACTTGATCAATCTTTGCACTAAATCACTTGTTATTTACACTTGGTGTTATGCCATAACAGTTGTCAGCTGTCCTTACGCCAACACACATACAGTCACCTCCTCCATCAAGTATCTCACATTCATACTTGGTGAAAAGAACATTCAGTCCATTGTCGTAAATCTGACTTATGCTGAGTAAATTGGCCTTCAATCCATCAACATACCAAACATCTTCAAACACTAGCAATCCTGGAATGTCCACAGTATCAATGCCTCTGATCACAGATTTGCTTCCATCTCCAAAAGTGACTGTCCCAATCTTTCCTTCGAAGAGTGTTTTGAATAGACTTTTATATCCTGTCATATGCCTGGAACAACCACTATCCAAATACCAAAGACAAGAATCACGTGCCTTCAAGGCGGTTAAAGCTGTATAACATACATAATTCTTATCACATGTGATTGAGCCAAGATACTTAAGGAAAGATTTACCAATAACAACAACAGGCAAAGACAGCAAATAGGCAAGTTGACAATTAAGTATAGAGATTTTCCAAGAATTCATGACAATAGGGGTCAAGGATCAGCTCAAAGATCAAGAAATCTCCAACAAAAGAGCAACCTGCTCTGATACCACTTGATGGAAATTTAGACCCCTTAAAACAACTAGATTGGTTAGCCTAGATTAATTAGCCAAGTTGTTACTTAGTCAAATTAAACAATTCTAGGTTAAAACAATCAAACAATCATAGCAATATATAAAGCAGCGGAAAATAAATGAACACAAGATATGATGACCCAGAAAACCACACGATAAAAACCTGGGGAGGATTTGACCTAGCTATCCTCAAGGTAAACCTGAATCCACTATGCGAAAGAATTGAAGTTCATACAGAAGGACTACAAGCTCCCTGCTTGACTTCCTAATACTACCCACCAGTAGAACTTACTGACACGACCACGTGCAAGCTCCGAATCCACGGACTCATTCTTTCTTGGATTCTTCAATCAGCTACAAGCACCCCCACTTGATTATCTTTAAGCTTTAATGGTAGCAACCAAGTTGATCATCAAGATGTTGATACTATCTCTAACTTGAAAACCCTAAGCTTTGTGTAAAGGAAAACTCCTCAAAGATCTCACAAGAGATTTACATAAAACAGCAATGTATGAGCAACAATACAATTGGAGCAACCCCAAAAACGTGGCTAGGGTTTTGTTTATATATACCTAGGGTAAAAACATAAAACCCTAAACGTTTAATGAAGTAGGGCTGAGTTGGAAATTCTGCAGAAAAATCAACCTGTGCGATTTTCGATCGATCGAGTCTATTCTTCGATCGATCGAGCCAGGCCGAAAGTCCTAAATACTTCTGCAGTCACTCGATTCCAACTTTACAATAATAAATCAACTTTGAGCTAGCCTAGACAAGACTAAATACATTGTTTTGATCATGGTTTGCCAACATTACAAATTAGAGTTCTAAATATATAAAATCTTAAGACTTAGAACCTAACAAAAACAACAACAACAACAAATGGTCCAAATCTACTGTTAGGAAACCTAAATCTAGGATGTCCCACCTGGCTCTCCTGGCTCGGTTGGGCAATGAAGACCATCATGCTATGTGCCCGAGACGATGAGATAGTCGTCTTTCATCCCTTTGCTAGATTTGGGAAGGCAAGAAACGAGCCGAACAATGTCGGATCGGGATTTAAGATAATATCCCCCTCCTTTTTGGCTATGACATTCATACATGTATACTACGTCAAGCCAGGTGAGGCCTAGTCCTAAGTGATGATCCAAAGCGTTAATTGCCCCTAGGATTCTAAAGACATTAAGCACGCACTGGTCAGGACAAAGCCTGTGGTTACGAAGGTAATTTTTGGTAACAGAACCCATAGGGAGAGTCATTCCTCTTCTAGGAATGCTATCATAGGGATTACGACTTCTCCCTTTCTTCGGTCAGATACTATCCTTTCTGTGGGACAATACCTTAGGTTTACTCCCTGTGGTATGCTGTATGTTTGCTTAAATGCCTCTATTAAGGAAGGACTGTCGACAAGATACTGAAATTTACCCATTTTTGGTTAAACAGAGGGAGACAGAGAGTAATAACTGAGAAATGAGAGTTTGAGGGCCGAGAGCGTTGGCCGAGAAGAGAATAAAGGGTTTAAAGGGATTAAGATGTACACAAATAGGGTTGAAGAGTGATCCTTAAATCCTTGGAAGGATTTACGTGAATTTTTGTAGAAATGAGATGGATGATTTGAAAAGGCTGATGAGCTTGAACGTTTGGGTTCGCTGGAGAGTAAGAAATCTCAAAGTAAAAGAGAGAGAGTATTCTTTGAGGCCTTATATAGGAGCAAAAAAGTGGGTGGGAGTTATCTTGCCCATATTCTGAGGAAAAACATCGTCCGTTGGATCAATCATCCACTGTTGGATGCGAGAGACAGAACGTCACCTGGAGTAATTAATACCGCTTCGTGAATACCGAAATAGCAGCGGCAATAATGAAGCACCCAGATTTATGCTCACGCACGTGTAAACTCACGTATTCTTCGAGTTTTTATCTTTTATTTTCTGTATCAAATCAAAATCTTATTTTTTCTCCTCGGATGCGAGGAAAAAACTAAAATTTTGAGGGGCTATTGTGGGGGTAAAAGCCCAAAGTTATATAATGGGCCTAAGGCCCTAATCGAAGACTAGGGCATGTCTGAAGAGGAGAAAGCGATTGAGAAAGGACCCATGGGGGCAAAACATACCTAAAAATGAGCGAAGAGTATAGTCCGAAGAGAGCGTCAGTGGTCCAAAGAGTATGATCTCCTCGGATACGGTGATTCTCGGTCAAGCAAATACTTGAGTGGTTCAAGTGGCCTTCTTGACGATTCCAATAATAAGGATAAATTTTAAGCATGTATGGAGATGATAATAACAGATAAATATCTAGAGGAAAAGCTGCTACCACCACATTAAATGCACTGCAGCAATTTTTCTGGCCGTATTAATGTGGAGAAGACCCTTGAACAATGTATTCTCAACCAT
Source organism: Quercus variabilis (assembly GCA_030445155.1). Classification (NCBI taxonomy): domain Eukaryota; kingdom Viridiplantae; phylum Streptophyta; class Magnoliopsida; order Fagales; family Fagaceae; genus Quercus; species Quercus variabilis. Next base: position 19,789,669 of record CP129455.1, on the reverse strand, counting down.
CACCACTCACAGAGAAACAAAGAAGATGTCTGATAGGATATATACTCAAGTAGATGCTTAGATAACTAACAAGTGTACGATCAAGATGATCTAAAAAGCATTATATAATGTGAAAGATCTCCCATAAGAAAGGGGGGAGGGAGAAAAAAGAAGAGAAACGGTAGTATAAAAGATTGTTAGAGTTCAAAAATAAGATTATAATTTATGAACTATCTCTTCGAATGTTTATTCAGTCAGGCTTTATGAGTGCTTTTATGTTTATTTATCTTTTAATCTCATGCTAGTCGTTGTTTAATTCCTATCCAGCCCAGCTCTTTCACCTACTTTCTACAAATTCATTGTCTCGGGTTCATTGGGCTCAGACTCTAGATCGTTTGGGCTTGGGCCACCAAAATTGACCCTACATTATCTATTTGTTATTTTTTTATAAAAATATTTTAAATTAAATGAATAAGCTAAACTCATTGGCTTTATATTAATTATTGACACACAAGACCACACTCATTCATATATAAAATTATACACTAGTGTCTACTTAACCAGTCAAATGCTTGGACAATCACTAACTTTCAATTTTTTTTCTTGAATTTTACTAACTTTATAACAGAAAGTTATTATAACATGATAATAACACACAAACATGTAACAAACCATCTTTATTTTCTAATTATTAAATTATATAAATTTATATTATATTTATATTGTACTCACAAACATCCACACACATCATAATTCACACAAATAACTTTATAACAAAAAGTACTACACACAATCAATATTAGACACACTCATACAAATAATATAAATTTATAAAAAATAGTGACACTTACAATTCACAAACATTTATTCTTTATTCTTAGAGTTGGAAATACTTGTAAGAAGAGTGTGCAAAATATGAGTCAGGGTGTACAAAAATATTTTAAGAAAAATTTATAGTATTAAACTAATCAAAAATATATATAATTTATATATATAATTTTTTTTTTTTTTTTGAAGTCAGGGGGTTCATTTGAACCCCCTGAGAATAGTGTAGCATTGCCCCTAACTAAGACACGTACTTTTTCGGTAAATCTATAGTTTATTTATTTATTTTTTTTTTTTGAAAACCAATAAATCTATAGTTATAATAATAAAAGATGAGGATTTGAATTGTAGTTTACTGAACTATAAAGTTCCTGACGGTAAAACACATACATGAACATGTAGCTAGGGATATAAAAAATGATTTATTAAACGATAATGTGTTGATGCAGGGTAGCAAATGGGTGGGTTTGGGATAGGCATAATTGGGTTGGGTATATAAAACCCATTTACCCATTTAAAACTCATTTAACTAGTTGCTTCTAATCCAAATCCAACCCAACCCAATTATTATGGGTAAAACCCAACCCACTCAATTACCAAAATTATCAAAATGCCACTAAAGGAAAAATTACCAAATTACTCTAAAATCTTAAAAAAACACCAAAATATTAAACAAATTTCTTGTACTTTCCCACACTTTCTCACCTACCAAACAGTTGAAACCTACCTAGAATAAGAAAAATATAGAAAATCACTAAAAAATCACAAAAGCCATACAAGAAAAAGCGGAGCCACTGTCAAAACCAATCTCCACGGCGGCGCTGTTACTAACAGAACATCGACGCTTTTTCTTGGCACCGTTACTCACTCTCTCTTCTCTAACGAAGCTAATGTTTCTTCTCTGATCGGCAGAAAGGAACCCGAAGCTTGGATTCTCAACTACTAAGAAACCGTCGTCATCTTCATCTAGCTATAGAGGAAGCACTTGCTCGCTACCTGCCATGTCAAAATCTCCACTGGCAACTTTCCTTGATCGGAAGCTGAAAACAACGTTGTGGATTTTGTAATCCCTAGCTTTCCACTCGCCGATGCTTATAGTTTTCTCTTGCCAATGCCAGTTTGTTCTTCAGATGAGTTCGGCCAACAGAATAACGCCTCCATTGAACAGCTTCATGCTCAAAGAGACGCACATAGAGTGAGGGAAAGAGAGAGGCTAGGGTTTGAGTAGAGAGAAAAGATGATGGCTAAGTTTGAAAAGACACACTGAAATGGGCGGGTTTTTTTATTTTTTTATTTTTATTTTTTTTATTTTTAAAATTGTGGGATGGGCTAGGTTGAATTTGGAGATATTGTTTTTGGGTTAAATGGGGTTCAATGGGCTTTTAGTTAAAACCCAATAATTATTGGGTCTAATTGGGTTGATGCCCATTTAACCCAATTAATAATTAGGTGGGTTTAGGTTTAATTAGAGTGGGTGGCTCTAGACAAGCAAATGGGTTTGGGCTTATTTTGCTACCCCTAATGCTTACCGACAAGAGTAACAAGATCTTGAGCGTTTAAACCTTTCGCTGAAAACTTCTTCTTCCAAGCTTCAATGGATTCTGTAAAGCTAGGCAAATCTTTAGTGTTAGAAGCCAATGATACTCGACCATCTTTGTGTCTGGTTGGCACCTGCCAATTTGGTCCATTTGTCTACAAGAAAAATGCAAAATATGATTAATTACATGTAAAAGCATGTAAAATATATACTAATAAATTAATTTGATGAATATATAAAAGCATGAGATCAAGTACCGGAGTAACACCCCAATTATTAAGTGTAATTTGGAAGAAGCTTGAAAGGCAAACTGGAAATTTAATCACAAGATATTTTTGGGGCAAATTGGTAATTAAGCTTTTCAACTTAAATCAACCCTCCCCCCCTTTGTTCCTCATTTTCATGTTGATCTCTCTCTCTCTCCCTCTCTCATTTTTCTTGTGCTGCCAGCCTCTGTAAAAATCTCCAAGACCCTTCTTCTAATGTTATGGGTACCGGTATCCATCCTATTTTGTTTGTATTGCTCTTTGATGTTGTGGGTTTTGTTTTGGGAGATGTTTTATTGAGGTGTTGGGACATTTAAGACTTTATTTAAAGGCTATAAATTTAATGAGGTGAATTGGATGTTATGTTTGGCAATCATGTGAGTTGGGTTTCTTGAGAAATCATATGGGTTCTTGATTTATGTTGAGAATTGGATTGATTTTTGAAAGTGAGTTCCTTGCATTTTGGGAAAGATTTTGACATATGTGAAAGCTGATGGTATTGATTATGAAATTGTTTAAATTGATATGTACATTATGCTTGTTGCATGCTAAGTGTTTGATAAATTGCCTATATGAGTTATGGAATTGAATTTCTTGCTTGCGTTGTGGTGATTGTTATATGAGATTATGGGTTGCATTCTTAGATGTTAATGTGTGCTAACACATGTAGCTTTAAGGTTAATCAAGTCTCAAAGCTTTTGGAATAGTATTAAAATTATAGTAACTTTCTTTTGGGACTTTAAATCTGCCATTGACAGATTTGAGTTAGCAACAGGTGATTTTTAATAAATTATAGAAAAATCACTTTGAACTGAATTTTTTATGGTACATACTACACATTTAAGAGCTTATCCCTATTTAATTTCAAGTTAATTAGATAAATTTTCATGGGCCAAACGATTTTTACTAGATGGCTGACCTGCTATATATTGAACCTAAAAGTGCGATGAAAACACTGAGATTTTGTGGAATTTACTTCAAATCTTTGTTAAATGGATTGGCTTGTAAATTCATGTGCTTTTTTTGACATGTGTTTTACTTGGTAAATTTTAATAATTGTTTGGTTTAATCATTTAGTGCTCAAAAGGGAAACTCATGAGATATGCTACCTCTATTTTGAATTGATGTGTTTTATGTTATGTTTATATGTGCACATTGATTGCAGTGGAGAATTAAAATGCTTTAGTTTTGTGCTGTGGCATTATGAGTTTGTATGTTTGTTTGGTTCTTGTTTGAGAATGGGTACTTGTCTTAGGTTGTGTAAGCTAGGCTTTAGTGTATTTGATTTGATTTAAGGGATCCTTTTCAATTTTGGAGACAAATGTGATTATAAATTTTGTGATAGGACTTGTCATTAATAGGCTTGATCCTTATTTTTCTAGGTTTCGAGATTCTTGGTGATGGAGCTAGTGACGGGATTGGTTGATTTTGGGTCAAATACATTTTGAAAAATTATTTGTGGGATTATGTTTTCTTAAAAAGTATTGTGTTGTGACCTTATTATATATGACTATTTATTTAAAAAAAAAAATTGATCATATTTGGTAATGCGAATGGGGAAATGCATGATTTGTTAGTTTGGAAATGATAAGCATCTTTTATAAAATTCTTGGGAATGAATTTTATGGATTTATTTCATTATTTGCAAATTCTAAAGATGTTTTATCTTGATTTGTGATATTTGGGAAATTAATTGAAAATCTTCTTGACAAGGAATGAGTTTGAAGGCTTTGAGAACCTTGTGAATATGTTAGGTATTACAAAGGTGTTTGTGAAACAACTGGAAATTTAAATGTGTTTTAATTTCATATAAACTATGTGCTCTTTATGTTTTACTCTTGTGTCGTGATGTGTGATTACCCGATGATTACCTAGCTAGATACTATAGTCTGTGTGATATTGGTATCTTACCACTAGTCATTGTGACGGCATATGAGTTCCGTCTTTGTGACAGCGATGAGTTCCGTCTTTGTGACAGTAGATTAGTTCCGTCTTTGTGACGGCAGATTAGTTTCATCCTTGTAACGACAGATTAGTTTCATCTATGTAACGGCGTTGAGTTATGTCTTTTTGATGGCAGATTAGTTTCGACTGTGTGTCGGCTATAAGTTCCATCTTTGTGACAATAGATGAGTTCCATCTTTGTGACGACGTTATCACGTGGCGTTGGGTTGGATTTTTAGGTTTTAAAATGATGTTTTGATAGCTCACAGTAAATAGTTTGTAGCTTTACGTTGAAATATTTTGAGAAAGTTTGGTGTTACATTCTTTTTATCATTCTTGTCATTTTATTAAGAAAAATGGTTTTGCATGATCCAAATGGAAATTCCCAAATTATGAAACAAAACTCATTATCATAAAACTTGCATTTCCCCCATAGTTTTAAAAACCAGACTGGATCAGCTGGCCATAGTTTTAAAAATTAGACCAGTCCGACTAGTTTTACTGGTTCAACTGAGAACTGGACACTAATCCGGTCCGGTTATAACTTATAACCAAAAAATAATAAAAAATCGGAATTAACTGGGAACTGGCCAGTTAACCGTAGAAACTGAAAAACCGGTATGGTTGAACTGGTTTTGTAGAATACGCTGAAACTGATGCATTTTGTAGAAAAAGACAAAAAATAAAGCTTTTTTTTTTCCCCTCAAATACACCATGAAAAACTATAAGAATGATGATCCAAGACTGTGGAAATGCAAAAACTTCAAAAAGAGAGAGAGAAAGAGAAAGATAGAATGAGGTAAAGAACTAAAACTTGAAATGTGATACTAGATTATTTTTTAGCTGGATCGTGGATTGCCTTAGTAGCTTCAACTTATTGAATTTTTTTTTTTATTTTGAAATTTGTAGCAAACTTGAGAAAGATGAGAGACCCTGAGAGTTTGAGAGGCTTCAAGAGCACCGTTTAAAACCAAAAGAGATAAGAAATGAGAAATGAGGAGTCTTTTGGCTAAATATTGCTAATTCTAAAACGTATTTGCGTTATAGGTACTGTTACAAATTATTTGGGGATTTGAGGAGAGAGATTGAATTTCGGCAACAATGTTGCCGAAATTCCAAGAAAGGTAGGAGAGAGAATGAGGGAAAAGATGGAGAGAGAAAAATGGTGAATTACGGCAACACTGTTGCCATAATTCGCTGCCCAAATATCTGCTCGGGCACTTTGAGACGAAGTGCTCTGAGTGTTGCCCCAAACAAACTAAAAAAAATTTGTCCCTATCGTGGCAATACCATTGCCGAAAATGGGAGTAGAAAAAAAAAAGTGATTACCAAAATCTGGGAGGAATTTTAAAAAAAAAATATAATGTACTACGTACACAATATTTTTACAATATTTTCTCAACAAATCACACGTAACTGGTTATTACTAATTCAAATTTAAATTTAACATTGAGATTACTATTTTAATCCAACAATAACAATAAGTAACAACCTGACACTTAGAATTTGTTGTAAAAATTGTGTGCACTTATTATTTCTTAAAAAAACAAAGTGTAATGGATTTGCCAAAAATTTTGTGGCAATTGTGGCTTGCCGAAAATGGGAGGAAAAAAAAAGTTTCAATGGGTTTGTGGCAATTTTTTTTGGCAATTGTGGCAATGTCATTGCCGAAAATGAAAAAAAAAAAATGAAAACTTTTTTTTTCCAAATGGTATTGCCGAAATTCGACAATGCCATTGCCACAATTAGTTTAAAAAAAAAAAATCCCAATTGTGGCAATGGCATTGCCGAAATTGGGGGAAACAATTTTCCCCACAATTTCGGCAATGGCATTGCCACAATTAGGAGAAAAACTTTTTTTTTTTCCCAATTTCGGCAATGGCATTGCCAAAATTGTGGGGAAAAATTTTTCCCACAATTTCAGCAATGCCATTGCCACAATTGGGGAAAAAAAAAACTTTTTCCCCCAATGGTATTTTGCTGAAATTGTGGGAAAATAAATTTCTCCACAATTTTGTCAATGCCATTACCACAATTGAAAAAATAAATAAATAAATAAACTCTTTCACCAAATGGTATTGCCGAAACTGTGGGGAAAAAAATTTCCCCCGCAATTTTAGCAATGCCATTGCCCCAATTAGTAAAAAAAATTCAAAAAAAAAAAAACTTTTTTTTCCCAATTGTGAATTTTTTTCCCCAATTTTGGCAATGGTATTGCCGAAATTGTGGGGGAAAAATTTTCTCCACAATTTCGGCAATGCCATTGCCACAATTAGAAAAAAATAAAAATAAAAACCTTTTTTCCCAATTGTGGCAATGGTATTGCCGAAATTGTGGGGAAAATTTTTTTCCACAGTTTGCAATGCCATTGCCACAATTGAGAAAAATAAAAATAAAAACTTTTTTGCCAATTGTGGCCTTGGTATTGCCGAAAATGGGAGGAAAAAAAAATGTTTCAATGGGTTTGTGGCAATGCATTGTCGAAATTATGAGTAGAATCTTTTTTGGCAATTGTGGCCATGCCGTTGTCGAAAATGGAGGAAAAAAAATGATTGACGTGCATGTTGTAAATAAAAAAAAAAGTAAAGAAAGTACATAGATTTTTATAATATGAAAGAAAAAAATGATTGATATGCACACTATAAACAAAAAGAAATTAAAGAAAGTACATAGATTCTTATGTGCACGTTGTAAACAAAAAAACAAAGCTTCAATCAACCAATTACCTCAACTTCTCATCTCATCTGATTCTTATTCTCTACATCGAATATATTTTACCTATTCATAACTCTCAGAGGGATTCACTTTTGTCTTCTTCACTGTTGTAATCTCTCTGACAGATTTTTTTGTTTTCTTCACTTTCGTAATCCCTCAGATAGACCTCTATTCTTTTTTGTTTTCTTCTTAATTGTAATTTCTCTCAGAGATAGTTTTTTTTTTTTTTTTTGTCTTCTTCTTGTGTAATAAAAGATGTCTTCTTCAGTGAAGTAATAAAAGGCAAGTCAAGTGCAAGTGCAAGCGTCTTTTTATTTCTCCTCCTTCGTTGAAGAATTGTATCTCCTCACATAGAAGGTCCTCCAATTGTTCAGTTAGTCATTTACTTTACTTTAGGTGAACAACTAAGAATTGTAAGTTTTTTGTTAATGTAAGTTTTTTTGCTTTGTAAATATTAAAAGCTAATACATTGTAAAATATTATGTATTGTTGTAGTTGTAGTTAATATTATTTGTATGCCTATGATTATGATTATTGTTGTTGTTGTTGTTGCTATTATTCAAATTTTAGATTAATGAATAATTTTTTATGGTTATTTGAGTGTTTTTTTTTTTTTTGGCAAGTATCACTTTATAGTTCTCACTCTTTTAGTTGGTATTACAGTTGTGGTAAACATCTCAACTCTCTAATTAAATTTGTATTCATTATTCTTGAAATTATTTAATATTATTTATTGTCATTATTAGTACATGATCACAAAAATTGTAATAAATTGTATTATTGTGATCTTTTTATAATCAATATGTGTTTTGTTATTATCAATTATTACATCTATTACTTGGAAAAAATATATTGCATAATATGTTTGTTGGTTTATAATAAAGATATGTATGTGTATTATTATTATTATTATTATTATTATTATTATTTACTACAAATGGAAGTTGCATGGTTTAACTCATTGTAGCGTTTAATGTAGAATATATTTGAAATGGAGCAACAACAATATCACATCTCTAATGATGCAATGGAAGGCAATGTACGTTGCGTGATCCAAATTTATTAATGTCCTAATAATATCTACAATTATTCAATTTACATGAAAATAATTTCAACATTAGTAATATAACATTGTACATTTTAAAACAATCAAGTTTCCACCTTACGAGTGTGACCTCAACCGTTTGCAACCCCCCCCCCCCCCCCCCGCGCGGGCAGTTAGGCGAGCATATTATCCTATATTTGCGGCAATGTAGACTATACCGTGTTACCCGCCTCCCACATATAGATATTGACTGAAGTCTTATCACTTCTTTAGTGGAGCGGTGGCAATCTGATATCCATACATTTCACCTACGCACTTGTGAAATGTCAATCACTTTACAAGATATAGCAATCCTTACAGGATTGCCTATTGATGGCAAAGCAGTCTGCAGGCCCACTAATTTGAAATGGGGAGATGTTTGTGATAATTTACTTGGGGTGGCACCACCTGCAACAATATTGAAATATGGTGGCCTTAAAATAACATGGGTAAGGGATACATTCTCAAACTTACCAGAGGGTGCCAATGCTATAACAATCCAACGGTATGCTAGGAAATATATGTTACATGTTTTGGCTTTACTATTTTGGAAATAAGAGCCAAAGTAAATTGCATTGTTGTTTTCTCAACCTGTTAGACGACTTTGGAAAAGTTGGGGAATATAGCTGGGGTAGTGCCACACTTGCTTTCCTTTATAAAGAGCTATGTACTGCTGCTATTCAAAAAAGTATGGAGATTACAGGTCCTGTTTTCATATTACAATTATGGGTGTGGGAGCATCTTCCATATTTGACCCCAATTCCAATAAATCCAATAAATTTAAATGGCGACGAACCATACGGTTGCAGGTATAATATTTACTTTCTATTTCTATATAATATTGTATACTATAGCATTTATCCTTGATACTTCCAAACCCTAAAATCAGTGGCAATCATTAATTGTGTATAGGTGGGATGCTAGGAGAATGTTTACTCACAGACCAACGCATGTTCTGCATGCGTACCGTTCTAATCATGACACACAATATAATGAACAGGTAATATATCACAATGCATCAATGGTTAATTTACTAGTTATATTATTAATTTTATTGATTATAACATAGTTATTGTAATTGGAATTGCAGGTTGTTTGGACACCATATGATAATTATTTGCATCCATGGTTTCTTGCAGAAAGACATATATGGATTACAATAGCATCATTGCTATGCTTCCAAATTGTCGAGTATTACCATCCAGAAAGAGTCATGCGACAGTTTGGATTGTTGCAAAGATGTCCAAAATAGCCTACTAACAATTTGGATAATTCTGTGCATTGTGTAAAGATGATAGGGAAGTCCAATGTCAATTGGCTTACGCAGCATACACAATACTACCAGCTTTGGAACGCGCGCACTGAACATATAGTTGGGGATGAGCATTTCGAGTTAGGCGTGGACTACGCAACATGGTACCAACAAAATGGTCACCTATTCACAACACCAGAGGCGACTGCCCATGCGTACTAGGTAATTATTTTAGCTTTTTCAATAATATTGCACTAATATTAGAACAAATTATTTACACAAACAAAATGCTACACTAATTGATAACAAATTATTGTTTTATCTTTTTCAATAATAATGCAATAATAGTTGTTTTTTTTTTTTTTTTGTGGTAGCAAACTGAGATTAATAATATGTTAAATTTAGCTGTTGCAAACCAACAAAGAAATGATCTCACTGCAGAGCAAGTCCTTACATCAATAGTAGAGGGCCTTACCCGAGTGAAGTTATCAATGGAACAAAATATTTCCTCCGTCCTTACTCAGAGGGTGACACAATTCGAGCAACAACAAAGGCAATAAAGAAGATAGTCACATACCCAAACTGAAACCGGACCGTCCACCTCTACACAACATGGAAATGATGAAGCCGAACCATCCACCTTTACACAACAGAATATGTACAGCTCTACCCAAGCTGGGCTTTCAACATCTGCTAGTAATGACCCAACCACCTTTAGTGAGTATAATCCAATTAATGTCAGCAACTACTGCATGAATTTAAATGAACAGATTGGATTACCCACTTCCATAGGACAAGGATTTGAGGGTTTGTTTAACTATGATCATTATCCCCAACCTAGTTCAACACCTTCCTCCTATCACCCATAGCCACCTCCATCCTATGCTGGGCAATACAATTATGGCCAAGATAGCCAGTACAACTATGATTTCTGCATACCACAACCTTTCTAACTAGCCCCTCATGTTGGTGATTTCTGCACGCCACCAAATACATGGGCATATGCTCCAAACAGTGAGGAAGAGGCCTCCGTAACAGACTTTGAGGAAGATGCCTTAAATGAGGATAGTGGAGAAGATGCAGAAGATGCAGAAGATATGGAGGCATCTTCAGATAATGATAGTGATGAAGGTGGTCATTATCAAATAGAAGTTGACATTAGAACGCAGCCAAGGTGCATGGGGAAAAGTTCTGTGCCAGCATGAAGGTATTCACAACGAGTAAATAGGCATCCTCCATGTTGTGGAACACAACAAAAACTTCGTGTACCCCATCGGCGCAATGACTAATCAATGTAAAATAATTGTTTGATAATGAATATATTAAATTACTATCGTTGTTTATGCATCATTGTGGAAAAAAATATTATGCATAGATAATATACATAGCACATTATACTACTAACCATAAGACCTTTGCGAAAATAAGAAATGTGTACACATTTTTTGGCATTTGAATTTAGCGCCCAATTAATCTAATCATACATCTATTTACTATGGTGTACATTTCTATTTTAATTCTCCATGGCCTCTCTTCCAAATCCTCGTAAAAGTGTCAAAGAAAAATAAAACTTTCACCATCTAATTTTCGTCCAAATTTACAGCAGCAACTTGTAAGTTAATTTCGGCCAACAAATTTTGTGAATTTCAAAAACCGTAAAACACAAAGTTGTAGATATTTAAGTCATGGTTCCGTCCCATCTGGCCTTGAGTCAATTGGATTTTTGAAGAGAGAGATACATCTAAAATACTGATCAGTGCTCATATCTGATTTTTCCTCTTCAGATTGTGGCCCTTTGATCTCTTTCCTTATTTGAAACTTTCAATCATGGTAAATGACCTAAGCACTCCATAAAAAGTATACATTTTAAGGTGTTAAAATAAAAATGAAAGTGCTACTTAGAATTTATTAAAATAAAAATTAACACTGAGATTAATTGTTGGGAGGAATTAAATTATTGGGAGGAATTAAAAAAATAAAAAGAATTGATACTTACACAATATTTTTACAACATTTTTATAATAAATCACATGCGATTAATTGTTATTAGTTCAAATCTAAATTTAACACTAAAATTACATTTTTTAATCCAACAAAAACAACTAATAACAATCTGCCATTTAGAATTTGTTGTAAAAATATTGTAAAAATTACACAATCCGAAAATGGGAGGGAAAAAAAAGTTGCAATTGGTTTGTGGCAATGACATTGCCGAAATAGAGGAGAAAGATAGAAGAAAGTACGCATATTCTTATTCTTCAGTATTCACCTCAACTCACATTTTTTGTCATATTCACCCCAACTCTCCAGAGTAAATTTTTTGTCATATTGACTCCAACTTCTTAGAGTACCTTTTTTGTCTTTTTATTCTTCAATATTTTTTTGACTGAAGCAGTTTAGTTTTTGTGTATGTCATGTTCTTTCCTTTCGTATTGTAAAAGTATCCTATGAAACAAATAAGGATAGATTCAAGTACAAAGCAACTTGATTCTTATTCTAAAAAAAGTACATAGACAATACAAAATGGAAGAAAAAAATAATTGATGTGGACGTTGTAAACAAAAACAAAAAAGTACATAGATTCTTATAGAAGAAAAAAATGATTGATGTGCACACTATAAACCAAAAAAAGTAAAGAAAGTATATAAATTTTTACAATATGGAAGAAAAAAATGATTGATGTCCATGCTGTAAACAAAAAAAAAAACAAAAAAAAACAAAAAAAAAAAAGCAAAAAAAGTACATAGATTCTTATATGCACGCTGTAAACAAAAAAAGCAAAGAAAGTAAACAAAAAACAAAGCTTCAATCAATCAATCAACTAAACTCCTCATCTCATCTGATTCTTATTCTCTGCATGCATCGAATATATTCCCCTCAACTCCTCAGAGTACCTTTTTTGTCTTTCTATTCTTTAGTATTTTTTTGACTGAAGCAATTTAGTTTGTGTTTTTTATTCCATCAACCTCCTTCTCCACTCTTATTCCCCTTAAAATTCTACCAACCATTTTCAATTCATGCGTGCCATATATTCTACAAACAACTATAAGTAATAACACTTGTAAATATCTATCCATCCTTTATCTCTTAGAAGGTGAGTTACATCTCTTAAGTAGTTATTTTTCTTTTTATAATATTTCATGTTGACATATTTTTGGGCATAACTAAGCATGGAAATCTTGTTTTTGCATTATGTGTTTTGGGCATAACTAATCCTCTTTAATAGAATTCTCTCAGCTCTAGCTATTTAAACATTGAATATTTTTAATGGATTACCTTCTTTTATTGCATTGTAATGGTTGTGTAATGTTAATATATTAATACTATTATTATGTTTTAGTGTAGATGGCAGAAAAGTTGTTCATTTTTCTCATTCATTCCGGTGGAATAATTAAACATGGAGAAAATGGGGTTTATTACGAAGGGCCACCTCCTTCTATGCTTCCATTAAGTCAGGGTGTTACATTTGAAGATCTATGTGATGGAGTAGCATCCACGCTTCATATAAATAGAGAAGATTCAAAACTGATGATTTGGTATAGATTTTCTTTTCAATGTTATCCACATCCTGTGACTTTCCAGCAAGTTTTGGTAGAAGATGATCATGGTGTCAATGCAATATTCAATATGTTAGACCACCAATATGGATTTGTAGGTGTAGAGTTATATGTGGGTGTAAAGCCCATAAGAAGCCACCAAGATGTATTTCCCATTCGATATGCCAACGAAGGATCAAGTGCATCATTTACTTATTCACATGGCGGGCACTTCCATGATCCATATGCCACTCATATTGGTATTTATTCTAAAGATGCGGCTTATTCTCCAATCAACATTGGTGGTGCTAACTACCATGCTCCATATACTCATGGCGCAACTGAGGACCAACATGTTCCTTATCTGTCAATGAACACCAGTGATGTTGATTATGATAATCCAACTGAGCATGTCTCACAAGAAACTACTAATGATCCCAATGATACACATTGCATAGTTACTACTATTGAAAATGCGGTCCATACATTATCAGAAAGGATGCGAGCCATGGATAATGATGACCAACTTGATGACAATGAGGTCCTTGATGATGTTGGAGATGAACAAGAGCTTCTAAATGGAGGTAATCATGAAAGTAGTCCAGCTATGGCATTCCATCAACCTTCATCACTAAGCTTTTCACAAAACACGTAGGATAATATAATTTATCTAACCCCACTATTTGAAAAGCCCACTCAGAGTGTTTGGGACCCTACCCAAGAGTTTTATGTGGGCTTGCTTTTGGCCGATAAGGATGAACTACAAGCTGCTGTTAAACACTATCACATCAAGAGGAACCAAACATTTTGTGTAAGAGAGTCAGATCTAGCATATTGGTCTGTAAGGTGCAAAAATTGTTCTTGGAGTCTTCGAGCATGCTTTTGGGCTACACTTGGGTTGTTTGAGGTTAGGAAATACAATGGTCCACACACATGTACAGAGTCCACACTCACACAAGATTATGAGCAATTAGACACCCATATTATTGAGAAAAAGTTGAGGGATGTTGTCAAAAATGGTCCAACCATCAAGATTTCTTCCCTTCAACAAACTCTTTACAATAAGTACCAATACCAGCCTTCTTATTTTAAGGTGTGGGAGGCGAAAGAAAAAGCAATTGGTAGAGCAGTTGGCGATTGGGACAAATCTTACCAATTATTGCCAAAATGGTTGAAAGCTTTGATTGATTCAAACTCGGGCAGTAGGGTTATTTGGAGAACAGTACCTGCTACTATGCCAGGCTGTGCAATATTCGAGAGAGTGTTCTGGGCTTTTGGTCCATCAATTGAAGGTTTTCAACATTGTAAACCAGTGATTAGTATAGATGGAACTTTCCTATATGGTAAGTACAAAGGTATGTTACTAATTGCATCAGCATGGGATGGTGAGAACAGACTTTTTCCACTTGCCTTTGCCATTGTGCAGAAGGAAACTGATGATAGCTGGTATTAGATTTTGCGTTGTATTCAGATTAATGTCACTAATCGGGAAGGGTTATGTGTCATATTTGATCGTCACCCTAGTATAATGGCAGTGATACGGACTATATGTCAATTGACACGTTGGTATCATCATTTTTGCCTTTGCCATTTAGCTAGTAATTTCAATCAACAAATTGGGAATAAAAACTTGAGGGCAATGGTAATGTGGGCAAGCATGGATAATCAATTACGAAAGTATCAAATAACTAGGGATAGAATTACTTAATTAAGTGCAGATGGTGAGAAGTATTTATCGAAAATACTGGTGGACAAGTGGACGTTAGCACACGATGGTGGACATTGTTACGAGGCAATGACGACAAACTTGTCTGAAAGTTTCAACGGAATTCTAAAGAGTGCTAGAAATCTGTCCATAACTGCGTTAGTTAAACTTACATACTACCGTTGTGTAGCCTACTTTGCTGATCGGTATACTAAGGCACGCGTAGAGGTTACTGTTGGGGAACTTATTACGGCCTATGCAAAGAATAAATTAAATAAATGGGAAAAAAAAGGCACCAAAGCATTCAGTTACTGTGTTCAGTCATGAAGATGGTCTGTTTGAAGTCAGAACACCAATAAATCCCAACTCTACACATAAGGGTAATCATCGTCATGAGGTAAATTTGAGGCAGAACACTTGTAGTTGTAAAAAATGGCAGGTTTATAAGATGCCATGCTCACATGTCATTACCGTGTGTAAATATCAAGGCATCTCTGCAATGCGATATATCAACCGTTGCTACCATTTGGAAGAACAAGTTGCTTGTTATGCACCTAGATTTCGCATGGTTCTAGACAGTGTACATTGGAATGAGCCTGATTTTCTGGTCATGTATCCTAATGTCAAGCTGCGTCATGAAAAAAGTTGACCAAGAACAACTCGGCTTCGAAATGAAATGGACGAAGGGGCAGAGCATCAACCAAGGCCATTGTGCAGTCTCTGTAGGCAAGAAGGCCATAATAGAAGAACATGCCCCACTTGAACTGTGGCTGGCTCCATTAGTGGCTAAACTGAATGACCTACCTTAAGTATTCAATCTACTTCAATGGATTGGTTGGACCTTTTTTTTTTTTTTTTTTTTTTTTTTAAAGGAGTTGGACCATATTATTAGTTTGTATTATTTGAAAGAACATGGTACTAATTCCATATGCTACAATGTTTTCTATCACTGCAAGTTGGATTGGGGTGTATGTTTATTTATTTTGTGTCTGTGTGTGTGTCTATATATATATATATATATATATATATATATATATTGTGTATTATAGTTTAGGGTTTTGATGACACCTTAAAATTTATACGTTTTATGGTGTGCTTGGGTCATTTACCATGTTTGAAGGTTTCAAATAAGGAAAGGAATCAAAGGGCCATAATCTAAAGAGGAAAAATCAAATTTGAGCACTACTCAGTATTTTAGACGTATCTCTCTCTTCAAAAATCCAATTGACTAAAGGCCAGATGAGATGAAACCGTGACTTAAATATCTACAACTTTTATGTTTTGAGTTTTTTGAAATTCACAAAATTTGTTGGCCGAAATTAACTCACAAGTTGCTACTGTAAATTTGGACGAAACTTACCACAAAAATTGTTTTTCCCCACAATTTTATCAATACCATTGCCACAATTGAAAAAAAAAAAAGTTTATTTATTTATTTTTTCTAACTGTGGTAATGAAATTTTTTTCCCACAATTTCGGCAATACCATTGCCACAATGGGGAAAAATAGCTTTTATTTTATTTTTTCCCAATTGTGGCAATGGCATTGCCAAAATTAGAAGAAAAATTTTTTCCCCACAATTGGGAATTTTTTTTTTCCCAATTGTAGCAATGGTATTGCCGAAATTGTGGGAAAATTTTTCCTTTTCCCCACAATTTCGGCAATGCCTTTGTTGAAATTGGGGGAAAAAAATTTTCCCCTGTGGCAATGGCATTGCCGAATTTCAGCAATACCATTTGGAAAAAAAAAGTTTTTATTTTTATTTTTTTCCAATTGTGGCAATGGTATTGTCGAAATTGTGGGGAAAATTTTTCCCCCACAATTTCGACAATACCATTGCCACAATTAGGAAAAAAAAAGTTTTTATTTTTTTCCCATTTTCGGCAATGATATTGCCACAGTTGCCAAAAAAAAAAAATTGCCACAAACCCATTGAAACTTTTTTTTTTCCTCCCATTTTCGGCAAGCCACAATTGCAACAAAATTTTCAGCAAATCCATTACACTTTTTTTTTTTTTTTAAAGAAATAATAAGTGCACACTATTTAAAATATTTTTACAATAAATTCTAAGTATCAGGTTGTTACTTGTTGTTATTGTTAAATTAAAATAGTAATCTCAATGTCAAATTTAAATTGTGATTTATTGTGAAAATATTGTAAAAATATTGTGTACGTAGCACATTATATTTTTCTTTAATTCTTCCCCAGATTTTGGTATTCACTTTTTTTTTTCCTACCATTATTGGCAATACCATTGCCGCAATTACTTTTTTTTTGGGGCACTCACTCATTATTGCACTTCTCACACTCACACATCCAAGCAGGGAGAGGAAAATTGGGCAGATGAATTTCGGCAACCCTATTACCAAAATTCAATCTCTCTCCTCATTCTCTTAAATAACTTAAAACAGTACCTACAACATATATATGTTTTAAATTTAATAATATTTAACCAAAAAACTCGAGAAATGAGAGTTTGAAAAAAAGTAGAGAAGGTGGAGTATTTTTTTTTTTTTTTTAAATGAGTGTTTCTTTTTTCTTTTTCAATGTCTTGTCTCCATTTCCAAGAGCCATGTAGAGCTTACTTTTACAGTATTGCAATGTGTGTGTGGCTGTGAGAATGTGAAAATCATAAGTAAAAGTAATTGTATGTGAAAATCATGAGTAAAAGTAATTGTTAAAAAATCTACTCCTGGAGAAAGAAACGGGTGGTGCATGCATTGATGAGATAGTATAAGAAGCAAAGTGACACTTACAGTACGACTCATTAAACGTAAGGAAATGGTAAAAAAAAGAAAAAGAACAAAAACAAGGCCATGTCAGTACTCAGTAAATATAATAATAATAAATAAATATATATATTATATTATTAATTTGATTCTTAATAGTCATAAACTTTTATATAGGAATAGTGGGTTTTGTTATTTTTATTTCCTAAATTTAATACATGAAAACTAAATTCACATTATTTTTTTTATATTTTATATATATGTTTAACTTGAATATTCCTAGTTAAAAACTTAAAATATATATATATATATATATATATTTATTTTAAATCTCTATGATAGGGATGTAGTTTGTTAAGCTAAATTGGAGGTTTTGTATTTTCAAATTTGTAGTAGCTCTAAGCTTTTCTTGTGGATATTGTGAGAATGAAGGAGGACAATCAATATATTTATAGGATAATTTGAGGTCAAAATTCGGAGAGAGAGTAAGCAAAGTCTGCTGATCATAGCAAAGTTAGAGAATAATTAGATGGCCTGCAAATTTAATAGTAGCAGTGAGCTCACCTTTGTTTTGTAATGATTCTTATGGATTGCATGGGGCTATTCCGCGCGAGAAATAGCCCTCGTGAAAGAATTGTCAAAATCCAACCAAATAAAATTCATATAAAATTATAAAAAATATAATAAAGAGCTGTTATAGCATTAATTTATATTTTTTTTCTTCACCGCCAAGACAATTTGCATAAAAGCGAATGACATAATTATTAACAATTAAAAAGAAAAAGACAAGAATGATTAGGATAAACGATGTTGATGGCCTATTTCAAAGTCGCAGCCCCCGAGCCTCATAAGTACACGTCTATCCTAAATCCTAAAAAAGAAAGAGAAAATGCTAGAAGCATTTTTATAATAAATTTTATATGATAGACGGGCTGTTTATAATAAATTTTATATGATAGACGGGCTGTTATTAGTAAAGTAGGAAAGTAATTTTAGTAGTACGTACGTTTAAATTAGAACCAATAACAACTAATCATTTATAATTTGTTGAAAAAATGTTGTAAATATAGCACTTCAAAAAAAAGTGCTATTTTTTGGCTCATTTTTTAATCTTATATCAACAATGTTGATTGCCTATTTCAAAGTTTGCCCAAATTAATAATGTTGAGACCCTACTGCATGAGTTGTTTATGTATAGCTCTAAAAAAAGTGTTGTTTATGAAATGTTTTTATCGAACTATTTTAGGTTTCATTTGTTCAAAATCGTAAGAACATGGCGAGTGTCATGAAATTCAAAAGCCACCCTAATTTCAAATACTTTTGTAGTAAAATATAATTATAATGGCTGTAAACATCTCTCTTTTTATATTTTTGTTCATTTTATTTTATTTTTTACTTTTTAATAAATGCCATGTGATGAGAAGCTATTCTGATTATGTATGTTTCAACGTAAAATGTTTATGCAAAAAGACATTTTTATTTTTCAGCATTTGGTTGTGTTCTTGAATATGACTTAAAAAACATTTTTCATCCAAAAGAAGATGGTTGAACCAAGTGCTGGTTCATCCAATAGATCACGGGTAGAGTCTACTGCTGGAGATTAGCTGCTGAGGAGATTCCTGTTGATCTTATAGTTGCTGTTGCAGAGGATGGTGTTGATAAGGTAGATGTTGAGACTAGTGATGCTGAGCCTATTTTCCTCCCCCTGTCTCTCTTCGTGCTATGATGGAAATATTTATGACGATTCAAGTAGCACATAGGCAGCTTTTGGATGAGCTTATCACTAAGGTTGTTGCTTTGAGAGTGGATTTTACTGAGTATAAGAGTGTTTTTCCATCTCCTCCACCTTCTAATTCTTGATGGTTGCCTTTGGCAATGCGTAACAAAAATGGGGAGTAGAGTGAGAGAGCTCTTGTGCTTAGGGGAAGAGCAAATTTATGCAGCCTTTCTAGGTAGGGGGAGAGTTGAGAGTTGAGAGAAGAGATGATATATTTTTTTTGTATGTATTGAACTCAAATTAGAATTACTAACAACTTACTACATAAGATATATTGTAAAAATTTTGTGAAAATTTTGTGGATTTAGCATTATTCTTATTTTTGTTGAACCTAAATTCCTATGATTTTCAAGTCAGGGTGTTCAAAATTTTTATTAGAGTAAATAGAATAGCTAGGTTAGTTTAGTATACAATTTTTTTGCAAGTGTAATATACATTATTTTACAAGTCAAGGTGGTCTTGTGACAACCTTGACATTAATGCGAAGTTGCCATTGCGAAGAGGCCTTTTAATGCTTTGTGCTTTTTTCTTCCTAAAATCTAGAGGATCTTTATCCTAAAGATATTTGTTGCATGACCACAACGTGGCAATCTATCAATACATTTATATATATGTACACACACATATATACTCTTAATTAGCAAAGCAAAATGTAGCATTCCAATTAATTTCCCCACCTACCCCACCGATATCCCCAATTTGTATCACCTTTTTGCAACATGTTAGTTTTCAATCTGTGTGTGTGTGTGTATGTGTGTAGATTGCTAGTGCTACTTCCTCTGTTAGCATCTTCATCTTCATCTTCTACTTCTTTGAGAGTTAGGATGTCTAAAATTTTATTTCAGGGTTCATATATATATATATATATATATATGTAAATATAATTTTTTTTCTTCATGTCAGGGGTTCATTTGAATCCCTTGCCTTCAACGTAGTGCTGCCCTTGTAAGTGTTATGTGGGGAATAATTTATGGGTTAAGTGTGCATTCCCATAATTTAACAGTGTTAATTGTTAAAGAAGTATAGTTTAAGAGGATAAAGTGTAATTTTCCAAGTGTTTGTGAGAGTATAGGGTGAATAGTGGTATTGTTGAATCAATAGATTAAATTTAAAAGGTAGAAGAAGAACAACCATTAATGAAAGCCCCGGTAGAAAAAATGCCCTTAAATCAAGTTTGAATCTAGAGATTAAGTGTACTTTGGCAACTTTATGTAAGGTAGAGTTTGATTTTTTTGGGGCTAATAATGGAAAAGTTGACTAATAAGTCACCCTTATTGCCACTCTAAAAAATTGTACATAAGATTTTTACCTCATATGGATCCTCATTCAATTCTTTCGAAGTCATTGGATCCTTTTCCTCGTTTAAGAATGTAACTAGGACCTATTCAATCACATTTTCATTCACTTGGAATCTGGGCTCTTCTACTTCATTGTGATCTAATTATTTTTTTGATTCTTTTTCCCTTTCTTTTGATCTTTTCTTTTTTTATTCCCTTCCATCATTCCTTAAATTCCATAGGTTTGATCCTTATAGAATCAAGCCCATTTTCTCATTGAATGAAAGGTATGAAATAAATAAGATTTTTTTTTTTTTTTTAATGAAATCTCTCGCCTTCACTTAATTTGAGATGTAGAGAACTATTACGTTTATAAAAATCAATAATTAAAAATACAAATTTAAACACAACATTATCTGATTAATAAATGTTAATTACAAAAGCCCATATTTTTTGATACGGGACTACGATTAGTTCTACTAGTAATAAGAGTATAAGACAATAACGATGCTTTTTTCTTTTTCTTTTTCCATCTTTTGATTTTCCATTCTTAGAGCACCTCTAATAGGTTCTCTAAAACCAATTTTGGAGAACAAACACACTAAAAACTCATTCCAACCACTTCTCTTAAAGCAAAACTTTTCCATTTTTTTTTTGAAGTTGCTATAGTCGTTCTCCTAATCTAAAGAACACTGTAGCAATTCTAAATGAAAAAAGGAAGAATAAATAAGGAATAAAAAAAGAATAAAGAATGAATAAAGAATGAATGAAGAAATAATATTTAAATGAGATAGAGAAATGATAGAGAATCTGTTAGAATGTGTATTTAAAAAAGTATATAGGTAAAAGATAAATATCACTGTTCATTGTTCAAACAATATAAAAATTTAAATAAACTGCTGGAGATACTCTTGTGACAGTTCTGATCTCTACTGTAACACTGTCTGTAATATTATGCTAAATTTCCTTTGTTCGTGATGTTCCTGAACCAAAAGGTTATCGCAGGACTTTTACTTTATTTTATTTTATTTTATTGGTAAACATGGCAGAACTTTTATGTTGCTTGGGAAAGAAATTCTACATACTGCGACCCATTAATTCTGCCATTTTACTCTAGTAATTAACAGCTAGCCTCCCTAGACAAATAAACCTAACACCGGAGTATTTCTTGGGAGTCCTTGTCAAAATCTTGAGCGATTTGTTTCCTAAAAATAAAATGTTAGTACACACAAAGACAAATATGTCAATTCCTTTTGGATCTGCTTACTATTCTATGATCTTATCTTATCTAATTTTTTTATTTATTAATTTTTTCTCTTATTATTATTATTATTATTATTATTATGTCTAACTAGGGTATTTTTTATTTTTATTTTTTTATTTTTATGAATAATTATGACGTTTCACTTAAAATCTTAGAGGTCACGTCATTTAGATCAGTGGGCCGCGAAAAGAGCTTTGGGGTGGCGAGGAGGAAGACACCCAAAATTCAAATTCTAGTACTAAAATTTTGGCCCATGAAAATATATATATATATATATATATAGTAGTATTTATTCTATTATGATTAAATACAGACAAAAGATAAGATAAGATAGATGATAACTATTTGTTAATACATTTCAACTCAGTCAGTTATCGAGTAAATTGAATTTTTTTTTTTTTAATAAAATCTCGAAAATTATTTAAGATTGAATCTTT
This sequence comes from Quercus variabilis, assembly GCA_030445155.1. Taxonomy (NCBI): domain Eukaryota; kingdom Viridiplantae; phylum Streptophyta; class Magnoliopsida; order Fagales; family Fagaceae; genus Quercus; species Quercus variabilis. Next base: position 19,767,341 of record CP129455.1, on the reverse strand, counting down.
ACTATATTTCCTAGTAATTTCTCTAGATCTTTCGATAAACTTTTTCATTTTTCATTGTATTGTGAAGCCTAGTTTTTGCTTCTAATTTATTTGCACGTTTTCTTTGAAAAGAAAAATATTATTGTTAAAGTTCTATAATTTACAAATCATATTTATTATCTCGTTATTTGTAAAATGTTCTTCCAACTAAAAACCAATTAATATTAGTTCTGTGTATTGCCAAGTAAAAATATACACACCCAAATACACACATAAATAAAATTTTAAAATAATCACTGAAAAAATCCTTGCTGGGATGGAGGTAGACAATACGATAACATATAAATTTCAAAGTCCAAAACTTTTGCTTTTTGATTCCAAACAGAAAAAAATAGCCATAGTGTCATACCAAAGACAACCAATATCATTTGTATATTAAAAAAAAAAAAAAATTAAAACACAAAATGACACAAATAGAGTCATTATATAACAAAAAAAAAAAAAAATTCTCAAAAAAAAAAATATAACAAAAAAAAAAAAAAAACAACTAAATGCTAAAATACATAGTCGTCGTAGAATCTTAGCTAAAGACATAGTAAAAAATATTGCTCATTGAGATTTGACACAAATAATAATGATAATAATAATAATAAGGCTAGAATGGAGAGAAATGAACAAACCTTTGAGTCAATTTTCAATTTTGAAAGGTCAAGTATACATTTTTTAGATTCAGTCTTTTAAATTCATATGTGTGTGTGTATATACATATAATTTTGAAAAATATTTAAATCTAATGGGGTCCTAGTGCCATTGATTTGCATTTGCGTCTATATATCCCTCTCAATTGGTTGCATCAATTGTGGGTTCTAGTTAGCTCAACTGTTAAAGTCTTTGATGGTTAAATAAGAGATTTTGGTTTCAATCTCTGCCTACAGAAAAAACTGATTGGTATCTTGGTCTGATGATAAAGAACTATCATCATGAATAGACATCATAGGTTGAAACTCCAAAAAAAAAAATTGGTCGCATCAATTATTACGAAAAAAAGTTATGAGGAATATTTTGTTTTTATTTTTTGGTTTTTTGTTTTTTGGTCCTCTAATAAATATTGAAGCTGTCCCTGGTTCGCTATCAGTGCAAGTTGGATTGGTTCCTAATAATTTCATAGTCATTCTCTACTTTTGAAAAAGGAGAGCTTCCTAAAGTCGGTATAATGCCCTTTTAATTTGCAACTAACAACCAGCGTATTGTCGGGCCTTTATTTTGCAAGTTGTTGCTTAAACGTATGTTTTATACTTTATTGGTACCAACGTGGGTTTAATTTTTCTTATTCATTGAAGAAATATCCAGAGATTAATTCAGTTTGTGTGTACAGGTACAAACTTATCTGCAACGGAAAATTATTGTGTACTCTCAGAATATCATAAATATGTATTCACTCTTTTCAAATGAATGGTGAGTCCCATTAATTAAATTCATGGTGGGCCCACCATTCATGTGAGAATGGGAACTACGCATTTATGGTACTATGAGAGTACTTAATAATTTTCCATGTACATGCAACAAGTTATACTGTTTATGTTAGGTTTTACCAGATATATATATATATATATATATATATATATATATATATATATGTATATATTCATTCCATATTTGGGAAAATAAGGATTTAAATCCTAATGTTTTCATTGAAAGCACTTAAAAATGATTATCAGATGAGTTACATAATTTTTGGCTAATATTTATCTTGTATCCTAAAGTTTAGGGGAAATTGCAAAAAAAAAAAAAAAAAAAAAAAGGATTTATCATTACGACACATTAAACTCTGTACTTTTAAACTGGACACCGTAAACCCCGACTTTCATAAATGCACCCAAAGAAAAAAAGAAAAAAGAAAAGAAAATGATTCTATTGTCAAGAGATAGGGATGGCAATAGGGCGGGACAGGTTTGAAGGATGGGATCTTCACCCCCACTCCGCATGGTTTTGTCTTACCTCATCTCCACATGATGAGAAAAATTTTCTCACCCCATCCCCATCCTTTGGGGCCTTGCAAAGCCCTGCCCTACCTCGTAAAATTTTACTTCTTGTTAATTTGTCCATAATTATTACAATTGTTTTTAATAAAATTTATTTCATTAACAAAAATATACTTGAAATTACAAATAAATTTATCCCATCAAATCAAACTAATTTTTAGCAAAAATTGAATAATATTATTAAAGTGTTTAACAAGACAATATCACAAAAAAAAAAACAAAAATCTCATAATACAAAATCAATTGTTTGATAGTATATAAATTTGTTTATGATAAAAACAAAAGAAAATGTTAAAATTGGTACCTTATTTCCAACTTTG